>JASWHV010000012.1:11913037-13228483 GCA_030760725.1 Neostapfia colusana | reverse complement strand
CACATTCGGGGTTGATGTGGTGAACGACGCCGAAGAGCGCGTTCGGACAATTCAAGCCAATTTGAAGGCCGCTCAATCCCGGCAGAAGAGCTACGCTGATAAGAGGCGTAGACCGTTGCACTTTGACGTCGGTGAACACGTGTACCTCCGTGTATCTCCGATGAAGGGCGTACACCGGTTCGGCGTCAAGGGGAAGCTCGCTCCTCGTTTCATTGGACCCTATGCCATCACCGAGAAGTGCGGACCAGCAGCGTATCGATTGGAGTTACCAGCATCCCTTGCTGGTGTCCATGATGTTTTTCATGTTTCGCAACTGCGAAAATGTTTAAAGCGTACAGCTGCTGTTCCTACTGAAGACATCGGCGAGCTGAAACCGGATTTAACATACGATGAGTATCCGGTGGAAATTCTTGATGAGAAAGCCAGAACCACGCGTAGCAGAACGTTGTGGTTCTACAAAATACTCTGGAGCAACCACACCGCCGGAGAAGCGACGTGGGAGAGCGAGGAATTCCTTTGCTCAAATTACCCGGAGTTCATGGCATCTCAACGCGGGTAAGTCCCCATTACATCACTATCTCTTCTTTTGTAATCTCGGGACGAGATTCTTTTAAGGGGGGAGGGATGTAAAAGCCCAAGAAAAGGGACTTGCAAAAACTTTTCTTCACCTCACAACACCACAGTTTTTATTGTGGATATCTTAGGAAATATTGTGAAGAGCAAGTAACCTCCATCAAAAGAGTGATTAGAGGGGAAAGCCTTCATTTTCACAAAGGGGGATTTGTACACATGAACATGAGAGGTTGAGCTCACCCCTAGAACTTAAAAAGTCTTGGGAAGGTTCAGGCCAAATTTCATGTAAATTCAACACTTTTTGAGGCACTTTTGGAGGTATTTGAAAAAGAGGCCAATTTGAATGTAAATTCAAATTGCAGCAACTTTCATCCCTCAAATTCAAAATTTAGCTTCATATTCAAACTCAGCACATTTTTATGAGTAAGCCCACAAATTTTCATCCTCATTGGAGTTCATCTTGTCAAGAGCTAAATTTGCAAGAATTCAAAACTGAATTTAAATTTCAGTTTAAACATGCAGCAAATTTCGCCAAACACAGTTCAAATTTGAGGATTCAAATTCAAACTAAGACTTGGTGACTAAGTCTCAAATTAAATTGTGAGTAGCTGAGGATATTTTGGCACAACAGAATTGAGAAAATTTGGAAAAAGAATTAGAGGGGAGGTCCCACCTGTCAGTAGACTTAACAGAGAAGTCTTCCACTGATCTTTTCCTCTCTCGGCCGAGACAGCGCACGGGAACGCCGGCGCCGGACCCCCTCGCGCTCCCGGATCGATCAACCCCAACGCAGTCGGTCGCCCACAGCACGAAACCACCGAGGCTCGGGTCCTTTACGCACGAACAGAGAACGCTACGCTCGCCACCGTTTTCGTTCAATCGAGAACCCGGCAAACCACCGCGAGCAGCGCCTCTCCTAGCCACAAAACCACACCAGCTACTCGTCCTCTACCTCCTCGGCACGAGAGCAGTCAAGTTTGGCCCTTCCCCAGCCCTAGCTCCACGTTTCCGAGCAACGCCCGAGAAACCGCCACCACTCGGCTCACGGTGACAGCCCAACAGAGGGCCTTTCACGGCTGAGCAAGGACGGTCTCGGACGCGTCAGGGACCGGTCGTGCTCATATCCAAAGCTCAGACCGTGACCTGGACCATAGAGCTTGAATTTGGAGAAAGTTCTCCGGCGGGCACGAACGGACCTTCAGGCACGGTAACGTCGAATTCACTCGCCACCTTTGTTCTTAGGTCATGAAAACTGGCACACAGGACCGTCACTCATCAACGCTCGTTAGCCCCTCACGGCCCTGGCTTGAAACCGCACGTAAGCCGGGTATTTCTAGGTTTTGTTACGGTAATTGAGGCACGGAGGCTCGGGCTCACGATGAGACCTAGGATAGAGCCCTTTCCGGGCGGTTTCACCACTATGACGAGCTTCCCTAGCACCCACTGGTGCTATAGCGCCGATCCACCAATGTTTTGGTGGGCTAAGCTGTCCGGGCGACGTGACCGAAGGGTTGCTGAGTCACATCACCGTCGTCGGCTAGGTTAGGGCCACCGCTGGCCGGAGCAGTCGGTGCCATCGTGTTTAGCGCACGAAACTAGGCCCTGGCGGCGAGGGAGAGCTTGAGAGTCGGCCGGGCGGCAAGTATCAGCGTGTCTCCGGCGAGCCTGGCGGCGCGCGGGCGCGGGAACGCGAGGAGGAAGACGACCCGCGGGCCCCACGTGTCAGCGATGGGAAGTTTAAAACTCAGATCTACTGTGGCCCCGGGATCAAGTGTGACTGCGCGGGATGGGGTCTGTAGCCCCGTGTGGCTCAGCTCCAGCGGTGACATGTGTGGGCCGGGGCCACGGTCAGAGTTTAAAATTTTCTCCGGATTATTTAGAATTCCAGATTTAGTTCAAACTTTAGAACCCCATAACTTTTGCTAGGAAGATCCAAATTTGGTGATTCAAATTGGGTTGGATTCATATTGCCTAGCTCTGTCCAAATATGCAACCCAATTTGTATGAAACCTATTATTTTATTCTGGAAAATTCTTTAAAGCTTTTCAGCAAAAGAATTTTAGAGGGAGTTTGGTTCATCCAAAAATCCCCAAATTTTGCCAGAATGTTCTATAGGACATTAGTGAACCCCGGTAAAAGTTTCAGACTATTTGGGTTTGATTTGGTCAGAGAAATCCAAATTTGAAGGTGCTGTGTTCATTTGAATACAGAAACATTTTCAGAGAATTTCCAAAACTTGGAAATTCAGTTCTGGGCAAATCTTAGCTCCAAAAATGCTAGGAAAATTCATGCAAACTCTATGAACTATAATTGAAATTGTAGTTCACTAAGTTGGGCATGAAAAGGGTTGTTACCTCAGAATTAATTCTGCTTTGCTTATTTGCTAAAAGAATTATTCTGAACAAACCCCTCAATGACAAGTGCTAAATTTTGATCCAGAGAGTTTTCGTGCGACAAGGAACTCCCACAAAAATTCTCAGCTCCATTGGAGCTATGGATCACCCCTGTCCTGTTTAACCACTTGAGGGATTAATATGGAAAAGGGGGAAAACCACTTAGCATTTAACCATGTGATTAAGTCTAAGCCAAACCACCAACACCCAGTTCATCTTTAAATTCTTAAACAGAGTTCCAGTTGTTAGAGACTGGTTAGCAGAACTAATAGCAGAAGTATTACCCTAAACTCATGTGCATATCCATTAGCATGTAGTATTTTTATTAACGTGTAGTTGCTGAAGGCGAGGAGACTCCGGAAGTGCTGGACTTCCTTCTTCCAGACGAAGAACTAACTCCTGACCAGCATCAACAAGGCAAGCCCCGGTTTGCATTAACCTTTTATAAGTTTTACTTTGTTTACATGTGTCATATGAAGTGTGAATGTGCATTAGGTATAGGATGGATGGAACCCCACTTGCATGACCAGAAATTTTCCGTAAGAGTGAGGGTAGTGTCTAAGACTTCGAGTAGATAGGCTATGCTTAAAGATTCATAGGGCTTCGGTACAAGTCGAGTAGTTGGAATACTCGCGAGATAGGCTTGGGACACACGGGTGCAGCTGAGTGATGTGAGATAACTTTAGTAATGAAAATGAGACTAGGCAGGGGCTAGGGCGCAGCAAGAGGGAGTCTTGTGTGCGCAGCCCTGTCCGTGTCGATTGAGGACCGATCCGTGTGCGGCCCACGCTGATCAAGTTTGAACGTACCGAAGGCATATCAGATATATGGGCCACGATAAACCGATGTAGCCTAAACCTCTGGGCGTCGAGGCATAACGCACCGATTTATAGGTGTAGGCTGAGGGCAGCAAGGTGGAAATCTGCTAACGGGCATAGAGAGATGCTCCGTGTGGGGAACCTCCTGCTCGTTTCGGTGCGACCGGTTCGACGTTTGGGCTGTTGGGTGAAAGGTTGTCCCGTACGACATCGAGTGAGCGTGCTGTGCAGCTCCACGGGTGGGCGTACGTGACGTGCTCTTTGGGTTTCCCTGCAGGTGTATATCGAGTCGATTCGCCATCCCTCACGGTGAAGAGTACCACTTGGTCACTGAGTCGTGACGTAGGCTAATGTATGAAATATGATGATTCAATATTGCTGATTGATATAATTGCATTGCTACATGTGTGCCACCAAATATTGCTTACTAAATTTCAGATTCATGAACTGTTAACTTGTTGCTAAAAGATGAACTAAGGATGAACTTGTAGGCGTGTCTTTTTGCTGCAATGTTACTATCCTATGTCCATTGTACCCCTCATGTAGAGTTTCATGCTTAGGCGCGTCGGTTAAGCCTTGTTGAGCCATCGTGCTCACGGTTGCTGCTTAAGTGTTTTTCAGGTGAGGAGCCACCCACGGACTCGGAGTACGAGTCCACCGGCGAGGGTTACCCTCCATCGGGGACCACGGCTGAGTGGGAGCCGTACACGCCGCGCTGAGCTGAAGAGTGCAGCTAGTGTGGGTTGCCCTAGGGCTGGGCAGCCAACTTTTGCTAGATAGGCGGGCGTGAGTTGTATAGTGTAGACTTCCGCTGTGTAAGATAAATAATATTTTGTAACTGGAGTTTGTACTACTTTGTACAATTCGGTTGTTTCCCATGTAATATATTGTGTTCTTATGACGTGTGCTGTCGGGTGTCGCATCGCGCGGCACCACCCTCTGCGATCCTGGATGGGCGGATTTTGGGTCCCCCACTGTGACACCCTCGCCTCGGGTGTCAGCATATGTTCATGTTCTATGAAGAGTAAACATTCTAATGAAAAAAAAGGAACAGAGAGAGTTATCAAAAGAATAGCCAATAAAAGCCCTCCGAGAGCGCCGAAGACAACTTACCACAGCCGCTGGCCACGTGGCGTGTTCGGGGCTCGTCCCTGCGATATGGGGAGAAGTCCGCCGCTGAAAGAGCTACGTGGCAGGTTCAGGGCTAGTCGCCAAAAGGGGAGAGG
Source organism: Neostapfia colusana (assembly GCA_030760725.1). Taxonomy (NCBI): domain Eukaryota; kingdom Viridiplantae; phylum Streptophyta; class Magnoliopsida; order Poales; family Poaceae; genus Neostapfia; species Neostapfia colusana. The sequence continues at coordinate 13,223,473 of JASWHV010000012.1, read as the reverse complement.
TCCGATCCTGTGGGACACGTGTTGCCCACGGAGCTAGCCTCTGCAGGGGAAGCAATGGCATTTCCGCAAGACACGTGTCATCCTCAGAGCTAGTTCTCGCGGAGATCAGAGGACCAGTCACGCGGGGTACGTGTCGATCTCGGAGCCCATCTCAGAGAAGTCCGGATCTATTGAACACGTGTCGCCACCGGAGCTTATCTCCGGGAGGTCTGTCGTTGTTGGACACGTGTCAACCTCGGGGCATGTTCCTGAGGAAGGAAGAGAGGGAACATCGGCGCCAACACGTGGCGTGCGCGGAGCTCACCTCCAAAGAAGGGGGAGGTCTCGCTCGTGACACGCACAACCGGAGCTCGTCTCTGCGGACGAGGAGATACCAGGCCCCGGAGGACACGTGGAGCTTCCGGAGCTCATCATCACGGAGGTAACGAGTTCTGGAGCAGGTTTTATGCGTAAAGATACCGGTACGCAACAGAAACCGATCTAAATTTCCACGATGATAATTTGTTAGGATCCAACAAAGATCTGAATAAGACTCTTATTCGGGATACAATCAGATTAGGACTCTTCTCTTCCCGATCATAAATAGAACCCAAAACCTCTGGCCGAAACCACAAACTTCTCTTTCGACTCCTGAGCCGACGACTTAGAGCCCTAGTCCTAACTCGCCGAGCAAACCATCGCTGAAGCAGATCATCGGAGGAGAACCGAGCGGTCTGAGGAGGACCTCGAAGTCAAGAAGAACGAGAGGTAGGACTTCAATATCATTGTGTTCATCTCTTTGCATCTGTTCTTCAATACCTTTCGAACAGAAGCCTTCTCGTGGGCAGATCACTTGATGATCAGTTTGATCTAAAGACAAGATCATTGCCACGTCCACCTTTGATCCGAACACCCCTGTCCATACAAGGCCATGCAAAAGCACGTACAGATCAATCTAATAAAACTAATCATGAGATAGCATGCATATGCATCATCGCATCTAGTTTAAAGTTTGTGCATAAATATTGATTGCTGTGAATCATGTATGCACGTGATCCTACCTAGCAGGACAAGCTCAGGGAGCTGTCTACGACGAACTGCAGCAACCAGGTTTTGAGAATCAAGAACAACCGGAACCGCAAGAACAAGGCAAGTGCTCCATGACCATGTTGATCCTATGTTTTGGGTAAAACTATTTTGTTTTGCGAAAAGGTGTGTGTGCTGAGTCAAACACGATGGGAAACCCTTTTATAGGAGTTTACTAGTTTTGGTTGAACCACCCTTGTCGTCCGGGAGGTTTATGAGTCGGGTATGGTTTTTGCTTTATGCTTCGCTGAGTCTATGGGATTGGGAAGCGGAATAGATGTGTCTAGCTAACTGCACTCGTACTGATAATAAGTAACTGATGAGGTTAATGAATATGGATCGGAGGGAGATCTAGGCAAGCCTGGGTTTGTGAATGAGGTAGCATGAGATGGTGGTTTTACTTGCCGTAGATCTAAGGACCGGTTCATGCATGCACATGCCAGGATAACAGTGCCACCACAAGACCAAGTATGGGTGCGGCTTAGCTGAATAATTAGGTAAGTTGCTAGAGTGTTATGGACTGTGGAAGGCGCGGGGAATGGGAGTCGAGTGAGGACTGCCCTGGGAACTGCATGGCACAAGAGGGGGCCCGTGGGTGGGAGAATTGGAGATTCTAGCCTGCCGGTGAAACCTTAGTGAGTCCATACATCTAGTAACCCCTTTGTAAAGGCTATTTTGTGATCTCTTGACCATACACCGACGGATGTGTACTGGTATAATGGAGGTTCTGCAGTCGCCGACGGGTGACGAAATCACAAACTTGTGGGTAAAGAGGTGCAAACTCTGCAGAGTCTAAAAACTATCATGATAGCCGAGCTTACGGTCACGAGCACCTGGCTAAACTGCCATGATTAGTTGGGATGGTTATAGTAAAAGTTCTTGGTTATGGATTTGGTTATGGTTTGGTTGTTGGGACTGTTGAGTCTGGGTGATGAGATGGTTGCATGACTGTTGGGACATGACATGAGATTGGTCTCGGTGTGAGACGAGATTGTTTTACGAGGTGAGATGGTAGCGAATACGAGGAGGTATTCGTGAGTATGAATAAAGGATTGGTTAATGTTCGGATGGAACACGAGAAGTGATGAAGGTATGTTGGTAATTTAGTACATGTTGGGATTACATCCAAAGTTAAGTTGCTGTTTTATCATGGTTTTACAAATTTGCTTTTCTGCAAATAAGCCTTTTATACCTACCTTGTTTATGAGCTGCATATCACGTGTTTTCCCGCACTTGCTGAGTACATCATTGTACTCAAACTTGCATTATTACTTCGTCATCAGCAGCAGAAGAAGCCTACTATGAAGACCAAGTGGAGCATTATGGCGTGTGATCTGTTCTCAACCTTGCCTGTGGAGGGATTAGAGATGGAGCCACTACTGCTTAGTTTTGCTTCCGCATTAGTTTTTGCTTCCGCATTAGAATAAAGACTTCCGCTGTGAGCATAGGTCCAAGACTCATGAGGTATTGTAATAAACTCTGTTATTCGTGGTAATATATAATCTGAATTCAGTTTGTGGAACGTATGTGTATGTGTGATGAACGTCCTGGGCACACATATGCATTAGTTCTCGGTTCCGTGGTTTTTCCCACAGAATTGAGGGCGTCACAGATTGGTATCAGAGCCACGGGTTGACAGTAGGTTACACCCCTAGATAGAAACCTTAGGTTGATATTAGAGCAACGGGTTAACAACAAGTTACACCCCTAAATAGAAGTCATAGGTAGCTAAGCCACGCTGACCAATTGAAGCATCCTAGGGTAAATAGCTTAGATTGGCCTTTAAACCCACCTTGACATAGGAAACCATCCTTGAATAGGAGTTGTGTGGGCCCTGGTGATGATTATGTGTGATTATGTGCTTAGTGCGAGTTGTGGGACGTCTCAAAAACGTTGTCCATATCCATACGTAAGAAGAAAGAGGTGTGAAATGCTTCGGCACTTGATCACATCCTCATAAGGGCTAATATATATAGCCTAACTCACCTTGATGCATATAGTTGAAGGGACCTACCTAACCTTCTAACATTCTATTCTATTTCGTTTTCTCTCACAGATGGTGAGAGGAAACACCAGCCGAAGGAACGTCCAGGAGGATGACCACGAGGGAGTTCCTGCTAACCCCGGAGCTGGTGAAAACCATCTGGAAAGGGTGATGGCCATGCAAAACCAGCTTATGCAAACCATGATCCAAACTTTGGGTCAGTTGCAGGCCAACCAAAACCCCGTTGCGGCACCACCGCCACCACCACCGCCGGCTCATAACAGGTTGGGAGAGTTCATGAGGACTCAACCACCCACCTTTGCTCAAGCAAGCGATCCCATGGAGGCCGATGATTGGTTGAAATCTATGGAGAAGAAGCTCGCCATTGTTCAGTGCAACGACCGAGAGAAGGTTCTCTTCGCATCGCACCAACTTGCGGGAGCCGCTGCTGACTGGTGGGATGCCTTGAGCAACGCCCATGCCAATCCGGAGACAATCACTTGGACTGAGTTCAAGGAATGTTTCCGCTCTCACTACATCCCTGCTGGTGTAATGATGCTCAAGAGGCAGGAGTTTGAAGGTCTCCGCCAAGGACAGAATAGTGTGAACGAGTATCTCAACAAGTTCATACAACTGTCCCGGTACGCCCCCGAAGATGTCAACTCAGACCAGAGGAAGCAGTACCTGTTCATGAGAGGGTTGAACAATGAGATCCAGGTTCAGCTCCTCAACAATGACTACGTAAGCTTCCAGAAGCTGGTTGACAAGGCTATTATGGTTGAAAACAAGATCCGAGAGATCGAGCGAGAGTGCAAGAGGAAGATGCCATACCAGCCCCAAGGGAGCAACGTACGACCTAGGTACATGCCCCCTGCCCTGCAGTATGGATCGACCACTCCTGCGTACCGCCCTGGTCAGCCACCACAGCAACAATTCGTTGCACCGGCACCTCGTGTGCCCATGCCTCCAGCGCCCCGACCTAACAATGGCGCCCCTGTTCAAAACCCCCGCCCCAACGTACCTGCTGCCATAGGAAACAGGGCATGCTTTACATGCGGGGAAGTAGGCCACCTCGCTAACCAGTGCCCGAGGAGAGGCCCTGGACAGCAAGGTAACGTGCCCAAGCAGAACCAGCAACCAAACAGAGGGGACAACCAAGGGAAACGTGGACCGCAGAACTATGCTCGTGGCCACGTGAACCATGTCACTGCTGAAGAAGCACAACAGGCTGAGGACGTCGCAATTGGTATGTTCCTTGCCAACTCCAACCCAGCCACCATTTTATTTGATTCCGGAGCATCGCATTCCTTCATATCATCCAAATATGTTGCCAAACATCAACTACCCGTATCCCACTTAGAATGTGCTATGTTAGTTAATTCTCCCGGAGGAGAAATGAGGACTAATATAGTATGTCCTAAAGTAAGCCTTAAAATAAGGGGGGTAGACTTCCTTGCCAACCTTATTGTCTTGGACTCCCACGGGATTGACATCATACTCGGAATGGATTGGTTAAGCAAGCACAATGGAGTAATCCAATATACTGAAAGGAGCGTGCAGTTGACAAACGAACATGGTATTCGTGTCGAGTTTGAGTCAGATCAGCAAATAACCGAACGGGCAAATTTGAACCACGTCGAAGGAACAACATTGGACAACATTCCAATGGTTCAGGAATTTTCGGACGTGTTCCCGAAAGAGCTTCCAGGAATGCCACCTGATCGGGACATCGAGTTTGCCATAGATTTGGTACACGGAACTGCACCTATAGCTAAGAGACCATACAGGATGCCCGTCAACGAGCTAGTTGAACTCAAGAAACAAATTCAAGAACAGTTAGAGAAGGGTTTTATCCGTCCAAGCTCGTCACCATGGGGAGCTCCGGTACTCTTCGTGGACAAGAAGGATGGAACCCAAAGAATGTGCGTGGACTACAGGTCTCTCAACGAGGTGACAATCAAGAATAAATACCCTCTGCCCCGTATAGAGGACATGTTCGATCAAATGAAAGGAGCCTGAGTATTCTCCAAGATTGATCTTCGGTCGGGATACTTCCAGCTGAAGATTAAGCCCTCTGATATACCTAAGACAGCCTTTCGGACACGGTACGGTTCATATGAATATACCGTTATGTCTTTTGGATTGACGAATGCACCCGCATACTTCATGTACCTAATGAACAAGGTTTTCATGGAGTACTTGGACAAGTTCGTCGTGGTTTTCATCGACGACATTATGGTGTATTCAAAAAGTGAGGAGGAGCATGAAGAACATCTGAGATTGACCCTGCAGAAGTTGCGAGAGCATCAATTGTATGCCAAGCTCAACAAGTGTCAATTTTGGCTAAGGAAAATATCTTTCCTAGGCCACATTATCTCCAAGGAAGGGGTATTGGTTGATCCTGGAAAGGTGAGAGATGTTCTGAAGTGGGGCCAACCGAAGAGTGTGAGGGATATTCGGAGTTTCCTTGGGATGGCAGGATACTATCGGCGCTTCATTGAAGACTTCTCTAAGATAGCAAAACCTATGACGGAGTTGCTAATGAAGGGAAAAATCTTTCAATGGACACAAGCCTGCCAAGAAAGTTTTGAGGAACTCAAGAAAAGGCTAACCACAACACCAGTTCTGGTATTGCCAGACGTAAGCAAGAGCTTTGACATATATTGTGACGCATCCAGACAAGGGCTCGGATGTGTACTCATGCAGGAAGGACAAGTGGTAGCCTATGCCTCACGACAATTAAAGAAGCACGAGCTTAACTATCCTACGCACGACTTGGAGCTAGCAGAAGTGGTGCATGCATTAAAGATTTAGAGACATTATATCCTTGGACATCGATGTGAGATCTATACGGATCATAAAAGCCTCAAGTACATATTTACACAAACGGACTTGAATTTGAGGCAACGTCGATGGTTAGAACTCATCAAGGATTATGATGTGAGAATCAACTACCACCCCGGGAGGGCCAATGTAGTAGCGGACGCATTGAGCAGAAAGGGAGCATGTCACCAACTCATGGTTCGGGGGCTACCGCCCGAACTACGGAAGGAGTTTGAATGGTTACACCTCGGATTCTTGAATAACGTGGAGATAATGGAGATCCACTCCCCATTGGAGCAAGAAATAAGAGAGGGCCAAGCAATGGACAAGGAAATCAAGGAGATCAAGGAAAGAATCCGACAAGGAATAGAGAAGGATTTCAAGGAGGATGAAAAGGGTACGCTTTGGCTAGGAAAAAGGATTTGTGTGCCGAACATAAGACACCTCCGCGACATGATATTGAAGGAGGCACATGATTCACCCTATTCCATACATCCAGGAAGCACCAAAAATGTACAAGGGCTTGAAAACTTGTTATTGGTGGGATGGTATGAAGAGGGATATAGCCGAATACGTTGCCCTATGCGACACATGCCAACAGGTAAAGGCCGAACATCAAAAACCCGCTGGATTGTTGCAACCTTTGAGAATACCCGAATGGAAATGGGAGGACATCAGTATGGACTTCATCGTCGGATTACCACGTACTCAGTCGGGATACGACTCCATCTGGGTCATTGTGGACCGATTGACGAAAACTGCCCATTTTCTTCCGGTAAAGACCAGTTACAACGTTGCACAATTGGCAGAGCTGTACATGGAGCAGATCGTGTTCCGTCACGGAGTTCTGAAGAGGATAGTCTCAGATCGAGGTTCTCAGTTTACCTCTAGATTCTGGAGGAAGCTGCAGAAAACCATGGGTACACGACTGGATTTTAGCTCCGCCTACCACACACAAACAGATGGACAAACCAAAAGGACGAACCAAATTTTGGAGGACATGTTGAGAGCTTGCGCCTTGAAACGTGGGCGTAGTTGGGATAGGAGTTTACCGTATGCCGAGTTCTCCTATAACAACAGCTATCAAGCTAGCTTAAAGATGTCGCCTTTCGAAGCCTTATATGGTAGACGGTGTAGAACGCCACTATTCTGGAATGAGACTGGAGAGAACCAGGTGTTTGGACCCGAAGTACTACAAGAAGCTGAAACGCAGGTCCAAACGATACGGGAGAACTTAAAGGCTGCCCAGTCACGACAGAAAGGCTATGCGGACAATAGGCGTAGGAAGTTGACCTTTGAAATGGGAGACTTCGTATACCTTAAAGTATCGCCTATCCGAGGCCAACGACGCTTCAACGTCAAAGGCAAGCTAGCACCTCGCTACATCGGACCATTTAAGATTTTGGACAAGCGAGGAGAAGTAGCCTACCAACTAGAGCTCCCAAACCGTCTCTCCGACGTACATGACGTGTTTCATGTATCCCAGCTCAAGAAGTGCTTGAGAGTGCCAGAGGAACAAGTGTCAATGGAGGAACTTGAACTTCAAGAGGACCTGACTTACGCAGAACACCCTGTCCGAATCTTGGACGTAAAGGAAAGGGTCACCCGAAACAAGGTGATTCGATGGTGCAAGGTACAATGGAGCCATCACACCGAAGCTGAGGCCACATGGGAGCGTGAAGAGGATATCAAGGCGGAATTTCCCCATCTATTTCCTACTAACGAATCTCGAGGGCGAGATTCAATTTAAGGCGGGTAGATTTGTGACACCCTCGCCTCGAGTGTCAGCATATGTTCATGTTCTATTAAGAGGAAACATTCTAATGAAAAAAAAAGGAACAAAGAGAGTTATCAAAATAATAGCCAATAAAAGCCCTCCGAGAGCGCCGAAGACAACTTACCACGGCCGCTGGCCACGTGGCGTGTTCGGGGCTCGTCCCTGCGAGATGGGGAGAAGTCCGCCGCTGAAAGAGCTACGTGGCAGGTTCGGGGCTCATCGCCAAAAGGGGAGAGGTCCGATCCTGTGGGACACGTGTTGCCCACGGAGCTAGCCTCTGCAGGGGAAGCAAAGGCATTTCCGCAAGACACGTGTCATCCTCGGAGCTAGTCCTCGCGGAGATCAGAGGACCAGTCACGCGGGGTACGTGTCGATCTCGGAGCCCATCTCAGAGAAGTCCGGATCTATCGAACACGTGTCGCCACCGGAGCTTATCTCCGGGAGGTCTGTCGTTGTTGGACACGTGTCGACCTCGGGGCATGTTCCTGAGGAAGGAAGAGAGGGAAGATCGGCGCCAACACGTGGCGTGCGCGGAGCTCACCTCCAAAGAAGGGGGAGGTCTCGCTCGTGACACGCACAACCGGAGCTCGTCTCTGCGGACGAGGAGATACCAGGCCCCGGAGGACACGTGGAGCTTCCGGAGCTCATCATCACGGAGGTAATGAGTTCTGGAGCAGGTTTTATGCGTAAAGATACCGGTACGCAACAGAAACCGATCTAAATTTCCATGATGATAAGATGTTAGGATCCAACAAAGATCTGAATAAGACTCTTATTCGGAATACAATCAGATTAGGACTCTTCTCTTCCCGATCATAAATAGAACCCAAAACCTCTGGCCGAAACCACAAACTTCTCCTTCGACTCCTGAGCCGACGACTTAGATCCCTAGTCCTAACTCGCCGAGCAAACCATCGCTGAAGCAGATCATCGGAGGAGAACCGAGCGGTCTGAGGAGGAACTCGAAGTCAAGAAGAACAAGAGGTAGGACTTCAATATCATTGTGTTCATCTCTTTGCATCTGTTCTTCAATACCTTTCGAACAGAAGCCTTCTCATGGGCAGATCACTTGATGATCAGTTTGATCTAAAGACAAGATCATTGCCACGTCCACCTTTGATCCGAACACCCCTGTCCATACAAGGCCATGCAAAAGCACGTACAGATCAATCTAATAAAACTAATCATGAGATAGCATGCATATGCATCATCGCATCTAGTTTAAAGTTTGTGCATAAATATTGATTGCTGTGAATCCTGTATGCACGTGATCCTACCTAGCAGGATGTGACACCCTCACCTCGGGTGTCAGCATATGTTCATGTTTTATGAAGAAGAAAAACATTTGAAGAAAAGAAGGAACAGAGAGGGTTATCAAAAGAATAGCCAATAAAGCTCTCTGAGAGCGCCGAAGGCAACTTCCACGACCAGCAGACCACGTGGTGTGTTCGGAACTCATTCCCGAGAGATAGGGAGAGGTCCGACGCTAAACTGGATACGTGGCAGGCTCGGGGGTCACCTCCGCAACTGGAAAGAGGTCCGACCCTATGGGACACGTGCTACCGCGGAGCTAGCTGCTGCAGAAGAAGCAAAGGCATTTTTATAGGACACGTGTCATCCTCGGAGCTAGTCCTCGCGAAAATCAGAGGACCATCCGTGCGGGATACGTGTCAATCTCGGAGCTCATCTCAAAGAAGTCCGGATCTATCGAACACGTGTCGCCACCGGAGCTTATCACTGGAAGGTCCGTCGCAGCTAAACACGTGTCGACCTCGGGGCATGTCCCTGAGGAAAGGAGAGCGGAAAGACCGGCACCCACACGTGGCGTGCGCGGAGCTCACCTCCGAAGAAGAGGGGGGTCTCGAATCGTGACACATGGCACAACCGGAGCTCGTCTCTGCGGATGAGGAGATACCAGGCCCGAAGGACACGTGGAGCTTCCGGAGCTCATAACCGCGGAGGTTACGAGTCTGAAGCGGTTCTTACGAGTAAAGATACCGGTGCGCAACGGAAACCGATCTAAAATCCACGATGTTACCGAAGATAAGACGTCACGATCCAACAAAGATCTGAATAAGACTCTTATTCGGGATCCAATCATATTAGGACTCTACTCTTCCCGATTATAAATAGAACCCAAAACCTCCGGCCGAAACCACAAACTCCTCGTTCAACTCCTGAGCCGATCTCAGAACCCTAGCCCTATCTCGCCGAGCAAAACATCGCCGAAAGCACAACAAGGGAGATCATCGGAGGAGAACCAAGCGGTCTGAGGAGGACCCCAAAGACAAGAACGTGAGGTAGGACTTCAATGCCACCTTACGACATCATGTTGTTCATCTCTTTGCATCTGTTCTTCGATTCCTTTCGAACAGAGGCGTTTTCATGGGCAGAACACTCGATGATCAGTTTGATCTAAAGACAAGATCATCGCCACGTTCATCTTTGATCTGAACACCTCTGACCATGCAAGCCATGCAAGAATACGTACAGATCAATCTAATGAAACTAATCATAGGATAGCATGCATGTGCATCATCGCATCTAGTTTAGGGTTTTGTGCATGATATTGATTGCTGTGAATATTGTATGCACGTGAATCCTACAAGCAGGACAAACTCAGGAAGCTGTCTACAACGAGCTGCAGCAACAAGGTTTTGAGAATCAAGGACAGCCGGAACCGCAAGAACGAGGCAAGTGCTCCTTGACCATGTTGATCCTATGTTTTGGGTAAAACTATTTTGTTTTGCGAAAAAGTGTGTGTGCTGAGTCAAACATGATGGGAAACCCTTTTATAGGAGTTTACTAGTTTTGATTAAACCACCCTTGTCGCCTGGGAAGTTTATGAGTCGGGTATGGTTTTTTCTTTATGCTTCGCTGAGTCTCTGGGATCGGGAAGCGAGATAGATGTGTCTAGCTAACTGCACTTGTACTGATCATAAGTAACTGATGAGGTTAATGAACATGGATCGGAGGGAGATCTAGGCAAGCCTGGGTTTGTGAATGAGGTAGCATGAGATGGTGGTTTTACTTGCCGTAGATCTAAGGACCGGTTCATGCATGCAGATGCCAGGATAACAGTGCCACCACAAGGCCAAGTATGGGTGCGGCTTAGCTGAGTAATTAGGTAAGTTGCTAGGGTGTTATGGACTGTGGAAGGCGCGGGGAATGGGAGTCGAGTGAAGACTGCCCTGGGAACTGCATGGCACAAGAGGGGGCCCGTGGGTGGGAGAATTGGAGATTCTAGCCTGCCGGTGAAACCTTAGTGAGTCCATACATCTAGTAACCCCTTTGTAAAGGCTATTTTGTGATCTATTGACCATACACCGACGGCTGTGTACTGGTATAATGGAGGTTCTGCAGTCGCCGACGGGTGACGAAATCACAAACTTGTGGGTAAAGAGGTACAAACTCTGCAGAGTCAAAAACTATCATGATAGCCGAGCTTACGGTCACGAGCACCTGGCTAAACTGCCATGATTAGATGGGATGGTTATTGGAATGGTTATTGGGAAGGTTCTTGGTTATGATTATGGGTTTGGTTATGGTTTGGTTTGGAATTGTTAAGCCTGGATGATGAAAGGGTTGCATGACTGGTGGGTCATGAAATGAGATTGGTCTCGGTGCGAGACGAGGTTGTTATATGAGATGAGATGGTAGCGAATACGAGGAGGTATTCGTGAGTATGAATAAAAGATTGGTTAATGTTCGGATGGAACACGGGGAGTGATGAAGGTATGTTGGTAATTCAGTATATGCTGGGATTACATTCATCTAAAGTAAAGTTGCCGTTTTATCATGGTTTTACAAGATTGCTTTTCTGCAAATAAGCCCTTTTATACCTACCTTGTTTATAAGCTGCATATCATGTGTTATTCCCGCACTTGTTGAGTACATCATTGTGCTCAAACTTGCATTATTATTTCTTCATCAACAGCAAGAGAAGACTACTATGAAGACCGAGTAGAGCATTATGGCGTGTGATCTGTTCTCAACCTTGCCTGTGGAGGGAGTAGAGATGGAGCCACTTCTGCTTAGTTTTGCTTCCGTATTAGTTTTTGCTTCCGCATTTAAATAAGGACTTCCGCTGCATAGAAATAAGACTTCCGCTGTGAGCATGAGTCCGAGACTCATGAGAAATTGTAATAAACTCTGTTATTCGTGGTAATATATAATCTGAATTCAGTTTGTGGAACGTATGTGTATGTGTGATGAACATCCTGGGCACACATATGCATTAGTTCTCGGTTCTGTGGTTTTCCACAGAATTGAGGGCGTCACAGATTGGTATCAGAGCCACGGGTTGACAGTAGGTTACACGCCTAATTAGAAACCTTAGATTGATATTAGAGCCACGGGTTAACAGCAAGTTACACCCCTAAATAGGAGTCACAGGTAGCTAAGCTACGCTGACCAAAGGAAGCACCCTAGGGTGAATAGCCTAGATTGGCCTCTAAAACCACCTTGACATAGGAAACCATCCTTGAATAGGAGTTGAGTGGGCCCTTGTAATGATTATTTGTGAATATGTGCTTAGTGTGAGTTGTGGGACGTCTTAAAAACGTTGTCCATATCCACACGTAAGAAGAAGAAGGAGTGAAATGCTTCGGCACTTGATCACATCCTCATAAGGACTAATATATATAGTCCAACTCACCTTGATGCATATAGTTGAAAGGACCTAGCTAATCTTCTAACCTTCTATTCTATTTCGTTCCCCCTCACAGATGGTGAGAGGAAACGCCAGCCGAAGGAACGTCCAGGAAGGTGACCACGAGGAAGTTCCTGCTAACCTCGGAGCTGGCGAAAACAACCTAGAAAGGTTGATGGCCATGCAAAACCAGCTTATGCAAACCATGATCCAAACTTTGGGTCAGTTGCAGGACAACCAGCACACCGTTCCGGCACCACCGCCACCACCACCACCGGCTCATAACAGGTTGGGAGAGTTCATGAGGACTCGACCACCCACCTTTGCTCAAGCAAGCGATCCAATGGAGGCCGATGATTGGTTGAAATCCGTGGAGAAAAAGCTTGCCATTGTTCAGTGCAACGACCGAGAGAAGGTTCTCTTTGCGTCGCACCAACTGATGGGAGCAGCTGCTGACTGGTGGGATGCCTTGAGCAACGCCCATGCCAACCCGGAGACAATCACTTGGACTGAGTTCAAGGAAAGTTTCCGCTCCCACTACATCCCTGTTGGCGTAATGATGCTCAAGAGGCAGGAGTTTGAAGGTCTCCGCCAAGGACAGAAGAGTGTGAATGAATATCTCAACAAGTTCATACAACTGTCCCGGTATGCCCCCGAAGATGTCAACTCAGATCAGAGGAAGCAGTACCTGTTCATGAGAGGGTTGAACAATGAGATCCAAGTTCAGCTCCTCAACAATGACTACGTAAGCTTCCAGAAGCTGGTTGATAAGGCTATTGTGGTGGAAAACAAGATCCGAGAGATCGAGCGCGAGTGCAAAAGGAAGATGCCATACCAGCCCCAAGGGAGCAACGTACGACCTAGGTACATGCCCCCTGCAACGCAGTATGGATCGACCGCTCCTACGTACCGCCCTGGTCAGCCACCACAGCAACGGCTCTTTGCACCAGCACCTCGTATGCCCATGCCTCCTGCGCCCCGGCCTAACAATGGCGCTCCTGTTCAAAATCCCCGCCCCAACGTACCTGCTGCCGTAGGCAACAGGGCATGCTTTGCATGCGGGGAAGTAGGCCACTTTGCTAACCAGTGCCCGAAGCGAGGCCCTGGACAGCAAGGTAACGTGCCCAAGCAGAACCAGCGACCAAACGGAGGGGACAACCAAGGAAACCGTGGACCGCAGAACTATGCTCGTGGCCACGTTAACCATGTCACTGCTGAGGAAGCACAACAGGCTGAGGACGTCGCAATTGGTATGTTCCTTGCCAACTCCAACCCAGCCACCATTTTATTTGATTCTGGAGCATCACATTCCTTCATATCATCCAAATATGTTGCCAAACATCATCTACCCGTATCTCACCTATAATGTGCTATGTTAGTTAATTCTCCCGGAGGAGAAATGAGGACTAGTATAGTGTGTCCTAAGGTAAGCCTTAAAATAAGGGGGGTAGACTTCCTTGCCAACCTTATTGTCTTGGACTCCCACGGAATTGACATCATACTCGGAATGGACTGGTTAAGCAAGCATAATGGGGTAATCCAATGCGCTGAGAGAAGCGTGCAATTGACAAACAAACACGGTATCCGTGTCGAGTTTGAGTCAGCCCCGCAAGCGACCGAACGAGCGGATCTGAACCATGTTGAAGGGGTAGCATTGGACAACATTCCAGTGGTTCAGGAATTTTCGGATGTGTTCCCGGAAGAACTTCCAGGAATGCCACCTGACCGGGATATTGAGTTTGCCATAGATTTGGTACCTGGAACTGCACCCATAGCTAAAAGACCATATAGGATGCCCGTCAACGAGTTAGTTGAACTAAAGAAGCAAATTCAAGAACAGATGGAGAAGGGTTTTATCCGGCCAAGCTCGTCACCATGGGGAGCCCCGGTACTCTTCGTGGACAAGAAGGACGGAACCCAGAGAATGTGCGTGGACTACAGGTCTCTCAACGAGGTAACAATCAAGAATAAATACCCTCTGCCCCGTATAGAGGACCTGTTCGACAAAATGAAAGGAGCCCAAGTGTTCTCCAAGATTGATCTTCGGTCGGGATATTTCCAGCTGAAGATTAAGCCCTCCGATATACCTAAGACAGCCTTTCGGACACGGTATGGTTCATATGAATATACCGTTATGTCTTTTGGATTGACGAATGCACCCGCATACTTCATGTACCTTATGAACAAGGTTTTCATGTAGTACTTGGACAAGTTCGTCGTGGTTTTCATCGACGACATTATGGTGTATTCAAAAAGTAAGGAGGAGCATGAAGAACATCTGAAATTGATCTTGCAGAAGTTGCGCGAGCATCAGTTGTATGCCAAGCTCAACAAGTGTCAATTTTGGCTAGGGGAAATATCCTTCCTAGGCCACATCATCTCCAAGGAAGGGGTATCGGTTGATCCTGGAAAGGTGAGAGATATTTTGAAGTGGGACCAACCGAGGAGCGTGAAGGATATTCGGAGTTTCCTTGGGATGGCAGGATACTATCGGCGCTTCATTAAAGACTTCTCTAAGATAGCAAAACCTATGACAGAGTTGCTAATGAAGGGAAAAGTCTTTCAATGGACACAAGCCTGCCAAGAAAGTTTTGAGGAACTCAAGAAAAGGCTAACCACAGCACCAGTTCTGGTATTGCCAGACGTAAGCAAGAGCTTCGACATATATTGTGACGCATCCAGACAAGGGCTCGGATGTGTGCTCATGCAGGAAGGGCAAGTGGTAGCTTATGCCTCACGACAATTAAAGAAGCATGAGCTTAACTATCCTACTCATGATTTGGAGTTAGCAGCAGTGGTGCATGCATTGAAGATTTGGAGACATTATATCCTTGGTCATCGATGTGAGATCTATACGGATCATAAAAGCCTCAAGTACATATTCACACAAACAGACTTGAATTTGAGGCAACGTCGATGGTTAGAACTCATCAAGGATTATGATGTAGGAATCAATTACCACCCCGGGAAGGCCAATGTGGTCGCTGACGCATTGAGCAGAAAGGGAGCATGCCACCTACTCACGGTTCGGGAGTTACCACCCGAACTACGTAAGGAGTTCGAACGATTACACCTCGGATTCTTGAATAACATGGAAATAATGGAAATCCACTCCTCATTGGAGCAAGAAATAAGAAAGGGCCAAGCAACGGACGAGGGGATCAAGGAGATCAAGGAAAGAATCCGACATGGGATAGAGAAGGATTTCAAGGAGGATGAAAAGGGTACGCTTTGGCCAGGAAAAAGGATTTGTGTGCCAAACCTAAGACACCTTCGCGACATGATATTAAGGGAGGCACATGATTCACCCTATTCCATACATCCGGGGAGCACCAAAATGTACAAGGACTTGAAAACTTGCTATTGGTGGGATGGTATGAAGAGGGATATAGCCGAATACGTTGCCCTATGCGACACATGCCAACGGGTAAAAGCCGAACATCAAAAACCCGCTGGATTGTTGCAACCTTTGAAAATACCTCAATGGAAATGGGAGGACATCAGTATGGACTTTATTGTCGGATTGCCAAGAACTCAGTCAGGATACGACTCCATCTGGGTCATTGTGGACCGGTTGACGAAAACCGCCCATTTTCTTCCGGTAAAGACCAGTTACAACGTTACACAGTTGGCAGAGTTGTACATGGAGCAGATCGTGTGCCGTCATGGGGTTCCGAAGAGGATAGTCTCAGATCAAGGTTCTCAGTTTACCTCTAGATTCTGGAGGAAGCTGCAGAAAGCCGTGGGTACACGACTGGATGTTAGCTCCGCCTACCACCCACAAACAGATGGGCAAACCGAGAGGACGAACCAAATTTTGGAGGACATGCTGAGAGCTTGCACCTTGAAACGTGGGCGTAGTTGGGATAGGAGTTTACCGTATGCCGAGTTCTCCTATAACAACAGCTATCAAACTAGCTTGAAGATGTCGCCTTTCGAAGCCTTATATGGCAGACGGTGTAGAACGCCGCTGTTCTGGAACGAGACTGGAGAGAACCAGGTGTTTGGACCCGAAGTATTACAAGAGGCTGAAAAGCAAGTCCAAACAATACAGGAAAACTTAAAGGCTGCTCAGTCACGACAGAAAGGCTATGCGGACAATAGGCGTAGGAAGTTGACCTTTGAAGTTGGAGACTTCGTATACCTTAAGGTATCGCCTATCCGAGGCCAACGACGTTTTAACGTCAGAGGCAAACTAGCGCCTTGCTACATCGGACCATTTAAGATTTTGGGTAAGCGAGGGGAAGTAGCCTACCAACAAGAGCTCCCAAACCACCTCTGCGACGTACATGACGTGTTTCATGTATCCCAGCTCAAGAAGTGCTTGAGAATGCCAGAGGAACAAGTGTCGATGGGAGAACTTGAAATTCAAGAGGACCTGACTTACGCAGAACACCCTGTCCGAATCTTAGACGTGAAGGAAATGGTCACCCGAAACAAGGTGATTCGATGGTGCAAGGTACAATGGAGCCATCACACTGAAGCTGAAGCCACATGAGAACGTGAAGAGGATATCAAGGCAGAATTTCCCCATCTATTTTCTACTAACGAATCTCGAGGGCGAGATTCAATTTAAGGGGGGTAGATTCGTGACACCCTCACCTCGGGTGTCAGCATATGTTCATGTTTTATGAAGAAGAAAAACATTTGAAGAAAAGAAGGAACAGAGAGGGTTATCAAAAGAATAGCCAATACAGCTCTCTGAGAGCGCCGAAGGCAACTTCCACGACCAGCAGACCACGTGGTGTGTTCGGAACTCATTCCCGAGAGATAGGGAGAGGTCCGATGCTAAACTGGATACGTGGCAGGCTCGGGGGTCACCTCCGCAACTGGAAAGAGGTCCGACCCTATGGGACACGTGCTACTGCGGAGCTAGCCGCTGCAGAAGAAGCAAAGGCATTTTTATAGGACACGTGTCATCCTCGGAGCTAGTCCTCGCGGAAATCAGAGGACCATCCGCGTGGGATACGTGTCAATCTCGGAGCTCATCTCAAAGAAGTCCGGATCTATTGAACACGTGTCGCCACCGGAGCTTATCACTGGAAGGTCCTTCGCAGCTAAACACGTGTCGACCTCAGGGCATGTCCCTGAGGAAAGGAGAGCGGAAAGACCGGCACCCACACATGGCGTGCGCGGAGCTCACCTCCGAAGAAGAGGGGGGTCTCGAATCGTGACACATGGCACAACCGGAGCTCGTCTCTGCGGATGAGGAGATACCAGGCCCGAAGGACACGTGGAGCTTCCGGAGCTCATCACCGCGGAGGTAACGAGTCTGAAGCGGTTCTTACGAGTAAATATACCGGTGCGCAACGGAAACCGATCTAAAATCCACGATGTTACCGAAGATAAGACGTCACGATCCAACAAAGATCTGAATAAGACTCTTATTCGGGATCCAATCAGATTAGGACTCTACTCTTCCCGATTATAAATAGAACCCAAAACCTCCGGCCGAAACCAAAAACTCCTCGTTCAACTCCTGAGCCGACGACTTAGAACCCTAGCCCTATCTCGCCGAGCAAAACATCGCCGAAAGCACAACAAGGGAGATCATCGGAGGAGAACCAAGCGGTCTGAGGAGGACCCCGAAGACAAGAAGAACGTGAGGTAGGACTTCAATGCCACCTTACGACATCATGTTGTTCATCTCTTTGCATCTGTTCTTCGATTCCTTTCGAACAGAGGTGTTTTCGTGGGCAGAACACTCGATGATCAGTTTGATCTAAAGACAAGATCATCGCCACGTTCATCTTTGATCTGAACACCTCTGACCATGCAAGCCATGCAAGAATACGTACAGATCAATCTAATGAAACTAATCATAGGATAGCATGCATGTGCATCATCGCATCTAGTTTAGGGTTTTGTGCATGATATTGATTGCTGTGAATATTGTATGCACGTGAATCCTACAAGCAGGACAAACTCAGGAAGCTGTCTACAACGAGCTGCAGCAACAAGGTTTTGAGAATCAAGGACAGCCGGAACCGAAAGAACGAGGCAAGTGCTCCTTGACCATGTTGATCCTATGTTTTGGGTAAAACTATTTTGTTTTGTGAAAAAGTGTGTGTGCTGAGTCAAACATGATGGGAAACCCTTTTATAGGAGTTTACTAGTTTTGATTAAACCACCCTTGTCGCCTGGGAAGTTTATGAGTCGGGTATGATTTTTGCTTTATGCTTCGCTGAGTCTCTGGGATCGGGAAGCGAGATAGATGTGTCTAGCTAACTGCACTTGTACTGATCATAAGTAACTGATGAGGTTAATGAACATGGATCGGAGGGAGATCTAGGCAAGCCTGGGTTTGTGAATGAGGTAGCATGAGATGGTGGTTTTACTTGCCGTAGATCTAAGGACCGGTTCATGCATGCACATGCCAGGATAACAGTGCCACCACAAGGCCAAGTATGGGTGCGGCTTAGCTGAGTAATTAGGTAAGTTGCTAGGGTGTTATGGACTGTGGAAGGCGCGGGGAATGGGAGTCGAGTGAGGACTGCCCTGGGAACTGCATGGCACAAGAGGGGGCCCGTGGGTGGGAGAATTGGAGATTCTAGCCTGCCGGTGAAACCTTAGTGAGTCCATACATCTAGTAACCCCTTTGTAAAGGCTATTTTGTGATCTCTTGACCATACACCGACGGCTGTGTACTGGTATAATGGAGGTTCTGCAGTCGCCGACGGGTGATGAAATCACAAACTTGTGGGTAAAGAGGTACAAACTCTGCAGAGTCAAAAACTATCATGATAGCCGAGCTTACGGTCACGAGCACCTGGCTAAACTGCCATGATTAGATGGCATGGTTATTGGAATGGTTATTGGGAAGGTTCTTGGTTATGATTATGGGTTTGGTTATGGTTTGGTTTGGAATTGTTAAGCCTGGATGATGAAAGGGTTGCATGACTGGTGGGTCATGAAATGAAATTGGTCTCGGTGCGAGACGAGGTTGTTATATGAGATGAGATGGTAGCGAATACGAGGAGGTATTCGTGAGTATGAATAAAAGATTGATTAATGTTCGGATGGAACACGGGGAGTGATGAAGGTATGTTGGTAATTCAGTATATGCTGGGATTACATTCATCTAAAGTAAAGTTGCCGTTTTATCATGGTTTTACAAGATTGCTTTTCTGCAAATAAGCCCTTTTATACCTACCTTGTTTATAAGCTGTATATCATGTGTTATTCCCGCACTTGCTGAGTACATCATTGTGCTCAAACTTGCATTATTATTTCTTCATCAACAGCAAGAGAAGACTACTATGAAGACCGAGTAGAGCATTATGGCGTGTGATCTGTTCTCAACCTTGCCTGTGGAGGGAGTAGAGATGGAGCCACTTCTGCTTAGTTTTGCTTCCGCATTAGTTTTTGCTTCCGCATTTAAATAAGGACTTCCGCTGCATAGAAATAAGACTTCCGCTGTGAGCATGAGTCCGAGACTCATGAGAAATTGTAATAAACTCTGTTATTCGTGGTAATATATAATCTGAATTCAGTTTGTGGAACGTATGTGTATGTGTGATGAACATCCTGGGCACACATATGCATTAGTTCTCGGTTCCGTGGTTTTCCACAGAATTGAGGGCGTCACACAGGACAAGCTCAGGGAGCTGTCTACGATGAACTGCAGCAACCAGGTTTTGAGTATCAAGAACAACCGGAACCGCAAGAACAAGGCAAGTGCTCCTTGACCATGTTGATCCTATGTTTTGGGTAAAACTATTTTGTTTTGCGAAAAGGTGTGTGTGCTGAGTCAAACACGATGGGAAACCCTTTTATAGGAGTTTACTAGTTTTGGTTGAACCACCCTTGTCGCCCGGGAGGTTTATGAGTCGGGTATGGTTTTGCTTTATGCTTCGCTGAGTCTATGGGATTGGGAAGCGGAATAGATGTGTCTAGCTAACTGCACTCGTACTGATAATAAGTAACTGATGAGGTTAATGAATATGGATCGGAGGGAGATCTAGGCAAGCTGGGTTTGTGAATGAGGTAGCATGAGATGGTGGTTTTACTTGCCGTAGATCTAAGGACCGGTTCATGCATGCACATGCCAGGATAACAGTGCCACCACAAGGCCAAGTATGGGTGCGGCTTAGCTGAGTAATTAGGTAAGTTGCTAGAGTGTTATGGACTGTGGAAGGCGCGGGGAATGGGAGTCGAGTGAGGACTGCCCTGGGAACTGCATGGCACAAGAGGGGGCCCGTGGGTGGGAGAATTGGAGATTCTAGCCTGCCGGTGAAACCTTAGTGAGTCCATACATCTAGTAACCCCTTTGTAAAGGCTATTTTGTGATCTCTTGACCATACACCGACGGATGTGTACTGGTATAATGGAGGTTCTGCATTCGCCGACGGGTGACGAAATCACAAACTTGTGGGTAAAGAGGTGCAAACTCTGCAGAGTCTAAAAACTATCATGATAGCCGAACTTACGGTCACGAGCACCTGGCTAAACTGCCATGATTAGTTGGGATGGTTATAGAAAAAGTTCTTGGTTATGGATTTGGTTATGGTTTGGTTGTTGGTACTGTTGAGTCTGGGTAATGAGATGGTTGCATGACTGTTGGGACATGACATGAGATTGGTCTCGGTGTGAGACGAGGTTGTTTTACGAGGTGAGATGGTAGCGAATACGAGGAGGTATTCGTGAGTATGAATAAAGGATTGGTTAATGTTCGGATGGAACACGGGAAGTGATGAAGGTATGTTGGTAATTTAGTACATGTTGGGATTACATCCAAAGTTAAGTTGCTGTTTTATCATGGTTTTACAAATCTGCTTTTCTGCAAATAAGCCTTTTATACCTACCTTGTTTATGAGCTGCATATCACGTGTTTTCCCGCACTTGCTGAGTACATCATTGTACTCAAACTTGCATTATTACTTCGTCATCAGCAGCAGAAGAAGCCTACTATGAAGACCAAGTGGAGCATTATGGCGTGTGATCTGTTCTCAACCTTGCCTGTGGAGGGATTAGAGATGGAGCCACTACTGCTTAGTTTTGCTTCCGCATTAGTTTTTGCTTCCGCATTAGAATAAAGACTTCCGCTGTGAGCATGGGTCCAAGACTCATGAGGTATTGTAATAAACTCTGTTATTCGTGGTAATATATAATCTGAATTCAGTTTGTGGAACGTATGTGTATGTGTGATGAACGTCCTGGGCACACATATGCATTAGTTCTCGGTTCCATGGTTTTTCCCACAGAATTGAGGGCGTCACACCCACAGAAGGCGCTTTTGACGTCCATTTGATACAGATTGAAATCATGGTGAGTAGCATATGCAGTAATATACAAATTGATTCAAGCCTAGCTAAGGGAGCAAATGTCTCGTCGAAATCCAAACCTTGAACTTGTGAGTAACCTTTAGCCACAAGTCGTGCCTTGTTTCTTGTTACCACTCCGTGTTCGTCTTGCTTGTTGCAGAAGACCCATTCAGTGCTGACGATGTTGGACTTTGGTCTTTGAACAAGTTCCCATACTTTATTCCTCTTGAAGTTGTTCAATTCTTCTTGCATCGCCATCACTCAGTCCGGATCTCTTACTGCATCTTCAACCCTGTATGGTTCTAAAGAGGATACAAAAGAATAGTATTCACAAAAATTAGCTATACGAGATCGAGTTGTCACTCTCTTTTGGATATCACCAATTATGTTGTCGACGGGGTGATCTCTTTGTACGCTTTGGTGTACTCTTGGATGTGGCACTTGTGGTGTTGAATTCTCATGATCATCATCTTCTTCGGCTCCCCGTGGATAGTTGCCGTCATTAATGCTTTGATCATCTTGTTGATCTTCATGATTTTGATTTTGTGCATGAGCTCCCCCTTGATCGTAGCTCTCCTGTTGAGGTTCATCTTGAGCACTTGATTCTTGTGATTGTTCTTGAGGTCGAATATCACCAAGTGTTCTATTTGATCTAGCACACACTTATCAACTTGCTCCGCTTGGGAGCCATTATTTTCATCGAACACTACGTCACATGCCACTTCAACAAGTCCGAAGACCTTGTTGAAGACACGATAAGCATAAGAGTTCGAATCATAACCAAGCAAGAAACCCTCATCGGACTTCGAAGCAAACTTCGAGGTCCTAGGCTTCTTGTTTAGAATATAATATTTTGAACCAAAAACTCGAAAGTATGAAATATTTGGTTTGTTACTGGTGAGTAGTTCATATGAGGTTTTCTTGAGTAGGCGATGAAGGTAAAGTCGGTTTGTTGCATGACAAGCGTTGTTGATAGCTTCAGCCCAAAATCGGTCAGAGGTCTTGTATTCATCAAGCATTGTCCTTGCCAACTCAATGAGCGTTCGGTTCTTCCTTTCGACTACCCCATTTTGTTGTGGGGAGTAGAGTGCCGAAAGTTCATGCTTTATTCCTTCTTCATCTAGATATTCATTGACTTGTGTATTCTTGAATTCTGTTCCATTATCACTTCTTATGTTCTTGACCGTCAATGAGAATTCATTTTGGGCTCACCTGAGAAACTCCTTGAGTGTTCCATGAGTTTCTGACTTATCATGCAAAAAGAAAACCCACGTGAAGCGTGAAAAATCATCGACAATGACTAAACCATATTTATTACCGCCGATGCTTATATAAGCAATTGGACCAAATAAGTCCATGTGGAGGAGCTCGAGCGGTCTTGTTGTAGTCATGACATTCTTCGCGGGATGGGGTGCTCCTACTTGCTTCTCGGCTTGGCACACGCTACAAGGCCTGTCTTTCTCAAAAAAAAAACATCCTTCAAACCTCGGATGTGATCGCCCTTTAGAAGTTTTTGTAGATTCCTCATACCAACATGTGCTAGCCGTCTATGCCACAACCAACCCATGTTGGTCTTTGCAATCAAGCATGTGTCAAGTTCGGCTTTATCTTTGTTGAAATCAACTAGACAAAGTTTTCCCTTTAACACGCTCTTGAAAGCAATAGAGTTATCACTCCTTCTAGAGACGGTCACACCCTCATTAGTGAATAAACAATTATAACCTTTGTCACATAGCTGAGATATGGACAAGAGGTTATAATCTAAGGAATCAACATGTAAAACATGAGAAAGTGTGTGTTGTGATAAAATAGCTATTTTACCTGTACCTAGCACCTTTCCTTGACTATTATCACCAAAACAGATGCCTTCGCTTGAGTCTTCATTTTGTTCGTACTCCATGAACATTTTTCTTCCTCAGGTCATGTGATTGGTGCATCCACTATCTAGCACCCATTTTGCTCCACCGGATGCATATGCCTACAAGAAAGAAATTATGCTTTGGTCTTAGGTACCCAAGCTTGCTTGGGTCCTTTGAGGTTAGTGACAAGTGACTTGGGCACCCACACACGAGACTTGGTGTTCTCATGGCGTGGGCCAACATATTTAGCATGAACTTTTCCAAGACTATTTTCATAAGCACATATGAAGCACCAAAGGTTATAAACAAGATTTGTTGTTCATATGAGTTTTCAGTTTCAATTTTATCAACATTATTATGTTTTCCAATTTGGGGAGAGTTTCCCTTGACAAAGACAATTCGTTTCTTGTCATTCTTGTGGCTTCTAGCGTTTTGCCTTTCACCATAAGAATACACAATGCCATGTTTAACATTAGGAGGTCTTGTGACCAAGTATGCACTACGTGCATACTTGACCTTCTCCTTGTCAAACATGCCACTTTGGGAGGGATGCTTGTCTTTTGTCAGTTTGACTTTTCTTTCAAGTTGGTGTCATTTTTAGCACATGTACAAGTTATGGGAGTTTTGGATTCAACATGTTGAGAAGGTGAGATTAAAGAGGATGAAGAACCACTTGGCTTGAGTGACTCAACTTGCGCCTCAAGAATCTTGTTAACCTTGGTTAAGTTAGCAAGTTCATCCTTGAGTGCAATGTTTGAGTCTTTTAGCTTCAAACAAGTCTCCTTGCTTGAAGCTAACTCAAGCTCAAGTGATTTTCTTCGCTCCTTTTCAATCTCAATAAGCCCTTCAATCTAAGATATTTCTCCTTTTGGAGAATGATCATATCTTCTTGGCGATTGACTAGCTCCTCCTTATCAACAATCTCATCCATTAGAATTTTCATTTTAGCTATAGTATTTTTATCTAAACCTCTAAGAATGTCTTCATCATCACTAGAATTACCAATATCACTAGTAAAGGAATGCAAGGAGGAAGATTTAGTTTTAACGTTCTTTTTCCTTCCTTGGCCATTAGGCATGTGTTGTTGGTGTCCTTCCATGCTCCCATGGATGGGAAGAGAGTGGACTTCATGGTAGGCTTCTTGATAGCTATAGTGGCCATCTCCTCTTCTTCTTCTTCAGATGAGGACTCATCATTGGAGTCCCATTCCTTCCCAAGATGTGCTTGGCCATATTGCTTCCTTTTCTTGAATATTTTCTTTTGTTGAGGCTTGTTGTCTTTACTCTTCCTCTTATTGGCTTCATGTGGACAATCCACCATGAAATGATCATATTCTCCACAATTGTAGCATGCGCGCATCATCTTGGATCTTTGTTTCTCCTTATATCTTCCTTCATTTGAGTTGCCAGCCTTTCTTCTTCTCATCATTTTCTTGAAGTTTTTGATGAATAGGATCATATCTTCATCATCGATATCAGTGCTTTCATCATCACCATTATCGTCCTCAGGAGCTTCTCGAGTTTCTTTTGATGCTGGCTTGCATGTTGCCTTTAGTGCAACTCCTCTCTTCTTTGCCGAGGTAAGGTCGGCAAGTTCCTTGACATGTTTGGTTTCCTTCTCCATCATTTCAAAGTTGATGATCTTGCCAAGAATCTCGTCCGGGGTCATTTTGTGAAACCCGGGACTTTCTCTATCATGGAGCAGGGTGTTAAGTTTTGAGGCATAAATGCTTTAAGAATCAATTTGACCACTTCATGGTCCATCCACTTCTTGCTACCATAGGCTCGGACCTTATTGATGAGAGATTTCAGTAGATTGTACATCTCTTGGGGTGATTTACCTTCCTCGATAGCAAACCTTCCCAATTCACCTTCTATCATTTCGATCTTAGCTTCACGCACATGACGATCACCTTCATGTGCGGTTTTGAGAGTGTCCTAGATTTCCTTAGTAATTTTGAATCCATCCACCTTGGTGAACTCGTCTCGGCTCAATGATGAGGTGATTACTGCTGTGGCTTGAGCATTCCGATGAATTACTTGTTGTTGATCCAGGGTTAGCTCTTCATCATCATCAGGTATATCTAGACCTGTACACACTATATGCCAAAGACTTGGGTTAAGAGATATAAGGTGCATTTTCATGTTTTGTTTCCATATTGTATAATCATTTCCATCAAAGTAAGGTGGTTTGCCTAATGGAATTGACAAGTAATAATTATTTGAATTTAAACGCTCATAGTTAAAAGGATATCGGGAGTAGTCTTTGTGACTACCCCCTTTCTGCTTTTTGTCTTCAATCTTCTTCCCTTTGGGGGAGAGTGCCTTCTTCCGGTAAGTGCCTTTAGTTGGAGCATCTCTTCATCATCATCCTCGCAGTCCTGAATGGCATTGAGGAGCTTCTCCAACTTTTGGTTTCCTTCGTCACCACCATTTTCATGGTTGAAGCCCTTGGGTTCACCCTTGATTTCCGACATCGTCTCTTCGAGTGGTGATTCTCTTTTGAAGAGTTAGGCTCATATACCAATTGAATGTAGCCTAGAGGGGGGGGGGGTGAATAGGATCTTTGAATTTTTTAACGATTCCCTGAAACACTTAGCGAACAGATCAAATCCAGGTAGGCCGTACTAGTCCGGTATGGTGCGGACTAGTCCGGTATGAGCGTAATGAAAAAGTTAAATTTAGACTTATTCTTACTTCAAGTATTTATGCAGCAGAAAGTAAATGACAACTTGAGTGTAATATGATAATGAAGTAAGAAACAACAACTATCAAGATTAATACAAGATATCGATGTAAATCAAATGAGTACTAGCAAATCCTAATTGATAATTGAAAGAAGAATAAGAAGAAACGAGACAAGGTTTTTATCCCGAGGTTTGATTTCACCCAGGAATCTACGTTCTCGTTGAGGAGTCCACCAAAGTGAAATTTTCAATTTAAGCAAGTCATGATCTCACAAACTTAACTGTTTCAAGACCTGAAAGCATGACACTTGTTGCTGCATTTTATTTATCATTTAAAGCACAAATTTTGATTTTATGACATTTGCAAGAGATTATATGCAGCATCAGCCTTATTCTAACCAACCAAGCCAAGCCTATGTCATTTGACAGTCAGAAGCTTAAGGACAAGGTTTTAGTCATTCACAACTCCTTTCAAGTTCATATATAAGTGCAATGATAAGCCATCTCAAAAGAAGAAGTGCGATGCATGCATTTTCTCTTGATCTTTTCTCATTTTTTATTTGAACATAAAAACTCAACATGTGAGTTGATTACTTGATTAATTCTTTATGATTAAAAGCACTTGTGAGCATGCAACAAGTTGAAAACAGCAAGAAAGTTCGACCATGGCTAGATTTAGTGTAAGTAATTATTCTAATTACTAGACATGGTAAAAACTACAAAATGTATAACACGAGTAATGTAGTAAGAACATTCAGCATCAAAAAGGAATCACAAAGTCATATATGCATGAAATACTATGCTCATATTATTTCAATTTCAGATTCACACATAGACTTCCCAAGTTTCAAAATTCTCCCTCAATTTAAGCCATGAGGATGCATAACCCCTATTTCACTAGAATGTAACAAAAACGAATGAAATCCAAAGGTTTTGTAAAAAGTCAGCCAATTGTTGTTCGGTATCTACATGGTGAAGCACAATGTTCTCTTTTTCGACATTATCACGGATAAAGTGATACCTAATGTCAATGTGCTTAGTTCTCGAATGTTGCACGGGGTTTTTAGCAATGCAAATGGCACTAGTGTTATCACAAAACAGTGGAACACTATCTAGATCAACCCATAGTCCTTAAGTGTTTGAACAATCCAAAGAATTTGTGAGCAAGCACTAGCAGCATCTACATATTCAGATTCGGCTGTGGATTGTGCAACTGAACTTTGTTTTCTAGAGGACCAGGCAACAAGTGAATTATCAAGAAAATGACAAGCACCAGAAGTAATTTTCCTATCAATCCTACAACCCCCAAAATCAGCATCAGAAAAAGGAAGAAGGAAGAAAAATGCAAAATTTTTGAGTTCCATGTAAGTACCTGAGAATCCTTTTGATGGCTTGATGTCACACCCGGTTTCTCCGAAGAACAACCGAGTGAATGTCACATGTATGCCAGGATCATTTTCTCGTACATGTGATGACAAATAGTGAAGCATCATTTATTACAAGCCAGGTGTCGAATATAAATAAGTCTTACGTAGCATATGTCTCGATGGACGACAATAAGTTCATAACATGTAAATAAAATAGCAGCGGAATATTATTCTCGTGGAGCTCCGTCACAGGCATTGCCTGGGGGACTCCATGAACCTAGAATTCTTCTTCGGGTCCGAAGTCTTGATCATTAAACACCACATCATTTTCTTGACCTGAGCAACAATATAAACCAACAAATATGCAAGGTTGAGTACCGATGGTACTCAGCAAGTGTGGGAAAGTTATGTCATGCATGGCTAGAACAAGGAGAGGTTGAACTCATGGTTAAAGCACTACGCAATTAATACCTATCACCTTAGCTTATTAAGCACCTACATTACTACATAGATGAAATGGTCCCAAACTCTCAACCCATCATCATAATCAAATAACCATAACATCATTTCCAATGTTAAGCTCCCCGCTTAACATCCTCAACTTCCAAAGCCATCCATCCTCTAATCATGAATAAGTCCAATCCGCTCTTGACCGTAGCACGACTGTCATGACAGTTTTGACTCTACAGAGTTTGCACCACTGTACCCACATGTAGTGATTTCATCCCCCGTTGCCGGGTGGACTAAAAGAACCTCCATTATGCCAGTGGCCACGAACCACATTCACACTTTCCAGGTGTGTAGCCAGGAGATCACTACGAAGCCTTTACAAAGGGATTCCCGATGAGCGTGGGCCCATTGAGGTTTCACCCCTAACAGCATACAAGAGGCTCCAACCCCGCTGCAGTGGCCCCCTCTTGAGCCTTGCGGTTCATATGGTAGTCCAGCTAACACCTACTCCCCGCACCATCCAACACACCCATTCTACGCCGGGGATACACCTAATTAATTGGCCAAGCTGCCCCATCTCAGCATGTGGTTGGCACGGTAAAGCCAGGTTACATGCTCCATGAACCGGTCCTTAGGATCCAGGCAAGTACTAAACACAAAGCCGAGTCTCGTGCACCCAGCACCAACCAAATCATCCAACTTGCCTCGATCCCTACCTCTACATAACTCATAATATCTCATTCAAGAGTAAGGTAAATAAATTGATGATCTCATATCCCAATTATCCCATTCTAAGCATGGCTAAGCATAAGCATATAAATAAATGACATGATAAAATAAATCCCAACCCAAGCTACAAGGAAAGAAGGTAATGCAATTCTAGGGAAACTTCCTAGCATGGGTTTCATATTTCAATTGACAATGCAAATAATTCTATCTACACATCCTAGCATAGGATCAAAGTGGTCAAGGATACTTGCCTTCTTCCTGCTGCTCTGGGAATGGATAGTCCTGATCTTGGAAAGGAAGAACTTGCTCTGGAGCAGGTTCTACTCATACCATCACACATAGCAAAAGAAAACAACAATCCATAAGACATAGTTCACACTTTCACTTCATACAAACCACACATTCATTTATGAAAGTCATTCACATTTCTATGTGTTGTGGTTACTCTATGTGTGTTGATTTTGGGCTTACATGCACTTTTAAACATGTGCATATGATTTCTAACTTTTGTATTCAGATTTATATTTGTACACTATATATGAATTTCCAATTTAAACAAATTTCTTATATTCAATTAATACACATCTTAGCTACCAAGTATGCATGGAAGGTATTTTCCTACTCCAAATGGGTTTTCAGATCTTCTACCAAATCCTAAACTGAAATCTTTGGGTTTTGGAGATTTCATTTATCATTTTCTAGTTATGCATACCTATTTTCCTATATTTTAAGATTTATTTTCTATACCTAATTGTGAACTTTATTATGAAAATAGTAAGACACATCATCTAAACAGAATAGGTTCTGATCTAAAATAGTAAATAATATATTTTTGAACTTCTCCTCTGATGTGAACTATTTTACATTTATTTTACAAATTTTCAGAATTATTTCCTAGCCTAAAACGTGTTTCTAGATCAAATAAACATGAACACACCCAAACAGATTTCATTTCAGCCTAAAATTTATTTTTAGCTCATTCTAAAGTTTTCCAATTGTTAGTGGAGTTTAAACTTGAATTTACAATGTGTGTGCCTCACCCTTTTAAATTTAAATCTTAATTACATATTTAATTCCCTAAATTTAATATTATATAAGGTTAAAAAGTAAACTCACCCCACTACAGGGTCTATTATATTATTTCATAAATTTCCAGGGGTCTATCTACACATAACAGAGGGGTTTTCCTAATTTTTATTATGTCCAGGGGCTAAAACTGATTTTTAATTGAATTTACATGAATTTCTGAAGTTCCAGGGGCTAGATCAGAAGTTTCCGGGGCTAGCTCGTATTTTCCGAGATCCCCAGGGGGTAGCGCGTAAGAATACTGGCCTTTATAACGCGGGGCTGACGTGGACCGTCCGATTTAAAATAGACGGCTGAGATTATAACGTCGAATCGGTACGCGGGGATTTAAATTCTACCGTGCAATTTAAAATAGACGGCGGACAAGCGGCCACGTCGCTCTGATCGAGCGCGAGCGGCACTGCCCGGCGGCGCGCGGCGGCGGGAGGCGGCGATCTCGCCGGAAAACTTCGGATCTTCGTCAATTCTTCCTAAAACTGGAATTTCATGGCATAGATCGGTAGAGGGGAGGTCGGGGATCTCACCTCGGGGGTTTTCTTGAGCTCGGAAGTCCTGGAAGGCGGTCGGCGATGAGGTCCGAGGTGAATTCACGGCGAGGTTCGTCGGCGCTGTGTTTTAAGCGCAAACCACCGAGTTTTCTGCACCTGCGTGATTCCCCGGAGGCGGTGGATCAAGATCAGCGCGTTAGATCAGAAATCCCAAGTGAAGATCGAGCGAAATTGGCCGGAGAAACTCGGGTTCTCACCGGAAGGAAAATCGGCTGGTCGTGGGTGAAAATCGGGAAGATGCCGGTGTTTATATAGCCGGGGGAGGGCGGCGGGTTTGTTTAGATCGAGTTTGAGTTTTCTGGGACCGAGATTCAGGCTGAGGGACGCGGAAATCCGAGTTGGTTACGATCGCGCGCGCGGAAGAGTCCGGGGTCTGCGCGAGCGGGAGGTCGGGGATGACAAGCGGGCCCCGCATGTCAGTGAGAGAGAAGCGGGCGCGCGGCTGCGGGCTGGCGCGGGGGTGAGGTGGGCCGGCTGGTGGGTTTCGGCCCACTGGCCGGGGAGGTTTGTTTTTTTCTTTTTATTTTTCTTTTTCTTTTCTATTTTGAGTTTAATTTGAATTCTAATTTGAATTTGAATTTCTTCACCACATGCAATACGTCCAAAATTTTTTAAATTCTCCTCTTAACAGGTTTTGGGGTGTTACAGCTCTACCCCCCTTAAAAGAAATCTCGTCCTCGAGATTGGTAGTTCTAAGAAAACAATTCTGGAAACTGTGCCTTAAGCTCGTCTTCTCGCTCCCATGTAGCTTCCTCTTCCGAGTGATGCTTCCACTGCACCTTGCACATCCGGATTCTTTTATTTCTTGTGAGGCGTTCCATTGTCTCCAAAATCTTGGATGGTTGCTCGGCATAAGACAGATCCTCAGCTACGTCAACCTCATTCATGGGTAACATCTCTTCAGGTGTTCTCAGACATTTCTTGAGCTGTGACACATGGAATACGTCATGCACATCCGATAGGCGAGCCGGTAATTCTAGTTGATACGCCACTTCGCCTTTCCTCTCCAGGACTTGAAAGGGTCCGATGTATCGAGGTGATAACTTCCCTTTCACCTTGAACCGACGAAGTCCTCGGATAGGGGACACCTTGAGATAGACATAGTCCCCCACGTTGAAAACGAGCTCTCTTCTTCGTACATCGACATAACTCTTTTGTCGTGTCTGTGCTATCCTCAAGTTGTTGCGAATTTCCCTCACTTTCGCCTCGGCTTCTTGTAGTACTTCGGGTCCAAACACTTTGCTTTCTCCCGTTTGGTTCCAAAATAGTGGAGTTCTACACTTCCTCCAGTACAAAGCTTCAAACGGTGACATCTTCATACTAGCCTGATAGCTGTTGTTATAGGAGAACTCCGCATACGGTAAGTTCTTATCCCAACTCCGATTGTTTTTGAGTGCACACGCTCTCAGCATATCCTCAAGGATCTGATTGGTTCTTTCCATCTGCCCGTCAGTTTGGGGATGATAGGCAGAGCTAAAATTCAGATGGGTTCCCATGGTTTCATGCAACTTCTGCCAGAACCTTGAGGTGAACTGTGTCCCTCGATCCGACACTATCTTCTTGGGCACTCCATGGTAACACATGATTCTTGACATGTACAACTCCGCCAATTTGGATCCGCTGTAGCTTTCTTTCACGGGGATGAAATGAGCTACCTTGGTTAGCCTGTCGATGATGACCCATATCGAATCATATCCTGATTGGGTCCTAGGTAATCCCACTATGAAATCCATACAGATTTCTTCCCATTTCCATTCAGGCACTTTGAGTGGTTGCAATAATCCCGTGGGTCGTTGATGTTCCGCTTTCACCAACTGACATGTGTCACATAGGGCAACATGTTCCGCGACATCTCGCTTCATGCCATACCACCAATACCTGCTCTTGAGGTCCTGGTACATCTTCATACTCCCAGGATGAATGGAATAGTCAGAATCGTGAGCCTCCTTCAAAATCAATTCACGGATCTCCTTTACTTCAGGCACACAGATTCTTTTCCCGTGCCATACTGTACCTTGTTCATCCTCTCTGAAACCAGGGGCTTTATTTTCCTTGAGGAGTTGTCTGATTTCTTGTATCTTCTCGTCATTCTTTTGACCCTCGCGTATGTCTTGCTCTAGTATGGAGTCCACTTCTATGGTGATGGCTTCACCACTATTCAACAGACATAGGTTGAGTTTTATAACCTCTTCCTTCAATTCTGTAGGTATGTCCTTCAAGCTCAACCTATTGACTTGCACCTTCCGGCTTAAAGCATCTGCCACGACGTTCGCTTTCCCAGGATGATAGTTGATTCCCACATCAAAGTCGTTAATTAGCTCTAACCATCTCCTTTGACATCTCGCTTCATGCCATACCACCAATACCTGCTCTTGAGGTCCTGGTACATCTTCATACTCCCAGGATGAATGGAATAGTCAGAATCGTGAGCCTCCTTCAAAATCAATTCACGGATCTCCTTTACTTCAGGCACACAGATTCTTTTCCCGTGCCATACCGTACCTTGTTCATCCTCTCTGAAACCAGGGGCTTTATTTTCCTTGAGGAGTTGTCTGATTTCTTGTATCTTCTCGTCATTCTTTTGACCCTCGCGTATGTCTTGCTCTAGTATGGAGTCCACTTCTATGGTGATGGCTTCACCACTATTCAACAGACATAGGTTGAGTTTTATAACCTCTTCCTTCAATTCTGTAGGTATGTCCTTCAAGCTCAACCTATTGACTTGCACCTTCCGGCTTAAAGCATCTGCCACGACGTTCGCTTTCCCAGGATGATAGTTGATTCCCACATCAAAGTCGTTAATTAGCTCTAACCATCTCCTTTGTCTGAGGTTGAGATCTGGCTGTGTGAAAATGTACTTTAAACTCTTATGATCCGTATATATTTCTGTCCTCTTCCCTATCAAGTAGTGCCGCCAAATTTTCAACGTGTGTACCACTGCGGCTAGTTCTAGGTCATGTGTGGGATAGTTCTTCTCGTGTTTCCGGAGCTGCCGGGACGCATAAGCCACGACATGCCCTTCTTGCATGAGAACACATCCCAACCCGTTTCTAGAGGCATCGCAGTACACCGAAAAGTTCTTCTGCATATCTAGCATAACTAGCACTGGGGCTGTTGTCAATCTTTTCTTTAGCTCCTGAAAACTCGTCTCGCACTGCGGCGTCCATGTGAATATGATTCCCTTCTCCAACAGTTTGGTGAGGGGTCTCGAGATCTTGGAGAATCCCTCAATGAACCGTCGATAGTATCCAGCCAATCCCAAGAAGCTTCGAACGTCCCTGACATTCTCAGGGGTCTTCCACTTCTGTATATCCTCAATCTTGGCAGGATCTACGGAGATTCCTCCCTCCGAGATTATATGTCCTAAGAAGGGAACTCTCTTCAGCCAAAACTCACACTTGCTCAATTTGGCATATAATTGGTGTTCCCTCAGCTTCTGCAACACCAACCTTAGATGTTTCTCATGTTCCTCTTCATCTTTGGAGAAGACGAGAATGTCATTTATGAAAACCACCACAAATTTGTCCAGATATTCCATGAATACCTTGTTCATAAGATACATGAAGTATGCCAGGGCATTAGTTAGCCCGAAAGGCATGACGGTGTATTCATACAGTCCGTACTGAGATACAAAAGCTGTCTTTGGAATATCGGTTTGCCTTATCTTAAGTTGGTGGTATCCCGACCTGAGATCAATTTTCGAGAACACACAAGCTCCCCTCAACTGATCAAACAAGTCTTCAATGCGGGGTAATGGGTACTTGTTCTTGATGGTTACTTCGTTCAAGGCACGGTAGTCTACGCATAGCCTTTGGGTTCCGTCCTTCTTCGGCACAAATATCATTGGAGCTCCCCATGGTGAGGAACTAGGACGAATATACCCCTTCTCCATCAATTCTCTTAAATGATCCTTGAGTTCTCCCAGCTGCTTGGAGTCCATCCGATAAGGTCTCTTGTATATCAGAGCTGTTCCAGGCACTAGCTCAATCGCGAATTCCACTTCACGATCGGGAGGCATACCTGGCAACTCCTCCGGAAAAACGTCTGGATATTCTCTAATAATCCTGATCTCCTCCACTTTCACCTCAACTTGATTTAATTTAATGTCCCTCCTAAGCTCTTGTATTGTTATAAACTTTACTCTTGTGCCATTAGGGTGAGTTAGTTCCACCGTTCTGGTCGAACAATGGATGATTCCCTTATGTTTGGTCAACCAATCCATGCCCAAAATAATATCTATCCCTTGTAAATCTATCACTATGAGGTTGGCAGTAAATACTACCCCATTAATGTCTAGATTCACCTTGGGACACACTTGTCTTGTCCTTATTTCTCCACCTGGAGAGTTTACTGCTAGCATATGGTTCATTTGTGTTGTTGCTAGATCATGCTTCTTAACAAACCCTTGGGCAATGAACGAGTGGGTAGCACCGGAATCGAACAACAGGGTTGCAATGTGTAAATTGGCAGGAAACTTACCAACTACCACGTTGGGTGCCTCTTGCGCTTCTTCCATGGTCACGTGGTTCACCCGTCCTCACATCACATTCTGCTGTTGCGGCTGCACAGGCTTCTTCTGTTGGACTTATGGGCGTAGTGCCCCACTTCACCACAGTTAAAGCATTGCACCCCGACCTTAGGTGCCTGGCCTTTGTTGTCTTGGGGTTGGTTCGGGGGTCCTTGTACTGCTGGTCGAGGTTGATATGCGGGGCGAGGTTGCTGTACAAACTGACGTTGTGGCTGCGTTGGTGCTGACGGAGGCCTGAAGTTCAGGTTGTACCCTCTCGGTGCTGAGTAGGGTACCGCAGCACGGCTCGTCTGCCCTGCGGGTTGCTGCATCAGACGTGGGCGGGTGTTGCTACCCGAGGCTTGGTGTGACCACCTGGCCTTCCTCTTGTTTTCATTTTCCAAGGCCTTCAGCTTCCTTTCTACAACAAATGCTCTGTCCACCATCTTTTGGAAGGTTTCATACTTGTTGGAGGACATGGCACACTGCATTTCCGCGGTAAGTCCTTCCACGAAACAATCCTGTTTCTGCTCATCAGTCTCTATGTCCCGTGGGGCATAACGGGATAGTTGAGTGAATTTAGTGAGGTATTCCCTCACAGTCATGTTTCCTTGCTGCAATCCCAAGAACTCCTTCCTCTTGTTTTTGAGTTCACCCCTTGGTATGTAATGGTTGCGGAAGCTACGCTTGAACTCTTCCCAAGTGATGTTCTCAGGATCATGATGGGCGGCCACATAAGCGGTCCACCAATCAGCAGCAGGTCCATGCAATTGGTGAGAGGCAAACAGCACCCTCTCATACCCTTGGCACTGTATGATCCTCATCTTGCTTTCAATGGTCTTTAGCCAGTCATCTGCCTCCACGGGTTCAGAAGCACTTGCAAACTTCGGAGGTTGAGTTCCTAGAAACTCACTCAACCTTGATTGGCGTGGTGCAGCTTGTGGAGGTGGAGCTTGATGCAAGTTGGCCACCACTTGAGTCAGGTTCTGGATGAGCTGATTTTGATTCTCAAGCATTTGGTGGATGGGATCAACTCCTTCACTGCGACCACCCCTGTCTTGGCCTCCAGAAAGATGAGGGTTGCCTGCCTCATCGTTGTTGTGTGCGGGGTTGGCAGCACGACCCTTTCCTCTTCCGGCCATCTATCATGATCAACCAAATGTCAATTTAAAGCATTACGTATTAACTTCCTAGTTTTTGCTTGTTTAAACTTTAAGATTTTGAGAACTTATTTCATTTACATTTTCTGAGGATTTCATGTCTCACGTGAACATAAATGCACTCTTAATTCATATGGGTTCACACACCAATGCAAAACAACCTGAAGACGAGGTTGTGGACAAATGCCCATGGCTTCCACAACTCACGTCACACACCAAGCATTAACACACCATTAACTAAGGTAACGACTCGACTACTCGACATCCTGCTAAACTAAGGGGAGGACGCTACACTACTCGTATAACTGAGCTGGCTCCTGGGGATCTTCCTCATTATTGTGGCTGCCTTCTGACTCCGCTTTGGGAGGGGAGGCTGCTGGTGGAGAAGTGCGACGACGCCTGATCGCCCGGTGATCTAGGGAGTCAGGAGTCCATGTGTCATTCACGGTGACACACAGTTCATTCCCATCTCCTCTTTCTCTCGCCCTCAAGCAGGCTCGAAGCAACGCCTCGGTTTCCATCAGGGTGTCACGAACATCCTGAAGCTCCTGCTGACACTCCTGCAATCGAGTGCTGAGCATAGCAGCATCCTCCAAGCACAAGTCCATGTGCTCATGGGAAGTCCCATGCTGCACTGGCGGGTACTTGTACTCCGTGGTACCACTCTCGCGCTGGAGGACATACATGTACTCAGTCCTGTCCAGGTGACGACGATAGATGTGACTCTGACAGGTGATTGCCTCCCAGGTGACATCCTTCTCCGCATCGACCTGTGTCGCTCGACAAGCTGGAGAGCGGTGGATCTTGAGCAGCTGATTTTCATGGATAATCCTCATCTCTGAACTCCATTCTTCCCTCTTCTCACGGATGGTCCTGGTGGAGCTATAGTGTATGATTAGCTTGCCCGTATTGCCGGCGGCTTGGAGCATGCGTCGAAGACGGCACAACAAGCCTCCTACTGCCAATCCGTAGGAGAGATACGTCACCGGACGGTTCTCCTCTCTCAGGGCAAGGGCAACTACGGGAACTCTCCCTCCGGTGGACTTGCGGGCGGTGCGGATCATGCGAACCATCTAGAACATAAAGCGTTTAAAATTAAGTTAGATAAGATTTTACACAAAAATCCTATTTTGAATAAAAGATGGGGGAAGATGAATAAAGTGGCCCATTAAATAACACTTTTCAACCCACACCTTTGTCAAATAGTTTTTAAGAAAATAGGGTCCCTATCTACGTCTATTTCTACCTAGGTCCACGTTCCTACGGGCAACCTTGGCTCTGATACCACTTCTGTCACACCCGGTTTCTCCGAAGAACAACCGAGTGAATATCACATGTATGACAGGATCATTTTCTCATACATGTGATGACAAATAGTGAAGCATCATTTATTACAAGCCAGGTGTAGAATATAAATAAGTCTTACATAGCATATGTCTCGATGGACGACAATAAGTTCATAACATGTAAATAAAATAGCAGCGGAATATTATTCTCGTGGAGCTCCATCACAGGCGTTGCCCGGGGGACTCTATGAACCTAGAATCCTTCTTCGGGTCCGAAGTCTTGATCATTAAACACCACATCATTTTCTTGACCTGAGCAGCAATATAAACCAACAAATATGCAAGTTTAAGTACCGATGGTACTCAGCAAGTGTGGGAAAGTTATGTCATTCATGGCTAGAACAAGGAGAGGTTGAACTCATGGTTAAAGCACTACGCAATTAATACCTATAACCTTAGCTTATTAAGCACCTACATTACTACATTGATGAAATGGTCCCAAACTCCCAACCTATCATCATAATCAAATAACCATAACATCATTTCCAATGTTAAGCTCCCCGCTTAACATCCTCAACTTCCAAAGCCATCCATCCTCTAATCATGAATAAGTCCAAGCCGCTCTTGACCGTGAGCACGGCTGTCATGACAGTTTTGACTCTGCAGAGTTTGCACCACTGTACCCACATGTAGTGATTTCATCCCCCGTTGCCGGGTGGACTAAAAGAACCTCCATTATGCCAGTGGCCACGAACCACATTCATACTTCCCAGGTGTGTAGCCAGGAGATCACTACAAAGCCTTTACAAAGGGATTCCCGACGAGCGTGGGCCCACTGAGGTTTCACCCCTAACAGCATACAAGAGGCTCCAACCCCGCTGCAGTGGCCCCCTCTTGAGCCTTGCGGTTCATATGGTAGTCCAGCTGACACCTACTCCCCGCACCATCCAACACACCCATTCTACGCCGGGGATACACCTAATTAATTGGCCAAGCTGCCCCATCTCAGCATGTGGTTGGCACGGTAAAGCCAGGTTACATGCTCCATGAACCGGTCCTTAGGATCCAGGCAAGTACTAAACACAAAGCCGAGTCTCGTGCACCCAGCACCAACCAAATCATCCAACTTGCCTCGATCCCTACCTCTACATAACTCATAATATCTCATTCAAGAGTAAGGTAAATAAATTGATGATCTCATATCCCAATTATCCCATTCTAAGCATGGCTAAGCATAAGCATATAAATAAATGACATGATAAAATAAATCCCAACCCAAGCTACAAGGAAAGAAGGTAATGCAATTCTAGGGAAACTTCCTAGCATGGGTTTTATATTTCAATTGACAATGCAAATAATTCTATCTACACATCCTAGCATAGGATCAAAGTGGTCAAGGACACTTGCCTTCGTCCTGCTGCTCTGGGAATGGATAGTACTGATCTTGGAAAGGAAGAACTTGCTCTGGAGCAGGTTCTACTCATACCATCACACATAGCAAAAGAAAACAACAATCCATAAGACATAGTTCACACTTTCACTTCATACAAACCACACATTCATTTATGAAAGTCATTCACATTTCTATGTGTTGTGGTTACTCTATGTGTGTTGATTTGGGGCTTACATGCACTTTTAAACATGTGCATATGATTTCTAACTTTTGTATTCAGATTTATATTTGTACACTATATATGAATTTCCAATTTAAACAAATTTCTTATATTCAATTAATATACATCTTAGCTACCAAGTATGCATGGAAGGTATTTTCCTACTCCAAATGGGTTTTTAGATCTTCTACCAAATCCTAAACCGAAATCTTTGGGTTTTGGAGATTTCATTTATCATTTTCTAGTTATGCATACCTATTTTCCTATATTTTAAGATTTATTTTCTATACCTAATTGTGAACTTTATTATTAAAATAGTAAGACACATCATCTAAACAGAATAGGTTCTGATCTAAAATAGTAAATAATATATTTTTGAACTTCTCCTCTGATGTGAACTATTTTAAATTTATTTTACAAATTTTCAGAATTATTTCCTAGCCTAAAATGTGTTTCTAGATCAAATAAACATGAACACACCCAAACAGATTTCATTTCAGCCTAAAATTTGTTTTTAGCTCATTCTATAGTTTTCCAATTGTTAGTGGAGTTTAAACTTGAATTTACAATGTGTGTGCCTCACCCTTTTAAATTTAAATCTTAATTACATATTCAATTTCCTAAATTTAATATTATATAAGGTTAAAAAGTAAACTCACCCCACTACAGGGTCTATTATATTATTTCATAAATTTCCAGGGGTCTATCTACACATAACAGAGGGGTTTCTCCTAATTTTTATTAAGTCCAGGGGCTAAAACTGATTTTTAATTGAATTTACATGAATTTCTGAAGTTCCAGGGGCTAGATCAGAAGTTTCCGGGGCTAGCTCGTATTTTCCGAGATCCCCAGGGGGTAGCGCATAAGAATACCGGCCTTTATAACGCGGGGCTGACGTGGACCGCGCGATTTAAAACAGACGGCTGAGATTATAACGTCGAATCGGTACGCGGAGATTTAAATTCTACCGTGCGATTTAAAATAGACGGCGCACAAGCGGCCACGTCGCTCTGATCTAGCGCGGGCGGCGCTGCCCGGCGGCGCGCGACGGCGGAAAGCGGCGATCTCCCCGGAAAACTTCGGGTCTTCGTCAATTCTTCCTAAAACTGGAATTTCATGGCATAGATCGGTAGAGGGGAGGTCGGGGATCTCACCTCGGGGGTTTTCTTGAGCTCGGAGGTCCTGGAAGGCGGTCGGCGACGAGATCCGAGGTGAATTCACGGCGAGGCTCGTCGGCGCTGTGTTTTAAGCGCAAACCACCTAGTTTTCTGCACCTGCGTATTTCCCCAGAGGCGGTGGATCAAGATCAGCGCGTTAGATCAGAAATCCCGAGCGAAGATCGAGCGAAATTGGCCGGAGAAACTCGGGTTCTCACCGGAAGGAAAATCGGCTGATCGTGGGTGAAAATCGGGAAGATGCCGGTGTTTATATAGCCGGGGGAGGGTGGCGGGTTTGTTTAGATCGAGTTTGAGTCTTCTGAGACCGAGATTCGGGCTGAGGGACGCGGAAATCCGGGTTGGTTACGATCGCGTGCGCGCGGAAGAGTCCGGGGTCGGCGCGAGCGGGAGGTCGGGGATGACAGGCGGGCCCCGCATGTCAGTGAGAGAGAAGCGGGCGCGCGGCTGCGGGCTGGCGCGGGGGTGAGGTGGGCCGGCTGGTGGGTTTCGGCCCACTGGCCGGGGAGGTTTTTTTTCTTTTTCTTTTTCTTTTCTGTTTTGAGTTTAATTTGAATTCCAATTTAAATTTGAATTTCTGCACCACATGAAATACGTCCAAAAAATTTTAAATTCTCCTCTTAACAGGTTTTGGGGTGTTACACTTGACGATGTGAAGCACGTGGGGAGGCTTGAAACCGTGCACAAAGACATACGCTGAATTGTATGTCTGGTCTTGATGCCGTGAGATACAAAAGTGATCCGATCATGCTTCTATATTCTTTTTGATCAACGGGATCACAATCTTCATCAAGTTCAAGTGTTGTTGCTGTTCCCATTGGTGTCCGAAGAGGCTTGCTTTTGTCCATGTTGAAGCGCCTTAGGAGATCTTTTGTATACTTTGTTTGATGCACAAAGGTACCCTCCTTGGTTTGCTTGATTTACAGCCCCAAAAAGTACGTGAGTTCTCCCATCATACT
This sequence comes from Neostapfia colusana, assembly GCA_030760725.1. Classification (NCBI taxonomy): domain Eukaryota; kingdom Viridiplantae; phylum Streptophyta; class Magnoliopsida; order Poales; family Poaceae; genus Neostapfia; species Neostapfia colusana. The sequence continues at coordinate 13,182,485 of JASWHV010000012.1, read as the reverse complement.
CATCTCAAATTCTGAACTCATCATAGCTGAAAACTTGGACACAAGATCATGAGAAGCACAACCAAAGATAATATCATCCACATACACTTGAACGAATAATGAGTCATTGCCATGCTTAAGCACAAAAAGAGTTTTATCAACCTTGCCCATGGTAAACCCCTTTTCAAGTAAGAATGTTTTTAACCTATCATACCATGCTCTAGGGGCTTGTTTGAGACCGTACAAGGCTTTGGACAGTTTGTAAACATGATTAGGAAAATTTGGATTTTCAAAACCAGGTGGTTGTTTGACATAAACCTCCTCATCTATGTAGCCATTAACAAAAGCACTTTTAACATCCATTTGATATAGCTTAAAACCTTTAGATGCAGCAAAAGCTAACAAAATTCTTATGGCTTCTAATCTAGCAACAGGAGCAAAAGTTTCATCAAAATCTGGACCTTCAACTTGTGTGAAACCTTGAGCAACCAACCAAGCCTTATTCCTAACCACAACCCCATACTCACTTTGTTTATTTTTAAACACCCATTTAGTTCCAATTAAAGTGTGACCTTGAGGTGGAGGTACAAGTTTCCAAACATTATTTCTTTCAAAATTTTCTAACTCTTCTGGCATGGCAATAATCCAAGATTCATTAGTGAGTGCATGTGATATATCTTTGGGTCCAAAAGAAGCAACAAAAGCAGAATGAGCATGAGAATTGGGGTCAAAAAACCTGGATCTTGTAACTCGTTCATGCAAGCTTCCAATAATTTGTTGTGGAGGATGACTTTTGAAAATCCGGAGGGGAGTGGACACTTCACAAGCTTCTTCTTCATGTTCATCACAAATAGATGAGCTTGTAACGTGAGGAGGATCTGGACCAGCAATGGTGGTCGTCGGTGCTGGCTGTGAATCAAGATCAGGAGCTGGAACAATTTCATTAGCTGCTGAATTTTCGGGTAGCAGCACCACTTCTTCCTCTTCTTCAACGAAAATACTCTCCTCCTGCGGATATGGATCCGGATCTGCAATATTTGAACTAGTACCTGGGCTAGCTTCATCAAAAGAAACCTCACGTCTCCATAATTTTGTTAGTATCAAGTAAAAGCACACGGTAGCCTCTAGTATGAGATGGATAACCAAGAAACATGCCATCAACAGATCTAGCTGTAACACCCCAAAATCTGTTAAGAGGGGAATTTAAAAATTTTTGGACGTATTGCATGTGGTGCAAAAATTCAAATTCAAATTCAATTCAAAACAGAAAAGAAAAAGAAAAAGAAAAAGAAAACCCAACCGGCCAGTGGGCCGAAACCCATCAGCCGGCCCACCATTTCCCCGCGCCAGCCCACAGCCGCGCGCCCCTCTCTTCCTCTCACTGACACGCGGGGCCCGCATGTCATCCCCCACCTCTCGCGCGCTCGGCCGACCCCGGGACTCTCCTCTCTCCCGAATCCAAACAAACTCGGAAAAACCGTGCCAACAGCCCGATCTTCGGCCCCGGACGCTGCTATATAACCCAGTCGATCCTCCGCCGCCTCCCCTCGTGAAAATCCCGCACCGAAACTCGCCGAATTCCCCAGGGCACTCCAATTTTCTCTCCGGTGAGAACCGAAGCTCCGATCACCGTTTTCTCTCGGTCCTTGCTCGGGTTTTCTGATCTAACGCGCCGATCATGTTCCACCGCCTCCGGGGAATCACGCAGGTGCAGAAAACTCGGTGTTTTGCACCCTAGACGCAGCTCCTGCGAGCACCGCCGCTATTTCATCTCGGACCTCGCCGCCGACCGTCTTCCAGGACCTCCGAGCTCAAGAAAAGCCCCGAGGTGAGATCCCCGACATCCCCTCTACCGTTCTATGCCATGAAATCCTTGTTTTAGGAGGTATAGACGAAGATCCGAAGTTTTCCGGCGAGATCGCCGCCTCCCGCCGCCGCGCGCCGCCGGGCAGCGCCGCCTGCGCACGGCCAGGGCGACGTGGCCCCCTGAGGCCCGTCCATTTTAATCGTGCGGTTCCTATTAGATCTAACTCGTACCGCTTCGCGTTATAATCCAGCCGTCTATTTTAAATCGGACGGTCCACGTCGGCCCCGCATTATAAAGGCCGGGATTCTTACGCTACCCCCTGGGGATCTTGGAAAACACGAGCTAGCCCCGAAAACTTCTGATCTAGCCCCTGGAACTTCAGAAATTCGTGAAAATTCATTTAAAAATGAGTTTTAGCCCCTGGACTTAATAAAAATTAGGAAAACCCCTCTGTTATGTGTAGTTAGACCCCTGGAAATTTATAAAATAATAAATTAGACCCTGTAGTAGGGTGAATTTACCTTTTTAACCCTATATGATACTAAATTTAGAAATTTGAATATGTGATTAGGATTTAAATTTAAAAGGTGAGGCAAACACATTGTAAATTCAAATTTAAACTCCACTAGCACTTGGAAAACTTTAGAATGAGTTAGAAATAGATTTTTGGCTGAAATGAATTCTGTCTAAATGATATTCATATTTATTAGTTCTAGAAACATATTTTTGCTAGGAAATAATTCTAAAAACTAGTAAAATAAATTTAAATTGTTCCACATCATAGAGGAAGTTCAAAGATATATTATTGATCATTTTAGATCAGAACCTATTCTGTTTAGATGAGGTGTCTTACTATTTTCATAATAAAACTCACCTTTAGGCATAGAAAATAAATATGAAAAATATAGGAAAATAGGTATGCATAATTAGAAAATGCTAAATGAAGTCTCCAAATCCAAAAACTTCAGTTTAGGATTTGGTAGAAGATCTGAAAACCTATTTGGAGTAGGAAAATACCTTTTATACAAACTTTGTGGCTAAGAAATGTAATAATTAAATATAAAGAATTTGTTCAAATTGGAACTTCATATATAGTTTGCAAATAGAAATCTGAACATAGAAGTTAGAAATAATATACATAGGTTTAAAGGTGAATGTAGGCCAAAAATCAACACATGTGGAGTAACCACTACACTTAGAAATGTGAATGACTTTCATAGATATGTATGTGTGGTTTGTATGAAGTGAAAGTGTGAACTATGTCTTATGGATTGTTGTTTTATTTTGCTATGTGTATTGGCATGAATAGAACCTGCCCCAGAGCAAGTTCTCCCCTTCCAAGACCAGGACTTTCCATTCCCAGAGCAGCAGGAAGAAGGCAAGTGTCCTTGACCACTTTGATCCTATACTAGGATGTGTAGATAGAATTATTTGCATTGTAAATTGAAATATGAAACCCATGCTAGGAATGTTCCCCTATAATTGCATTATCTTGTTTCCTTGTAGCTTGGGTTGGGATTCTGTAAAGGTCCCAAAATGTGAATACAAGGAAACATGAGTTTGCACAAATGTTGGAGTCATGTGTATGAAAAAGGGGCTTAGTTGAAACTTTTTCCCACATATGATGACATAGGTGAGATTTCTTCTAAACAAACTTAGGGTTACTGCATGGATGGACCTCATGTAGATTAAAAATACACAAATGAAGGGCTCAAGTGCAAGGGAAGGGTTTAAAATCAATGATGAACTAAATGTAGATTCAAACTTCAAGTGAGGGGAAGACACAATGGAGATTCAAAACTGTTTGTGTCCAAACTATTGTTTGCAGCAGCTAACACAAGAATCAAGTGGCATATTTGGATTCCTTAGGTCCAAATTAGTGGGGAGGCAAAGTTTCATTAATTTTTGAAAAGATTTGCTGCCCATTTCTCCAAAGGGAGTCAAATGTGCAAAGAATTCAAATGAACATTTGAATTTGCATGGAATTTGTCCAAACTTGTCAAATGAGCTCAGTTTCCAATTTTCAAACAATTGGGTTGGATAATTGTCAAACTTTGGAGATATTTTGAGGAAAAGAGGTACTGAATTGTGGGGCCCACATGTCATAGGAATGAGTAGACTTAACCCTTAAGTCTTCTTCTCTGTTTCCTCACTCCACCGGGGTTTCACCCACGGGCGACACTGAGCTACCGCCCCCGTCGACCGAGGCTCCACCTCCTGCTCTTCGCTCGGGCCGCTGGCAGCACGGGAGTCGGCGATGCCTCTTACGTGATCCTCCCGCGTGACCGAGACAACCATCAGGGTTTCTTCTCCTCACGCGCGTGTTATCCAGAGAACGGAACCGAGCTCACCGCCCCCTCTGGAAAGCCATCGGGAGCCGGCTAAACCGCGCCACAGCACCTCCCCGAGCTGCACAATGACGCTGTGCCATCGTTCCACACCTTCTGAGCGCGAGAGCTAGCCATCCGGGGTGTGTTTCGAGCGTTAAACGCCTCACCCGCGGCGAACCACAGCCAGCCGACAATCGGGCGCACGCGGGCAGCCTTCCACAAGGGTTGTCACGTCCGAGCAACCCCGGCCACGGGAGCGCGCCATCGTAATGCTGCTCTCCTCCAAAGCCTGGAGCAAACCGTGGAGGATCGGCGGCCAATTCGGAGATTTTGTCCCGGCGACCTCCAACAGAGCATCCGGTAATCGCCGCCAAAATTCTCGCTCTCCAATCCTCTGTAGCTCGTCAAAGCTTGCACACAGGTCGGCCACTAGCCGGCGATTAGTAGTCCTTCACAACCCTAGTTGGAAAGATGCACGTAGACCACATGAAATCCAAAATTTCCGACCTCAAACGCGGAGGAGGTTTCGGGTGCACGGTGAGACACCATTAGCCGCCTGTCCTGAGCAGTTTTGAGGGTAGGTCGAGCATCCCCATGATCTGCTGGTGCTGTAGCGCTATTCCACTGAGGTCTGGGCAGGCTAGGATGACCGGGCGACGTTACCGAACCAGTCCAGAGCCGCCGCGCCGTGGCCAGCCAGATTAGAGCCATCGCCGGCCGGGGAAGAGGGTTCCATCGTGTTCAGCACGGGAAATTAGGCTCTAGCAGCGAGGGAGAGCTCGGGGGATGGCCGGGAGGCCGGAATCCGTCGAACTCCGGCGAGCCCGGCGGCACGCGGGCGCGGGTGGCCGGAGGTAGAAGACGACCCGGTGGGTCCCGCCCGTCAGCGACGGGTTTTCAAATATTTTGTCGGCTGTGGCGCGGGGATCGCGTGTGAAGGCGCAGGAAATACTCAGTAGCCCCGTGTGGCTTGCCCCGACGCGTGACACCTGTCCCCTGGACCCACTGCCAGCATTTGAACATTTTGGAGAATTTCAGTTTTCAGTTCAAACTTTGAATAGCTAAAACTTTGGGTAGGAGAATCCAAAAATTGTGAAACAAATTTTGTTGGATTCCTCTGATAGAGTACTATCCAAATATGAAACCCAATTTGTATGAAACCCTTTATTTAATTTTGTAAAATTCTTTAAAGCTTTCTAGCAAAAGAATTTTAGAGGGAGTTTGGTTAATCCAAAAATCATCAAATTTTGCCAGAATAGTCTTTAGGGTATTAGTGGACCACTTAAAAGTTTCAGCTCAATTTGAGTTGATTTGATCCAGGAAATTTAGATTTGAAGATGCTGTATTCAAATAATACAGAAACATTTTCAGAGAATTTCCAAAACTTGGAAATTCAGTTCTGGGCAGATCTTAGCTCCAAAAATGCTAGGAAAATCCATGCAAACTCTATGAGCTATAATTGAAATTGCGGTTCACTAATTTTTGCATGAACATGGGTGAGACCTCAGAATTAATTCCTCTTTGCTTAATTACTTAGAAAATTATTCTGAACAAACCACTCAATTAAAAGTGCTAATTTTTGGTCCAGAGGAATTTCTGGTGACAAGGAACTCACATGAAAATTCTTAGCTCCATTGGAGCTCTGGATCACCCATGTTCTGTTTAACCTCTTAAGGTGATCAATATAGAAGAGGGGGAAACCACTTAGCACTAATCATGTGCTTAGATTCAAACCCAAAACCTTAGCACCAGTGTCATTTTAAATTCTTAAACAGAGTTCCAGTTTTTGAAAAACTTGTTATTAGGACTTGTAGCAAAATCTTTACAATTAAACAATTGTGCATATGCATTACGTGTAGCATCTACGTGAAGGACTTGAAGTCATTGGAATAGAGATCAAAGGAGGGAGGCAAAGGATCAATTCAATTGGTCTTCACTAACTGCATATATATATAAGTCACCTGCAAAACAAAGGCAAGCCCCGGTTTGCATCAAATTTACAAGTTTTTATTTGTATTCACTTCATACGTCTAGCATTATATTTATTGCATTACATCTAGATGGTATGAAACTCCAAATGCATGACCCAGAAAACCCTGGAGTTTTAATGTAGGATATGCTATCAATTAATTATAACTGCTGATCTCAACAAAAGTGGATTAAAAGAAGCAAACCTCGAGTGGGCAGATTCCTATTCGTGAACAGGGATTTAGGGGGATCAATCGGAAGAGTTGTGAATTGATCCTCATAGTTGGGAATGGAGACCGGGCAGTGGATGGAAGGTCAAGGACGTGGTCCTGTGAGCCTAGTCTATGTCTGAGTCGATTAAGGCCCGTTCTCGTATGCGGCCCGTTGGGCAAGTTTGAGTTGTGTACCGGATGCATACTGGCTATATGGGACCCAGGAAACCGATGTAACATGTTAACCTGGGTGTCGAGGCATACCTCACCGTCTGATACCGATGCTGAAAGGATAGAGAAGTCGGCTCTACGAGGGTTTGCCGTAGAGAGACTTAATCCCACTCGGTGGGATCGGTTCGACATTTGGGTGTCGTGTGAAAGGTGGCCACGTACGACGTCAGTGACGGTTGCTGTGTGCAACGTCGAGTACGGGCGTACGTGTCGTGTCAGCCGGGTGTTTTTGATTGCAATCACGGTCGCTCGCGGTAGTGAGCATACTTGTTCTCTGCGTCGTGACGTAGTAATAAACTGGGAAAAGTTAATAATGCTTCGTGAGTAATCCTCATATTGGAGATGAGGAAATGATCAACACATCACTAAATTTATTTTCCACCTTGGGCTAGTAGTGTCGAGGCAAAGCGTTTCTTGTTTGATTGTGGAGTCTCGACGTTGATGGCGCAAGGTCAGTATGAGTCTAGGGTAGTTCACTAAAGTTACTTTCACCTCGGGCAAGTGACATCGAGATGAAGCGTTTCTTGTTTGATTGTGGAGTCTCGATGTAGGTTGCGCGAGGGCTATAAAAGTTGCCTAAAACTTGAAGTAAGGACTCTCCTTTAGCTCAAATTCATCGTTTGTGCAAACCTCTGTAATCAGCCCTCTATTTCCATCATATAGAGTTTCATGACTAGGGTGACGGGTCAGTCTTGCTGAGCTTCGTGCTCACAGATACTGCATAAGTTGTTTTGCAGGTAATAACAGTACGCTGATATGTACGGGTGCCCGATGAGACTCGGAACTCCCCGAGTGGTGAACTCATGGCAACCCCTGCCGCTGCTATTATGACAGTGTTGCTAGCAAGAAGGGTCCGCGGGCTGGACACCTTCTCTGTTGCTTAGCATAGGTATGAGACGTGAGTTGTAATAGTCTTCCGCTGTAGTTTATTTTTAGAAGTATTTGTAAAATCAACACTTGGTAAGCTTCCGCTTGTCTTATGTAATATGATGCTTTATTATGTGTGCTGTTGGGTGCCGCATCGCACGGCACCACCCAATGCGATTCCCGGGCGAGGTATCCCGTCCCCGTGAGTGATCGGGACGGCGGGGTCCTCACAGCGTGGTATCAGAGCCGCATTGGTAATAGCACGCGGAATAAGGATTGTATTACGATAAAAACTTAGGATACGGTGAGGAAACGATATTAGGCCCACATAAGGACTATAGTAGTATAGTTACTTAAAGTGGCAGAACTAACTTATGTGTTATAATTCTGAATTTTGATTCCGTAACGACGCACCTACGTTCTGGTAAGAATGGTAATGAACGCCACTGAAAGCGGTTCAATTTCGGTTAGCTCCCCTGACGAGGAACGTAGTTCAGGGATAGAGTCTCGCAGCTTGGTGTGAGATGTCAATATGAAACTCTCGAACTCTTCATGTTCCTGAGTTCATATGAAACGCTGATCCCTAGCGTGCATTAGGCAAGTAAGTGGAGACCCCATCGCGTGGTCAGTAACGCGAAAGTGTGTTCGTCTGTAAATAGCCCAGGAGGACATACGCAGCGCTTGCCATCGCCGTGCCCTGCAGGGCAGTAGGTGGTATCCGTTGGGTTGATAACATTCCCAACCGTGACGACCCGTTCATGACATACTCGGGTTCCCCGTCGTGTGGTGTTGAAACACGATCACGTACCTTGAGACGTGACTTAACTCAAGGACGGCCGTATGACAATGATACGGGCGTTTGTATTTACTTTCAACTATAGAACTGCCTGGAATGAAACAACCCTTGAGTGCACCACTATTGAGTGATTTTCTGCAGGTACTAACCACGTACGTATCCCGTGTAGTACACGTGTGCGAGAGAATGTCTTAGTGCCACTGATCATACGTATATGCCGGTATAAGCCGGTTTAGGATTCTCTTTTGGTGAGGAACGTAGTACCGACATGCTTCTTACGGTGCATCGACACCGTACTACACTTGATAACTCCTTCCCTATGAAGAAATGAGTCATGAGCTAACTTTCAACTAAAAATGGAAGTTTGAAACAAATATTAGTTACTGAACTCTTATTTTGAACTAAGATTCAAATGAGAGAGTGTCTAGGTTTCAAAGATTTCAAAAACAGAGTGCTCTGTTTCTAGCAGGAATTCTTGCTGGACTTTTACAGAGCATAACTCTGAGTAGTTTTAACCAATTAAGGTGTATGATACGGTTCTGGAAAGAGTTTCAAGTGCTCTACAACTTTCTTGTAGACCTCCAGAGCAAGATCACACGTTTAGTTGGTGAAAAGTCCAGTTGAAGGCAAACTGTTCAGAACCAGGACAGTACCAAAAACCTCTCTGGACCCTTCTGTTTTAAGCCATAACTTCCTGTAGAAAAATCCCTAAGGAGCATGTGGTACACCGTTGGAAAGGATATGATATATGCAACATTGTTGTAGTTCAAAGGTTGTTCAGATTCTTGTTGTATTTCCATATACAACTGTGATAAAGTCAGCCACATACAAAGGAGATGCTGGCAAATTTTATCCAGAAAGTCTGTCAACCTTGCGAAGTCATAACTATTGATCCAGAAGTGATATGGAGGCATTTGGATACTCATTGAAAAGATATTAAAGTTAACTTTAACTTTGGTATTCAACATGAGTTATGAAAATGCTTTTAGCTGGATCGAAATCTGGTTTGTAAGGACCGGTCAATATGCTTTAAATCCTTGCTGTTAGATACATCAGTTTGCGCTTAAATCATTTTTGCTTACATGTTGAGGTTTCATTATCAGTGTTGCACTACTTTGTTTATGGAATAAATCCAGTGATAGTGTTGAACTGATAATGAACTCTTGCAATTGCAGAATGGTGCGAACTCGTTCCATGAGTGAGGTGGGTGGTTCCAGTGGTGGTCGTGGTGATAACTCTCAACAGCGTGAGCAGCGAGCTCCGCAACAGCAGCCTCCACCAGGACCTTCACCCACGGTCACAATGGCGGACATTCTGGCCGCCATGACGGATGCAAGCGATGAGCGAACCGACTTGCTCCGCACCCTAGTGATGAATACATCCCGTCAAGGGGGATGTCAAGACGAAGACTTGCGCCAACCTCAACTGAATTCCTATGTTGAGTTCTTGGCAACTCAACCACCGGTTTTCGTTGAATCTGAGGATCCTCTGGTGGCGGATAGCTGGATCCGTACCATGGAGTCTAAGTTCGGGTTGCTTCAATGCACCGAACAGCAGAAGGTTTTATACGCAGTGCAACAACTTCACGGGTCCGCCAGTGCATGGTGGGCAAATCAACTCGCCTCCTTACCAGATGGACATGACGTTTCATGGGCAGAATTCCGGAAGGCGTTTCTCGCGTATCATGTTCCTTCCGGAATAATTCAGCGGAAACTCGAGGAGTTTCTGGCCTTAAAACAAGGAGGGAGGGGTGCATACGAGCATTCGCGAGTGTTCAACAAGCTGGCGCAGTATGCGCCTCAACATGTGAACACCGAAGCACAAAAGTGTGAATGGTTCTTCCGCAGCCTCAATCCCAAGCTAAAAGAGAGACTCGTTTTAGCTGATCGAAAGAACTTCAAGGAATTGATGAGTGCTGCCATCATGGTTGAAGATGCTCAGCGGGAAGTTCAGGCTGAGAAAAGAAAGAACCATGCGCCACCGGAGGGTAGCAGTAGTGCTCCTCAGAAATAACGGGTGGTAGACAGTACCTTGAACCGTCAGCTGATGCATCCGGCTCGACGACCCCAGCAATATTCCGATCGTTCGTCCCAATACTCTGAATTCGGACAGCTGCAACAACGGTATATGCAGCCACATTATTCTGCTTCTCAAGTGTTCTTGCCACAGAAGAATACCACTAATGCCCATGCACAGAGCAACCAGGAACCGGCTGAGAAACCATGCTTCACATGCGGGTACTTGGGTCACATCAGCAGGAAGTGTCCAGAAAGGATACGCCACAGAGAAACTACACCAAAGAAGGGTATAAATCAAACTCGGGCTCAGCTTCAAGGAACAGCACCAAAATCCGAGTGCATTTATCATACAGCTCTAGAGGATGTGCCAGATGGGGCACCTGTGCTAGCGGGAATGTTCACCCTCAATGGACTGCCCGTATTAATTCTGTTTGACTCTGGAGCTACACACAATTTCATCAGCAGGATGTTTGTGTGCAAAGCTGAGCTCTCCACCTCTACACCAAAGGATCACTATCTTATCCGCTCACCTGGTGGAAATATAGCTGCTAATGAAGTAGTGATCAAAGCACCCTTGTGCTTAGGTGGAAACTTATACCCCACAACCCTCATTGTGTTAGAGGGGCAGAAGATCGACGTGATTCTAGGAATGGCGTGGATGAACTACCACGGGGCAGTTCTTGATATTGGTCCACGGATTGTTAGTTTGGACTCTCCAATCTACGGTCTCCAAACGCTCATACTTGAAGCCGTGGATTCTAAAAATCCAGTGGTGTACCACAGTGTGACCACGAAACTGGAGGATATTCCAGTGGTCCGTGAGTACCCAGATGTGTTTCCCGACGATCTTCCAGGGATGCCGCCTGAGAGGGATGTGGTATTCAAGATCGAGTTAGCACCGGGAACCACACCAATATCTCGGAGGCCATACAAAATGTCTCCGAAGGAATTAGCTGAACTGAAAGAACAGCTAAAGGACTTAATGGACAAAGGGTTCATCCGACCAAGCTCATCGCCATGGGGCTGTTCAGCCCTCTTTGTGAAGAAAAAGGATGAGTCACTTCGATTATGTGTGGATTATCGGCCGCTGAATGCAGTGACGATCAAAAATAAATATCCGTTGCCGCGGATCGATATATTATTTGATCAGTTAGTGGGTGCCAAGGTATTCTCCAAGAAGGACTTACAGTCTGGTTATCATCAGATAAAGATCAGAGCAGAGGATATACCGAAGACGGCCTTCTCGACTAGTTACGGGCTCTATGAGTATCTAGTCATGTCTTTCGGGCTAACAAATGCACCCGCACACTTCATGTATCTCATGAATTCTGTATTCATGCCAGAGTTGGATCGGTTTGTCGTGGTTTTCATCGATGACATTCTCGTATACTCCAAATCGGAGGGGGAGCACACCAAACATCTCCATATTGTGCTCCAACGCCTACGAGAACATAAGCTGTATGCCAAATTCAGCAATTGTGAATTTTGGATCAGCAAAGTACCATTCTTAGGCCACATTATTTCAGCAGAGGGTGTGGCCGTAGATCCAACTAAAATTGAGCAAGTCTTGAAGTGGGAGTCTCCAACATCGGTTCATCAAATCCGCAGTTTTCTAGGACTAGCAGGTTATTACCGGCGATTTATTCCCAGCTTCTCGAAGGTGGCTAAACCAATGACAGAGTTATTGAAGAAGAGCAGCAAGTATGTGTGGACAGAGGCCTGCGAAGAGGCATTTCAAACTTTGAAGAAACATCTCACAACGGCACCGGTATTAGCCCAACCGGATACAACAAAGCCATTTGATGTGTATTGTGATGCCTCAGGCATTGGACTTGGCTGCGTCTTAATGCAAGACAGACGCGTTCGCGTATGGGTCTCGACAACTCCGCAACCACGAGCAGCACTACCCCACTCATGACCTAGAACTTGCTGCAGTGGTGCTTGCGTTGAAGATGTGGAGGCACTATTTACTTGGAAATTTAGTGCACCTCTACACCGACCACAAGAGCCTCAAATATATATTCACTCAGAAGGATATTAATATGAGGCAGCGGAGATGGCTGGAATTAATTAAAGACTATGAGCTCGAGATCCATTACCATCCGGGCAAAGCTAACGTGGTGGCTGATGCACTCAGTCGTAAGTCCCACGTTAATAACTTGGCAGTTGTTCCGGATGAGGATGAAGAACCAAGCTTGCGGGTGATTCCGTATGGAGCGTTGTATAATCTTGCTCTGGTGCCTACCATTAGAGAAGAGATTGTACAAGCCCAGAAGAGGGATAAAGGAATGCGGAAAATCCGGGCAAGAATCAATGAGGATAAGATGAAATATTTCCGGGAAGATGAACAAGGTGTGTTATGGTTTAACAACCGTATCGTGGTACCCCGGAACCTGAAGCTAAGGAGGAAAATCCTCGATGAAGCTCATACGTCCAAGTATTCGATACATCCAGGGAGCAATAAGATGTATCAAGACCTCAAAACAAAATTTTGGTGGACTCGGCTGAAGCGAGAAATTGCCAAATATGTATCCGAGTGTGATACATGTCGACGAGTCAAAGCTGATCACATCAAGAAAGCAGGAATGCTACAACCATTGAGTATTCCGGCATGGAAGTGGGAGGACATCAGCATGAATTTTATTGTTGGACTACCGCTCACGTCCAGAAAGCATGACTCCATTTGGGTGATTGTAACAAAATCAGCCCACTTCATCCCAGTGAGTACAAGATTTTCAACTAGGCAATATGCAGAGTTGTATCTTTCAAGGATTGTGTGCTTACATGGAGTCCCCAAGACCATCATATCGGACCGAGGTTCAATATTTGTTGCTCGTTTCTAGGAGCAACTACATGAATCTCTGGGAACAAAATTAATCAGAAGCTCAGCATACCATCCTCAGACCGACGGTCAAACAGAGAGGGAGAATCAAATTTTAGAAGATATGCTGAGGGCATGTGCCATAGATCATGGAAAGAACTGGGATAACCATTTTCCATTAGCAGAGTTCTCTTACAACAATGGTTACCAATCCAGTATTAAAATGGCACCATACGAAGCACTTTATGGCAGGAAGTGCCGCACACCACTCAATTGGTGTGAATCTGGCGAGAGGGTGATTTTCGGCATTGATCTTGTAAAAGATGCCGAAGAGCGAGTCCAACTGATTCAAGAAAACCTCCGGGCCGCTCAATCTCGCCAGAAGAGCTATGCGGACCAGCGATGCCGACCCTTGTGTTTTGAAGTCGGAGATCACGTCTATCTCCGAGTATCCCCGATGAAGGGAATTCATCGATTCGGGGTCAAGGGAAAGCTAGCTCCTCGCTTTGTGGGTCCGTTCCTTATTACAGAACGGTGTGGGCCGGTAGCCTACCGTTTGGAGCTGCCGCCATCCATATCGGGCATCCACGACATCTTCCATGTCTCACACTTGAGAAAGTGTTTGAAGAAACCAACGGACATCATTTCGGAAGACATGGAAATATTGCAACCGGACCTCACCTACACCGAGAAGCCCATCAAGATTATCGATGAAAAGAGCCGGATCACTCAAAAACGGACTTTGAAATTTTACAAAGTCATGTGGAGTAATCACACACCGGAAGAAGCGACTTGGGAGAGTGAAGATTACCTCCACGAGAACTATCCGGAACTTCTGTCGTAGTTGTTGTAATTACCTTCCGTCTCATCTTTCTTTTGTAATCTCGGGACGAGATTCTTTTAAGGGGGGAGGATTGTAAAGGTCCCAAAATGTGAATAGAAGGAAACATGAGTTTGCACAAATGTTGGAGTCATGTGTATGAAAAAGGGGCTTAGTTGAAACTTTTTCCCACATATGATGACATAGGTGAGATTTCTTCTAAACAAACTTAGGGTTACTGCATGGATGGACCTCATGTAGATTAAAACCCCAGAAATGAAGGGCTCAAGTGCAAGGGAAGGGTTTAAAAATCAGTGATGAACTAAATGTAGATTCAAACTTCAAGTGAGGGGAAGACACAATGGAGATTCAAAACTGTTTGTGTCCAAACTATTGTTTGCAGCAGCTAACACAAGAATCAAGTGGCATATTTGGATTCCTTAGGTCCAAATTAGTGGGGAGGCAAAGTTTCATTAATTTTTGAAAAGATTTGCTGCCCATTTTTCCAAAGGGAGTCAAATGTGCAAAGAATTCAAATGAACATTTGAATTTGCATGGAATTTGTCCAAACTTGTCAAATGAGCTCAGTTTCCAATTTTCAAACAATTGGGTTGGATAATTGTCAAACTTTGGAGATATTTTGAGGAAAAGAGGTACTGAATTGTGGGGCCCACATGTCATAGGAATGAGTAGACTTAACCCTTAAGTCTTTTTCTCTGTTTCCTCACTCCACCGGGGTTTCACCCGCGGGCGACACTGAGCGACCGCCCCCGTCGACCGAGGCTCCACCTCCTGCTCTTCGCTCGGGCCGCTGGCAGCACGGGAGTCGGCGGTGCCTCTTACGTGATCCTCCCGCGTGACCGAGACAACCATCCGGGTTTCTTCTCCTCACGCGCGTGTTATCCAGAGAACGGAACCGAGCTCGCCGCCCCCTCTGGAAAGCCATCGGGAGCCGGCTAAACCGCGCCACAGCGTCTCCCCAAGCTGCACAACGACGCTGTGCCATCGTTCCACACCTTCTGAGCGCGAGAGCTAGCCATCCGGGGTGTGTTTCGAGCGTTAAACGCCTCACCCGCGGCGAACCACAGCCAGCCGACGATCGGGCGCACGCGGGCAGCCTTCCACAAGGGTTGTCACGTCCGAGCAAGCCCGGCCACGGGAGCGCGCCATCGTGCTGCTGCTCTTCTCCAAAGCCTGGAGCAAACCGTGGAGGATCGGCGGCCAATTCGGAGATTTTGTCCCGGCGACCTCCAACAGAGCATCCGGTAATCACCGCCAAAATTCTCGCTCTCCAATCCTCTGCAGCTCGTCAAAGCTTGCACACAGGTCGGCCACTAGCCGGCGATTAGTAGTCCTTCACAACCCTAGTTGGAAAGATGCACGTAGACCGCATGAAATCCAAAATTTCCGACCTCAAACGCGGAGGAGGTTTCGGGTGCACGGTGAGACACCATTAGCCGCCTGTCCCGAGCAGTTTTGAGGGTAGGTCGAGCATCCCCATGGTCTGCTGGTGCTGTAGCGCTATTCCACTGAGGTCTGGGCAGGCTAGGATGACCGGGCGACGTTACCGAACCAGTCCAGAGCCGCCGCGCCGTGGCCAGCCAGGTTAGAGCCATCGCCGGCCGGGGAAGAGGGTTCCATCATGTTCAGCACGGGAAATTAGGCCCTAGCAGCGAGGGAGAGCTCGGGGGATGGCCGGGAAGCCAGAATCCGTCGAACTCCGGCGAGCCCGGCGGCGCGCGAGCGCGGTTGGCTGGAGGTAGAAGACGACCCGGTGGGTCCCGCCCGTCAGCGACGGGTTTTCAAATATTTGGTCGGCTGTGGCGCGGGGATCGCGTGTGAAGGCGCGGGAAATACTCAGTAGCCCCGTGTGGCTTGCCCCGACGCGTGACACCTGTCCCCTGGACCCACTGCCAGCATTTGAACATTTTGGAGAATTTCAGTTTTCAGTTCAAACATTGAATAGATAAAACTATGGATAGGAGAATCCAAAAATTGTGAAACAAATTTTGTTGGATTCCTATGATAGAGTAATATCCAAATATGAAACCCAATTTGTATGAAACCCTTTATTTAATTCTGTAAAATTCTTTAAAGCTTTCTAGCAAAAGAATTTTAGAGGGAGTTTGGTTAATCCAAAAATCCTCAAATTTTGCCAGAATAGTCTTTAGGGTATTAGTGGACCACTGTGAAAGTTTCAGCTCAATTTGAGTTGATTTGATCCGGGAAATTTAGATTTGAAGATGCTGTATTCAAATAATACAGAAACATTTTCAGAGAATTTCCAAAACTTGGAAATTCAGTTCCGGGCAGATCTTAGCTCCAAAAATGCTAGGAAAATCCATGCAAACTCTATGAGCTATAATTGAAATTGTGGTTCACTAATTTTTGCATGAACATGGGTGGGACCTCAGAATTAATTCCTCTTTGCTTAATTACTTAGAAAATTATTCTGAACAAACCACTCAATTAAAAGTGCTAATTTTTGGTCCAGAGGAATTTCTGGTGACAAGGAACTCACATGAAAATTCTTAGCACCATTGGAGCTCTGGATCACCCCTGTTCTGTTTAACCTCTTAAGGTGATCAATATAGAAGAGGGGGAAACCACTTAGCACTAAACATGTGCTTAGATCCAAACCCAAAACCTTAGCACCAGTGTCATTTTAAATTCTTAAACAGAGTTCCAGTTTTTGAAAAACTTGTTATTAGGACTTGTAGCAAAATCTTTACAATTAAACAATTGTGCATATGCATTACGTGTAGCATCTACGTGAAGGACTTGAAGTCATTGGAATAGAGATCAAAGGAGGGAGGCAAAGGATCAATTCAAGTGGTCTTCACTAACTGCATATATATATAAGTCACCTGCAAAACAAAGGCAAGCCCCGGTTTGCATCAAATTTACAAGTTTTTATTTGTATTCACTTCATACGTCTAGCATTATATTTATTGCATTACGTCTAGATGGTATGAAACTCCAAATGCATGACCCAGAAAACCCTGGAGTTTTAATGTAGGATATGCTATCAATTAATTATAACTGCTGATCTCATCAAAAGTGGATTAAAAGAAGCAAACCTCGAGTGGGCAGATTCCTATTCGTGAACAGGGATTTAGGGGGATCAATCGGAAGAGTTGGGAATTGATCCTCATAGTTGGGAATGGAGACCGGGCAGTGGATGGAAGGTCAAGGATGTGGTCCTGTGAGCCGAGTCTATGTCTGAGTCGATTAAGGCCCGTTCTCGTGTGCGGCCCGTTGGGCAAGTTTGAGTTGTGTACCGGATGCATACTGGCTATATGGGACCCAGGAAACCGATGTAACATGTTAACCTGGGTGTCGAGGCATACCTCACCGTCTGATGCCGATGCTGAAAGGATAGAGAAGTCGGCTCTACGAGGGTTTGCCGTAGAGAGACTTAATCCCTGTCGGTGGGACCGGTTCGACATTTGGGTGTCGTGTGAAAGGTGGCCATGTACGACGTCAGTGACGGTTGCTGTGTGCAACATCGAGTACGGGCGTACGTGTCGTGTCAGCCGGGTGTTTTTGATTGCAATCACCGTCGCTCGCGGTAGTGAGCATACTTGTTCTCTGCGTCGTGACGTAGTAATAAACTGGGAAAAGTTAATAATGCTTCGTGAGTAATCCTCATATTGGAGATGAGGAAATGATCATCACATCACTAAATTTATTTTCCACCTTGGGCTAGTAGCGTCGAGGCAAAGCGTTTCCTGTTTGATTGTGGAGTCTCGACGTTGATGGCGCAAGGTCAGTATGAGTCTAGGGTAGTTCACTAAAGTTACTTTCATCTCGGGCAAGTGACATCGAGATGAAGCGTTTCTTGTTTGATTGTGGAGTCTCGATGTAGGTTGCGCGAGGGCTATAAAAGTTGCCTGAAACTTGAAGTAAGGACTCTCCTTTAGCTCAAATTCATCGTTTGTGCAAACCTCTGTAATCAGCCCTCTATTTCCATCATATAGAGTTTCATGACTAGGGTAACGGGTCAGTCTTGCTGAGCTTCATGCTCACAGATACTGCATAAGTTGTTTTGCAGGTAATAACAGTACGCTGATATGTACGGGTGCCCGATGAGACTCGGAACTCCCCGAGTGGTGAACTCATGGCAACCCCTGCCGCTGCTATTATGACAGTGTTGCTAGCGAGAAGGGTCCGCGGGCTGGACACCTTCTCTGTTGCTTAGCATAGGTATGAGACGTGAGTTGTAATAGTCTTCCGCTGTAGTTTATTTTTAGAAGTATTTGTAAAATCAACACTTGGTAAGCTTCCGCTTGTCTTATGTAATATGATGCTTTATTATGTTTGCTGTTGGGTGCCGCATCGCACGGCACCACCCAATGCGATTCTCGGGCGAGGTATCCCGTCCCCGTGAGTGATCGGGACGGCGGGGTCCTCACAGATTCATTTTATCATGACATTTATTTATATGCTTATGCTTAGCCATGCTTAGAATGGGATAATTGGGATATGAGATCATCAATTTATTTACCTTACTATTGAATGAGATGTTATGAGTTATGTAGAGGTAGGGATCGAGGCAAGTTGGATGATTTGGTTGGTGCTGGGTGCACGAGACTCGGGTTTGTGTTTAGTACTTGCCTAGATCCTAAGGACCGGTTCATGGAGCATGTAACCTGGCTTTACCGTGCCAACCACATGCTGAGATGGGGCAGCTTGGCCAATTAATTAGGTGTATCCCCGGCGTAGTATGGGTGTGTTGGATGGTGCGGGGAGTAGGTGTCAGCTGGACTACCATATGAACCGCAAAGCTCAAGAGGGGGCCACTGCAGCGGGGTTGGAGCCTCTTGTATGCTGTTAGGGGTGAAACCTCAGTGGGCCCACGCTCGTCGGGAATCCCTTTGTAAAGGCTTCGTAGTGATCTCCTGGCTAAAAACCTGGGAAGTGTGAATGTGGTTCGTGGCCACTGGCATAATGGAGGTTCTTTTAGTCCACCCGGCAACGGGGGATGAAATCACTACATGTGGGTACAGTGGTGCAAACCTTGCAGAGTCAAAACTGTCATGACAGCCGTGCTCACGGTCAAGAGCGGCTTGGACTTATTCATGATTAGAGGATGATGACTTTGGAAGTTGTGGATGTTAAGCGGGGAGCTTAACATTGGAAATGATGTTATGGTTATTTGATTATGATGATGGGTTGGGAGATTTGGATCATTTCACCTGTGTAGTAATGTAGGTGCTTAATAAGCTAAGGTGGTAGGTAATAATTGCGTAGTGCTTTAACCACGAGTTCAACCTCTCCTTGCTCGAGCCATGCATGACATAACTTTCCCACACTTGCTGAGTACCAACGGTACTCAAACTTTCATATTTGTTGGTTTGAATTGCTGCTCAGGTCAAGGGGATGATGTGGTGTTCAATGACCAAGACTTCGGCCCCGAAGAAGGATTCTAGGTTCATGGAGTCCCCCGGGCAACGCCTGTGACGGAGCCCACAAGGATAATTTTCCGCTGCTATTTACATGTTACAAACTTATTATCGTCCATCGAGACATATGCTATGTAAGACTTATTTATATTCGACACCTGGCTTGTAATAAATGATGCTTCACTATTTGTCATCACATGTATGAGAAAATGATCCTGGCATACATGTAATATTCACTCGGTTGTTCTTCGGAGAACCGGGTGTGACACTAGCTTCAAATTTATCAAGATTACCATGTTTCTTAACAAAGCATTTGTAACCAAAGACCCTAAAGTGTGTGACACTAGGCCTATGTCCAAACCTGAGCTCATATGGTGTTTTACCTAGCTTAGCACGCAAGAAAACCCGATTTGAGACATAACAAGCGGTTACAATTGCATCAGCCAAAAATTTCCTAGGAGTTTGATATTCATCAAGCATAGTCCTAGCCATCTCAACTAAGGTTCTGTTCTTTCTCTCTACAACACCGTTTTGTTGAGGTACATATGGTGAAGAAAATTGATGATCTATTGCATTTTCAGCACTGATCAAACGATTGATTTTTAAATTCGGTTCCATTATCACTTCTAATTGCTCTTAAAGATCCTGGGTGATCAATTGATAATATAAGCAATAAAGTTCTAAAGTGACTAAAAGCTTCATTCTTAGATGCCATAAAGTAAACCCAAGAGTATCTAGAATAGTCATCAACAATCACAAGAACATACCATTTCCCTCCGAAGGATTGAACACGTGAAGGTCCTAAGGTGTCAAGGTGTAAAAGTTGACCTGGTTCAGTTGTCATGGTCATTGTGAGAGGATCATGTGAACCTGCAACCATCTTAGCATGTCTACAAGAAGAGCACACAATTTCTTTGTCCCCTTTAAGCTTAGGCAGCCCACGTATGCGATCAAGAGCACTAACACGCGTGAGATGATTAAAGCCTATGTGACCAAGTCTACGATGCCAAAAATATAAATCTTTGGAATCATTTGCAACTAGACATCTATGCTTAGAGGAAGACATAACAAAATCAGCTTTAAAAAACTTTTCCAAACCGAGACATGTTAAAAATAAGCTCACTATCTGAACCTACAGCTTTGCAGCAGCTTTTATTGAAAATAATTTCCAGATTTTCATCTAGCAATTGTCAAACAGAAAGCAAGTTGTATTTCAAATTTTTGACAAGTGCCACATCCTTCAAAGTGTAGTGATCATTTATTCTAACCGAACCCTTAGCAATTATAGGAGTTGAAGAATTATCGGCAAAAGTAACATTCTCTACATGTGACACAAAAGAGAGAGAGGAGAACCATTCTTTGTTACCGGTCATGTGGCGTGAGAAACCTGAATCCACAATCCAAATATTCTCCTTCCTCAAGCGTGTAACCTACATAGAAGCACAATACGTCGATGACTCAATACTAGGGTTAGTTAAAAGGCATTTAGGAATCCAGTACAGAGTCACACGACGTCCAGCAGGAATAACATGAGAAAGCTGAGATAGAACAGCAGGTTTCTGAGTCAAAGTTTGAGATTTTTTGTTCTTAACTACTGACCTATGAGGTGTTACTTGTGTAGCACAAAAATCAGTAGCTCCGTAGGCAAAAACAGAAGGTCCGGAGGCAAAAACTAAAGCTCCGGAGGTAAACTTTGAATATTTCTGACTCATAACAGCAGGTTGCATGTTCCTGACATTTGGTTTAGTATGTGCAACAAATTTTGCATGAGAGTTATAAGATCTAGCTTGCATTCTTTCCTTTTTATGTTGTTTAGCTAGTCTATAACAAAAATCTATGAGATGACCATCTCTACCACAATAGGTACAATGAAATTTAACTTTCTGTTCATGTCTAGATGAGCATGCAGTATGCTTATTTGAACCCAAATGTGACAACACTCCTGCAGATTTAAAAACCATTTCTTTTTGTTTAGGAACTGTTTGAATCAAACCACTTCCTAATGATTTTACAATTTTAGGTGGATGTTCCTTAGCATGAGCATGTGAATCAAAACCTAAACCAGTTTTATCATTGCAAGACTTGGAAGAATTCATCAGCAAGTTTAGGTTCTTATTCCCATTACAAAACCGATCTAATGTCCTATGCATGTTATCAAGTTTATTTGATAGATCAAGGCAATTTTCACATGAAGTTTTTCCTTTTAATGTCCTATGCATGTTATTTAACTTCATGAGAACGTAAAGCATTGTTCAAAATTTTTTTTATAGCATCTTGTAGTTTCTTATCAAGATCATCACAAGTATAACAATGCAAATCAATTGTAGAACAACAAGCATCTTTCAAGTTTTTATCATTAAGTGCAGCAAGCTTTTTGTTCTCTTCGATTTCAAGTTCAAGTTTATCAAATGTGGAGGTGTGTGCACTTCTTAGAGAGGACAATTGTTCATATATTAAATCACATGAGGAACAAGAATCATCACTAGGAATCAAGGATTTTAAACGATTAATTTCAGATTCTAGTGACTCAATTTTAACAGCATTGTCCCTAACCTTTTTATCCTTTTTCTTAACAATAATAGTGGCGCGAGAAATAGCATCACACATTTCTTCGCAAGTAGGACATACCTCTTCGTTGTCACTGTTTTGTTCTGCATCCTCCATACTTGATTTTGATTTGCCCGCCATGAAGCACAAGTTTGCCAGAACATCTTCATCACTTCCAATGTCTACATCACTCGAGCCAAGTTCTTGAAGTGCGGTGATGAAACTGTTTATCAGTTTGCGTCCTGTAAAACTCTTCTTTTTCTTGTTGGTGTTGCCAAAAGAGGACTTGACTTTATTCTGCTTTTCATCACGGTTAGAGACCTGAAAGGTTAGGGCAATCTATACGAAAGTGTCCTGTCTTACCACATTCAAAGCATCGTTGAGGTCCGGAGCTTCCTCTCCTTCTAGTTCTCACATTTTGCAATGCTTTTGAGAACCTAGTAGAAAGAAGTACTAGCTCCTCCTCTGGAAACTCCTCAATCTGTTCCAGGGTTAGTGAAGACAGCAAAGCAAGTGTATTTCTAGATGATTGGCCGGAGCTAGGCATATCACGTTATGAGACAAATGCAATAGTCTTATTTGGGTTCTTGCGTGATATAATGTCAATTTCATGAGTTTTTAGCTTAGAATAAAGCATATCTAATGTAAGAGTACTCATGACAGTGGATTCACGTATGGATGTTACTTTCATCTCCCAAATTGATATGTCTAATGCACTTAGTAATTGCCTAGCATTTTCAGCATCTGAAAAATTAACATTGACGCTGCGCAAGTTGCTGAGAATTTTATTAAAGCGAGCAAAGAGGTCATCAATGGACTCACCGGGTTGCATCTCAAAGCGCATGTATTCTTTCTTGAACATATCCTGTCTTACCTCCTTGATCGTGTTGGATCCTTCGTGGTAGTCACAAAGTGCTCTCCACACATCGTACGCCGATCGGAGGTGTGCAACACGGTCGAAGTCGCTCTGAGTTAGTCCTTGTATGATCAAGTTCCAAGTCTTGTTGTTGTTGTCGACATCTCTCATGTTTGTATCTATGACTTGATCGTTTGAAGGCACATCGTAAGGCTTGTACACCTTTTCCCATATTGCAAAGCCTTGCACCTAGATGAAAGCTTCCATGTGTGCCTTCCAAAACTGAAAATCAATACCACTAAACACACAAGGTTTGGCGGAGTATTTCTCCATGATTATTAGTCAAAACACGTGAAAATCACGAAGATTAGAGCAACCTGGCTCTGATACCAATTGTAGGATCGAAGTACACGTGTAAAGCTACCAGAGGGGGGGGTGAATGGTAGATAAAAACTTTTCAGCGGAAGCAACAAAACACCCCTCAGCAGAAAACCTATCAGTTAAAGAAACCGTGTGTGCGAATAATCTAAACGTGTTCAACTGTGAAAAAACTAGTATAGATTGTAGAGAATCAAGTCACGAAGACGTCACAACAAGAATCATGAAAATCCGTTGAGAGAAACTCAAGTTACGATCGAAAGATCGAACAAAGGTCAATCTGTCCTACGCGAGAAAAACAGTTCTTCAATACTTGCAAAGAAACTAGTGTAGATCACAAACCACAAATTCAATGACCGTGAAATTTTCACAGATGATAGAAAATCAAGTTGTGAAGACAACCAAAAAAGAATCACATCAATTGTATCTTTAAAACTCGAGTTATGGTAAAACCACCGAAGCAAGGTAGTGCTGAACAGAAACTCGACGAGAAAAACTTGTCTGAAACAAGTCGGACGAACAAGGAACAAAAGTTCCTTTAGAATAAGAATTTTATTTATAAAAACAGAAGAGGAACAGCCCCAAAGTCGTTTTCTCACGAGCCTTGGCCTCCCTTGCTTATATAATCAGCTCTATGGCCAATCCAATTCAAACTAGGACTCCTCCTACTTGGATCAAACTGTAACTTTCTAATACTGCTCAAGACTCTTCTATACGCAGATAGAAGCAATCTTAAGACTTCCGAACACCTTATGAATGTCCCAAACATTCCTAAAACAACTCTACTTCATGCCTAACATGAAATCCTGTTATAACCAACTCGAAACTTTCTATAAACAAACCATAACCGCCTCAGCCGCAGCCTGAGCGCAAAATCCAGCCGGTTGAACCTTTTCAACCATATCTCCACTTCCATATCTCTTCACCACGCCTTGAAACCATGTTGTCACGTCCATGCACTCCTTGCACACGTGCAAACACCTTCCAACAACGTCCACGATACCTACATATGCATTGTTCTTGATCCAAACATGCTGCGCGACCTCCCGATCAACTCAACCACAATTTCTCTCGAACTTGGTTGTTGAACCTCATCTTCTCCTTAAGACAAGTTCAGAGGATCCTATCACCAGCCATGTCTTGAACTCAAGCAACAACTGCACATGAATAAACAACCAATACTTCCGAGCACAAGTCCTCGACTCGACTCTCGTTAGTTCCAAAACTACAACATCTTATGTGAGCACCTCACATAAGCATGTTGTAAACCATAGCAAAATGATATCAGCCATAACCACCAAAACACACCAAATACTTAGTAAAATAATACTAAGCAAACTTTCCATAAGAGTAAAGCAAGTTTGAAACATTGCAAGTTAAAAGCAGAACCATTGCAATCAAGCTCCGAACCTTACCAAATCTAACCGGACCTTGAACCGGAGCTTACCAAAGCTAGTCGGACCTAGCGCCGGAGCTTACTAAAGCTTAGTCGGACCTAGCACAGAACTTACCAAAGCTAGTCGGACCTAGCACCGGAGCTAGAAAAAACAAGTCGGACCTAGCCAAAATAAGTCAGACCTAGACAAAGCAAGTCGGACATTACGTCGTACCTTGCAGGAGCTCGGACCTAGAGTCGGACCTTGTTAAAAAGGTGTTTTGGTAGTATTCAAAACTTTTATCATCAAAGCCAATGTATTCAGCACACATAGGTCTCACAGGGATCCAAGGATCCAAGACAGGACCAGGCTTCTATGCTGACCCAGGAGGCATCCACCGGAGATCCATCCCGGAGGACATGGTCGTCGAGGCGGAAATGCCTCAACGTGAAGAGAACCAGGTCACGCCAACGGGCGTATGAGGTAGATTCAGAACCGAGGACAACTGTAACACCCTAAATTTCATATTCACGCATGCATGCCTATTTCATATAGGGAAACATTTTAAAAGAAGTAGAAATGGAGAAAGAATCAGAAATATAGCCGAAAGGAGCCAATTCCAGTTTGCCGAGGAGCACTGTCGACACTTCCCACGGCCTGCTGGCCACGTGGCGTTTTCGGAGCTCATCCCTGCGGAAGGGATGAGGTCCGGCATCGCCAGACACGTGGCAGGCTCGGAGCTAGCCTCTATGGAAGGGGCGAGGTCTGACCCCGTAGGACACGTGTTGCCCCCGGAGCTAGCCTCTGCGGAGGAGCGAGGCCAGCCCTGCAGGACACGTGTTGCCTTCAGAGCTAGTCACTGCGGAGAAGCGGGAGGTCCAACCCACGGGACACGTGTCGCTCTCGGAGCTCGTCTCCGAGAGGTCCGGCCCTATTTGACACGTGTCGCTCTCGGAGCTCACCTCCAAGAGGTCCAACACTACGAACACGTGTCATCCTCGGAGCTCACCTCGGAGGAGAAGGTCCTGATGGACACGTGTCATCCTCAGAGCTCAACTCCGGGAGGTCCGACACTGCTTGACACGTGTCGTTCTCGGAGCTTACCTCCAGGGAGAAGAGAGGTCCGACGCAGTTGGACACGTGTTGACCTCGGAGCTCATCTCTGAGGAGAAAGGAAGTTTGGTGCTGCTTGACACGTGGCATTCTCAGAGCTCACCTCCGAAGAGAGGTGAGGTCCGGCACTGACACGTGGCACACGCGGAGCTCGCCTCTGAGGGAGAGGGAGGTCCCACCCGCCAGGACGTGTGGTGCACGCGAAGCTCGCCTCTGAGGAAGCGGGATGTCCCGCCCTCCTGACACGTGGCGCAACCAGAGCTCGCCCCTGAGGAAAAGGGAAGCCCAGGCCCCCGCTGGACACGTGGAGCCTCCGGAGCTTATCTCTGAGGAAGAACGAGGTCCTTAAGCGGTTTTTCCCTATTGCGCGAGCGCCCGATATAGAAGAAATCGACATGATTTCTTCTACGATTGATACTGCACCGAATCTATTGAAGATAAGTTGTTAAGATCCAAACACAAATCAAATAGGACTCTTATTTGAAATCCAATCGGAATAGGACTCTTCTTTTCCCGGTTATAAATAGAACCCGAAATACCCTTGGTCGTAACATCTTCCTAAGCCGACAACTTAAAGGCCCTAGCCCCAAACTCGCCGAGTTAACCCCCTTCGCCGGAGTTCAACCACCGGTGAGACCGCCGATGAGCCTGACACGATCGCTGGAGGAGAGCCGACGATCTGTTTTTCTGCCATTGCCAGGAGGAAGGACCCGAAGGAAGTAAGGTAGGTCTCTATTACCACCTTACGACATCATTGCGGTTTTCTTTGCTTCTGTTTCTTCGATCCCTTCGAACAGAAGCTTTTTCGAGTGGACAGATCACGTGTTGATCGGGTTGATCTAGATCTTAAGTCAAGATCATCACGACGTCCACACCTGATCCCTACACCTTTGTTCATAGTAAAACCCCATGCAAGCCATTAAAACATGCAAGAACACGTACAAACTGATCTAATGAAACAGCGCCATAGGATTAGAATGCATATGCACCATTGCATCTTGAATAAGGATTGTGCATGATGATTGATTACTATAAATCTTGTATGTGCATGATCGTAAGTAGAAGGACAAGCTCAGGGAGCTATCTACGAAGGATTACAGCACCAATACTTCGAGATCCAAGAGCAACAGAAACCAGGAACAAGGCAAGTGCCCCTTGACCATATTCATCCCATGTTTTTGGAAACTGTTTTGTTTGCAAAAACTGTGTATGCTGAGTCAACTTGATGGGAAACCCTTTTTTAGGAGTTTACTAGTTTTGTTAACCACCCTTGTCGCCAGGAAAGTTTATGAGTCGGGTATGGTCGTTTTTCTTATCTGCTTCGCTAATCTACGGGATATGGGAAGCGATAGAATGTGTCTAGCTACTGCACTCATAATATTAATGAGAGCTTGATGATAATGAACATGAATCGGGGGAGATCTAGGCAAGCTTGGTTCGTGGATGTGGTAGAATGAGATGGTGGTTACTTGCCGTAGATCTAAGGACCGGTTCATGCGAGCACATGCCAGGAATACAGTGCCACCACAAGGCCAAGTATGGGTGCGGCTTAGCTGACTATTTAGGTAAGTTGCTAGATTGTTATGGACCGTGGAAGGCGCGGGGATGGGAGTCGAGTGAGGACTGCCCTAGGAACTGCATGGCACAAGAGGGGGCCCGTAGGTGGGAGAATGGTGATTCGAGCCTGCTGGTGAAACCTTAGTGAGTCCATACATCTAGTAACCCCTTTGTAAATGCTATTTTGTGATCTCTTGGCCATACACCGACGGTTGTGTACTGGTATAATGGAGGTTATGCAGTCACCGACGGGTGACGAAATCACAAACTTGTGGGTAAAGTGGTGCAAACTCTGCAGGGTATAAAACTATCATGATAGCCATGCTTCCGGTCACAAGCACCTGACCAACTTCCGTGATTAGATGGGATGGTTATTGGGATGGATGGTTCGGTTTGGTTATTGGGATGTCATTATTTTGGTTATGGTTTGGTCATTGAGGTTTGGTTTCGAGACTGTTGAGTCTTGGTAAAGAGATTGTGACTGTTGAGTCGTGATAATGAGCTTTGGTCTCGGTTATGAGACGGCATTGAATATGAGATGAGATAATCATGAATATGAGATGGTATTCATGAAGAAAAGTTGTGAAAGATAAATGTTCGGATGAGATATGAAAAGTGGTGAATCATGAAAGAGGTATGTTGATGTTATAATTGAATGTATGTTAGGATTATATCCACTTAAAGTTAGCTGCTGTTTTTATCATGTTTTGTGAAATAAACTTTGCTTTTCTGCAATAAGCATTTTTATGCCTACCTTGTTGAAAGCTACATGTCATACTTCCCGCACTTGCTGAGTACGACATGTACTCA
This sequence comes from Neostapfia colusana, assembly GCA_030760725.1. Classification (NCBI taxonomy): domain Eukaryota; kingdom Viridiplantae; phylum Streptophyta; class Magnoliopsida; order Poales; family Poaceae; genus Neostapfia; species Neostapfia colusana. Next base: position 13,154,594 of record JASWHV010000012.1, on the reverse strand, counting down.
CCCTTGCATTATCATACATCATCAGCAACAGGAGAGGAGCACTTCAAAGACCATGTGGAGTACTAGGCGTGTGATCTACCATCAACTTGCCTGTGGAGTAGGAGATGGAGCCGCTGCCATTGCTTAGTTTGCTTCCGCTATAGTGTAGAAGACTTCCGCTGCTAGAATAAGACTTTCACTGCTAGAATGAGTTAGAGACTCATGAGACATTGTAATATAACCCTGTTATTCATGGTATTATTCTGAATTCAGTTTGTGGATTACATGTTTATGTGTGATGAACATCCTGGGCACACATATGCATCAGTTCGGTTCCAGCACGAGCGCCTGGATGTTCTGAATCCTGGCGGCCTGTGCGTGAAGATCAGCAACAAGGGAAGGCAAATACGTACTAGCGTCTGAGGAAGGCTCGTAGGTAGCACTCAACGGTCGGTGAGCACTTTCCTCAAGCTGATGAGATAGAGCAGCCATAGAGGCATGCTCCTGCTCCAGGGTGAGAGCAAGTGCCCACTCGCGCTCGCGAGATGCAGCCAGAGCCGCGGCAATCCAGGAGGTGTCGACGACCGCCGTGTCAGTATCGTAGAGAGAGGCGGCAGCCATGCTGTCAGCGGCGGTGCCAGCAGCTGAAAACGGGATCGTCGACGGGACGATGGTTGTGGTGCTCCCGTCTGGCGGGAGCACGAGGCCGACGGAGGTGGGGGTGGTCCAGTCTGGCCCAAAGGCGGTACTTGCCATGAAGACGACAATGGTCGGTCTGCCGGTAGGACCTACAAGAGGTCCGCCGGTGGTCAGACCGGTCATAGGAGAGGGGGCGGCCGGTGGAAACGGTCCCGGCTGACACGCCGTGGATCGTAGGGACGGCGGCAGTGCCATGGCCAGGGGTGGTGCCAACCACCCAAGGGGTGGAACCAGCCATCCAGGGGTTGGCGGCCATCGGCCAAGATGGGGGGGGGGGCACCGGCTGATTCGGAGGCTGCCCTCCCAGGGACAGCGCCAGCCAGATCGGCGGCGGCCAGCCCATGGGCGGCGCAAGCCGGCCTGGAGGCTGCCCGCCAGTGTGCGCCGGCTAGAGGCTGCGGCGGTGGCGGTGCGCCAGCCATGAGATGGGCGGTGGCGGCGTGCCAGGCAGGAGATGGGCGGTGATGGCGCGTAGAAGGAATGCAGCGGCAGCGCGCAGTGGGAGGGCGGTGGCGCCATCGGGGTAGGAGGATTAGCGTTAAGACCTAATCCTTGATTAACCTAGCTGATACCATATTAGAGGGGAAAAGTGAATTGTATTGATCCTGGTGTTAAGGGGTACATTATATAGAGTTGTCAGGGGTGAAAGAGGACTAATCTACCCCTAACCCTAATCACATCCAAAATACTAAAATACCCCCTAAGCACACCTCTAATTACATAGTCTAACAGAGGCAACCTGTCGGAGTGTGAGCTGCGACACTCCTCCCGGCCTGCTCGGAAGCAGCCCGCGAGGTTCTTTTTTTCCGGAGGGGGCGTGGCGCCGTTCGCGACCTAGGATCAAGGGAGCGGATGAACACAGGGATTTACGTGATTCGGGCCGCCGGAGCGTAATACCCTACGTCCACGGGTGCGCTTGTTCTATTGCTTGAGCGTGAGAGCTTGTGTGATCTAGAGGGTGTGGAATCGGAATCCTCCGCAGGGTGGTCACCCCGGTCCTTTTATAGTTCAAGGCCAGGGTGTTTACAATGAGGCTTAGGGCCCGACAGGTGGTTCCAAAGATTTCAGTGTCCTATACACGATCTAGGGCTCCGTCCTCTGAGTAGAGTGGCCGGCGAGGGAGTGAAGTCCCTCCGTCCGGTGCGCTGAGCGCCCTTGACCGCTTGTTAGGTGATGATGAAGACACCCTCTTGTTACCGCGTCTCCTCACCTTGTTTGGGCTGCTTAGTACCGTTAGACGGCACTGTACCACTGTCATGCCCTGCCGTCCTGTCTTGTCACTGTAATGGCGAAAGGGCTAGGGATGGAGGCATTCATGGTGCACCATGCTTCTGGGGAAGGTGCAAGCCTTGAATACGAAGCCTGACAGCTTACTTCTCTTCTTGACTTCATCGACCCACGACCCACGAAGGATTGTGGGACATGTGGCGGCTCTGGAGCTCTTATCGACGGTCTTGGTGTCTAGGGACACGTGGCAGCTACAGACCTCACCTTAGAAGGGAGGCTCGGACCGGAGCCCGGGACACATGTCAGCACTAGAGTTGTCCTCAACGGGAAGGCGGCTCAGAGCCGGGGACACATGGCAGCTCTGGAACTCACCTCAGCGGGGAGACTCAGGTTGGAGCCCAGGGCACGTGTTAGCTCCAGAGCCCAGGCGCACGCGGTAGCCCCAAGGATGACCATGGGGCCCAAGGCACATGGCTTTTGTTGGGGCCCGCCTCATCAGTGAGGCGGGGCCCAGGCTATCTTTCCCCCACTACGTGGGGGTACCCGGCCTGCAGAGTACCGACAGTGGCCCCCGGGCTCAGCTCGGGGGAGGCATCAAGCCCGCAGGTGGGGCCCCCATCTCTTCCGCGTGGTTGTTTTGAACCTGTGCTTTCAAAACGAAGTGGTGGCAAGGTTTTCGCGTATAGGCCGAGTGGTTGTACCTGGGAGACGATTCGGCCTCCAGGCGAGGGGTTCCTAGGCTTCCCGTGGTCCCGCACTGGGCCCGACGACTGGTGCCGGGGGCAGCTCTAGAGCCGCCGCTACCGGAACAGTCCCGACGGCCACGGGAAGGGCGTCTGGTGCTGCTGGGGTTTCAAGGCAGACCCCAGCAACGTCATGGGTTTCTCAGCCATCGAGGGCCGCCCCAGCTCAGAGCGCATCTTTGACGTCGGGGTCCTCGGCAGGAAAGGCTCCTGAAGTGGTGTCTTCGTCGATGACTACCCCCGAGGCGGAGCCAGCTCCGAAGCCAGCGTAGGTAACCCCGACGCCGGTGGGGGCGAGTGGCTCGATTCCCCCGCATAAGAAGCTCTGCGTGGAGTGGAACTTCCTGGCCTCTAGGTACGGCTCAACCTTACCAGGCTGTGTACTGAGTCGCTGGGTGCCGTAGTTGATGCTTGGTGCTCCTTTTTGTATGGCTTCCCAGCAGAGCACCTCTGCTCCTCCTCCACCGCAGTAGTCCGGGAACCAAAGCTCCCTGTCCACCGATGCTCCAACACCGGTGGCGGTGCCGGAGCCTGTGCCTGAGGATGCTCTGGATGTCGACACCCGGGCCCCCAAAGCCAGCCAACCGGCGGGCGTAGACGCCTTTGTTAGCAGTGCGGCAGCTGCTGGGCGGGCTGCTAGCCCTCCTCCTCTCCCTTCGCATGTTACCTTGATGGTAAGCCCGCCAGTGGACGAGGAGCCGGAGGGAGTCAAGGCAGTCCCTCGCCTCACGATGCCGAAGGCTGTCCCGGTTCCCAGGGCTGCAAGGGCCGTCCACTCTAGTCTGGACCAGATGCAGGACGCACTCGAGAAAGAGTGAGCTGAACTGAGGTCATAGCGAGAGCGCCTCCAGGACTGGGACAACCTGCTGAAGGCACGGGTCCTGTCTGCCAAGGCGAAGGCTCGGGCTCAGGAGGAGCGGCTCGAGGCTCGGGAGGAGGTGCTGGAAGAGAAAGAGGCCACCGCGGACCTTCAAAGGCATGTGGAGAACTTCCATGCTGAGGCCGTGAGCCTCCATGCCTCCGCCGATGCACGTCTCGCAGCCCTGACGGAGCTTCGAGAGACACTCGTTCATCCGGAGGAGGTGGCAGAGACAAGGGAGAAGGAGCTCTCCGACCATCTGGCTACCTATGAGGTGGAGCAGGTGTGCCTGGAGGAGCGGCTTCACGGCGTCCATGACCGGGAGGTCCCCGCTGCATCCAGGCAGTCTGACTTGGAGGAGTGGGCTGTATGGTTGGCCACTAGGGAGCAGGCCCTGTTTGCTCTAGAGCAGGGGCTAGCCGCTCCGGAACAGGAGCTGGCAAGGAGGAGTTCAGCGGGGGAGCAGGCTTCTTCCGTTAGGGAGGTCGAAGATCTCTGGGCTTCTTGTGCCGCTGAGGCAGACAAGGTCTGGGACTTCCTCGGCCGCGCTGAGGCGGCCCTGGAACCCTTTGGCTTTGGCCCCTTGCGCCCCGGAGGGCCAGTCCAGGAGGTGAGTCAGGTGCTCCCTGCCCTGGACTCAGCCAGAGAGAAGCTCCTGACGCTGGAGAATGTCGTGGGGGAGCATATTGAGGCCAAAAGCAAAGCTCTAGCTCAGATGGTGGCCGGGCATGTGCTCACCTGCCTTCGGAGCTCCGACTCCGACATCTCCCTGGAACCACTGGTCCAGGGCCATAGCGCAGAGCTGTCGGAGGCGGTGAAGTCTTCCGTGGAGGAAGTCACTCGACTTGTAGCTGCTAGGTTCCAGCGTGGGTAGCTCCCAGGTCTCCCGCCTGTTTTGTATCCTCCTGTGTATGCCGGAGCTCTGCCGTTATCAAAGACTTTTTGTTTCAAGTCTTATGTTACCTTGAGTTGTTGATGTAGACTTCGGACCCTTGGCAGCGCAAGGGTATGGAATAACTTAGCCAACGTGGGTATCTCTTTGCCGATGCTCCGAGCTTGTTCCTCTGGCTCCTAGCAGCGTAAAGACTCAGGGCACTCCGGCAGTGTGGCTACCACTCCTTCCGGGTCCTCAGCAGCGCTAGTACCCGACGGAAGTTCGGCCCCTGTCTTCAGCCTGTTGTAGCTGGTGCTCCAAGTCTTCTGCTTGTTGCTGCAGTGGTCCGACGTCCTGCCCGCATGGTTCACCGTGATGGCCCCCTGGTAGGTGTGGCCCTCGTGTTGGGACGCACCTACCACTAGATGAGGCAGGGCGTAAGCATTGGGCCCACTGGGGGATCCGAAACGCTAGGGACCTGTGCGGACCTGCAGCCATAGCAGGAAAATGGAGTAGTCGTCCTCTCTGGTCACTCTTCCTTGTTTGGTAGCTTTGCTGTGAATTACAGTCCTTAGTTAAGCTGCGTGGCTTGGGTAATTCAATGTGGGTCACCCGGGTTATGGTTAAATCCTTGCCCAGAGGTATGAGCCATCCGGTTCCTCGGTACCGAGCCATAGCGCTGGAGAGGCAGGGTATGCACGCTAAGGGTACGGAACCAGTCATGGCAGGCTACACCCCTGGACCTCCCTCGGGCGTAAGCTTTTCGGGGGAGGGCCGTTAGGCGCCATAGGGCCCCCAGGCGATGAGATAACCAAAGATCCCTTAAATTATGGTCAAACTTTGCTCGGGGCTATGAGCCGTACGGCTCCCTGGTACCGAGCTATAGCGCTGGAGAGATAGGGTGCACACGCTAAGGGTACGGAACTAGGATAGTAGGCTACACCCTCGGACCTCCCGTTGGCGTAAGCTTTTCGGGGGAGGGACCATTCGGCACCATAAGGCCCCTGAGCAACGAGACAACCGCAGGATCCCCGAGTACGCCACAGGTACTTCAAGCAGACCCGCTAGTACAAGGATAGCACAACTCTTGCTGCGGTTGGACATAAGAAAAAGTGATTGGCCACACGGACAGAGCAGTATGGAAAGAAAGCATGAAAGGTATATGGGCAATGTACGGGGTCCAGTTACTTCTCTTGTCCGTAGGCGTGTCCTTTCTGGCCCCCAAGTACTCAGTTGTAGCGCTGGGGAGGCAGGATGTGCACGCTAAGGATACGGAACCAGACATAGCAGGCTACACAACCTGGACCTCCTGCAGGCGTTAACCTTTCAGCGAGGAGACCTTCCAGTGGCACGGGACCTAGGACAAGTGTGTAGGACAGGCTCCGGACATGCCGTTTACAGTTGATATGCATGAGCTAGCACAAACTGTAATTAAAGCACGTAGGGTAGGATTAATTTTTCTTATTTCTGGCTCCCTTTGAGTGATAGGAGGAAACAGGCTGTGTAAGAAGGCAGCGACCTGCCCCGGATGACAAGAGTAACTGGACCCCTCCGAGACTTAGCTGTTCTAAGCGCTGTTTCTAGACACTATGACACCCTTATAAGAAAGAGAAAAAGAAAAAATATCCTACCACTGCTCTAAGGGTAGAACTTACACATGTGTTCTATGTCCTGTGGTCTGGGTAGAGATACCCATCCTGTGCAGCCAGGCGGGCGCACTTGGAGTGGCATACATGTACTGGTCAGGAGGTACACTCCCAGCTGGGGAGAGGGTTTGTCACCCCTCCTCAAGAAAGCATTAGCCGAGGCACCAGGTGGCCCTACCTTGGGCTGCCTACTCTGCGCATACCATTGCCGGAGCGTTTCGTGGTGTAGCGCATTTCGAGCAGCCTCTAGCCATGTTCCCTCATCTACGAGGTCGATTTCTTCACGTAGAAGCTGATCCTGCGTGGCTTCACCGCATGTCTGGACGTCGGGTGAGCCCTTGGTGTATTCTGGGGAGAGAGCAGCTTTGACCCCCTACAACAGTGTAAGAGGGCATTTTACCTTGTCGCATGACGGAGAGGGGAACACCTGGTTAGGCATGGAGCGTCTTGTGTCACTCGCTGTGATCGCTGGAGTCAGAGTCGGAGTGGCCATAGACGGCTTTCAATGCCTTCTCGGCGTCTTTATACTCCATGCCCTGCTCAGCGTCGGCCTCAGGTTTGGCCTTTTGTTTGCCCTCCCGCTGGCGGGAGGGTGCACCGTCTTGGCGCGGCCACTGCTGTGCCGGTCAAAGCCACGGAGAATTAGTTGGCCATGACGGCCTCATCCCCTCCTGCAGCTAGGATGGAGGTGGTGTAGATCTGCAGGAACTCGGCGGGATTGACTATCTCGTCGTATTTTTCTGGCAGGTGGGGCCGGAACATGCGTGGCCAGACCACCATATGAATATGCGGGGCGAGCACCATGCAGCCTCCTGCTGCCCCCAGAGAGGCAGGGGCAGGAAGAGCGCAGCCCGCCGGTACCGCCCACGGAGAGCGGTACCCTTCTTTGAGGTTGCGACGCCTCTCCCGGCGTCGCTCGATGGTGGTGCGACCATCCTCGCTTGTGAGACGACGGTTCAACTCGACCCTGAGGTCGGGCGTGGCCGTCGCACGCGGGGCTGCTACCCAACGGGCCACCGTCAGCGTACATGACTGGACCAGTGAGGGTACAGCCGGCTTTCTTATTTAGACAGGAGAGTTCACGGCGGCGGCGACGAGATGGTCGACGTCATGCCACCACTGCTCCTCCACCTCGGGGGTAGAACCCTCACCCGGAGGGTTGTGGAGCAGAGCGTGTGTTTCTGCCAGCACAGTCTTCGAGCTCGGCCGTGGTGGTGTTGTCGATACTGCCGGGGAAGAGGGTGGCTAAGAGGATGTGACCACTGGTGTTGTGAAAACCGACGGCGCACCATCCGCGCGGTTGCCAGTCCGTCCCGACCTATGCGCCACGGGCGCCTCAGGGGCTCCAGCGTTCTGATCGCCAATTTGACCGGATTTGGACACTGGGGCCGGTGGTGGCACGCCGATCGTCTGACCGCCGGCCTCGCGGGACCTTCCTGCTCTAGAGCGGGAGGTAGCTTCGTTGTCTCCCGCCTGGAGACGATGGCGAGGTGGGCGAGAAAGCTCACCATGAGAAGTTATGTTCACCATGGTCACGAGGAGAGCGGGTAAAACTCCCCTACCTGGCGCACCAAATGTTGGAGTGTGAGCTGCGACACTCCTCCCGGCCTTCTCGGAAGCAGCCCGCGAGGTTCCTTTTTTTCGGAGGGGGCTTGGCGCCCTTTGCGGCCTGGGCTCGAAGGAGCGGATGAACACAGGGATTTACGTGGTTTGGGCCGCTAGAGCGTAATACCCTACGTCCACGGGTGTGCTTGTTCTATTGCCTGAGCGTGAGAGCTTGTGCGTATTGTGATCTATAGGGCGTGGAATCGGAACCCTCTGCAAGGTGGTCACCCCGGTCCTTTTATAGTTCAAGGCCGGGGTGGTTACAATGAGGCTTGGGGCCCAATAGGTGGTCCCAAAGCTCTGAGTGTCCTATACACGATCTATGGCTTCGTCCTCTGAGTAGAGTGGCCGGCGCGGGAGTTAAGTCTCTCCGTCCGTTGAGCTGAGCGCCACTGACCGCTTGTCAGGTGATGATAAAGACGCCGTCTTGTCGCCACGTCTCCTCGCCCTGTTCGGGCGGCTTAGTGCTGATGGATGGCACTGTACCGCTGTCACGCCCTATCGTCCTATCTTGTCACCGTAATGGCGAATGGGCAAGGGACGGAGGCGTGCGCACTCTGGGGAAGGCACGAGCCTTGAATGCGAAGCCTGACAGAGCATTTCTCTTCTTGACTTCGTCGGCCCACAGCCCACGAAGGATCGTGGGACACGTGGTGGCTCTGGAGCTCTTATCGACGGGCTTGGTTTCTTGGGACACGTGGCGGCTCTGGACCTTACCTCAGCGTGGAGACTCGGGCCGGAGCCCGGGGCACGTTTCAGCACCTGAGCTGTCCTTAGTGGGGAGGCGGCTCGGAGCCTGGGGACATGTGGTAGCTCTGGAGCTCACCTCAGCAGGGAGGCTCGGACCGGAGCCCGGGGCACGTGTCAGCACCGTAGCTGTCCTCAGCGGGGAGGCAGCTCGGAGCCGGGGACACGTGGCAGCTCTGGACCTCACCTCAGCTAGGATGCTCAGGTCGGAGCCTAGAACATGTGTCAGCAATGGAGCTCAGGCGCACGTGGTAGCCCTAGGGCTGACCATGGGGCCCAAGGCACGTGGCTTTTGCTGGGTCCTGCCTCAGCAGTGAGGCAGGGCCCAGACTGTGTTTTACCCACTACGCGGGGGTACCCGGTCTGCAGAGTACTGACACAACCCAATGCTCTTCTACTTTTGGTAAATCAACATGAAAATAGAGAAAATAATACAAAGTGCGGCATTCTTATCCTAAACGACTGTTTAAACGTGGTTAAACAATAAACAAACACTTGCTATGTAGTTTAGGCACTAAATGGTCATGTAAGAGGTTGACCCTTCTAACGGGTCAATGACCGTTTAAATGGTGTAAACAGATTAAATGGATCGGTTTTTGTTCATGTTTAAACGTGTTTTGACCCGTTTAGGAGAAGTGAAAATGTTAGATTTGGCCGTCCTGTATTTTGTTATGATTTCATCATATATTTATATATTAGCACAATAGGGGTTTCCTTTACCGTATTTCTCTCAAAAGAAAATAAAGAAAGCATTGCATGTTAGTTTCTAATTACTTGAAAAAAGAGGATAATGCCAAGCTCAAAAGCCTAGGTTTAACTGTGTAAGAAAGACACTTTAGCTCTGCCTAGCGCCGTCCTAGGTGACCTCTTTAAAAGTAGTCTATTTTATTGGTCTAATTCAAAGTTTTCTATTCATTTATTCTGAATGTGTCCTAGAGGGGGGGGGTTAATAGGCATTGAAAACTTTTCCTGCAACACTTAGCAAATTCATCAAATACAGGAGGGACCGGACTAGTACGGTATAGGTATGGACTAGTCCGGTGTGCTAGTTATACCGACCAAAAGATATATTATTTAATGTATTCCCCTCAAATGTTATAGCAGCGGAGATAAGTAAATTAACCTAACAACCTGTGTAGGTATTAGGATGATTAATTTGAACGAGGAATACAAGATTATTATTTGTTGCAAGATTAATCAACCCTGTCCCAAAATGATTGCAAAAGTAAATAACAAGAACACAAGAGACAAGGATTTTTACTGAGGAGGAGGGGGTTGTGATAGGCTTGGCGAGCCAACAACTTACACTTAGCCATTCTCATGGAAATGAAACCCAATAGAAATTCGTTGGGGCGTAACCCTCTTAGCGACGCGCCATATCGGAACCCGGGTATGGTGTTAAGTGGGCAAGGGCCGGGTCGCCACCGCCTTAGTGGCGCGCCATATCGGAACCCAGATATGGTGTTAAATGAGCAAGGGCCGGATCGCCACCACCTTAGTGGCGCGCTACATCATCACCCGGATGTAGTGATAAGTGAGCAAGGGTCTTTGCATCTTACTCGACGGGTGCAAAGCGTAAGGAAGCTAGCCGAGGAACATAGATTTCGGGTGGGTAGTTGGAATGTAGGATCCTTGACGGGGAAGCTACGTGAGTTAGTATATGTTGCCATTAGGAGACGAGTAAATATCCTTTGTGTACAAGAGACTAGATGGGCGGATCAAAAGGCGAGAGAAGTCGAGAATACCGGTTTCAAGCTTTGGTATTCTGGTTCGGCTGGGACTAGGAATGATGTAGGTGTTCTAATAGATAAGAGTCTTAAGGATGGAGTAGTGAATGTTCGAAGACGAGGGGATAGGATCATCCTAATCAAGATAGTAATTGGGGACATTGTCTTGAACATCATTAGTGCTTATGCCCCACAAGTTGGGCTCAATATGAGTGCTAAGAGGCAATTTTGGGAGGACTTGGAGGATATGGTTAGTAGTGTACCGATAACCGAGAAACTCCTCATAGAGGGAGATCTCAATGGTCATGTGGGTGCAACTAACCTAGGATTTGAGGGAGTACATGGAGGTTTTGGATGCGGCGATAGAAATCAAGAGGGTAAGGACATCCTAGACTTTGCTGTAGCCTATGATCTGTTGATAGCTAACACCCTCTTTAGGAAGAGGCAATCTCACCTAGTGACCTTTAGTAGTGCCCAACACTCTAGCCAGATTGACTTTGTCCTCACTAGGAGAAAGGATAGACGGGAGTGTCTAGATTGTAAGGTGATCCTGGGGGAGTGTGTTGTGACACAACATAAGCTTGTGGTAGCTGACTTTCGCTTCCATACATGTTCTTTGCGGGACAAAGGTGTCAAAATCACAAGAACAAAGTGGTGGAAGTTGAAGGGAGAATCACAAGAATCCTTTAAAAATAGGGTGATCACAGAAGGACCCTGGGCAGAAAATGGAGATGCAGATAGTATGTGGATGAAGATGACAACTTGCATTAGGAAGGTAACTAGTGAGGTGTTCGGTGTGACAAAGGGAAAGAAACTTGTAGATAAAGACACTTGGTGGTGGAATGAGGATGTACAAAAGTCCATTAAGGAGAAGAAGGAGTGTTACAAGAGTTGGCATAATGATAGAAGTGCAAGCAACATGCTTAAGTACAAAGAGGCTAAGAAGAATGCAAGGCGGGCTGTGAGTAAGGCAAGAGGACAGGCCTATGATAAGTTATACGAGAGACTAGAGACAAAAGAAGGTGAAAAGGACATATACAAGGTAGCAAAAATCCGCGAGAGAAAGATGAGGGATCTCAATCAAGTTAAATGCATCAAAGATGAGACTGATCGCATTCTAGTGAAGGATGAAGAGATTAAGAATAGATGGCGTGATTACTTTAATGGGCTATTCAATGATGGGAATGGGAGCACTATGGTTGAGTTGGATGACTCCTTTGATGACTCCAACAGGCGGTTCGTGCGGAGGATACAAGAGTTTGAGGTTAAGGAGGCCTTAAAAAGGATGAAAGGAGGAAAGGCCCTCGGCTCTGACGATGTCCCTATTGAGGTGTGGAAATGTCTTGGGGACGTGGCAATAGTATGGCTCACAAAGCTATTCAACCATATTTTTCGGTCAAACAAGATGCCTGAAGAATGGAGGAAAAGTATATTAGTACCTATCTTCAAAAATAAAGGAGATATTCAAAGTTGTACTAATTATCGAGGCATTAAGCTTATGAGTCATACTATGAAGCTTTGGGAGAGAGTGATTGAACACCGCCTGAGGAAAGTGACCAATGTCACTAAAAACCAGTTTGGTTTTATGCCTGGGAGGTCTACAATGGAGGCGATTTTCTTGCTTCGTCAGCTTATGGAGAGATATAGGGAGCAGAAGAAGGACTTGCATATAGTGTTCATCAACTTGGAGAAGGCGTACGACAAGATACCAAGGTCAGTCATGTGGTGGGCATTAGAGAAACATAAAGTGCCAACAAAGTACATTACCCTTATCAAGGATATGTACAATAATGTTAGGACAAGTGTGCGCGTAAGTGATAGTGAGACTGATGCATTTCCTATCTCGGTAGGACTACATCAAGGATCAGCTTTGAGCCCATACATCTTTTCCTTGGTGATGGATGAGGTGTCGAAGGATATACAAGGGGATATCCCTTGGTGCATGCTCTTTGCTGATGATGTAGTGCTGGTAGATGGAATTAGAGATGGTGTTGATAAGAAATTAGAGTTATGGAGACAAACCTTAGAGTCCAAGGGGTTTAGACTTAGTAGGACCAAAACCGAGTATATGAGGTGTGACTTTAGTGGTGTTGGTCGTGAAGAGGGAAATGTTAGTCTACAAGGACAAATAGTACCTAGAAGGGACTCTTTCCGATACTTAGGATCAATGTTACAAAGCAATGGCGATATTGATGAGGATGTTTGCCACAGGATCAAGGTAGGGTGGATGAAATGGCGACAAGCCTCTGGAATCCTATGTGATAGGAAAGTCCCACAAAAGCTAAAAGGGAAGTTCTATAGGACGGTGATCAGACCCGCGATGCTCTATGGGGCGGAATGTTGGCCAACTAAACGGCAACATGTCCAACAAATGAGTGTCGCAGAGATGCGCATGCTACGGTGGATGTGCGGGCACACGAGAAGAGACCATATAAGGAATGAGGCGATTCGAGATAAGGTAGGGGTGGGGCCGATTGAAGAGAAGTTAGTCCAACATCGACTTAGGTGGTTTGGACATATCCAAAGGAGACCTCCAGAAGCACCGGTTAACAGTGGGATTTTAAGAGGTAGAGAAAATATTAGGAGGGGTAGAGGACGACCAAGGTTGACCTTAGAGGAGGCGGTAACATGAGATTTGAGAGATTGGAATGTATCCAGAGACTTAGCTCATGATAGGACCGCATGGAAAGTAGCAATTCATGTGCCAGAATCGTAGTCTTGTTTTTTTTTCTTTTTTCTTTTCTCTTTTCTTTTTATTTTTTTATTTTTTTTATTTTTTATTTTCTTTTTTCTTTTTTTCTTTTTTTTTCTTTTTTTCTTTTTTTTTTCTTTTTTCCTTGTTCTTATAACTCTTCCTCTCTTTTACTTCATTGATATTGGGTTTCATGTCTAGCCGACCCCAACAGGCTTGGTTGTTGTTGTTGTTGTTGTTGTTGTTCGATCTCACCAAAGAGATCTACGTCCTCGTTGAGAAGCTCACACAGAGCCGGGTCTCAATCAACCCTTAACCTCTTCAAGTTACCTACCACGAAGGCCAACTTGAGTTCCACTATCACAGGGAATATCACCAAGTCGGTGGGGCAACCTCACACGTTGAGGACTCCCACAAAATTACAGAGAGAAAAACGATCAAACACACTCAAAAGATTTACAACAAATGTAAGAGTGTATGAGAGATCAAACCCCAAGAGCTTGGCAACGCGTAGAAGACGATCTCTCTATCCCAAATCTTAATTCCCAAAGGATTTACCTTTTAAGGGCTTTAGATGTGCAGGGAGAGTTGTTTCTGTGCTCTTGGGACGAGTGGCAGCGCTAGGGTTCATGAGATTTTAGTTTTGCACATTTCTCACCTATTTATAGTGTTTCCAAAAGCAAACTACCGTTAGGGATCCCGACTCCCGGACTAGTCCGCTCTGGGAACCGGACTAGTCTGGTGTGTTGTGTAAAATTTGCGTGAGTTATGCAGCACACCTGAAACCCTAATTTGTGTGAGGTGTACCAAACTTGTCCGTATTGGAACAGAGGGTAATCCGGACTAGGCCGTGATGAGTCCAGAGACTCAATCAGACTAGTCCGCAATAGGACGGATTTGTCCGGTGCAGGGTATATATGTTGAGTGAATATCAGAAGGTTGAACGGACTTGTCCGGCATGTGTCTGGACTTGTCCGAGTGCAGTCAGGTACTTGAACGGACTGGTCTGGTTCTGTTCCGTACTTGTCTGTGTGAGAACAGTAAGTCGATCGGACTAGTCCGGTGCTTCAGTGTATTGCTTAATTAATTGATTTTAGCCCTTACCCTTTACGCAGGGATATAAGCTCTTGGAATGTGTCTCTCACACACATCCTATACATGTATATCTACTTTGCGCTTCCTTGATCATTTGGGCTTTTCCTTTTCTCACTCCTCATTTTCACCTTTTTGAGTGCACCATAAGTTCTAGTCCTTGAGACCTATATTCATCTCAATGAATTCATTATGATCTCAATTTGTTTGTCATCAATCCTCCAAAACCCACAAGAGAATGCCTAGATGCACTTTCAATGCCCCCCTTTTTGGTGATTGATGACAATCAATTGAGATTTCACAATTAAGAGTAAACATTGATTTTCATAAAGTGTGCATATATGAGAAAGACATATGAACAGCAAAAAGAATTTCTCACATATATGCACTCTTTATGGTGGGGTGCCTATAAAGTGTGTGTGAGCAGATATTGTGATGTGCATAATGATACAACAATTATAGAAGCAACCATCACAGGAATATCAATATGAACATCACACATTCATATTAAACAAAATAGGTATCCAAATAAATTAGGCATCGAAATAGAGATTACAATAGTTTAACACTTAAAAACACAAAAGATACATGTCCATGATCACTAGTCCTTAAAACTCAAAATAGATAGATTCTAGTCTCAATCTCTCCCTCTTTGGCATCAAGGCACCAAAAAGGGAAAAATTGAGGGGGATCACACTCCGTCACTCCCTCTCTCACTCTCAGTCTTGTCTTCATCTTCAGACTCATGAGCATGCTGAGGAGGAGGAACAGTGACACTTGCAAGTCCAAAGGAGGCTAATTCTTGTTCGGTGAAAGGCGCCATCTCTGTGATATTTTCTTCGGAATCCTCTGAAATTTGAGGAGATCCCACTGGCTCAATATCAAGCTTCTCACAGATTGCTTTGATGTTTGCCTTCATATACCTCTGGTGCCTCTTCCTGGCCAAGCTTTCCTTGTGTTGCTTAACCTCCACTTTGCGGCAGGATGCAAAAATGGAGGAAAGCATCTTCAATACACCACTAGATGACTCTTTGGAGGATGGAGGAGCAGGAGTAGCAGCTGGAGTCCTTGTGCCTTCATTTGTTTGCTTTGATCTTTGTTCTACTGTAGGTGAGGCAGGGGCATTTGGAACATTGTAGACTGGTGGCTTCTGGGGCTTGAGGCCGGTATGCTCAACATCTTTGACAAACTCAATGCCGGTTACCTTCTCAATCATGAACATGATGTAAGGTGCATAGCCACAGGACCTATTCGGAGTGATTGAGATGTTAACAATGTCACTGTAGATATATTCAAAGACATTGAAAGTCCTTCTCTTGCTTATTACTTTCATCAAGGTCCTTAGAGTTCCTTGAATTTTCCCTGCATCTCCATCCTTTGGAACAATAGGAATACATACAACAATGCAATGTATACCTTAGAAGTCAAGAAAAGCAAGCAAGATTTGAGGAAAGATGAGAGATAGGGTTAGGGTTTGAGTTTTACCGAAATTCGAAGACTTTAGATGGAGGCGGGGAGTAGAGTCTGGATATGTCTGGAGGAGGGGGTGCTTCGCGCTAAGAGGAAGATTTTCCGTGGAGAAACCTTCGATTTTGGTGGCTCAAAGTGGGAATCGCCTTGGGAGCTCGAGTTTGAGGAGAGAGAAAGCGCAGGCGATTGTGAGGAGGAAGAAGATGGAGTTTTGGCGTTGCGTTAGAGTTAAGCCCGATAGTGACGGACTTGTCCGCAAGGGACCGGACTAGTCCGGTACACTGGATCAGAGATGGACTAGTCACCGTCAACGGACTTCTTGGGATTGGAACAAAGAGATTTTTGGGAATTTGATTTAATAATGATCTAAAGGACAGAATTTCACAAATAATCTTGATGAACATGACCAGTAAGCAGTCAACAATCATACAATTGCCATGATTCACAAAGATTCAATAATTGAAATAGTTTTCAAGAGAAAAATGAGGTAAGGGTCGAATTTTCGCAAAAGTAAGCAAAACTTTGAAGAATCAATCAGGTATGCATTGTTCAAGCCACATTTTGAGCATCAAGTATATTTAATTCATTTCTAAGCTCACAAAATCTCTTTTCATCTAGTGGCTTGGTGAATATGTACGCTAGTTGTTTTTCAGTTCTAACATGTGTGATTACTATGTCACCTTTTAATGAATGATCTCTTGGAAAATGATGACATATGTCTATGTACTTGGTTTATGTGTGCTCTACTGGATTGTGTGCAATTTTTATGGCACTTTCATTATCACATAGGAGTGGAATATGGTTCAAATTGTAACCATAATCCCTTAGAGTTTGTCGCATCCAAAGTAGTTGTGCGCAACAACTACCGGCTGCAACAGACTCCGCTTCGGCTGTGGAAAGAGCAATGGAATTTTGTTTCTTTAAGGACCATGAAACTAAGGATCTTCCAAGAAATTGGCAGGTTCCTGAGGTGCTTTTCCTATCGACTTTGCAGCCTGCATAGTCGGCATCGGAATACCCTATAAGGTTAAACTTGGATCCTTTAGGATACCAAAGGCCCAAGTTAGGTGTGTGCACAACGTATCTTAAAATTCTTTTTATAGCTATTAAATGACACTCTTTAGGTGCAGCTTGAAACCTTGCACACATACACACACTAAGCATAATATCAGACCTAGATGCACATAAATAAAGCAGTGAACCAATCATGGACCGATATACCTTTTGATCCACATCTGGACCGTCTTCGTTGAGATCGAGATGTCCATTAGTTGCCATGAGAGTATTGATGGGCTTGGCTTTGTCCATATTGAACTTTTTGAGAATGTACTGTGTGTACTTAGTTTGGCAAATGAAGGTGCCCTCTTTCAGCTGCTTCACTTGGAATCCCAAAAATAACATCAATTCGCCCATCATTGACATCTCGAATCGGTCTGTCATAATTTTACTAAATTCTTCACAAAAAGATTTATTAGTAGAACCAAAGATGATGTCATCAACATAAATCTGACATACGAATAGATGACCATCAAAATGCTTTGTGAATAAAGTATAATCAGCTTTTCCTATTTTAAAGGCATTTTGAGTTAGAAAGTTCCTAAGGCACTCATACCAAGCTCCGGGAGCTTGTTTGAGGCCATAGAGAGCCTTACGCGGTTTGTCCACATGGTTGGGGTACTCTTGATCTTCAAATCCTTGTGGCTGCTCCACATACACCTCTTCCTTGATAGGACCGTTGAGGAATGCACTTTTGACATCCATTTGATACAGCTTAAAATCGTGGTGAGTTGCATAGGCTAATAAAATACGAATGGACTCAAGTCTAGCTACGGGACCAAAGGTTTTGTCAAAATCCAAACCTTTGACTTGTGAGTGACCTTGTGCCATAAGTCGTGCCTTGTTTCTTGTCACGACTCCGTGTTCATCTTGCTTGTTCCGAAAAACCCATTTGGTGCCCACGATGTTTGCCTTTGGTCTTTGCACAAGCTCACATACTTCATTTCTTTTGAAATTGTTGAGTTCCTCTTGCATGGTGGTCACTTAATCTGGATCTTTTAGTGCTTCTTCAACCCTGTATGGTTCCAAAAACGAGACGAAAGAGTAATGTTCACAAAAACTAGCAATACGTGATCTAGTAGTTACTCCCTTTGCAATATCTCCAATGATGTTGTTGACGAGATGATCTCTTTGTATACTCTGATGTACTCTTGGATGAGGCACTTGTGAGATCATTTGCTCTTCATTATCTTCATTGTCAATGTCTCCCCCTAGATCATTGCTTCAATGCATATATTGATCTTCTTGATTCTACTGATGTTGATCTTGTGTCGAAGCTCCCCCTTGATCATTGCTCCCTTGTTGAGGTACATATTGAGCTCTTGAGTCTAGTGATTGCTCTTGCGGTCGAATATCACCAAGTGACATCCTCCTCAATGCTTGACATGGAGCTTCTTCTTGACCTAACACACACTTATCAACTTGCTCCACTTGGGAGCCATTAGTCTCATCGAACACTACATCACATGTCACTTCAACAATGCCAGATACTTTGTTGAAAACATGATAGGCGTAGGCGTTCGAATCATAACCAAGCAAGAACCCTTCATCAGATTTCCAAGCGAACTTCGAAGTCCTCGGTTTCTTGTTCAAAATAAAGCATTCACTTCCAAATACTCTGAAATATGAGACATTTGGTTTGTTACCAGTGAGAAGCTCATATGGTGTTTTCTTCAAAAGTCGGTGAAGATATAGCCGGTTCGTGGCGTGACAAGCGGTGTTTACCGCTTCAGCCATAAACCGGTCTGAAGTCTTGTATTCGTCTAGTATTGTCCTTGCCATCTCAATGAGCGTCGTGTTCTTCCTTTCGGCCACCCTGTTTTATTGAGGGGAGTAGGGTGCCGAAAATTCATGTTTTATTCCTTCTTCATCGAGGTACTCTTCAACTTGAGTATTTTTGAACTCTGTTCCGTTGTGACTTCTAATATTCCTGACGATTGAGTAGAATTCATTTTGCGCTCTCTTCAAGAACTTCTTGAGAATTCCCTAGGTCTCTGATTTATCATACAAGAAAAATACCCAGGTAAATCTAGAAAAATCATAAACAATGACTAAACCGTATTTGTTACCGCCCATGCTTATATAAGAAATTGGACCAAAGAGGTCCATATGAAGAAGTTCCAGCGGTCTTGATGTAGTCATCATGTTCTTTGCAGGGTGTGGTGCTCCAACTTGTTTTCCCGCCTGGCATGCACTACATGGCCTGTTTTTCTCAAACATAACATCTTTCAAACCTTGGATATGACCACCCTTTAGAAATTTCTGCAGATTCCTCATCCCAACATGGGCTAGCCGTCTATGCCATAGCCATCCCATGTTAGTTTTTGCAACCAAGCAAGCGTTGAGTTCAGCTTTATCTTTGTTGAAATCAACAAGATAAAGTTTCCCCTTCAACATTCCCTGGAAGGCAATTGAGTTATCGCTTCTTCTAAAGACTTTCACACCCTCATTAGTGAATAAACAATTGTATCCTTTGCCACATAGCTGAGATATGGACAAAATATTATAATCTAAAGAATCAACATGTAAAACATTGGAGAGCGTGTGTTGAGAGGAGATTTTAATTTTACCGCTGCCAAGGACTTTTTCTTGGTTGTTGTCTCCGAAATAAATTCCTTGACTTGGATCTGCGTTTCGCTCATACTCTACCAACATTCTCCTTTCTCCGGTCATGTGATTGGTGCATCCACTGTCGAGCACCCATTTTTATCCGCCGAAGGAATAGGCCTGCAAAACAGAGTGATGTCTTGGTTTTAGGTACCCAAGTTTGCTTGGGTCCTTGAAGGTTAGTCAGAAATGTTTTAGGCACCCAAACACAAGCTTTGGGTCTCTTGTGGCGCGGCACTGCATATTTAGCATAAATATATCCAGATTCATTTTTCATAAGGACATAAGATGCATCAAAAGTATGAAATAATGTTTGCAGTTCAGATTCATGTGATTTTTCTTTAACAAAGGTAATATGATTGTTATTTTGACCACTAGTGAATTGCTTCTTACCTCTTGCGTACCCAAGACCATCTTTGACATTAGGAGGTCTTGTGAGCATATATGCACTACGTGCATATTTGATTTTTTCTTTGTCAAAGATGCTACTTTGGGATGGATGCTTAGCTTGTATAACATTGGATTCGTTTGTTACATTAGTCTTCTTACTAGAGTATGTGCAAGTTTTAATAGTTGTCAACTTGACATCTTGAGAAGGCGAAATTTTAGAGGAGGAAGCGTCACTTTGCTTGAGTGACTCCACTTGCACATCAAGGATTTTGTTAACTTTTGTTAAGTTAGCAAGTTCGTCCTTGACTGCAATGTGTAAGTCTTCTAGTTTTGAGTAAGTTTCCTTACTCAAGGATAGCTCAAGCTCAAGAGCCTTACTTTTCTCCTTTTCAAGCTCAAGAAGCTTTTCAACCTCTTGATATCTCTTCCTTTCACGGATGAGCATATCTTCTTGGCGGGTTACAAGATCCTCCTTCTCAAAGATTTCATCCGACAACATCTTCATTTTTCTTAGTGCAGTTTTGCTCAATCCTTTAAACATTTCCTCATTTTAACTAGAAATATCAAAATCATCATTAGAGGAATGTAAGGAGGGGGGTGTAAGTCAAACCTTCTACTTGCCTTCTTTAGCCATGAGGCAAGTGTGGTTGTGGTTCTCCCTTCCTCCCATGTTTGGAAAGAGTGTAGACTTCTGGGTGGCTTCTTGATGGCACTTGTTTCCATCTCATCTTCATCATCCAAGGAGGACTCGTCGTTTGAGTCCCACTCTTTGCCGATGTGTGCTTGATGTGTTTGCTTCTTTTTTCTTGAAAGTTTTCCTCTCTTGCGACTTCGCTTCTTTCTTCTTCTCATTTTCCTCATACGGACAATCAACCATAAAGTTTCCTATTCGCCGCAGTTGTAGCAAGTATGTCAAGCCTTGGATTTTCCTTTTTTCTTTATTCTTTCCTTCACTTGAGTTGTTGCCTCTTCTTCTTCTTCTTCTCATCATGCGCTTGAGTCTTTTCATGAGGAGCACCATCTCTTCATCATCCATATCCGTGCTTACATCGTCAGTGTCTTCTTCTTCATATGTCTCACGAGTCTCCTTTCCTTTGTGTTTGCAAGTTACTTTGAGGGTGACCTCTTTCTTCTTGGATGAGGTAAGTTCAGCTAAGTCTTTGACATATTTAGCTTCCTTCTCCATCATCTCGTGATTGATAATTTTTGCAAGGACTTCATCGAGGGTCATTTTGTGAAACCCCGGGCTTTCTCTTATCATGGAACACAAGGTGACATTCCGAGGCAAAAAGGCTCTTATCATTCTCTTCATAACCTCATGATCAGTCCACTTCTTGCTTCCATAAGCACGGATCTTGTAGATGAGTGTCTTCAAGTGGTTGTACATCTCTTGAGGAGTTTCACCATCTTCTATGGCAAATCTCCCCAATTCTCCTTCAAGCATCTCAATCTTCGCATCTCGGACGGAGTGGTTCCCTTCATGAGCAGTCTTGAGTGTATCCCAAATGTCTTTGGCAACTTCAAGTCCATCCACCTTGGTGAACTCTTCTCGGCTCAAGGATGAAGTGATCACCACAACGGCTTGTGCATTGCGGTGAATTGCTTGTTCTTGCTCCAGGGTGAGTTCATTGTCAGTGTCTGGGATATCTATACCTGTACAAACTATATGCCAAAGACTAGGATTAAGTGAGATAAGATGCATTTTCATATTATACTTCCACATTGAGTAATCGTTGCCGTCAAACCGTGGAGGTCTTCCCATGGGAATAGAAAGATAATGATTGTAGTTGTTAAGATTCTCATAATTAAAAGGATACCGTGAGTAGTCTTGATGACTACCCCCTTTTGGCTTTTCATCCTCCTTCTTGCCTTTCTGGCTTAGAAACTTTTTCCTTATAAGTGCCTTGAGTTCATGCACTTCTTCATCATCGTGTTCGTGCTCCTTGAGCACATCGAACGCCTTGGAGTCTTGCTCGTCTCCAATGGTGGGTGCTTCCGGGATCTCATTGTTCTTGTCGGTGGCCATTTATCTCTCCGAGCAGTGAGTCTCGTAAAGGGAGAGCCTAGCTCTGATACCAATTGAATGTGGCCAAGAGGGAGGGGTGAATAGGCGTTGAAAACTATTCCTGCAACACTTAGCAAATTCGTCAAATACGGGAGGGACCGGACTAGTCCGTCGTGCTAGTTATACCGACGAAAAGATAGATTAGTTAATGTATTCTCTTCAAATGTTATAGTAGTGGAAATAAGTAAATTAACCTAACAACCTGTGTAGGTATTAGGATGATTAATTTGAACGAGGAATACAAGATTAATATTTGTTGCAAGATTAATCAACCCTATGCCCTAAATGATTGTAAAAGTAAATAACAAGAACACAAGAGACAAGGTTTTTTACTGAGGTTCGATCTCACCAAAGAGATCTACGTCCTCGTTGAGAAGCTCACACAGAGCTGGGTCTCAATCAACCCTTAACCTCTTCAAGTTACCACGGAGGCCAACTTGAGTTCCACTATCACGGAGAAAATCACCAAGTCGGTGGGGTAACCTCACACGTTGAGGACTCCCACAAAATTACAGAGAGAAAAACGATCAAACACACTCGAAAGATTTATAACAAAAGTAAGAGTGTGTGAGTGATCAAACCCCAAGAGCTTGGCAATGCGTAGAAGATGATCTCTCTATCCCAAATCTTGGTTTCCAAAGGATTTAGCTTTTAAGGGCTTTAGATGTGCAGGGAGAGTTTTTTCTATGCTCTTGGGACGAGTGGCGGCGCTAGGGTTCATGAGATTTTAGATTTGCACGTTTCTCACCTATTTATAGTGTTTCCAAAAACAAACTACCGTTAGGGATCCCGACTGCCGGACTAGTCCGCTCTGGGAACCGGACTAGTCCGGTGTGCTGTGTAAAATTTGCGTGAATTGTGCAGCACACCTGAAACCCTAATTTGTGTGAGGTGTATCAGACTTGTCCGTATTGGAACAGAGGGTAATCCGGACTAGGCCGTGATGAGTCTAGAGACTCAATCGTACTAATCCGCAATAGGACGGACTTGTCCGGTGCAGGGTATATGTGTTGAGTGAATATCAGAAGGTTGAACGGACTTGTCCCGCATGTGTCCGGACTTGTCTGAGTGCAGTCAGTGAGTTGATCGGACTGGTCCGGTTCTGTTCCAGACTTGTCCGTGTGAGAACAGTAAGTCGATCGGACTAGTCCGCTGGTGAACGGACTAGTCCGGTGCTTCAGTGTATTGCTTAATTAATTGATTTTAGCCCTTACCCTTTACGCAAGGATATAAGCTCTTGGAATGTGTCTCTCACACACATCCTATACATTGGTATCTACTTTGCGCTTCCTCGACCATTTGGGCTTTTCCAGTTCTCACTCCTCATTTTTCACCTTTTTGAGTGCACCATAAGTTCTAGTCTTTTAGACCTACATTCATCTCAACGAATTCATTAGGATCTCAATTTGTTTGTCACCAATCCTCTAAAACCCACAAGAGAATGCCTAGATGCACTTTCATATTCCTGGTGTAATAATATGATATTTTCTAATATAGTTCAAGGAAAACAAAAAAAATCATAGACTCACATGACATGCAACCAAGTGCAGAAATAGGTTATAGATAGTTCCATCCCAGCCATTTCTGGTGATAAAACCAACCGCAGTGATAATGCTTATGCTGAGTTGGATTATGATGTATGATCTAACTACAAACTGGATCAAAACTGTCAGGAACAAAGGGGCATGGATCTGTTTGAAGCTGTCACACCCGGTTTCTCCGAAGAACAACCGAGTGAATATCACATGTATGCCAGGATCATTTTCTCATACAAGTGATGACAAATAGTGAAGCATCATCATATTACAAGCCTGGTGTTCGAATATAAATAGGTCTTACATAGCTTACGTCTCGATGGACGATAATAAGTTCATAATATGTAAATTAAACAGCAGCGGAATATAAGTCTTGTGGGCTCCGTCACAGGCATTGCCCGGGGGACTCCGTGAACCTAGAAACCTTCTTCAGGACCAAAGTCTTGGTCGTTGAACACCACATCATCCCGTTGACCTGAGCAGCAATATAAACCAACAGAAAAGCAAGTTTGAGTACCGTGGGTACTCAGCAAGTGTGGGAAGTTATGTCATGCATGGCTAGAGCAAGGAGAGGTTGAACTCATGGTTAAAGCACTACGCCATTAATACATATCACCTTAGCTTATTAGGCACCTACATTACTACACAGGTGAAATGGTCCCAATCTCCCAACCCATCATCAAAATCAAGTAAACATAGTCTCATCTCCAGTGTTAAGCTTCCCGCTTAACATCTACAACTTCCCAATCCATCATCCTCTAATCATGAATAAGTCCAAGCCGCTCTTGACCGTGAGCACGGCTGTCATGACAGTTTTGACTCTGCAGAGTTTGTACCACTTTACCCACATGTAGTGATTTCATCCCCCGTTGCCGGGTGGACTAAAAGAACCTCCATTATGCTAGTGGCCGCGAACTACATTCACACTTCCCAGGTGTGTAGCCAGGAGATCACTACGAGGCCTTTACAAAGGGATTCCCGACAAGCGTGGGCCCACTGAGTTTTCACCCCTAACAGCATACAAGAGGCTCCAACCCCGCTGCAGTGGCCCCCTCTTGAGCCTTGCGGTTCATATGGTAGTCCAACTGACACTTATTCCCCGCACCATCCAAAACACCCATACTACGCTGGAGATACACCTAATTAATTGGCCAAGCTGCCCCATCTCAGCATGTGGTTGGCACGGTAAAGCCAGGTTACATGCTCCATGAACCGGTCCTTAGGATCCAGGCAAGTACTAAACACAAACCCGAGTCTCGTGCATACAGC
Source organism: Neostapfia colusana (assembly GCA_030760725.1). NCBI lineage: Eukaryota > Viridiplantae > Streptophyta > Magnoliopsida > Poales > Poaceae > Neostapfia > Neostapfia colusana. The sequence continues at coordinate 13,130,312 of JASWHV010000012.1, read as the reverse complement.
ACCAACTAAATCATCCAACTTGCCTCGATCCCTACCTCTACATAACTCATAATATCTCAATCAAGAGAAAGGTAAATAAGTTGATGATCTCATATCCCAATTATCCTCATTCTAAGCATGGCTAAGCATAAGCATATAAGTAAATGACATAACAAAATAAATCCCAACCCAGGCTACAAGGAAATAAGATAATGAAAATCTAGGGAAACTTCCTAGTTTCGGTAACATATTTCAAATTGACAATGCAATTAAATTCTAACTACACATCCTAGTATAGGATCAAAGTGGTCAAGGACACTTGCCTTCTTCCTGCTGCTCTGGTAATGGAAAGTCTTGGTCTTGGAAGGGGAGAACTTGCTCTGGGGCAGGTTCTACTCATGCCAATACACATAGCAAAAGAAAACAAAAATCCATAAGCCATAGTTCACACTTTCACTCATGCAAACCACACATACATACATATGGGAGTCATTCACATTTCTAAGTGTTGTGGTACCCTAGATGTGTTGATTTTTGGCCTACATGCACTTTTAAACATATGTATATTATTTCTAACTTTTGTATTCAGATTTCTATTTGCACACTATATATGAATTTCCAATTTGAACAATTTCTTTATATTTAATTAATACACTTCTTAGCCACAAAGTTTGCATGAAAGGTAATTTCCTACTCCAAATAGGTTTTCAGATCTACTACAAAATCCTAAATTGAAGTTTTTGGATTTGGAGACCTCATTTATCATTTTCTAACTATGCATACCTATTTTCCTATATTTTCATATTTATTTTCTATGCCTAAAAGTGAACTTTACTATTAAAATAGTTAGACATATCACTTAAACAGAATAGGTTCTGATCTAAAATGTTCAATAAAATATTTTTGAACTTCCTTTCTGATGTGAAACAATTTAAATTTATCTACTAGTTTTTAGAATTATTTCCTAGCCTAAAATGTGTCTCTAGAGATAATAAAAATGAGCAACACTTAGGCAGATTTCATTTCAGCCTAAAATCAGAAGTTTCCGGGGCTAGCTCGTGTTTTCCGAGATCCCCAGGGGGTAGCGCGTAAGAATCCCAGCCTTTATAATGCGGGGCCGACGTGGACCGTCCGATTTAAAACAGACGGCTGAGATTATAACGCGAAGCGGTACGGGTTAGATCTAATAGGAACCACACGATTTAAAATGGACGGGCCTCAGGGGGCCACTTCGCCCTGGCCGTGCGCGGGCGGTGCTGCCCAATGGCGTGCGACGGGGGGGGGGGGGGGGGGGGGGAGGCGGCGATCTCGCCGGAGATCTTCGGGTTTTCGTCTATACTTCCTAAAACTTGGATTTCTTGGCATAGAACGGAAGAGGGGAGGTAGGGGATCTCACCTCGGGGTTTTTTTTGAGCTCGGGGGCCCTAGAACGCGGTCGGCGACGAGGTCCGTGGTGAAAACGCGGCGGTGCTCGCCGGAGCTGTGTCCAGAGCGCAAAACACCGGGTTTCCTTCACCTGCGAGACTCCCCGGAGGCGTTGGAACATGATCAGCACCTTAGATTAGGAAACTCGAGTGAGGATCGAAGGAAATCGGCGGCAGAAGCTTTGGTTCTCACCGAAGAGAAAAAGGGAGCGGCACTGGGGAATTTGGCGAGTTTCCTTGCGTGGAATGCACGAGGAGAGGTGGCGGAGGATCGGTTTGGATAAGTAGCAGCGCCCGGGGCTGAAGATCGGGCTGGGGGCACGGGTTCCGGAGGTTGGTTTTGATTCGGGTGCGAGAGAGAGGGCCGGGGTCGGTTGGGGCGCACGGGGAAGAAGATGACGGGCGGGCCCCGCGCGTCAGAGAGAGGGAGAGAGGGAGAGGGGCGCGCGCGGGATCTGGGCCGGCTGGCGGGTTTCGGCCCACTGGCCGGTTTTTTTCTTTTTTTTTTCCTTTTCATTTTTCTGGTTTGATTCAAATCTAAATTCCAGTTTGAATTTGAATTTCTGCGCCACATGCAATACGTCCAAAACAATTTTAAATTCCCCTCTTTAGCAATTCCCCTCTTTAGCATGTTTTGGGGTGTTACAGCTCTACCCCCCTTAAAAGAAATCTCATCCTCGAGATTGGTGATTCTAGGAAAACAAATCCGGAAACTGTGCCTTAAGCTTGTCTTCTCGCTCCCATGTGGCTTCTGCTTCCGAGTGATGCTTCCACTGCACTTTGCACATTCGGATTCTTTTATTTCTTGTGAGGCGTTCCATTATCTCCAAAATCTTGATTGGTTGCTCGGCATAAGAAAGATCCTCTCATACGTCCACCTCATTCATGGGTAACATCTCTTCGGGCGTTCTTAAACATTTCTTGAGCTGTGACACATGGAATACATCGTGCACATCTGATAGGCGAGCCGGTAGTTCTAGTTGATATGCCACTTCTCCTTTCCTCTCCAGAATCTGAAAGGGTCCGATGTATCGAGGTGATAATTTCCCTTTGACCTTGAACCGACGAAGTCCTCGAATAGGGGACACCTTGAGATAGACATAGTCCCCCACGTTGAAAACAAGCTCTCTTCTCCGTACATCGGCATAGCTCTTTTGTCGGGTCTGTGCTATCCTCAAATTATTGCGAATTTCCCTCACTTTCGCCTCGGCTTCTTGTATTACCTCGGGCCCAAACACTTTACTTTCCCCTGTTTGGTTCCAAAATAGTGGAGTTCTACACTTCCTCCCATACAAAGCCTCAAATGGTGACATCTTCATACTAGCCTGATAGCTGTTGTTATAGGAGAACTCCGCATACGGTAAGTTCTTATCCCAACTCCTATTGTTCTTGAGCGCACACACTCTCAGCATATCCTCAAGGATCTGATTGGTTCTTTCCCCGTCTGCCCGTCAGTCTGGGGGTGATAGGCAGAACTAAAATTTAGATGAGTTCCCATGGTTTCATGTAACTTCTGCTAGAACCTTGAGGTGAACTGTATCCCTCGATCTGACACTATCTTCTTTGGCACTCCATGGAAACACACGATCCTTGACATGTACAATTCTGCCAATTTGGATCCGCTGTAGCTTTCTTTCACGGGGATGAAATGAGCTGCCCTGGCTAGCCTGTCGATGATGACCCATATCGAATCATATCTAGATTGGGTCCTGGGTAGTCCCACTATGAAGTCCATACCTATTTCTTCCCATTTCCATTCAGGCACTTTGAGTGGTTGCAATAGTCCCGCGGGTCGTTGATGTTCTGCTTTCACCAATTGACATGTGTCACATAGGGCAACATGTTCCGCGACATCTCGCTTCATGCCATACCACCAATATCTGCTCTTGAGGTCATGATACATCTTCATACTCCCAGGATGAATGGAATAGTCAGAATCATGAGCCTCCTTCAAAATCAATTCACTGATCTCCTTCACTTCAGGCACACAGATTCTTTTCCCATGCCACACCGTACCTTGCTCATCTTCTCTGAACCTAGTGGGTTTATTTTCTTTGATGAGTTCTCTAATCTCTTGTATCTTCTCGTCATTCTTCTAACCGTTGCGTATGCCTTGCTCTAATGTGGAGTCCACTTCCATGGCGATGGCCTCACCACTGTTCACCAGACATAGATTGAGTTTTGCAATCTCGTCCTTCAATTCTGTAGGCATGTCCTTCGAACTCAACATGTTGACCTGCACTTTCCGGCTTAAAGCATCCGCCATGACGTTCGCTTTCCCAGGATGATAGTTGATGCCGACATCAAAGTCGTTGATTAGCTCTAACCATCTCCTTTGTCTAAGGTTGAGATCTGGCTGTGTGAAAATGTACTTTAAGCTCTTATGATCCATACATATCTCTGTCCTTTTCCCCATCAAGTAATGCCGCCAAATCTTCAATGCGTGTACCACTGCGGCTAGCTCTAGGTCATGTGTAGGATAGTTCTTCTCGTGTTTTCAAAGCTGTCGGGACGCGTAAGCCACGACATGCCCCTCTTGCATGAGAACACATCCCAACCCATGTCCAGAGGCATCGCAGTACACCGAAAAGTTCTTCTGCATATCTGGCATAACTAGCACTGGGGCTGTTGTCAATCTTTTCTTCAGTTCATGAAAACTCGTCTCACACTGTGGTGTCCATGTGAATGCAGTTCCCTTCTCTAACAATTTGGTGAGGGGTCTCGAAATTCTTGGAGAAACCCTCAATAAACCGTCGATAATACCCAGCCAATCCTAATAAGCTTCGAACTTCCCCGACATTTTCAGGGGTCTTCCACTTCTGAACATCCTCGATCTTGGCGGGATCTACCGAGATTCCTCCCTCCGAGATTATATGTCCTAAGAAGGGAACTCTCTTCAACCAAAATTCACACTTGCTCAGCTTGGCATATTGTTGGTGTTCTCTCAGTTTTTGCAACACCAATCTTAAATGTCCCTCATGTTCTTCTTCATCTTTGGAGAAGACGAGAATGTCATCAATGAAAACCACCACAAATTTGTCCAGATATTCCATGAATACCTTGTTCATGAGATACATGAAATATGCCGGGGCATTAGTTAGCCCGAATGGCATGACGGTGTATTCATACAGCCCGTACCGAGATACGAAAGTTGTCTTTGGAATGTCGGTTTGCCTTATCTTCAGTTGGTGGTATCCCGACCGGAGATTAATTTTTGAGAACACACAGGCTCCCCTCAGCTGATCAAATAAGTCTTCAATGCGGGGTAAGGGGTACTTGTTCTTGATGGTTACTTCATTCAACGCACGGTAGTCTACGCATAACCTTTGGGTTCCGTCCTTCTTGGGTACAAATATCACTGGAGCTCCCCATGGTGATGAACTAGGACGAATATACCCCTTCGTTGTCAATTCTCTTATATGCTCCTTGAGTTCTTCCAGCTGTTTGGAGTCCATCCGATAAGGCCTCTTGTATATTGGGGCTGTTCCAGGCACTATTTCAATCGCGAATTCCACTTCACAATCGGGAGGCATACCTGGCAACTCTTCCGGGAAAACATCTGGATACTTCCTGATAATCCTGATCTCTTCCACTTCCACCTCAACTTGATTGAGTTTAAGGTCCCTCCTAGGTTCAGGTACGGCTATGAACTTCACTTTTGTACCGCTAGGGTGAGTTAGTTCCACCGTTCTTGTCGAACAATGGATGATTCCTTTATGTTTGGTCAACCAATCCATACCCAAAACAATATCTATTCCTTGTGAGTCTATCACTATGAGGTTTGCAGTAAATACTACCCCATTAATGTCTAGGTTCACCTTGGGACACACTTTTCTTGTCCTTATTTCTCCCCCTGGAGAGTTCACTGCTAACATATGGTTCATTTGTGTTGTTGCTAGATCATGCATCTTAACAAACCCTTGAGCAATGAATGAGTGGGTGGCACCAGAATCGAACAATAGGGTTGCAGTGTGTAAATTGGCAGGAAACTTACCAATCACCACGTCAGGTGCCTCTTGCGCTTCCTCCATGGTCACGTGGTTCACCCGTCCTCGCATCACATTCTGCTGTTGTGGCTGCATGGGCTTCTTCTTTGGGCACTTATGGGCGTAGTGCCCCACTTCACCACAGTTGAAGCATTGCACCCCAACCTTAGGTGCCTGGCCTTTGTTATCTTGGGGTTGGTTCAGTGGTCCTTGTCCTGCTGGTCGAGGTTGATATGTGGGGCGAGGCTGCTGTACAAACTGACGCTGCGGCTGTGCTGGTGCTGACAGAGGCCTGAAATTCGGGTTGTACCCTCTTGGTGCTGAGTAGGGTACCACAGCACGGCTCGTCTGCCCTGCGGGTTGCTGCATCAGACGTGGACGTGTGTTGCTACCTGAGGCTTGGTGTGACCATCCCGCCTTCCTCTTCTTTTCATTTTCCAAGGCCTTCAGCTTCCTCTCCACGACAAATGCTCTGTCTACCATCTTTTGGAAGCTTTCATACTCGTTGGAGGACATTGCACATTGCATTTCCATAGTAAGTCCTTCCACAAAACAGTCCTGTTTTTGCTCATCAGTTTCGATGTTCCGTGGTGCATAACGGGATAGTTGGGTGAACTTGGTGAGGTATTCCCTCACGGTCATGTTGCCTTGCTGCAGTCCCAAGAACACCTTTCTCTTGTTTTTGAGTTCACCCCTTAGTATGTAGTGGTTGCGGAAACTGTGCTTGAACTCTTCCCAAGTGATGTTCTCGGGGTCACGATGGGCTGCCACGTAAGCGGTCCACCAATCAGCAGCAGGTCCATGCAATTGGTGAGAGGCAAACAACACCTTCTCATACCCTTGGCATTGTATGATCCTCATCTTGCTCTCTATGGTATTTAACCAGTCGTCTGCCTCCAGAGGTTCAGCAGCACTTGCGAACTTTGGAGGTTGAGTCCCCAGAAACTCACTCAACCTTGGTTGGCGTGGTGCAGCTTGTGGGAGTGGAGCTTGGTGCAAGTTGGCCACCACTTGAGTTAGACTCTGGATGAGCTGATTCTGATTTTCAAGCATTTGGTGGATAGGATCAGCTCCTTCACGGCGACCACCCCTGTCTTGTCCTCCAGAAAGGTGAGGATTTCCGGCCTCATCGTTGTTGTTGGTGGGGTTGGCACCACGACCTTTTCCTCTTCTAGCCATCTATCATGATCAACCAAGTGTTAACTTAAAGCATTACCTATTAACTTCCCAAATTGCTTGTTTAAACTTAGACATTTGAGGTCTTAATATATTAAACAAATTCTGAAGATTTCACGTAGATCTTTGGGCGTCACGTCTCACACGAAAATAAATGCACTATTGATTCATAGGGGTTCACACACCAAAGCAAAGCAACCTAAAGACCAGGTTGTGGACAAATGCCCATCGCTTCCACAACTCACGTCACACACCAAACATTAACACACACACAAATAAATAGGGTATTGACTCGACTACTTGATAACCTACTGAAATAAGGGAAATGACTCTAAACAACTTGTATCAATGAGCTGGCTCGTCGGGGCCTTCCTCATTATTGCGGCTGCCCTCTGATTCCACTTTAGGTGGGGAAGCTGCTGGTGGAGAAGTGCGGCGACGCTTGCTCGCCCGGCGGTCTGGAGAGTCAGGAGTCCATGTGTCATTCATGGTGACACACAGTTCATTCCCATCTCCTCTTTCTCTCGCCATCAGGCTGGCGCGAAGCAATGCCTCAGTAACCTTCAGGGTGTCACAAACATCCTGAAGCTCCTGCTGGCACTCCTGCAGTCGAGTGCTAAGCATAGCAGCATCCTCCAAGCACAGGTCCATGTGCTCATGGGAAGTCCCCTGCTGCACTGGCGGGTACTTGTACTCCGCGGTGCCACTCTCACGCTGGAGGACATACATGTACTCAGTCCTGTCAAGGTGGCGACGGTTGATGTAACTCTGGCAGGTGATGGCCTCCAGGTGACATCCTTGTCAGCATCGGCCTGAGTCGCCCGACAAGCTGGAGAGCGGTGGATCTTGAGCAGCTGATTTTCATGGATAATCCTCATCTCTGAGCTCCATTCTTCCCGCTTCTCACGGATAGTCCTGGTGGAGCTGTAGTGTATGATCAGCTTGCCCACATTGCCAGCGGCGTGGAGCATACGCCGAAGACGGCGCAACAAGCCTCCTACTGCCAACCCGTAGGAGTGGTACGTCATCGGACGGTTCTCCTCTCTCAAGGCAAGGGCAAATACAGGAACTCTCCCTCCAGTGGACTTGCGGGCGGTGCGGATCATGCGAACCATCTAAAACATAGAGCACTTAAAATTAAGTTAGATAAGAGTTAAACCAAAATTGTATTTTGAATAAAAATTGGGGCAAGATGAATAAAGTGACCCCATTAGATAACACTTTCAACCCACACCTTTGTAAAATAGTTTTTAGAAAATAAGGTCCTTAAATACGTCCATTTCTACCTAGGTCCAAGTTCCTACGGGCAACCTTGGCTCTGATACCACTTCTGTCACACCCGGTTTCTCCGAAGAACAACCGAGTGAATATCACATGTATGCCAGGATCATTTTCTCATACATGTGATGACAAATAGTGAAGCATCATTATATTACAAGCCAGGTGTTCGAATATAAATAGGTCTTGCATAGCATACGTCTCGATGGACGATAATAAGTTCATAATATGTAAATAAAACAACAACGGAATATAAGTCTTGTGGGCTCCATCACAGGCGTTGCCCGGGGGACTCCGTGAACCTAGAAACCTTCTTCGGGCTCAAATTCTTGGTCGTTGAACACCACATCATTCCCTTGACCTGAGCAGAAATATAAACCAACAGAAAAGCAATTTTGAGTACCGTGGGTACTCAGCAAGTGTGGGAAGTTATGCCATGCATGGCTAGAGCAAGGAGAGGTTGAACTCATGGTTAAAGCACTACGCCATTAATACCTGTCACCTTAGCTTATTAAGCGCCTACATTACTACACAGGTGAAATGGTCCCAATCTCCCAACCCATCATCAAAATCAAGTAAACATAGTCTCATCTCCAATGTTAAGCTTCCTGCTTAACATCCACAACTTCCCAATCCATCATCCTCTAATCATGAATAAGTCCAAGCCACTCTTGACCGTGAGCACGGTTGTCATGACAGTTTTGACTCTGTAGAGTTTGCACCACTGTACCCACATGTAGTGATTTCATCCCCCGTTGCCGGGTGGACTAAAAGAACCTCCATTATGCCAGTGGCCGCAAACCACATTCACACTTCCCAGGTGTGTAGCCAGGAGATCACTACGAAACCTTTACAAAGGGATTCCCGACGAGCGTGGGCCCACTGAGGTTTCACCCCTAACAGCATACAAGAGGCTCCAACCCCGCTGCAGTGGCCCCCTCTTGAGCCTTGCGGTTCATATGGTAGTCCAGCTGACACCTATTCCCTGCACCATCCAAAACACTCATACTACGCCGGAGATACACCTAATTAATTGGCCAAGCTGCCCCATCTCAGCATGTGGTTGGCACGGTAAAGCCAGGTTACATGCTCCATGAACCGGTCCGTAGGATCCAGGCAAGTACTAAACACAAACCCGAGTCTCGTGCACACAGCACCAACCAAATCATCCAACTTGCCTCGATCCCTACCTCTACATAACTCATAATATCTCAATCAAGAGAAAGGTAAATAAGTTGATGATCTCATATCTCAATTATCCTCATTCTAAGCATGGCTAAGCATAAGCATATTAGTAAATGACATAACAAAATAAATCTAACCCAGGCTACAAGGAAATAAGATAATGAAAATTTAGGGAAACTTCCTAGCTTGGGTAACATATTTCAAATTGACAATGTAATTAAATTCTAACTACACATCCTAGTATAGGATCAAAGTGGTCAAGGACACTTGCCTTCTTCCTGCTGCTCTGGGAATGGAAAGTCTTGGTCTTGGAAGGGGAGAACTTGCTCTGGGGCAGGTTCTACTCATGCCAATACACATAGCAAAAGAAAACAACAATCCATAAGCCATAGTTCACACTTTCACTCATGCAAACCACACATACATACATATGGGAGTCATTCACATTTCTAAGTGTTGTGGTACCCTAGATGTATTGATTTTTGGCCTACATGCACTTTTAAACATATGTATATTATTTCTAACTTTTGTATTCAGATTTCTATTTGCACATTATATATGAATTTCCAATTTGAACAAATTCTTTATATTTAATTAATACACTTCTTAGCCACAAAGTTTGCATTGTAGTCTCAAGATATCCAGTTAATTTCCTTTCATAGCCTGCCTCAGAAAGGTGAGCCACGTTTTCGTTGGGAGAATACATGAAAACAAAAAGCAATGAATCATCAGATAAACCTCTACGACAATGTCTGAATGCTCTTTGCAAAGAAACGCAAACATAAGAAAAAGCCTCATTCAAAGCAAATAAAATGATTATAAAGGTAGCGCTCACCTTTTGTGAATGGCAAATGATGGGTAATTTCCTACTCCAAATAGGTTTTCAGATCTTCTACAAAATCCTAAATTGAAGTTTTTGGATTTGGAGATCTCATTTATCATTTTCTAATTATGCATACCTATTTTCCTATATTTTCAGATTTATTTCTTATGCCTAAGAGTGAACTTTACTATTAAAATAGTTAGACATATCACTTAAACATAATAGGTTCTGATCTAAAATGTTCAATAAAATGTTTTTGAACTTCCTCTCTGATGTGAAACAATTTAAATTTATTTTACTAGTTTTTAGAATTATTTCCTAGCCTAAAATATGTCTCTAGAGATAATAAAAATGAGCAACACTTAGGCAGATTTCATTTCAGCCTAAAATCTATTTTTAACTCATTCTAAAGTTTTCCAAGTGCTAGGAGAGTTTAAATTTATATTTGCACATGTGTTTGCATCACCATTTAAATTTAAATCCTAGTCACATGTTCAAATTTCTAAATTTAATATCCTATAGGGTCTAAAAGGCAAATCCACCCTACTACAGGGTTTAATTTACTATTTCCTAAATTTTCAGGGCCCTAATTACACATAACAGAGGGGTTTTCCTAATTTTTATTAAGTCCAGGGGCCAAAACTGAGTTTTAAATGAATTTACATAAATTTCTGAAGGTCCAGGGGCTAGATCAGAAGTTTCTGAGGCTAGCTCGTGTTTTCCGAGATCCCCAGGGGGTAGCGCGTAAGAATCCCGACCTTTATAATGCGGGGCCCACGTGGACCATCCGATTTAAAACAGACGGCTGAGATTATAACGCGAAGCGGTACGGGTTAGATCTAATAGGAACCGCACGATTTAAAATGGATGGGCCTCAGGGGGCCACGTCGCCCTGGCCGTGCGCGGGCGGCGCGCGGCGGCGGGAGGCGGCGATCTCGCCGGAGATCTTCGGGTTTTCGTCTATACTTCCTAAAACTTGGATTTCTTGGCATAGAACGGAAGAGGGGAGGTAGGGGATCTCACCTCGGGGTTTTTCTTGAGCTCGGGGGCCCTGGAACGAGGTCAGCAACGAGGTCCGAGGTGAAAACACGGCAGTGCTCGCCGGAGCTGTGTCCAGAGCGCAAAACACCGGGTTTCCTTCACCTGCGAGACTCCTCGGAGGTGGTGGATCATGATCAGCATGTTAGATCAGGAAATTCGAGTGAGGATCGAAGGAAATCGGCAATAGAAGCTTCGGTTCTCACCGAAGAGAAAAAGGGAGCGGCGCTGGGGAATTCGGCGAGTTTCCTTGCGTGGAATGCACGAGGAGAGGCGGGGGAGGATCGGCTTGGATGAGTAGCAGCGCCCGGGGCCAAAGATCGGGCTGGGGGCGCGGGTTCCGGAGGTTGGTTTTGATTCGGGTGCGAGAGAGAGGGCCGGGGTCGGTTGGGGCGCGTGGGGAAGAAGATTACGGGCGGGCCCCGCGCGTCAGAGAGAGGGAGAAAGAGAGAGGGGCGCGCAGGGGATCTTGCCGGCTGGCGGGTTTCGGCCCACTGGCCGGTTTTTTTCTTTTTCTTTTTTTTTTCCTTTTCCTTTTTCTGGTTTGATTCAAATCTAAATTCCAGTTTGAATTTGAATTTCTGCGCCACATGCAATACGTCCAAAAATTTTTAAATTCCCCTCTTTAGCATGTTTTGGGGTGTTACAGCTCTACCCCGCTTAAAAGAAATCTCGTCCTCGAGATTGGTGATTCTAGGAAAACAAATCTAGAAGCTGTGCCTTAAGCTCGTCTTCTCGCTCCCATGTGGCTTCTGCTTCCGAGTGATGCTTCCACTGCACTTTGCACATTCGGATTCTTTTATTTCTTGTGAGGTGTTCCATTGTCTCCAAAATCTTGATTGGTTGCTCGGCATAAGAAAGATCTTCATTCATGGGTAACATCTCTTCGGGCGTTCTTAAACATTTCTTGAGCTGTGACACATGGAATACATCGTGCACATATGATAGGCGAGCCGGTAGTTCTAGTTGATATGCCACTTCGCCTTTCCTCTCCAGAATCTGAAAGGGTCCAATGTATCGAGGTGATAATTTCCCTTTCACCTTGAACCGATGAAGTCCTCGAATAGGGGACACCTTGAGATAGACATAGTCCCCCACGTTGAAAACGAGCTCTCTTCTCCGTACATTGGCATAGCTCTTTTGTCGGGTCTGTGCTATCCTCAAGTTGTTGCGAATTTCCCTCACTTTCGCCTCGGCTTCTTGTAGTACCTCGGGCCCAAACACTTTACTTTCCCCTGTTTGGTTCCAAAATAGTGGAGTTCTGCACTTCCTCCCATATAAAGCCTCAAATGGTGACATCTTCATACTAGCCTAATAGCTGTTGTTATAGGAGAACTCCGCATACGGTAAGTTCTTATCCCAACTCCTATTGTTCTTGAGCGCACACGCTCTCAGCATATCCTCAAGGATCTGATTGGTTCTTTCCCCGTCCGCCTGTCAGTCTGGGGGTGATAGGCAGAACTAAAATTTAGATGAGTTCCCATGGTTTCATGTAACTTCTGCCAGAACCTTGAGGTGAACTGTGTCCCTCAATCTGACACTATCTTCTTTGGCACTCCATAGAAACACACAATCCTTGACATGTACAATTCCGCCAATTTGGATCCGCTGTAGCTTTCTTTCACGGGGATGAAATGAGCTACCTTGGTTAGCTTGTCGATGATGACCCATATCGAATCATATCCAGATTGGGTCCTTGGTAGTCCCACTATGAAGTCCATACCTATTTCTTCCCATTTCCATTCAGGCACTTTGAGTGGTTGCAATAGTCCCGCGGGTCGTTGATGTTCTGCTTTCACCAACTGACATATGTCACATAGGGCAACATGTTCCGTGACATCTCGCTTCATGCCTTACCACTAATATATGCTCTTGAGGTCATGATACATCTTCGTACTCCCAGGATGAATGGAATAGTCGGAATCATGAGCCTCCTTCAAAATCAATTCACGGATCTCCTTCACTTCAGGCACACAGATTCTTTTCCCATGCCACACCGTACCTTGCTCATCTTCTCTGAACCCAGGGGCTTTATTTTCTTTGATGAGTTCTCTAATCTCTTGTATCTTCTCGTCATTCTTCTGACCATTGCGTATGTCTTGCTCTAATGTGGAGTCCACTTCCATGGCGATGGCCTCACCACTATTCACCAGACATAGATTGAGTTTTGCAATCTCTTCCTTCAATTCTGTAGGCATGTCCTTCGAACTCAACATGTTGACCTGCACTTTCCAGCTTAAAGCATCCGCCACGACGTTCGCTTTCCCAGGATGATAGTTGATGCCGACATCAAAGTCGTTGATTAGCTCTAACCATCTCCTTTGTCTGAGGTTAAGATCTGGCTGTGTGAAAATGTACTTTAAGCTCTTATGATCCGTATATATCTCTGTCCTTTTCCCCATCAAGTAATGCCGCCAAATCTTCAATGCGTGTACCACTGCGGCTAGCTCTAGGTCATGTGTAGGATAGTTCTTCTCGTGTTTTCGAAGCTGCCGGGATGCGTAAGCCACGACATGCCCCTCTTGCATGAGAACACATCCCAACCCGTGTCCAGAGGCATCGCAGTACACCGAAAAGTTCTTCTGCATATCTGGCATATTTGGGCCGGCTGGCGGGTTTCGGCCCACTGGCCGGTTTTTTCTTTTTCTTTTCTTTCCTTTTCCTTTTTCTGGTTTGATTCAAATCTAAATTCCAGTTTGAATTTGAACTTCTGCACCACATGCAATACGTCCAAATTTTTTTTAAATTCCCCTCTTTAGCATGTTTTGGGGTGTTACAAAGCTCAGTGATGGCATAACTGCCAACACAAGAATCTGCTCATATGAAGAAGGTGCATTAGTACTCAGTTGTCATCATGTAATCTGTTTGTACTGCAACTATGCAATTTCTAACAAAGACATACTTGTGGAACAGGTAATGTGGCAACTAGGTCGTGAATAAGTCTGATCCGATGTATCTATTTGCAATTTGTTTAGGATCTACAACAAGCTCGCCAGTACCAAGTGTTAGACTCTGTAATTACGTGGGTAACACAGGGGTAATTTTGTCATTAGTGAGAGATTATTGTTAGGGGTAGTTTAGTCTTTTCCCCTCACCTAATCCCCCTATATAATGGACCCTCTATTATGGTATCATTAGCTAGGTAATTAGGATCCAAACCCTAATGGCCCCATCACAGCCACCGCCTCCCTGGGCAGCCGCCGCCGGCACTGCCGCTGCGCCGCATGCCACCGCACCCTGGGATGCCACACCCCACGCTGACGCGCCCCACGCCGCCGCCACGCTTGTTGGTGCTGCCGCCGCCGTGCCCGACCCCATTCCCGCCCTGCTGGCACCGCCCCTGTCGCCGCACTTGCTGGCGCCGTCGCCACCGCATCCTACCCCGTCGCCGCCCTTGCTGGCGCTGCCCCTGCCACCGCGCTTGCTGGCCCCGCCGCCGACTTGTCCTACCCCGCCGCCGCCCCTGTTGGCAACGCCTCTGCTGCGCCCTGCCCTGCCGCTGCCCCTGCACGCACGCTGTCCCACCCTGACTCCTCCTCTGCATGCGCTGTTGCGCTGCCACCATGGACTGCTGCCATCTCGCCGCCTCCCTGGGCTGTTGCCAACACCAGATCGCCGCCGCCGCCTGGCTATGGGGCAACTCCTAACCTCGGCCAGCCAGTGCAGTATCCGGTCGACATGCACAGGGGGGCCACTGTGGCCAACCTGCCGGGCGCACCACCGGGGGGGGGGGGGGGGGTTGTCGCCGGATAGGTCTGCGCCTCCCACTCTATGCCAGCAGTTGTTGCCGCCACTCGAAGATTGGACCGGCTGCCGGTGAACCTCTCGTAGGTATCACCGGCAAACCTGCCTTTGCAGTTGTGTTCATGGCAGGTACTACATCTGGGCCTCACGATCCAGCCGCCACTTCTACCGGTCTCGACATCGACGGGAGCACCACGACCACCGTTCCAACGGTGCTCCCGTTTCCAGTTACTGGCGCTGCTGCTGACAGCGTGGTTACTGCCTCCGTCTACGGAACTGACACGACGTACACCTCCGGCATCGCCGCAGCTCTTGCTGCCTCTCGTGAGCGCGAGCGGGCACTCGCTCTCGCCCTGGAGCAGGAGCGTGCCTCTGTGGCCGCTCTATCTCACCAACTTGAGGAGAGTGCTCACCGACCGATGAGTGCTACATACAAGCCTCCCTCAGACAGTGGTACGTACTCGGCTTCACCTGTGACTGCTCTTCATGCACAGGCCGTCAGGGTTCAGAACATCCGGACACTCATGTCAGTTGTCCTCAGCTCCAAGTCTACTTCATACTCCTAGTGGCGTGACCTGGTGCTCCTCACGCTGAGGCGTTTCCGCCTCGACGACCATGTCCTCCAGGACAGTTCTTCGGTGGATGTCTCCTAGATCAGCATGGACAGCCTTGTCCTATCCTGGATCCTTGGTTCCCTCTCCGAGGAGCTACAGGACATCATCGGGCAGCGCGGTGGCGGCACTGCTCGTCGTGCCTGGCTGGTGCTTGAGCAGCGTTTTCTAGGAAACCGCATGACTCGATCCCTTCACATCAGTGCGTGGTTCCAGAACACAGTTCAGGGTGACCGCTCCGTCGTCACCTACTGTCGAGAGATGAAGGGCATGGAGGATGCTCTACGTGACCTTGGCGAGCCGATCACTGAATGCGCTCTCGTCCTTCGGGTCATTCAGGTCCTGAATGAGTGCTATTGTCACCTACGGACGTGGCTACTGTGTCTCGAGCCACCCCTACCTTCGAGAAGGTATGGTCTGATCTTGAGCTTGAGGAGATCACTGCAGGAGGCTCTACTGGCCCCGGGTCTGCCACAGCCTTTTATGGCTCTGGGCAGTCCCCTCGTCCACCCTCGCCAGCTGCTGGTGGACCACCATCACGACCACCTGCCACCACAGGCACTTCTGCTAGTACTGGGGGTGGAAATCATCGCTGCCGAGGCAAACGCAGCGTCCATGATGGAGGTAGCAGTGCAGGCGGCACTCCTACATCCACTACTCCGGCTACTGGTGGTAGTGGTGGTACCGGTCGGGGAGGTGCACCCTGGCCCACACCCTACAACCCGTGAACTGGCCAGATCTACATGTGGCCTGGGCCGTCTTCGGGTTCTCAGCCTCCATGACCACCACGCCCCCATCCGGCGTTCGTAACCACCCCGGGCTACAGTGGACCAACCTACGGTGCTGGTGGGCCACCGACTCAGGCCTACAGTGGGCCTGGCTACCCTTCGACTATCCTATTAGGTACCCGGCGCTGTCGACACCTCTCCAGGAGTCACCCTTGACGTGGGATCAACAGTCGCTGGCCTCCTCCTTCAGCACCATGCACCTTACTCCACCAGGTGCCGACTGGATAGCTGACTCCGGAGCGTCATACCATACCACTCCAAATGCTGGTATACTCTCTTCCACCCACCCAACCAATCCCTCTTTTCCTTCATCTATTGTTGTTGGGAATGGGTCTGTTCTTTTGGTCACCTCAGTAGGTGATTATTGTCTCTCGGGTTCTTTCCAGCTCAAAAACATTCTTGTCGCTCGGGATATGATTCAAAACTTGCTTTCTATCCTTCGTTTTACCACCGACAACAATCTTTCCATTGAGTATGATCCGTTTGGTTTGTGTGTGAAGGATCTTTCTACCCGGCGACCTCTTTTTCAATGTGATAGCTCGGGGCCCCTGTACACACTTTGACTTCCTACTTCCGCTGCATCACCGCCTTTCGCTTTGACTACGACAGCTTAGTCCACCATTTGGCATCGCCGGCTTGGCCACCCTGGCGCAGATGCTATGTCAAAGTTGTCCAATAGTTCTGTCATCTCGTGTTCTAGGGGTACACATGACTCTTTATGTCAGCTTGGTTGTCATGTTGGGCTCCTTTTTCCCACTTCTGTGACTCATGTTGAGCACGCTTTTGATCTTATACATTTTGATTTGTGGACATCACCCATTACCAGTATATCAGGCTTTAATTATTACTCGGTGATCAGTGATGATTTTTCTCACTTTTCATGGACTTTTCCACTACGATTGAAGTCTGAGACTTTTGTTACTCTTTCTCACTTCTTCGTTTGTATTTCCACTTAGTTTGGGCGCACCATCTGAGTTGTCCAGTGCGATAATGGATGCGAGTTTGATAACTATGCATTTTGTAACTTTCTCTCCGCACATGGTACGCATGTCTTCTCCGTATACCTCTCCTCAGAATGGCGAGGCAGAGCGCATGATTTGCACCACTAATGATGTCATGCGCTCCCTGATGTCCTAGGCATCTGTTCCAGCCCGATACTGAGTGGAGGCTCTCCACACTGCCACATTTCTGATTAATCGCCTTCCTACCAAGGCGATTCGTGCCTCCACCCCTGTCGGTACTCTGCAGACCGGGTACCTCCGCGTAGTGTGTAAAAGACAGCATGGGCCTCACCTCCCTACTGAGGCATGCCCCAGCATAAGCCACGTGCCCTGGGCCCCATGGTCAGCCCTGGGCTACCGCGTCCGCATGAGATCTGGAGCTCACACGTGCCCTGGGCTCCGGCCTGAGCCTCCCCGTTGAGGTGAGGTCCGGAGCTGCCACGTGTCCCTCGGCTCCGAGCCACCTCCCCGAAGAGGAAAACATCGGGGCTGGCACATGTCCCAGGATCCGACCCAAGCCTCCCCGCTGAGGACAGGTCCGGAGCTGACATATGTCCTCCGGCCCGGAGCCACCTCCCCACTGAGGACAGCTCCGGTGCTGACACGTGACCCAGGTTATGGTCCGAGCCTCCCCGCTGAAGTGAGGTCCGGAGCTGATACGTGTCCCCTGGCTCCGAGCCGCCTCCCCGCTGAGGATAGCTCCGGTGCTGACACGTGCCCTGGGCTCCGGTCTGAGTCTCCCTGCTAAAGATAAGGTCCGGAGCCACCACGTGTCCCAGACACCAAGCCCGTCGATAAGGGCTCCAGAGCCACCACGTACCCACGATCTTTCGTGGCCCGTAGGTCGACGAAGTCAAGAAGGAAGTGCGCTGTTAGGCTTTGCATTCAAGGCTCGCGCGTTCCCTAGAAGCTTGGCGCACTGCGCACGCCTCCGTCCCTTGCCCGTTCACCATTACGGTGACAAGAGGGGACGGCGGGGCGTGACAGTAGTACAGTGCCATCCAAAGGCACTAAGCCAAAACAGAGCGAGGAGACGCGGCGACAAGACGTCGTCTTCATCATCACCTGACATACGGTCAGAGGCTCTCGGCGCGTCGGACGGAGGGACTTAACTCCCCTGCTGGCCACTCTACTCAGAGGACGAAGCCCTAGATCGTGTATAGGATTCTCAAAGCTTTAGGGCCACCTGTCGGGCCCCATGCCTCATTGTAACCACCCCAGCCTTGAACTATAAATGGACCGGGGTGACCACCCGGCAAAGGGTTCCGATTCCACACCCTCTAGATGACACTACACACAAGCTCTCACGCTCAAGCAATAGAACAAACACACCCATGGACATAGGGTATTACGCTATGGCGGCCCGAACCACGTAAATCCCTGTGTTCATCCGCTCCCTCGAGCCTAGGTCATGAAGGGTGCCAAGCCCCCTCCGGAAAAAAGAACCTCGCGGGCTGCTTCCGAGCAGTCAGGGAGGAGTGTTGCAGCTCACACTCCGACATTTGGCATGCTAGGAAGGGGGGTTTTACGTGCTCTCCTCGCGACCATGGTGAACATCACTTCTCATGGCGAGCCTTCTAGCCCACCTCGACGTCATCTCCAAACGGGAGAGGACGAAGCTACCTCCCGCTCCACGGCGGGCAGGGCTGGCCAGGCCGGCGGTCAGACATCCGGTGTGCCACCAGCGGCCCCAGCGCCTATATCCAGCCGAACTGGCGACCAGAACGCCGGATCCCTTGAGGCGCCCGTGGTACCCAGGTCGGAACGGACCGGCAACCGTGCGGATGGTGCACCGTCGGTGTTCTCACCGTCAGTGGTCGCTTCCTCTCGGCCACCCGCTTCCCCGGTAGTGGTGACAACACCGCCACGGCTGAGCCCAGGAGTGTGCTTGCTGCAGCACACGCACTGCTCCACAACCCTCTGGGTGAGGGTGCCTCCCCCGAGGCGGTGGAGCAGTGGAGGCATGGCGTCGACCGTCTTGTCGCTGCCACCATGAAGTCTCCAGCCTACAGGAGACAGCCGGCTGAACCCTCGCTGGCCCAATCGCGTACGCCGACGATGGCCCGTGGGGTAGCAGCCCCGCTCGCGATGGCCACGCCCGATCTCAGGGTCGAGTTGAACCGTTGTCTCGCGAGCGAGGATGGTCGCACCACCATCGAGCGACGCCGTGAGAGACTTCGTAACCTCAAAGAAGGGTATCACTCCCCGAGCGCGGTACCAGCGGGCCGTGCTCCCCCTGCCCCTGCCTCTCCGGGGGTAATAGGAGGCTGCATGGCGCTCGCCCCGCATCTTTGTATGGTGTTCTAGCCACCCAAGTTCTGGCCCCACCTGCAGGAAAAATACAACGGGACAGTCAATCCCGCCGAGTTTTTGCAGATCTACTCCACCTCCATCCTGGATGCAGGAGGGGATGAGGCCGTCATGTTCAACTACATCCCCGTAGCTTTGACCGGCACATCAAGAAGCTCGCGAACGCTTCCGCGAGCTGCAACAGCAGCGGCCGCACCAAGAAGGCGCACCCTCCCTCCAGCGGGAGGGCAAACAAAAGGCCAAACCTGAGGCTGACGCTGAGCAGTGTACGGAGTATGAAGACACTGAAAGGGCGTTGAAAGCCGTCTACGGCCACTCTGACTCCGACTCCAGCAATCACAGCGAGCGACACAAGACGGTCCACACCTAACCAGGCGTTCCCCCCTTCCGTCGTGCGACAAGGAAAAATGCCCTTTTTACACTGGTGTAGGGGGTCGGGGCCGCCCTCTCCCAGAACACACCAAGGGCTCACCCGACGTCTAGACATACGACAAAGCCACGCAGGATCAGCTTCTGCATGAAGAAATCGACCTCCTCGACGAGGCAACATGGCTAGGGGCTGCTCGAAATGCGCTACATCGCAAAACGCTCAAGCAATGGTACGCGCAGGGTAGGCAGCCCAAGGTAGGGCCACCTGGTGCCTCGACCAATGCTTTCTCGAGGAGGGGTGACAAACCCTCCCCCTAGCTGGGAGGGTCCCTCCTGACCAGTACAAGTATGCCGCTCCAGGTGCGCCCGCCTGGCTGCAGGGGATGGGTATCTCCACCCAGACCACAGGACATATTACACCTCTGTAAATTCTACCCTTAGCGCAGTGGTAGGATATTTTTCTTTTTCTCTTTCTTGTAAGGGTGTCATAGTTTCTAGGAACAACGCTTATAACAGCTAAGTCCCGGAGAGGCCCAGCTACTCTTGTCATGCGGGGCGGGTCGCTGCCTTCTTACACGGTCTGTTACCTTCTATTACCCGAAGGAAGCCAGAAATAATAAAAGTTTATCCTACCCTGCGCACTTTATTTATAGTTTGTGCTAGCTCATGCATATCAACTATAAACGACATGTCCGGAGCCTGTCCTACACACTTGTCCTAGGTACCGTGCCACTGGAAGGTCTCCTTGCTAAAAGGTTAATGCCCGTGAGAGGTCCAGAGTGTGTACCTGCTATGCCTGGTTCCGTACCCATAGCGTGCACATCCTGCCTCCCAAGTGCTACAAATGAGTACTTGGGGGCTAGAAAGAACACGCCTATAGACAAGAGAAGTAACCGGACCCCAGATATTGCTCCCATACCTTTCATGCTTTTTTCCATACCGCTCCGGACGTGTGGCTAGTCATTTTTTCTTGTGTCCAACCGTAGCAAGAGTTGTGCTATCTTTGTATTGGCGGGTCTGCTTGAAGTACCTGTGGCATACCTGGTGATCCTGCAGTTGTCTCGTTGCTCGGGGGCCTTATGGTGCCGAATGGTCCCTCCCAAAAATATTACGCCAGAGTGAGGTCCAGGGGCGTAGCCTGCTATGCTTGTTCCGTGCCCTTAGCGTGCATACCCTGCCTCTCTAGCGCTACAACTCAGTACCGGGGAGCCGGACGGCTCATAACCCCGACCAAATTCTTGACCGTAACTTAAGGGATCTTTGGTTATCTCATTGCCTGGGGCCCTATGGCGACTAACGGCCCTCCCCCGAAAAGCTTACGCCCGAGGGAGGTCCAGGGGCGTAGCCTGCTATGCCTGGTTCCGTACCCTTAGCGTGCGTACCCTGCCTCTCCTGCGCTACGGCTCGGTACCAGGGAACCAGATGGCTCACACCTCTGGGCAAGGCTTTGACCAAAACTCGGGTGACCCACATCGAATTACCTAAGCCTTGCAGCTTAACTAAGGACCGTAAGCCACAACAAAGCTATCAAACAAGGAAGAGTGACCAGAGAGCACGACTACTCCATTTTCTTGCCATGGCTGCAGGTCCGCACAGGTCCTTGGCAATTCGGACCTTCCAGGGGGCCCGATGCTGATGTCCTGCCTCATCCATTGGTAGGTGCGCCCCAACACGACGGCCACACCTACCAGGGGGCCATCACGGTGAACCACGCGGGCATTACGTTGGACCACTGCAGCAGCAAGCAGAAGACTCGGAGCACTAGCTACGACAAGCTGAAGCCAGGGGCCGAACTTCCGCCGGGTCCTTGCGCCACCGAGGACCCGGAAGGAGTGCACTACAGGAAACAGGGCAACATACGACAGCCAGTATAACATACGGCGGCTAGCTGTCGTATATAAACTTACATACGACGGTCAGCAGAGGCTGTCGTATATAAGTTTATAAATGACAGTACAGCAGTCGTTTAGTACGTGGCTGTCGTATATAAGTGTTATATACGACAGCCAACCCTAGGCTGTCGTATATAGCAGTTATATACGACAGCCACACCGAGGCTGTCGTAAATAAGGCCAATATACCGTGGGGGCTCGGGTCGGCGCGGGCATTCACGCCCGCGCCGACCCGAGCCCGAGCAGCCCTAAGCGCCCCGGCCGCCGCCCGCCGCCGCCGCAAGCCGCCGCCCAGCCGCCGCCCGCCCGCCGCCGCCAGCCGCCACCCCGGCCGCCCCCCCCCCCCCCCCGGCCGCTGCCCCGGCCGCCCCCGCAAGCCGGCGCCCCGGCCGCCACTCGGCCGCCGCCCTGGCCGCCCTCCCGGCCGCCCCCCACCCGCCAGCCGGCGCCCCGGCCGCCACCCGACGCCCGCCGCCGCCAGCCTCCGCCCCGGCCGCCGCCGCCGCCCCGGAGGTCCCCGCCCCAGCCTCCACCCCACGTTGTGCGCCGCCGCACCGTGCCGGTCCGCCTCCACGCCGTCAGCCGCACCGTGCCGTGCCGCCTCCACCGTGAGGTAAGTCGCCCGCCTCCCTCCCCATCTAGAAAGTTTGGTTTTTTAATTACCAATTATTTATATTATGCTTGTTGGTTTTTTATTGTTTAGTGGATAATTTCTTAGATTTAGATGAATTGATATGCTTAGGTTTAATTATTGCCCAGGTTTATTTGAATTGCTAGCTAGGTGTTTTTTTAATTGCTTAGAATTGATAAGCTTGTTAACTACGGTAATTATGTTTGTTTAGATGAGTTGTTAATTGCTTAGATGATTAATGCATATGAGTTAATAGTTTAATTGATTATTGTTTCGATTGTTTGAGTGTTTAAAAGTACTATATGTACATAAATGGGCTTAGGGCCCGATACGACCCATTTAATGGTAACGTATACGTCTACAAAAGCACGATGTGAACAACCTAGGCCGCCTCGCCCTACCCCCCCCCTCGCGGCTTAGCCAGCGCTCGGCCTCCGACACTCTGCCGCGGAACTGCCAATCCTTCGGCGCTCGGCCTCCTCCGCCGCGGGACTGTCGATCTGCTGACACTCGTCGGCCTCCATTGACCGGCTGCCGCGGATCTGCCGGCGCTCAACCTCATACGAACGCAAGATCCTGTGCGCGGGCGCCGCCACCGCCTCCCTTGTGTGCAAGCGCCGCCGCCGTATTCACCTGCCTTACGCCGGGATCTAAGGCGATGGGACGCCTTACGATCCCCAGGCGCCTTACCGCTTAAGCGACGCTTAAGCGATGCCTTAACAACTATGGTTCTTTCCTTCTCTCTATTGTTCTTTCCTCTCTCTCTTTGAAATCACTCAAAAATGAAAAATTGGCGTAAACCTTTACAATATGCGTCACCCATTTCGAACCAGCCCGTCTCACACGTGTTACGCATGTGAGGCGTGTAGGTTCGGAATTGTCCTTTTTTGGACAGCCTAGGAGTGACAGAGAGGGCGTGCTTATAATGGGATGCGGGGTCTAGATTTGGACATAGTTTCAACAGCGTAACCCTGATGTTCTCCGCTGCTCCATTTTTGGACGTGCAGTTGGAGAACAGCGGGGTTATGCTGCCGAAATTTTCGTCTCGGTCACTCTTGGGTGGGTTTAGGACCTATCCCTTCCAATAGATATAGGTCCGTGATATAAATAAATAATAAACCAACTATAAATTCTTTGACTTAAAACTGCAGAGTTAAACATGAGTGAAGACCGTAGTTGGATGTATACCGGTTGGAACAAGGCAACTGGTCACTCGGATGAGTGGTATGCCGGGACAAACGACTTTATTGATCGAGTGTTCTCGTTGTCTACGACCGATAAAGTTTGTTGTCCATGTGCGAAATGCCGGAATACTAAGTTTTTGGACAAAACGACATTGTCATTACACTTGTGCAGAAACGGTTAGATGCCATATTATGAGATCTGGAGTTTCCACGGCGAGTCTGCTCCTCGAGCCGTTCATGTAGTGGAAGATGATGATGATTGTCTGGGTGTTGACAGGATCGATGAGATGTTACAAGATATACAAACGGAGGATCCGCCCACAAATGAGGCAGACGCATTCTTTAATCTCTTGAAAGCTTCTGAAGAGGTGTTGCATGATCATACTGAAATGACTCTTCTTACTTTCATGACCAGATTTATGGCAATCAAATCTAAGTATTTCTTCTCTAATAATTGCTACAATGATATGATGAAACTTATCAGCGATGCTCTTCCACAACCTCATAAACTGCCCAAAGATATGTATCACTCAAAGAAATTACTATCTGGACTGGGTATGAAATATGAAAAAATTGACGTGTGTCCAGATAACTGCATGCTATTCTGCAAAGAGCATGACAAAGAGAAGAATTGTTTAAAGTGTGGAAAATCGAGGTTTGTCGAAGTTGTCAATGACAATGGTGATAAAGTAATGACAGAAGTTGCACATAAGCAATTGCGTTACTTGCCTGTGACACCTCAGTTGAAGCGGCTGTTTCTTTCCAAAAGATCTGCCAGACACATGAGATGGCACAAAGAAGGTGTGCGTGAGAACAAAGATGTGTTGACTCATCCGTCGGACGGTGATGCATGGAATCTTTGGACTCTTTTGATCCTGCTTTTACTAGTGATGCGAGAAATGTTCGCATCGGGTTAGCGACGGATGGTTTTTCACCTTTCAGTTCAAATGCCACACCATACTCCTGTTGGCCCGTCTTTGTCGTCAAGCAAGGGTTCAAAGGGTTCAAAGGGGAAGAAGGCGCCGAGTGTGAGGGGTTTCCTCCCCTCGCAGGAGAGAGACGACTACTTCTACGGTTCCACTTACAGCGGGAGCAGACACACTCAGCTGTTAAGTGCGTGTCCAGAGTTGCGGGACAGGGTTGTCAGTTTGCAGCGTACAGAGGTAAATATTTCTACAATGCACAAAATTATTAAAATCACTTTTTCAATTTAACTTACTTACTTTACCATTGTAGTCTGATTCGGACTATGAGTCCGAGGCCAGAGCGGCACCTCAGGAGACGGGTACGCAGCTCAGCGTTCCCTTGGGCAGCGAGCCCTCTGGTAGCCAGCCCTCCGGCAGCCACCCCCAGGGTAGTCTGCCCAGCGAGCCCGAGGGCACCCAGCCTGAGGACACGTACGGTGACCAGCCCTCTGGGCCACCAGACGTGGTGCCGCAGCAGAGGAGACGCACGAGGAGGAGTAACTTTGTTGGTCCTCCATCTATTCCTAGAGAGCCGGTAATTATTCGTCTGGTTGGAGACAGGTAACACATTAATAAAGTATTCATTTCTATTTGTTCTCAAAGACTATGATCTTACTTAATGACTTAACAAACGACTTTTTAGTTCTTGGGAGGACCTCTCGTACGACGGGCAGAAACACCACAGGACGGTGAACGGTTGCATCGGGAACTTAGTGCGTCTGCACTACCCCGGTGCGATCGATGGACGTGCAGCTACGTCGTGGGACGACTACGCGCGCGTTCCTCACCCGAAGAACGACAACCTACAGGGAGTCGTGTGGGCAGATTTTTGGGTAAGTAACTTTCATAAATATTTGAAGTTTCAATTCTTTATGTTCCTGCAAATATTAATGTGTGTATATGTCGAACTGTGTTGGCTTCCTACAGCTCAGGTACCGCCTTGAGGACCCGGCTGAGCAGATGGATCACGCCCGCTCCGTGTTCGAAGTGAACGCTCGGAAGCTTGTTATGCAAATGCTTTCGAACGCTCAGAGTCAAGTAGTTAACGACTACTTAAAGCTCCACGACCACGAGGTTGGGTCGTTCAGAGACGCCTCCGACACGTACTTGACGGAGGAGCAATACGCAGAGGTAGGTTGCGTAATCTTTAAATTGTTCATATTAATTTTGCTAAGTAACACCTAATGAACTACACATGTGTGCAGGTTAGTGACCCTTGGTTACAGGGACGAACTGAAGATTACCGAGCCCTTTGCAGGTATTGGGCTAGCGATGAGTTCATCGCTAAGTCCAAGAAGGCTCAAGATGCCAGAGGGAGCTCAGGGAAGCACGGTATGGGCGTCCAAGGTTTTGTGCGAATGGCTAAACGGATGGTAAGTTTCTTGGTAGTTTTTATTATATTCATAATGTAGTATTGTTCGTACTAACATATGTTCACAGGAAAAGGAGACCGGCGTGCAACCGAGTGCTACTGCGGTCTATAGGAGAGGTCACGCTGACCCTTCTCAGCCGGAGCAGTGTAGTCAGTACGCAGCGGAGCGCCTGGTAAGTTTCATGACCTCTGAAATTATTTGACACTATATATGTTGTTGAACTTACACAATTTCATTATTTTTCAGACTAGGTATGGGCAAGAGGCTGTGAGGATACACGGCGAAGGGTTCGATTGGGAAAACTCCCCGAACATCGACCCTTAAGCCGCGTATGGAAGCGGAGGTGGAAAAGCACACGGAAGGTGAATTCATTTACTTTCATTGTTTAAAATTCAAGATTATTTAATTTTACCTTGAATTGATTCGTTTTTTTAGGCTTTCCATATTCTCTGGAGTCGTCAACTCTAGGGAGGCATGACCTGCGAGAGGCAGCTCCTCGCAGTCTTCGGCTGCAGGCTCCTCTAGCCACCGTGTCACCGAGAGAGATCTCGAAGTCATGGCGCTTCGGGAGAGCTTGGCTCGGCAGGAGGAGGCCTTGGCGAGAGAGCGAGAGAACAAAAGGGCTGCCATGGCGTACCATGCGTCCTATATGGCACAGATGCAAGTGGCAATGGAAGTAAGAAACATACAATTATAGTTTAATTACATTGCATTTCAATTAGTTTTGTAAATTGTAATGTTTGAAATGACAGGCGCTAGCTCGACAGCAAGGGCAGCAAATCCAGATACCGTTGTGGCAGCCACCTCCGTTCGTGCTGGAGCCGTCGCCACCACAGGAGCAGTTTCCTGGAGTACAGGTATAAGAAGAAAGTTACATTAAGTGGAAGCCCCAACCGCTAAGAATCCTAATGAACCTAGAAAAACAATTGTAAACTTGTACATATGTCACTTTGTTTTGCAGGGATCAGGGACGGAGGCTCAGACTCCATCGCCACAGCTAAGGGCGCCAGGTTCGCCGCGGCAGGATGACTTCTTCGCTCCCGGAGGTAGTGGAGGGGCTAGTAATCAATAGATTTGTGATTTTGTTTTTATTTGTGTGGATGTTAGACTTTGTGATTGTCGATGTGTACTATTGCACTTTGTTGTCAATTTATATATCAAACTGTTTTGTTGTTGTCTTTGGATGTGTAGCTGGCCATCGAGCCAGGTTAGCCATTTTCTATTTTTTTTAAAAATGGAAAAGCTTATATATGACGGCCTGTATAGTTTATATACAACGGCCGCTATACGGGGCCGTCGTAAATAAGGCTAAATTATATACGACGGCTGGGCCAGGCTGTCGTATATAAGCTCTTATATACGACAGCCACGGTCCAGCGGCTGTCGTATATAAGCCCTTATATACGACAGCCAGGGCCCAGCGACTGTCGTATATAAGGCCTTATATACGACAGCTAGGGCCCAGCCGTCGTATATAAAGGCCCTGACCCACTGGGCCAAGTTTACGAAACGGGTCGTTGTATATAAGTGGCCGTCGTATATATACTGTTATATACGACGGTGCCGTCGTATATAACTATATATACGACAAAATATATACGACGGCCACAAACCGTCGTATATAAACAACTGCCGTCGTATATAAACTATATACGACGGCTTCTGCTTTATATACGACGGTTTTAGCAGTCGTATGCTGACGGGAATCCTGTAGTGGTGGTAGCCACACTGCCGGAGCGCCTTGGGTCTTTACGCTGCTAAGGAACCAGATGAACAAGCTCGAAGCATCGGCAAAGAGCTACCCATGTCGGCTGAGTTATTCCGGACCTTTGCGTTGTCAAGGGTCCGAAGTCTACATCAACAACTCAAGGTAACATAAGACTTGGAACAAAAAGTCTTTGATAACAGTAGAGCTCCGACATACACAGGAGGATACAAAGCAGGCAGGAGACCTAGGAGTTACTCGCGCTAGAACCTAGCAGCTACAAGTTGAGCGGCTTCCTCCATGGAAGACTTCGCCGCCTCCAACAGCTATGCACTGTGGTCCTGCACCAAATGTTCAATGGATATGTCAGGGTTGGAGCTCCGAAGGCAGGTGAGCACATGCCCGGCCACCATCTGAGCCAGAGCTTTGCCTTCGGCCTCTAGATGCTTCCCCACGACATTCTCCAGCGTCAGGAGCTTCTCTCCAGCTGAGTCCAGAGCAGGGAGCACCTGGCTGACCTCCTTGACCAGCCCTCCGGGGCGCAAGGGGCCGATCCGAAGGGTTCCAGGGCCGCCTCAGCGCGGCCAAGGAAGTTCCATACCTTCTATGCCTCAGCGGCACGAGAAGCCCAGAGATCTTCAACCTCCTTGACAAAAGAAACCAGCTCCCCCGCCAAACTCCTCCTCGCCATCTCCTGTTCTCAAGTGGCTAGCCCTGCTCTAGAACAACAAAGGCCTGCTCCCTAGTGGCCAGCCGTGCAGCACGCCCCTCCAGGTCAGACTCCCTGGATGCAGCGGAGACCTCCCGGCCGTGGACGCCCTGAAGCCGCTCCTAAAGGCGCACTTGCTCCGCCTCATAGGCAGCCAGATAGTCGGAGAACTCCCTCTCCCTTGCCTCCGCCGCCTCCTCCCAACGAAAGAGTGTCTCTCGGAGCTCCGCCAGGGCTGCAAGACGTGCATCGGCGGAGGCATGGAGGCTGTGAGACCTATGTGTGCTGAATACATTGTCTATGACGATAAAAGTTTTGAATTCTGCCAAAACACTCTTTTTGTCAAGGTCCGATTCTAGGTCTGAGCTCCGACAAGATTCGACGTAAGGTCCGACATGTGTTTGGTTAGCTCAGGCGGTAGGTCCGACAAGCTTTGGTAAGTTCCGGTGCTAGGTTCTGCTAGCTTTGGTAAGCTCCAGCTCAAGGTCCGGTTAGATTTGGCATGGTCCTGAGCTAAATCGCAATGGTTCTGTTTTTACCATGCAAATGTTTCGAACATGCTTTACATCTATGGAAAGTTTGCTTAGTATTCTTTTACTAAATTTTTGAAGTGTTATGGCTGTTTACGGTGGTTAACATTTTGCTACGGTTTGCAACATGCTTATGTGAGGTGTTCATGTAAGGTGCTGTGGTTTTTGGAACTAACGTGAGTCAAGTCGCGGACTTGTGCTCGAAAGTATTGGTTGTTTATTCATGTGCAGGTGTTGCTTGAGTTCAAGATATGGCTGGTGACGGGATCCATTGAACTAGTCTTAGGGAGAAGATGAGGTTCAACAACCAAGTTAGGGAGGAATTGTGGTTGAGTTGATCGGGAGGTCGCGCAGCATGTTTGGATCAAGAACAATGCATATGAAGGTATCGTGGACGTCGTTGGAAGGTGTTTGAACGTGTGCAAGGAGTGCATGGACGTGGCAAAATGGTTCCAAGGCATGATGAAGCGATGTGGACGTAAAGAATTGGTAGGAAAGGTCCATCCGGCTGGATTATGGACTCAGGTTGCGGCTGAGTCGGTTATGGCTCAAATATGGAAAGATTTGAGTTGGTTATGATAGGATTTCATGTGGGAAACGAAGTTTAGTTGTTTTAGGAATGTGGGATACGTTACTAAGGTGTTTGGAAGTCTTAAGATTGATTCTATCTGCGTATAGTAGAGTCTTGAGCAGTTATGGAAAGTTTCAATTCAGAAACTGAGTAGGATTAGAGTTCTAGTTTGAATTGGGTTGGCCTTAGGGCTGGTTATATAAGCAAGGGGGGCCAAGGCGCGTGGTGTGCACGACTTTGGGCTGTTCCTCTTATGTTTTGATCAATAAAGTTCGTAATTTAGAGGAGCTTTTGTGCCTTGTTCGTCCGACTTGTTTTTGTCAAGTCTTTCTCGTCGAGTTTCTGGACAGCACGACAGTGTTTCGGTATTTTGATCATAACTCGATTTTTACAGATCCAATTGATGTGTTTCTTTTTGGGTTGCCTTCACAACTTGATTATCTATCATCTGTGAAAATTTCACTGTCATTGGATTTGTATTTTATGATCTACACTAGTTTCTTTGCAGTAATATAGATCTGGTTTTTACTCGAGTAGAACAGATTGACCCTAGTTTGATCTTTCGATCACAACTTGAGTTATTTTTGATGGATTTCCGTGATTCTTGTTGTCCTGTTTTCGTGACTTGATTCTCTATAATATATACCACTTTTGTCATGGTTTAACACGTTTAGATCAGTCGCATAAATGGTTTATTTAATAGATCGATTTTCTGCCGAGGGTTTTTTTTGTTGCTTCCGCTAAAAAGTTTAAATCTACCATTCACCCCCTCTGGTAGCTTTTCACATGCTCTTTGATCCTACAATTGGTATCAGAGCCATGGTTCTCTAATCTTTGTGATTTGTACGTGTTTTGACTAATAATCATGGAGAAAATACTCCACAAAACCTTGTGTGTTCAGTGGCATTGATTTTCAGGTTTGGACGGCACGTATGGAGGCTTTCATCCAGGCGCAAGGCTTCGCAATATGGGAAAAGGTGTACAAGCCTTATGACGTACCACCAAATCATCAAGTCACGACTACAAACATGAGAGATGTCGACAACAACGACAAAGCACAGAACTTGATCATACAAGGATTAACTCAAAGTGACTTATACCATGTTGCACACCTCTGATCTACATACGATGTGTGGAAAACACTTTGTGACTACCACGAAGGATCCAACACGATCAAGGAGGTAAGAAAAGATATGTCCAAGAAAGAATACATGCTTCGAGATGCAACCCGATGAGTCAATCGATGACCTCTTTGCTCGCTTCAATAAAATTCTCTGCAACTTGCATAGTGTCAACGTTAATTTTCAGATGTTGAAAATGCTAGGCAATTACTAAGTGCATTAGACATGTCAATTTGGGAGATGAAAGTTACATCTATTCATGAATCTACTGTCATGAGTACACTTACATTAGATGTGCTATATTCAAAGTTAAAAACTCATGAAATTGACATAATATCACGTAAGTCACTTGCATTTGTTTCACAATCTTCATCTTGTGGTACACTTTCTTTGTTGTCCTCTCTAACCCTTGAACAGATTGAAGAGTTTCCAGAGGAAGAACTTGCACTCATCTCTACCCGGTTCTCAAAAGAATTGCAAAATGTGAGAACTAGAAGGAGAGTAAGTGCCGGACCTCAACGATGCTTCGAATGTGGTAAGACAGGACATTTTCGTATGGATTGCCCTAACCTTTCAGGTCCTACTTCTCGTGATGAAAAGCAAACTAGGACGAAGTCTTCCTCTGCAAATAATAAGAAAAAGAAGAAGCGTTTTATAGGACGCCAATTGGTAAATAGTTTTATCTCCGCACTTCTAGAACTTGGCTCAAGCGATGTGGACATCGGAAGTGACGAAGATGAAGATGATTTGGCAAACTTATGCTTCATGGCGGGCAAGTCAAGTTCAAGTACGGAGGAGGCAGAACACAACAGCGACAATGAAGAGGTATGTCCTACTTGCAAAGATATGTGTGATGCTATTTCTCGTTCCACTGTTATTGTTAAGAAAAAGGACAAAAAGCTTAGGAAAAATGCTGTTAAAATTGAGTCACTAGAATCAGAAATTAATCATTTGAAATCTTTGATTCCTAGTGATGATTCTTGTTCCTCATGTGATATAATATATGAACAATTGTCCTCTCTAAGAAGTGCACATACCTCCACACTTGATAAACTTGAGTTGGAGATTGAAAAGAACAGAGAGCTTGCTGCAATTAATGATAAAAACTTGAAAGATGCTTGTTGTTCCACAATTGATTTGCATTGTTCTACTTGTGATGATCTTAATAAGAAAATACAAGATGCTATGATTGAAATTTCTATATTGAACAATGCTTTACGTTCTCATGAAGTTACGTATTATTTCAATTGCAAACTAAAAGGAAAAACTTCATGTCAAAACTGTCTAGACTTGTCTAAGAAACTTGATGACATGAATAGGACACAAGAGCGGTTTTATAATGGGAATAAGAATCTGAACCTGCTGTTGAATTCTTCTAAATCTTGCAATGCTAAAATTGGTTTAGGTTTTGATTCCCATGCTCATGCTAAAGCACATCCACCTAAAATTCTAAAGTCATTAGGAAGTGGTTTGATTAAAACAGTTCCTAAACAAAAAGAAGTGTTTTTTAAATCTGCAGGAGTGTTGTCTCATTCGGTTTCAAATAAACATGTTGTCTGCTCATCGAGACATAAACATAAAGTTAAATTTCATTGTACCTACTGTGATAGAGATGGTCATGTCATAGATTTTTGTTATAGACTAGCTAAGCAACAGAAAAAGGAAAGAATGATTGCTAGATCACATAACAACTGTGCAAAACCTGTTGTGTGTGCTGAACCGAATGTTAGGAATATGCAGCCTGCTGTAATGAGTCAAAAACATGCAAAGTTTGCTTCTGGACCTACTGTTTTTAGTGCTACTCATGTAACACCTCGTAGGTCAGTAGTTGGGTACAAAAATCCTCAAACTTTGGCTCATAAACCTGCTGTTTTATCTCAGCCTTTGCGTGTTACTTCTGCTGGACAACGTGTGACTCAGTACTGGATTCCTAAATTACTTTTGACTAACCCCAGTATTGAGTCATCGACGTATTGTACTTATATGTAGGTTACACGCTTGAGGAAGGAGAACATTTGGATTGTGGATTCAGGATGCTCACGCCACATGACCGGTAACAAAGAATGGTTCTCCTCCCTCTCTTTTGTGTCACATGTATAAAATGTTACTTTTTTCGATAATTCTTTAACTCCTATAATTGCTAAGGGTTCGGTTAGAGTAAATAATCACTATAGCTTAAAAGATGTGGCATTTGTTAAAAATTTGAAATACAACTTGCTTTCTTTTTCATAATTGCTAGATGAAAATGTGAAAATTATTTTCACTAAAAATTGTTGCAAGGTTGTAGATTCAAATAGTGAGCTCATTTTTAATATGTCTCAGTTTGGAAGAGTTTTTAAAGCTGATTTTGATATGTCATCCTCTAAGCATAGATGTCTAGTTGCTAATGATTCAAAAGACTTATATTTTTGGTATCGTAGACTTGGTCACGTAGGTTTTGATCATCTCACACGTGTTAGTGCTCTTGATCGCATACGTGGGCTGCCTAAGCTTAAAGGGGACAAAGAAATTATGTGCTCTACTTGTAGACATGCTAAGATGCTTGCAGGTTCACATGCTCCTCTCACAATGACCATGACAACTGAATCGGGTCATCTTTTGCACCTTGACACCGTAGGACCTTCACGTGTTCAATCCTTCGGAGCTAAATGGTATGTTTTTGTGATTGTTGATGACTATTCTAGATACTATTGGGTTTATTTTATGTCATCTAACAATGAAACTTCTAGTCACTTTAGAACCTTATTTCTTAGATTATCAATTGATCACCTAGGATCTTTAAAAGCAATTATAAGTGATAACGGAACCGAATTTAAAAATCAATCATTTGATCACTTTTGTGCTGAAATGGAATAGATCATCAATTTTCTTCACCATATGTACCTCAACAAAACGGTGTTGTAGAGAGAAAGAACAGAACCTTAGTTGAGATGACTAGGACTATGCTTGATGAATATCAAACTCCTAGAAAATTTTGGGCTGATGCAATTACAACTGCTTGTTATGTCTCAAATCGTGTTTTCTTGCGTGCTAAGCTAGGTAAAACACCATATGAAATTCGGTTTGGACATAGGCCTAGTGTCACACATTTTCGGCCAAGGCATGACAAAGAGATGTGGACGTAAAGAATTGGTAGGAAAGGTCCAACCGTCTGGATTATGGACTCAGGCTGCAGCTCAGTCGGTTATGGCTCAAATATGGAAAGATTTGAATTGGTTATGATAGGATTTCGTGTGGGACACGAAGTTGAGTTTTTTTAGAAATGTAGGATACGTTCCTAAGGTGTCTGGAAGTCTTAAGATTGCTTCTATCTGCGTATAGAAGAGTCTTGAGCAGTTATGGAAAGTTTCAATTCAGAAACTGAGTAGGATTAGATTCTTAATTTGAATTGGGTTGGCCTTAGTGCTGGTTATATAAGCAAGGGAGGCCAAGTGTTGTGGTGTGCACAACTTTGGGCTGTTCCTCTTATGTTTTAATCAATAAAATTTGTAATTTAGAGGAGCTTTTGTGCCTTGTTCGTCCGACTTGTTCTTGTCAAGTCTTTCTCGTCGAGTTTCTGGACAGCACGACAGTGCTTCGGTGTTTTGATCATAACTCGAGTTTTACAGATCCAATTGATGTCATTCTTTGTGGGTTGTCTTTGCAACATGATTATCTATCATTTTTGAAAATTTTACGGTCATTGGATTTGTAGTTGCTGATCTACACGAGTTTCTTTACAGTGTTGCAGATCTGGTTTTTACTCGAGTAGAACAGATTGACCCTAGTTTGATATTTCGATCGTAACTTGAGTTATTTTTGATGGATTTCCGCGATTCTTGTTGTCGTGTATTCGTGACTTGATTCTCTATAATATATAACACTTTTGTAATGGTTGGACACGTTTAGATCAGTCACATACACGGTTTCTTTAACAGATCGATTTTCTGCTGAGGGATTTTTTTTGTTGCTTCCGCTAAAAAATTTAAATCTACCATTCACCCTCCCTCTGGTAGCTTTTCACGTGCTCTTCGATTCTACAGAGGCTCGAGCCGCTCCTCCAGCACCTCCTCCCGAACCTCGAGCCGCTCCTCCTGAGTCTGATCCTTCGCCTTGGCGGACTGGATTCGCGCCTTCAGCATGTCGTCCCAGTCCTGGAGGCGCTCCCGCTCCGACCTCAGTTCGGCCCACTCTTTCTCGAGTGCATCCTGCATCTGATCCGGACTGGAGGGACGACCCTTGCGGCCCTGGGAACCGGGACAGCCTTCGGCATCATCAGGCGAGGGACTGCCTCGACTCCCTCCTGCTCCTCGTGCACTGGCGGGGTTGCCATCAAGGCAACTTGCGAAGGGAGAGGAGGAGGGCTAGCAGCCCGCCCAGCAGCAGCTGCACCGCTACCAGAGGCGTCCACGCCCGCCGGTTGGATGGACTCGGGGGCCTAGGTGTCGACATCTGGGGCGGCCTCAGGCACAGGCTCCGGCACCGCCACCGGTGTTGGAGCTTCGGTGGGCAGCGAGCTCCGGCCCCTGGACTGCTGCGGTGGAGGAGGAGCAGAGGTGCTCTGCTGGGAAGCCATACAAAAAGGAGCACCAAGCATCAACTACGGCATCCAGCGGCTCAGTACACAGCCTCGTAAGGTTGAGCCATACCTGGAGGCCTGGATGTTCCACTCCGCGCGGAGCTTCTTACACAGGGGGCTCGAGCCACTCGCCCCCGCCGGCGTCGGGATCACCTCCGCTGGCTTCGGAGCTGGCGGAGCCTCGGGAGTCTTCATCGATGAAGACACCACTTCAGGAGCCTTCCCTGCCAAGGACCCCGACGTTGAAGATGCGACCTGAGCTGGGACAGTCCTCGATGGCTGAGAAGCCGATGACGTTGCTGGGGTCCGCCTTGGAGCCCCAGCAGCACCAGACACCCTTCCCGTGGCAGCTTGGACTGCTCCGGCAGCAGCGGCTTCAGACCTGCCCCCGCCGCCAGTTGCCGGGCCCGGTGTGGGACCACAGGAAGCCTGGGAATCCCTCTGTGACACCCAGTTCCGAAAATGAACCAAGTGAATGCATATGTGTGCCTAGGATGTTCATCACACATACACAACTTTATCACAAACTGAACTCAGAATATAACCACGCACAAATAATGTTTAAGTACTTTATTACATTGACTCAATGTCTCACTCATGAATATCTAACTTACTCTTGCAGCGGAAGACTCTAAACGACAGTGGAAAATGACTAAAACAGAGGGCTCCAACTTCAACTCCACAGACATGTTGACGGTAGTGCACACACCTAGTACTCCACCTGTTCCTCGAAAATATTCTTCTCTTGTAGCTGATATATATATGGGAATGCAAGGGTGAGTACATGTCGTACTCAGCAACTGCGGGAAAAGTATGACATGTAGCTTACAACAAGGTAGGGAATAAAGAGGTTCATTGCAGCAAGCAAATTTTATTTCACAAACATGGTAGAAACAACAACTATTTCTAGGTGAGTTAAATCCCAACATAACCAAGTAATTCATCAACATTCCTTCATCATAATTCACCATCTATCAAGCCTCAACCAGCCAATACTCTTTCTCAAGTTCATCCCATATTCATAAATATTCATAACCATCTCATTTTCATAGAACCGAAACCAAACTCATTGTCATGACCCAAAACAGTCCCAAAAACCATACCCGAATAACTATCCCATGTTTTTCCTCTAATCATGGAAGTTGGTCAGGTGCTTGTAACCGGAAGCACGGCTATCATGATAGTTTTACACTCTGCAGAGGTGACACCACTTTACCCATAAGTTTGTGATTTCATCACCCGTCGGTGACTAGAGAGAACCTCCATTATACCAGTACACAACCGTCGTTGTATGGCCAAGAGATCACAAAATAGCCTTTACAAAGGGGATACTAGAATGTACGGACCCACTAAGGTTTCACCGGCACGCTCGAATCTCCATCCTCCTACCCATGGGCCCCCTCTTGTGCCATGCAGTTCCCAGGGCAGTCCTCCTCGACTCCCATTCTCCGTGCCATCCAATGGTCCATAACAAGCTAGCAACACACCTAATTAGTCAGCTAAGCCGCACCCATATTTGGCCTTATGGTGGCATTGTTTTCCTGGCAAGTGCTCGCATGAACCGGTCCTTAGATCTACGGCAAGCAAACCACCATCTCATTCAGCAACATCCACAAACCAAGCTGTGAGACCTATGTGTGCTGAATACATTGGCTTTGATGATAAAAGTTTTGAATACTACCAAACACCTTTTTAACAAGGTCCGACTCTAGGTCCGAGCTCCTGCAAGGTCCGACAATAGGTCCGACTTGTTTTGGGTAGCTCCGGCAAGGTCCGACGTAAGGTCCGACTTGCTTTGTCTAGGTCTGACTTATTTTGGCTAGGTCCAACTTGTTTTTGCTAGCTCCGGTGCTAGGTCCGACTAGCTTTGGTAAGTTCCGTGCTAGGTCCGACTAAGCTTTAGTAAGCTCCGGCGCTGGGTCCGACTAGCTTTGGTAAGATCCGGTTCAAGGTCCGGTTAGTTTTGGTAAGGTTCGGAGCTTGATTGCAATGGTTCTACTTTTAACTTGCAATGTTTCGAACTTGCTTTACTCTTATGGAAAGTTTGCTTAGTATTATTTTACTAAGTTTTTGGTGTGTTTTGGTGGTTATGGCTGATATCATTTTGCTATGGTTTACAACATGCTTATGTGAGGTGCTCACGTAAGATGTTGTAGTTTCGGAACTAACGAGAGTCA
The DNA here is from genome assembly GCA_030760725.1 of Neostapfia colusana. Taxonomy (NCBI): domain Eukaryota; kingdom Viridiplantae; phylum Streptophyta; class Magnoliopsida; order Poales; family Poaceae; genus Neostapfia; species Neostapfia colusana. The sequence goes on along the minus strand of JASWHV010000012.1, from coordinate 13,093,184 downwards.
AGTCGAGGACTTATGCTCGGAAGTATTGGTTGTTTATTCATGTGCAGGTGTTGCTTGAGTTCAAGACATGGCTGGTGACGGGATCCATTGAACTAGTCTTAGGGAGAAGATGAAGTTCAACAACCAAGTTTGGGAGGAATTGTGGTTGAGTTGATCGGGAGGTTGTGCAGTATGTTTGAATCAAGAACAATGCATATGAAGGTATCTTGGACGTTGTTGGAAGATGTTTGCACGTGTGCAAGGAGTGCATGGACGTGGCTGAATGGTTCAAAGGCATGATGAAGAGATGTGGACGTAAAGAATTGGTCGGAAAGGTCCAACCGACTAGGTTATGGACTCATGCTGCGGCTGAGTCGTGTTTGACTCAAATATGGAAAGTTTTGAGTTGGTTATGATAGGATTTCGTGTGGGTCACGAATTTGAGTTATTTTAGGAATGTGGGATATGTTCCTAAGGTGTTTGGAAGTCTTAAGATTGCTTCTATCTGTGTATAGAAGAGTTCTAAGCAGTATTAGAAAGTTACAGTTTGAATCCAAGTAGGAGTAGGAGTCCTAAGTTGAGTTGAGTTGGCCTTCGGGCTGGTTATATAAGCAAGGGAGGCCAGAGATCGTGGTGCATGACTTTGGTGCTGTTCCTCTTGTGTTTTGATAAATAAAATTCGTATTCTAAAGGAACTTTTGTGCCTTGTTCGTCCGACTTGTTTCAGACAAGTTTTTCTCGTCGAGTTTCTGTTCAGCACTACCTTGCTTCGGTGATTTTATCATAACTCGAGTTTTACAGATCCAATTGATGTTATTCTTTTTTGGTTTTCTTCACAACTTGATTATATATCATCATTGAAAATTTCACGGTCATTGAATATGTGGTTTTTGATCTACACGAGTTTCTTTGCAGTATTCCAGAACTGTTTTTCTCGCGTAGGACAGATTGACCTTTGTTCGATCTTTCGATCGTAACTTGAGTTTCTCTCAACCGATTTTCATGATTCTTGTTGTGACGTATTTGTGAATTGATTCTATACAATCTATACTAGTTTTGTCACAGTTTAACACGTTCATATTAGTCGCACACATGGTTTCTTTAACAGATCAGTTTTCTGCTGAGGGGTGTTTTGTTGCTTCCGCTGAAAAGTTTTTATCTACCATTCACCCCCCCTCTGGTAGCTTTACACGTGTACTTCGATCCTACAATTGGTATCAGAGACAAGTTGCTCTAATCTTTGTGATTTGCACGTGTTTTGACTAATCATCATGGAGAAATACTCCGCCAAACCTTGTGTGTTTAGTGGTATTGATTTTCAGGTTTGGAAGGCACGCATGGAAGCTTTCATCCAGGCGCAAGGCTTTGAAATATGGGAAAAGGTGTACAAGCCTTACGATGTGCCTTCAAATGATCAAGTCACAGCTAAAAACATGAGAGATGTCGACAACAACAACAAGGCTCGGAACTTGATCATACAAGGACTAACTCACAGCGACTTCGACCGTGTTGCACACCTCCGATCGGCATACGATGTGTGGAGAGCACTTTGTGACTACCACGAAGGATCCAACATGATCAAGGAGGTAAGACAGGATATGTTCAAGAAAGAATACATGCGCTTTGAGATGCAACCTGGTGAGTCCATTGATGACCTCTTTGCTCGCTTTAATAAAATTCTCAGCAACTTGCGTAGCGTCAATGTTAATTTTTCAGATGCTGAAAATGTTAGGCAATTACTAAGTGCCTTAGACATGTCAATTTGGGAGATGAAGGTAACATCCATACGTGAATCCACTGTCATGAGTACTCTTACATTAGATGTGCTTTATTCTAAGATAAAAACTCATGAAATTGACATTATATCACGTAAGAACCCAAATAAGACTATTGCATTTGTCTCACAACGTGATATTCCTAGCTCCGGCCAATCATCTAGCAATACACTTGCTTTGCTGTCTTCACTAACCTTGGAACAGATTGAGGAGTTTCCAGAGGAGGAGCTAGTACTTCTTTCTAGTAGGTTCTCAAAAGTATTGCAAAATGTGAGAACTAGAAGGAGAGGAAGCTCCGCACCTCAACGATGCTTTGAATGTGGTAAGACAGGACACTTTCGTACAGATTGCCCTAACCTTTCAGGTCCTTCTAATCGTGATGAAAAGCAGAATAAAGTCAAGTCCTCTTTTGGCAACACCAACAAGAAAAAGAAGGATTTTACAGGACGCAAACTGATAAAGAGTTTCATCACCGCACTCCAAGAACTTGGCTCGAGTGATGTAGACATTGGAAGTGATGAAGATGAAGATGATCTGGCAAACTTGTGCTTCATGGCGGGCAAATAAAAATCAAGTATGGAGGATGCAGAACAAAACAATGACAACGAAGAGGTATGTCCTACTTGCAAAGAAATGTGTGATGCTATTTCTCGTGCCACTATTATTGTTATGAAAAAGGACAAAAAGCTTAGGGACAATGCTGTTAAAATTGAGTCACTAGAATCTGAAATTAATCATTTAAAATCCTTGATTCCTAGTGATGATTCTTGTTCCTCATGTGATTTAATATATGAACAATTGTCCTCTCGAAGAAGTGCACACACCTCCACACTTGATAAACTTGAACTTGAAATCGGAAAGAACAAAAAGCTTGCTACACTTAATGATAAAAACTTAAAAGATGCTTGTTGTTCTACAATTGATTTGCATTGTTCTACTTGCGATGATCTTGATAAGAAACTACAAGATGCTATGAAAGAAATTTCTATATTGAACAATGCTTTACGTTCTCATGAAGTTAAATATTGTTCCAATTGCAAATTAAAAGGAAAAACTTCATGTGAAAATTGCCTTGATCTATCAAATAAACTTGATAACATGCATAGGACATTAGATCGGTTTTGTAATGGGAATAAGAACCTAAACTTGCTGCTGAATTCTTCCAAGTCTTGCAATGATAAAACTGGTTTAGGTTTTGATTCACATGCTCATGCTAAGGAACATCCATCTAAAATTGTAAAATCATTAGGAAGTGGTTTGATTCAAACAGTTCCTAAACAAAAGGAAGTGGTTTTTAAATCTGCAGGAGTGTTGTCGCATTCGGGTTCAAATAAGCATACTGCATGCTGTCACACCCGGTTTTTCCGAAGAACAACCAAGTGAATATCACATGTATGCCAGGATCATTTTCTCATACATGTGATGACAAATAGTGAAGCATCATTTATTACAAGCCAGGTGTCGAATATAAGTAAGTCTTACATCACAAATGTCTCAATGGACACTAATGCTTCATCACAAGTAAATAAACTAGCAGCGGAATATTATTCTTTAGGGCTCCATCACAGGTGTTGCCCGGGGGTCTTCATGAACCTAGAAACCTTCCTCGGGTCCAAAATCTTGGTCATTATACACCATCTCATTATCTTGACCTGAGCAGCAATATAAACCAACAAATATGCAAGGTTGAGTACCAATGGTACTCAGCAAGTGTGGGAAAATTATATCATGCATGGCTAGAACAAGGAGAGGTTGAACCCATGGTTAAAGCACTACGCAATTAATACCTATCACCTTAGCTTATTAAGCACCTACATTACTACACAGGTGAAATGGTCCAAATCTCCCATCCCATCATCATAAACCAATAACCATAATCATCATTTCCAATGTTAAGCTCCCCGCTTAACTTCCAAAACCATCATTCCTCTAATCATGAATAAGTCCAGGCCGCTCTTAACCGTGAGCACGGCTGTCAAGACAGTTTCGACTCTGCAGAGTTTGTACCACTGTACCCACAAGTAGTGATTTCATCCCCCGTTGCCGGGTGGACTAAAAGAACCTCCATTATGCCAGTGGCTACGAACCACATTCACACTTCCCAGGTGTGTGGCCAAGAGATCACTACGAAGCCTTTACAAAGGGATTCCCGACGAGCGTGGGCCCACTGAGGTTTCACCCCTAACAGCATACAAGAGGCTCCAACCCCGCTGCAGTGGCCCCCTCTTGAGCCTTGCGGTTCATATGGTAGTCCAGCTGACACCTACTCCCCGCACCATCCAACACACCCATACTACGCCGGAGATACACCTAATTAATTGGCTAAGCTGCCCCATCTCAGCATGTGGTTGGCACTGTAAAGCCGGGTTACATGCTCCATGAACCGGTCCTTAGGATCCAGGCAAGTACTAAACACAAACCCAAGTCTCGTGCACCCAGCACACAACCAAAACATCCAACTTGCCTTGATCCCTACCTCTACATAACTCACAATAGCTCATTCAAGAGTATGGTAATATAAACTGATGATCTCATATCCCAAATATCCCATTCTAAGCATGGCTAAGCATATGCATGTAAATAAATGACATGGTAAAATAAATCCCAACCCAAGCTACAAGGAAACAAGGTAATGCAATTCTAGGGAAACTTTCCTAGCATGGGTTTCATATTTCATTTGACAATGCAAATAATTCTATCTACACATCCTAGCATAGGATCAAAGTGGTCAAGGACACTTGCCTCCTTCTTGCTGCTCTTGAAATGGGTAGTCTTGGTCTTGGAATTGAATAACTTGTTCTTGAGCAGGTTCTACTTCATACCATCACACATAGCAAAAGAAAAACAACAATCATAAGACATAGTTCACACTTCTACTTCATACAAACCACAAATTCATATTTATGAAAGTTCTTTACCATTATATGTGTTGTGGTTACTTTATGTGTGTTGATTTGGGGCTTACATACACTTTTATTTATATGTGTATGATTCCTACTTTGGTGTTCATATTTATACTCACATACTATATATATATATATATATATATATATATACATATATGTATATATGTGTGTTTCAGTTTTAAATAAATTCCTCATATATTAAACTACCAAGTATGTATGAAAAGTATTTTTCTTCCCCATATATGCCTTCATAATTTCTATCAACCCTAAACTGAATTCTTTATATTTTAGAAACTCCATTTATCATTTACTAGTTTCTATATTTTCAGATTTATATTCTTATGCATAATTGTGCATTTTATTATTGAATTAGTAATACACACTACCTAAACAGATTAGGTTCTGGTCCTAAATAATTTAAGATCATATTTTGACCTTGGCTTCTGATGTATACTATTTCATAATTATTTTCCCTATTTTTCTTTAACTATTCTTTACTTAAAAATGTGTCCCTATACTATTAAATGTGAATAATAGATGAAACAGATTTATTTCAGCATAAAAATATATTTTTATCTCACTCCAAAGTTTTCTAAGTACTGAGAAAGTTTTTAATATATTTGACAATTATGTTTGTCCCCCTTTTTAATATTTAAACACTAGTTACATATTCAATTTTCTAAATTAAATACTAAACAGAGCTAAAATAATGAATTCACCTCATTACAGGGTCTATAATATTATTTTCATAATTTCCAGGGGTCTAGCTACACTTGTCAGAGGTGTTTTTCCTAATTTCTATTAAGTCCAGGGGCTAAAACTGATTTTTAAATGAATTTACATGATTTTCTGGAGTTCCAGGGGCTAGATCTGAAGTTTCCGGGGCTAGCTCTCAATTCCAGAGAACCCCAGGGGGTAGCACGTAAGAATTCCAGTCTTTATAACGCGGGGCTGACGTGGACCGTCTGATTTTAAACCGACGGCTGAGATTATAACATCGAACCGGTACGCGGGGTTTTAAAGTCTACCGTGCGATTTAAAATAAACGGCGCACAAGCGGCCACGTCGCTCTGACCGAACGCGGGCGGCGCTGCCGGCGGCGCACGGCGGCGGGAAGCGGCGATCTCGCCGGAAAGTTTCGGATCCTCGAGAATTCTGCCTAAAACTGTGATCTCATGGCATAGATCGGTAGAGGGGAGGTCAGGGATCTCACCTCGGGGGTTTTCTCGAGCTCGGGGGTCCTGGAAAGTGCTCGGCGGCGAGGTCCGAGGCAAAACCACGGCGAAGCTCGTCGGAGCTGGATTTGCACCGTAAGTCTTCGGGTTTTCTGCACCTGCAAAGTTCCCCGGAGGCGGTGGATCAAGACCAACGAGTTAGATCAGAGTTTCCGAGCTTAGATCGGCCAGAATTCACCGGCGAAGTCTCGGTGCTCACCGGAGCGAAAATCGGCGATCGCGTGAGGAAAACTGATCGGATCGGTGGTTTTTATAGCCGGGGGAGGGCGGTGGTTCTGTTGTGATCGAGTTAGAGTCCTCAGGTTCCAGAATTCGGCTGCGGGACGCGGTTTCCCGATCGGTTGCGATCGCGCGCGCGCGGGGAGAAGTCCGGGGTCGCGGGGTTAGGGATGACAGGCGGGTCCCACATGTCAGCGAGGGGCAGCGCGGCGCGCGCGGGGGCGGGCTGCGCGGGGGTTAGCTGGGCCGGCTGAGGTTTCGGCCCACTGGCCAGTTTTTTTCCGGTTTTCCTTTTTCTTTTTCCATTTCTTTTCTGTTTTGAGTCTAATTTGAATTCCAGTTTGAATTTGAATTTTTGCAAAACATGCAACACGTCCAAAAATTTTTAAATCCCCCTCTGAACATGGTTTATGGTTCTAAATCCAAAATTTGAATCTTGACTAAAAATTTGGGGTGTTACAGCTCTACCCCCCTTAAAAGAAATCTCGTCCTCGAGATTGGTGTTTCTAAGAAAATAATTCCGGAAATTGTGCCTTAAGCTCATCTTCCCGTTCCCAGGTGGCTTCCTCTTCTGAGTGATGCTTCCACTGCACCTTGCACATCCTGATTCTCTTATTTCTGGTGAGGCGTTCCATTGTCTCCAAAATCTTGTATGGTTGCTCGGCATAAGACAAATCCTCAGCTACATCCACTTCGTTCATGGGTAACACCTCCTCAGGCGTCCTCAGACATTTCTTGAGTTGCGACACATGGAACACATCGTGCACGTCCGACAGATGAACCGGCAACTCTAGTTGGTACGCCACTTCGCCTTTTCTTTCCAAAACTTGAAAGGGTCCGATGTATCGAGGTGACAACTTCCCTTTCACCTTGAACCGACGAAGTCCTCTGATAGGGGACACCTTGAGATAAACATAGTCTCCCACGTTGAAAACGAGTTCTCTTCTTCGTACATCGGCATAGCTCTTTTGGCGTGTTTGTGCTATCCTCAAATTGTTGCGAATCTCCCTCACCTTCGCCTCGGCTTCTTGTAATACTTCGGGACCAAACACTTTACTTTCTCCTGTTTGGTTCCAAAATAGGGGAGTTCTGCACTTCCTTCCATACAAAGCTTCAAACGGTGACATCTTCATACTAGCTTGATAACTGTTGTTATAGGAAAACTCCGCATACGGTAAGTTCTTGTCCCAACTCCTATTGTTTCCGAGTGCACACGCCCTTAACATATCTTCAAGGATCTGATTGGTTCTCTCCGTCTGCCCGTCAGTTTGGGGATGATAGGCAGAACTGAAATTCAGATGGGTTCCCATGGTTTCATGCAACTTTTGCCAAAACCTCGAAGTGAACTGTGTCCCTCGGTCCGACACTATCTTCTTTGGCACTCCATGGTAACACACAATCCTTGACATGTACAATTCTGCCAATTTGGATCCGCTGTAGCTTTCTTTCACAGGGATGAAATGAGCTACCTTGGTTAGCCGATCAATAATGACCCATATTGAATCATACCCGGATTGGGTCCTAGGCAATCCCACGACAAAATCCATGCTGATTTCTTCCCACTTCCATTCAGGCACTTTGAGTGGTTGCAGCAATCCCGCGGGTCGTTGATGTTCTGCTTTCACCAACTGACATGTGTCACATAGGGCAACATGTTCCGCGACATCTCGCTTCATGCCATACCACCAATACCTGCTTTTGAGGTCCTGATACATCTTCGTACTCCCAGGATGAATGGAATAGTCGGAATCGTGAGCCTCCTTCAAAATTAATTTACGAATCTCCTTTACTTCTGGCACACAGATCCTTTTCCCGTGCCACACCGTTCCTTGTTCATCCTCTCTAAAACCAGGAGCTTTATTTTCCTTGATGAGCTGTCTGATCTCTTGTATCTTCTCATCATTCTTTTGTCCCTCGCGTATGTCTCGCTCAAGTGTGGACTCCACTTCCATGGCGATGGCTTCACCACTATTTACTAGACATAGATTGAGCCTTGTAACCTCGTCCTTCAATTCTGCAGGCATATCCTTCAAGCTCAACTTATTGACCTGCACTTTCCGACTCAAGGCATCGGCCACGACGTTTGCTTTCCCGGGATGATAATTGATGCCTACATCAAAGTCATTGATTAGCTCTAACCATCTCCTTTGTCTAAGGTTGAGATCTGGCTGTGTGAATATGTACTTCAAACTCTTATGATCCGTATATATCTCTGTCCTCTTTCCCATCAAATAGTGCCGCCAAATTTTTAACGCGTGTACCACTGCAGCTAGTTCTAAGTCATGTGTAGGATAGTTCTTCTCGTGCTTCCGAAGCTGCCGGGATGCATAAGCCACGACATGTCCCTCTTGCATGAGAACACATCCCAACCCGTTTCCAGAGGCATCGCAGTACACCGTGAAATTCTTCTGCATATCTGGCATAACCAACACGGGGGCTGTTGTCAATCTCTTCTTTAGCTCTTGAAAGCTCGTATCGCACTGTGGCGTCCAGGTGAATGTGATTCCCTTTTCCAACAGTTTGGTGAGAGGTCTCGAGATCTTGGAGAATCCCTCAATAAACCGTCGATAGTATCCAGCCAATCCCAAAAAGCTTCGAACTTCCCCGACATTTTCAGGGGTTTTCCATTTCTGGATATCTTCGATTTTGGCGGGATCTACGGAGATTCCTCCCTCCGAGATTATATGTCCTAAAAAGGGAACTCTCCTTAGCCAAAACTCACACTTGCTCAACTTGGCATATAGTTGGTGTTCTCTCAGCCTCTGTAACACCAACCTTAGATGTTTCTCATGTTCTTCTTCATCTTTGGAGAAGACGAGAATATCATCTATAAAAACCACCACAAATTTGTCCAGATATTCCATGAATACCTTGTTCATGAGGTACATGAAATATGCCGGGGCATTGGTTAGCCCGAAAGGCATGACAGTGTATTCATACAGTCCGTACCGAGATACGAAAGCTGTCTTGGGAATATCAGATTGCCTTATCTTGAGTTGGTGGTATCCCGACCTGAGATCAATTTTCGAGAACACGCAAGCTCCCCTCAACTGATCAAACAAGTCTTCAATGCGGGGTAATGGGTACTTGTTCTTGATGGTTACCTCATTCAAGGCACGGTAATCCACGCATAACCTTTGAGTTCCATCCTTCTTAGGCACAAATATTACCGGAGCTCCCCATGGTGAGGAACTAGGGCGAACATACCCCTTTTCCGTCAATTCTCTCAAATGATCCTTGAGTTCTTCTAGCTGCTTGGAGTCCATTCGATAAGGTCTCTTGTATATCGGGGCTGTTCCCGGTACTAGCTCGATTGCGAATTCCACGTCACGGTCGGGAGGCATTCCTGGCAACTCCTCCGGAAAAACATCTGGATATTCCCTGATAGTCCTGATTTCCTCAACTTTCACCTCCACTTGATTTAATTTAATGTCCCTCCTAGGCTCGTGTATCGTTATGAACTTTACTCTTGTGCCACTAGGGTGAGTTAGTTCCACCGTTCTGGTCGAACAATGGATGATTCCTTTATGTTTGGTCAACCAATCCATACCCAAAATAATATCTATCCCTTGTGAATCGATCACTATGAGGTTAGCGGTAAATACTACCCCATTAATGTCTAGGTTCACTTTGGGACACACTTGTCTTGTCCTTATTTCTCCACCTGGAGAATTTACCGCTAGCATATGGTTCATTTGTGTGGTTGCTAGGTCATGCTTCTTAACAAACCCTTGAGCAATGAACGAATGGGTAGCACCAGAATCAAACAGCAGAGTTGCAAGGTGTAAATTGGCAGGAAACTTACCAACTACCACGTCGGGTGCCTCTTGTGCTTCCTCCATAGTGACGTGGTTCACCCGTCCTCTCATTACGTTCTGCTGCTGTGGCTGAGTGGGCTTCTTCTTTGGACACTTATGGGCGTAGTGCCCCACTTCACCACAGCTGAAACATTGCACCCCAATCTTAGATGCTTGGCCCTTGTTGTCTTGGGGTTGGTTTGGGGGTCCTTGCACTGCTGGTCGAGGTGGATATGCAGGGCGAGGCTGCTGCATAAACTGACGTTGCGGCTGTGCTGGTGCTGCGGGTGGCCTGTAGTTTGGGTTGTACCCTCTTGGTGCTGAATAGGGTACCGCAGCACGGCTTGTCTGCCCTGTAGGTTGCTGCATCACACGTGGGCGGGTGTTGCTCCCTGAGGCTTGATGTGACCACCCAGCCTTCCTTTTATTCTCATTTTCCAGGGCCTTCAGCTTCCTTTCCACCACAAACGCTCTGTCCACCATCTTTTGAAAGCTTTCATACTCATTGGAGGACATTGCACACTGCATCTCTGCGGTAAGTCCTTCCACGAAACAATCTTGTTTCTGCTCATCTGTCTCTATGTCTCGTGGAGCATAACGGGATAGTTGAGTGAATTTAGTGAGGTATTCCCTCACCGTCATGTTTCCCTGCTGCAGTCCCAAAAACTCTTTCCTCTTGTTTTTGAGTTCACCCCTTGGGATGTAATGGTTGCGGAAGCTACGCTTGAACTCTTCCCAAGTGATGCTCTCAGGGTCATGATGGGCGGCCACGTAGGCGGTCCACCAATCAGCAGCAGGTCCCTTCAATTGATGAGAGGCAAACAGCACCCTCTCATACCCTTGGCATTGTATGATTCTCATCTTACTTTCAATGGTCTTCAGCCAATCATCTGCCTCCAGAGGTTCAGCAGCACTTGCAAACTTTGGAGGTTGAGTTCCTAGAAACTCACTCAACCTTGGTTGGCGTGGTGCAGCTTGTGGAGGTGGAACTTGATGCAAGTTGGCCACTACTTGAGTCAAGTTCTGGATGAGCTGATTTTGATTCTCCAGCATTTGGTGGAGAGGATCAACTTCTTCACGGCGACCACCCCGGTTCTGGCCTCCAGAAAGATGAGAGTTGCATGCCTCATCATTGTTGTTGGCGGGGTTGGCAGCACGTCCTCTTCCTCTTCCGGCCATCTGGCAGAATCACAAATGTAGATTTGAACGCATTTAGTATCATCTTACTACTTTCACTTGTTTGTACTTTGAAGTGTTGAAGTTTTGTTAAATCTTACGAGGGTTTTATATCTCACACCCAATAAATGCACTATTATTTCCTGTGGGTTTACACACCAAAGCAAACAATCTGAAGACGAGGCTGTGGACAATTTGCTCATGGCTTCCACAACTCACGTCACACACCAAGCATTATCACACCATTAACTACGTAACGACTCGACTACTCGACCTCTTGCTAGTTAGGGGAAAGACTCTACACTACTCGTCCTCTTGAGCTGGCTCCTCGGGATCTTCCTCCTCATTTCGGCTACCTTCTGACTCTGCTTTGGGTGGGGAGGCTGCTGGTGGAGAAGTGCGACGACGCCTGATCGCTCGGCGATCCGGGGAGTCAGGGGTCCATGGATCACTTACGGTGACACACAGTTCATTCCCATCTCCTCTTTCTCTCGCCTTTAAGCAAGCTCGCAGCAATGCCTCCGTCTCCTTCAGGGCGTCTCGGACATCCTGAAGCTCTTGTTGACACTCCTGCAGTCGAGTGCTGAGCATGGCAGCATCCTCTAAGCACAAGTCCATGTGCTCATGGGAAGTCCCTTGCTGCACCGGTGGGTACTTGTACTCCGTGGTACCACTCTCACGTTGGAGGACATACATGTACTCAGTTTTGTCCAAGTGACGACGATAGATGTGACTCTGGCAGGTGATGGCCTCCCAGGTGACATCTCTCTCCGCGTCAACTTGTGTTGCTCGACAAGCTGGAGAGTGGTGAATCTTAAGTAGCTGATTCTCGTGTATAATCCTCATCTCCGAACTCCATTCTTCCCTCTTCTCACGGATGGTCCTGGTGGAGTTATAGTGGATGATGAGCTTGCCCGTATTGCCGGCGGCTTCGAGCATACGTCGAAGACGGCGCAACAAATCTCCTACTGCCAATCCGTAGGAAAGGTACGTCACTGGACGACTCTCCTCTCTTTCAGCAAGGGCAACTACGGGAACTCTCCCTCCCGTGGATTTATGAGCGGTGCGAATCATGCGAACCATCTAAAACAAAAGAATTTAAAATTAGGTTAGATAAAATTTCAAACAAAAATCCTATTTTTGAATGGAAGTTGGGGTAAGATGAAGAAAATGACTCTTTTAATAACACTCTTTCACCCACACCTTGGAAAATAGTTTTTAAGAAAATAGGGCCCTTAAATACGTCCATTTCTACCTAGGTCCACGTTCCTACGGGCAACCTTGGCTCTGATACCACCTCTGTCACACCCGGTTTTTCCGAAGAACAACCAAGTGAATATCACATGTATGCCAGGATCATTTTCTCATACATGTGATGACAAATAGTGAAGCATCATTTATTACAAGCCAGGTGTCGAATATAAGTAAGTCTTACATCACAAATGTCTCAATGGACACTAATGCTTCATCACAAGTAAATAAACTAGCAGCGGAATATTATTCTTTAGGGCTCCATCACAGTGTTGCCCGGGGGTCTTCATGAACCTAGAAACCTTCCTCGGGTCCAAAATCTTGGTCATTATACACCATCTCATTATCTTGACCTGAGCAGCAATATAAACCAACAAATATGCAAGGTTGAGTACCAATGGTACTCAGCAAGTGTGGGAAAATTATATCATGCATGGCTAGAACAAGGAGAGGTTGAACCCATGGTTAAAGCACTACGCAATTAATACCTATCACCTTAGCTTATTAAGCACCTACATTACTACATAGGTGAAATGGTCCAAATCTCCCATCCCATCATCATAAACCAATAACCATAATCATCATTTCCAATGTTAAGCTCCCCGCTTAACTTCCAAAACCATCATTCCTCTAATCATGAATAAGTCCAGGCCGCTCTTAACCGTGAGCACGGCTGTCAAGACAGTTTCGACTCTGCAGAGTTTGTACCACTGTACCCACAAGTAGTGATTTCATCCCCCGTTGCCGGGTGGACTAAAAGAACCTCCATTATGCCAGTGGCTACGAACCACATTCACACTTCCCAGGTGTGTGGCCAAGAGATCACTACGAAGCCTTTACAAAGGGATTCCCGACGAGCGTGGGCCCACTGAGGTTTCACCCCTAACAGCATACAAGAGGCTCCAACCCCGCTGCAGTGGCCCCCTCTTGAGCCTTGCGGTTCATATGGTAGTCCAGCTGACACCTACTCCCCGCACCATCCAACACACCCATACTACGCCGGAGATACACCTAATTAATTGGCTAAGCTGCCCCATCTCAGCATGTGGTTGGCACTGTAAAGCCGGGTTACATGCTCCATGAACCGGTCCTTAGGATCCAGGCAAGTACTAAACACAAACCCAAGTCTCGTGCACCCAGCACACAACCAAAACATCCAACTTGCCTTGATCCCTACCTCTACATAACTCACAATAGCTCATTCAAGAGTATGGTAATATAAACTGATGATCTCATATCCCAAATATCCCATTCTAAGCATGGCTAAGCATATGCATGTAAATAAATGACATGGTAAAATAAATCCCAACCCAAGCTACAAGGAAACAAGGTAATGCAATTCTAGGGAAACTTTCCTAGCATGGGTTTCATATTTCATTTGACAATGCAAATAATTCTATCTACACATCCTAGCATAGGATCAAAGTGGTCAAGGACACTTGCCTCCTTCTTGCTGCTCTTGAAATGGGTAGTCTTGGTCTTGGAATTGAATAACTTGTTCTTGAGCAGGTTCTACTTCATACCATCACACATAGCAAAAGAAAAACAACAATCATAAGACATAGTTCACACTTCTACTTCATACAAACCACACATTCATATTTATGAAAGTTCTTTACCATTATATGTGTTGTGGTTACTTTATGTGTGTTGATTTGGGGCTTACATACACTTTTATTTATATGTGTATGATTCCTACTTTGGTGTTCATATTTATACTCACATACTATATATATATATATATACATATATGTATATATGTGTGTTTCAGTTTTAAATAAATTCCTCATATATTAAACTACCAAGTATGTATGAAAAGTATTTTTCTTCCCCATATATGCCTTCATAATTTCTATCAACCCTAAACTGAATTCTTTATATTTTAGAAACTCCATTTATCATTTACTAGTTTCTATATTTTCAGATTTATATTCTTATGCATAATTGTGCATTTTATTATTGAATTAGTAATACACACTACCTAAACAGATTAGGTTCTGGTCCTAAATAATTTAAGATCATATTTTGACCTTGGCTTCTGATGTATACTATTTCATAATTATTTTCCCTATTTTTCTTTAACTATTCTTTACTTAAAAATGTGTCCCTATACTATTAAATGTGAATAATAGATGAAACAGATTTATTTCAGCCTAAAAATATATTTTTATCTCACTCCAAAGTTTTCTAAGTACTGAGAAAGTTTTTAATATATTTGACAATTATGTTTGTCCCCCTTTTTAATATTTAAACACTAGTTACATATTCAATTTTCTAAATTAAATACTAAACAGAGCTAAAATAATGAATTCACCTCATTACAGGGTCTATAATATTATTTTCATAATTTCCAGGGGTCTAGCTACACTTGTCAGAGGTGTTTTTCCTAATTTCTATTAAGTCCAGGGGCTAAAACTGATTTTTAAATGAATTTACATGATTTTCTGGAGTTCCAGGGGCTAGATCTGAAGTTTCCGGGGCTAGCTCTCAATTCCAGAGAACCCCAGGGGGTAGCACGTAAGAATTCCAGTCTTTATAACGCGGGGCTGACGTGGACCGTCTGATTTTAAACCGACGGCTGAGATTATAACATCGAACCGGTACGCGGGGTTTTAAAGTCTACCGTGCGATTTAAAATAAACGGCGCACAAGCGGCCACGTCGCTCTGACCGAACGCGGGCGGCGCTGCCGGCGGCGCACGGCGGCGGGAAGCGGCGATCTCGCCGGAAAGTTTCGGATCCTCGAGAATTCTGCCTAAAACTGTGATCTCATGGCATAGATCGGTAGAGGGGAGGTCAGGGATCTCACCTCGGGGGTTTTCTCGAGCTCGGGGGTCCTGGAAAGTGCTCGGCGGCGAGGTCCGAGGCAAAACCACGGCGAAGCTCGTCGGAGCTGGATTTGCACCGTAAGTCTTCGGGTTTTCTGCACCTGCAAAGTTCCCCGGAGGCGGTGGATCAAGACCAACGAGTTAGATCAGAGTTTCCGAGCTTAGATCGGCCAGAATTCACCGGCGAAGTCTCGGTGCTCACCGGAGCGAAAATCGGCGATCGCGTGAGGAAAACTGATCGGATCGGTGGTTTTTATAGCCGGGGGAGGGCGGTGGTTCTGTTGTGATCGAGTTAGAGTCCTCAGGTTCCAGAATTCGGCTGCGGGACGCGGTTTCCCGATCGGTTGCGATCGCGCGCGCGCGGGGAGAAGTCCGGGGTCGCGGGGTTAGGGATGACAGGCGGGTCCCACATGTCAGCGAGGGGCAGCGCGGCGCGCGCGGGGGCGGGCTGCGCGGGGGTTAGCTGGGCCGGCTGAGGTTTCGGCCCACTGGCCAGTTTTTTTCCGGTTTTCCTTTTTCTTTTTCCATTTCTTTTC
This sequence comes from Neostapfia colusana, assembly GCA_030760725.1. NCBI lineage: Eukaryota > Viridiplantae > Streptophyta > Magnoliopsida > Poales > Poaceae > Neostapfia > Neostapfia colusana. Next base: position 13,077,483 of record JASWHV010000012.1, on the reverse strand, counting down.
TGTTTTGAGTCTAATTTGAATTCCAGTTTGAATTTGAATTTTTGCAAAACATGCAACACGTCCAAAAATTTTTAAATCCCCCTCTGAACATGGTTTATGGTTCTAAATCCAAAATTTGAATCTTGACTAAAAATTTGGGGTGTTACACATGCTCATCTAGACATGAACACAAAGTTAAATTTCATTGTACCTATTGTGGTAGAGATGGTCATGTCATAGATTTTTGTTATAGACTAGCTAAACAAAATAAAAAAGGAAAGAATGCAAGCTAGATCTTATAACTCTCATGCAAAATTTGCTGCACATACTAAACCGAATGTCAGGAACATGCAACCTGCTGTTATGAGTCAGAAAGAAATATTCAAAGTTTACCTCCGGAGCTTCAGTTTTTGCCACCGGAGCTTCAGTTTTTGCCTCTGGACCTTCTGTTTTTGCCTCTGGAGCTACTAATTTTCGTGCTACACAAGTAACACCTCATAAGTCAGTAGTTAAGAACAAAAAATCTCAAACTTTGACTCATAAACCTGCGGTTTTATCTCAGCTTTCGCATGTTATTCCTGCTGGACGTCGTGTGACTCAGTACTGGATTCGTAAATGCCTTTTAACTAAACCTTGTATTGAGTCATCGACATATTGTGCTTCTATGTAGGTTACACGCTTGAGGAAGAAGAACATTTGGATTGTGGATTCAGGTTGCTCATGCCAGATGACCGGTAACAAAGAATGGTTCTCCTCTCTCTCTTCTGTGTCACATGTAGAGAATGTTACTTTTGCCGATAATTCTTCAACTCCTATAATTGCTAAGGGTTCGGTTAGAGTAAATGATCACTACACTTTGAAGGATGTGGCACTTGTCAAAAATTTGAAATACAACTTGCTTTCTGTTTTACAATTGCTAGATGAAAATCTGGAAATTATTTTCAATAAAAACTGCTGCAAAGTTGTAGGTTCAAATAGTGATCTTATCTTTAACATGTCTCGGTTTGGAAGAGTTTTTAAAGCTGATTTTGATATGTCTTCCTCTAAGCATAGATGTCTAGTTGCAAATGATTCTAAAGATATATATTTTTGGCATCGTAGACTTGGTCACATAGGCTTTGATCATCTCATGCGTGTTAGTGCTCTTGCGCATACTTGGGCTGCCTAAGCTTAAAGGGGACAAAGAAATTGTGTGCTCTTCTTGTAGACATGCTAAGATGGTTGCAGGTCCACATGCTCCTCTCACAATGACCATGACAACTAAACCGGGTCAACTTTTACACCTTGACACCGTAGGACCTTCACGTGTTCAATCCTTCGGAGGTAAGTGGTATGTTCTTGTGATTGTTGATGACTATTCTAGATACTCTTGGGTTTACTTTATGGCATCTAAGAATGAAGCTTTTAGTCACTTTAGAACTTTATTTCTTAGATTATCAATTGATCACCCAGGATCTTTAAGAGCAATTAGAAGTGATAATGGAACCGAATTTAAAAATCAACCGTTTGATCACTTTTATGCTGAAAATGCAATAGATCATCAATTTCTTCACCATATGTACCTCAACAAAATGGTGTTGTAGAGAGAAAGAACAGAGCCTTAGTTGAGATGGCTAGGACCATGCTTGATGAATATTAAACTCCTAGGAAATTTTGGGCTGATGCAATTGCAACCGATTGTTATGTCTCAAATCGTGTTTTCTTGCGTGCTAAGCTAGGTAAAACACCATATGAGCTCAGGTTTGGACATAGGCCTAGTGTCACACACTTTAGGGTCTTTGGTTGCAAATGCTTTGTTAAGAAACATGGTAATCTTGATAAATTTGAAGCTAGATCTGTTGATGGCATGTTTCTTGGTTATCCATCTCATACTAGAGGCTACCGTGTGCTTTTACTTGATACTAACAAAATTGTGGAGACTTGTGAGGTTTCTTTTGATGAAGCTAGCCCAGGTACTAGTTCAAATATTGCAGGTCCAGATCCATATCCGCAGGGGAAGAGTATTTTCGTTGAAGAAGAGGAAGAAGTGGTGCTGCTGCCCGAAAATTCAGCAGCTAATGACATTGTTCCAGCTCCTGATCTTGATTCACAGCCAGCACCGACGACCACCATTGCTGGTCCAGATCCTCCTCACGTCACAAGCTCATCTATTTGTGATGAACATGAATAAGAAGCTTGTGAAGTGTCCACTCTCCTCCGGATTCTCAAAATTTATCCTCCACAACAAATTATTGGAAGCTTGCATGAACGAGTTACAAGATCCAGGTTTTTCGACCCCAATTCTCATGCTCATTCTTCTTTTGTTGCTTCTTTTGAACCAAAGATATATCACACGCACTCACTAATGAATCTTGGATTATTGCCATGCAAGAAGAGTTAGAAAATTTTGAAAGAAAAAATGTTTGGAAACTTGTACTCCACCTCAAGGTCACACTTTAATTGGAACTAAATGGGTGTTTAAAAATAAATAAAGTGAGGATGGGGTTGTGGTTAGGAATAAGGCTAGGTTGGTTGCTCAAGGTTTCACACAAGTTGAAGGTCTAGATTTTGATGAAACATTTGCTCCTGTTGCTAGATTAGAAGCCATAAGAATTTTGTTAGCTTTTGCTGCATCTAAAGGTTTTAAGCTATATCAAATGGATGTTAAAAGTGCTTTTCTTAATGGCTACATAGATGAGGAGGTTTATGTCATACAACCACCTGGTTTTGGAAATCCAATTTTTTCTAATCATGTTTACAAACTGTCCAAAGCCTTCTACGGTCTCAAACAAGCCCCTAGAGCATGGTATGATAGGTTAAAAACATTCTTACTTGAAAAGGGGTTTACCATGGGCAAGGTTGATAAAACTCTTTTTGTGCTTAAGCATGGCAATGACTCATTATTCGTTCAAGTGTATGTGGATGATATTATCTTTGGTTGTGCTTCTCATGATCTTGTGTCCAAGTTTTCAGCTATGATGAGTTTAGAATTTGAGATGAGTATGATGGGAGAACTCACCTACTTTTTGGGGCTGCAAATCAAGCAAACCAAGGAGGGTACCTTTGTGCATCAAACAAAGTATACAAAAGATCTCCTAAGGCGCTTCAACATGGACAAAAGCAAGCCTCTTTGGACACCAATGGGAACAGCAACAACACTTGAACTTGATGAAGATTGTGATCCCGTTGATCAAAAAGAATATAGAAGCATGATCGGATCACTTTTGTATCTCACGTCATCAAGACCGGACATACAATTCAGCATATGTCTTTGTGTACGGTTTCAAGCCTCCCCACGTGCTTCACATTGTCAAGCCGTCAAAAGGATTCTCAGGTACTTACATGGAACTCAAGAATTTAGCATTTTTCTTCCTTCTTCCTCAACTGTTACTTTGAAAGCTTTTTCCGATGCTGATTTTGGGGGTTGTAGGATTGATAGGAAAAGTACTTCTGGTGCTTGTCATTTTCTTGGTAATTCACTTGTTGCCTGGTCCTATAGAAAACAAAGTTCAGTTGCACAATCCACAGCTTAATCTGAATATGTAGCTGCTGCTAGTGCTTGCTCACAAATTCTTTGGATTGTTCAAACACTTAAGGACTATGGGGTTGTTATCTAGATAGTGTTCCACTGTTTTGTGATAACACTAGTGCCATTTGCATTGCTAAAAACCCCGTGCAACATTCGAGAACTAAGCACATTGACATTAGGTATCACTTTCTCCATGATAATGTCGAAAAAGGGAACATTGTGCTTCACCATGTAGATACCGAACAACAATTGGCTGACATTTTTACAAAACCTTTGGATTTCACTCATTTTTGTTACATTTCTAGTGAAATAGGGGTTATGCATCCTCATGGCTTAAACTGAGGGAGAATTTTGAAACATGGGAAGTCTATGTGTGAATCTGAAATTAAAATAATATGAGCATAGTATTTCATGCATATATGACTTTGTGATTCCTTTTCATGCTGAAAGTTATTACTACATTACTCGTGTTATACATTTTGTAGTTTTTACCATGTCTAGTAATTGGAATAATTACTTACACTAAATCTGGTCATGGTTTACCCTTCTTGCTGTTTTGAACTTGTTGCATGCTCACAAGTGCTTTTAACAATAAAGAATTAATCAAGTAATCAACTCACATGTTGAGTTTTTATGTTCAAATAAAAAAATGAGAAAAGATCAAGAGAATATGCATGCATCGCACTTCTTCTTTTGAGATGGCTTATCATTGCACTTAGATATGAACTTGAAAGGAGTTGTGTATGACTAAAACCATGTCCTTAAGCTTCTGACTGTCAAATGACATAGGCTTGGCTTGGTTGGTTAGAATAAGGCTGATGCTGCATATAATCTCTTGCAAATGTCATAAGATCAAATTTTGTGCTTTAAATGATAAATAAGATGCAGCAACAAGTGTCATGCTTTCAGGTCTTGAAACAGTTAAGTTTGTGAGATCATGACTTGCTTAAATTGAAAATTACACTTTATCTCTAGCATGGCTTACACTACTTTATGTATCTCATTGATGTGATAGTGTAAGTTACTTGATAGTATGATTTGGATGAGCTTTGTTTTATATGTACATGTTATAATGTGCTCATAACAAATTAAAATTTCCCTTTTGTACCTTGCTGAATACATTGTCAAAGGGGGAGAAATTGATCACACATTACACACATTCACAAGTGTTTTGGCACGATTCTTCTCAGGGGGAGAATTTTTGGTATTTTTGTTTTTCTTCTCATTTTATTTCTGGTTTACAGAGGGGGAGAAATTGTTTTCAAAACTTTTCATGTGAATAAGCCAATGTTCGGATTTTAAGTGGTGTTGCCAATGCATTCATCAAGGGGGAGATTGTGAGACCTATGTGTGCTGAATACATTGGCTTTGACTATAAAAGTTTTGAATACTACCAAAACACCTTTTTAACAAGGTCCGACTCTAGGTCTGAGCTCCTGCAAGGTCCGACGATAGGTCCGACTTGTTTTGGGTAGCTCCGACAAGGTCCGACTTGCTTTGTCTAGGTCTGACTTATTTTGGCTAGGTCCGACATGTTTTTGCTAGCTCCGGCTAGGTCCGACTAGCTTTGGTAAGTTCCGTGCTAGGTCCGACTAAGCTTTAGTAAGCTCCGGTGCTGGGTCCGACTAGCTTTGGTAAGCTCCGGTTCAAGGTCCGGTTAGCTTTGGTAAGGTTCGGAGCTTGAATGCAATGGTTCTGCTTTTAACTTGCAATGTTCCGAACTTGCTTTACTCTTATGGAAATTTTGCTTAGTATTATTTTACTATGTTTTTGGTGTATTTTGGTGGTTATGGCTGATATCATTTTGCTATGGTTTACAACATGCTTATATGAGGTGCTCACGTAAGATGTTGTAGTTTCAAAACTAACGAGAGTCAAGTCGAGGACTTGTGCTCGGAAGTATTAGTTGTTTATTCATGTGCAGTTGTTGCTTGAGTTCAAGACATGGCTGGTGACGGGATCCATTGAACTAGTCTTAGGGAGAAGATGAGGTTCAACAACCAAGTTCGGGAGGAATTGTGGTTGAGTTGATCGGGAGGTTGCGCAGTATGTTTGAATCAAGAACAATGCATATGAAGGTATCTTGGACGTCGTTGGAAGATGTTTGCACGTGTGCAAGGAGTGCATGGACGTGGCTGCATGGTTCCAAGGCGCGATGAAGAGATGTGGACATAAAGAATTGGTCAGAAAGGTCCAACCGACTAGGTTATGGACTCAGGCTGCGGCTGAGTCGTGTTTGACTCAAATATGGAAAGTTTTGAGTTGGTTATGATAGGATTTCGTGTGGGTCACGAATTTGAGTTATTTTAGTAATGTGGTATACGTTTCTAAGGTGTTTGGAAGTCTTAAGATTGCTTCTATCTGCATATAGAAGAGTCCTAAGCAGTATTGGAAAGTTACAGTTTGAATCCAAGTAGTAATAGGAGTCCTTGTTTGAGTTGAGTTGGCCTTCGGGTTGGTTATATAAGCAAGGGAGGCCAGAGCTTGTAGTGCACGACTTTGGGGCTGTTCCTCTTGTGTTTTGATAAATAAAATTCGTATTCTAAAGGAACTTTTGTGCCTTGTTCGTCCGACTTGTTTCAGACAAGTTTTTCTCTTCGAGTTTCTGTTCAGCACTACCTTGCTTCGGTGGTTTTATCATAACTCGAGTTTTACAGATCCAATTGATGTGATTCTTTTCGGGTTGTCTTCACAACTTGATTATATATCATCTATGAAAATTTCACGGTCATTGAATTTTTGGTTTCTGATCTACATGAGTTTCTTTGCAGTATTCCAGAACTGTTTTTCTCGCGTAGGACATATTGACCTTTGTTCGATCTTTCGATCGTAACTTGAGTTTCTCTCAACGGATTTTCATGATTCTTGTTGTGATGTCGTAGTGACTTGATTCTCTACAATCTATACTAGTTTTGTCACAGTTGAACACGTTTAGATTAGTCGGACACACGTCTTATTTAACAGATCGGTTTTCTGCTGAGGGGTGTTTTGTTGCTTCCGCTGAAAAGTTTTTATCTACCATTCACCCCCCTATGGTAGCTTTACACGTGTACTTCGATCCTACAAAAGCTCACCTAGATCTCCCCGATTCCATGCTCATTAACATCATCAAGTTCTCATCATCTTTAATCTCATGAGTGCACTAGCTAAACATGTTTTATTTCAGCTTCCCGTATCCCTTAAATTAAGCAAAGCAAAAGGGAAAAACGACCATACCCGACTCAACAATTTTCCCGGTGACAACGATAGCTAACAAAACTAGTAAACTCCTATAAAAGGGTTTCCCATCAAGTTGACCCAAGCATACATGTTTTCGCAAGCAAAACAGTTTCAAAACATGGGATCAATATGGTCAAGAGGCACTTGCCTTGCTCCTGCGGTTCGTGTTGCTCATGCATCTCGAAGTCTTGATGCTGTAATTCCTCGTAGACGGCTTCTTGAGCGTTTCCTTCTACTCACGACCATGTACATACAAAGATTACAGCAATCAATTATCATGCACAAACTTTAGTCAAGATGCAATGAGGTGGATGAATGCAATTCCTATGGTGCAGTTTATAAAAATCAGTTTGCACGTGTTCTTGCATTTTTCAGTAGGCTTCCATGGGTTTTTATGATGAACAAGGCTGCGTGAATCAAGTGTGGACGTGGTTATGATCTTGACAGAGTTTGTAGATCAATTCCACTGTCAAAAACTGACCAAAATCTGGTGTGTCCACATGCAGAAATTTCTGCTCGCAGGGGGTGGAGAAAACGGGTGCGTAGAAACAGCGGCGACGTGGTAAGAGGGGTAAAGAAGACCTACCTCACTTCTTCCTCCTCTCTCCCTTGCGGCAGGGCCTTCTCCTTGTAATGGCAGCAGCTGGAGATTTTTCTTGGAAAATTATGAGGCTGCGGCTAGGGCAGAACGTCGGGGGCTTCTTCTCCGGCGATTGCGAGGCGTGGCGGAGCTTCGACGGCGGCCAAATTCCAGCAAGGGGGCGGCGACTTGAGCTTGGCAGCACGGGAAGAGAGGGCGGCAGCCAAAAAGAGGGCTGGGGGTGGAGGCTAGGAGGGAGGGTTTTATTTATAAGAGGGGAAAAGAGCTAGGGAGGCTAGGATTTTAGCAACTCAATTATCCAAGGGCTGAGATTTAATTTTAAAAGAGGTGGGAGCTAGGGGCTGTGATTTTATTATTTATTTTCCACCAATGACTGAGATTATTTGGGAAAATAAAAGCCCACCAAAAAACAAAAGGGCGGCTGCTAGGGTTTCCCCCTATTGGGCTGCAGCCAAGGGGGAAGGGCCCACTAGGGTTTCCCCCCCATTAAGTGGTGCGGCCAATTTGGGGGGAAATCCCCCCCCCCCCCGAAATGTGGGGAAAATTCCCTAGGAGAATTTTGGGGAATTTGTGGAAAATCAGGAAAATTGGTGGAATTTAGGGAAATTAGGGGAGAGGGGAATTTTGGGAGAAAATTGGGGTGGCCAGATTTGGCTATTTTTATATTTTTTCTTTTTCTTTTTATTTCTTTTTCTTTTCTACTTGTTTTCATTATTTTCTATTTTAATCCCCTTTTATTATTTTATTTGCTTCTATATTCCTCTCTTTATTTTCTTCTTCTTTTTAAATGCTTCTCTACATGAAAAATGTGTGCAATGCATGGTAGTAAAATTGAGGGTGTTGCAAACCTACCCCCGTTGAAATGAATCTCGCCCTCGAGATTCGATAGAGTGGAGAAAAGATGAGGGAATTCCGTCTTTAGGTCTTCCTCACGCTCCCACGTAGCTTCGCCTTCCGTTTGGTGACTCCATTGTACTTTGCACCAACGGATTACTTTGTTTCCGTAACCCTTTATTTCACGTCCAAGATTTTGATGGGGTGTTCCGCGTAGGTCAGATCCTCCTAAAGTACTAGCTCATCCATCGATACCTGTTCTTCCGGCACTCTTAGGCACTTTTTGAGCTGGGATACGTGAAATATGTCGTGCACGTTGGAGAGGTGCCTTGGCAGCTCTAGTTGATAGGTTACCTCTCCTCGCTTGCCCAAAATCTTGAATGCACCGAAGAGCGAGGTGCTAGCTTTCCTTTGATGTTGAACCGTCGTTGGCTCGGATAGGCGACACCTTGAGATATACGAAGTCTCCAACTTCGAATGTCAAAATCCTTCACCTATTGTCTGCATAGCCTTTTTATCGTGTTTGAGCATCCTTCAAGTTTTCAAGTATTGTTTGGACTTGCTTTTCGGCATCCTGCAGCACTTTGGATCCAAATACTTGGCTTTCTCCGGTCTCATTCCAGAACAGCGGTGTTCTATACCGTCTACCATACAATGCTTCAAAAGGTGACATTTTTAAGCTGGCTTGGTAACTATTGTTGTATGAGAATTCAGCATACGGCAAGCTTTTGTCCCAATTACACCCATGTTTTAAGGCGCAAGCTCTCAACATGTCTTCCAAAATCTGATTTGTCCTCTCAATTTGCTCATTGTTTTGCGGGTGGTATGCGAAGCTGAAATTGAACCGTGTACCTATAGCTTCATGCAGCTTTTTCCAGAACCTAGAGGTAAATTGAGAACCTCGATCCAAAACTATCCTCTTCGGAACTCTGTGACGACACACGATTTGCTCCATATACAGCTTGGCTAATTGTGCCACGGTGTATTTGGTTCTAACAGGATAAAAGTGGGCTGATTTCATCAATCAGTCCACAATAACCCAAATAGAGTCGTAGCCCTACTGAGCACGTGGCAATCCGACTGTGAAATCCATGCTGATGTCTTCCCACTTCCACTCGGGTACTTTCAATGGCTGCGATAATCCAGCGGGTCTTTGATGTTTGGCCTTCACTCTTTGGCACGTGTCGCATAAGGCAACATATTCAGCGATATCCCTTCTCATACCATCCTACCAATAGCAAGTTTTCAGGTCCTTGTACATTTTTGTACAGCCGGGATGTATGGAATAAGGCGAGTCATGTGCCTCCTTTAGTATCGTATCGCGGATGTGCTTCATGTTAGGCACATAAATCCTTTTCCCTAACCAAAGAGTGGCATTCACGTCTTCCTTGAAATCCTTCTCTATTACTTGTCGGATTCTTTCCTTGATTTCCTTTATTTCCTCATCTGTTGTTTGGCCATCTCGTATCTCTTGTTCCAGTGTTGAGTTCAGTTCTACCACCTCCATCTCGTTCAAGAACCCGAGATGTAATCGTTCAAACTCCTTACGCAATCGGGTGGGAGCTCACGAACCGTGAGTTGGTGACAAGCTCCCTTTCGGCTCAATGCATCAGCTACTGCATTGGCCTTTCCGGGTGATAGTTGATTCCAACATCATAATCCTTGATGAGTTCCAACCATCGACGTTGCCTCAAATTCAGATCCATTTGCATGAATATATACTTGAGGATTTTGTGATCCATGTAGATCTCACAACGGTAACCGAGGATGTAATGCCTCCAAATCTTCAAGGCATGTACCACGGCTGCAAGTTCCAAATCATCTGTAGGGTAGTTCAGCTCATGTTTCTTTAATTGCCTCGATGCATAGGCTACCACTTGTCCTCCTTGTGTAAGCACACATCCAAGCCCTTGTCTTGATGCGTCACAATATATATATATATATATATCAAAACTCTTGCTCACGTCCGGCAATACCAAAACCGGCGCTGTTGTTAATCTCTTCTTTAGCTCCTCAAAGCTGTCTTGACACGCTTGTGTCCACTGAAATGCTTTCCCTTTCATCAGCAATTTAGTCATAGGCTTCGCTATTTTGGAGAAATCCTTGATGAACCGGCGGTAGTATCCAGCCATCCCAAAGAAACTCCAAATATCCCTCACATTCTGCGGTTGGTTCCACTTCAAAACATCCCTCACTTTTCCGGGATTAACCGATACTCCTCCTTCGGATATGATGTGGCCTAAGAATGATATCTCCTTTAGCCAAAATTGACACTTGATGAACTTAGCATACAATTGATGCTCTCACAGTTTCTGCAATGTCAATCTCAAGTCTTCCTCATGTTCTTCCTCGCTTTTTGAATACACCATGATGTCGTCGATGAAAACCACGACGAACTTGTCCAAGTACACCATGAAGACCTTATTCATGAGGTACATAAAGTATGCAGGTGCATTCGTCAACCCAAATGACACTACGGTATATTCATATGAATCATACCGTGTTCTGAAAGTCGTCTTGAGTATGTCAGGGGGCTTAATCTTTAGCTGGAAGTATCCCGACCAAAGATCAATCTTGGAGAAAATTTGGGCACCATTCATTTGATCGAATAGGTCCTCTATGCGGGGCAGCGGGTAATTATTGTAAAAGCCCAAGAAAGTGACTTGTAAAAAAATGTTCATCACCTCACAACACCACAACTCTTGTGATGGATATCTCATGAACACTTGTGAAGAGCAAGTAAACCATCAAAAGGGTGATTAGAGGGGAAAGCCCTAACTTCCAAAAAATAGGATTTCTACACATAAGCATGGAAGGTTTAGCTCACCCATAGACCTTAAATAGTCTTGGCAAGGCTAAGGCCAAATTTCATGCAAACCCAATACTTTTTGAGGCACTTTTGGAGATATTTGTAAAATGGGCCAATTTGAATGCAAATTCAAATTTCAGCAACTTTCATCACTTGAATTCAAAAGTTGACTTCATATTTAAACTCAGTATATTTTTTCTGAGTTAGTCCACCAATTTTCATCCCCATTGGACTTCATCTTGTCGGGAGCTAAACTTGCATTAATTCAAAACTGAATTTGAATTTCAGTTCAAATGTGTAGCAAAATTAGCCAAACCAGTTTCAAATTGGGGAAATCAAATTCAAACCATGACTTTGGGGCTAAGTCTTTCATTCAATTGTGAGTACCTGGGATCTTTTCAGTGAAAACAGAAATGAAAATCAGAAAAAGAATTAGAGGGGAGGGTCCCACTTGTCAGTAGCCTTAACACAGAAGCATTCTCGGCTTGATTTTTTCACTCGGCCGAGAGCACGCACCGCCAGCTAACGACGTCGGCGCCCGACCGCGTCGCCTTTGCCACCTCCTGCTTGGTGGCTGAGGGCGCCGGGTGCAGCACTCGAGTAACACGCCAGGCCACGTGATTCCTCCCTCATCCTCTTCGTTCTGCCCCACACACAGCCGAAACAAAACACCTCGCCGGCCGCTCTCCTCGGGTCCTCGGTGCGCCGCTGATACAGGCACTCTCGCGACCGACGATCAACAGCAAAGAGACACGCTGGAAGCTGCTCGAACTCACGGTGAAAACAGCTAGCAAAGAATCTGATATTTGTGATGATCGGTCCACCATCGCGTAAACCAAGCTAAGCACATGTTCTACACATCCCCACGGCCACCTAGGATCAAAGACCATCAGAAACCATCGAGTTTTGGCGCTGCTGTTCGAGTTTTTCGAGCATCCGCCGTTTTAGCCCTAGGTCGACGGTGAGATCCTAGCTCCGGCCGTTTCCATGGCAAACCGAGTTCATTTTTGTGCTCAGCATGCCACAGCGGAGCTGTAGGAGCAAACCGTTCCCAAAATAAGGCCATGAGCAGCCCGGACGACATCGCCGGAGTGGGGATCGCCGCTGTCACCGTCGCGAGCGTGGTTCCGGCCATCGCCGAGCTTCGGTGAGTGGACCAACGTGTTCTCCGAGCAAAGTTGGGCACATGCGGCGGAATCTGTTGAAGGTCGTGCGGTGAATGGTCGGTGGCGAGTTCTCTGGCGAAGCGCCGCCGCGGGGGTCGCGGGAGGTCGCGTGGTAGACGAAGGGGGCGCCGGGTCCACCGGTCAGTCCCTGTTCTCTCGTGGGGATCCACTTTGCGGCCGGGATCCGGTGCGGCAGCACGGGTAAAACCCTGTGGGCTGCGGTGTGGCCGCGAACTCAGTGGGCCGTTTTAAAGAGTGGGGCCCGCCCGCAGAATTTAAACTTTTTGGGATTTTCCAGTTTAGTTCAAACTTCAGATGCAATAACTTTTGCTAGGAAGCTCTAAATTTAGTGAACTAATTTTTGCTGAATTCAGATTTTTGAGTACTCTCCAGCAACACAAATTTCAGCTCATGAAACTCAATAGTTTTCCCGAATTAATTCCCTAAAACTTAAACTGTTGGGAATTTTATCTGGAGAATTTCTTTGTGAAAAATTTTGAAATTTAGCTGGGATGTTCATTTGAAAATCCTTGAGTCACAGTAAAATTTTCGGACCCATCCAAGTTCATTTAGTCCCTATAATGGTCTGATTAAGTGAACTACCCTGAGGAAATAGAAAAATGTACAGAAACATTTTTCAGATTTTCTCAAATCCTGTTTAAGGCATAACTTCATATAGAATTCTTCAAATGACATGAAACCAATTCCATTAGAACCATCTCAAATTCTAGTCTCCATAAAGTAATGGTTGGGGCCATGAAAACCCCTGGAATTCCTTAGAGGCTCTAATATTGACCAAATAAGCATTTATTTGTACAAAGCTCAAATGAACTTTGTTTCAAATGAAACTTGGTCAAGACTCTGGTTTGGACCCTACCAAGCAACCATAAAAATTTCAGAGCCAAAGGGGAGGGCTAGCTAGAGTTATGGTAACTACTTATTCAGTTCTAAACATTGTATTTAAATTGACATATAGTATATCATTTACGTGTAGTCGCTGAAGGCGAGGAAACTCTGGAAGTGCTCGAATTTCTTCTTCTAGACGAAGCCTTAACATCTGACCAGCAGCAACAAGGCAAGCCCTGGTTTACATTAAACCATTTTACAAAGTTTTACTTTGTTATATACTTAGTATGTGGTATAGATGTGCATTAGGTGTAGGATGGATGAAACCCAAGTGCATAACCAGATTTTTCTTATAAGAGTGAGGTAGTGTCTAAGTCCTCGAGTAGACAGGCTATGCTTAATGATTTAGAGAACTTCGGTACCAGTCGAGTAGTTGGAATCTACTCGCGAGTTAGGCTTGAGACACACGGGATTGATTCGAGTGATGTGAGATTGTTTTAGTAAGAAAATGAGACTAGGCAGGGGCTAGGGCGCAGCAAGAGGAAGTCTTGTGTGCGCAGCCCTGTCCATGTCGATTGAGGACTGATCTGTGTGCGTCCCTGCTGAACAAGTATTGAACGTACCGAAGGCATATCGGATATATGGGCCCCGATAAACTGATGTAACCTAAACCTCAGGACGTCGAGGCATAGCACACCGATTTATAGGTGTAATTTGAGGGAAGCAAGGTGGAAATCTGCTAACAGGTATAGAGAGAGATGCTCCGTGTAGGGAACCTCCTGCTCGTTTCGGTGCAACCGGTTCGATGTTTGGGCTGTTGGGTGAAAGGTTGTCCCGTACGGCATCGAGTGAGCGTGCTGTGCAGCTCGACGGGTGGGCGTACGTGACGTGCTCTTCGGGTATCCCTGCAGGTGTATATCGAGTCGATTCGCCGTCCCTCACGGTGACGAGTACCGCTTGTTTACTGCATTGTAACATAGATAAATTATGGAATGTATGATTAAATCCTGCTGATATGTATAATTGTATTGCTGCATGTGTGCCACTAATTATTGCTTACTAAATTTCATATTCATGAACTGTTAACTTGTGGCTAAAATATGAACTAAGGACGAACTTGTAGGCGTGTCCGTTTGCTGAAACTTACCATCCCATGTTCGTTGTAAACTGCATGTAGAGTTTCATGCCTAGGTGAGTCGGTTAAGTCTTGTTGAGCCATCGTGCTCATGGTTGCTGCTTAAGTGTTTTTCAGGAGAGGAGTATCCCACGGACTCGGGTTACGAGTCCACCGGCGAGGGCTACCTCCGTCAGGGACCACGGCTGAGTGGGAGCCGTACACACCGTGCTGAGCTGAGATGTGCAGCTAGTGTGGGTTGCCCATAGGGCTGGGCAACCGACTTTTGCTAGGTAGATGATGTGAGTTGTATAAACTTAGTTTCCTCTGTTGTAATCTAAACACTAGTTTGTAAATGAAGTCTTGTACTACTTTGTACAATTCAGTTGGTTTTCTATGTAATACAATATCGTTCTTAGGATGTGTGCTGTTGGGTGTCGCATCATGCGGCACCACCCTCTGCGATCCTGGATGAGCGGATCCCGGTCCACCACACTTATTCTTGATTGTCACTTTGTTGAGAGACCTGTAGTCTATCCACATCCTTTGGGTTCCATCCTTCTTATCCACGAATAGCACAGGAGGTCCCCAAGGTGACGAGCTTGGGCGTATAAAACCCTTATCTAGCTGCTCCTGAATTTGCTTCTTGTGCTCCACTAATTCATTAGCAGGCATCCTATATGGCCTCTTAGCTATAGGTACTGTTTCGGGTACTAAATCAATGGCAAATTCAATGTCCTGGTCAGGTGGCATACTTGGAAGTTCTTTCGAGAACACATATGAATATTCTTGAACCACTGGAATGCTTTCCAATGTCACTTTATGTGGTTCAGGACTTCCTTCTCAGTAGCTGATTGGGCTGCTTCGAACTCAATATGAGTACGGTGCTCACTCGTCAACTGCACGATCCTTTGAGCACATTGAATCACTCTGTTGTACTTGCTTAACCAGTCCATTCCAAGTATTATATCAATCCCTTGGGAATCCAAGACAATAAGGTTGGGAAGAAAGTCTACCCACTTATTTTAAGACTTACTTTCAGACATACTATATTAGTCCTCATCTCTCCACCGGGAGAATTAACCAACATAGTTTGTTTTATGTGGGATATGGGAAGGTTATACTTGGCAACATACTTGGATGAGATGAATTTATGCGATGCTCCAGAATCAAATAAAACAGTGGCTGGGTTGGAGTCGGCGAGAAACATACCAATCACGATGTTCTCAGCTTGTTGTGCTTCCTCACCGGAGACGTGATTCACATTGCAACGAGCATAGTTCTGCTGTCCACGGTTACCTTGCATAGCTCCACCATTCGGCCGTGGGTTCTCCTTAGGTGTGTTGCTCGGCTGTCCAAGGCCTTTCTTGGGGCATGATTTGCAAAGTGTCCCGCCTCTCCGCATGAAAAACATGCCTTGTTGCCCATAACAGCAGGAATGTTGGGGTGAGACTGGTTTTGAGCATAGGCGCCCATGTTGGGACGGGGCGCAGGAGGCATAGGCAAACGGGGTGCTTGCATAACAGGGCGTTGCTGCGGTGACTGATTAGAGCGAGGTGGATTTGCAGAGCGGAAAGTAGAAGCGGACGAGCCATAGGGTGGTGCAGCTGGTGGTATGAAGTGGGGGCGTATATTGCTTCTTTGTGGCTGTCCTTGGTATGACATCTTTCTCTTGCCCTCTTGTTCAATGTCACGGATCTTGCTCTCCACCACTATAGCTTTGTCAACAAGCTTTTGGAAGTTTGCATAATCATTGTTGAGCAGTTGAACTTGAATTTCGTTGTTCAATCCTCTCATGAACAAGTACTGTTTTCTGTGATCCAAGTTTACATCTTCTGGAGCATACCTTGACAGCTGTGTGAACTTGTTGAGGTACTCATTCACACTCTTCCTTCCTTGACGGAGACCTTCAAACTCTTGCCTTTTTATCATCATGACTCCTTGAGAGACATAGTGAGAGTGGAAACTCTCCTTGAATTCAGCCCAAGTGTTTGTCTCCTGATTGATATGAGCATTGCAAAGAGCGTCCCACCAATCAGGCGGCTGCTCCCATAAGATGGTGTGATGCGAAGAGAACTTTCTCCTGATCATTGCACTGAACAATAGAAAGCTTCTTTTCCATAGACTTCAGCCAATCATCAGCCTCCATAGGATCACTGACTTGTGCAAAAGTAGGCAGCCTAGTCCTCATAAACTCTCGCAATCTGTTGTGAGCCGGTGGTGATGGTGGTGGCGGTGGTGGGGGTGCAGGAATGGGGTTAGGGTTGTTGTTGTTGGCCTGCAGCTGACCCAATGTTTGTATCATAGTTTGCATGAGCTGGTTCTGCATAGCCATCAACCGTTCAAGGTTGCTTGCATCAGCCCTGGGGTTGGCATTTTCAGGAACTTCCACATTGCCATCCTCATGTGGTTTGTTGTTACCACGAGCGTTCCTTCGTTGGCGGTTGGAACTTTCCCTCGCCATCTATGATAGAGTAAAGTAGGAAATAGAGATTTAGATTGATCCCCCAACTATATGCATCAAGGCGTATGAACTAAGCAACTTCCTTTATTAATTTCAGCCTATATGAGGATGTGAACAAATGTCGAAGCATCACACATATCTCCACTATGTGTGGATGTGGACATTCGCCGAAGCGTCCCACAACTCACACCAAGCACACAACTCAAGCAATTATCATAAAAATTTCAGCACACCACTCTTATTTCAGCCTACTACGTCTAAGCGTTCCTATTACAACTTATTCAATGGGAAACCTAAACTTAATCATGAGAACCGGTGCTGTTCTAGCCGTGTGACAGGGGTGGTCCATACATGGGCGCATGCCATGGTGAGTCAGCAGTACATGTAGGGATAGATGACGCTGGCGCTCCATTTGTTCCCGCGTTGGCACGAGTCTCCTCTTGTTTTTCCAGCAAGTACAGCTTCTTGCGGAGGTAACAGATCTCTTCTTGTGCGCTTGCATAGCGGTTTCCTAACTCCACGAGCAACCTCTGAGACTTGTCAGCAGCTTGTTGGTTGGAAAGAGCTCCTCCACGGGGTCCAATGATCTCCCTTGTACCACTCTTTCGATACGGGTGCAGCTCAAAGGTAGTGTTCTCAAGCTGCTCACGGAAAGCGTACCACAGTCCGGTGAGTGCATCCCATGCAGCATCATCAATAGCTTCTGCCCTTGTAGATCTCCATGTGGGTGCGAAGTGCCGTGTGACAACCCTACCGTTAGATAGGATGGTTACCTCAGCCTTCCACTCCTCATGTCCTAGACAAGGGACTTTCTTGAGGAGATACTCTAGGTATAGGCTGCAGCAATTCAGGAACTCTCTAAGCTCCTTGGATATGTGTCCTCCTTCCATCCCGTTGGACCAAAATTCTTGAACTGAACGGTTGGCCCATTCATCACCTTCATTTCCGCCTCAGCAGGGGGTGGCTCCTCTTCAGATTCATCTCCTTCCGACATAGCTTCATGAGGCTCCGCTTGGTGTAAGCCCGCGTGAAACTCCTCCTGAGGTGCCTACCAATGTTGTACTTGTGGATCATCTTCCATGTCTTCTTCAATTAGTTCCACCTCTTCCAGATCCTCTTCCTCATGCATGGAGCTACTGACTTCATCTTCCTCATGGGTTCCATCTTCACCTCCTCCCAATATGGTCCATCAGACACCTCAATGGGGTTAAGTGCACTCCCGAGTGGCGGTGGACGGGTTCTGATGCGTGTTGTGCTCCTAGTCACTGGCATCTATAAATAAGACATGAGAAACTTAAGAGAATAAATAAATAACTCCAAAATTTCAAAAGCTATGAAGCAAGAAAAACAAAAGTGTTGCTGTCCAAAAGAAGAGAAAATAGAGGGGCTGAAAATAGCACTTTGCGGTGGCTGAGTTGACAAATAAAGTGCAGCAGCAAGCAATTTTTGAAAATAGCAGTTTAGAGGGGTGTACCTATGTGTTTTAGAGTGTCCATTCTGCCTAGGCTTGCGTCCTACGGTCAACGTGGCTCTGATGCCAATTTGTGACACCCGGTTCCAAAAATGAACCAAGTGAATGCATATGTGTGCCCAGGATGTTCATCACACATACACAACTTTATCACAAACTGAACTCAGAATATAAGCACGCACAAATAATGTTTAAGTACTTTATTACATTGACTCAATGTCTGACTCATGAATATCTAAATTATTCTTGCAGCGGAAGACTCTAAACGACAGCGGAAAACGACTAAATCAGCGGGCTCCAACTTCAACTCCACAGGCCTGTTGACGGTAGTGCGCATGCCTAGTACTCCACCTGTTCCTCGACATATTCTTCTCCTGTAGCTGATATATATGTGGGAATGCAAGGGTGAGTACATGTCGTACTAAGCAAGTGCAGGAAAAGTATGACTTGTAGCTTACAACAAGGTATGGAATAAAGAGGTTTATTGCAGCAAGCAAATTTTGTTTCACAAACATGGTAAACAGCAACTATTTCTAGGTGAGTTAAATCCCAACATAACCAAGTAATTCATCAACATTCCTTCATCATAATTCACCATTTATCAAGCCTCAACCAGCCAATACTCTTTCTCAAGTTCATCTCATACTCATAAATATTCATAACCATCTCATTTTCATGGAACCAAAACCAAACTCATCGTCATGACCCAAAACAGTCCCAAAAACCTCACCCGAATAACCATCCCAAGTTTTGCCTCTAATCAGGGAAGTTGGCCAGATGCTTGTAACCGGAAGCACGGCTTTCATGATAATTTCACACTCTGCAGAGGTGGCACCACTTTACCCACAAGTTCATGATTTCGTTACCCGTCGGCGACTAGAGAGAACCTCCATTATACCAGTATACAACCGTCGGTGTATGGCCAAGAAATCACAAAATAGCCTTTAATAAGGGGCTACTAGGATGTACGGACCCATTGAGGTTTCACCGACAGGCTCGAATCTCCATCCTCCCACCCACGGGCCCCTCTTGTGCCATGCAGTTCCCAGGGCAGTTCTCCTCGACTTCCATTCCCTGCGCCATCCAATGGTCCATAACAAGCTAGGAACACACCTAATTAGTCAGCTAAGCCGCACCCATATTTGGCCTTGTGGTGGCACTGTTTTCCTGGCATGTGCTCGCATATGAACCGGTCATTAGATCTACGGTAAGCAAACACCATCTCATTCAGCAACATCCACGAACCAAGCTCGCCTAGATCTCACCGATTCCATGCTCATTAACATCATCAAGTTCTCATCATCTTTAATCTCATGAATGCACTAGCTAAACATGTTTTATTTCAGTTTCCCGTTTCCCATAAATTAAGTGAAGCAAAAGGGAAAAACGACCATACCTGACTCAACAATTTTCCCGGCGACAACGATGGCTAACAAAACTAGTAAACTCCTATAAAAGGTTTTTCCATCAAGTTGACACAAGCATACAAGTTTTCGCAAGCAAAACAGTTTCAAAACATGGGATCAATATGGTCAAGGGGCACTTGCCTTGCTCCTGCGGTTCGTGTTGCTCAAGCGCCTCGAAGTCTTGGTGCTGTAGTTCCTCGTAGATGGCCTCTTGAGTGTGTCCTTCTACTGACGACCACGCACATACAAAGATTACAGCAATCAATTATCATGCACATACTTTACTCAAGATGCAATGAGATGGATGAATGCAATTCCTATGGTGCAGTTTATAAAAATCAGTTTGCACGTGTTCTTGCATGTTTTAGTAGGCTTCCATGGGTCTTTATGATAAACAAGTCTCCTGGAATCAAGTCTGTGTAAAAGCCCAAGAATTTACTTGCAAAAATGTTCATCACATCACCATACCACACCTCATTGGTGGATAGCTCATGAACATTTGTGAAGAGCAAGTAAACACCATCAAGAGGTGGATTAGAGGGGAAACCCATAACTCCAAAAAGTAGGAGCTCACATACATAAACACAAGAGGATGAGTTCCCTATTTGGTCCTAAATACTTTTAGGAATGCTTATGCCATGTTTCATGCAAATCCAAACCCTTTAAAGCCACTTTTGCAGACATTTGTGAAAAGGGCTATTTGAATGCAAACTCAAATTTAAGCGAGTTTTCATCACTTGAATTCAAAAGTTGACTTCATATTCAAACTCAGCACATTTTTCTGAGTTAGTCCACCAATTTTCATCCTCATCAGATTTCATCTTGTCGGGAGCTATATTTGGAACAATTCAAACAGAATTTGAATTTTCAAATTCAAATGTGAACCAAATTTAGCTAAACCAATTTCAATTTGGTGTATTAAAATTTGCTCACTGGCTTGGTGGCTAAGTTTACCATTTAAGTGTGAGTAGATGGGATATTTGCAGCAAGAGCTGGAAAGGAAGTAGAGGGGAGGATTGGGCCCACAGGTCAGTCCCACAAACAGAGGGAACGGTCATATACTCAGTGCTCTGTTTTGTTTCCTGTGAGCCTCCTCACCGGACAACGCCACAGAGCTGCTCGGTTGCCACCTCCTCAGCGCATGACGGGCTGGCGCACCGCGCAGCTTCTGCTTGCTCACGCAGGCACCCCAATGCTGCAACTCACGAACCCCGTGCTTTGTTTCGCCGCTCGACAGGAAAAGCAGCCGCACCGCCGCACCTCTGCCTCCCTCGACGATCACCCACTCCATTGATTTTCATGATAGACCGAGCTGCTCAGAGGCTGCACCCATGATCCCTCGACATCCCCGAAGCGAGAAATCAGAAGTAGCTGCCCAAGAACAGGGCATCGAGCTCGATTTGTTTCGTCGATGCCGTACGTCACCGCCGCTACAAAATCGCGTCGCCCGGCCACGAGCGTCCTTCTTCCTCGGAGTTTAGCATGCCAAAAGGTTTGCCTAGGAGTACACTTCCTTTCCCGCAACCACGGCCGCATGCCACCAAGTGTGCTCGCCGGAATTTCAATTCTTTCCGATAGCATGTGATATAGACCGTGGCCATCTAAATCAAAAATTCATGCTAACCGGTCAAACAAACGTCCCTAAACGTAGACAACCATCCGGAAACGCCTGTGCGAATCCATACGATCAAGAACCGCGGGAAACCGTCGAGAAACCACTGAGTTCCTCGAGTTTTTTCGTTCATCATCGGGTTTAGACCTAGGTCGCACGGTGAAGTCCGGTTTGCCGCCACCTAGAGCAAGATCAGGGTCTGGGTCGTTGCTCCGTAGGTCATGGCGGTGCTGTAGGAGCCAACAGAGGAGGTTTTGAGGCATTACAGCGCCATACCGACCTCGCCGAACTACCACGCTGACTGTCGCCATCGCACGACCATTTCCGGTGATCGCCGGCCGGCGACAAGGTCAGCAACAGGTTCCTCGAGCAGTTTTAGGTGGAGGTGGCGAGTTTGGTCGAGTTACGGACATGGGAACCCTCTCCCGGTGAGTGCTCCGGCGAGGGGGGCGGCGGTGAGCCGCGGGAGCGCGAGGAAGACGAAGCCTCGCGGGCCCGACGTGTCGGTCTCTGATTATTACCGTGCATCTGCTGTGGCGTCGGGATCTCGTGCAGCTACGCGGGAGATTATGCGGACCCCAGTGTGGTTTGGCTGTAGAGCTGACATGTAGCCCTGGGGCCCACCAGCCAGTTTAAACATTTCTTTGAATTTCAGAATTTGGTTCAAACTTCAACTAGCCATAACTTTTGCTAGGAAGCTCCAAATTGAGTGAACCAAATTTCATTGGATTCATCGTTTTGAGTACTATCCAGAAAAACAAGTTTCATCTCATGAAACTTATTATTTTTACGGAATCAAATCCCTAAAGTTTAAACTGTTGGGAATTTTATCTGGAAAATTCTTTTATGGAAAATTCTGAAATTTGGCTGGGATGTTCATTTGAAAATCCTTGAGTCAAGGGAAAAATTTCAGATCCATTCAAGTTCATTTAGTCCTCCTAATAGTGAGATTAAGTGAACTGCCCTGTGAAAATGGAAAAATGTACAGAAACATTTTTCAGATTTTCTCAAATCTTGATTAGGGCATAACTTCCTCTAAGATTCTTCAAATGACATGAAACCAATTCCATTAGAACCATCTCAAACTCTAGTTCCCAGAAAGTAATGGTTGGAGCCATGAAAATCCCTGGAAATATTTAGAAGCTCTAGTAATGACCAAATAGACTTTTATTTTTACATAGCTCAATTTAACTTTGTTTTAAATGAAGCTTGGTCAAGTCTCTGGTTAGTACCTTACCAAGCCACCATAAAAATTTCAGGGCCAAAGGAGATATCTAGCTAGAGTTATGGTCTTTACATATTCAATTTAACACATTGCATTTAAATTGACATATCGAACATTGCTTACGTGTAGTCGCTGAAGGCGAAGAGACCCCGGAAGTTTTGGAGTTCCTACTTATGGATGAAGCGCTAACATCTGACCAGCAGCAACAAGGCAAGCCCCAGTTTGCATTTAACAAGTTTACAAAGTTTTGCTTTATATACACATAGCTTGAGGTATGTTTGTGCATAAGGTGTAGGATGGATGAAACCCCAAGTGCATAACTAGATTATTCCACCAAGAGTGAGGGTAGTGTCTAAGTCCTCGAGTAGTCAGGCTGTGCTTAATGTTCATAGAACTTCGGTACAAGTCGAGTAGTTGGAATCTACTCGCGAGTATAGGCTCCGGGACACACGGGATTGGTGCGAGTGATGTGAGATCACTTTAGTAAGAAAATGAGACTAGGCAGGGGCTAGGACTCAGCAAGAGGAAGTCTTGTAGGCGCAGCCCTATCCGTGTCGATTGAGGACCAATCCGTGTGCAGCCCCGCTGAACAATTTTTGAATGTACCGAAGGCATATCGGATATATGGGCCCCGATAAACCGATGTAACATATACCTCTGGACGTCGAGGCATAACGCACCGATTTATAGGTGTAGGTTGAGGGTAGAAAGGTGGAAATCTGCTAACGGGCATAGAGATATGCTCCGTGTAGGGAACCTCCTGTCCATTTGGGTACGACCGGTTCGACGTTTGGGCTGTTTGGTGAAAGGTTGTCCCATACGACATCGAGTGAGCGTGCTGTGCAGCTCCACGGGTGGGCGTACGTTACATGCTCTTCGGGTATCCCTGCAGGTGTATATCGGGTTGATTCACCATCCGTCATGGTTATGAGTACCGCTTGTTCACTGTGTCATGACGTAGATATATGGAATATTGCGATTCAATTCTGCTGATAAGTATAAATTGTATTGCTACATGTGTGCCACTAAATATCGCTTACTAAATTTCAGATTCATGAACTGTTAACTTGTGGCTGAAAGATGAAGTAAGGATGAACTTGTAGGCGTGTCCTTTGCTGCAATGTGCCATCCCATGTTGGTTATGAACTGCATGTAGAGTTTCATGTATAGGTGAGTCGGTTAAGACTTGCTGAGCCATCGTGCTCACGGTTGCTGCTATTGAGTGTTTGCAGGTGATGACTACCCCACGGACTCGGGGTACGAGTCCACTGGCGAGGGCTACCCTCCGTCGGGGACCACGGCTGAGTGGGAGCCGTACACGCCGCGCTGATCTGAGGAGTTAAGATAGTGTGGGTTGTCCATAGGGCTGGACAATCGACTTTTTGCTAGTTAGGTGGGCGCGAGTTGTATAAATTTAGCTTCTGCTTTTGTAGACTCTGTAGATAAATGTAAACTGAAGGTTTGTACTACTTTGTACATATTCAGTTTGTTTTTGATGTAATACAATGTTTGCCTTATGATGTGTGCTGCCGGGTGTCGCATCGAGCGGCACCACCCTCTGAGATCCTGGGCGTGCGGATTCCGGTCCGTCACAGGCTGGTATCAAAGCTGCTTAGCGGATAGCACACTAAATAAGGACAGTATTACGGGAAAACTTAGGATTACGGTTAGGAATCGTTAGTATGCCCAAATAAGGACTATAGTAGTATAGTTATTTAAAGTGGCATGACTAACATATGTGTTATAATTCTGAATTTTGATTATGTGACGACGCACCTACGCTCAGGTAAAAATGGTAAGGAACGCCACCGAAAGTGGTTCAATTCCGGTTAGCTCCCCTGATGAGGAATGTGGTTAAGGGATAGGTCTCACAGCTTGGTGTGGGACGTTAATATAAAACTCTTGGACTCTTCATTTTCCTGAGTTCATATGAAACGCTGGTCCCTGGCGTGCATTAGGCAAGAAAGTGGAAACACCATCGTGTGGTCAGTAACACGATAGTGTGTTCTTCTGGAAATAGCCTAGGAGGACACACGCAGCGCTTGCCATCGGTGTGCCCTGCAGGGCAGTAGGTGGTATCTGTTGGGGTGATAAAATGCCCAACCGTGATGACCCATTCGCGTTCTACTCGGGTTCCCCGTCGTGTGGTGTGAAAACACGATCACGTACCTTGAGACGTGGCTTAACTCAAGGACGGCCGTATCACAATGATATGGGTGTATGTATTTACTTTCAAATATGGACCTGCCTGAAATGACAACAACCTTTGAGTGCATCACTATTGAGTGTTCTTCTGCAGGTACTAACAACGTACGTATTCCGTGTAGTACACGTGTGCGAGAGACTGTTTAGAGCCACAATTGAGACGTGTATGCCGGTATAATCCGGTTAGGATTTTCCTTTTTTGTGAGGAACGTAGTACCGACATATAATAGACATTTCAATTAAAGACAATGTTAATAAGGAACTGAAATAACCAAGTTTCAATATTTAGGACCCTGTTTGGGTAGAAAAATTCAACAGTTGATTAGTTTAGCTCAAAGGGAGGGAAAACAGAGTGCTCTGTTTTGGCAGCAAGTTTGCTGAAATTTAACAGAGCATAACTCACATATTATTTTGCCAATGGGGGTGTGGGATATAGTTCTGGAAAGGAGTTTAAGTTCTCTACAATTTTGTTGTAGACTTCCAGAGAAGAATCACACCTTAAACTGGTTGAAATTCCTGATGATTGTAAACTGTCCAGAACCAGGACAGACTCAAAACCTCTCTGGACTGTTCTGTTTTTCAAGTATAACTTCCTGTAGAAAAATCTAAAATTTCCATATGATCCATTTTTGGAAAGGTTAGGAGATGTGTTACATCTTTTTAATTCGAAGTTTCTGCAATTGCAGCACGGAATTCAGTGGAATTTAGAGTTGAAAAGAGCAACATCCAAGGGAGGTGCTGTTGAAATTCTTCCAGAAATTCTTTTGATTTTGAATTATCATAACTTTTACCAGAGATGATCTGGGGGTAAATAAATACTCGTTGGAAATATACTGAAATTAACTTTAACTTTGGTATTCAACTTGAGTTATGAAAATGCCATGTACCAGGTCAAAATCTGGGATATGTAGAGGCTGATCATTCTGGGCAGAGGGATGGACAGTTGAACTCATTTGAGAGATTGTTGTACTCTAGGGGGGGTTTATTACTTCCAATGGGGTAGCACATACTCATGAGTTGTTATCTTCAACTAGTGAAAGGTTTGAGTATATTTCCTACTCAAGTTTCTTTTGCTAGAGACCATGTTTGTGTCGTATTGAAGATAAAGGGTAGTATATGTGATGACAAAGCGATATTAACGTCTCGTAGTGACCAAATCTAGTTGATATGAACTTCCAAAGAGGAAGTCCATCAAGTTGGAGTTAACTAGTTTGAATTTGGTCTGGTAATGGTGTAGCTTGTGCAAATTTATTACATTATCTATTTACGAGATGTATCGCATGTTTATTGCCATTATGTTTACGCCTATTTTATTGGACTGCATGAAGTATGTTGTGGGACTGATTTTATTGTCGTATGGTTGCAGATGGTTCATACTTGGGTCACACATGAGGTCGGAGGCTCTAGTCAGCAAGGGGGTGATGACTCCCAACCACCTGCCTACGACAACACCCCGCAGCAACAACCACCACCGCCGCCTCCGCTTAAACTTGCGGATGTGATCGCGGTGCTGGTGGGCCATCGTGAGGATCAGACCGATCTGCTCCGCACGATCGTGCAGAATACGTCCCAGGCGTGGGGGGCGTCAAGAGAGGGGGTCTCGTGAGCCCCACACTACGACGTACTCGTATTTCATGAGTACGCATCCTCCGGTGTTCACCGAAACGCAGAACTACTGGAGGCAGACAACTGGCTGCGGACGATCGAGTCCAAGTTCGGGCTGCTCCAATGCACGGAGTGGCAGAAGACTCCCTTCGCGGCTCAGCAGCTTCACGGTGCTGCCAGTGCATGGTGGCCGAACTATGTCGCCTCACTGCCTGCTGGCCACGCCGTGTGAAGAATTCCGGGAGGCATTCCGCGCCTATCATATCCCTCCCGGGATAATGAAGAGGAAGTTCCAAGAATTCTTGGAGCTGAAGCAGGGCGGGAGGAGTGCCCACGACTACTCCCATGCGTTCAACCATCTGGTGCAGTATGCGTCGGATTATGTATCCACCGAGGAGAGGAAGCGAGAGCAGTTCTATCAGGGGTTAAATCCTGCGATGAAGACACATCTCGTACAATGCAATCGTGACACTTTCAATGACCTTGTCAACACCGCGATTATGCAAGAGGATGCTCAGCGAGAATTGGCGGCTGAGCAGCGAACGAGAAGCGCTCCACCAAGCAGCGGGGGTGGAGCTCCTCAAAAATAGCGCATGGTGTATCAACACCATCCGGTCAGCAGTGGCATCTATCGGCGCGACCTCAGCAGTTTGGGGGTCGTTCATTTCAGCCACCCCCATTCCGACCGCCGATGCTGTAAAAGTCCCAAAACTTGTAAATAGAAAACTTGAGCAATGAATAAAGTTGAGTTATATACAAGAAATGGGACTTACAAAAACTTTTGTTTGCTCATGAAAGTGTTGGCATGTGCAATAAAGCTTTGAATTCAGTTTGAATTAAGAGGGTCACTTCAAAAAGAAGAAGGACATTTTCAAAAGAGGAAATTCAAACTGTTGTTTAAGAAGTGGTATTTGCAATGGCCAACTGAAGCATCAGAGGGCATAATTGAATTCTGCAGGTTCAAATAATGGGGAAGGCAAACTTTGGGCAAATTTGGAAGTGCTTTGATAGGTATATCAAAGGGGATTGTAAATTTATTCCAAATTTGAATTTAAATTTGCAACTGTGACACAACTTGTCAAATGGCCAAATGGCTTTTGAAATTGGATCCCTCATAGCTGGATTTGCATGTGCCAAAAATTCGGAGATCTTTTGGGGCCAGAGAGGAGCTGTGGGACCCACATGTCATGGACTGAAAATGGAGGAGACTTTCAACCGAAGCAAACTTGTTGCTCTGTTCAGACCCGAGCCCAAAGCAAACCATCGCGAGGCGCCACTGAGGGCTGCGGCCGACGACACCTCCTCGTGAATTCTTTTGCGCTGGCGAGCTGTTTCCCCGATGTCATCACTTCAGCCGGTATTTTCCCATGCCATAACCCCGAGAGAAACCTCGGTTTGCTTCTTCTCTCGCGCACAGGGACAGGGCCACCGCCGCCACCACCGATCCACCGTGCCGCCGTCGTTCCATCGCGTGCAAGCCTCGGCAGAGCGCCAAATTGGCACCAGGGCATCTCCCTCTCCACCCTCGACGTGTCATCGGCCGTTGTTTGGCCTCCCTACCCCGGGAAAGCCGTGTTGGCACGGCGGCCGACGAGGACCGACGAAGAGGTCGCACGTGGACAGCGCTGCAGGGAACTTGTCAAGCCTGAACAAGAGCACCCTCGGATGCGCTAGGACCCCCTGATGCTCGTCTCCAAAGCTCGGGCCATGACATAGACAGAGCACGAATTCGAGGAAATTTCCCCGGCGACCATAACCCGACCTTCCGGTACGAAATCTAGAAACTCTCCCTCTGTCCTCAATCTTTGGTCACGAAATTAGGCACAGAGGAGCTAAGCTAGATGGCGGTGACCTCCTATTTTAAAACCTAGCTGGAAGCCGACGAGAGGCGACGTATTTTGATGTTCTCCGAGCACAAAACCAGCACTACCATTCGGGCGCACGGTGAAAACCGGGTAGCCGCCGTTTTCATGCTTGGTTGAGCTTTCGCCGAGCTTCCCTAGCCTCCCAGGATGCTGTAGAGCCAAAAAACCGAGAGCTTGGCGGGCTAGGACCGCCGGGCGACGGTGCCGAACCTCTTCCGAGGCCTCCACACGTCGCCGGCCTACTTACGGCCACCGCCACAACGCGGGAAAGGGTCTGTGGCCCCGTGTGGCTCAGTTCCCGCGGCTGACACGTGTAGGATGGATCCACAGTCAGAGTTTGAATATTTCCCGATTAGTTTGAAATTCCAGATTTAGTTAAAACTTTAGAACCTCATAACTTTTTCTAGGAAGCTGCAAATTTAGTAATTCAAATTGGGTTGGATACAGGATGAAAAACTCTATCCAAATATGCAACAAACCAATAGAAAATTATGGAAAATTCTTTAAAGCTTTTCAGCAAAAGAGTTTTTGAGGGAGTTTGGTTCATCCAAAAATTCCCAAATTTTGCCAGGATATTCTTTAGGATGTTAGGAGACTCCTGTAAAATTTTCAGCTCATTTGGAGTTGATTTAGTTGGGGCAATCCTGATTTCAAGTTTCTGGATTCAAATAAGTACAGAAACATTTTCAGAGAATTTCCAAAACTTGGAAATTCAGTTCTGAGCATTCCTTAGCTCCAAAAATCCTAGGAAAATTCAGGCATATTCTATGAGCTATGTTTGAAATTGTAGTTCACTTGAATTTGCATGAAAGTGCAAATTTATTTAGAATTAATTCCTTTTTGCCTAAATGCTTAGGGAATTGTTCTGGGTGATCTAATTAGTGAAATATTATGAATTTTGGGCCAGAGGACTTTCCTGTGACAAGGAACTCACAAGAAAATTTCCAGCTCCATTGGATCCCTGGATCAGTAGTATTCTGTTCAACCTATTAGGTGATCACCACCCAAATGATGAAGCTCAGTTCTCACTTGATCATAGTGCTTAAACACACACCCAAACCACCAGCCCCAGTGTCATTTTAAATTCTTAAACAGAGTTCCAGTTTTAAACTTGTCTTTAGAACTTGTTAGCAAAAGTTTTACAATTAAATATATATGCATGTTCATAACGTGTAGTGTTTAAATGTGGAAGAGTGGAGGAAAGGTGAAGCTTAAATCAAGGAGCAAGAAGGCAGAGATTGAGCTTCAAATCATCAGCAACTAACATCATATTATCTGACTTTAGTCACCTGCAAAACCAAGGCAAGCCCCAGTTTGCATTTAAGTTGTTTTATAAAGTTTTTCATTTGTTCATTACTATGGGTCAAGGTTTGTATGTGCATTAGGTCAAGTATGTTTTATACTCCACTTGCATGACCAAAAAGAACCCTGGGATCAAGAGTAGAATGGTTTCATCGCTGTAGAATAAGGCCGTGCTAAATAGGCTAGGACATCCGGTAGAAGACGAGTAGTTGGAATTTACTCGCGAGCTTTGGTTTAGGATCACATAAAGGGGGATTGGAAAAAGATGCAAACTAAAGTTTACATTTCTAAAGATGAGACCGGGCAGGAGGGTAGGCAGCGACAAGACGAGGTCTTGGTCGAGTAGCTCTGCCTGTGTCGGTTAAGGACCGAAGCGTGTGCGGCCCGCTGAGCAAGTATTGAGTTGTGTACCGGATGCTTACTGATACATGGGAACCAGGAAACCGATGTACCAGGTTCACTGGGTTGTAGAGGCATACCACATCGTCTCGTTAGACCTATGAGCCCGATACGGCACGACCGGTTCTACAGTCTAGTGTCTTGAGAAAGGTTGCCACATACGACGTAATGAAGGACGCCAGAGTTGAGTCTTCAGAGGCGGGCGTATGTGTCGAGTTATCCGGGTAGTGTTTGATTCAAATCACCGTCCCTCGCGGTTATGAGTACCGCTTGCTCACTGTGTTGTGACGTAGTAAGCAAGTTGTGTGGGGACAGTTTACAAAAGTATAATTGCTGCTATGATTATGTTAAACTGCATGAGAACCTTGTTTGAAGTAGAGATAGAGCAAACTAAAGTTATTTTCCACCTTGGGACAAGTAACATTAGAATGAAGCGTTTCTTGTTTGATTGTGGAGTTCCAATGTTGCTGGGCACAAGGTCAATACTATGATGGCTAAAATCTGGAAGTTAAGGATGAACTCATAGGCGAGTCTTTTCGCAAATTACTGGATTAGGTCTTAAGTTACCTTCATGTAGAGTTGCATGCTTTAGGAGAGACGGTTAAGTCTTTCTGAGCCTTTGTGCTCACTCTTGCTATATAAGTGGTTTTGCAGGTAATCTCCGACGCTATCAAGAAGGTTGTCCGGTGAGACTCGGGAACTTCCGAGTTATGTCACCCTTGGAGAACCTAGCCACTGCCATGTCTTCGTGCTGCTAGCGAGAGGAGTCCGCGGGCTGGACCCCTTCTCGAGTGCTTCTTAGATATTCGACATGAGCTGTTTATAGACTTCCGCTGTAGCTATTTTATGTAAATTATTTACAAAGGACATTTGTAAGCTTCCGCTTTTGATTTATGTAATACATTGTTCCTTATATGTGTGCTGTTGGGTGCCGCATAACACGGCACCATCCAATGCAATTTCCAGGCAAGGTACCCCGTCCCCGTGAGTGATTGGGACGGCGGGGTCCCATCAGCATGGTATCAGAGCTGCATTGGTAATAGCGCACGGAGTAAGGATCGTATTACGACAAAAACTTAGGATACGGTGAGGAAACGGTATTAGGCCCACATAAGGACTATAATAGTATAGTTACTTAAAGTGGCAGCACTAACATATTTGTTATAATTCTGAATTTTGATTCTGTAACTACGCACCTACGCTCAGGTAAACATGGTAAGGAACGCCACCGAAAGCGGTTCAATTTCGGTTAGCTCCCCTGACGAGGAAAGTGGTTCAGTCTTAGATCTCACAGCTTGGTGTGAGATGTTAATATGAAACTCTTGGACTCTTCATGTTCCTGAATTCATATGAAACGCTGATCCCTAGCGTGCATTAGGCAAGAAAGTGGAGACCCCATCGTGTGGTCAGTAACGCGATAATGTGTTTTTCTGGAAATAGCCCAGGAGGGCATACGCAGCGCTTGCCATCGGCGTGCCCTGCAGGGCAGTAGGTGGTATCCGTTGGGTTGATAACATTCCCAACCGTGACGACCCGTTCATGACATACTCGGGTTCCCCGTCGTGTGGTGTAAAAACACGATCACGTACCTTGAGACGTGACTTAACTCAAGGATGGCCGTATGGCAATGATACGGGCGTTTGTATTTACTTTCAACTATGGAACTTCCTGAAATGAAACAACCTTTGAGTGCACCACTATTGCGTGTTCTTCTGCAGGTACTAACCACGTACGTATCCCGTGTAGGACACGTGTGCGAGAGACAGTCTTAGTGCCACTGATAAAACGGATATGCCGGTATAACCCGGTTTAGGATTTTCTTTTGGGGATGCTACGTAGTACCGACATTGTTCTTACGGTGCTTCGACACCGTACTACACTTAATAATCCTCTTATTTATCAAGAAATGATTCATGAACTAACTTTCAATTAAAAATGGAAGTTTGAAACAAGTATTAGTTACTGAACTCTTATTTTGAGCTAAGATTCAAATGAGAGAAGGTCTAGGTTTCAAAGATTTCAAAAACAGAATGCTCTGTTTCTGCCAGGAATTCTTGCTGGATTTTAACAGAGCATAACTCTGAGTAGAGTCAACCAATTAAGGTGTATGATACGGTTCTGTAAAGATTTTCAAGTGCTCTACAACTTCTTTGTAGACATTCAGAGCAAAATCACAAGTTAGGTTGGTAAAAAGTCCAGTTGAAGGCAAACAGTTCAGAACCAGGACAGTAGCAAAAACCTCTCTGGACCTTTCTGTTTTTAAGCCATAACTTCCTGTAGAAAAATCCTTAAGGAGCATATAAGTGCTCGTTGGAAAGATACTGAAGTTACTAAAACTTTGGTATTGAACTCAAGTCAAGAATCTGTGGTCAACTTGAGTAAAAATTTGGAGTTTGTGTGAACTGGTCAGCGTAGTCTCGCTGATTAGTTTAGCGTACTTAAGATTTGTTTAAACATGAATGTGGTTATGCTTTCATAAAGTTCATGACATGTTCATGTTTTACTTATATTTACTTACTACTGAGATAGAATTTTGATTGACTCAAAATTTTGTTTCGTGCAGTATGGTACGCACACATCCTCAAGTGGAGATTGGAGGTTCAAGTCGAGGTGGGAATGACTCGACTTCATCACAAGAGCCATCGCCAACCGGATTGGCGGAAATCATGGCAAGGATGAATGAAACTCTCCAAACTCTAGTTCAGCAAGGAATAAATAGAGAAGCTCAAAGTCACATGCCAACCCAGAGCTCGTATCTGGATTTCTTGGCGACACAACCGCCGGTATTCTCTGAGGCGGCTGACCATTGTGAAGCAAATCACTGGTTACGTGTCATTGAGTCCAAGTTTGGGTTGATCCAATATGATGAATTATCGAAGACTCTATATGCCGCTCAACAGCTTCACGGCTTTGCTGGAGCATGGTGGGCAGAATACCTTGCTGTCCAACCAGCAGGGCATCGTGTCACATGGGCGGAGTTCCAGACTGCATTTCGTGCTCGTTTCATCCCTGCGGGCATAATGCAAACCAGTCTGGATGAATTCTGGAGTCTGAAGCAAGGGGGCATGAGTGTTATTGAGTATGCAAAGGAATTCAATCGCTTAGCTCAATATGTCCCTGACTATGTGAAATCACCATCTTTGAAGGGTTATCATTTCTACCGAGGGCTGACCGCTAGGCTGCGATGTGAATTGGCTCAAGTTAGGCAAGAGAATTTTGATGAGTTTGTGAGCTGTGCTACCACTCAGGAATATTATTCCAATCTCTACCTCAAAGAAAAGAGGGAGAGGGACTCATCACAGGAGGAATGCAATCATCTACCTCAAAAGTATCGGTTGGTGATCCGTTCACCTTCCGGTCGAGAGATTCCACAAGAGGTGCAATCATTCTGGGAGTGTGACGACTCTTCTACTCCACAGAGGTCTTATTCACCTCCACCGCAGCAGCGACTTGTTTCTCATGCACCTCAGTATCAACAAGGTGCATCAGAATATTATTTCCCTCAAGAGGTTGAAGATGAATAAGGTGATTTCTCAGCTGAACCGAGTGCTGTTCCACTTCACAGTGACAATGAGCTCAACAACAATGAAGCAACTGAACCGAGCAGCAACATTGTGTCTGTGGGTCCAGTTCCACAATGTGATCTTGGGCAGCAAAGAAAAGCTATGTCCAAAGTGGGGACAGTTAATTATGTGTCAGTCGATGATCTGCCAAAGGGAGGACCTATTCTTGCCGGCAGGTTCACCTTAAATGACAAGCCGGTTGTCATTTTATTCGACTCTGGTGCAACACATAACTTCATTAGCAGGGCAACAGTGATCCGGGACCAGATATCCACCACTATCACCAAAGGTTCATACCTTATTCATTCGCCAGGTGGAGACATATCCACTAATGAAGTCGTCTCTCGAGCACCCCTCTGTTTGGGTGGAAAAATTTATCCTACCACCCTCATTATTCTCGAAGACCAAGGAATCAATGCCATATTGGGAATATCATGGTTGACCTTCCATAAGGCTGTTCTGAACATCGAGAACAGGAGTGTTCACTTGGACTCTCCACTTCACCGATGTCAAACATTGTATCTCGGTGAAGCGGTCTCCAAAGACCCGGAAGTATGTAATGCCGAGGTTTGCAAGGTAGAAGACATTCCGGTAGTCCGTGAATATCTGGACGTGTTTCCCGAAGATCTTCCAGGCTTGCCACCTGAGCGTGAGGTGGAATTCAAAATAGAGTTGATACCGGGAACCACGCCAATCTCTCGGAGACCATAAAAAATGGCTCCGAATGAATTAGCCGAGCTGAAGGAGCAACTCAAAGATCTGATGGACAAGGGGTTTATTCCTCCAAGTTCGTCACCATGGGGTTGCTCGGCTTTATTTGTGAAGAAGAAGAAGGATGAGACGCTGAGGCTATGCATCGATTATCGTCCTTTAAATGCTGTGACAATAAAGAACAAGTATCCACTACCACGAATTGATATCCTCGTCGATCAGCTAGTGGGTGCTAAAGTCTTCTCCAAGATGGACTTAAGGTCGGGATATCATCAAATCAAGATTCGAGCGGAAGATATCCCGAAAACAGCATTCCCGACAAGATACAGACTCTATGAGTATCTTGTCATGTCATTTGGGTTGACCAATGCTCCGGCTCACTTTATGTACCTTATGAACTCGGTGTTCATGCCGGAGCTGGATCAGTTCGTTGTGGTATTCATCAACGACATCTTGGTCTATTCCAAATCTGAAGAGGAACACTCTAAACATTTGCATATTGTGCTCAAACGACTGAGAGATCACAAGCTCTATGCAAAGCTTAGTAAATGTGAATTCTGGATCAACCAAGTGCCATTTCTTGGACATATTATCTCGGCGGAAGGCATTGCTGTTGATCCAAGCAAGATTGAACAAGTGCTGAAGTGGAAATCTCCAACATCAGTCCATGAAGTCCGTAGCTTCTTGGGTTTGGCGGGATATTACCGGAGGTTAATTCCGAGCTTCTCAAAAATCTCCAAACCTATGACGGAGCTACTGAAGAAGGGCATCAAATATGATTGGAGCAAGCCATGTGAGGAAGCTTTTCAAGCGTTGGTGAAACACCTCACAACAGCCCCGTTTCTAGCTCAACCGGATACAACCAAGCCTTTTGATGTTTATTGTGATGCGTCCGGCATCGGGCTTGGGTGTGTACTCATGCAAGGAGGACGCGTGGTCGCATATGGATCACGGCTGTTACGGAATCATAAGCAACATTATCCAACTCATGATCTCGAACTTGCTACCGTGGTATTAGCTTTGAAGATGTGGAGACATTACTTCTTGGGAAATCTGGTTCATCTCTACACCGACCACAAAAGCTTGAAGTACATATTCACTTAGAAAGAGTTGAATATGCGGCAACGGTGATAGTTAGAGCTAATCAAAGACTATGAGCTTGAAATTCATTATCATCCGGGCAAGGCAAATGTGGTTGCCGATGCACTCAGCCGGAAGTCTCATATTCATAACCTGACCATTACGCCGATAGAAGAGGAAGAACCAAGCCTCTACTTGGTTCCATATGGAGCCCTACATAATCTAGCTCTCATACCCACAATAAGAGAGGAGGTTATGGAAGCTCAAAAGAAAGACAAGGGCATGGCTCATATCCGAAGGAGGTTGAAGAACGGGGAGATGAAATGTTTCTGGTTAGATGATGAAGACACTCTATGGTTCAAGGACCGGATAGTCGTACCCCGTGGTATGAGGCTGCGGAAGAAAATTTTGGATGAGGCTCACTTATCCAAATTTTCTATTCATCCGGGCAGCAACAAGATGTACCAAGAATTGAGGACTAAATTCTTGTGGACCCGGATGAAGAGAGAGGTTGCTAAATACGTATCAGAATGTGATACGCGTCGGGGGGTAAAACCGACCACATGAAGAAAGCGGGAACCTTACAACCGTTAAGCGTTCCGGCATGGAAGTGGGAGGATATTAGTATGGACTTCATTGTTGGACTACCTCTCACGGCTAATAAGCATGATTCAATTTGGGTAATCGTGGATCGGTTAACCAAATCAGCACGCTTCATTCCGGTGCGTACCAAATACAGCGCCAAAAAGTATGCAGAGTTGTACATAGCACGAATCTTTTGCTTGTATGGAGTTCCCCGTACCATTGTCTCCGACAGAGGATCGCTGTTCGTGTTCCGCTTCTGGGAACAGCTACACGCATCCTTGGGAACTAAATTGATTCGAAGCTCCGCGTACCACCCTCAAACCGATGGGCAAACTGAGAGGGTGAATCAAATCCTTGAAGATATGCTAAGGGCGTGTGCCATCCACCACGGTAAGAGCTGGGATGATCACTTACCGTTGGCAGAGTTCTCGTATAACAATGGTTATCAAACGAGCATAAACATGGCACCTTATGAAGCTCTCTATGGCCGGAAGTGCCGCACACCCTTGAACTGGTCCGAATCTGGCGAGAGAGTGATTTACGGGATTGACCTCGTAAATGAAGCTGAAGAGCGGGTAAGGCTTATTCAAGCAAATCTTAAAGCCGCTCAGTCCAGGCAAAAGAGCTACGCGGATAGGAGGCGTCGTCCTCTAGACTTCCATGTTGGGGACCACGTGTATCTCCACGTATCTCCTATGAAGGGCATTCACCGATTCAGAGTGAAAGGAAAATTAGCTCCGCGCTTTATCGGTCCCTTCGTCATCATTGAAAGATGTGGAACCGTGGCATACCATTTGGAGCTGCCGGCAGCCTTAGCCTGAGTTCGTAACATCTCCACATATCTCAGTTGCGGAAGTGTTTGAAGGTTCAAACAGAGATCCTCACGCATGGCGTAACAGATTTGAAGCCGGACCTTACGTATGTTGAGCGACCAACCCGGATAATTGATGAGAAGACTCGTGAAACAAGAACTCGGACGTTGCGATTTTTCAAAGTGCTATGGGAAAATCACACGTCCGAGGAAGCTACCTGGGAAAGCGAGGAGTATTTGCAACGTAATCATCCGGAGTTGTTAGAGGCTTATGTTGAGTAGTTGTCCTCTCCACATTGTCCTTAATCATCAATCTCGGGACGAGATTCTTTTTAAGGGGGGAGGAATGTAAAAGTCCCAAAACTTGTAAATAGAAAACTTGAGCTATGAATAAAGTTGAGTTTGAATACAAGAAATGGGACTTACAAAAACTTTTGTTCACTCATGAAAGTGTTGGCATGTGCAATAAAACTTTGAATTCAGTTTGAACTAAAGAGGCTCACTCCAAAGACAGGAGGGCCATTTTCAAAAAGGAAAATTCAAACTGTTGTTCAAGAAGTGGTATTTGCAATGACCCACTCAAAAATAAGAAGACATATTTGAATTCCTCAGGTCCAAATAATGAGGGAGCCAAATTTTGAGGAAATTTGGAAGGGCTTTGATATGAACATCAAAGGAACTTGTAAATTTCACGCAAATTTGAATTTAAATTTGGAACTGTGGCATAAATGGTCAAATGGCAAATTGGCTTTTGAATTTGGATCCTTCATAGCTGAATTTACAATATGTCAAAATTTGGAGATCTTTTGGGGCAGAAGGGAATTGTGGGCCCCACTTGTCATAGAGAGGGGGGGGGGGTTATGACTTACTGCTTAAGTCTGCCTCTGTGTGTTGGATTCCACCCGAGCTGCCGAGGGGGCTGCAGGCGCCACCCCGACTCCACGGGGAGGACACCTCCAGGTCTTTATTCTCGCGCTGGCGATCGACTCGGTGGTTCGCTCGTCCTCATCGTGTGAAGTAGCCGTAAGCGAGCTGTGGTGCCTTGCCTCTCCCCGAGTAAACAACCGAACAGCACGCTGCCGCCGCTCCCCGGTGCTCCAGCAGAAACAAGTGAAAACCGGTGCACAGCCTCCCTCCGAACTGCTGAACAGCACCGCGCGCCCACTCTTCTTCTCCCCGACACAAAAGCTACCGAGGTTGGGCCTCTCTGCCGCAGGGGCGCCGTGTTCGCGCGGCAGCCGAAAGAGAACCGAGGAGAGAGCTCCCGTGGACAGCTGAGTCTAGCGCCTGTCACAACCAAGTGCCGGTGTCCCCGGACGCGCTATGGCTCCGTGGTGCTCACCTCCAAACCTCAAGCAAATCCGTGAACCGCCGAGCAAGAATTCGGAGAAACTTCGCCGGCGGCCACAGAACGATGTTCCGGTATGAATTCTAAAAATTTCCACTCCCTTCTCGTCTTTAGGTCACTAAACTGTGCTCAAAAGGACCTAGACTCGAGGGCAACCCGATCCCCCTCCCCAATCCTGGCTTGAAACCCCATATTAGCAGACCATTTTGAAGTTTCCGAGCGGCGATCATGGCAGGAACCGTCGGGCACACAGTGAACCCCCACTTGCCGCCATTTCCGAGCCCGTTTGATGCCGTGCTGAGCTCGCCTGACCTCCACTGATGCTTTAGAGTGGATCCGCCGAACATTTGGCGGGCTAGGGTGATTGGGCCATGGCGCCGAAGCTGTACTGAAAGGTGCGCACGTCGCCGACCGGTTTCCGGTCACCAGCAGCCCGAGATCAACGCACCAGTGGATTGCTCGTCCCTGAAAAACCCCAGGCGGCGAGTACCGCACCGGGAGACGGCTGGGAAGCCGACTCCGGCGAGCTCCGACGAGTTTCCGGCGAGGGGGCGGTGCGGGAAAAAGGAAACAGCTCGGGGAAGAAGACGACCGGTGGGTCCCACGTGTCAGTGGCGGAAAAATTAAATCCCCGATCAGCTGCGGCCCCAGGATCCAGTGTGGTGGCGCGGGAAAAATCCTGTCGGCCCGTGTGGCGTGATCCCAGCAGCTGACACGTGTAGGAGGGACCCACAGTCAGAGTTTGAATATTTCTCGATTTAATTTGAATTCCAGATTTAGTTCAAACTTTAGAACCTCATAACTTTTGCTAGGGAACTCCAAATTTAGTGATTCAAATTGGGTTGGATTCAGGATGAAAACCCTCTCCAAATATGCAACCCAATATTCATGAAAATTAATAGCAAATTCTGGAAAATTATTTAAATCGTTTCAGCAAAAGAATTTTTGAGGGAGTTTGGTTCATCCAAAAATTCCCAAATTTTGCCAGGATATTCCTTAGGATGTTAGGAGACTCCTGTAAAAGTTTCAGCTCATTTGGAGTTGATTTAGTTAGGGTGTCGCATCGAGATACTGGGCATGTGGATTCCGGTCTGTCACAGTGTGGACGTGGTGATTATCTTGACACAGTTTGTAGATCAACTCCACCGTCAAAAATTGACCAAAACATGGTCTGCCACACGCAGAAATTTCTGCTCGCAGGAGGTGGAGAAAATGGGTGCGTAGAATCAGCGGCGACGTGGTAAGAGGGATAACGAAGACCTACCTCACTTCTTCCTCCTCTATCCCTTGCGGCAAGGCCTTCTCCTTGCAATGGCAGCAGCTGGAGATTTTTCTTGGAGAATTATGAGGCTGCGGCTAGGGCAGAACGTCGGGGGCTTCTTCTCCGGCGACGGTGAGGCGCGGCGGAGCTTCGACGGCGGCCAAATTCTAGCAAGGGGGCGGCGAATTGAGCTTGGCAGCAGGGGGGGAGAGGGCGGCGGCAAAAAAGAGGACTGGTGTGGCGGCTAGGTGAGGGTTTATTTATAAGAGGGGAAAAGAGCTAGGGAGGCTAGGATTTTAGCAACTCAATTATCCAAGGGCTGAGATTTAATTTTAAAAGAGGTGGGAGCTAGGGGCTGTGATTTTATTATTTATTTTCCAACAATGGCTTAGATTATTTGGGAAAATAAAAGCCCGCCAAAAAACAAAAGGGGGGGGCAGCTATGGTTCCCCCCCCCCTAATGGGCTGCGGCCAAGGGGTAAGGGCCCACTAGAGTTTCCTCCCCTTAAGTGGTGCAGTCAATTTGGGGGGAAATCGCCCCCCCCCCCCCAGATGTGGGGGAAAATTCCCTAGGGGAATTTTGGGGAATTTTGGAAAATCAGGAAAATTGGGGAAAATTAGGGAAATTAGGGGAGAGGGTAATTTGGGGGAAATTTGGGAAATTTTGGAGGAAAATTGGGGGTGGCTAGATTTGGCTATTTGTTTTTTTTCTTTTTATTTTATTCCTTTTTCTCTTCTATTTATTTTCATCATTTTCTATTTTATTCCCTTTTATTATTTTATTTGCTTCTATATTCCTCTCTTTATTTTCTTCTTCTTTTTAAATGCTTCTCTACATGAAAAATGTATGCAATGCATGGTAGTAAAATTGAGGGTGTTACACCCTCGCCTGGGGGCCGGAGACGAAGCTTCTGTCAGGATGGACCAGCTTCCTCTTCGACGCCCTGCTGGTCTCTGGGGCATCCTTGGGTGGCGAATGGGGTTGCGCCGCAGACTCAGGCCTCCCTGCCGGCTCCCTCCCCCTGCCTGGGAGTGAGTCCGGCACAGGACCTGACGGACCACCGGCGCCATCTGTTCCGGGGATCTCGATGCCCCACGAGGGATCCCCAATCTGCCGCAGTGCGACATCAATGTCGTCCAGTGTCAGCGGTTCCCTCAGCAACCTCGACCGCGCCTGCGAGTTGAGGTAGACGGGCTGGCAGCTCGCCGGCGGGGTGATGGAGTCTTCGGTAATCGGGTCACAGGAGAGCTTCTGCAGCATCACCTCCAACATCCCCTGATTCAGCGATGACCCTGCTCCGCGCTCCAACCAGGTCATGTCACCCTCCCAGGTGTACTGCCAAGTAGCCCGAACACGCTGCTGGACAGGAGCGATCCGGCGGGACAGGAAGTCTGCCAGGACCATCAGCGAGGTTAGGCCTTCCTTCACCAAGTACTTGATCCTCTCCAGCACCGTCGTGTAGGCGTCCTGCAGGTCGAGGATCTCATCCCCAACAGCCACCTCGGTCATTGGCGGGCCACCCGACAGCTCCAGACGATCATGGACGTCAGTCTGAGAAATTACCTAGTCCTCCCTCCAGTGCTCCCACTTCCCGGGAGTGAAGGGCGCGATGTAGGGCGTGGAGTGCCTCCTGCAGTGTTGGAAGTAATAAGCCCCCAGCTGGCTTGTGCTTATCCCTAAGGACCTCAAGGAGAAGAACGCCCTGAAGAGCCGCACCGAAGGCCTTACACACACAAACATCTCGCAGAAAGTGGACAAAGACGGCCACTAGTGCGAGAGCGTGTGACATGAGGTGCTGTAGCTGGAGCCCATACACCTCCAGCAGGGTGAGGAGGAAGGACGACGCCGGGAGCACGAACCCAGACAACACATATGAGGTGAAGAGTATCACCTTGCCGGGTCGCAGTTCCGATAGCGGGACCCTCCCGCGGGGGATCTTTCCGTCAAACGTGGCTTATTGCCAGCCAAGCAGACGCCTCACGATAGCGATGTCGCCATCGCTCCTAAGCCTGGATGAACAGAGGTCGGAAGATATTGCCGAGAGGAAAGGTTGAGAGCGCTGGGGAGCAAAGGCTTCGAGCGCGCAGGAGGGAGACGAAGATCGCAAAGGGCAGAAGGGAATCCTCCTTCTCTGGAAAGATTCTTTTTATATGCCCGCAACCTCTGGCATAGGAGCGACGTTTGGGTTTCCATCATGCTGTGCCGCAGGTTACCTGCCTCTCCCAATGATGAGTAGGACCCAGGTCCACCAGTCAAACAATTGGGGCCAGGCGGGTAACTTCTCGGGAGCGTCCAGTGGTTCCCGGGAAAAGCGGCGTGGTGGAGCTGCAGTGACCGACCCAAAGGCTGCCGCAATAACTGCCCCGGGCTGACCCCTCGAGCAAGTCGCCACGACCCGCCAGTCAGGGGCAAGCACGCGTCCACTACGCCAACGATGTTCTGCCACTTCAACTGGTAAGTACGCCCATTACGCCAGGGACGTGCGGCCTTTTCGTCTCTTAGGTACAACCACTCGGCGTCTACGAGAAGATCTCACCACCACTTCGGTTTCCAAGGCACAGGTTCAAAACCACCACGCGGGTGAGATGGGGGCCCCACCTTGTGGGTTTAGTGCCTCCCCCGAGATGGGCCCGGGGGCCACTATCGGTGCTCTGCAGACCGGGTACCCCCGCGTAGTGGGTAAAAGACAGCCTGGGCCCTGCCTCCCTGCTGAAGCGGGCCCCAGCATAAGCCACGTGCTCTGGGCCCCATGGTGAGCCCTGGGGCTACCACGTGCGCTTGGGCTCCGGAGCTCACACGTGTCCTGGGCTCCGGTCTGGGCCTCCCCGTTGAGGTGAGGTTCGGAGCTGCCACGTGTCTCCGGCTTTGAGCGACCTCCCCGAAGAGGATAGCACCGGGCCTGGCACGTGTCCTGGGCTCCGACCTAAGCCTCCCCGCTGAGGAGAGGTCCAGAGCTGACGCGTGTCCTCCGGCAACGAGTGAGGGGACCAACCCGTGGTTCACCCACTCCAAGATCACATAAGATGGTGCCGTGCGATGCGGCACCCAACAGCACACACGAAAATATTAAAGAATAACATACAAACTTTTATTCGATAAGCGGAAGTCTTTTACAAAATATAACTATACAGAGAAGTATTGTACATTAGTAGCCTCTCATCCTAACTATGCAAAAGTGCAGCCGTCCAGCCCGGGGACGCTACACGCTAGCAGCATGGAACCAGAGAAATCACGGCGGCGTGCAGGGCTCCATCTCGGCCGTGTACCCTGACGGGGGCATCGCCTCATCCTCGGAACCCTCCTCATATCTCTCACCTGCATACAGCTAAAATATTGCAACCGTGAGCATGATGGCTCAGCAAGGCTTAACCGTCTAGCCTAGGCATGGAACTCTACATGCAGGGAGGTGTATGATAGGAAAAGGAATTTGCGACAAAGACACACCTATAAGTTGATCCTTACTTTCAGTTTTATAGCAGCAAATTCATGTGCCTTAGGCAGCCCTCACATCGGAAGTCCACAATCAAACAAGA
Organism: Neostapfia colusana; assembly: GCA_030760725.1. NCBI lineage: Eukaryota > Viridiplantae > Streptophyta > Magnoliopsida > Poales > Poaceae > Neostapfia > Neostapfia colusana. The sequence continues at coordinate 13,034,960 of JASWHV010000012.1, read as the reverse complement.
AACGCTTTCCTCCGATGTGGTGATACCCAAAGCGGAAAGTAAACTTAATTAGCTCTACATCTACAGCAGACATGGTTTCCAAAACATTAATATATCATCACAGCATATTATCTTTCAGCTGGCTTACTTCACTTCTTACTACGTCACAAAACAGTGAACAAGCGGTACTCAAATAACCGCGAGGGACGGTGATTGCAATCAGGAGACACCCGGACAACATGTTGCATACACCCACTTTCAGAAGCGTGATTCCACACCCCTTCCTACTCTGTTGTATGCATCAACCTTTCAAAGGCAACCCAAATGCCGAACCGGTCCATCCGTAACAGGCAGGAGGTCCCCGCGTGGAGCGTGACTGTGCCCACCGGCAGATTTACACCTTGCTACCCTCAACCCACTCCTATTTACGGTTGGGTAAGCCTCGACACCCAGGTTAACCATTTACATCGGTTTCCTACTTATGTCAATGCCATCCGGTACTGTTCGATACTTGTTCATCAGGCCCGCACACAACTCGTTCCTCAATCGACACCAACAGGGATACACACGTGAGACCTCCGCTCACTGCTTCCTATCCTCCCTGCTGGGTCTCATTTTTTACCATTCTTAAGCCATTTTCTATTCTGACCGAACCGTGTGATAAACCTTACCTCGCGAGTAGATTCCAACTACTCGACTTCTACCGAGGGCCTAAGAACATTAGCAGGGCTTTGTCTACTCGTCGGCTCTGTAAGCTACCCAACCCTTCATAGGATTTAAAAGGTTATGCAAGTGGGGTTTCAATCACCTTAACTCTAATGCAAACATTCACCCTAGACATAAGTGATACAAATAAAATTTTTTATAAAAGGTACTTAAGTGCAAACTGGGGCTTGCCTGGTTGCGAGTCAAACGGGGAGTTAGCTTCAGGTGGGAGGACGTCCAAGGGCTCCGGTGCGTCCTCAACTTCGGTCACTAAATGAAATGTAGCAAAGTAGATGTATTAGTATTAAGTATTTATAAAAATTGAACTACTATTCATAGCTACTGCTATTTAGGATCCTTAATTGGCTTTGGGATTTTTACAGAGGATACTAGACTCCCTAAGGATGATTTGAGCAAAATTTGGAGACATGTCATTGCATAATGTAGTCTTTAAAATTCCTACAAGTACAATGCTTCTCTGAATTTTGAGCCCAAATCAGGAGCTTTGACATAGTTAGTAATGGAAGATATGATTAGGGTAAGTCTCCATGGTTCTAACAAAAACTCGAAGAACTCCTTCAGTCCTTGATGGTTTCCGGCGCCGTTTGAGCGAGAAGGATCGCAGGGGTCTAGCAAAGCTTCTCCTAGACCAGAATAAGATCTAGCTATCGCAGCACGAAGAATTTGATCGTAGACCGAGAGGTGTTGCTATGAACTAGGGTTTGGTAAAAACCCAAAATTCTCACTACCCGATTGATCAATTGTCCTGAGGCTTTCGGTAACATGATCTACAGACAACAACGCACCTTTCTTGTGCAGGGAAGGGGCGGTGACACTGGCCGTAGCACGCTGTCCACGGTGAACCGAACGGGGTTCCGCCGAGCACCTCCGAACGCCGGCGCAAATCCTTGGTTTGCACGTAGCACGGGCTAGGAAACTTAGGTGGAGGAACGGTGGAGGCTGGAGCACTCTCTTGCGCTTCTTTTTTCTGTTTGGGGCTCGATCATCCGAGCTCGGGCGAGCGTGGGCGAGGGGGAAACAGAAACGGCATGAAGGCGGTTTCTCGAGGGAGAGAACGAAGGGAGCGGTGAGTAACCGGCGAAAATGAAGACCGACTTCGTTGCTGTGACCGTGGGGTGATGAAGCGGCTGGCGATTGAGGAACCAGGAGGTGGCGCGGTGGAGTTCCTCGGGAGCGGGTTTCACCGGGCACTGGCAGCCTCTCGGCGATCAGCCGATGAAAACAGAGGCGGTAGGCTCTGTTGTGAGGCTGACTGCTGGGCCCCACCTCTCTCTCTTTTACTCCAGTTTTTCTCTGATATTTTACCCCAGCAACTCAACATTTAAGGCTAGACTTTCACACCAAGTTAAGGTTTGAATTTGCTGAATTCAAATGGTTTGAATTCTGGTGTAAAATTTGAATTGTGTTTGACCCTTTGAATTTGAAATGGAGTTTGAATTCTCTACTTAGGTTTGTCCCAAACACATAGCAAACCAGCCCCAAAATTTCCAATTTTTGGCATGGCTGCTCATTCAAAGGTGGAGAACACTTTTGTGAAACCCAATTTTCAAATTGAGCTAATTGGAATTTGAAACTGAATTTGAAATTCAGATTTGAGGGCTTTTCCTTTTAATCCTAAACAAAGATGAAAACTCCTCCAAATGAGCTGATATTTGGAAGGGTGAATATTTGGAATATGAAGATCCAAGCTGTGCATTTAGATCTCCATGTTTGGAAGTTTTGGGAAGTCTAAACCCTCACTTTGAACTTACACCATTATAATTCAAAGTTTTAATTCCCCTCATTTTTCATAAGTGTATATGAGCTGAATTTTCTTGCTACCACTTTTGGGGATTTTACACCGAGCCGGGCGATAGCTCTGGTGCTGACACGTGCCCAGGGCTCCGGTCCGAGCCTCCCCGCTTAGGTGTGGTCCGGAGCTGACACGTGTCCCCTAGCTCTGAGCCGCCTCCCCGCTGAGGATAGCTCCGGTGCTGACACGTGCCATGTGCTCCGGTCTGAGTCTCCCTTCTAAAGATAAGGTCCGGAGCCGCCAAGTGTCCCGAGACACCAAGCCCGTAGATAAGGGCTTTAGAGCCGCCACGTATTCCATGATCCTTCGTGGGCCGTGGGTCGACAAAGTCAATAAGGAAGTGCACTGTCAGGCTTCACATTCAAGGCTCGTGCCTTCCCCAAAAGTTTGGCGCACTGCGCACGCCTTCGTCCCTTGCCTGTCCGCCATTACGGTGACAAGACGGGACGGCGGGGCGTGACAGGAGTATAGTGCCGTCCAACGGCACTAAGCCACCCAAACATGGCGAGGAGACGCGGTGACATGACGACGTCTTCATCATCACCTGACATATCGTCAGGGGCGCTCGGCACGCTGGACGAAGGGAGTTAACTCCCCTGCCGGCCACTATACTCAGAGGACGAAGATCTAGATCATGTATAGGATACTCAAAGCTTTGGGGCCACCTGTCGGGCCCCAGGCCTCATTGTAACCACTCCGGCCTTGAACTATAAAAGGACCGGGGTGACCATCTGTGACACCCTCATTTTTGGTTTCTGCATGTATTCATGTTTCATGTAGAGAAAACATTTTAAAAGAAGTGGGAACAGAGAAAGAAACAAAAAGATAGCTAAAAAGAGCAAACTCCAGTTCACCAGGAGTGCCGAAGACAACTCCCGCGGCCCGCTGGCCACGTGGCGCCTTCGGAGCTCATCTCCGCAAATGGGGAGAGGTCCACCGCTAAACTGGCTACGTGGCAGGCTCGGGGCTCATTCCCGCAAGGGGGGGGGGGAGGTCCGACCCCGTGGGACACATGTTGCCCCCGGAGCTATCTTGTGCGAAGAAGCAAGGCCAGCCGCAGGACACGTATCACTTTCGAAGCTAGTCACCACGGAAATCAGAGGACCAGTTGCTCAGGATACGTGTCGATCTCGGAGCTCACCTCCGAGAAGTCCGGTTCTATTAGACACATGTCGCCACCAGAGCTTATCTCCGGGAGGTCCGACACTATTGGACACGTGTCGACCTCGGAGCTCGTCTCTGAGGAAAAAGGGAGTCCGGCGCTACTTGACGTGTGGCATTCACGGAGCTCACCTCCGAAGAGAGGGAGGTCCAGAATGGATACGTGGCACACCCGGAGCCACCTCCGGAGAGAGGAAAGGTCCGGCACTGACACGTGGCGTGTGCGGAGCCACCTCCGAATAGAGAGGAGGTCCCGACCGCCAGAATACGTGGCGCACGTGGAGCTCACCTCCGAAGGAGAGGGAGGTCTCGCTCGCTTGACACGCGGCACAACCGGAGATCGTCTCTGCAGAAAGGGAGAGACAAGGCCCCGGTGGACACGTGGAGCTTCCGGAGCTCATCACCGCGGAGGTAACGAGTTCTGGAGCGGTTTTGGATTCTGTATGCGTAGAAATATCTGTACGGAGAGGAAATGGACCTGAATTCCACAATGTTACCGCACCAAATCAACTAAAGATAAGTTGTTAAGATTCAACGATAATCTGAATAGGACTCTTATTCGAAATACAATCAGATTAGGACTCTTCTTCTCCCGATTATAAATAGAACCCAGAACCTTTTGCCGAAACCACGAACTTCTTTTCAACTCCTGAGCCGACGACTTAGAGCCCTAGCCCCAACTCGCCGAGTAAGCCCATCGCCGGAGTTCAGTCGAGGAAGATCGCCGGAAGAGAGCCCCAACGATCTGTCTGATCAGAGAAGGACCCCGAGACCAAGAAGAACGTAAGGTAGGCCTCCAATATCACCTTGGGACATCATCGTGTTTTCTTTGCATCTGTTCTTCGATTCCTTTGGAATAGAAGATTTCTCGTGGACAGATCACTTGTTGATCTGGTTGATCTAAAGGCAAGGTCATCGCCACGTCCACATTTGATCCGAACACCTCTGTTCATCATAAAATCCATGCAAACCATGCAAGAACACGTACAAACTGATCTAATAAAAACTGATTATAGGATAGCATGCATATGCATCATCGCATCTAGTTAAAGTTTATGCATGATATTGATTGCTGTGGATCTTGTATGTGCGTGATCGTGTATAGAAGGACAAGCTCAGGGAGCTGTCTACGACGAGCTGCAACAACAAGGTTTCGAGATCCAACAGCAACCGGAACCGCAAGAACAAGGCAAGTGCCCCTTGACCATATTGATCCTATGTTTTGGGAAAAACTGTTTTGTTTTGCGAAAAGGTGTGTGTGCTGAGTCAAACATGATGGGAAACCCTTTTATAGGAGTTTACTAGTTTTGGTTAAACCACCCTTGTCGCCAGGGAAGTTTATGAGTTGGGTATGGTTTTTACTTTTAAGCTTCGCTGAGTCCATGGGATTGGGAAGCGAGATAGATGTGTCTAACTAACTGCACTCGTAATGATAATGAGAAACTGATGTTGTTAATAAACATGGATCGGAGGGAGATCTAGGCAAGACTGGGCTTGTGAATGAGGTAGCATGAGATGGTGGTTTACTTGCCGTAGATCTAAGGACCGGTTCATGCGAGCACATGTCAGGATAGCAGTGCCACCACAAGGCCAAGTATGGGTGCGGCTTAGCTGACTAATTAGGTAAGTTGCTAGATTGTTATGGACCGTGGAAGGCGCGGGGAATGGGAGTCGAGTGAGGACTGCCCTGGGAACTGCATGGCGCAAGAGGGGGCCCGTGGGTGGGAGAATTGGAGAATATAGCTTGCCGGTGAAACCTTAGTGAGTCCATACATCTAGTAACCCCTTTGTAAAGGCTATTTTGTGATCTCTTGGCCATACACCGACGGTTGTGTACTGGTATAATGGAGTTCTGCAGTCACCGACGGGTGACGAAATCACAAACTTGTGGTAAAGAGGTGCAAACTCTGCAGAGTCTTAAGACTATCATGATAGCCGAGCTTACGGTCACGAGCGCCTGGCCAACTTCCATGATTAGTTGGGATGGTTATTGGCTATGAATATTGGTTATGGTTTTGGATGGTTTGGTTTTGGTTTGTTTTCGGGACTGTTGAGTCCGGGTGATAAGATGGGTTGCATGACTGTTGAGTCATGGCAACGAAACTGGACGGTTTGAGACGGAAATTGTTTATGAGATGAAATGGTAGCGAATACGAGATGGTATTCGTGAGATGGTAGAGAATACGAGGAGGTATTCACGAGCAAGAATGAGGTTGATTGATGTCTGGCTGGGACATGGAAGGTAATGAACATAAAGGAGGTATGATTAGTATTTTAGTGCATGTTGGGATTACATTTGCTTAAAGATAAGTTGCTATTTTATCATGGTTTTGATAAATAACTTTGCTTTCTGGAATGAGCCTTTTTATACCTACCTTGTTGTGAGCTACATATCATATTTTCCCGCACTTGCTGAGTACACCATTGTACTCAAACTTGAATTATGATTTCATTATCAGCAACAGGAGAAGATTACTATGAAGATCAAGTGGAGCATTAGGCGTGTAATCTGTCCTCAACCTTGCCTGTGGGAATGGAGTAGAGATGGAGCCACTGCTGCCTAGAATTGCTTCCGCATTAGTTAGATTACTTCCGCATTAGTTAGAAGACTTCCGCTGTTAGATTAAGACTTCCGCTGTGAGCATGAGTCCAAGACTCATGAGACATTGTATTAAACTCTGTTATTCGTGGTCATATATATTCTGAAATTCAGTTTGTGGATGATGTGTATATGTGTGACGAACATCCTGGGCACACATATGCATCAGTTCTCGGTTCCGTGGTTTTCCATGAAATTGAGGGCGTCACACCATCCGACAAAGGGTTCTGATTCCACGCCCTCTAAATCACACTACGCACAAGCTCTCACGCTCAAGCAATAGAACAAGCACACCCGTGTACATAGGGTATTACGCTCTGGCGGCCCGAACCACGTAAATCCCTGTGTTCATCCGCTCCATCGAGCCCAGGTCACGAAGGGCGCCAAGCCCCCTCCATAAAAAAAGAACCTCGCGGGCTGCTTCCGAGCAGGCCGGGAGGAGTGCCGCAGCTCACACTCTGACAACCCCCTATTTTGCTTTATATGCCATCGATCCTCTTTACGACCACCATCAAAATTTCAGGTGCGCTTGCTACCCTAACCTTTCCAACACTACCCCACATACACTTGCGCCCCACTCGACATGGTGTGTTTTCCTCGGGTATTCCCTTGATCAAAAGGGGTACCGGTGCTTAGATCTCACCATTCACCGCATTTTGATCTCTCGACGCGTCGTCTTCGACGAGTCCTCCTTTCCCTTCTCGACCACCTCTTCCGGTTCTACCACAGGGTGGATTCTCTTTTTCCCACTGACCCTGAGGCTGCTCCCCAGCTGCCTTGGCCTCTTTCTTCTGCAGGATCGGCACGCACTACGCCTCAGGTGCCCCGGACGTCATCTGCTGCACCACGTGCAGCATCGATGCCTCCAGCGTCACCTGCTGTACCTCGGGTGGCCTAGATGTCACCAGCTGCGCCACACGCGGCATCGACGTCTCCGGCGTCTCCTGCTGCACCTCGGGTGACCCCTACGTCACTAGCTGCGCCACGCGCAGCCTCAGCTTCCCCGACGTCACCTGCAGTGAGCTCGACGTCCCCGACGTCACCAGTCGCACCAGGCGCAGCACCGACGATGACCCCGAATTCTCGCTTTGCCGACCCCGCACTTGTCTACCAGCGACGAGCGTGGGATTGGGACCCAGCTCCAGCTGCGCCACGCCTGGCACCGGAGCCCTCGACGCTAGTCAACGCGCAAATTGCGGCCTCGAGACCCACTCTCGTCTATCCACGACGGGAGCAGGTTGGTGTACCCGAGCGCTCGGTGTACAATCCTCCTCTGCTCCACAGGGATCCTGGTCACGTCCACCCGATGGTGACTCGACGTGCGTCCGGGAGTCTGCGGCCGGTTGAGCGCTTCTCCGGAGGTGTCTTCTCATCGACGACGTCTCCACCGACCGACTCTGCTTTGTTCTCACCCATACCAACTTCCGTCCGTAGCGCCCTAGCCGACTCTCACTTGCGTCATGCTATGGAGGAAGAGTATGAGGCTCTGCTTGCCAACCGGACCTGGGACCTGGTTCCCCGCCCCGGTCGTGGCAATGTTGTTACGGGCAAGTGGGTATTCACTCATAAGAAGAAGGCGGATGGTGCCTTGGAGAGGTACAAGGCTCGGTGGGTAACTCGAGGCTTCACTTAGCGCCCTGGAGTCGACTACGACGAGACCTTCAGCCCGGTGGTCAAGCCGGCGACGGTTCATACCGTTTTGTCGCTGGCTCTCTCGCGTTCTTGGTTCGTCCACCAGTTGGAAGTCAAGAATGCCATCCTTCACGGTACACTGACCGAGACGGTATATTGTAGTCAGCCTACATGATTTGTTGACTCAGCTCATCCAGACATGGTCTGTAAGCTGAACAAATCCCTGTACGGTCTGAAGCAGGCACCGAGAGACTGGTATAGCTGGTTTGCCTCCTTCTTGGTCTCAGATGGCCTCGACAAAGCCAAGTCGGACACTTCGCTGTTTGTCTACCAATGTGGCAGTGACACTACTTATCTTCTACTGTACGTCGATGACATTGTACTGATAGCGTCCAGTCCGGCTCTTCTTCGGCGTACTATCTACGCTTTACCGCAGAAGTTCACTATGAAGGACTTGGGCCGCCTCCACCACTTCCTGGGTATTGTGGTCGAGGACCGACCAGGTGGCTTGTTCCTTCACCAGCGGCAGTACTGCCTGGATATCCTCCAGCGAGCGGGCATGGCTGAGTGCAAGCCGTGCTCCACTCCAGTGGATACCCAGGCGAAGCTCTCCGCTACCGACGGGACACCCGTCACTGACCCCACTGCTTAAAGGAGTCCTGCAGGTGCTCTTCAGTACCTCATCTTCACCAGGCCGGATATCTCCTATGCGGTTCAGCAGGTGTGCCTCCACCTCACCGCTGTAAAGTGGAATCTTTGGTACCTGCGTAGCACCCTCGATTACAGCCTCCTCTTTCGACGTGATGCGGCCTCGGAGCTGGTCGTGTACACCGACGCTGACTTGGAAGGCTGTCCAGACACTCACCGGTCTACCTCTCGGTACGCCGTCTTCCTGGGCGGTAATCTCATCTCCTGGTCCTCGAAGCGACAACATGTGGTGTCGCGTTTGAGTGTTGAGGCGGAGTATCGCGCCGTGGCTAACGGCGTGGCTGAGGCTTCCTGGCTTCAGCAGCTGCTTCAGGAGCTCCACACTCTAGTCTCCAGGAGCACTCTGATCTACTGCGACAATGTCAGCGCCGTGTACCTTTCCACCAACCCTGTCCAGCATCAGCGCACGAAGCATGTGGAGATTGACCTCCATTTTGTTCGTGAGCGGGTTGCACGCGGTGAGGTTCGGGTACACCATGTCCCGATGATGACACAGTTTGCTGACATCTTCACGAAGGGCCTCCCGTCGTCTCTATTTTTGGAGTTTCGGTCCAATCTCAACATCTGCAGTGGCTAGATGTTGTGGCTGCGGGGGTGTATTAGACTATGTAATTACGTGGGTAACACAGGGGTAATTTAGTCATTAGTGAGGGATTAGGGGTAGGGGTAGTTTAGTCTTTTCCCCTCACCTAATCCCTCTATATAATGGACCCTGTACCCTCTTGATTGTATCATCTAATACAGTCCAGATTAATCCCTCTATTGCCAAGCACTTTGGAGAGTGGATCAACATATTTTGTAAAATCTTATGGCAATATGAACCACGAAGAACATATCAATAAGAGACCGGATAGAAGCGAGCATGATGGCCAAATAGTGGTCCATCCTCATGCACAATTGGGTGTCTCTGCTCTCAACGGTTAGCACGAAGAAGAAGAGGGGATCGGCACAGTGAGAAGCCACACAAGAGAAGGAAGATACGGTTCCATATCAGAACAATGTTGCCTTCAGGGTCTAGAATCCACTTTTGCTGGTATGTCCAATTTTTTGAGCAGCCCTTTAACATGCCTGCTGTTTTAGCTGAACCTATGGCAGATTTGTGTTCTTCTGCTTTCTTCATAATAGGGTTGGACCTGCAGAGTTCGAAATTAATGGAAAATCATGTTCTTTAAATGTTAACGATCGATATTTACATATTATTTATGCTTGATTTTATTGCCAGTCAAAATTTCTATTACATGTATTCTTATTTAGCAATTATCAGCGCCATACTAGACTGTAGCCCATGTTTTACTGGATCTACATCAACACTTGTATTCGCAGCTTAACTGTTATTCATTCAAGACAAAGAAACATAACATAATAACTGAACTATTCATTTTGTTCTATATTATCCAAAGGTGGAAGTACAACCTTATAAATAATGGAAAAGGATGTGGTCAAAATAGATTGCAGAATATCTGAATGTTTCTGATATATGATGCTGAGCTTCGTTTCCAACATTATTCTAGAGATAGGAACTCTTGATTAAGAAATAAATCCTAAAGTATAATATAAAGGTGAGCTTGACAGTAAGAGAGTTTCTCCAATTGTTTCTTGGATGTATGAGTTGGAATCAAAGCTTCTTGCAAAATAAGCAAGAGCAAGGTCGACTAGAAATTTCCTTCTCTAAACTTCATAATGTGTTCAAGCTTTCAAAACCAGGTGTGCTATTTTTAATATATTTTATGAAATCACTCTTGACAAGTTGAATGAAATTACTTGGCAATCTGTGACACCCTCGTCTCTGGTGTCAATACATATTCATGATTTACGAAGAGAAAACATTTTAAGAAAAATAGGAACAGAGAAAACTATCAAAAGGATAGCCAATAAGAGCCGAATTTAGCCCTCAGAGAGCACCGAAGACAACTTCCGCGGCCCGCAGGCCATGTGGCGTGTACGGAGCTCATCCCTGCGAAGTGGGGAGAGGTAAGCCGCTAAAATAGCTACGTGGCAGGCTCGGGGCTCATCTCCGCAATGGGAGAGAGGACCGACCCTGTGGGACACGTATCACCCACGGAGCTAGCCTCTGCGGAAGAAGCAAAGGCATTCTTCGTGACACATGTAACCTTCAGAGCTAGTCGCCACAGAGATCAGAGGACCAGCCGCACGGGGTACGTGTCGATCTCGGAGCAAATCTCCGGGAGGTCCGGTTCTATTGAACACGTGTCGCCACCGGGGGTTATCTCCGGGAGGTCCGTCGCTGCTGGACACGTGTCAACCTCGGAGCTCGTCTCTGACGAAATAAGAAAGGAAATACCGGCACTAATACGTGGCGCACGCGGAGCTCACCTCCGAAGAAGAGGGAAGTATTGCTCGCTTCACACACGGCACAACCGGAGCTCGTCTCTGTGGGGAATGAGGTACCAGGCCTCGGAGGACACGTGGAGCTTCCGGAGCTCATCACCGCGGAGGTAACGAGTTCTGGAGCGATTTTTATGCGTAAGGATACCGGTACGTAAAGGAAACCGACCTGAATTCCACGATGTTACAAAAGATAAGACGTTAGGATCCAACGAAGATCTGAATAGAACTCATATTCGGGATACAATCAGATTAGGACTCTTCTCTTCCCGATTATAAATAGAACCCAGAAACCTCTGGCCGAAACCACAAACTTCTTTTCCAACTCCTGAGCCGACGACTTAGAGCCCTAGCCCTAACTCGCCGAGTAAACCATCGCCGAAGCACAGCAAGGGAGATCGCCGGAGGAGAGCCGACTGGTCTGAGGAGGACCTCGAAAACCAAGAAGAACATAAGGTAGGACTCCGACACCACCTTACGACATCGTTGTATTCTATTTGCATCTGTTCTTTGATTCCTTCCGAACAGAAGCCTTCTCGTGGAAAGATCACTTGATGATCAGGTTGATCAAAAGACAAGATCATCGCCACGACCACCTTTGATCCGAACACCTCTGTCCAAATAAAGCCATACAAGAACACGTGCGAACCAATCTAATAAAAGCTAATCATAGGATAGTATGCATATGCATCATCGCATCTAGTTTAAGGTTTGTGCATGATATTGATTGCTGTGAATATTATGTGCACGTGATCCTACCTAGCAGGACAAGCTCAGGGAGCTGTCTACGACGAGCTGCAGCAACAAGGTTTTGAGATCCAAGAACCCCCGGAACTGCAAGAACAAGGCAAGTGCTACTTGACCATATTGATCCTATGTTTTGGGTAAAACTGTTTTGTTTTGCGAAAAGGTGTGTGTGCTGAGTCAAACACGATGGGAAACCCTTTTTATAGGAGTTTACTAGCTTTGGTTAAACCAACCTTGTCGCCAGGGATGTTTATGAGTCGGGTATGGTTTTTACTTTTATGCTTTGCTGAGTCTATGGGATTGGGAAGCGAGAGAGATGTGTCTTGCTAACTGCACTCGTAATAATAATGAGAAACTGATGATGTTAATAAACATGGATCGGAGGGAGATCTAGGCAAGACTGGGTTTGTGAATGAGGTAGCATGAGACGGTGGTGTACTTGCCATAGATCTAAGGACCGGTTCATGCATGCACATGCCAGGATAACAGTGCCACCATAAGGCCAAGTATGGGTGCGGCTTAGCTGAGTAATTAGGTAAGTTGCTAGAGTGTTATGGACTGTGGAAGGCGTGGGGAATGGGAGTCGAGTGAGGAACTGCATGGCACAAGAGGGGGCCCGTGGGTGGGAGAATTGGAGATTCTAGCCTGCCGGTGAAACCTTAGTGCGTCCATACATCTAGTAACTCCTCTGTAAAGGCTATTTTGTGATCTCTTGACCATACACCGACGGTTGTGTACTGGTATAATGGAGGTTCTGCAGTCGCCGACGGGTGACGAAATCACAAACTTGTGGGTAAAGAGGTACAAACTCTGCAGAGTTACTAAAACTATCATGATAGCCGAGCTTACGGACACGAGCACCTGGCTAAATTTCCATGATTAGTTGGGATGGTTATTGGGAAGGTACTTGGTTATGGTTATTGAGTTTGGTTATGGTTTGGTTGTTGGGACTGTTGAGTCCGGGTGATGAGATGGTTGCATGACTGTTGAGTCATGACATAAGATTGGTCTCGTTGCGAGAAGGAGTTGTTTTATGAGATGATATGGTAGCGAATACAGGAAGGTATTCGTGAGATGGTAGCAAATACCAGGAGGTATTCGTGAGTATGAATAAAGGTTGGTTAATGTTCGGATGGAACATGGAAAGGGATGAAGGTATGTTGGTAATTTAATTCATGTTGGGATTACATTCATTTAATGTTAAGTTGTTGTTTTATCATGATTTTATAAATTTGCTTTCCTGCAAATAAGCCTTTTTATACCTACCTTGATTATGAGCTGCATATCATGTGTTTTCCCGCACTTGCTGAGTACATCATTGTACTCAAATTTGCATTATTATTTCATCATCAGCAGCAGGAGAAGCCTACTATGAAGACCAAGTGGGGCATTAAGGCGTGTGATCTATTCTCAACCTTGCCTGTGGAGGGTGTAGAGAGGGAGCCACTTCTGCTTAGATTTGCTTCCGCATTAGCTAAATTGCTTCCGCATTAGAATAAAGACTTCCGCTGCGTAGAAATAAGACTTCCGCTGTGAGCATGAGTCCAAGACTCATGAGGTATTGTAATAAACTCTGTTATTCGTGGTAATATATAATCTGAATTCAGTTTGTGGAATGTATGTGTATGTGTGATGAACATCCTGGGCACACATATGCATTAGTTCTCGGTTCCGTGGTTTCCCCACAGAATTGAGGGCGTCACACAATCGATTGAGTCTAACATAAATATTCATAAAAGGAAAACTTGCCTTTAATAACTTTTATAAAAACATATACTTCTGGTTAGGATAATAAACTTAATACAAATTTCAATAAATTGTTAAATACATGCAAATAAAACTGGAGGGTGTTGGGTGTTTTCCTCACAAAACTATCTCAGATTTGTGTTGCAAATGGAGTAGGGTAGCCATGCAAGTATTGTAGGATCCAATCTCAGGAGTTTTCATGGAGTACCGAAGAGAGGATGAACACAGATGAGTTGCGGTGGCGCTCAACAAACTCCAGAGCTCTCTTCTCCTTTTATTAACCGAAGGCCACATCCGTGCAACAATTTAGCCGGGCTTTGCACCATACGAAATTTGAAACCATGCAGCAGATGCATGTACCATGCACGTAAGACCCAAAGCCCGGGGTTTTGAAAATCAAAATGTAACACACACCCACTAGGACTCGGTGCAACACATGAGATACAGGACACGCCCTGGTTCTTGTCATGTGTGCATTATTTCCTTGAAAACACAAAAGAAAAACTAGAAGCTTGATCAATCTTCAGAAGTACTCAACAATCTCCCCCTACTTCTGAGGTTTGATCTCCTGAACTCCAATCTTCTCACGAAGCTCTTGAAAAAGAGTACGTCCCAGTGGTTTTGTGAGAATGTCAGCAAGTTCATCCTTTGTCCCAACATGCTCTAAGGTATCTTCTCCACGATCAACACATTCTCTGACAAAGTAAAACTTGATGTCAATGTGTTTACTTCTATCATGGAGGACTGGATTCTTTGCTAATGCAATTGCTGCTGTGTTATCCATCTTAATCACTAGTGCAGGTAATTGAATTCCTGTCACCTCTTCAAGCACATGCCTGAGCCAAACAGCCTGACTTGCTGCTGCTGCTCCTGCCACATACTCAGCTTCACATGTGGACTTTGCCACAGGCTTTTGCTTATGAGACATCCAGCTGATAGGATTCTCATTTAGGAAGAAAATGACTCCTGTTGTGCTTCTCCGGTCATCTACATCTCCCCCAAAGTCACTGTCACTATAGCCTTTTAACTCAAGACTTCCTTCACCTCGGTTGTAAGACAAGCGAAATCTAATTGTAGCTGCCACATACCAATGCAAGTGCTTCGAAGCCACCATGTGTTCCTCTTGAGGTTCCGCCATAAACCTGCTCAAATAACACCAAAACTAAGATCTGGTCGAGTATGTAGAAGATACCTGAGTCCACCAATTATGCTGCAATAAGTGGTTGGATCAGTCACTGGTGCTGTACTTCTCTTGGTAAGCTTCAACCGAGATTCCATGGGAGTGGCACACCCATTGCAACTTATCATCCCACTCCGTTCCAGCAACTTTGCAGCATAAGCTCCTTGACACAATTCAATACCATGTCTTCCTTGTTTTACTTCAATACCAAGATAGTAAGACAAGCTTCCTAGATCACTCATGCGAAACTTCTCCTTCATTTTCTCCTTGAACTGACTGATCTCCTCCATGTTCTCCCCCACAATCAGCAAGTCATCAACATACACACCCACAATGAGTCTTGCCTCACCTCCAAGCTTAGTGTACAAACCATGTTCTGATTTGCACCGTGTGAAACCAAGCTGATTGAGACTATCATCAAGCTTACAGTTCCATGCCCGAGGAGCTTGTCTTAAGCCATACAAAGACTTGTGAAGTCTTAAAACAAACTTCTCCTTGCCTTCGGCTATGAAACCCGGTGGTTGAGTGACATAGATATCCTCTTCAAGACTTCTATTCAAGAAGGCAGACTTCACATCCATGTGATGAACATGCCACCCAAAATGTGCTGCAACAGCTAATACAATTCTCACAGACTCCATCCTTGCAACTGGTGCAAACACCTCTTCAAAATCAACTCCTTGCTTCTGCACATACCTGACACGACCCCACGGTCTTGTCGAGCCAGGATCACGCTGAGGGGTGCTGCGTTGCACAGCACCGGATAACACACATCAAAGGTACAAAGCGGAAGCAAAAAATTTATTACATAAAGTAGTTTATGAACATTTGTACATCAAAATAAGTCCAGTCTACACTCACGGGCGTAGACTACACATCAATTTCACGTTCAGCCCGTGAACATGTCCTTGCTAGCACACACGCACACTAACACGGTGGCGTGCACGACTCCCACTAGGCAGGGTTCCCCTCCTGGGGTTCCGTCTCCTCTTCGGGAGTCCCTTCCTAATAGAACCCTGCAAAAGCTTCAAACACAAGCAATGAGCATGAAGGCTCAGCAAGACTGACCCGTCTCTCCTAACCATGGAACTTCTACATGAGGGGTGATGGGTGCATGAGATAAAACAATTTGCAAAGGACTCGCCTAATTATTGGAACCTTACTTTCAAATTTTAGCAGCATGTTGTGGAGAACCTTACGCTAACGCACATGAGAGAGCCGCAATCAAACAAGAAACACATTTCTCTCATGTACTTTGCCCAAAGTTGAAAAGAACTTTAGTTAGCTCTAAACTACAACAAATCATTAGCAATCAAGTCCATCTTTCTATCAGCAACATTTTAACATGCAACTAGCCTGTTCTTTCTACATCATGGTACAGTGAACAATTGGTACTCACTGACCATGAGGGACGGCGATTATAATCGATTTACACCTGCAGGGTTACCCGAACAACCCGTCACGTACGCCCGTACTCGATGTTTCCTACAACAACCATCACGGACGCTGTACGCAACTACCTTCCACCCGTTAGCCAAATGTTGAACCGGTCCAATCGTTCCGAGCAAGAGGTCTCTGCACGCGCATCTCAGTGCCGCCAGCCGATTTACACCTCGAGCTCTCAACCTACCCTCTGAACGACCAGCTATGCCTCAACACCCAGCTACCCGAGATACATCGGTTTCCCGGTTCCCATATAGCCGGTAGGTCTTCGGTACTGTTCTAGCTTGTTCAACAGGCCCGCACACAGCTCGGTCCTCAATCGACACAAACGGAGCTATAGCACACAGGCCCCAAAGTCCTGCTGCCCTTACTCTCTGCTCGGTCTCATCTTTCTTGCCATGTGTATCATGTGCTATTTCTACCCGAGTCGAGTGCCTCTGGCCTATGCTCGCGAGTAGTTCCAACTACTCGACTTGTACCGAATCCTACCCTAAATTAGCTTTGCAGTAGCTAACGGGGTTTGCAATCCTAAACCCAACCCATGGTTTTCTTGGCTATGCAATTGGGTTTACAAACAAGACTCTAATGCAAGGAATCATAATACTCAAGTAAGTGCTCGAAACAATAAAATTTTGTAAAAAGGTTAATGCAAACCGGAGCTTGCCTTGCTGCTCTTGGTCGTAGACTAGCTGCTCCTCCGGAGTAACGAAGTCTAGGACTTCGGGTTCCTCCTCGACCTTAGCGACTACATGATATACAAGGATATGTATTAATTTAAATGCATTTGATTGAATTTAAACTTGTGAAGTCTATAACTCTTACTAGACAGACCCAATGACTGTGAAACTTTTACTGTGGCTTGGTTACAACCTAAACAGAGATTTGGTCAAGTTTTAGTTGCAGCAAAGCTCATTTGAGCCCTCCACAATTAATTATGTACTTGACCTTAATTGAAGGCTTTTAGGGTGTTCTAAGGATTTTCATGAAACAAACTATGACTTTATGAAAACTAGATTTTCAGAGGGTTCTAATGGAGTTGGTCTCACTTAATTTGAAGGTTTCTACTAAAGATATGAGCTAAACAATTTCAGGGAAAATTCTGAAAATGTTTCTGAACATTTTCTATTTTCTCTGGAACAGTTTCACTAATCACACCATTAGGTGGATCAAATGAGCTCAAATGGACCTAAAATTTTTATGGTAGTTTAGGGATATTTTGGTGAACATCCCAACCAAAGTTCAGAATTTTCCTCCAAGGGATTCTCCAGTTAAAATTCCAAACAGTTTAATATTTGAGGAATTAATTATGGAGAATTAAAGATTTTCATGAAGTGAAACTTGATTTTCTGGAAAGTGCTCAAAGAGCTGAATCCAACAAAATTTGGTTCACTCGATTTGGAGTTCCCTAGCCCAAGTTATGAGGATTTGAAGTTTGAATGAAATCTGAAAATCGGGGAAAAGTTTAAACTTGTGGGTGGGCCACGGGGGCACGTTTTGCGCACTGATGCGTTGGCACACCGTGGTCTGAGGGGTTCCTGCATGCCAGCACAACAGATCCCAGCCACACTCGATTTGAATTTTTAAGTCGCTGACGCGTGGGCCAGCCGGCTTCGTCTTCCTCCCGACGCGCCCTCGTGCCCGCGCCGCCTCCCCTCGCCAGAGCAGACCCGGAGCTCGCCGGACCGGCGTTCCTGGCCGCCGCCCAGCCAGAGAGTCTCCGCCAGAGGGTTTAGGGCATCGAGGAACACGTTGGTGGGCTCTTTTTGGGACATCGGTGGCCGGAACCAGCTCCGCGACGTGCGGCGGCTACTGCTGTGGTTCGGCACTGTTGTCCAACGTCTCTAGCCTGCCATCGCTTGCGCCGATGGGCTCTACATCACCAGTGCAGCTCTAGGAAGCTCGACATGACCTCAGAGTATCTAGGAAGTCACCGTAGATACGGTTTCACCGTGCGACCGAATGGTTCCGCAGTGGACACTCTGAATAGAGCTTAAATCCCGCTGCTCCGAGGCGTTCTCATGTGATGGGTGCTAAAGGAGATTTGATCGCCGTCTAATCCAGCATATGTGTGCGAAATTTGATGACTCAAGGAGGGACAGAGAAGGAGAATTTTAAAGAACTGTACCGGAAGCTCGGGCTGAGGTCGCCGGAGCAAATTCTCGGAATTCACCGGCGAGAGTGCACGGCGTGGCTTGAGCTTAAGGTGGAAGCAGCGCGGAGTCCGTGCACTCCTTTTTCTGCCCTTGCTCGGCTGTGAAAGTGGCTGTGGTGTGCTGCCCACGTGAGACCGATCGCCGTTCTTCAGCTCAGTCACGGCGGTCGTCGTTGATCACGGGAACAGAAGCCAAAACCCGGTGGTTTAGGCATCGGGAAAGTGGTGCTCGAGCTCGGGGTGCTGCCTAGCAGCTCGGCGATGTGAGGCGCGATTGTTTTCTCCGTTTTTCCGATTGACCGAGAGCTCAGGGAAACAGAATGCCGCTGCTCGGTGTCGCCCGCGAGGATAAGAAGGCAGCCGGGTCTCCGCTCAGGCTGAGGCGGTAAAGGTCGCGTGGGGGCGCGAGTAGGCCGCCCGGGGTGCCAGAGCGCGAAGGGAGAAGCAGCTGGTGGCGCCGGTTGCTTCTCGGTGGCACAGCCGGCACCTGCTCGGTGGAGTTTCCCACCGAGGCTGTGACTTTGGGTGCAAGTCTTCCCCCCTTATCTCTATGACATGTGGGTCCCACACTTAAGTTTAACCTCCGAAATTAACTCCTCATCACTGTTGTAAACAGTAAGCCCCAAAATTCCCATGGTGATTAAAATTATTCACCATGAGCCATTTGAATTTGTTAGAATTCAAATTGGTTTTGGTTTGGATAAATTTCAGCACCTGTTCAGTTTGAAATTCAAACAAAGTTTGAATTTGCCCCACTTAGCTCATGTCAAGATCAACTCCAAATGGAGTGAAAATTGGAGTGTGAGCTCACGAAAATGTGCTGAGTAAGAATATGCCTCCCACTTTTGAATTCATGTGATAAAAACAGTTTGAATTTGAATGTAGTTTCAAACTGCCCTTTTTCTAGCTACACCCCAAAATGACCTCAAAAGGTTTTGAATTTGGGTGAAACTTGGCATGGGCATTCCTAGCAATGTGTAGGAGTTTTTCGTATGCCCATCCCCTATATCACATGTGGGAAATACCACTCTTGCAATATGTGAGTTTGTTCCCTAATGAGCATGTTGATGGTGGTTACTTGCTCTTCCAATGTGTTTATCAACTTGCTACAAATGAGGTGTGTGTGTGGTGATGACAGTTCAAACATGTGTCAAAAACTGAGGCCCTTACATTCCTCCCCCCTTAAAAGAATCTCGTCCCGAGATTATAAGGTGAAAATGAGAGAGAGGACGGTGTCAAATTACCGGATATGCGACGTGAAAAAGTCGGGGTAGTTAGCGCGAAGAAATCCTTCCCTCTCCCATGTCGCTTCGTCCACGGAGTGATTACTCCATAGAACTTTGTAGAACCACAACGTGCGGTTGTGTGTGGTTCGGGCCTTTTCGTTAATGATCTGAACCGGTTCCTCCCGATAGGTGAGATCTGGTTGCAGTTCTTCAATGTCCTCCAGCTGAACGGTAGTTGATAGCTTAAAACACTTCCGCAGCTGGGAGATGTGAAAGACGTCGCGCACACCGGAAAGTGCTTCGGGTAGTCTCAGCCGGTATGCTACTGATCCACATCTTTCGGTAATCTGGAATGGACCGATGAATCGGGGTGCCAACTTTCCTCTCACCCCAAATCTGTTTACGCCCTTCATTGGAGATAC
This sequence comes from Neostapfia colusana, assembly GCA_030760725.1. NCBI lineage: Eukaryota > Viridiplantae > Streptophyta > Magnoliopsida > Poales > Poaceae > Neostapfia > Neostapfia colusana. Next base: position 13,015,101 of record JASWHV010000012.1, on the reverse strand, counting down.
ACGTAGATATACGTGATCCCCGACTTCAAATGGTAATGGGCGTCTTCTCCGGTCCGCATACTGTTTCTGACCGGATTGGGCGGCTTTTAGGTTCGCTTGAATCAGTCGAACCTTTTCTTCCGCGTTGTTGACAAGGTCAATCCCGAAGGTAACCATTTCGCCAGACTCACACCAATTCAGTGGTGTGTGGCCTTTTCTTCCGTATAGCGCCTCGTAGGGCGCCATCCTGATGCTGGCTTGGTACCCATTGTTGTACGAGAACTCGGCTAACGGCAAGTGATCATCCCAATTCTTGCCGTGGTTGATAGCGCAAGCTTGTAGCATGTCTTCTAGGATCGGATTTACCCGCTCGGTTTGCCCATCCATCTGCGGGTGGTACGCTGAACTGCGGATCAGCTTCGTCCCCAAGGAAGCGTGTAGCTGCTCCCAAAAACGGGACACAAATAAAGTGCCCCGATCCGATATGATGGTATGGGGTACGTGTCACACCCGGTTTCTCCGAAGAACAACCGAGTGAATATCACATGTATGCCAGGATCATTTTCTCATACATGTGATGACAAATAGTGAAGCACCATTTATTACAAGCCAGGTGTCGAATATAAATATGTCTTACAAAGCATACGTCTCGGTGGACGATAATAAGTTCATAACATGTAAATAGAATAGCAGTGGAATATTATTCTTGTGGGCTCCGTCACAGGCGTTGCCTGGGGGACTCCATGAACCTAGAATCCTTCTTCGGGTCCGAAGTCTTGGTCATTGAACACCCCATCATCCCCTTGACCTGAGCAGCAATTTAAACCAACAAATATGCAAGTTTGAGTGCCGTTGGTACTCAGCAAGTATGGGAAAGTTATGTCATGCATGGCTAGAACAAGGAGAGGTTGAACTCATGGTTAAAGCACTACGCAATTAATACCTTTAACTTAGCTTATTAAGCACCTACATTACTACACAGATGAAATGGTCCCAATCTCCCAACCCATCATCAAAATCAAGTAACCATAATCATCATATCCAATGTCAAGCTCCCCGCTTAACATCCTCAACTTCCAAATCCATCATCCTCTAATCATGAATAAGTCCAAGCCGCTCTTGACCGTGAGCACGGCTGTCATGATAGTTTTTGACTCTGCAGAGTTTGCACCACTGTACCCACATGTAGTGATTTCATCCCCCATTGCCGGGTGGACTAAAAGAACCTCCATTATGCCAGTGGCCACGAACCACATTCACACTTCCCAGGTGTGTAGCCAGGAGATCACTACGAAGTGTAAAAGTCTCAAAAATGTGTATGAATAAAAACTATGGTTTGAGTTCATATGTGTGGCAATGACATGAAAAATGGGACTTGCTAAAACTTTCTTCATGCAAAGTAATACATGGATGATCATCCATGATGAGGCTCACCTTTTTATTTAAAAGTGTTGAACCAATAAGGAGTAAATACCTCTTTGTATGTAAGTTTAAAATTCAGATTTGAAATTCAAAGTTCACACATAGGGTGAGCAAAAACTTTGAATAAACATGCAACCCTATAGTTGGGATTATAGGGAAAAGTTTGCTCTCAAACTTTTCAATTGTAGGGGGCTCAAAGAGGAGTTAAAGAGGGGAATTTGCAAACTTCAACCAAATTCAAATTTGGCAAGCAAATTCAAACTGAATTGGAAGGATTCAAATTCTAACCCACACTTTAAACTCAGAATTGTGGGAATTAAGAGGATCACTTTGAGAAAATATTTGGGGGTTAGAATGTGGGATGGGACCCACATGGCAGTGAGCTGGAGGCTTAAACTTAACCAGGAAGCAAATGAATTTGGCTTCTGTTCTGCTCGGGCGCCACCGAGGAGTTCCACCACGCCCCCCGGGGAACTGGACCCGACACCTCCTGCTGCTTCCCCCCCCCCACGCGCGACCACCGAAGGCGGTTTCCTTCGACGTTATCGTGCCCTCGGCTGAGCAAAGACCCGATTGCTCTCCTCCTCTCGCGTGAACGCCGCACAGCCGTTCTTCCCTCGTTCGCTCTCGGTCGATCGGGAAACCAGCGGAGACCATCGCGCCCACTGCCTCCGAGGGGCTAAACACAGAGGCGCAACCGTTGCTCACTTCCCCCGACCCAGAAACCACCAAGTCCCGGCGTTCCCGAGCCCCAATCAACCATTCCGCGGCGACCTCAAAAGAATCGACGGTCGGCTTCACGTGGACAGCTCTCCACAGAAGCTTCCAAGCCCAATCAATCACGGCCACAGGAGTGTTCTGCTGTGTTATCGCTCTCACCCAAAACTTGGAGCAAGTCGTGGAGCGTAGCCGGCGAATTCCGAGGTTTTGCTCCGGCGGCTTCAACCCGAGCATCCGGTATGGAAATCCAAAATTCTCCACTTCTGTTCGTTCTTAGCTCGTCAAAATTTGCACGGAGGAGCTGGACTAGCCGGCGGTCATAACCTCTTTAGCATCCGAGGCATGACATTAACTGGGCACCGCGAATTTTGAGCTCTACCGAGCGTGATCACGGCGGAACCGGTCGGCCGCACGGTGACGTCCGGTTTGCGGCCAGTCCAGGGCCATTTGAGGGCCATGCCAAGCTTGGCGATCGACCACTGATGCTGTAGCACGTGTTTGTCGCTTGGTTAGAGGACTAGGAACCCTGGTCGACGGTGCCGAAAGGCAGCAAGGACTGCCGCACGTCGCCGGGGTGTTTCCGGTCACCGGCAACCCTAGATGACCCCGCAGATATGTTCCTCGACATCATAAACGCCCTGGCGGCAAACCTCAGCTCGGGCGGTGGCCGGAGAAGGCGAGCCGGTGAGCTCCGGCGTCGGGCCGGCGAGGGGCAGCGCGGGCGCGGGAAAACAACGGGAGGAAGAAGAAGACCGGGTGGGTCCCAGCCGTCAGCGCCTGTAGAGTTTAAAAAGAGGATCTGTTGTGGCTAGGATCTTTTGTGGCTACGCGGTACAATCCTGTGAACCGCTGTGGCCCCAATCTGATTGGCTGGGGTTTAAAAAGCGGGCCCAATGGAATTTGCTGTAGGGAAATAATTCCAGACTTAGCTCAATCTTTGGAAATTCATATCTCCCTGTAGAAAACTCCAAATTGAGTGATTCCAATTGGGTTGGATTCATCTCTCTGAGTTCTATCCAAATATGAACCCAGATTTCTATGAAAGTCAATATTATATTCTGGAAAATTCTTTGAAGGATTTCTGAAAAAGAATTATTGAGGGAGTTTGGTTTATCCAAAAATACCCAAATTTTGCCAGAATATTCTTTAGCATATTATTGACCTTATAGCAATTTTTCAGCTCATTTGAAGATCATTTGAGTAGGAATTTGCTAAAAACAATCTGCTGTGTTCATAAGAGTCCAGAAACATTTTCAGAAAATGTTTCCCACTTCAAAAATCTGTTCTGAGCAATCCATAGCTCCAAAAATCATAGGAAAATTTAGGCCAGCTCTCTGGGACATACTTGGAGTTGTAGTTCACTTAGTTGGGCATGAAAATGCAAATTACTACAGAATTAATTCTATTGAGTACAAATGCTTAAAGAATTGTTCTGGGAGAACTACCCAAGTAAAAGGGCTGAATTTTGGACCAGATGACTCTCATGTGATCAAGAACTCACATGTAAATTATCAGCCCAAGATGAGTCCTGGAACTATGTATAAGGGAAAAATACATAAGAGATATTGTGAGAATTATGGAGGACACAATATGACTCCACATTAGCTGCAATGTGGCAAGCTAAATCCTTAGATAGCATAGAACCTGCTGTAAAAGTTTTGAGGCCATTGGAGTTCTTGTTCTTCAGTTGCACTCAAATCTTTTCAGCTTATCTATTATGTTCATTAGAGAAAACGGTTAGTGTATAGCTAAGGGCCTTAAGGTCAAATTAGTTTAATTCTGTTCTTTGCACAACAGAGGCAAACCAAGCCCTGCTTGGCTTTTCCATACAACCTCTGTTCCTAAGAAAGTAATTCTATAACTTCTTTCCATTACATTCTATAAAATATGTGCATATGCATCTCAATAGGAACCACAAGAAAGGGGACTCAAAGGAGTGATTCATCGAAGTGGATCAAGCTCCGGAGAGTCAAGGGTGGATCTGCAAGGATACTAACTGCTTATATACGACTACCCTGCAAAACAGGCAAGCTCCGGTTTGCATTTAACAGCTGTTAAGTTTTTATTTTGTACTCACTTTCGGTCAAGATATGAACTGTGCTTTAGGTCTAGTGATTGATACTCCTCTTGCATAGCCAAATGACCCATGGAGTATTGGGTAGGTGTCTTTCACCGTGTAGAACTGCCATGCTTAAGTACGGTTCGGTAGAAGTCGAGTGGTGAGATGCTACTCGCAGATTTAGGAACAACAGGGGCATGCGGGATTGGTTCGTAATTGAATTAGCAAGTTAAAATTGAGACCGGAAGGTTGTAGGAGCAGCAGGACATAGGGGCCTGGGTGCTGTAGACCTGTCCGTGTCGGTCAAGGACCGATCCGTATGCGGCCCTGTTGAACAAGTTTGATTTGTGTACCGGACTCATGCTGGCTATATGGGACCCAGTAAACCGATGTACCTCGGGAAGCTGTCGTTGGGACTTTTCGGGTCGCCTCAGGCGGACGGCCGGTGTGCAGTATGTGGGGAATATTCTCATGACATCTCACGTCGGAAGGTGCACCATGAGAGTAGCTACTGTACGGGGCGACTTGATCGATTCAGCGGGGGTGAAACGGGGGAAAGGCTGCCACGTACGACGTCAGTGATGGTTGTTGTAGGCAACGTCGAGTACGGGCGTACGTGTCGTGTAGTCCGGGTGTTATTGATTCGAATCACCGTCGCTCGCGGAATGGACCGAGCATACTTGTTCTCACAGTCGTGACGTAGTAAGAACTTGCATGAGAAAGGAACTAATCATATTGATATGAAGTATTATACTAGTGTTGTATTGGATCTCGATGAATAGGCTAGTGCAAACTCGATTCTTTTATGCCATGAGCAATTTACATCGGGGGAAAGCGTTTCTTGTTTGATTGTGGACTCCCGATGTAGCGTGCCCAGGGTTACATAAAATGCTGCAATTAATACCTGAAAGTAAGGATTCACTTTTAGACGAGTTAATTATGCTTATGCCATCCTATGTTAGGTTCATAACCTCACTTAGAGTTTCATGTCTAGGGTGACGGTTAAGTCTTGCTGAGCGTTATGCTCACGGATGCTATCCGAGTTGTTTTGCAGGTAATTGACTCGCTGATTATGAGAAGGGGTGCCGATGAGACTCGGGAACCTCCGAGTGCTTACTCAAAGAGCATCCTCGCCGCTGCAGATTGATCTTCGTGTTGCTAGTAAGAAACGTCCGCGGGCTGGACCGTTTCTTTGTTGCTAGTTTAGATATGAATCGTGAGAGTGATAGTCTTCCGCTGTAGTTTACTCTGATATATATTTATTTGTAAAACAATCTTGTACACTTCCGCAAACTATTTATGTAATATGATGGGTGTTCATCGACCCGTGTGCTGTTGGGTGCCGCATAACACGGCACCACCCAACGAGGTCCCGTGGGGCCGTCTCAGCGTGGCATCAGAGCCGGTTACACATGGCATCAGAGCTCTTACACATGGTATCAGAGCTGCGTTGGGAATAGAGCACGGATTGAGCATCATATTATGTCAAAAACTTAGGATACGGTGAGATAACGGTACTAGGCCCACATAAGGACTATTATTAGCATATTATGAAGGTGGCTATCTAACTTATGTGATATGTCAGAAAATCGTGCATCTCGGGACGTCTATGTCTCGGGGGATGTACGTATGCGCTGTCCACCAGTGCGCACAAGCTGAAGGGTGGAGCCTCACGGGTGGCAGGTAACCCGACCCGCTTTAGTATCCTCTACGACTCTTCATGTCGTTTGGGGTATTCGAGCAGCGTCTGTCCCAGGCGTGCGTGGTGCAATTTGGGAGACCCCGTCACGTGGTCAGTAATGTGAACACGTAGCTCAAGGCGTGTTTGGCTTGAGAACACCTGGGCGAGTGATGACGGCCGGGTGTACCAACTGTTATGGATACCGGGTTCGGTGTGTAGCCGAACCTGATGATTGAGTGTGTTTTATGCAGGAACTAACCACGAAAACCTTAGTGCGTGTAGAACACGTTTGCGAGTGACCGTTTTAGTGCCACCTAAGTATACGTATATGCCGGTGTAATCCGGTTAGGTTTTTCTTTGGTGAGGCGACGTAGTACCGTTATATGTCTTACGGTGCATCGTCACCATACTAAACTGGATAGTATTCTTACCTATGAAGAAATCATTCATGACTAACTTCCAAACTAAAAATGGATTTGATAAAGCACATATTAGTTACTGAGCTCTTCATGTGAACTAAGTTTCAAAGAAGAGACTTGTTAGGCTTCTTTTGATCTCAAAGACAGAGTGCTCTGTGCAGACAGAAATTTTTCTGGTCTTTAACAGAGCGTAACTCTGATTATCTTGACCCAATGGAGGTGTTTGATACAGTTCTGGAAAGGTTATTAAGTGCTCTACAACTTTTCTGTAGAACTCCAGAGCCAAATCCGACACCAACTTGGTTGAACGTCCAGATGAATGCAAACTGTTCAGAAAACAGAGCAGCTGCAAACTTCTCTGGATGTTTCGGTAAGTTGGTCATAACAATCTGTAGAAAATTTTCTAAGGGTCATGTGATACACCGTTGGAAAGGTTATGAAACTTACAACGATTTTGTAGTTCATAGTTTGTTTATAATTGTACCCCAGTTGTATGTAAAACTGTGATGAAAACAGCCACATACAAAGGAGGTGCTGGCAAATTTTAGCCAGAAATTCTGTCAACTTTGAACAATACTAACTTCTGTTCCAGAAATGATCTAGGGGCATATGAGTACTCGTTGAAAATATACTGAAGTTAACGTTAACTTTGGTATTCAACTTGAGTTATGAAAATGCTAATGAATGGATCAAATTCTGGGTTAAGTACATAAAGGTCTGTTCTGTACAGAATGAGGGACTGAATGTGTTGGCTTTAGAAAGATGTGTAAACATGAAATTTTGTTATGCTTTCATAAAGTTTTAGCATGTTCATGTTTTACATACTTTCACATACTGCTAGATCAAGTTGTGACTCCCCTCAAAATTATGCTTTTGCAGTATGGTGCGTGCTCATTCCCCGAGTAGGACTGAAGGTTCTCATCGAGACGGTGATGACTCGACTCCACCAGGGGCACCGCCATCAACGGTATGGGCGGATATCATGGCTCAGATGGTCGAGTCAAGTCAAGAGAACACGAGACTACTCCAAGCCTTGGTACAACAGGGCTTACTCCAGCGTGCACAACAGGACGTTCCACCTCGGAACGCCTACTTGGATTTCTTGGCGACACAACCGCCGATCTTCACGGAAGCCCATGAACCAGTGGAAGCTGATCAGTGGCTTCGAGTTATGGAGTCCAAGTTTGGGGTGTTTGAGTGCGACGAATATCAGAAGGCATCATTTGCAGCTCAACAGCTCCATGGAGCCGCCGGAAATTGGTGGTTCTCTTATCTTGCCACCGTTCCGGAAGGTCATCAAGTGGAATGGACGGAATTTCGTGAAGCATTCCGGGCTCGTCACATTCCTATGGGTTTTATTAAGGCCCAACAGCAAGAATTCAGAAACTTGAAGCAGGGGGACATGAGTGTCCTTGATTATGTCCGAAGATTCAACCTTCTGGCACAATATGCTCCTGCTTATGCGACGAGCGAAGCTGCAATGTGTGACTATTTTTTCTATGGCTTGAGTGCCATACTAAAAGAGAAGTTAGCTTTGTTCAATCAAGGCAGTTACACCGAGTTGATCAGTGCTGCTCTGCTGCAACAACAAGCGACACTTGAGTGTCAAGCAGAGAAGAGGGACCGGGAGGATGTGCAGGAAGACACACCAGTCGTTCCTCGTAAATATCGTGTGGTGTATCACACACCATCCGATGAAAGATGGCAAACGCCAGTGAGATCAACTCCGTACAGATTTCCTGCTTAAGAGTCTTGTCTTGAAACAACACCATTGCCGCAGCAACGAAGGACACATGTTGCATCATTGCTGCAGACAAGTACATCAACTTCTCAACCACATGTCAACGAAGAACCGGGGAAACCCCCGTGTTCTTATTGCCACCGTTCTGGGCATTTTAGGCAGGAATGCCGGGAGAAGTTGTTGAATACCAGACAGCCATCATCATCACGTGGTATGCCGCCACCTGCTCCAGTCAACATAACAGCATTGCAATCCGGGAGTGTGCAACATCTTGCTATTGAGGATGTCCCGGAGGGAGCACCGGTGTTAGCGGGCATGTTCACACTCAAAGACGTGCCCGTATTGGTACTTTTTGATTCAGGTGCAACCCACAATTTTATCAGCAAAACATGCGTGGGTCAGCACCAATTATCCACCAATACTCCCACAATGAGTTTTCTCATACGTTCACCGGGAGGAAATATCTCTGCCAATCAGATTGTGTCCCGAGCAGCTTTGTGTTTGGGCGGAAAAATATACCCAACATCGCTGATTATGTTGGATAGGCAGAAGATAGACATTATATTGGGAATGTCTTGGTTAAGTCGTCACGGTGCCGTTCTCAATATCGGTAACCGGACTGTCCAGATTGACTCGCTGATTAACGGACAGCGCACGCTGTTTTTAGACAGCGAAGATCCAGATATGGTAGAGGCCTACCACACGGAAGCGCTGAAGCTTGAAGATATTCCGGTGGTACGTGATTATCCCGACGTATCTCCCGATGACTTACCGGGCATGCCGCCCGAACGGGACGTCGAGTTCAAAATTGAACTGGCGCCGGGAACGACGCCTATTTCACGAAGGCCTTACAAGATGGCACCTAACGAACTAGCGGAATTGAAAGAGCAACTGAATGAACTCATGAGCAAGGGTTTCATACGACCAAGTTCTTCACCTTGGGGTTGCTCAGCACTGTTTGTTAAGAAGAAGGATGAAACGCTACGGCTATGTGTTGATTACCGTCCTCTCAATGCTGTCACAATAAAGAACAAGTATCCTTTGCCCCGCATTGACATTCTGTTTGATCAACTTGTGGGTGCAAAGGTATTTTCAAAGATGGATCTTCGGTCGGGCTATCATCAAATAAAGATCCGACCGGAGGACATACCGAAGACAGCTTTCTCGACGAGATACGGACTCTACGAGTACCTCGTCATGTCATTTGGATTAACCAACGCTCCAGCACACTTCATGTATTTGATGAATTCTGTGTTCATGCCGGAGTTAGACAAGTTCGTCGTGGTATTCATCGACGACATATTGGTTTACTCCAAATCGGAAAAAGAGCACGCTGAACATCTGCGTACTGTGCTACAACGGTTACGGGAGCACCAATTGTATGCCAAGTTCAGCAAGTGTGAATTTTGGATTGATCAAGTGCCTTTCCTTGGCCATATTATTTCAGCAGAAGGGATTGCCGTGGACCCCAGCAAGATTGAACAAGTGCTGAAGTGGGAACCTCCCAAATCAGTCCACGAGGTCTGAAGTTTCCTAGGTTTAGCGGGGTATTATCGGAGGTTTATTCCGAGCTTCTCAAAGATTGCTAAACCAATGACGGAGCTGCTGAAGAAGGGCACTAAATACATGTGGAATGCAGCATGTGAAGCCGCATTCAAAACTTTGGTGAAACATCTCACAACGGCTCCAGTTCTTGCTCAGCCAGACACGACGAAGCCATTTGATGTATACTGTGATGCATCCGGCATCGGTCTCGGCTGTGTTCTGATGCAAGAAGGGCGTGTAGTCGCCTATGGGTCTCGTCAACTGCGAAACCACGAGCAGCATTATCCAACTCACGATCTTGAGCTTGCTGCAGTGGTGTTGGCATTGAAGATGTGGAGGCATTACCTACTGGGTAATCTTGTTCACCTCTACACCGACCATAAGAGCCTGAAGTATATCTTCACGCAGAAGGAGCTGAATATGAGACAACGGAGATGGTTGGAGCTCATCAAAGATTATGAAATTGAGATCCACTATCATCCGGGAAAAGCAAACGTGGTTGCCGACGCGCTGAGCCGGAAAGCCCACGTTCACAACTTAGCGCTGCTGAGTTCGAAGGCGAGGAACCTAGCCTCCGTGTCATTCCGTATGGCGCGCTTTATAATCTCGCGCTCATTCCAGCGATCCGTGAAGAGATTGTTGAGGCTCAAAGAAGGGACAGAGGTATGTCTCACATACGGAGAAGACTAGACAACGGAGAGGTGAAATGTTTCCGGAAGGATGAGAACGGTGCAATAGGGTTCAACGACCGTATAGTGGTACCGCGCAATATGAAACTCCGGAAGAAAATCTTGGATGAAGCCCACCTGTCTAAGTTTTCCATTCATCCCGGAAGTAACAAGATGTACCAAGATTTGAAACAGAAATTTTGGTGGACGAGGATGAAGAGGGAGATTGCTAAATACGTATCCGAATGCGATACGTGTAGACGGGTCAAGGCGGATCATATGCGGAAAGCCGGACCGCTACAACCTTTAAAGATTCCGGCGTGGAAATGGGGGGATGTGAGTATGGACTTCATCGTCGGATTACCGCTCACATCCAGGAAGCATGACTCAATATGGGTGATCGTCGACCGGTTGACAAAGTCGGCTCATTTCATACCGGTAAACACTCATTATCGACCAAGGCAATATGCGGAGTTATTCATCTCCAGAATTATTTGCTCACATGGTGTCCCAAAGACCATTGTTTCAGATCGAGGTGCGTTGTTCGTTGCTCGATTTTGGGAGCAGCTGCAGGCCTCGTTGGGCACCAAGTTGATTAGGAGCTCCGCATATCACCCTCAAACTGATGGACAAACGGAGAGGGTGAATCAAGTGCTTGAGGATATGTTGAGAGCGTGTGCCATCCACCACGGTAGGAATTGGGACGATCACCTACCGCTGGCGGAGTTTTCATACAACAACGATTATCAAACGAGTATTAAAATGGCACCGTATGAAGCTCTCTATGGCCGGAAGTGTCGCACACCACTGAATTGGTGTGAGTCCGGCGAAAGAGTTCTGTTTGGGATTGATCTTGTCAACGAAGCCGAAGACCGAGTTCGGTTGATACAAGAGAACTTAAAGGCTGCACAATCCCGACAGAAGAGCTACGCGGATCAGAGGCGTAGGCCATTACAGTTTGACGTTGGAGAAAACGTTTATCTTCGTGTATCCCCGATGAAGGGAATTTACCGGTTCGGTGTAAAGGGGAAGCTCGCTCCCCGTTTTGTTGGTCCTTTTGCTATCACGGAGAAGTGCGGACCCGTAGCCTACCGGCTGGAATTACCGACAAGTCTAGCGGGTGTTCATGATGTATTTCATGTTTCACAGCTGCGGAAGTGCCTCAAATTCACCGCTGCTGTTCGCACTGAGGACATCGACGAATTGAAACCGGACCTGACCTACACCGAGCGACCGGTTCAGATTTTGGATGAAAAGACCCGGGTAACCAGGAACCGGACAATCAGATTCTTCAAGGTGCTGTGGAGTAATCACACCGCGGAAGAGGCGACGTGGGAAAGTGAAGATTATCTCCGCACCAACTACCCGGAATTTTTATCTTTGTACAGTTTGTAATTACCTCTCCCGTCTCATTCCTCTTTTGTAATCTCGGGACGAGATTCTTTTAAGGGGGGAGGAATGTAAAAGTCTCAAAAATGTGTATGAATAAAAACTATGGTTTGAGTTCATATGTGTGGCAATGACATGAAAAATGGGACTTGCTAAAACTTTCTTCATGCAAAGTAATACATGGATGATCATCCATGATGAGGCTCACCTTTTTATTTAAAAGTGTTGAACCAATAAGGAGTAAATACCTCTTTGCATGTAAGTTTAAAATTCAGATTTGAAATTCAAAGTTCACACATAGGGTGAGCAAAAACTTTGAATAAACATGCAACCCTATAGTTGGGATTATAGGGAAAAGTTTGCTCTCAAACTTTTCAATTGTAGGGGGGCTCAAAGAGGAGTTAAAGAGGGGAATTTGCAAACTTCAACCAAATTCAAATTTGGCAAGAAAATTCAAACTGAATTGGAAGGATTCAAATTCTAACCCACACTTTAAACTAAGAATTGTGGGAATTAAGAGGATCACTTTGAGAAAATATTTGGGGGTTAGAATGTGGGATGGGACCCACATGGCAGTGAGCTGGAGGCTTAAACTTAACCAGGAAGCAAATGAATTTGGCTTCTGTTCTGCTCGGGCGCCACCGAGGAGTTCCACCGCGCCCCCCGCGGAACTGGACCCGACACCTCCTGCTGCTTCCCCCCACGCGCGACCACCGAAGGCGGTTTCCTTCGACGTTATCGTGCCCTCGGCTGAGCAAAGACCCGATTGCTCTCCTCCTCTCGCGTGAACGCCGCACAGCCGTTCTTCCCTCGTTCGCTCTCGGTCGATCGGGAAACCAGCGGAGACCATCGCGCCCACTGCCTCCGAGGGGCTAAACACAGAGGCGCAACCGTTGCTCACTTCCCCCGACCCAGAAACCACCAAGTCCCGGCGTTCCCGAGCCCCAATCAACCATTCCGCGGCGACCTCAAAAGAATCGACGGTCGGCTTCACGTGGACAGCTCTCCACAGAAGCTTCCAAGCCCAATCAATCACGGCCACAGGAGCGTTCTGATGTGTTATCGCTCTCACCCAAAACATGGAGCAAGTCGTGGAGCGTAGCCGGCGAATTCCGAGGTTTTGCTCCGGCGGCTTCAACCCGAGCATCCGGTATGGAAATCCAAAATTCTCCACTTCTGTTCGTTCTTAGCTCGTCAAACATTGCACGGAGGAGCTGGACTAGCCGGCGGTCATAACCTCTTTAGCATCCGAGACATGACATTAACTGGGCACCGCGAATTTTGAGCTCTACCGAGCGTGATCACGGCGGAACCGGTCGGCCGCACGGTGACGTCCGGTTTGCGGCCAGTCCAGGGCCATTTGAGGGCCATGCCAAGCTTGGCGATCGACCACTGATGCTGTAGCACGTGTTTGTCGCTTGGTTAGAGGACTAGGAACCCTGGTCGACGGTGCCGAAAGGCAGCAAGGACCGCCGCACGTCGCCGGGGTGTTTCCGGTCACCGGCAACCCTAGATGACCCCGCAGATATGTTCCTCGACATCATAAACGCCCTGGCGGCAAACCTCAGCTCGGGCGGTGGCCGGAGAAGGCGAGCCGGTGAGCTCCAGCGTCGGGCCGGCGAGGGGCAGCGCGGGCGCGGGAAAACAACGGGAGGAAGAAGAAGACCGGGTGGGTCCCAGCCGTCAGCGCCTGTAGAGTTTAAAAAGAGGATCTGTTGTGGCTAGGATCTTTTGTGGCTACGCGGTACAATCCTGTGAACCGCTGTGGCCCCAATCTGATTGGCTGGGGTTTAAAAAGCGGGCCCAATGGAATTTGCTGTAGGGAAATAATTCCAGACTTAGCTCAATCTTTGGAAATTCATATCTCCCTGTAGAAAACTCCGAATTGAGTGATTCCAATTGGGTTGGATTCATCTCTCTGAGTTCTATCCAAATATGAACCCAGATTTCTATGAAAGTCAATATTATATTCTGGAAAATTCTTTGAAGGATTTCTGAAAAAGAATTATTGAGGGAGTTTGGGTTATCCAAAAATACCCAAATTTTGCCAGAATATTCTTTAGCATATTATTGACCTTATAGAAATTTTTCAGCTCATTTGAAGATCATTTGAGTAGGAATTTGCTAAAAACAATCTGCTGTGTTCATAAGAGTCCAGAAACATTTTCAGAAAATGTTTCCCACTTCAAAAATCTGTTCTGAGCAATCCATAGCTCCAAAAATCATAGGAAACTTTAGGCAAGCTCTCTGGGACATACTTGGAGTTGTAGTTCACCTAGTTGGGCATGAAAATGCAAATTACTACAGAATTAATTCTATTGAGTACAAATGCTTAAAGAATTGTTCTGGGAGAACTACCCAAGTAAAAGGGCTGAATTTTGGACCAGATGACTCTCATGTGATCAAGAACTCACATGTAAATTATCAGCCCAAGATGAGTCCTGGAACTCCCTGTCCTTATTCTCCATAATTATGTATAAGGGAAAAATACATAAGAGATATTGTGAGAATTATGGAGGACACAATATGACTCCACATTAGCTGCAATGTGGCAAGCTAAATCCTTAGGTAGTATAGAACCTGCTGTAAAAGTTTTGAGGCCATTGGAGTTCTTGTTCTTCAGTTGCACTCAAATCTTTTCAGCTTATCTATTATGTTCATTAGAGAAAAGGGTTAGTATATAGCTAAGGGCCTTAAGGTCAAATTAGTTTAATTCTGTTCTTTGCACAACAGAGGCAAACCAAGCCCTGCTTGGCTTTTCCACACAACCTCTGTTCCTAAGAAAGTAATTCTATAACTTCTTTCCATTACATTCTATAAAATATGTGCATATGCATCTCAATAGGAACCACAAGAAAGGGGACTCAAAGGAGTGATTCATCGAAGTGGATCAAGCTCCGGAGAGTCAAGGGTGGATCTGCAAGGATACTAACTGCTTATATACGACTACCCTGCAAAACAGGCAAGCTCCGGTTTGCATTTAACAGCTGTTAAGTTATTATTTTGTACTCACTTTCGGTCAAGATATGAACTGTGCATTAGGTCTAGTGATTGATACTCCTCTTGCATAGCCAAATGACCCATGGAGTATTGGGTAGGTGTCTTTCACCGTGTAGAACTGCCATGCTTAAGTACGGTTCGGTAGAAGTCGAGTGGTGAGATGCTACTCGCAGATTTAGGAACAACAGGGGTGTACGGGATTGGTTCGTAATTGAATTAGCAAGTTAAAATTGAGACCGGAAGGTTGTAGGAGCAGCAGGACATAGGGGCCTGGGTGCTGTAGACCTGTCCGTGTCGGTCAAGGACCGATCCGTATGCGGCCCTGTTGAACAAGTTTGATTTGTGTACCGGACTCATGCTGGCTATATGGGACCCAGTAAACCGATGTACCTCGGGAAGCTGTCGCTGGGACTTTTCGGGTCGCCTCAGGCAGACGGCCGGTGTGCAGTATGTGGGGAATATTCTCATGACATCTCACGTCGGAAGGTGCACCATGAGAGTAGCTACTGTACGGGGTGACTTGATCGATTCAGCGGGGGTGAAACGGGGGAAAGGCTGCCACGTACGACGTCAGTGATGGTTGTTGTAGGCAACGTCGAGTACGGGCGTACGTGTCGTGTAGTCCGGGTGTTATTGATTCGAATCACCGTCGCTCGCGGAATGGACCGAGCATACTTGTTCTCACAGTCGTGACGTAGTAAGAACTTGCATGAGAAAGGAACTAATCATATTGATATGAAGTATTATACTAGTGTTGTATTGGATCTCGATGAATAGGCTAGTGCAAACTCGATTCTTTTATGCCATGAGCAATTTACATCGGGGGAAAGCGTTTCTTGTTTGATTGTGGACTCCCGATGTAGCGTGCCCAGGGTTACTTAAAATGCTGCAATTAATACCTGAAAGTAAGGATTCACTTTTAGACGAGTTAATTATGCTTATGCCATCCTATGTTAGGTTCATAACCTCACTTAGAGTTTCATGTCTAGGGTGACGGTTAAGTCTTGCTGAGCGTTATGCTCACGGATGCTATCCGAGTTGTTTTGCAGGTAATTGACTCGCTGATTATGAGAAGGGGTGCCGATGAGACTCGGGAACCTCCGAGTGCTTACTCAAAGAGCATCCTCGCCGCTGCAGATTGATCTTCGTGTTGCTAGTAAGAAACGTCCGCGGGCTGGACCGTTTCTTTGTTGCTAGTTTAGATATGAATCGTGAGAGTGATAGTCTTCCGCTGTAGTTTACTCTGATATATATTTATTTGTAAAACAATCTTGTACGCTTCCGCAAACTATTTATGTAATATGATGGGTGTTCATCGACCCGTGTGCTGTTGGGTGCCTCATAACACGGCACCACCCAACGAGGTCCCGTCGGGCCGTCTCAGCGTGGCATCAGAGCCGGTTACACATGGCATCAGAGCTCTTACACATGGTATCAAAGCTGCGTTGGGAACAGAGCACGGATTGAGCATCATATTATGTCAAAAACTTAGGATACGGTGAGATAACGGTACTAGGCCCACATAAGGACTATTATTAGCATATTATGAAGGTGGCTATCTAACTTATGTGATATGTCGGAAAATTGTGCATCTCGGGACGTCTATGTCTTGGGGGATGTACGTATGCGCTGTCCACCAGTGCGCACAAGCTGAAGGGTGGAGCCTCACGGGTGGCAGGTAACCCGACCCGCTTTAGTATCCTCTATGACTCTTCATGTCGTTTGGGGTATTCGAGCAGCGTCTGTCCCAGGCGTGCATGGTGCAATTTGGGAGACCCCGTCACGTGGTCAGTAACGTGAACACGCAGCTCAAGGCGTGTTTGGCTTGAGAACACCTGGGCGAGTGATGACGGCCGGGTGTACCAACTGTTATGGATACCGGGTTCGGTGTGTAGCCGAACCTGATGATTGAGTGTGTTTTATGCAGGAACTAACCATGAAAACCTTAATGCGTGTAGAACACGTTTGCGAGTGACCGTTTTAGTGCCACCTAAGTATACGTATATGCCGGTGTAATCCGGTTAGGTTTTTCTTTGGTGAGGCGACGTAGTACCGTTATATGTCTTACGGTGCATCGTCACCATACTAAACTGGATAGTATTCTTACCTATGAAGAAATCATTCATGACTAACTTCCAAACTAAAAATGGATTTGATAAAGCACATATTAGTTACTGAGCTCTTCATGTGAACTAAGTTTCAAAGAAGAGACTTGTTAGGCTTCTTTTGATCTCAAAGACAGAGTGCTCTGTGCAGACAGAAATTTTTCTGGTCTTTAACAGAGCGTAACTCTGATTATCTTGACCCAATGGAGGTGTTTGATACAGTTCTGGAAAGGTTATTAAGTGCTCTACAACTTTTATGTAGAACTCCAGAGCCAAATCCGACACCAACTTGGTTGAACGTCCAGATGAATGCAAACTGTTCAGAAAACAGAGCAGCTGCAAACTTCTCTGGATGTTTCGGTAAATTGGTCATAACAATCTGTAGAAAATTTTCTAAGGGTCATGTGATACACCGTTGGAAAGGTTATGAAACTTACAACGATTTTGTAGTTCATAGTTTGTTCATAATTGTACCTCAGTTGTATGTAAAACTGTGATGAAAACAGCCACATACAAAGGAGGTGCTGGCAAATTTTAGCCAGAAATTCTGTCAACTTTGAACAATCCTAACTTCTGTTCCAGAAATGATCTAGGGGCATATGAGTACTCGTTGAAAATATACTGAAGTTAACGTTAACTTTGGTATTCAACTTGAGTTATGAAAATGCTAATGAATGGATCAAATTCTGGGTTAAGTACATAAAGGTCTGTTCTGTACAGAATGAGGGACTGAATGTGTTGGCTTTAGAAAGATGTGTAAACATGAAATTTTGTTATGCTTTCATAAAGTTTTAGCATGTTCATGTTTTACATACTTTCACATACTGCTAGATCAAGTTGTGACTCCCCTCAAAATTATGCTTTTGCAGTATGGTGCGTACTCATTCCCCGAGTAGGACTGAAGGTTCTCATCGAGACGGTGATGACTCGACTCCACCAGGGGCACCGCCATCAACGGTATGGGCGGATATCATGGCTCAGATGGTCGAGTCAAGTCAAGAGAACACGAGACTACTCCAAGCGTTGGTACAACAGGGCTTACTCCAGCGTGCACAACAGGACGTTCCACCTCGGAACGCCTACTTGGATTTCTTGGCGACACAACCGCCGATCTTCACGGAAGCCCATGAACCAGTGGAAGCTGATCAGTGGCTTCGAGTTATGGAGTCCAAGTTTGGGGTGTTTGAGTGCGACGAATATCAGAAGGCATCATTTGCAGCTCAACAGCTCCATGGAGCCGCCGGAAATTGGTGGTTCTCTTATCTTGCCACCGTTCCGGAAGGTCATCAAGTGGAATGGACGGAATTTCGTGAAGCATTCCGGGCTCGTCACATTCCTATGGGTTTTATTAAGGCCCAACAGCAAGAATTCAGAAACTTGAAGCAGGGGGACATGAGTGTCCT
The DNA here is from genome assembly GCA_030760725.1 of Neostapfia colusana. NCBI lineage: Eukaryota > Viridiplantae > Streptophyta > Magnoliopsida > Poales > Poaceae > Neostapfia > Neostapfia colusana. Next base: position 12,996,970 of record JASWHV010000012.1, on the reverse strand, counting down.
CGATTATGTCCGAAGATTCAACCTTCTGGCACAATATGCTCCTGCTTATGCGACGAGCGAAGCTGCAATGTGTGACTATTTTTTCTATGGCTTGAGTGCCATACTAAAAGAGAAGTTAGCTTTGTTCAATCAAGGCAGTTACACCGAGTTGATCAGTGCTGCTCTGCTGCAAGAACAAGCGACACTTGAGTGTCAAGCAGAGAAGAGGGACCGGGAGGATGTGCAGGAAGACACACCAGTCGTTCCTCGTAAATATCGTGTGGTGTATCACACACCATCCGATGAAAGATGGCAAACGCCAGTGAGATCAACTCCGTACAGATTTCCTGCTCAAGAGTCTTGTCTTGAAACAACACCATTGCCGCAGCAACGAAGGACACCTGTTGCATCATTGCTGCAGCCAAGTACATCAACTTCTCAACCACATGTCAACGAAGAACCGGGGAAACCCCCGTGTTCTTATTGCCACCGTTCTGGGCATTTTAGGCAGGAATGCAGGGAGAAGTTGTTGAATACCAGACAGCCATCATCATCACGTGGTATGCCGCCACCTGCTCCAGTCAACATAACAGCATTGCAATCCAGGAGTGTGCAACATCTTGCTATTGAGGATGTCCCGGAGGGAGCACCGGTGTTAGCGGGCATGTTCACACTCAAAGACGTGCCTGTATTGGTACTTTTTGATTCAGGTGCAACCCACAATTTTATCAGCAAAACATGCGTGGGTCAGCACCAATTATCCACCAATACTCCCACAACGAGTTTTCTCATACGTTCACCGGGAGGAAATATCTCTGCCAATCAGATTGTGTCCCGAGCAGCTTTGTGTTTGGGCGGAAAAATATACCCAACATCGCTGATTATGTTGGATAGGCAGAAGATAGACATTATATTGGGAATGTCTTGGTTAAGTCGTCACGGTGCCGTTCTCAATATCGGTAACCGGACTGTCCAGATTGACTCGCCGATTCACAGACAGCACACGCTGTTTTTAGACAGCGAAGATCCAGATATGGCTCGTCTTCTCGCTCCCATGTGGCTTCCTCTTCCGAGTGATGCTTCCACTGCACCTTGCACATCCGAATTCTTTTATTTCTTGTGAGGCGTTCCATTGTCTCCAAAATCTTGACCGGTTGCTCGGCATAAGACAGATCCTCTCGTACGTCAACCTCATTCATGGGAAACATCTCTTTAGGCGTCCTTAGACATTTCTTGAGCTGTGACACATGGAATACATCATGCACATCCGATAGGCGAGCCGGTAGTTCTAGTTGATATGCCACTTCGCCTTTCCTCTCTAGAATCTGAAAGGGTCCGATGTATCGGGGTGATAACTTCCCTTTTACCTTGAACCGATGAAGTCCTCGGATAGGTGACACCTTGAGATAAACATAGTGTCCCACATTAAAAATAAGATCTCTTCTCCGTACATCGGCATAACTCTTTTGTCGGGTCTGTGCTATCCTCAGGTTGTTGCGAATTTCCCTCACTTTCGCCTCGGCTTCTTGTAGTACCTCGGGCCCAAACACTTTACTTTCCCCCGTTTGGTTCCAAAATAGGGGAGTTCTGCACTTCCTCCCATACAAAGCCTCAAATGGTGACATCTTCATACTCGCCTGATAGCTGTTGTTATAAGAGAACTCCGCATACGGTAGGTTCTTATCCCAACTCCTGTTGTTCTTGAGCGCACATGCTCTCAACATATCCTCAAGGATCTGATTGGTTCTTTCCGTCTGTCCGTCAGTCTGGGGATGATAGGCAGAACTAAAATTCAGATGAGTTCCCATGGTTTCATGTAACTTCTGCCAGAATCTTGAGGTGAACTGCGTCCCTCGATCTGACACTATCTTCTTTGGCACTCCATGGAAACACACGATCCTTGACATGTATAATTCTGCCAATTTGGATCCGCTGTAGCTTTCTTTCACGTGGATGAAATGAGATACCTTGGTTAGCCTATCGATGATGACCCATATCGAATCATATCCTGATTGGGTCCTAGGTAGTCCCACTATGAAATCCATACCGATTTCTTTCCATTTCCATTCAGGCACTTTGAGTGGTTGCAATAATCCCGCGGGTCGTTGATGTTCTGCTTTCACCAACTGACATGTGTCACATAGGGCAACATGTTCTGCGACATCTCGCTTCATGCCATACCACCAATACCTGCTCTTGAGGTCATGATACATCTTCGTACTCCCAGGGTGAATGGAATAGTCAGAATCATGAGCCTCCTTCAAAATCAATTCACGGATCTCTTTCACTTCAGGCACATAGATTCTTTTCCCGTGCCACACCGTACCTTGTTCATCCTCCCTGAAACCAGGGGCTTTGTTATCCTTGATGAGTTCTCTGATCTCTTGTATCTTCTCATCATTCTTTTGACCATCACGTATGTCTTGCTCTAAGGTGGAGTCCACTATCATGGCGATTTCTTCACCACTATTCACCAAACATAGATTGACATTTACAACCTCTTCCTTCAGTTCTGTAGGTATGTCCTTTAAGCTCAACCTATTGACTTGCACCTTCCGGCTTAAAGCATCTGCTACAATGTTCGCTTTCCCAGGATGATAGTTGATGCCCACATCAAAGTCATTGATTAGCTCTAACCATCTCCTTTGTCTGAGGTTGAGATCTGGCTGTGTGAAAATATACTTTAAGCTCTTATGATCCGTATATATCTCTGTCCTCTTCCCCATCAAGTAATGCCGCCAAATCTTCAACGCGTGTACCACTACGGCTAGCTCTAGGTCATGCGTAGGATAGTTCTTCTCGTGTTTCCGGAGCTGCCGGGACGCAAAAGCCACGACATGCCCCTCTTGCATGAGAACACATCCCAACCCGTTTCCAGAGGCATTGCAATACACCAAAAAGTTCTTCTGCTTATCTGGCATAACTAGCACTGGGGCTGTTGTCAATCTTTTCTTCAGCTCTTGAAAACTCGTCTCGCACTGCGGTGTCCATGTGAATGTGATTCCCTTTTCCAACAATTTGGTGAGGGGTCTCAAAATCTTGGAGAAACCCTCGGTAAACCGTCGATAATATCCAGCCAATCCTAAGAAGCTTTGAACTTCCCCGACATTTTCAGGGGTCTTCCACTTCTGTACATCCTCGATCTTGGCGGGATCTACGGAGATTCCTCCCTCCAAGATTATATGTCCTAAGAAGGGAACTCTCTTCTGCCAAAACTCACACTTGCTCAACTTGGCATATAGTTGGTGTTCTCTCAACTTTTGCAACACCAAGCTTAGATGTTTCTCATGTTCTTCTTCATCTTTGGAGAAGACGAGAATGTCATCTATGAAAACCACCACAAATTTGTCCAGATATTCCATGAATACCTTGTTCATGAGATACATGAAGTATGTCGGGGCATTAGTTAGTCCGAAAGGCATGACGGTGTATTCATACAGTCCGTACTGAGATACGAAAGCTGTCTTTGGAATATCAGTTTGCCTTATCTTCAGTTGGTGGTATCCTGACCTGAGATCAATTTTCGAGAACACACAAGCTCCCCTCAACTGATCAAAAAGTCTTCAATGCGGGGTAATGGGTACTTGTTCTTGATGGTTACTTCATTCAACGCACGGTAGTCTACGCACAACCTTTGGGTTCCGTCCTTCTTGGGCACAAATATCACTGGAGCTCCCCATGGTGAGGAACTAGGACAAATGTACCCCTTCTCTGCCAACTCTCTTAAATGTTCCTTGAGTTCTTCCAGCTGTTTAGAGTCCATCCGATAAGGTCTCTTGTATATCAGAGCTGTTCCAGGCACTAGCTCAATCGCGAATTCCACTTCACGTTCAGGGGGCATACCTGGCAACTCCTCCGGAAAAACATCTGGATATTCCCTGATGATCCTGATCTCCTCCACTTCCACCTCAACTTGATTGAGTTTAATGTCCCTCCTAGGCTCTTGAATGGTTATGAACTTTACTCTTGTGCCACTAGGGTGAGTTAGTTCCACCGTTCTGGTGGAACAATGGATGATTCCTTTATGTTTGGTCAACCAATCCATACCCAAAATAATATCTATCCCTTGTGAATCTATCACTATGAGGTTGGCAGTAAATACTACCCATTAATGTCTAGATTCACCTTGGGACACACTTGTCTTGTCCTTATTTCTCCCCCTGGAGAGTTTACTGCTAGCATATGGTTCATTTGCGTTGTTGCTAAATCATACTTCTTAACAAACCCTTGGGCAATGAACGAGCGGGTAGCACCAGAATCGAACAACAGGGTTGCAATGTGTAAATTGGGAGGAAACTTACCAACTACCACGTCAGGTGCCTCTTGCGCTTCCTCCATGGTCACGTGGTTCACCCGTCCTCGTATCACATTCTGCTGTTGCGGCTGCACGGGCTTCTTCTTTGGACACTTATGGGCGTAGTGCCCCACTTCACCACAGTTGAAGCATTGCACTCCAACCTTAGGTGCCTGGCCTTTGTTGTCTTGGGGTTGGTTCTGTGGTCCTTGCACTGCTGGTCGAGGTTGATATGTGGGATGAGGCTGCTGTACAAACTGACATTGTGGCTGTGCTGGTGCTGACGGAGGCCTGACATTCGGGTTGTACCCTCTGGGTGCTGAGTAGGGCACCACAGCACGGCTCGTCTGCCCTGCGGGTGGCTGCATCAGTCGTGGGCGTGTGTTGCTACCCGAGGCTTGGTGTGACCATCCCGCCTTCCTCTTGTTTTCGTTTTCCAAGGCCTTCAGCTTCCTCTCCACAACAAATGCTCTGTCCACCATCTTTCGGAAGCTTTCATACTCGTTGGAGGACATTGCACATTGCATCTCCGCAGTAAGTCCTTCCACAAAGCAGTCCTGTTTCTGCTCATCAGTTTCGATGTCCCGTGGTGCATAACGGGATAGTTGGGTGAATTTAGTGAGGTATTCCCTCACAGTCATATTTCCTTGCTGCAGCCCCAAGAACTCCTTTCTCTTGTTTTTGAGTTCACCCCTTGGTATGTAATGGTTGCGGAAACTACGCTTGAACTCTTCCCAAGTGATGTTCTCAGGGTCATGATGGGCTGCTACGTAAGCGGTCCACAAATCAGCAGCAGGTCCATGCAGTTGGTGAGAGGCAAACAGCACCCTCTCATACCCTTGGCATTGTATGATCCTCATTTTGCTCTCAATGGTCTTTAGCCAGTCATCTACCTCCATAGATTCAGCAGCACTAGCAAACTTTGGAGGTTGAGTCCCTAGAAACTCACTCAACCTTGGTTGGCGTGGTGCAGCTTGTGGAGGTGGAGCTTGGTGCAAGTTGGCCACCACTTGAGTTAGGCTCTGGATGAGCTGATTCTGATTTTCAAGCATTTGGTGGATGGGATCAACTCCTTCACGGCGACCACCCCTGTCTTGTCCTCCAGAAAGATGAGGGTTGCCGGCCTCATCGTTATTGTTGGCGGGGCTGGCACCACGACCCTTTCCTCTTCCGGCCATCTATCATGATCAACCAAATGTCAATTTAAAGCATTACGTATTAACTTCCCAATTTGCTTGTTTAAACTTTAAAATTTTGAGACTTTATTATATTTATACTTTCTGAAGGTTTCATGTCTCACGTGAAAATAAATGCACTCTTAATTTGTAGGGGTTCACACATCAAAGCAAAACAACCTGAAGACGAGGTAGTGGACAAATGTCCATGGCTTCCACAACTCACGTCACACACCAAACACTAACACACCATTAACTAAGGTACCGACTCGACTACTCGATAACCTGCTGAACTAAGGGAAAGGACTCTACACGACTCGTATCACTGAGCTGGCTCCTCGGGATCTTCCTCATTATTGCGGCTGCCCTCTGATTCCGCTTTGGGTGGGGAAGCTGCTGGTGGAGAAGTGCGGCGACGCCTGCTCGCCCGGCGGTCTGGGAGTCAGGAGTCCATGTGTCATTCACGGTGACACACAGTTCATTACCATCTCCTCTTTCTCTCGCCCTCAAGTTGGCTCAAAGCAACGCCTCAGTCTCCTTCAGGGTGTCATGAACATCCTGAAGCTCCTGCTGGCACTCCTGCAGTCAAGTGCTGAGCATAGCAGCATCCTCCAAGCACAGGTCCATGTGCTCATGGGAAGTCCCCTGCTGCACTGGCGGGTACTTGTACTCCTTTTTACCACTCTCACGCTGGCGGACATACATGTACTCAGTCCTGTACAGATGGCGACGGTAGATGTGACTCTGGCAGGTGATGGCCTCACAGGTGACATCCTTCTCCGCATCGACCTGTGTCGCTCGATAAGCTGGAGAGCGGTGGATCTTGAGCAGCTGATTTTCATGGATAATCCTCATTTATGAACTCCATTCTTCCCGCTTCTCACGAATGGTCCGGGTGGAGCTGTAGTGTATGATTAGCTTGCCCATATTGCCGGCGTCGTGGAGCATACGTCGAAGACGGCGCAACAAGCCTCCTACTGCCAATCCGTAGGAGTTGTACGTCACTGGACGGTTCTCCTCTCTCAGGGCAAGGGCAACTACGGGAACTCTCCCTCCGGTGGACTTGCGGGCGGTGCGGATCATGCGAACCATCTAAAACATAAAGCATTTAAAATTAAGTTAGATAAGATTTTAAACAAAAATCCTATTTTGAATAAAAGTTGGGGTAAGATGAATAAAGTGACCCCATTAAATAACACTTTTCAACCCACACATTTGTAAAATAGTTTTTAAGAAAATAGGGACCTTAAATACGTCCATTTGTACCTAGGTCCATGTTCCTACGGGCAACCTTGGATCTGATACCACTTCTGTCACACCCGGTTTCTCCGAAGAACAACCGAGTGAATATCACATGTATGCCAGGATCATTTTCTCATACATGTGATGACAAATAGTGAAGCATCATTTATTACAAGCCAGGTGTCGAATATAAATATGTCTTACAAAGCATACGTCTCGGTGGACGATAATAACTTCATAACATGTAAATAGAATAGCAGCGGAATATTATTCTTGTGGGCTCTGTCACAGGCGTTGCCCGGGATACTCCATGAACCTAGAATCCTTCTTCAGGTCCGAAGTCTTGGTCATTGAACACCCCATCATCCCCTTGACCTGAGCAGCAATTTAAACCAACAAATATGCAAGTTTGAGTACCGTTGGTACTCAGCAAGTGTGGGAAAGTTATGTCATGCATGGCTAGAACAAGGAGAGGTTGAACTCATGGTTAAAGCACTATGCAATTAATACCTATTACCTTAGCTTATTAAGCACCTACATTACTACACAGGTGAAATGGTCCCAATCTCCCAACCCATCATCAAAATCAAGTAACCATAATCATCATATCCAATGTCAAGCTCCCCGATTAACATCCTCAACTTCCAAATCCATCATCCTCTAATCATGAATAAGTCCAAGCCGCTCTTGACCGTGAGCACGACTGTCATGACAGTTTTTGACTCTTTAGAGTTTGCACCACTGTACCCACATGTAGTGATTTCATCCCCCGTTGTCGGGTGGACTAAAAGAACCTCCATTATGCCAGTGGCCACGAACCACATTCACACTTCCCAGGTGTGTAGCCAGGAGATCACTACGAAGCCTTTACAAAGGGATTCCCGACGAGCGTGGGCCCACTGAGGTTTCACCCCTAACAGCATACAAGAGGCTCCAACCCCGCTGCAGTGGCCCCCTCTTGAGCCTTGCGGTTCATATGGTAGTCCAACTGACACCTATTCCCCGCACCATCCAACACACCCATACTACGCCGGGGATACACCTAATTAATTGGCCAAGCTGCCCCATCTCAGCATGTGGTTGGCACGGTAAAGCCAGGTTACATGCTCCATGAACCGGTCCTTAGGATCCAGGCATGTACTAAACACAAACCCGAGTCTCGTGCACCCAGCACCAACCAAATCATCCAACTTGCCTCGATCCCTACCTCTACATAACTCATAACCTCTCATTCAAGAGTAAGGTAAATAAATTGATGATCTCATATCCCAATTATCCCATTCTAAGCATGGCTAAGCATATAAATAAATGACATGATAAAATAAATCCCAACCCCTGGTACAAGGAAACAAGGTAATGCAATTCTAGGGAAACTTCCTAGCATGGGTTTCATATTTCAATTGACAATGCAAATAATTCTATCTACACATCCTAGTATAGGATCAAAGTGGTCAGGGACACTTGCCTTCTTCCTGCTGCTCTGGGAATGGAAAGTCCTGGTCTTGGAAGGGGAGAACTTGCTCTAGGGCAGGTTCTATTCATGCCAATACACATAGCAAAAGAAAACAACAATCCATAAGACATAGTTCACACTTTCACTTCATACAAACCACACATACATATCTATGAAAGTCATTCACATTTCTAAGTGTAGTGGTTACTCCACATGTGTTGATTTTTGGCCTACATTCACCTTTAAACCTATGTATATTATTTCTAACTTCTATGTTCAGATTTCTATTTGCACACTATATATGAAGTTCCAATTTGAACAAATTCTTTATATTTAATTATTACATTTCTTAGCCACAAAGTTTGTATAAAAGGTATTTTCCTACTCCAAATAAGTTTTCAGATCCTCTACCAAATCCTAAACTGAAGTTTTTGGATTTGGAGACTTCATTTAGCATTTTCTAATTATGCATACCTCTTTTCCTATATTTTTCATATTTATTTTCTATGCCTAAAGGTGAGTTTTATTATGAAAATAGTAAGACACCTCATCTAAACAGAATAGGTTCTGATCTAAAATGTTCAATAATATATCTTTGAACTTCCTCTATGATGTGGAACAATTTAAATTTATTTTACTAGTTTTTCGAATTATTTCCTAGCCAAAAATATGTTTCTAGAACTAATAAATATGAATATCATTTAGACAGAATCCATTTCAGCCAAAAATCTATTTCTAACTCATTCTAAAGTTTTCCAAGTGCTAGTGGAGTTTAAATTTGAATTTACAATGTGTTTGCCTCACCTTTTAAATTTAAATCCTAATCACATATTCAAATTTCTAAATTTAATATCATATAGGATTAAAAAGGTAAATTTACCCTACTACAGGGTCTAATTTATTATTTTATAAATTTTCAGGGGTCTAACTACACATAACAGAGGGGTTTTCCTAATTTTTATTAAGACCAGGGGCTAAAACTGACTTTTAAATGAATTTTCACGAATTTCTGAAGTTCCAGGGGCTAGATCAGAAGTTTCCGGGGCTAGCTCGTGTTTTTCGAGATCCCCAGGGGGTAGCGCGTAAGAATCCAGGCCTTTATAATGCGGGGCCGACGTGGACCGTCCGATTTAAAACAGACGTCTGAGATTATAACGCGAAGCGGTACGGGTTAGATCTAATAGGAACCGCACGATTTAAAATGGACGGGTCTCAGGGGGCCACGTCGCCCTCGCCGGAGAACTTCGGATCTTCGTCTATACCTCCTAAAACTGGGATTTCATGGCATAGAAAGGTAGAGGGGAGGTCGGGGATCTCACCTCGGGGTTTTTCTTGAGCTCGGAGGTCCTGGAAGACGGTCGGCGTTGAGGTCCGAGATGAAATAGCAGCGGTGCTCGCCAGAGCTGCGTCTAGGGTGCAAAACACCGAGTTTTCTGCACCTGCGAGATTCCCCAGAGGCGGTGGAACATGATCGACGCGTTAGATCAGAAAACCCGAGCAAGGATCGAGAGAAAACGGTGATCAGAGCTTCGGTTCTCACCGGAGAGAAAATTGGAGTGCGCTGGGGAATTCGGCGAATTTCGGTGTGGGAATTTCACGAGGGGAGGCGGCGGAGGATCGACTGGGTTATATAGCAGCGTCCGGGGCCGAAGATCAGGCTGTTGGCGCGTTTTTTCAGAGGTTGTTTGGATTCGGGAGAGAGGAGAGTCCCGGGGTCGGCCGAGCGCGCGAGAGGTGGGGGATGACATGCGGGCCCCGCGTGTCAGTGAGAGGAAGAGAGGGGCGCGCGGCTGTGGGCTGGCGCAGGGAAATGGTGGGCCGGCTGGTGGGTTTCGGCCCACTGGCCGGTGGGGTTTTTCTTTTTCTTTTTACATTTCTTTTCTGTTTTGATTTGAATTTGAATTCCAATTTGAATTTGAATTTCTGCACCACATGCAATACGTCCAAAAATTTTTAAATTCCCCTCTTAACATATTTTGGGGTGTTACAGTACGCCGTACAAGCATAGGATCCGTGAGATGTACAGTTCAGCGTACTTCTTGGCATTGTAGTTGGTGTTGACCGGGATGAAATGGGCAACTTTGGTGAGCCGATCGATGATCACCCACACAGAATCATGTTTCTGCAAGGTGGTGGGTAAACCGACGATGAAATCCATGCTCACATCCTCCCATTTCCAGTCAGGAACGCCCAGTGGTTGTAGCAGTCCCGGTTTCCACATATGATCTGCCTTCACCCTTCGACATGTATCACACTCGGACACGTACTTTGTGATCTCCCGCTTCATCCGTGTCCACCAAAACATGCTTCCGAGTTCTTGATACATTTTGTTGCTGCCCGGGTGAATAGAAAACTTGGACAAGTGAGCCTCATCAAAGATTTTCTTCCGTAATTCCGGGTTATGGGGTACGACGATCCAGTCCTTGAACCATAGGACGCCGTCTCCGTCCTTCCGGAAATATTTCAACTCCCCACTGTCTACACATCTCCGCAAATGCGACATGCCCTTGTCATGTTTCTGAGCTGCCGCTATCTCTTCACGAATGGTGGGGATCAAAGCTAGGTTGTAGAGAGCTCCATGTGGAATCACATGTAGTGGTGGTTCGCTCTCTTCCAACGGTGTGATGGTCAGATTGTTGACGTGTGACTTGCGGCTCAGCGCATCTGCCACTATGTTTGCCTTGCCCGGATGATAATGGATCTCTATTTCGTAATCCTTTATCAGTTCTAACCATCTTCGTTGCCTCATGTTCAGCTCCTTCTGAGTGAATATATACTTGAGGCTCTTGTGGTCAGTATATAAATGTACGAGGTTACCGAGTAGGTAGTGCCTCCACATTTTGAGTGCAAGTACCACGGCAGCGAGCTCCAAGTCGTGGGTTGGATAATTTTGCTCATGGTTTCTAAGCTGCCGTGATCCATACGCGACCACTCTCTGGTCTTGCATCAGCACACATCCGAGCCCAATGCCGGATGCATCGCAGTACACATCGAACGGTTTTGTTGTGTCTGGCTGCGCCAAAACCGGTGCTGATGTTAGGTGCTTGACTAAAGCCTTGAATGCTGCTTCACATGCGGGACTCCAAACATATTTGATAGCCTTCTTCAGCAGCTCTGTCATAGGCTTGGCAATCTTCGAGAAGTTCGGAATGAACCTCCGATAATATCCCGCGAGTCCGAGGAAACTCCGTACCTCGTGAATAGTCCTCAGGGACTTCCAATTCAGCACTTGAGTGATCTTACTCGGGTCTACAGCGATACCCTCCGCTGAGATGATATGCCCGAGAAAAGGCACTTGCGATATCCAGAATTCGCACTTGCTGAATTTCGCATATAGCTTGTGATCCCGCAGCCATTGCAAGACTATACGCAGATGCTTCTTGTGGTCTTCCTCCGACTTGGAATACACCAGTATGTCGTCGATGAAGACCACGACAAACTTGTCCAGCTCCGGCATGAATACCGAGTTCATCAAGTACATGAAGTGAGCTGGAGCATTGGTGAGGCCGAAGGACATGACCAGGTACTCATAAAGTCCATACCTCGTCGAGAAAGCTGTCTTCGGAATATCCTTAGCCCTTATCTTAATCTGATGGTACCCGGATCTTAAGTCCATCTTGGAAAAGATCTTTGCTTCGACCAACTGATCAAACAACATATCGATCCATGGCAACGGGTACTTGTTCTTGATGGTTACGGCATTTAATGGACGATAGTCCACGCAAAGCCGCAATGTTTCATCCTTCTTCTTTACAAATAATGCCGAACAGCCCCATGGCGAGGAGCTCGGCCTAATAAAACCCTTTTCCAGCAGGTCCGTTAGCTGGGTCTTCAGTTCAGCCAACTCCTTGGGCGCCATCTTGTACGGCCTTCGGGATATTGGCATGGTTCCCAGTGCAAGTTCAATCTTGAACTCCACCTCTCTATCAGGCGGCATCCCCGGCAAATCGTCCGGGAATACGTCAGGGAACTCGCGGACCACTGGAATATCTTCCAATCTGATGGTTGTGGCTTGATAGACACTTGGAAGTTTTATTTCTGGACTGTCCAGAAATATGGAGTGAGATTCGTGCACTTCTGAGTTTAAGTGCACAACTCGGAGGACGGTGTCTAAAACAGCGCCGTGGCGGGTTAACCACGTCATCTCTAAGATGACATCGACCTTTTGTCCCTCTAAGATTATGAGAGACGTTGGGTAAACTCTACCCTCTAAGCACAATGGCGCTTTTGGGACCATCATGCTTGCTGAAACTTTCCCACCCGGTGAAGAGATCACATAAGGACTATCGGTGGATAGTATTTGCAAGCTATATTTATCAATGAATGCTTGGCTAATGAAGCTATGCGTGGCGCCTGAATCAAACAATACTATGGCGGGATGCTGGTGGAGTTGGAACATACCCGCAAGGATTGGCTCACCCTCCGGCACGTCCTCTATGGCAAGCTGGTGGACAGTGCCGGGCCTAGGGTTTGCCCGCCGCGCATTAGTAGGGTTCCGGGGTTGATTCCTCCCCGGAAACTGTGGTGCAAATCTGCCGCCTTGCCTCTCTGGGCAACTGCTCGCGAAGTGTCCTGGACGACCACACTTGTAACATGTGGCCGCAGCTTGTGCGGTGCTCGGGGGACGAAAGCCCGGCATGCGCTGCTGAGGTGCATACGCACGCGGCATCGCCCGCTGCTGCTGTTGTTGTTGCGGAGGTGGTACTGGCAGTGCCGGCCTGAATGCCGGTGAAGAGTACGGCCGACTGCGGAACGGCATCGGCCTTTGTGGTGGCTGCCAGCGTGGACCTGATGGTGGGCGACTCGCCATCCGAAATTCTGAGAAGGACCGCCTCCTTCTCCCATCTCGGGTTCTCCCATTGCTGGAAGGCCCAAGACCACCGGTATGCCCAATACCGGAGGTACGAGGTCCTGCAACGCATGAACCTCGTCCATGGCCTGGTTGTAGTCTTCTTCCCAGCCTTGCCCTTCCTCAATAGCGTCGTCCCGCTCTTGAGTAAGGTCCTCATTCTGCTGGGTTAAAGTCTGCACCAGCTCTTGCAACGCCGCGATGTCGACACGGCTTTTCTTCTTCGCCTTCTTCAGACGATGCAAGTAATTATGCTGTTCATTCAGTCGCTTGATCATCAGAAGGAGCACATTGCGGAGTGCGCTGTGAGCACTCTCGACATGGTCTCCACGGCTTGTGCTCTCCTGGAGCTTTGCGGCGAGATGTTCCTTATGAACAGCTTGGCTGTCCATCACGGCGTTTCCCGCCCTCATCTGGAGGCTGAGATTTGCCTCCACGGGGTTGTACCTTGGGCAACTCGGGTCTGTTGCCTCCCGGTACCTTCCTTCCCACACATGATGAGCCCGTCCCTCCACCAGAACCAGCGCGTATGGAGTTCCCTCCATCGCACTCACGTGTAGCTGGCAGAAATGTGACATGGTGTCACGGTCTGCCACTTGCCACATTCCCTCGGGTTGTCCACCTCTCACCGTGACGGTGAACGGCGCCCGCCCGGGTGGCGTAGGACCAGCAGGAACTTCGACATGGATCGTCTACATCTTGTTCCCCTCTTCACCTTCTTCCTTTGTGAAGTACTGCGGCATCTGGTTGTATCCGAAATATTGAAGCATCTTCCTTAATGCCTCCGGATAGCCGCTGTGGTGAGAACAGTGAGATTCCACCCAGCCGTTCTCGAACTGCTTATCTGCTGTCATCTGTAAAAATATATTTGATAAATGTCAAATATTTATTTAAACAGTAAACCATTGAGTTATAACATAAGACATGTCATTGAACCCATAAAATTTGGAAACATAGTTCAAATTTAAACAAATTTGACTGCTGAGCTGCTGTCCGCATGACAGCCCTGACCAGTTTCCATTTCAACCTGATTTAGGCCATGCTAAAGGCAAAACCAATTCTGGAGCTCAACATCAAAGTTAAAGCTAACTTCAATAGATCTCCAGAAAGTATTTGCTTGGCCTAAGATATGTCCTGGTTCAAAAGTTATGAGATGTCAAAGTTAACAGAATTTCTGGAGAAAATTGGACAGCACCTCCCTGCTTTAGGTACTGTTTTGATCCAAGAATTCCAGTTAATTCTACTCTCAATCTGACAAAACTTTCTGTTATAAAGTTGTAACCCATTTCATAAGCTTTCCAGAACTACCTCATTTTCTATTTTTAGAATTTTATGCAGGAAGTTATGCTCAATTTACAGCGAGTTTACAGAGAGTCTTTGTCCTGCCCTGTTTTCTGGACAGTTTCAACTCTACTGCATTTTTCGATTGGTTAAGGGTTGAAACACCTCTGGACCTCTACAGAAAAGTTGTAAAACTCTTCCAAAGCTTTCCATAAATGTATTATATGACCCTACCCTCGAAAGAACTCAACCTCTAGCCTCTGATTAACTTAAGCCTTAATTCAGCTGAAAACAGAGTGCTCTGTAACAACCTATAAGTTGAAAACTTGTTAACTTAGAATATCCTGATCAAGGGAAGAGGTTAATGCAAAGTTTTAATGCTCCAGATTAAAACTTTCAAATTTTACAATGAAGTTGTTCATTTAGTGAGGTGTGACGTCGATGCGTCACTAGATCATGTCGGTACTGCGTCCTCACAAAGAAAAACCTATACCGGACTTAGCCGGCTTCGTTAGTTCTGTGGCACTAAGCGTCTCTCGCACACGGATGCTACACGTCTACCGTTTCGTGGTTAGACTACCTGCAAATAATTCAAGCAATCGTCAGACTCGGCTGCACACCGAGTCCGGTATCCATACAGTTCGTACACCCGGCCGTCATCACTCGCCCGGATGTTCTCAAGCCAAACACGCCTTGAGTTACATGTTCACGTTTCAGACCACGTGACGGGGTCTCCCAAATTGCACCACGCACGCCAGGGACAGACGTTGCTTGAATACCCCAAACGACATAAAGAGTCGTAGATGATATCAAAGCGGATCGGGTTACCTGCCACCCGTGGGGCTCCACCCTTCAGCTTGTGCGCACTAGTGGACAGAGCTTACGTGCACCCCCCAAGACATAAATGTCCCGAGATGCACGGTTTTCTGACATAGACAAATAGGTTAGTATGCCACTTTCTATATGCTAATAACATCCTTATACGGGCTACTAACTCGTTCCTCACTGGATTTTTGAAAAAGAGGATCTTTGTAGTGCGTTAATCCTCAAGCGAGCTCTGATACCAGCGCTGACACGACCCCACGGTCTTGTCGAGCAAGGATCACGCTGAGGGGTGCTGCGTTGCACAGCACCGGATAACACACATCAAAGGTACAAAGCGGAAGCAAAACTTTTATTACATAAAGTAGTTTATGAACATTTGTACATCAAAATAAGTCCAGTCTACACTCACGGGTGTAGACTACACATCAAGTTCATGTTCAGCCCGTGAACGTGTCCTTGCTAGCACACACGCACACTAACACGGCGGCGTGCACGACTCCCACTCGACGGGGTTCCCCTCCTGGGGTTCTGTCTCCTCTTCGGGAGTCCCTTCCTCATAGAACCCTGCAAAAGCTTCAAACACAAGCAGTGAGCACGAAGGCTCAGCAAGACTGACCCGTCTCTCCTAACCATGGAACTTCTACATGAGGGGTGATGGGTGCATGAGATAAAACAATTTGCAAATGACTCGCCTAATTATTGGAACCTTACATTCAAAGTTTAGCAGCAGGTTGTGGAGAACCTTACGCTAAGGCACATGAGAGAGCCGCAATCAAACAAGAAACACATTTCTCTCATGTACTTTGCCCAAAGTTGAAAAGAACTTTAGTTAGCTCTAAACTACAACAAATCATTAGCAATCAAGTCCATCTTTCAATCAGCAACATTTTAACATGCAACTAGCCTGTTCTTTCTACGTCACGGTACAGTGAACAAGTGGTACTCACTGACCGCGAGGGACGGCGATTATAATCGATTTACACCTGCAGGGTTACCCGAACAACCCGTCACGTACGCCCGTACTCGATGTTGCCTACAACAACCATCACGGACGCTGTACGCAACTACCTTTCACCCGTTAGCCAAATGTTGAACCGGTCCAATCGTCCCGAGCAAGAGGTCTCTGCACGCGCATCTCAGTGCCGCCAGCCGATTTACACCTCGAGCTCTCAACCTACCCTCTGAACGACCAGCTATGCCTCAACACCCAGCTACCCGAGTTACATCGGTTTCCCGGTTCCCATATAGCCGGTAGTTCTTCGGTACTGTTCTTGCTTGTTCAACAGGTCTGCACATGTCTCGGTCCTCAATCGACACAAACGGAGCTAAGGCACAAAGGCCCCAAAGTCCTGCTGCCCTTACTCTCTGCTCGGTCTCATCTTTCTTGCCATGTGTATCATGTGCTATTTCTACCCGAGTCGAGTGCCTCTAGCCTATGCTCGCGATAGTTCCAACTACTCGACTTGTACCGAATCCTACCCTAACTTAGCTTTGCAGAAGCTAATGGGGTTTGCAATCCTAAACCCAACCCATGGTTTTCTTGGCTATGCAATTGGGTTTCCAAACAAGACTCTAATGCAAGGAATCATAATACTCAAGTAAGTGCTCAAAACAATAAAATTTTGTAATAAGGTTAATGCAAACCGGAGCTTGCCTTGCTGCTCTTGGTCGTAGGCTAGCTGTTCCTCCGGAGTAACGAAGTCTAGGACTTCGGGTTCCTCCTCAACCTTAGCGACTACATGATATACAAGGATATGTATTAATTTAAATGCATTTGATTGAATTTAAACTTGTGAAGTCTATAACTCTTACTAGACAGACCCAATGACTGTGAAACTTTTACTGTAGCTTGGTTACAACCTGAACAGAGATTTGATTAAGTTTTAGTTGAAGCAAAGCTCATTTGAGCCCTCCACAATTAATTATGTACTTGACCTTAATTGAAGGCTTTTAGGGTGTTCTAAGGATTTTCATGAAACAAACTATGACTTTATGAAAACTAGATTTTCGGAGGGTTCTAATGGAGTTGGTCCCACTTTATTTGAAGGTTTCTGGCTAAAAATATGAGCTAAACAATTTCAGTGAAAACTCAAAATGTTTCTGAACATTTTCTATTTTCTCTGGAAGAGTTTCACTAATTACACCATTAGGTGGATCAAATGAGCTCAATGGACCTGAAATTTTTATGGTAGTTCAGGGATATTTTGGTGAGCATCCCAGCAAAATTTCAGAATTTTCCTTAAAGGGATTCTCCAGTTAAAATTCCAAACAGTTTAAACTTTGAGGAATTAATTATGGAGAATTAAATATTTTCATGAAGTGAAACTTGATTTTCTGGAAAGTGCTCAAAGAGATTAATCCAACAAAATTTGTTTCACTCGATTTGGAGTTGCCTAGCCCAAGTTATGAGGATTTGAAGTTTGAATGAAATCTGAAAATCGGGGAAAAGTTTAAACTTGCGGGTGGGCCACGGGGACACGTGTCGCGCACTGATGCGTCGGCACACCGTGGTCTGCGGGGTTCCTGCGCGCCAGCACAACAGATCCCAGCCGCACCCGATTCCGATTTGAATTTTTAAGTCGCTGACGTGTGGGCCAGCCGGCTTCGTCTTCCTCCCGACGCGCCCTCGTGCCCGCGCTGCCTCCCCTCGCCGGAGCAGACCCGGAGCTCGCCGGACCGGCGTTCCCGGCCGCCGCCCAGCCAGAGACTCGCCGGCAGAGGGTTTAGGGCATCGAGAAACACGTTGGTGGACTCTGTTTGGGACGTCGGTGGCCGGAACCAGCTCCGCGACGTGCGGCGGCTACTGCTGTGGTTCGGCACCGTTGTCCAACGTCTCTAGCCCGCCATCGCTTGCGCCGATGGGCTCTACATCACCAGTGCAGCTCTAGGAAGCTCGACATGACCTCAGAGTAGCTCGGAAGTCACCGTAGATACGGTTTCACCGTGCGACCGAATGGTTCCACGGGGGACACTCTGAATAGAGCTTAAATCCCGCCGCTCCGAGGCGTTCTCATGCGATGGGTGCTAAAGGAGATTTGATCGCCGGCTAATCCAGCATATGTGTGCAAAATTTGATTACTCAAGGAGGGACAGAGAAGGAGAATTTTAAAGAACTGTACCGGAAGCTCGGGCTGAGGTCGCCGGAGCAAATTCTCGGAATTCGCCGGCGAGAGTGCACGGCGTGGCTTGAGCTTCAGGTGGAAGCAGCGTGGAGTCTGTGCGCTCCTTTTTCTGCCCTTGCTCGGCTGTGAAAGTGGCTGTGGTGTGCTGCCCACGTGAGACCGATCGCTGTTCTTCAGCTCAGTCACGGCGGTCATCGTTGATCACGGGAACAGAAGCCAAAACCCGGTGGTTTAGGCGTCGGGAAAATGGTGCTTGAGCTCAGGGTGCTGCCTAGCAGCTCGGGGATGTGAGGCGCGATTGTTTTCTCCGTTTTTCCGATCGACCGAGAGCTCGGGGACACAGAATGCCGCTGCTCGGTGTCGCCCGTGAGGATAAGAAGGCAGCCGGGTCTCCGCTCAGGCTGAGGCGGTAAAGGTCGCGTGGGGGCGCGAGCAGGCTGCCCGGGGCGCCAGCACGCGAAGGGAGAAGCAGCTGGTGGCGCCGGTTGCTTCTCGGTGGCACAGCCGGCAGCTGCTCGGTGGAATTTCCCACCGAGGCTGTGACTTTGTGTGCAAGTCTTCCCCCCTTATCTCCATGACATGTGGGTCCCACACTCAAGTTTAACCTCTGAAATTAACTCCTCATCACTGTTGTAAACAGTAAGCCCCAAAATGCCCATGGTGATTCAAATTATTCACCCATGAGCCATTTGAATTGGTTAGAATTCAAATTGGTTTTGGTTTGGATAAATTTCAGCACATGTTCAGTTTGAAATTCAAACAAAGTTTGAATTTGCCCCACTTAGCTCATGTCAAGATCAACTCCAAATGGAGTGAAAATTGGAGTGTGAGCTCACAAAAATGTGCTGAGTAAGAATATGCCTCCCACTTTTGAATTCATGGGATAAAAACAGTTTGAATTTGTATGTAGTTTCAAAGTGCCCTTTTTCTAGCTACACCCCAAAATGACCTCAAAGGGTTTTGAATTTGTGTGAAACTTGGCATAGGCATTCCTAGCAATGTGTAGGAGTTTTTCATATGCCCAGCCCCTATATCACATGTGGGAAATACCACTCTTGCAATATGTGAGTTTGTTCCCTAATGAGCATGTTGATGGTGGTTACTTGCTCTTCCAATGTGTTTATCAACTTGATACAAATGAGGTGTGTGTGTGGTGATGACACTTCAAACATGTGTCAAAAACTGAGGCCCTTACAATACCCCTTTGCAATCAGCCTTGCTTTATGGCGTATAACATTCCCATGCTCATCTTTCTTCAACTTGAAAACTCATTTCAAGCCAATGGCACGATATCCCTCCGGAAGATGTACCAATGACCATGTTTTGTTCTCTTCAATGGATGTGAGTTCCTCAATCATGACAATACGCCACTCCTTGGTCCTCAAGGCCTCTTCTGCTGTGCATGTCTCTTCACCTATTACAACCAGAAGCTCATCTACTCCTCCTTCCGGTTCACAATTTGGCACCATCTCAAGAATATTTCTCATGGAACGATAACGCAGTGGTGCTTCTTTCAGATCACTATCCATTTCCAGTGACAACGAAGGAGGTGACACAAACTCCACATCCTTGGATGCTTGCTGCCTCAGTTGTGTCACAGAAGGTACTCCCTCAGCTGGGTTTTTCTCACACTGACCTGTGTCACAAGAGGAAGAACTCACTCCACCAGGGTTCTCACCACGAAAGATGTATTCTACCTGAAAGATGTTTTCATCATTCACCACTTCACTTGATTCGGCTGCATCCCACTTCCATGGATGATTTTCTTCAAACACAGCATCACGTGACACGTGAACGCTCTCCGTGTCTGGATTGTAAAACCTCCACGCCTCACTTCCTTGCTCATATTCAATGAAGACCATTGGAATACTCTGATCTTCAAGCCATCTAAGACGCTTGCTTCCCTGTTTCACATGTGCCACACAGCCAAAAGTGCAGAAATGATGTACACTAGGTTTCTTGTCATGCCATACCTCATATGGAATCTTCTTCTCAACACTCCGAGTAGGAGATCGGTTCAACACATACACAGCAGTTGTCACCGCCTCCCCCCAGAACCAACCAGGCATATTCATCGCTTTCAACATACTTCTTGCCATTCCCATGACAGTTTGGTTCCTTCACTCGACTACCCCGTTCTGCTCAGGAGAATATGGAGCTGTCAAGTGACATTGAACACCCTCCTTGATACAGTACTCAACAAATGCCCGAGCTATGAACTCTCCACCACGATCTGTGTGAAAAGATCCAATCTTCCTCCCTGCCTCAGCTTCAGCACTTGATTGAAAAGTCATGAAGGTACTCATTGCTTGATCCTTTGTGCTGATCAGAAACACCCACATGTATCTACTGAGATCATCCACAAGAAGGAAGAAAAACCTGCTGCCTCTTGGAGTTGCCGGCTTCACTGGTCCACAAAGATCTCCATGCACAAGTTCAAGTTTCTTCTCAGCCCGATACTTTGCCATGCACGGGAACGATTGACGTCGTTTTTTTCCAGCCAGGCAGCTATCACACTTCTCCTCAGTTTGGGTGATAGTTGGCAACCCATACACAAGCTGCTCTTCGGCAAGCCTTATGAGACTCTGAAAGTTCAAATGCCCCATTCTTGCATGCCACATCCATGTTGCTTTGCTTCCTTGTGCTATGAAACACCTTGGTTGCACCACCTTAAGATCAATGGTGTACAACCGGTTCACACCCCGTTTCACCATTGCCACAGGGGTTTCATCTTTATCCCAAAACTTGACATAACCATCCACCATCAAGATTCGGTGTCCCTCCTCCTCAAGCTGTCCAAGACTAATGATATTTGCCTTGAGCTGAGGAATAAGATAGACTCCAGCCAGCTCTTTTCGACTGCCTCTTTTTCCTTGGAACACCACAGTTCCTTGTCCATCAATCTCCGTCACCGAGCCATCTCCCAAATGCACAGTACCATGCACTGTGTTATCACGGTTTATGATCACGTCCCGTTTCCCGGTCATGTGATTTGTTGCACCGGAATCCAGGATCCACCGAGTACTGCCTCCTCCCTCCAAGTCTCCTACTTGAACATGTAACATGTCATTGTTGAGGCATACCTCCTCCGGGGACATGATTTGCTGGACCATTGTGTTGGCACATGCGACCAAGAGACTGGATTCAAACTCAAGATCAACTTGAGCTGTGTTCACTTCTTCATCCTTCTTTTTCTTCCTGTATTCTCTAGCCCAATGACCTTTCTTACCACATTAGCGGCACTCATATTTGGCCACACCATTACCTGAGTTTCCACCGCCACGGTTACCTCGACCACGACCACGCCCTCGGCCATGATCTCTCCTATGTGCAGATGAGTCTTTGTGCCGTTCCTGTCCAGCTCCCCTGGACATCTTTAGATGTGTCGACTGCTGTGCAAGTAACTCTTCTTCACTCAGATGCAACTTCTCTTGTGTGTTGCCCTCCCAAATGCTTGCACCAAGTCTTTCTTCTGCAGCCTAGTCTACCAATCAACTCATCAACGGATATATCACTCAAGTCAAGCAAAGTCTCGATGGAGGCCACAATCTGCTCAAACTTTTGTGGCACCGCCTGCAGGAACTTCTGGACAATCTCCTCCTCCGAACATTCACTCCCAAGTGCCACGAGTTGAGACGTGATCCGGCTCATACGCACACCAAACTCATCCACCGTTTCACCATCATGGAATTTGAGTGCATCAAACTCCCGACGCAATGTACTCGCTATGGCCTTGCGCACACGTTCAGCTCCCACGTTGTGCAACTTGATCGCATCCCATGCAACCTTGGCTGACTCCTTCCCAGCAATGATCCCTACCATTTCTGGTGGCACAGCCTTGGTGAGAGCCTCCAACGCTATCCGATGTTCAATGTAATCATTGGTTCCAAGGCTCACCGTAGTCCACAAGCCTCTTGCTTGCAACGTCACCTGCATAAGTGCCGCCCAATCATGATAGTTTGTCTTCGTGAGCATTGGATGCGTACCACCACTGCTGACTTCCTTCGTGATGCGATGAATCACCAACGCCCCTGATCCTCCTCCTAACCTTCTGGTGCCTCCCGGCGGCATGACATCCCTCCATGAACGTCGGGCTGGCGATGAAGATCTTCTCCGCAACATCAGCGCCCACTCAATGGCGGCATCACGGTTCCAGGCAACATAATCGGCTCTGATGCCAATTGTTGGGTGTTTTCCTCACAAAACTCTCAGAGATTTGTGTTGCAAATGGAGTAGTGAAGCCAATCAAGTATTGTAGGATCCAATCTCAGGATTTTTCGTGGAGTACCAAAGAGAGGATGAACACAGATGAGTTGTGGCGGCGCTCAACAAACCCCAGCCCTCTCTTCTCCTTTTATTAACCGAAGGCCACATCCGTGCAACAACTTAGCCGGGCTTTGCACCATACGAAATTTGAAACCATGCAGCGCATGCATGTGCCATGCACGTATGACCCAAAGCCCGGGGTTTTGAAAATCAAAATGTAACACACACCCACTAGGACGCGGTGGAACACATGAGATACAGGACACCCCCCGGTTCTTGTCACGTGTGCATTATTTCCCTGAAAACACAAAGGAAAAACTAGAAGCTTGATCAATCTTCAGAAGTACTCAACAGAGGGAGTTACAAATAACTCAAAAGCCAACACAATTGTCGAACTCACCTCTCCATAGTTTCGTCCATCCTTCGCTTGCTGAGGCCATTGACCAGAAGTTGCCAATCCTGAATCTCACACACACACAACCAAATTTCCTAATCGTTGCTCAAAAGTATGTAAAGAGCAACCACAGCTTGCAACAAACTTGTCTCCAGCAAATGGAGGAGGGTTATATCGTCATGATCCAGAAGCTTCTAGAAGCTTCCTCCCCCACCCCACCGGAAGACATCACCCTCCTGCCGGGGGACGACCACCACCCCCCGGCGACCACCCCCACTCCGCCAGAAGACATCCGGTCCCCGGCGGCCACAAGCCCCCAGCTACCTTCGGCGGATGAGCACAGTACCCCCGTCTCGCCTGAAGATTCGTTACGCCTGAAGACCATAGCCAGACTGTTGCTCCGTCGACTGTCGACGGAAACTTTGCTGTTCCTGGTGAGTCCCACGCTATCACAGGCCACCTCCTTGTCCCTGACCACATCTCGTCACCTCTCACCGACGACCCCTCGCTGTACATCCCCCTCCATCATCCCACCAGATGTATCATCACTTCCCTTCCTCAACATACGACTCACCCCAAACCAACCCTGTACCCCTTCTCCCCCCTGCAATCCTCGCTCTTCTCCAGTTGTTCCCCTGTACTAGAATTACCATCACCCTCCCCCCGGACGCTCCGGCAACTTACCATAACCAGGGCCGGGCCTCCTGCACCTCTTCGAGGAGGGTCTCTTCGGAGGTTGACGAATCGATGTACTCTCTCCTCCCTATTCTTTCTGTTTGGGAGTCTGACTTGGATGAAGACGACCCCCCACCGCTGTCGACCGCCGCAAACTACCTGCACGAGCTTCGCTCCCCTCCATCAAGCCCCAACCCTACCCCTGAATTACTCCCCTCCTTGCTGTCGCCGGAGCTAACCTCAATGACTCCATCCTTAGGCGACATGACCGTTGGTTCATGGAGACATGAGCTGCATCCTTCCCCCTCATCACCGCAGAAGCATTCGTACCCCCTGCCTCAGCCTGAATTACCTTCTTCCCAATGCTCTCACGGCCGCCGACCACAACCTCCCAGCCGATGTACGGAAAATTCAAAAACCACCAGACAGACGTAAGACTGGGCAGCATTGAAGCGCCGGATATCCCGGTGTACACTCCCCGAGACTGACTCAACCAGGGGTGCTCTGCTATACCCGGAACCGAAAGGACCAGCATTGAAGAGGAGCTCTCCTTTCGGTGCTGCCGGCGGACAGTGCACTCACACATCTCCACTCACCACAGCCCACGCACCCAAATCCTCGGGACAGAACGGGATACTAGGTAAGGGACCTTTCATTCCCTGCCATGTCTTGTCGCCGCTCCATCCCATCCCGGGGAAGTCGGGTATGGTCCGTACGGTGCTGCTCCCATCTGCAAGCCAGGGAATGGGCTTGCAGGATTCCCATTATCCACCAACCACTCATAAACCACTGCAGCAAAAGATGAGTGAAAACACTGGGAGCATTCAGACCCAGCCTTTACTCAGCAAGGACGAAACAGATAATAAAGGCTGGATCCTGGTCTGAAACAAAAAATGGATCCGCAAAAAATCTCCTCCCTTTCCACCTATAAAATTGGCCCCAAGGACAGGTCACCATCCCACCCCCACTCACTGAACTTCGGAGTGCACTGCATGGCCGATGCTTCCGCTGCTTCGCATCTAACCACCTCGTCTCCCGCTGCCGGAAACCCCCATGCTGTTTTTGCAGCCTCCACGCCGGACACCTCGCTCGCAATTGCCACATTCCCCCGGGTTGAACGGTCGCCGACCCATCCACCTGCGACTCTTGACCCCAACACCAGACATCCATTCTAGGCTCGCCTTCCCCCCGCTCAAGCCCTCCCCCTCTCAGACACCCCTGCCACATGTGATATCCTGACTCCCGGCTTAATGGGATTGATAGAGTACTCATACCATCAATGTATATCTTCTTTTCTGGAAGCCCACCTGCAAAGGACTCCGGGGTTAAGCGTGCTTGTCCTGAAGGAATTTGGGGATTGGTGACTGTGACACCCTCAATTTCGTGGAAAAACCACGGAAATGAGAACTGATGCATATGTGTGCCCAGGATGTTCATCACACATATACATATCATCCACAAACTGAATTTTAGAATATATATAACCACGAATAACAGAGTTTATTACAAGGTTTCATGAGTCTTGGACCCATGCTCACAGCGGAAGTCTTAGTCTAACAGCAGAAGTATTTATTCTAGCAGCGGAAGTCTTCTAACTAATGCGGAAGCAATTCTAAGCAGCAGTGGCTCTGTCGGTACCCTCAATATGGGTACCCCCGCGCACAGGGGAAACTGCCTAAGGACCACGCCCTTCTCCGCATGGAGAGCTCCGAAGGCGCCACGTGTCCCGCGGGGCCGGACCTCCCTCTCCTCAGAGGAAAGCTCCGGGCCCGCCACAGGGACAGCAGAGCCGGACCTCCCCCCTTTGCGGGGAGAGCTCCGAAGGATCCACGTGTCCAGCGAGGCCGGACCTCCCTCTCCTCAGAGGAGAGCTCCGGGTCCGCCACGTGGCCAGCAGAGCCGGACCTCCCCCCTCCCTGGGGAGAGCTCCGAAGGCTCCACGTGTCCAGCGGGGCTGGACCTCCCTCTCCTCAGAGGAGAGCTCCGGGCCCGCCACGTGGCCAACAGAGCCGAACCTCCCCCCACTGCGGGGAGAGCTCCGAAGGCTCCATGTGTCCAGCGGGGCCGGACCACCCTCTCCTTAGAGGGAAGCTCCGGGCCCGCCACGTGGCCAGCAGAGCCGCGCTACCTGCCCCGCACGGTAGGCAGCAAGAGTAAAGATGCGCCATACCTTGTCCGTACAAGGTATTCAAGACCCGCGCCTTCCCAAGACGCAGAGACGCGGAGCGCACCTTTGTCAGGTGCCGTTGCGCCCAGTCACATCGCAGTGAAGACTGGCATGCCGCGTCAGAGGCTGTACGCCAATAAACACAGCGACAAGACATCCCCTGCCGCCCCTGCCATCATCAACCACTACGACTAGTTTGCGGCATGGGCAGGGCGGCAGAACGAAGACTCAGAAGCCTTCGCCAGAGACAACTACCGGCGTAACTGCCATATACGGTAGATGGCAGGCAATCTCCCCGGGACCACCTGTTGGGTCCCGGGCCCACCTTGTGAGCCCCCGAGCCTTGGACTATAAAAGGCTCGGGTAGGCGACGTTAACAAGAGTTCTCTCCTCAGCCATTCGCACCTGAGGGTTCGACATTTTGCTCAGCTCCCTCTAGGCATTCTAACACTCAGGTCATCCTCAAGCTCAGAACTCCGGTTCTGAGCGCCAAGCAATACAACGAGCACCTCTGCTCACCGTGGACGTAGGGTTTTACGCTCCGGCGGCCTGAACCACGTAAAAATCTCTGTGTCATGCTTCTCCTTCCATCGTCCCTAATGCGTAATCTCTCCGTGAGTGACTAGCCCCTCCGAAAAAGAACCTCCGCGGGCTGCCCAGTGCAGGCCCGGGGAAGTGTCGACAACACACTTTGACATTTGGCGCGCCAGGAAGGGGGTCTTTTCCCTTGCGCGACGAGCTTTCGCTGACGAAGATGACGAAGCTTCCTTCAGCGGCAAGCTCTCCCCGCCCACGTTCACGACGAACGGTGACCAGCAGGGACTACGTCTCGACACACTCAGGATGGAGTGTGTCGGTGCAAGCTGGAAGCCAGCAGCCGACTCCGGCAGTGCTGACTCCAGCGAGCCCAAGATCCACTGCAGCGCTGAGTGTCTCCCACGGGAGTGCACTAGCTGCAGCACGAGCGCTACTGCGCAATCCACCTGCTGGGGACGCGCCTCAGTCAGCGACCCAGCAGTGGATTCACGACGTAGACCGTCTCATCGTCGCCGCCGCCAACCCTCGACTTCGGCGGGGATGACGTCCCGGTCAACCAGGTGTGTCGCTGACGCGCACGCCAACGGTTGACGGGTAGACGGCAGACTCCCGCTCCACCAGGCTCCCATCTGCGGACCTGTGGTCGGAGCTGGAGCGATGTCACCTGGGCGAAGACGCCCGCCTGACCATCGAGCGACGCCGAGAGAGGCGTCGCAACCTCGGTGACAGCATGTCGACCGCCTCGACTCAGCCTGGCCTGCAGACATTCGCTACGCGATCTCTGCCCCAGGCATACGCCACGCAGCATATGTCTCAGCCATATGCCCTGCAAGTGGAACCCCCGGTCTATGGTGCAGCCTTGCCCATACCAGGGTACACGGTGCCGACGGTGAACCAAGCGTTCGCGGCACCAACACCTGCAGCAACAGGAGCAGGATGTGCGGCCCTGGCGCCACACCTTTGCTTCGCAAAGTGGCCGCGCAAGTTCCGGCCGCATCTGCCCAAGAAGTACGATGGCAGCGTCAACCCGGCGGAGTTCCTCCAAATCTACTCCACCACCATCCTTGCTGCAGGAGGGGATGAGGCCGTCATGGCCAACTACTTCCCCGTCGCCTTGACCGGCCCAGCATGGTCTTGGCTCATGAATCTCCCCCAGGGTTCCATAACCTCCTGGGGAGAGCTCTGCTGGAAGTTTACTGCAAACTTCGGCAGCTCCTACACGCGGCCTGGCACGGAGCTCGACCTCCACGCCATCCAACAACAACAACCTGGAGAGACACTGCACTCCTTCATCCAGTGGTTCTCCTAGGTGCGGAACACCATCCCCCATATCCAGAATGCTTCTGTGGTGGTGGCATTCCGACAGGGTCTATGGGACAAGAAGATGCTCGAGAAGCTCGCGACCAGAGAAGTGTGCGACGTCTCAGAGCTCTTCAGCCTGGCGGACAAATGCGCCAGGGCAGCAGAAGGGTGTAACTGGCACTCACAGCCAGTCTCCGAAGACGGAGAACAGCCCAGACCAAATGCTGCCCCCCATGGGAGTGGCAGAAAGGTCAAGAAGGCCGGCGGAAAGATCATGCTGCCGACCGAAGCTCCAGTTGCAGCAGCTGCAGCACCCACTGGAGCTCGGGGGCCACGCCCCGACAAGAGGCCACGACAGTCACAAGCCCCGGACGGTGACCAAGGCGAGCCGTGCCCCGTGCACAATACCAGCAGCCATACTGCTGCTGAGTGCCGGGAGATCCAGAAGCTCGCGGAGTGCTTCCGCAGAGGGAAGCAGCCGCGTGCTGACGCCCCTCGCTTCTGTCGGAGGGAGGGCAAGCAGAGAGTCGATGCCCAAGACAACGTCGACCACCATACGGAGTTCCAGGAGCCTCAGCGCGCCGTGAAGGTGGTGCGCAACCACGAGAACTCTAGCTCCAGCGACGATGATTCGTGTCGGTAGCCCACTACGGCTACATCGTCTTGAAGGTGCCTACACCAACAGGCGTCTTCAAGATCTGTGGAGACTGCACTGCTGCTGTGTCAGCCTTGGAAAAGCTCCAAGCGTCTGCAGCAGCCCGAGCACCAGCCCCGGGCGGTGCAGAACCGGGCCAGCTCCACCCGAGCGCATGCCTCTGTGCCTCGGCCTCACCTCCCGGGGGCCGCCCAGGACCTGTCAACCCCCTGTCGGCCTGAGCCAATGGAGGGAGACACCCTGGGTCCCCCAAGAAGGGTCCGGGCCTGTTTACCTCTTGTCAACATGAACCAACGGAGGAAGGTACCCCGGGGCTCCCAGGAGAAGCCACGCAGGACCAGTTCCAGCGTGAAGATATCGAACTCATCGATGAGGCACGATTACAAGCAATGCTCCGCAACGCACGGTCTCGGCTGGCGCTCCAGCGTTACCGCCAAAGGACCAAGCGTGTCCGGGAGCTCCAAGGAGGTAACCTGGTGCCGCGGTGCATACTTTCTCGTGAAGGGACCACCAAACTCTCCCCCAGCTTGGAAGGTCCCTTCCGAGTCTCAAAAGTTTGCCGCCCCGGGTGCACACGCCTCCCCACCAAGGATGGGGATCCGCCCCCGAGCCCTTGGAACGAAGAACACCACTGCAAGTTCTATCCTCAGAGCATCAGTAGCACAGGTCTTTTCCTTTCAGTAATAGATCCCATAGAGTCTAGGGACAGCGCTCGGAGCAACTAAGCCCCAGGGGACGGTCCAGGACTACGTCCAGCTTGGCCTGGTTCCGACCCTAAGCGCGTAGGATCTTGCTTCCCCTCAAAATGTGGTGGTCGTTGCCTCCATGTTTAGCCTGTCTTCCTCCTATGGACGTTCATACAAGGAAAAACCTGATCTACCACGCTCTTACTTTTGTGCTCATTTAAATTATGCATTAATTTTTATGACCGCACTTTCCATGTATGCTCACCGTACATTTAGCTCTCCTTTCCCACTCACATCCCTAGTCGGCATTTTGCTATCCTACCGAAGATGGTTGCGCTTGAGGTACCTGCCGATGGCCAGGGGGCCTTTCGGGCCTCCCTTAGTCAGGTGCTGCGATGCCAGTTGGTCACCTCCAGGAAAGGCCCGCGTTGTGCATGGGGGGTCCAGTGTGCGTAGCCTGCTTTGCCTGATTTCGACCTAAAGCGTGCGCACCCTGCCCTTCGGAGGTCCAGGGGAGCACAGCGTGCTTTGCCTGGTTCCGTAGCGAAAGCTTGTGCACTCTGCCTCCCCGGCGTTGCAGTCCGGTACTAGGGGCCGGACGGTCGTACCCTGACCTCAGAGGGAGCCGGACCCCCGGCGCCGGGCGCACATAATTGCCTAAACCCTGTATACCGGACCAGGACCGTAAGCCAAATAAGACTAAGGGACGGGGAAGGGAGAGCCCCCAAGGAGAATTGCATTTCCTCTACTTGTGTGCAGGACCTCCAGGCTTTAGCTGCGGGAACCGTACAAGGAAGGACTGGAGCTCCAGACTACTCCAAGGCAAGACCGGAGGAGCCGGACCACGCTCCCTCCGCAGGGACGAGCTCCGAAGGCTCCATGTGTCCCGCGGGGCTGGACCTCCCTCTCCTCAGAGGAGAGCTCCGGGCCCGCCACGTGGCCAGCAGGTCCAGACCTCCCTGTCCTCACGGCGCGAGCTCTGAAGACCCCTTGGGCCTTTAATCAAACAGGGACCCGAGGAAAGTGTCTGCGCAAGACTTCAAGATTGGTGAAGACCTCCGAGGTCCTTGCGGAGCTAAGGACTCGGCCAGGCCAAGCCAAGAAGAAGATAACCGCAGACGCAACAATCAAGAGTCTATTCATTCAAGGCTGAGCTGGACTACAGACTCAACAAAAGCGAAAAAGAAAAGGAATAAGCCCTAGGAGTCCCCGGACTCGTGCCGGAACCTAGAGGCCACGAGGGCGGCCACATCCCCGACTTCAGCCCTGGCGACTCCCTCCCGCTCCGCGACAGGGCCCTGCCTCACCGGCTCCAGAGAAAGGGAGGGATCCCGGCTCCGGAAGCACGCCAGCACGTGCGTGGCAACCTCCTTCGCCACACCCCGTCCCTCCGCCTCGAGCTCGCTGGCGATCACCGCTTCGAGCCTGTCCAGTTTGGCACCGATGGACTCGAGCGCCGGAATCGCCTCGGCCACCTTCTGCGCCGGAGCCTCTGTCCTCACCGGGCTGAAGCCGAGGGGAACCAGGGCAGACCCTGCTTGGTCAACAAAACTCCAGACCGCACGGGCCTCGACGGACCGTGAAGCCTGGAGCTCCTCCATCTCACGGCGGATTGCTAACAGGGCGTCAGGACCCTCCTCGGAGAACTTCCTCTCCTTAGCCGCCAGAGAACCTTCCCGAAGCTGGAGACCCTGGGCGAGCCGCTCCAACTCCGATGCCCGGAAGTCGACCGCCAGCTCCTGGTCCAACACTACCTGGCGCTCCCGGGAGACCTGCTCCTCCCTCGCAACCAGAGCGGCCTCCCGAGTCTCCAGCTCCTTATCTCGGGCCCTCAGGTCGCCCTCGCCAGCCACCAGCTGTGCGGTGACCTTCTTCGCCTCAGCTGCCCAGGCGCACTCCCGGTCCGTGACGACACGCTCGCGGCGCACCAGCTTCAGCCGCAGCTCCTCCAGGGCAGAGGAGTGCGCCTCGGCCTTGGCATAAGCCTCGAGAGCCTCCTGGTGGAGCCGCCGGGTTTCGGAGTCCAGGCGGTCGATGGCCCGCTTATTAGTGTCGAGGAGCGCCTCTATGGCATCAAGCTTCGCCCGCCTCGAGTCGAGCTATGCCCTGACCTCCCGAGTCCGCTGCCTCAAGAGGTGCCCCCAGCTAAGGAGGCGACTCCTCTCCCCAGCCTGTGCCCCCCGCTCACGCTCAAGCGCGGCCAGGACCTGTCTGATGCTTCTCTGACCGAGGTCCAAGGCGTCTGCCAGGGGCAGCGGGGGCGGCAGAGGCCAAAGCCGCACCCCCGACTTCCTCCATCACATCGTCCTCAGAAGGAGACGATGGCGCTGCAGCAGGGACTGCGACAAGGCGCTGATCTGGAGAAATAGGCGCCGAAGCAGGACCGCTTTCGACGCGCCCCTGCTCGCTGCCCGCCGAGGGGCTAGAAGCCGCTCCCACCACCTCCTCAGCACCGGATGGATGGGTGCCGCCAGTCGGCCCCGCCGAGCCCTCGGCAGTGGCCGGCTTCTGAGTTGGCAACGGAGGACGGACGGGAGATACCGCCGCCGCCGCAGGAGTCGCTCCAGCCGGCACAGTTGAGGCATGCGCTGGCCTAGGGGCCGGTGAAGCCGCTGCAGCTTCCGGACGCTGCGGCGCGGATCCTCCGCCAG
Source organism: Neostapfia colusana (assembly GCA_030760725.1). Taxonomy (NCBI): domain Eukaryota; kingdom Viridiplantae; phylum Streptophyta; class Magnoliopsida; order Poales; family Poaceae; genus Neostapfia; species Neostapfia colusana. Next base: position 12,965,417 of record JASWHV010000012.1, on the reverse strand, counting down.
CCGGAGATGACCGGGAAACAGACTCGCCCCCGGTAGATGATGAATCCTGAGGGACGCTGACGCTCCAGCGGGCATGGAGCCCCGACTTTCGAGCTGGTGTAGAGCCGCCAGAGCCTGCTGCCGGGGCGTGCGTTGGCCGGGGCGCCTGAGCCCTGGGCACACCCCCGGGCATCACCGCGTCCCCCCTCAAAGCTCCACCGCCTGAATAAGGAGGGCGAGGTGCCTGAGGCCCCTCGGACCGCCGCTGTCCGAGGGGAGTCTCATTGGAATGGGAGGCCCGAGACCTCTTGGGGTCCCCACCCGACGAACTATCACCTCCAGAAGGAGGATGCGAAGATACACTGGTCCCCTGGCTTGGCGCGAACGACACCGTCGGAGGAGACCGGGCGCGTTTCTTCTCTGGCAGGCCGGAGGCCGGCTCCCTGCCCCTCCCCCTGTCGGCGGTCCGAGCTCCGTCAGCCTTCGGAGGCAGGTTGGAAGCCATGATCAACAGAAGCTCAAGAACTTGGAAGACAAGGGTGCAAGAACTCAGAGAACAAGGAAGGTTCAAGCTCAGGGAAGTGCGAAGGGAAGCCTGCGATACAGATAAGATCCCCTTTTATACTTCCCATACTTGATTCAAATTGATTCGAAACTCTTCGAATGCACTGCTTGGACAACCGCTTCAGCTCCAAGACCAAGCATCAATGACAAGTGGACCCGAGCTGTCCAGCAGAAGCGGTGGGCCAAGAAGTCAGTCTTTCGGGAAGTTAATCTGGCGGGACGCTTCGGCGGTTCCCAAAAAGGCGCTGCGACGTGCAGAAGTGGCAGCCTTGGGAACCGCCGCAGTAAAAGCAGCCATCAAGCAGGGCTCACGCCCCCACGACTGTTCATGCTCCAGCAACGGTCAAAGTGGGTCTTCGAGAAGGTGCACGAAGTTGAAGAGACGGGGGCCCCACCTCGGGCTCGCTATTTCCCCCAAGATGGGCCCGGGGGCCACTGTCGGTACCCTCAATATGGGGTACCCCCACGCACATGGGAAACTGCCTAAGGACCTCGCACTTCTCCGCAGGGAGAGCTCCGAAGGCGCCACATGTCCTGCGGGGCCAGACCTCCCTCTCCTCAGAGGAAAGCTCCGGGCCCGCCACATGGCCAGCAGAGCCGGACCTCCCCCCTCCGCAGGGAGAGCTCCGAAGGCTCCACGTGTCCAGCGAGGCCGGACCTCCCTCTCCTCAGAGGAGAGCTCCGGGCCTGCCACGTGGCCAGCAGAGCCGGACCACCCCCCTCCGCGGGGAGAGCTCCGAAGGCTCCACGTGTCCAGCGGGGCTTGACCTCCCTCTCCTCAGAGGAGAGCTCCAGGCCCGCCACGTGGCCAGCAGAGCCGGACCTCCACCCACCGCGGTGAGAGCTCCGAAGGCTCCACGTGTCCAGCGGGGCCGGACCACCCTCTCCTCGGAGGAGAGCTCCGGGCGCGCCACGTGGCCAGCAGAGCCGCGCTACCTGCCCCCACACGGTAGGCAGCAAGAGTAAAGACGTGCCATACCTTGTCCGTACAACGTATTCAAGACCCGCGCCTTCCCAAGACGCAGAGACGCGGAGCGCGCCTCTGACAGGTGCCGTTGCGCCCAGTCACATCGCAGTGAAGACTGGCACGCCGCGTCAGTGGTTGTACGCCAATAAACACAGCGACAAGACATCCCCTGCCGCCCCTGCCATCATCAACCACTATGACTAGCTTGCGGCATGGGCAGGGCGGCAGAACGAAGACTCAGAAGCCTTCGCGAGAGACAACTACCGGCGTAACTGCATTATACGGTAGATGGCAGGCAATCTCCCCAGGACCACCTGTTGGGTCCCAGGCCCACCTTGTGAGCTGCCCGAGCCTTGGACTATAAAAGGCTCTTGGTAGGCGACGTTAGCAAGGGTTCTCTCCTCAGCCATTCGCACCTGAGGGTTCGACATTTTGCTCAGCTCACTCTAGGCATTCTAACACTCAGGTCATCCTAAACCTCGGAACTCCGGTTCTGAGCGCCAAGCAATACAACGAGCACCTCTGCTCACTGTGGACGTAGGGTTTTACGCTCCGGCGGCCTGAAGCACGTAAAAATCTCTGTGTCAAGCTTCTCCTTCCATCGTCCCTAATGTGTAAGCTCTCCGTGAGTGACTAGCCCCTCCAAAAAAGAACCTCCGCGGGCTGCCCAGAGCAGGCCCGGGGGAAGTGTCGACAACACACTTCGGAAGGCTCCGTCTCTACTCCATCCCCACAGGCAAGGTTGAGGACAGATTACACGCCTAATGCTCCACTTGGTCTTCATAGTAATCTTCTCCTTTTGCTGATGATGAAATAACAATGCAAGTTTGAGTACAATGATGTACTCAGCAAGTGCGGGAAAATATGATATGTAGCTCGCAACAAGGTAGTTATAAAAAGGATCATTGCAGAAAGCAAAGTTATTTATCAAAACCATGATAAAACAACAACTTATTTTTAATCAAATGTAATCCCAACATGTACTAAAATACCTATCATACCTCCATTATGTTCATTACCTTCCATGTCCCAACCAGACATTAATCAACCTCATTCTTGCTCATGAATACCTTCTCGTATTCGCTACCATCTCATGAATACCATCTCGTATTCGCTACCATTTCATCTCATAAACAATTTCGTCTCACACCGACCAACCTCGTTGCCATGACTCAACAGTCATGCAACCCATCTTATCACCTGGACTCAACAGTCCCAAAAACAAAACCAAAACCAAACCTTCCAAAACCATAACCAATAACCATATCCAATAACCATCCCAACTAATCATGGAAGTTGGCCAGGCGCTCGTGACCGTAAGCTCAGCTATCATGATAGTTTTAGACTCTGCAGATTTTGCACCTCTTTACCCACAAGTTTGTGATTTCATCACCCGTCGGCGATTGCAGAACCTCCATTATACCAATACACAACCGTCGTTGTATGGCCAAGAGATCACAAAATAGCCTTTACAAAGGGGTTACTAGATGTATGGACTCACTAAGGTTTCACCGGCAGGCTAGAATCTCCAATTCTCCCACCCACGGGCCCCCTCTTGTGCCATGCAGTTCCCAGGGCAGTACCCACTCGAATCCCATTCCCCGCGCTTTCCACGGTCCATAACAATCTAGCAACTTACCTAATTAGTCAGCTAAGCCGCACCCATACTTGGCCTTGTGGTGGCACTGTTATCCTGGCATGTGCTCGCATGAACCGGTTCTTAGATCTACGGCAAGTAAACCACCATCTCTTTCTACCTCATTCACAAACCTAGTCTTGCCTAGATCTCCCTCCGATCCATGTTCATTAACAACCTCAGTTTCCCATAAATCTTACGAGTGCATTTAGCTAGACACATCCATCTCGCTTCCCAATCCCATGGACTCAGCGAAGCATAAAATTAAAACCATACCCGACTCATAAACATCCCTGGTGACAAGGGTGGTTTAACCAAAACTAGTAAACTGCTATAAAAGGGTTTCCCATCTTGTTTGACTCAGCACACACACACCTTTTCGCAAAACAAAACAGTTTCCCAAAACATAGGATCAATATGGTCAAGGGGCACTTGCCTTGTTCTTGTGGTTCCGGTTGCTCTTGGATCTCGAAACCTTGTTGTGGCAGCTCGTCGTAAATGGCTCCCTGAGCTTGCCCTTCTATACGCGATCACGCGCATACAAGATTCACAACAATCAATATCATGTACAAACTTTAACTAGATGCGATGATGCATATGCATGCTATCCTATGATTAGTTTTTATTAGAACAGTTTGTACGTGTTCTTGCATGGTTTGCATGGATTTTATGATGAATAGGGGTGTTCAGATCAAATGTGGACGTGGCGATGATCTTGACTCTAGATCAGACCGATCAACACGTGATCTGTTCACGAAAGTTTCTGTTCGAAAGGAATCAAAGAACAGATGCAAAGAAAACGCGACGATGACGTAAGGTGGTATTGGAGACCTACCTTATGTTCTTTTTAGTCTCGAGGTCCTTCTCCTAGCAAGACAGATCGTTGGGGCCCTCTTCCGGCAATCTTCCTCGACTGAACTCCGGCGAAGGGTTTACTCGGCGAGTTGGGGCTAGGGCTCTAAGTCGTTGGTTCAGGAGTTGGAAAAGAAGTTCGTGGTTTCGGCCAAAGGTTTTGGGTTCTATTTATAATAGGGAAGAAGGAGTTCTAATCTGATTGGTCTTCGAATAAGAGTCCTATTCAAATTGTTGTTGAATCTTAACAACTTAACTTTAGTTGATTTGGTGCGGTAACATTGTGGAATTCAAGTCGGTTTTCTCTCCGTACCGGTATTCCCACGCGTACAGAAGCAAAAACCGCTCCAGAATTCGTTACCTCCGCGGTGATGAGCTCCGGAAGCTCCACGTGTTCACCGGGGCCTGGTCTCCCCCTTTCTGCAGAGACGAGCTCCGGTTGTGCCGCGTGTCAAGCGAGCGAGACCTCCCTCTCCTTCGGAGGTGAGCTCCGCGTGGGCCACATATCCTGGCGGTCGGGACCTCCTCTCTATTCGGAGGTGGCTCCGCGCACGCCACGTGTCAGTGCCGGACCTTCCCTCTCTTCGGAGGTGGCTCCGGGTGTGCCACGTATCCTAACAGCGCCAGACTTCCTTTCTTCTCAGAGACGAGCTCCGAGGTTGACACGTGTCCAACAGTGACGGACCTCCCGTAAATAAGCTCCGGTGGCGACACGCGTCCACTAGAACTGTACCTCTCGGAGGTGAGCTCCGAGATCGATACGTACCCCGCGCGACTGATCCTCTGATTTCCGCGGTGACTAGCTCCGAAGGTGACACGTGTCCTGCGGCTGGCCTTGCTTCTCCGCAGAGGCTAACTCCGGGGGCAACACGTGTCCCACTGGGTCGGACCTCTCCCCCTTTGTGGGGATGAGCCCTGAGCCTGCCATGTAGCCAGTTTAGCGGTGGACCTCTCCCCATTTTCGGAGATGAGCTCCGAAGGCGCCACGTGGCTAGCGGGCCGCGGGAGTTGTCTTCGGCGCTTTTGGTGAACTGGATTTTGCTCTTTTTGGCTATCTTTTTTATTCTTTCTCTGTTCCCACTTCTTTAAAAATGTTTTCTCTACATGAAACATGAATACATGCAGAAACCAAAAATGAGGGTGTCACAGCGACCGACCGGGAAGTCTTCCCGGGCGCGCACGAGTGAGGACAAAGTGCACATAAAAGATGAGTGGTGGTATGTGGGGCCAGTCTATGATCCTAGAGAGCCATTACAAATGGTATCAGAGCCGATCCTCGCAGCTTCACGGGTGCGTATGGGTCAGTGAGAAGGATACGGTAGCGTACGGGTCAGGGACGTTGTGGCGGACCGGAAGCCGCTCATCCAGGATCGCAGAGGGTGGTGCCGCACGATGTGACACCTGACTGCACACATCATAAGGACACCTTTTATTACATGGGAAACCAACTGAACTGTACAAATAGGTACAATCTTCAGTTACAAACTATTGTTCATATTACACAGCGGAAGTCTAAATTATACAACTAAAGCCCGCCTATCTAGCAAAAGTCGGCTGCCCCGCCCTAGGGCAACCCACACTAGCTGCAATCCTCAGCTCAGCACGGCGTCTACGGCTCCCACTCAGCCGTTGTCCCCGATGGAGGGTAACCCTCGCCGGTGGACTCATAACCCGAGTCCGTGGGTGGCTCCTCACCTGAAAAACACTTAAGCAGCAACCGTGAGCATGATGGCTCAACAAGACTTAACCGACTAACCTAGGCATGAAACTCTATATGTAGAGTACAATAACATGGGATGGTGAGATTTCGGCAAATGGACACGCCTATAGTTTATCCTTAGTTCATCTTTTAGCCACAAATTAACAGTTCATGAATATGAAATTTAGTAAGCAATATTTGGTGGCACACATGTAACAATATAATTATATCATAACAGCAATATTGAATCATCACATATCATACATTAGCCTACGTCACGACTCAGTGAACAAGCGGTACTCATCACCGCGAGGAACGGCGAATCGACTCGATATACACCTGCAGGGATACCCAAAGAGCATGTCACGTACGCCCACCCGTGGAGCTGCACAGCACGCTCACTCGATGTCGTACGGGACAACCTTTCACCCAACAGCCCAGACGTCGAACCGGTCGCACCGAAATGGACAGGAGGTTTCCTACATGGAGCATCTCTCTATGCCCGTTAGCGGATTTCCACCTTGCTGCCCTCAACCTACACCTATAAATCGGTGTGCTATACCTCGACGTCCGGAGGTTTAGGTTACATCGGTTTATCGGGGCCCATATATCCAATATGCCTTCGGTACGTTCAATACTTGCTCAGCAGGGCCACACACGGATCGATCCTCAATCGACATGGACAGGGCTGCGCACACAAGACTTCCTCTTGCTGCGCCCTAGCCCCTGCCTAGTCTCATTTTCATTACTAAAGTGATCTCACATCACTCGAACCAATCCCGTGTGTCCCAAGCCTAACTCGCGAGTAGATTCCAACTACTCGACTTGTACCGACGTCCTATGAATCATTAAGCATAGCCTGTCTACTCGAGGCCTTAGACACTACCCTCACTTATAGGAAAATTCTGGTTATGCAATTGGGTTTCATCCATCCTACACCTAATGCACATACATACTTCACACTAGACATGTAAACAAAGCAAAACTTTATAAAAAGGGTTAATGCAAACCGGGGCTTGCCTTGTTGCTGCTGGTCCGTGGTTAGATCTTTGTCCGGAAGGAGGAAGTCAAGTACTTTCGAAGTCTCCTCGCCTTCGGCGACTACACGTTAATGAGATACTACATGTCAATTAAATGCCTTGAATAAGTAACTACTATAACTCTAGCTAACCCTCCCCTTTGGTTCTGAAATTTTTATGGTGGCTTGGTAGGTCCTAACCAGAGTCTTGACCAAGTTTCATTTGAAACCAGGTTCATTTGAGCCTTGTACAAATAAAAGCCTATTTGGTCAATATTTGAGCCTCTAAGTAATTCCAGGGGTTTTCATGGCTCCAACCATTACTTTCTGGAAACTAGAATTTAATATGGTTCTAATGGAATTTGTTTCATGTGATTTGAAGAATCCTAGAGAAAGTTATGCCCTAAACAAATTTTTGAGAAAATCTGAAAAATGTTTCTGTTCATTTTTCTATTTTCTCAGGGCAGTCCTATTAATCACCGCATTAGGGAGACTAAATGAACTTGGATGAGTCTGAAAATTTTACTGTGACTTAAGGATTTTCCAATGAACCTCTCAGCCAAATTTCAGAATTTTTCATGAAGTAATCCTCCAGATAAAATTCCTAACATTTTAAAGTTTAGGGATTTAATTCTGGAAAATTATTAAGTTTCATGAGCTGAAATTGGTATTTCTGTAAAGTACACAAAATTCTGAGTTCAGCAAAATTTGGTTCACTGAATTTGGAGCTTCCTAGCAAAAGTTCTATGCACTTGAAGTTGAACTAAACTGGAAAATCCCCCAAAATGTTTAAATTTCTGCGGGTGGGTCCCACCACCCGCCTTCTTCCTCCTTGAGTGCGCCCGCGAGTCCAGCGGCGGTGCACTCCGGCGAGGTTTGCCGGAACCGCCTTCCCGACCACCCCCAGTGCTAGAACTGGCCGCCTAGCCTTATCTCGCCCTGTGGAACCTGCCTCGGGGGTCGGAGCTCGCCGGCGGTGATCGGAAATAGCCGTGCAATGTCCACCGCAGAGGTTAGGGCTCCGGCGAGGTCGTTCTTGCTCTCTGGGCATGAAAAGGGTTACGGTTTTCTTGAGGAGCACCAGTGGGTCACGAGGAACCCGACGTGAGCAGTCTCGGAGGCTAAAAACGCCGGCAAACCACTCTCGACGGTGACCGAGCCGTGTTTGCACCGGCGGCTATGGGAATGGCTAATACTCGGCCATTTCTGGACGGTTTTGCATGGTTCTTCCTCGAGGAGGGGCGCTAGGAGGTGTAGGAGCTACTTGTGAGCTAGCTTGATCATTGACTCAGTGTGTAATCTGAATTTTGGATTCTTGCCGAGCTAGGTCAGTTGCACTAGGGTTTGGGACTTTCTAAAATTCTTGCTACCCGATGGGTCGTTTGCCGAATTGTTGGCGGCTACACCGGCTAGGGGTCCCCACGCACCTTTCTTGTGTAGAACGTGGTCGGCGACAATGGCTGGGGTCCCCACGCACCTTTCTTGTGTAGAACGTGGTCGGCGATGATGGTTGGATGGGGCCGTCACCGGTGAGCCGAACCTTGGCTCCGCGGGTACCTCCCGGTTCTTCGGCTTCGATGGCTCACACTGCTCACATTCGGGTGCAGCTTGCTGGAGCAGCACGGGAAATAGATAGAGTACCCCCTAGCGCTTCTTTTTGCTGCAGGGATCGCGAGTGCCCGGTGATCAGTACGGGTGCACACCGGGGCTCGGAGGTGCAATTGCTGCGGTGAGTTCTTCGCTGCGCGGACGCTGATCAGAGTGACAGGCGAGGGAGGCAGCAAACTCAGCTTTGTGCTGCGTACGTGGTGATCGGGAGGGGGGCGTGAGTTACTCCCAGCGCGCGCTGGCGCGGCCGTGAGTCGGTAACCTGTCACGGCGGCTGACCGACGACCACCGAGTGGGTTCTCTGTTGCTCACAGCCTCTGACCAGTGGGCCCTCCTCCTCCAATTATCTTTCCAATTTTTCACCCCTGTTTTGCTGAAAAATATCCCCAGCTACTCGCAATTAACTGTGAGACTTAAGCACCAAGTCTTGGTTTGAATTTGAGTTCTCAAATTTGAACTTCGTTTGGCTAAATTTGCTTCATGTTTGAACTGAAATTCAAATTCAGTTTCGAATTATTGCAAATTTAGCTCCCAACAAGATGAACTCCAATGGGTGTGAAAATTGGACTAACTCAGAAAAATATGCTGAGTTTGAATATGAAGCTAACTTTTGAATTTAAATGATGAAAGTTGCTGCAATTTACATTTACATTCAAATTGGCCTCTTTTTCAAATGCCCCCAAAAGTGCCTCAAAAGTGTTGGATTTGCATGAAGTTTGGCCTGAACCTTCCCAAGACTTTTCAAGTTCTAGCGGTGATCTCAACCTCCCATGTTCATGTGTAGAAATCCTACTTTGTGAAAGTTAGGGCTTTCCCCTCTAATCACCCTTTTGATGGAGGTTACTTGCTCTTCACAATTGTCCACAAGATATCCACAACAAAAACTGTGGTGTTGTGAGGTGATGAAAAGTTTTTGCAAGTCCCTTTTCTTGGGCTTTTACATCCCTCCCCCCTTAATAGAATCTCGTCCCGAGATTACAAAAGAAGAGACAGCGCTATACTAGGGACTCACCCGTGCTGAGACGCCATGAACTCCGGGTAATTTGAGCGAAGGAATTCCTCGCTCTCCCATGTCGCTTCTTCGGCGGTGTGGTTGCTCCAGAGTATTTTGCAGAACCACAACGTTCGGCTACGCGTGGTCCGGGCTTTCTCATCAATAATTGCCACCGGGTATTCATCATATGTCAAATCCGGTGGCAACTCGCCGATGTCTTCGGTAGGAACAGCAGCTGTATGCTTCAGACATTTTCGCACTTGTGAAACATGGAAAACATCATGGAGACCAGCAAGAGATGCCGGTAACTCCAGTCTATACGCCACTGGTCCACACTTCTCGGTGATAGCATAGGGTCCAATGAAACGGGGAGCGAGTTTCCCCTTCACGACGAACCGGTGCACGCCCTTCATCGGAGATACACGGAGGTACACGTGCTCTCCGACGTCAAAGTGCAGCGGTCTAAGCCTCTTATCAGCGTAGCTTTTCTGCCGGGATTGAGCGGGCTTCAAGTTGGCTTGAATCATCTGAACGCGCTATTCAGCGTCGTTCACCACATCAACCCCGAATGTGACCCTTTCACCGGACTCGCATCAGTTTAATGGGGTGCGGCATTCGCGACCGTAGAGAGATTTGTAGGGTGCCATCTTGATACTCGCCTGATAGCCGTTGTTGTACGATAATTCCGCCAACGGTAGGTGAGCATCCCAGTTCCTACCGTGATGGTTGGCACACGCCCTCAACATGTCTTCTAGTACTTGATTCACCCTCTCTGTTTGCCCATCTGTCTGAGGGTGATAGGCAGAGCTCCTAATCAGCTTGGTACCCAATGCAGCGTGCAACTGCTCCCAAAAGCGAGATACAAATAATGCACCTCGATCTGAGACGATTGTCTTGGGTACACCATATAAGCATAGAATCTTCGCTATGTACAGCTCCGCGTATTTGCCGGCATTGTAATGTGTATGCACCGGGATGAAGTGAGCCGTCTTGGTTAACCGGTCAACGATTACCCAATTGGAATCATGCTTGTTGGATGTCAGGGGTAACCCCACAATGAAATCCATGCTCACATCTTCCCATTTCCATGCAGGGATCATCAGGGGTTGCTACAGCCCTGATTTTCTCATATGATCAGCCTTCACTCGTCTACACGTATCACACTCGGATACGTATTGCGCTACCTCCCGCTTCATCCGCGTTCACCAAAATTTCTTTTTCAAATCATGGTACATTTTGTTTCTGCCTGGATGAATGGAGTATTTAGACAAGTGAGCTTCATCGAGGATCTTTCTCCTCAGCTCCATATCCCGCGGTACGACTATGCGGTCATTGAACCATAGTGTCCCCTCATCATCTTTCTAGAAACACTTGATCTCCCCATTGTCTATCCGTCTCCAAAGATGTGCCATGCCCTTATAAATCTTCTGAGCTGCAATGATGTCCTCCCTAATAGTAGGGATGAGGGAAGGTTGTAGAGCGATCCATAAGGGACCAAGTACAAACTCGGCTCTTCCTCTCCCACCGGGGTAATGGTGAGGTTATGGACATGTGATTTCTGACTCAGCGCGTCGGCAACCACATTCGCCTTGCCGGGGTGGTAATGAATCTCAATCTCATAGTCTTTGATTAGTTCTAACCACCTCCTTTGCCTCATATTCAGCTCCTTCTAGGTGAAAATATACTTCAGGATCTTGTGGTCAGTGTAGAGATGCACCAAATTCCACAGGAGATAGTGCCTCCACATTTTTAGCGCCAAAACCACAGCAGCAAGCTCAAGATCATGAGTTGGATAATTCTGCTCATGGTTCTGAAGTTGGCGTGAGCCATATGCGACCACATGTCCTTCCTGCATCAACACGCAGCCAAGCCCAGTACCGGACGCGTCACAATACACGTCGAAAGGCTTGGTTGTATCCGGTTGAGCTAAGACCAGGGCTTTTGTGAGATGCTTCACTAATGCTTGGAACGCTCCTTCACACGCCGTGTTCCAAACATATTTTGTTCCCTTCTTCAGTAATTCTGTCATCGGCTTAGCAAGCTTGGAGAAACTTGGAATGAATCTCCGATAGTATCCCGCTAAGCTGAGGAAGCTTCTGACTTCATGGACTGAAGTGGGAGCTTTCCATTTCAGCACTTGCTCTATTTTGCTTGGGTCAACCGCAATACCTTCCGCTGAGATGATATGTCCCAGAAATGGCACTTGGCTGATCCAAAACTCACATTTGCTGAACTTGGCGTAGAGCTTGTGGTCTTGCAATCGTTGAAGAACGATCCTCAAGTGTTCGGCGTGTTCTGCTTCTGCCTTGGAATAAACCAAGATATCATCAATGAACACCACCACGAACTTATCCAGCTCCGGCATGAACACCGAGTTCATGAGATACATGAAATGTGTTGGAGCATTTGTGAGACCAAAAGACATGACGAGATATTCGTATAAGCCATATCTCGTCGAGAAAGCCGTCTTCGGAATATCCTCCGCCCGGATCTTTGTCTGATGATATCCAGAGCGAAGGTCCATCTAGGAGAACACACTTGCACCCACAAGTTGATCAAACAAAATGTCAATGCGGGGCAGTGGGTACTTATTCTTGATGGTGACGGCATTGAGCGGCCGGTAGTCCACACACAGCCTCAAGGTTTCATCCTTCTTCTTCACGAACAGCGCCGAGCATCCCCAAGGCGAGGAACTCGGCCTAATGAAACCTTTGCTCAACAGGTCATTGAGCTGTTCTTTCAGTTCAGCCAGCTCTTTTGGAGCCATTTTGTATGGTCTCCGTGATATGGGCGTAGTACCGGGTGCAAGTTCAATCTTGAACTCGACATCCCGCTCCGGTGGCATGCCTGAAAGATCATCCGGGAACACGTCGGGGTACTCCCAGACTATGGGGATGTCCTCTAACTTGAGAGCTTCAGCATTATGAATTTATGAAACTTTCTGGACTGGATTGTCTAACACCATGGAGTGTTGATGGTGGAATGGAGAATTCAGATGAACCGTCCGTGTCCGAGTGTTCAGGACAGTGCCATGGTAGTTTAGCCATGACATCCCTAAGATTGCATCAATCTTTTGCCCCGTAAGGATTATTAAGTTGGTGGGATATAGCTGCCCACCTAAGCACAGAGGTGCTTTTGGAATCATCATATTTTCTGAAATCTTCCCTCCCGGTGAGCCGATCATATATGTGCAGTCGGTTGGGAAGACTTGCATTTGATGCTTAGCTACATAGGATGCACGTATAAAACTGTGGGTTGCACCCGAATCGAAAAATATGATGATGGCTTGATCGTTTAGAGTGAACGTACCCGCCAGCATGTTGTCTCCCTCCGGGGCGTCCTCATTGTCGAGGTTGCGAACGCCCCCAGTCCGCTGACCAACGTTCTTGACCGGAGGTCGGCCTCGAGCACCGCCCTGGAACTGGGCTTGCCCGCTGCTTTGCTGCCCCTGGGGACAGTCCTTCGCAAAATGGCCCGCCTGGCCACACGTGAAGCAAGTGAAGCGGGGCGGTCCTCCGCTGATCGGCGGACGGAAACCCAGGGCGCGTTGTGGCGGTGGGAACGCCCGGGGTGTCGTCCGCTGCTGCTGCTGTCTCGGTGGTGGCATCGGTGGTCGGAACAGAGGTGACTGAAAAGGACGACCCCCGAACCGCTGAGGTCGCGCCGGTGGATGCCACTGCTGTCCGGATGGTGTCCGATACACCATGCGGTACTTCTGGGGAGCGCCACCCCCACTGCTGGGTAGAGTGCTGCGCTTACGATGCTCAGCCGCCAACTCCCGCTGAGCATCTTCTTGCATTATCGCGGTATTGACGAGGTCGTTGAAGGTGCCGCGATTACTTTGGGCGAGATGTGTCTTCATCTCGGGGTGTAACCCCCGATAGAAATGCTCCCGCTTCTTTTCCTCGGTGGAGACGTAATCCGACGCATATTGCGCCAGACGGTTGAAGGCACGGGAGTAGTCTTGAGCACTCCTCCCACCCTGCTTCAGCTCCAAGAATTCTTGGAACTTCCTCTTCATTATCCAGGGAGGAATATGACAGGCGCAGAACGCCTCCCGGAACTCTTCCCACTCCACGGCATGGCCAGCCGGACGTGAGGCGACATAGTTCGCCCACCACGCACCAGCGGCACCGTGAAGCTGCTGCGCCGCGAACAGAGTCTTTTGCCGCTCCGTGCATTGGAGCAGCCCAAACTTGGACTCTATTGTCCGCAGCCAGTTGTTGGCCTCCAGTGGTTCTTCTGCTTCAGTGAACACTGGAGGGTGCGTACTCATGAAGTCCGAGTACGTCACCTCACGGGGCTCACGAGGCACCCTCTCTTGACGCCCCCCCCCCCCCGCCTGGGACGTATTCTGCACAATCGTGTGGAGCATGTCGGTCTGCTCCTCACGATTCCCCACCAGTGCCGCTATCACATCTGCTAGGGTAAGTGGAGGCGGCGGTGGTGGTTGTTGCTGCGGGGTGCTGTCGTAAGCAGGTGGCTGGGAGTCATCGCCTCCCTGCTGGCTAGAGCCACCAATCTCGTGCGTGGTCCGAGTGCGAACCATCGTATAACGATAATGTAATAACTTTGCACAAGCTACACCATTACCAGACCAAATACAAGCTAGTTTCAATCCAAATTGACGGACTTCTTCTTTGGAAGTTCATCACAACTAGGTTTGGTCACTACGAGACGTTACTATCGCCTTGTCATCACGTATACTACCCTTTTATCTTCAATACGACACAAACATGGTCTCTAGTAAAAGAAACTTGAGTGAGACCTCTTCTCAATCTTTCACTAGTTGAAGATAACCACTCATGAGTATGTTCTACCCCATTGGAAGTACTTAAACCCCCTTGGGTACAACAATCTCCCAAATAAGTTCAACTGTCATCCCTCTGTCAGAATGACCAGTTTCTACACATTCCATATTTTGACCTGGTTCTGGGCTTTTTTATGACTCAAGTTGAATAACAAAGTTAAAGTTAACTTCAGTATCTTTCCATAAAGTATTTATTTGCCCTCAGATCAGCTCTGGTTTAAAATTTAGGGTAATTCAAAGTCAACAGGATTTCTGGAAGAATTTCAACAGCACCTCCTTTGGAGTTGCTGTTTCCAACTTTGGTTTCCACGGAATTCCGTGCTGCAAATACAGACACTTTGAATTACAAAGATGTAACACATATCCTACCCTTTCTAAATATGTATGATATGACAATTTTTCATTTTTCTATAATACATTATGTTTGAAAAACAGATCAGTCCAGAGAGTGTTTAAATCTGTCCTGGTTCTGGACAGTTTACATCCCTCTGGAATTTAGGCCACCTTAAGATGTGATTCAGCTCTGGAAGTCTACAACAAAGTTGTATATTACTTAAACACCTTTCTAGAACTATATACCACACCTCCATTGGCTAAATAATTTGTGAGTTATGCCCTGTCAAAGTTCAGCAAACTTGCTGCCCAAAACAGGGCACTCTGTTTTTCAATCCTTTAGAACTACACTGATCAACTACCAAATTTTTCTACCCACCCAGGGTCCTAAATGTTGCAACTTAGTGATTTTAGTTCCTTGTTATTATTACCTTTCATGCACATGCCTATGATATGTCGGTACTACGTTCCTCACAAAGGAAAATCCCAACCGGATTATACCGGCATATACGTCTCAAGTGTGGCACTAAATGGTCTCTCGCACACGTTTACTACACGGATACATATGTGGTTAGTACCTGCAGAAGACCACACAATAGTGATGCACTCAAAGGTTGTGTTTCCATTTCAGGCAGGACCATAATTGAAATTAAATACAAACGCCCGTATCATTGTCATATGGCCGTCCTTGAGCTAAGTCACGTCTCAAGGTACGTGATCGTGTTTCAACACCACACGACGGGGAACCCGAGTAGATCATGAACGGGTCATCACGGTTGGGAATGTTATCAACCCAACAGATACCACCTACTGCCCTGCAGGGCACGCCGATGGCAAGCAGTACGTATGTCCTCCTGGGCTAATTCCAGACGAACACACTCTCGCGTTACTGACCACGTGATGGGGTCTCCACTTACTTGCCTAATGCACGCTAGGGATCAGCGTTTCATATGATCTCAGGAACATGAAGAGTCCAAGAGTTTCATATTGACGTCTCACACCAAGCTGTGAGACCTATCCCTGAACCACGTTCCTCATCAGGGGAGCTAACCAAAATTGAGCCGCTTTCGGTGGCATTCCTTACCATTCTTACCTGAGCGTAGGTGCGTCGTTACATAATTGAAATTCACAATTATAACACATAGGTTAGTCTTTGTCACTTTGAGTAACTATGCTAATATAGTCCTTACTTGGGCAACTACCGAATCCTCACCGTAAACCTAAGTTTTCCCGTAATACAGTCCTTAAGTACTGTGCTATCCCCAATGGGGCTCTGATACCAGGCTGTGGCGGACCGGAAGCCGCTCATCCAGGATCGCAGAGGGTGGTGCCGCACGATGTGACACCTGACAGAACACATCATAAGGACACCTTTTATTACACGGGAAACCAACTGAACTGTACAAACAGGTACAATCTTCAGTTACAAACTATTGTTTATATTACACAGCGGAAGTGGAAATTATACAACTCACGCCCGCCTATCTAGCAAAAGTCGGCTGCCCTGCCCTAGGGCAACCCACACTAGCTGCACTCCTCAGCTCAGCGCAGCGTGTACGGCTCCCACTCAGCCGTGGTCCCCGACGGAGGGTAACCCTCGCCGGTGGACTCGTAACCCGAGTCCGTGGGTGGCTCCTCACCTGAAAAACACTTAAGCAGCAACCGTGAGCACGATGGCTCAATAAGACTTAACCGACTCACCTAGGCATGAAACTCTATATGTAGAGTACAATAACATGGGATGGTGAGATTTCGGCAAATGGACACACCTATAGTTTATCCTTAGTTCATCTTTTAGCCACAAATTAATAGTTCATGAATATGAAATTTAGTGAGCAATATTTGGTGGCACACATGTAACAATACAATTATATCATAACAGCAATATTGAATCATCAAATTTTATTCATTAGCCTACGTCACGACTCAGTGAACAAGCGGTACTCATCACCGCGAGGGACGGCGAATCGACTCGATATACACCTGCAGGGATACCCAAAGGGCACGTCACGTACGCCCACCCGTGGAGCTGCACAGCACGCTCACTCGATGTCGTAAGGGACAACCTTTCACCCAACAGCCCAGACGTCGAACCGGTTGCACCGAAATGGACAGGAGGTTCTCTACACGGAGCATCTCTCTATGCCCGTTAGCGGATTTCCACCTTGCTGCCCTCAACCTACACCTATAAATCGGTGTGCTATGCCTCGACGTCCGGAGGTTTAGGTTGCATCGGTTTATCGGGGCCCATATATCCGATATGCCTTCGGTACGTTCAATACTTGCTCAGCAGGGCCGCACACGGATCAGTCCTCAATCGACACGGACAGGGATGCGCACACAAGACTTCTTCTTGCTGCGCCATAGGCCCTGCCTAGTCTCATTTTCATTACTAAAGTGATCTCACATCACTCGAACCAATCCCGTGTGTCCCAAGCCTAACTCACGAGTAGATTCCAACTACTCGACTTGTACCGACGTCCTATGAATCATTAAGCATAGCCTGTCTACTCGAGGCCTTAGACACTACCCTCACTGTTATAGGAAAATTCTGGTTATGCAATTGGGTTTCATCCATCCTACACCTAATGCACATACATACTTCACACTAGACATGTAAACAAAGCAAAACTTTATAAAAATGGTTAATGCAAACCGGGGCTTGCCTTGTTGCTGCTGGTCCGTGGTTAGATCTTCGTCCAGAAGGAGGAAGTCAAGTACTTCAGGAGTCTCCTCGCCTTCGGCGACTACACGTTAATGAGATACTACATGTCAATTCAATGCAATGTGTAAACTTGAATAAGTAACTACTCTACATCTAGCTAACCCTCCACTTTGGTTCTGAATTTTTTATGTGGCTTGGTAGGGTCCTAACCAGAGTCTTGACCAAGTTTCATTTGAAACCAGGTTCATTTGAGCCTTGTACAAATAAAAGCCTATTTGGTCAATATTCGAGCCTCTAAGTAATTCCAGGGGTTTTCATGGCTCCAACCATTACTTTTTGGAAACTAGAATTTAATATGGTTCTAATGGAATTGGTTTCATGTGATTTGAAGAATCCTAGAGAAATTTATGCCCTAAACAAATTTTTGAGAAAATCTGAAAAATGTTTCTGTTCATTTTTCTATTTTCTCAGGGCAGTCCTATTAATCACCCCATTAGGGGGTCTAAATTAACTTGGATGAGTCTGAAAATTTCACTGTGACTTTAGGATTTTCCAATTAACCTCTCAGCCAAATTTCAGAATTTTTCATGAAGTAATCCTCCAGATAAAATTCCTAACAGTTTAAATTTTAGGTATTTAATTCTGGAAAATTATTAAGTTTCATGAGTTGAAATTGGTATTGCTGGAAAAAACTCAAAATTATGAGTTCAGCAAAATTTGGTTTACTGAATTTGGAGCTTCCTAGCAAAAGTTCTATGCATTTGAATTTGAACTAAACTGGAAAATCCCCCAAAATGTTTAAACTTCTGCGGGTGGGTCCCATCACCCGCCTTCTTCCTCCATGCGCGCGCCCGCGAGTCCAGCGGCGGTGCACTCCGGCGAGGTTTGCCGGAACCGCCTTCACGACCACCCCCAGTGCTAGAACTGGCCGCCTAGCCTTATCTCGCCCTGTGGAACCTGCCTCGGGGGTCGGAGCTTGCCGGCGGTGACCGGAAATAGCCGTGCAACGTCCACCGCAGAGGTTAGGGCTTCGGCGAGGTCATTCTCGCTCTCTGGGGCATGAAAAGGGTTACGGTTTGCTCGAGGAGCACCAGTGAGTCACGAGGAACCCGACGTGAGCAGTCTCGGAGGCTAAAAACGCCGGCAAACCCACTCTCGACGGTGACCCGAGCCGTGTTTGCACCGGCGGCTATGGGAATGGCTAATACTCGGCCATTTCTGGACGGTTTTGCATGGTTCTTCCTCGAGGAGGGGCGCTAGGAGGTGTAGGAGCTACTTGTGAGCTAGCTTGATCATTGACTCAGTGTGTAATCCGAATTTTGGATTCTTGCCGAGCTAGGTCAGTTGCACTTGGGTTCGGGACTTTCAAAAATTCTTGCTACCTGATGGGTCGTTTGCCGAATTGTTGGTGGCTACACCAGCTAGGGGTCCCCACGCACCTTTCTTGTGTAGAATGTGGTCGGCGACGATGGCTGGATGGGGCCGTCACCGGTGAGCCGAACCTCGGCTCCGCGCGTACCTCCCGGTTCTTCGGCTTCGATGGCTCACACCGCTCACAGTCGGGTGCAGCTTGCTGGAGCAGCACGGAAAATAGCTAGAGTACACCCTGGCACTCCTTTTTGCTGCAGGGATCTCGAGTGCCCGGTGATTAGTACGGGTGCACGACGGGGCTCGGAGGTGCAAACTCTGCAGTGAGTTCTTCGCGTGCGCGGACGCTGATCAGAGCGACAGGCGAGGGAGGCAGCAAACTCAGCTTTGTGCTGCGTACGTGGTGATCGGGAGGGAGCCCGAGTTACTCCTAGCGCACGCTGGCGCGGCCGTGAGGCGGTAACCCGTCGCGGCGGCTGACCGACGACCACCGAGTGGGTTCTCTGTTGCTCACAGCCTCTGACCAGTGGGCCCTGCTCCCCCAATTATCTTTCCAATTTTTCACCCCTGTTTTGCTGAAAAATATCCCCAGCTACTCCCAATTAACTGTGAGACTTAAGCACCGAGTCTTGGTTTGAATTTGAGTTCTCAAATTTGAACTTCGTTTGGCTAAATTTGCTTCATGTTTGAACTGAAATTCAAATTCAGTTTAGAATTATTGCAAATTTAGCTCCCGACAAGATGAACTCCAATGGGGGTGAAAATTGGTGGAATAACTCAGAAAAATATGCTGAGTTTGAATATGAAGCTAACTTTTGAATTTAAGTGATGAATGTTGCTGCAATTTGAATTTACATTCAAATTGGCTTCTTTTTCAAATGCCCCCAAAAGTGCCTCAAAAGTGTTGGATTTGCATGAAGTTTGGCTTGAACCTTCCCAAGACTTTTCAAGTTCTAGTGGTGAGCTCAAACTCCCATGTTCATGTGTAGAAATTGTACTTTGTGAAAGTTGGGGCTTTCCCCTCTAATCACCCTTTTGATGGAGGTTACTTGCTCTTCACAATTCTCCACAAGATATCCATGACAAAAACTGTGGTGTTGTGAGGTCATGAAAAGTTTTTGCAAGTCCCTTTTCTTGGGCTTTTACAGACGTGGGTACGTACGCATGACGCATGGGTCCTCTGTGTGGGACACGGTATGGTACGTATGCTGCTAACCGGACGTACAGTATGCGTATGCCAGTACTGAACGTACGGACGTGGCTAAGAGGGGACATTCCTGTCTTGGCGTTGACCGACGAGGACGTCGGTCTTCTAAGGGGGGTGGATTGTGTGATATATTGACTCCCGGCTTAATAGGATTGATAGAGTACTCATACCATCAAGGTATACCTTCTTTTCTGGAAGCCCACATGCAAAGGACTCCGGGGTTAAGCGTGCTTGGCCCGGAGGAATTTGGGGATGGATTACCGACCGGGAAGTCTTCCCGGGTGCGCACGAGTGAGGACAAAGTGCACAGAAAAGATGAGTGGTGGTATGTGGGGCCATTTGATGATCCTAGAGAGCAATTACACCACACTCCATGTCTCGCTCGAGCATTCTCCCAGGTCCGACAGAGAACCGCCCTCGCCACACACAAGCAACGGTTGTCCTTACCGGGGCAATGGATTTTGAGTTACGTCGCCTATGAAGCATCCTGGCTACGATCACACCGGTGGGACATTACCATCGGGTGACGACAGCCGCAATGTCTCGAGCCATGCACCACCAGCTCCGACTTCCTGCTCGGGACTTTGAAGTCACGACTCAGAGCGATCAAGTCCTAGCCCGCTTCAGGTCTCACGGACTACGGGAGGAGACTCTACATATTAGCTCATTCCATGCCGAGGGGTGGCCTTTTGTACTAAGACCGTGGCAGCCATACCCGGCTAGGGCTATACAATGGTCCTTCCAGGTTACAGTGTACGTGGAAAACCTTCCACTACACATGCGCTCCGGTGAGGGCATCCGACAAATACTGGGTAATGTCTGTGTCTTCGACCAAGAGCTCTCCGCCTCCCTAGAGCAACATGATCCAAGTGTATACGGATTTGTAGCCTGGATGCAAAACCCTGAGCTACTCCCGTGCAGGAAGACCATCACTTTCTTCCCCATCCGTAATGGCTGTATTGAGGTGGGGCGACCGGGTGTAAATGTCAACGGGCTCCCCCCAGAGGTGCACCAGGTGGACATTCTCATTCATCTCGACGGCTATTATGACTGCTCGGCCACCCGGTCACCGTCGCCACAGTCTCTGGCGAGTGGTGAATTATCGTCGATGTCGTCTGATGCAACTGTCACACTGCAGTACCACATATTCTTATGGCGACATGGAATTCCAGACGCCCCACGCCGCCCTGTCAACATGTACCCTGGTATTGGTTGTCGCCCGGCCATAACAGGGATGACACGCAGACGTGACGATGAAGATGGTGACCACCAAACTCATCCTAACTGGTGAAACTCCCTTCTCGCCCGGGGCATGCCAGCCGGGGACCTCACTCGCCTGGGCCAGTGCCCCCACAACCCCTCACGTTCCTACCCCCCACGTAATGGAGAGCATGAACGTCATCATGGGAAGAATGACGTCACCCCTAGCAGCATGTAAACGGATTATATCAGGCACAATGAAGACTGTGGATACTCAACACAGGAAGTTCCTGAAAGAGCTGTCGACCCGATGATGGAAGAAGCCGCCATCACCAACACTGCACCTTTGGGACATCTTCCGACAGGCACGGGCCAATGCTCCAACTCCAAAGACAGCCAGCAAGAGCAAGGCAGGACTTCTCTGCTGCCCCCCCTCAGAGATGCACAGAGACAACACAGCAATCGAAACTGGTCCGGTCGAGTCCGCCGAGCGTGGGCGAGCGAACGACTCAAGCCAGTTCTTGGATAACATCTTCCCGCCGCAGGTACCTCCCCTCCTTCCTGACCCACCGAGAAAGAAGCAGGGACGAACGAGCTCTACCCCAACGGAACCGACCATAAGATGAACCCGTCAAACCACGAAGAAGTCGATCGTCCTAGTATCTTTCAGAGTCTTAGAACACCTCGTCCGACAGATTGACCTCATCCCTACTCATGAACCGGTGGGAGATGAGTCCGTAGCTAAGTACCTGCAGCTCTTCAAGACACCCCTTCAGAAACAGGCGATCACGGCAATCCAGGAGGTGCTTCAGCTTGAGCAGCCGGACGTTGTGCGGGCCACAGCTGACTTGGCGGCCAACGAGCAAGCGGCCTTGGTGGCTGCCTAAGATGCGTGTCAACGCAACTGGTGTTACCCCCCCCCCCCCCAAGTTATCATGTTAGTCCCACTATGTTTTAGGGTATGTGATGATGTGGTGCATGAACCCTTTTGGGAAATTAGGTGGCTGTTCAGCTCCGGCAGGATAAGCGTGATGGTGTACTGTGCTACCAAGCAACATGTCTCTTCATCTATCTCAGGAAAGTGTTATCCAAGACACAATGTTTGATCCACCATCAATCCTTTCATGGAATGTCAGAGGTCTTAATTCCCCGGCCCGACGAGAGGCGGTGTCTGCAATCATCAAGGCAGCAAAACCATTCATTGCTTGCTTGCAGGAGACCAAACTACACTCAATGGACTCAACATTGAGCCATGAGACCTTTGGCCACTCCCTGGACGGTCTGGAATATCTCCCAGCAACTGGTACTCGGGGGGGGGGGGGGGGGGGGAGCATTGCAGTAGCTTGAAATTCATCACACATAGTTGCTTAGCAGCCGGTCAGAAAAGAATTCTCCCTATCCTTACAAGTCAATCCGAGGTGGGCTCCTTTTCCCTTCCTTCTCACAGTGGTATACAGCCCGATTGATCACGACCTCAAATGAAGCTTCCTTGATGAGTTGATCAGTATCAAGCCACAGCTTTCACAGCCTTGGATCTGTCTCGGTGAAGTCAATCTCATTCTCCAAGCCTCGGACAAAAAAAAACTCAACCTAAACCGGAGATTAATGGGCTCATTTAAATGGACACTGGATGAGCTGGAATTGTTTGATATACCCTTGCAAGGAAGACAATACACTTGGTCCAACGAGCAGCACAGCCCGGTACTGGTCATGCTAGAAAGAATGCTTTGCAATGGAGATTGGGAGGAGTCTTTTGCAGGTACTCACCTCAGACCGCTATCCTCTAGTATTTCAGATCATTACGCCATATTCCTCACCAAGCAGGAGATCCTACATCGCCCACCCCTGTTTCGTTTTGAGTCTTTCTGGACCCGAATACATAGGTTCCAAGACGTGGACAAAGAGGCTTGGAGCAGAACAGTCCAAGGTCATTCTGCACTAACCACACTCCATCAAAGACTGAACAACACGGCCAAGGCGTTACGTGAGAGGGCCCGACCTCGATCACGGGGCCGTGCCGCCTCGCCCGGGAATCGCGTTGGGTGGTGCCGTGTTATGCGGCACCCAACAGCACACATATAAGGAACACTGTATTACATAAATCAAAAGGGAAGCTTATAAATGTTCTTTGTAAATAATTTACATAAAATAGCTACAGCAGAAGTCTATAAACAGCTCACATCGAATAACTACGAAGCACCCGAGAAGAGGTCCAGCCCGCGGACTCCTCTCGCTAGCAACACGAAGACTTGGCAGCGGCTAGGTTCTCCCGGTGATACACGACTCGGAAGTTCTCGAGCCTCACCGGACAACCTTCTTTATAGCGTCGATGTTTACCTGCAAAACCACTCATATAGCAAGAGTGAGCACAAAGGCTCAGCAAGACTTAACCGTCTCTCCTAAGACATGAAACTCTACATGAAAGTAACCTAAGACTTAAGCCTGTCATTTGCGAAAAGACTCGCCTATGAGTTCATCCTTAACTTTCATATTTTAGCCATAATAGTAGTGACCTTGCGCCCAGCAACATTGGAACTCCACAATCAAACAAGAAACGCTTTGTTCCAATGTTACTTGTCCCAAGGTAGAAAATAACTTTAGTTTGCTCTATCTATACTTCAATCATGGTTTTCATGCAACTTAACCTAATCATAGCAGCAATTATACTTTTTGCAAACTGTTTCCACACAAGTTGATTACTATGTCACAACATGGGAGCAAGCGGTACTCAATAACCGCGAGGGACGGTGATTCGAATCAAACACTACCAGGATAACTCGACACATACGCCCGACTCTGAAGACCCAACTCTGGCGTCTATCATTATGTCGTATGTGGCAACCTTTCTCAGGACACTAAACTGTAGAACCGGTCGCGCCGTCTCGGGTTCATAGGTCTAACGAGACGATGTGGTATGCCTCTACAATCCAGTGAACCTGGTACATCGGTTTCCTGATTCCCATATATCAGTAAGCATCCGGTACACAACTCAATACTTGCTCCTGAATGCGGCACATGCATCGGTCCTTAACCGACACAGGAAGAGCTACTCGACCAAGTCCTCGTCTTGTCGCTGCCTAACCCCTATGCCCGGTCTCATCTTTAGAAATGTAAACTTTAGTTTGCTTCCTTCCCCAACAACACTTATGATATTCTGCACTATAGCTCGCGAGTAGATTCCAACTACTCGTCTTCTACCGAAGGTCCTAGCCTAGCTCGCCGGAGCTCTTGCCTCCCGCGCGACCCCGCCGCCGAGCTCGCCGGAGCTCTCGCCAGGAGTTGGTTCCGGTACTCGGAACTTGCTGGTGCTCACTGCCCCCACGTATTTTCGTGCGAGGAACACGTTGCCGGGTGTATCTCAGATTGACCACAGCCGGAAACCTAGGTGCGACGGCGACAGCGTCTGTGGCAACTCCGGCGATGTCGCTAGGGAGTTATACCGTACCAAACACGTCGCCGTTTGCTCGTACAGCACCACTGCACCTAGGAGAACACGGATCTAAACTCTCGCTGAAACTCGTCGGGAGTATGACCTCACCGTCGAGCTAGGTCAAAATCCGGCGAAAATCGAAAAACGGGATGAACAGCGGTTTTGCTTGATGGCTCTCGGTGGTTCTTGATCCTATGAACACGCACGGAGGTATAGAAGGTGTATGCTACGTCGTGTGGGGAGTGGTTCGACGTGTAAGACGAATTCGCCGAGTTCCTCCCCTCGGTCATTATCGTATGTCGTCGGCAAAACTGAAATTCCGGCGAGCACGTTCAATGACACGCAGCCAGGGTTTCGGTGAAGCGAGTAGGGTTGTCGGCGAACCTTTTTGCTTTTGCAACTCGGGAGGAGAGGCTCTGTGGTGGCCGGGCGACGGATTCTTGCAACGGCGGCTTCGCCCGGTGCCGTGGAGAGAAAATGAGCTCGACGCCGGGGTTCCCGTGGGTTTAGCACTGGTTCCTTGCGTCGGTCACATTCAGGTAGGGCTGGCGACGCTGTGGAGACGTTCAGCGCGGTGTGTAGCGGCGTGGAGCAGCCGGCCGGCGGTGAACCGCTCGGGTGCACGCCGCCGGAGGAAGAAATCGCTCGGGGAGGCAGTACTCGAGTGAGAGAGGGCGCTGTCTCTGCGAGGAGCGTATGACCGATGCTGTGGTCGGCAGGGACGATTCAATCAATCTCAACTGATGCGGTTCCTTCATGGAGACAGCCGGGAAGCCACGGGCGCGCGTGTGCTGTCGCTGCTGTGCTGCTGTCACGCGCTCGGCAGAGGAGAAACAGAGACCATGCTCCCTCTCACAGACAATTGGGCCCCACTGAACAGAAGACTTAAGGAGCAAGTCTATATGGCTCAATGGCAAGTGGGTCCACCCCTGATCCTCCCTAAAAGATCTTCTAAACTCTGGTCCAAAGCAAATTTAAATCCTGAAGAGCTTAGATTCAAAAGCTGTTTGAAATTTTGGACATTGTGTCCTTCAGTTCAAATTTAAATTTCAAGGAAATTCATAGGCCCCTTTGATACTCATATCAAAACACCTCCAAATTTTCTCAAAACTTGGCTACCTCATAATTTGGACCTGAGGAATTCAAATATGTCCTCTGATCTTTGAGTTGGTCATTGCAATTACAACTTCTTAAACAACAGTTTGAATTTCCTCTTTTGAAAATGCCCTTCTTCTTTTTGAAGTGACCTTCTTAATTCAAACTGAATTTAAAGTTTTATTGCACATGCCAACACTTTCATGAGTAAACAAAAGTTTTTGTAAGTCCCATTTCTTGTATATAAACTCAACTTTATTCATAGCTCAAGTTTTCTATTTACAAGTTTTGGGACTTTTACATTACGAGCATGGAGCAAAAAATTGTTTGCGGCCGCGCACAAGCAAATGAGCCTTGCAACAAAAATCATTTTTCAGCTAGACAAGGCCAGAGAAGAGCGCCAACTAACAGATGAAGAGACCACAGCTGTCGGTACCCTGCAGACCGGATACCCCTGCATAGTGGGTAAAAGACAGCCTGGCCGGGCCCCGCCTCCCTGTTGAGACGGGCCCCAGCATAGCCACGTGTCCTTGGACCCAAGGTCAAACCTGGGGCTTCCACATGCGCTTTACCTCCGGAGCTGACACTTGCCCAGGCTCCGGTCCGAGCCTCCCCGCTGAGGTGAGGTTCGGAGCTGCCACATGTCCCCTGGCTCAGAGCCACCTCCCTGCTGAGGACAGCTCCGGTGGTGACACGTGCCCTGGGATCTGGTCCGAGCCTCCCCGCTGAGGTGAGGTCCGGAGCTACCACGTGTCCCCTGGCTCAGAGCCACCTCCCTGCTGAGGACAGCTCCGGGGCTGACACATGCCCTGGGCTCCGGCCCAACCCTCCCCGCTGAGGTGAGGTCCTGAGCTACCACGTGTCCCCTCGCTCAGAGCCACCTCCCTTCTAAGGACAGCCCCGGTGCTGACATGTGCCCTGGGCTCTGGCCCGAGCCTCCCCGCTGAGGTGAGGTCCGGAGCTGCCACGTGTCCTCTGGCCCCAAACCCATCGATAAGAGCTCCAGAGCCACCATGTGCCCCACGATCCATCATGGGTCGTTGGTCGACAAAGTCAAGAAGGAAGTGTGCAGTCAGGCTTTGCATTCAAGGCTCGCACGTTCCCCGGAACCATGGCACACTACACATGCATTCATCCTCTGCCGTTCACCATTATGGTGACAAGACATGATGACAAGGCGTGACAGTAGTAAAGTGCCGCCCAACAGAAAGAAGCCGCCCACACAGGGCGAGAAGACGTGGCAACAAGACGGCGTCTTCATCATCACCTGACACACGAGTAGGGGCACTCAGCGTGCCAGGCGACGGGACTTAACTCCCTCGTCAACCACCCTACTCAGAGGACGAAGCCCTATGACACGACCCCACGGTCTTGTCGAGCCAGGATCACGCTGAGGGGTGCTGTGTTGCACAGCACCGGATAACACACGTCAAAGGTACAAAGCGGAAGCGAAATTTTATTACATAAACGAGTTTATGAACATTTGTACATCAAAATAAGTCCAGTCTACACTCACGGGCGTAGACTACGCATCAAGTTCACGTTCAGCCCTTGAACGTGTCCTTGCTAGAATACACGCACACTAACTCTGCGGCGTGCACGACTCCCACTCGACGGGGTTCCCCTCCTAGGGTTCTGTCTCCTCTTCGGGAGTCCCTTCCTCATAGAACCCTGCAGAAGCTTCAAACACAAGCAGTAGCATGAAGGCTCAGCAAGTCTGACCCATCTCACCTAAACATGGAACTTCTACATGAGGGGTGATGGGTTACATGAGGTAAAAATCATTTGCAAGGACTTGCCTAATTAGTAGAACCTTACTTTCAAGTTTTAGCAGCAGGTTGTGGCGAACCTTACGCTAAGGCACATGAGAGAGCCGCAATCAAACAAGAAACGCATTTCTCTCATGTACTTTGCCCAAAGTCAAAAAGAACTTTAGTTAGCTCTAAACTACAGCAAATCATTAGCAATCAAGTCCATCTTTCAATCAGCAACATTTTAACATGCAACTAGCCTGTTCTTTCTACGTCACGGTACAGTGAACAAGTGGTACTCATTGACCGCGAGGGACGGCGATTATAATCGATCTACACCTGTAGGGTTACCCGAATAACCCGTCACGTACGCCCGTACTCGATGTTGCCTACAGCAACCATCACGGACGCCGTACGCAACTACCTTTCGCCTGTCAGCCAAATATTGAACCAATCCCATCGTCCCGAGCAAGAGGTCACGCGCATCTCAGTGCCGCCAGCCGATTTACACCTCGAGCTCTCAACCTACCCTCTGAACGACGGGCAATGCCTCAATACCCAGCTACCCGAGTTACATCGGTTTCCCGGTTCCCATATAGCCGGTAGGTCTTCGGTACTGTTCTAGCTTGTTCAACAGGCCCGCACACGGCTTGGTCCTCAATCGACACAAGCGGAGCTACAGCACACATGCCCCAAAGTCCTGCTGCCCTTACCCTCCGCTTGGTCTCATTTTCTTGCCATGTGTTTCATGTGCTATCTCTACCCGAGTCGAGTGCTTCTAGCCTATGCTCGCGAGTATTTCCAACTACTCGACTTGTACTGAATCCTACCCTAACTTAGCTTTGCAGTAGCTAACGGGGTTTTGCAAATCCTAAACCCAACCCATGGTTTTATTGGCTATGCACTTGGGTTTCCAAACAAGACTCTAATGCAAGTAATAATGATACTCAAGTAAGTGCTCAAAACAATAAAAATTTGTAAAAGGTTAATGCAAACCGGAGATTGCCTTGCTGCTCTTGGTCGTAGGCTAGCTGTTCCTCTGGAGTAACGAAGTCTCGGACTTCGGGTTCCTCCTCGACCTTAGCAACTACATGACAGAAGAAGTACATGTATCAATTTAAATGCATTTGTATTAAGTTTGAACTTGTGAAGCTTACAAGTCCCACTAGACAGACTCAATGACTGTGAAACTTTTACTGTGGCTTGGTTACAACCTAAATACAGACTTGGTCAAGTTTTAGTTGCAGCCAAGCTCATTTGAGCCCTCCACAATTAATTATGTACTTGACCTTAATTGGCACTCTTAGGGTGTTCTAGGGATTTTTATGGAACAAACTATGACTTTCTGAAAACTAGATTTTCAGAGGGTTCTAATGGAGTTGGTCTCACTTAATTTGAAGGTTCCTATCTAAAGATATGAGCTAAACAATTTCAGAGGAAATTCTGAAAATGTTTCTGAACATTTTCTATTTTCTCTGGAACAGTTTCACTAATCACACCATTAGGTGGATCAAATGAGCTCAAATGGATCTGAAATTTTTATTGTAGTTCAGGGATATTTTGGTGAACATTCCAGCAAAATTTCAGGATTTTCCTCCAAAGGATTCTCCAGTTAAAATTCCAAACAGTTTAAATTTTGAGGAATTAGTTCTGGAGAAATAAGGTTTTTCATGAAGTGAAACTTGATTTGCTGGAAAGTACTCAGAGAGCTTAATCCAACAAAATTTGGTTCACTCAATTTGGAGCTTTCTAGCCAAAGTTATGAGGACTTGAAGTTTGAATGAAATCTGAAAATCGGGGAAAAAGTTTAAATCTGCCGGGGCACGCGGGGACACGTGTTAGGCGCGGAGCCGACAGCACACTGAGGCCCACAGGGTTTTTGCGCGCCAGCACACCCGATCCCGGCCGCAGCCCGATCCCGATTTAAAATATCTCCCGCTGACAGCTGGGGTCCACCCCTTTCGTCAACCTCTCGCCGCCCGCGCTCTTCCGCCGGGGATCTCGCCGGAGAGCTCCCCGGCAGCTTCTGTGGAGCTTCAAACTTCACGATCTTGGCCGCCCCTGCCTACTTTCACTCGGGGAACAGGATTCTGGGGTCAGCTCGTCATGACAATGGCTGGTGCATGGTCGGCGACGAGCCGCCGCCTTGGAAAGACTTCGGCCGTGTCGGCTGACTTCCCTAGCACCTCAACTACTCGAGCAACCGGTCGGGGAGCTTCAGTGGACCTCAGGGAAGGTCGACATGAGCTTGTAGCAGCTCGGGGGAGGCCCGAAGTAGGTCCTCACCGTGCGCCCGATGCCTCCCGCATACTCCACCGTCGATAAACTTCGGAATACGCCGGTTACAGAGGTTCTTAGACCAAAAGTTGTGAAGGCAACTTGTGCACTACCGTGTCTAGTTTGTATGAGAGTGGATTGAGGCCCTCTAATCCTTTCTAGCGTACGAATTCGACAGAACCGCACCCGAAGGTCGGTCTGTACCAAGAAAGGGGAGAACTGGAAATTCGCCGCCGGTGAGCAAGCACTCGGGCTGTGGCTCGGGGGTGAGCGGCACCGGTCACCAGCGCGTCCAAGAGTGCCTTGGCTCGGACGTGACAACACCGCGGTTGGGCTGTCCACGGGAGCCCGAGGTGCGGCGGTTTTAAGTCACCGAATTGATCTTTCGGTATAGCCGAGATCAATCGGTTTCAGCTGAGTTTTAGCAACGGGGAGGAAGGAGAAGAGTTCCTAGTACCTTGCCGTAGCTCTGGAGGGAACGGGAAGGCTGTGATCGGTGCTCTACGATCGGTTCTGAGTGGCGGAAGGACTTTGCCGGCGCTGTGTTCTTGCGGGGGAAGAAATGGCGATAGCTTCGGCCGAGGAGGGAGGGAGATGCCCTAAGAACGCTCTGAACCGCCTCACGCCCGCGCGTAGCCAAGCAGCTGCTGGTGCGGCGGCTCCTCTCGGTGGCGATCGCAGCAGCGGCTCGGCGACCCGAGTGAAGAAAGTCTCAGTCGGTTGCTTTGAACCAGTGACTGACATGTGGGTCCCACCCAAGGTTTTAACCTCTGAAATTCACTCCTAATCACTGTTGTAAACAGTGAACCCCAAAATACCCATGGTGATTCAAATTGTTCACCAATGAGCCATTTGAATTTGTTAGAATTCAAATTGGGTCTGGTTTGAATGAATTTCAGCACATGTGCAGTTTGAAATTCAAATAAAGTTTGAATTTGCCCCACTTAGATCATGTCAAGATCAACTCCAAATGGAGTGAAAACTGGTGTGTGGGCTCACAAAAACGTGCTGAATAAAAATATGCCTCCCACTTTTGAATTCATGGGATAAAACAGTTTGAATTTGAATATGGTTTCCTGCCCTTTTTCTAGCTATACCCAAAATGACCTCAAAAAGGTTTTGAATTTGGGTGAAACTTGGCATGGACATCCCTAGCAATGTGTAGGAGTTTTCATATGCCCAGCCCATCTATATCACATGTGGGAAATACCACTTTTACAATATGTGAGTTTATTTTCTAATGAGCATTTTGATGGTGGTTACTTGCTCTTCATTTGTGTTCATCAACTTTCCTCAAATGAGGTGTGTGTGTATGGTGATGAACAATTCAAATATGTGTCAAAAACTGAGGCCCTTACATTCCCCCCCCTTAAAAGAATCTCGTCCCGAGATTATAAGGTGAAAATGAGAGAGAGGATGGTGGAAAATTACCGGATATGCGACGTGAAAAAGTTGGGGTAGTTGTCGCGAAGAAATCCTTCGCTCTCCCATGTCGCTTCGTCCATGGAGTGATTACTCCATAGAACCTTGTAGAACCACAACATACGGTTGCGTGTGGTTCGGGCCTTTTCATCAATAATCTGCATCGGTTCCTCCCGATAGGTGAGATCCGGTTGCAGTTCTTCAATGTCGTCACCTAAGAAGCGCCATCCCGAGATCGGACTCGAGGGCAGCTGAATGGTAGTTGATAGCTTGAGACACTTCCTCAGCTGGGAAATGTGAAAGACGTCGTGCACACCAGAAAGTGCTTCTGGTAATTTCAGCCGGTATGCTACCGATCCACATCTTTTGGTAATCTGGAATGGACCGATGAATCGGGGTGCTAATTTTCCCCTCACCCCAAATCTGCTTACGCCCTTCATTGGAGACACACGTAAATATACGTGATCCCCCACTTCGAATTGTAATGGGCATCTTCTCCGGTCCGCATACTGTTTCTGACGGGATTGGGCGGCTTTTAGGTTCACTTGAATCAGTCGAACCTTCTCTTCCGCGTTGTTGACAAGGTCAATCCCGAAGGTAACCCTTTCGCCAGACTCACACCAGTTCAATGGTGTGCGGCATTTTCTTCCGTATAGCGCCTCATAATGCGCCATCTTTATGCTGGCTTGGTACCCATTGTTGTACGAGAACTCGGCTAACGGCAAGTGATCATCCCAATTCTTGCCGTGGTTGATAGCACCAGCTCGTAGCATGTCTTCTAAGATTTGATTTACCCGCTCGGTTTGTCCATCCGTCTGCGGGTGGTATGCTGAACTACGGATCAGCTTTGTCCCCAAGGCAGCGTGCAGCTGCTCCCAAAAACGGGACACAAATAAAGTGCCCCGATCCGATATGATGGTACGGGGTACGCCGTACAAGCATAAAATCCGTGAGATGTACAGTTCAGCGTACTTCTTGGCGTTGTAGTTGGTGTTGACCGGGATGAAATGGGCAACTTTGGTGAGCCGATCGACGATCACCCACACAGAATCATGATTTTGAAGAGTGGTGGGTAAACCGACGATGAAGTCCATGCTCACATCTTCCCACTTCCAGTCAGGAACGCCCAGTGGTTGTAGCAGTCCCGGTTTCCGCATATGGTCTGCTTTCACCCTTCGACATGTATCGCACTCGGACACGTACTTTGTGATTTCCCGATTCATCCGTGTCCACCAAAACTTGCTTCTGAGTTCTTGATACATTTTGTTGCTGCCGGGGTGAATAGAAAACTTTGACAAGTGAGCCTCGTCAAAGATTTTCTTCCGTAACTCCGTGTTACGGGGTACGACGATCCGGTCCTTGAACCATAGGACGCCGTCTCCGTCCTTCCGGAAACATTTTAACTCCCCACTGTCTACACGTCTCCGCAAATGCGACATGCCCTTGTCATGTTTCTGAGCTGCCGCTATCTCTTCACAGATGGTGGGGATCAAAGCTAGGTTGTAGAGAGCTCCATGTGGAATCACATGCAGTGGTGGTTCGCTCTCTTCCAACGGTGTGATGGTCAGATTGTTGACGTGTGACTTGCGGCTCAGCGCATCTGCCACTACGTTTGCTTTGCCCGGATGATAATGGATCTCTATTTTGTAATCCTTTATCAGTTCTAACCATCTTCGCTGCCTCATGTTCAGCTCCTTCTGAGTGAATATGTAATTGAGGCTTTTGTGGTCGGTATATAAATGTACGAGGTTACCGAGTAGGTAGTGCCTCCACATTTTCAGTGCAAGTACCACGGCAGCGAGCTCCAAGTCGTGAGTTGGATAATTCTGCTCATGGTTTCTATGCTGCCGTGATCCATACGTGACCACTCTTCGGTCTTGCATCAGCACACATCTGAGCCCAATGCCGGATGCATCGCAGTACACATCGAACGGTTTTGTTGTGTCTGGCTGCGCCAAAACCGGTGCTGATGTCAGGTGCTTGACTAAAGCCTTGAATGCTGCTTCACATGCTGGACTCCAAACATATTTGGTAGCCTTCTTCAGCAGCTCTGTCATAGGCTTGGCAATCTTCGAGAAGTTCGGAATGAACCTCCAATAATATCCCGCGAGTCCGAGGAAACTCCGTACCTCGTGAACAGTTCTTGGGAATTTCCAATTCAGCACTTGAGTGATCTTGTTCGGGTCTACAGCGATACCCTCCGCTGAGATGATATGCCCGAGAAAAGGCACTTGCGATATCCAAAACTTGCATTTGCTGAATTTCGCGTATAACTTGTGATCCCGCAGCCGTTGCAAGACTATACGCAGATGTTTCTTGTGATCTTCCTTTGACTTGGAATATACCAGTATGTCGTCGATGAAGACCACGACAAACTTGTCCAGATCCGGCATGAATACCGAGTTCATTAAGTACATGAAGTGAGCTGGGGCATTGGTGAGGCTGAAGGACATGACCAGGTACTCATAAAGTCCGTACCTCGTCAAGAAAGCTGTCTGTGGAATGTCGTCTGCCCTTATCTTAATCTGATGGTACCCGGATCTTAAGTCCATCTTGGAAAATATCTTTGCTTCGACCAACTTATCAAACAACATGTCGATCCGTGGCAACGGGTACTTGTTCTTGATGGTTACGGCATTTAATGGACCATAGTCCACGCAAAGCCGTATCGTCTCATCCTTCTTCTTTATGAATAATGCTGAACAGCCCCATGGCGAGGAGATCGGCCTAATAAAACCCTTCTCCAGAAGGTCCGTGAGCTGAGTCTTCAGTTCAGCCAACTCCTTGGGCGCCATCTTGTACGGCCTTCGGGATATTGGCATGGTTCCCGGTGCAAGCTCAATCTTGAACTCCACCTCTCTATCGGGCGGCATTCCTGGTGAATCGTCCGGCAATACGTCAGGGAACTCTCGGACCACTGGAATATCTTCCAATCTGATGGTTGTGGCTTGATAGACACTTGGAAGTTTTATTTCTGGACTGACCAGAAATAAAGAGTGAGACCCGTGCACTTCTGAATTTATGTGCACGACTCGAAGGACGGTGTCTAAAACAGCGCCGTGGCGGGTTAACCACGACATACCTAGGATGACATCGACCTTTTGTCCCTCTAAGATTATGAGAGACGTAGGGTAGACTCTACCCGCTAAGCATAATGGTGCTTTGGAAACCATTACGCTTGCTGAAATCTTCCCACCCGGTGAACAAATCAAATACGGACTATCAGTGGGTAGTATTTGCAAGCTGTGTTTAGCAATTAAAGCTTGGCTAATAAAATTATGCGTGGCGCCTGAATCAAACAAAACTATGGCGGGATGCTGGTGGAGTTGGAACATACCCGCAAGGATTGGCTCACCCTCTGGCACGTCCTCAATGGCAAGCTGGTGGACGGTGCGGGCCTAGGGTTTGCCCGCCGTGCATTAGTAGGGTTTCGGTGTTTATTCCTCCCCGGAAACTGCGGTGCAACTCCGCTGCCTTGCCTCTCCGGACAACTGCTCGCGAAGTGTCCTGGACGACCACACTTGTAACATGTGGCCGCTGCTGGTGTAGTGCTCGGGGGATGAAAGCCCGGCATGCGCTGCTGAGGCGCATACGCATGCGGCATCGCCCACTGCTGCTGTTGTTGTTGCGGAGGTGGTGCTGGCAGTGCCGGCCTGAATGCCTGTGAAGAGTACGGCCGACTGCGGAATGGCATCGACCTCTGGGGTGGCTGCCAGCGTGGACCTGATAGTGGGCGATTCACCATCCGAAACTTCTGAGAAGGACCGCCTCCTTCTCCGCTGCTTTTCGGTGCGCTTCGCTTTCTCTCCGCCGCTGCTAACTCCTTGCCGGAGTCCTCTTGAACAATCGCAGCATCAATTATGTCGTTGAGGCTGCCGCAATTGAACATCGGCAACTTGTCCTTCAGGAGCGGATTAAGCCCCTGGTAAAAGTGGTCCCGCCGCTTCTCGTCATTATCGGCGTGATACGACACGTAGAGCGCGAGATCGTTGAACGCTCTGGAGTATTCCAGCGCGTTCCGGATCCCTTGCTGCAGGTGTAGGAATTCCTGTGTCTTCCTCTTCATCAAACCTGGCGGTATGTGATAGGCCCTGAAGGCCGTCCGGAACTCCGTCCAGGTCATTACTCGGTCGGTGGGCTGTGAAGCACAGAAGTTGGCCCACCACGCGCTCGCGGATCCTTGGAGCTGCTGGACCGCGAACTGAGTCTTGCGCTGCTCGCTTATCTGGAGCAGCCCGAACTTCATCTCTATTGCGCGGAGCCAGTTGTCCGCGTCAAGCGGTTCATCCGCCCTTGAGAATACCGGGGGATGAGTCGCCAGGAAGTCGGAGTAGGAGCTCTGTTGACGCTCCTCACGGTCTTGACATCTCTCTGGGCGAGACGTATTAGCAATAAGAGTTTGCAGCAACTCCGTGTGATGCTGATGTGAACCCGCCATTGCCGCGACAATGTCGGCCAATGTAACCGTTGACAGTGGCGGTGGTGGTGTTTGCTGTTGCTGTTGCTGCTGGTGCTTCTGCTGTCCCGAGGAGTCCTTGGGAGGCTGTTGGGAGGTCTCTCCCCCTTGGCTAGTACCCCCAACATCCGGGTTGGCACGAGTACGCGTCATTCTGAAATTCAAAACAGCAGCGATTAGCACATGTCATACTAAAAATTCCATATGCAACAGTAGGTATTGAAGTGACACATGAATAGTTTGCACAACATTCACATATATTGATAAAGTATAAACTTTATACAAGATACATTATTCTCGGGTCTCCGAGAAGTCGTGCTCATGTCGTCACTACTTATACATACGCTACTGCCTACACGACATGTCACCGATTACAAAAGTTGGGTTACACTACCCTAGCTGCCCTACTTGGCAACTGTAACCCCCTACTCGGAGTAGAACTCGACCTCCTGTGGGTCGTCCTCCTCCGGTACCTCTGCTGGTGGCTCTGGATCTACCACCTATCCTCCCATCTCGGGTTCTACCATGGCTGGAAGACCCAAGACCACCGGTATGCCCAATACCGGAGGTACGAGGTCCTGCAATGCATGCACCTCGTCCATGGCTTGGTTGTAATCTTCTTCCCAGCCTTGCCCTTCCTCAATAGCGTCGTCCCGCTCTTGAGTAAGTTCCTCGTTCTGCTGGGTCAGATTCTGTACCAGTTCTTGTAATGCCGCGATGTCGACACGGCTCTTCTTGTTTGCCTTCTTCAGACGATGCAACTGATTGTACTGTTCATTTAATCGCTTGATCGTCGGAAGGAGCACATTACGGAGTGCGCTGTGAGCACTCTCGAAATGGTCTCCACGGCTCGTGCTCTCCTTGAGCTTCGTGGCGAGATGCTTCGTATGGACAGCTTGGCTGTCCATCACGGCATTTCCCGCCCTCATCTGGAGGCTGAGATTTGCCTCCGCGGGGTTGTACCTTGGGCAATCGGGTCCGTTGCCTCCAGGTACCTCTCTTCCCACACATGCTGAGCCCGTCCCTCCACTGGAATGAGCGCGTATGGAGTGCCCTCCATAGCCTGCATGTGTAGTTGGCAGAAACGTGACATGGTGTCACGGGCTGCCACTTGCCACATCCCTTCCGGTTGCCTACCTCTCACCGTGACGGTGAACGGCACCCAACCGGGTGGCGTAGGTCCTGCATGGACTTCGACATGGATTGTCCACGTCTTGTTCCCCTCTTCGCCTTCTTCCTTGGCAAAGTACTGCGGCATCTGTTTATATCCGAAATACTGAAGCATCTTCCTCAATGTTTCCGGATAGCCGCTGTGGTGAGAACAGTGGGATACCACCCACCGTTCTCCAACTGTTTGTCTGCTGTCATCTGTAAAAATATATTTGATAAATGTCAAATATTTATTTAAACAGTAAACCACTGAGGTATAACACAAGACATGTCATTGAACCCATAAAACTTGGAAACATAGTTCAAATTTTAAACAAATTTGACTGCTGATCTGCTGTTCAACATGACAGCCCTGATCAGTTTCCATCTCAACCTGATTTAGGCCATGTTAAAGCAAAACCAATTCTGGAGCTCAACATCAAAGTTAAAGCTAACTTCCATAGATTTACAGAAAGTATTTGCTTGGCCTAAGATCTGTCCTGGTCCAAAAGTTATGAGATGTCAAAGTTAACAGAATTTCTGGAGAAAATTGGACAGCACCTCCCTGCTTTAAGTACTGATTTGATCCAAGAATTCCAGTTAATTTTGCTCTAAATCTGACAAAACTTTCTGTTACAAAGTTGTAACCCATCTCATAATATTTCCAGAACTACCTCATTTTCTATTTTTGGATTTTGTGCAGGAAGTTATGCTCAATTTACAGAGAGTTTACAGAGAGTCTTTGCTCTGCCCTGTTTTCTGGACAGTTTCAACTCCACTGCATTTTTCGATTTGTTAAGGGATGAAACACCTCTGGACCTCAACAGAAAAGTTGTAAAGCTCTTCCAAAGCTTTCCAGAAATGTATCATATGACCTCAACCTCGAAAGAACTCAATCTCTAACCTCTGATTAACTTCAGCCTTGACTCAGCCGAAAACAGAGTGCTCTGTCCTTAACAACCTAGAAGTTGAAAACTTGTTAACTTTGAATATCCTGATTAAGGGAAGGCGTTACATCAAGTTTTACTACTTTGGATCAAAACCTTCAAGTTTTACATGAAGTTGTTCATTTAGTGGGGTGTGATGTCGATGCGTCACCAGACCATGTCGGTACTACGTCCTCACATAGAAAAACCTATAACGGACTTAGCCGGCTTCGTTAATTCAGTGGCACTAAGCGTCTCTCGCACACGGATGTTACACGTCTACCGTTTCGTGGTCAGACTACCTGCAGGAAACTCAAGCAATCGTCAGACTCGGCTGCACACCGAGCCCGGAATCCATACAGTTCTTACACCCGGCCGTCATCACTCGCCCGGATGTTCTCAAGCCAAACACGCCTTGAGTTACGTGTTCACGTTTCAGACCTCGTGATGGGGTCTCCCAAGTTGCACCATGCACGCCAGGGACAGACGTTGCTCGAATACCCCAAACGACATGAAGAGTCGTAGAGGATATCAAAGCGGGTCGGGTTACCTGCCACCCGTGGGGCTCCACCCTTTAGCTTGTGCGCACTGGTGGACAGCGCTTACGTGCACCCCCAAGACATAAAGCGTCCCGAGATGCACGATTTTTCCGACATAATCAAATAGGTTAGTATGCCACTTTCTATACACTAATAACATCCTTATACGGGCTACTAACTCGTTCCTCACTGGATTTTTGAAAAAGATGACCTTTGTTAGTGCGTTAAACCTCAAGCGAGCTCTGATACCAACGCTGACATGACCCCACGGTCTTGTCGAGCCAGGATCACGCTGAGGGGTGCTGCGTTGCACAGCACCGGATAACACACGTCAAAGGTACAAAGCGGAAGCAAAATTTTATTACATAAACGAGTTTATGAACATTTGTACATAAAAATAAGTCCAGTCTACACTCATGGGCATAGACTACGCATCAAGTTCACGTTCAGCCCTTGAACGTGTCCTTGCTAGCACACATGCACACTAACTCTGCGGCGTGCACGACTCCCACTCAACGGGGTTCCCCTCCTGGGGTTCCGTCTCCTCTTCGGGAGTCCCTTCCTCATAGAACACTGCAAAAGCTTCAAACACAAGCAGTGAGCACGAAGGCTCAGCAAGTCTGACCCGTCTCACCTAAACATGGAACTTCGACATGAGGGGTGATGGGTTACATGAGGTAAAAATCATTTGCAAGGACTCGCCTAATTAGTAGAACCTTACTTTCAAGTTTTAGCAGCAGGTTGTGGAGAACCTTACGCTAAGGCACATGAGAGAGCCGCAATCAAACAAGAAACGCATTTCTCTCATGTACTTTGCCCAAAGTCGAAAAGAACTTTAGTTAGCTCTAAACTACAGCAAATCATTAGCAATCAAGTCCATCTTTCAATCAGCAACATTTTAACATGCAACTAGCCTGTTCTTTCTACGTCACGGTACAGTGAACAAGTGGTACTCACTGACCGTGAGGGACGGCGATTATAATCGATTTACACCTGACGGATTACCCGAATAACCCGTCACGTACGCCCGTACTCGATGTTGCCTACAGCAACCATCACGGACGCCGTACGCAACTACCTTTCGCCCGTCAGCCAAATATTGAACTGGTCCCATCGTCCCGAGCAAGAGGTCACGCGCATCTCAGTGCCGCCAGCCGATTTACATCTCGAGCTCTCAACCTACCCTCTGAACGACGGGCAATGCCTCAATACCCAGCTACCCGAGTTACATCGGTTTCCCGGTTCCCATATAGCCGGTAGGTCTTCGGTACTGTTCTAGCTTGTTCAGCAGGCCCGCACACGGCTCGGTCCTCAATCAACACAAGCGGAGCTACAGCACACAAGCCCCAAAGTCCTGCTGCCCTTACCCTCCGCTTGGTCTCATTTTCTTGCCATGTGTTTCATGTGCTATCTCTACCCGAGTCGAGTGCTTCTAACCTATGCTCGCGAGTAGTTCCAACTACTCGGCTTGTACCGAATCCTACCCTAACTTAGCTTTGCAGTAGCTAACGGGGTTTTGCAAATCCTAAACCCAACCCATGGTTTTCTTGGCTATGCACTTGGGTTTCCAAACAAGACTCTAATGCAAGTAATAATGATACTCAAGTAAGTGCTCAAAACAATAAAAATTTGTAGAAGGTTAATGCAAACCGGAGCTTGCCTTGCTGCTCTTGGTCGTAGGCTAGCTGTTCCTCTGGAGTAACGAAGTCTAGGACTTCAGGTTCCTCCTCGACCTTAGCGACTACATGATAGAAGAAGTACATGTATCAATTTAAATGCATTTGTATTAAGTTTGAACTTGTGAAGCTTACAAGTCCCACTAGAAAGACTCAATGACTGTGAAATTTTACTGTGGCTTGGTTACAACCTAAATACAGACTTGGTCAAGTTTTAGTTGCAGCCAAGCTCACTGAGCCCTCCAAAATTAATTATGTACTTGACCTTAATTGGCACTCTTAGGGTGTTCTAGGGATTTTTCATGGAACAAACTATGACTTTCTGAAAACTAGATTTTTAGGGGGTTCTAATGGAGTTGGTCTCACTTAATTTGAAGGTTCCTAGCAAAAGATATGAGCTAAACAATTTCAGAGGAAATTCTGAAAATGTTTCTGAACATTTTCTATTTTCTCTGGAACAGTTTCACTAATCACACCATTAGGTGGATCAAATGAGATCAAATGGATCTGAAATTTTTATGGTACTTCAGGGATATTTTGGTGAACATTCCAGCAAAATATAAGGATTTTCCTCCAAAGGATTCTCCAGTTAAAATTCCAAACAGTTTAAATTTTGAGGAATTAATTCTGGAGAAATAAGGATTTTCATGAAGTGAAACTTGATTTGATGGAAAGTACTCAGAGAGCTTAATACAACAAAATTGGGTTCACTCAATTTGGAGCTTTCTAGCAAAAGTTATGAGGATTTGAAGTTTGAATGAAATCTGAAAATCGGGAAAAAAGTTTATATCTGCCGGGGCCCGTGGGGACACGTGTTCGGCGCGGAGCCGACAGCACACTGAGGCCCACAGGGTTTTTGCGCGCCAGCACACCCGATCCCGGCCGCAGCCCGATCCCGATTTAAAATATCTCCCGCTGACAGCTGGGGTCCACCCCCTTCGTCAACCTCTCGCCGCCCGTGCTCTGCCGCCGGGGGACCTCGCCGGAGAGCTCGCCGGCAGCTTATGTGGAGCTTCAAACTTCACGATCTTGGCCGCCCCTGCCTACTTTCACTCGGGGAACAGCATTCTAGGGTCAGCTCGTCATGACAATGGCCAGTGCATGGTCGGCGACGAGCCGCCGCCTTGGAAAGACTTCGGCCGTGTCGGCTGACTTCCCTAGCACCTCTAATCCTTTCTAGCGTACGAATTCGACAGAACCGCACCCGAAGGTCGGTCTGTACCCAGAAAGGGGAAAACTGGAAATTCGCCGCCGGTGAGCAAGCACTCGGGCTGTGGCTCGGGGGTGAGCGGCACCGGTCACCAGCGCGTCCAAGAGTGCCTTGGCTCGGACGTGACAACTCACCAGCAATGAGAGGTTGAACTCATGGTTAAAGCACTACGCAATTAATACCTATCACCTTAGCTTATAAAGCACCTACATTACTACATAGGTGAAATGGTCCCAATCTCCCAACCCATCATCAAAATCAAGTAACCATAACAGCATTTCCAATGTTAAGCTCCCCGCTTAACATCCTCAACTTCCAAATTCATCATCCTCTAATCATGAATAAGTCCAAGCCGCTCTTGACCATGAGCACGGTTGTCATGACAGTTTTGACTCTGCAGAGTTTGCACCACTGTACCCACATCTAGTGATTTCATCCCCCGTTGCCGGGTGGACTAAAAGAACCTCCATTATGCCAGTGACCGCGAACCACGTTCACATTTCCGAGGTGTGTAGCCAGGAGATCACTATGAGGCCTTTACAAAGGGATTTCCGACGAGCGTGGGCCCACTGAGGTTTCACCCCTAACAGCATACAAGAGGCTCCAACCTCGCTACAGTGGCCCCCTCTTGAGCCTTGCAGTTCATATGGTAGTCCAGCTGACACCTACTCCCCGCACCATCCAAACACCCATGCTACACCGGAGATACGCCTAATTAGTTGGCCAAGCTGCCCCATCTCAGCATGTGGTTGGCACGGTAAAGCCAGGTTACATGCTCCATGAACCGGTCCTTAGGATCCTGGCAAGCACTAAACACAAACACGAGTCTCGTGCACACAACACCAACCAAATCATCCAACTTGCCTCGATCCCTACCTCTACATGATTCATAATATCTCATTCAAGAGTAAGGTAGACAAGTTGATGATCTCATATCCCACTTATCCCATTCTAAGCATGGCTAAGCATTAAGTAATATGAATGAATGACATAATAAAATAAATCCCAACCCAGGCTACAAGGAAGTAAGATAATGAGAATCTAGGGAAACTTCCTAGCTTGGGCACCATATGCCAAATTGACAATGCAATTAATTAAATTCTAACTACACATCCTAGTATAGGATCAAAGTGGTCAAGGACACTTGCCTTCTTCCTGCTGCTCTGGGAATGGAAAGTCTTGATCTTGAAAGGTGAGAACCGGCTCTGGGGCTGGTTCTACTCATGCCAATACACATAGCAAAAGAAACAACATTCCATAAGCATTCATCCACACATACACTCATGCAAGTCATTCATACATACATACAAATTGCTTCACTTTGTTAGTTACATCCTTGCATAAACATGTATATTCCACCCCTAAACAGGATTTTCAGGTCCCCTAATCAACTTTCCAATTGAAACTTTATGTTCAATAATCCTTATATGACATTTCCTAAGGGTATCCATATTTTCTCATATTTTCAGAATTATTCCTATTCCTAAAAGTGAATTTTGGAATTAAAACAGAAACTAAATTGCCTGTTTAGAATTCATTCTCCATCTAAATCCAAATTTCAAACTGTTCTACAAGTTTTCAAAGAGCTAGGGCAATTTAATTTGAACTTATACACATTTCAGATTTATTTTATGCCTAAAATAGATTTTCAGCAATAAACATAAACTAACTTGGCATTTTCAGAATTGATTTACCACCTAAAACCAGTTTTCAGATCACTCTAATTGTTTTCAAAGTACTAGATCAACTCACAATGACTTTACCTAATTATTTGCACTTATAATGAATTTAAATCCTATTTAAATGTCTAAATACCTAATTTACATGTCCTACAGGGCCCAAAATTCTATTTTCTATAATACTCAGGGGCCTAAACCTCAAATACAGAACCTAATTTTTATTAAGGCCAGGGGCTAAAACTGATGTTTAAATGGGTTTGCATAAATTCCCGAGGGTCCAGGGGCTAGATCAGAAGTTTTCTGGGGCTAGATCCGTTTTCCTCAGAACCCCAGGGGGTAGCGCGTAAGTTTCCCGGGGTTTAATATGCAGGGCTGATGTGGGCCGTTGGATTTAAAACGAAATCCAACGGACGTTTTAAATCCAACGGACGGCTGAGATTATAACGCGAAGGGGTACGCGGGGGTTCTGTTTTCATCCGCCCGATTTTAAATGGACGGGCCACAGAGGGCCACGTCGCCCTAGCCGTGTGCGGGCGGCGCTGCCCGGCGGCGAGCGGTGGCGGAAGGCGGCGATCTCACCGGAATTTCCAGAAATCTCATCTACCGGCCCTAGACTACCGTTTTCTCTGCAAAATTCAGAGGAGGGGGAGTAGGGGATCTCACCTCGGGGGTTTTCTTGAGCTCGGAGGTCCTGGAAGGCAGTCGGCGATGAGGTCCGAGGAGGAAACTCGGTGGTGCTCACCGGAGCTGTGTCTAGAGCGCAAAACACCGGGTCTCCTTCACCACGACTCCCTGGCGGCGGCAGGATGCACTACACGCATTAGATCGGAGGGAACGGACAAAGATCGAAAGAAAACGGGGATGGGAGCTTAAGTTCTCACCGGGAACTGAGGCGGGTCGATCATGGAGAAAGGGGGCAGATTTCGGTGCTTAAATGAGCGAGGGAGGGCGGGGGGTTCGTTTAGTTGTGCAGCAACACGTGGGCTGGAGATCGCGGCTCTGGGGCGAGGAAATTGGGTGTGGCAACGGCGATCGGCACGGGAGTATTGGGGTGGTTTGGCGCGCGCGGGGGGAAGAAGATGACACACGGGCCCCGCGCGTCAGAGAGAGTGGGAGGGGGGAAAACAGCCGCGGGCGGTTGG
Source organism: Neostapfia colusana (assembly GCA_030760725.1). Lineage (NCBI taxonomy): Eukaryota > Viridiplantae > Streptophyta > Magnoliopsida > Poales > Poaceae > Neostapfia > Neostapfia colusana. The sequence goes on along the minus strand of JASWHV010000012.1, from coordinate 12,921,765 downwards.
GCCGGTTGGGGGGTTTCGGCCCACTGGCCGTTTTTCATTTTCCTTTTTCCTTTTTCTTTTCTGTTTTGATTCAAATTTGAATTCCAGTTTGATTTTGAATTGTTTCACCACATGCATTACGTCCAAAATTTTTAAATTCCCCTCTTTAACAGATTTTGCGGTGTTACAACTCTACCCCCCTTAAAAAAATCTCGTCCTCGAGATTGGTATCTCTAGGAGAACAAATCCGGAAACTGTGCCTTGAGCTTCTCGCTCCCATGTGGCTTCTGCTTCCGAGTGATGCTTCCACTGCACTTTGCACATTCAGATTCTTTTATTTCTTGTGAGGCGTTCCATTGTCTCCAGCATCTTGACCGGTTGCTCGGCATAAGAAAGATCCTCTTGTACGTCCACCTCATTCATGGGTAACATCTCTTCGGGTGTTCTTAAACATTTCTTCAGTTGTGACACATGGAATACATCGTGCACATCTGATAGGCGAGCCGGTAGTTCTAGCTGATATGCCACTTCGTCTTTCCTCTCCAGAATCTGAAAGGGTCCGATGTATCGAGGTGATAATTTCCCTTTCACCTTGAACCGACGAAGCCCTACGATAGGGGACACCTTGAGATAAACATAGTCCCCCACGTTGAAAATGAGCTCTCTTCTCCGTACATCGGCATAGCTCTTTTGTCGGGTCTGGGCAATCCTCAAGTTGTTGCGGATTTCCCTCACCTTCGCCTCGGCTTCTTGTAGTACCTCGGGCCCAAACACTTTACTTTCCCTAGTTTGGTTCCAAAATAGTGGAGTTCAGCACTTCCTCCCAGACAACGCCTCAAATGGTGGCATCTTCATACTAGCCTGATAACTGTTGTTGTAGGAGAACTCCACATACGGTAAGTTCTTATCCCAACTCCTATTATTCTTGAGTGCACAAGCTCTCAGCATATCCTCAAGGATTTGATTGGTTCTTTCCGTCTGCCCGTCAGTCTGGGGGTGATAGGCAGAACTAAAATTTAGATGAGTTCCCATGGTCTCATGTAACTTGTGCCAGAACCTTGAGCTGAACTGTGTTCCTCGATCTGACACTATCTTCTTTGGCACTCCATGAAAACACACGATTCTTGACATGTACAATTCTGCCAATTTGGATCCGCTGTAGCTTTCTTTCACGGGGATGAAAGGAGCTACCTTAGTTAGCCTGTCGATGATGACCCATATCGAATCATATCCCGATTGGGTCCTAGGAAGTCCCACTATGAAGTCCATACCGATTTCTTCCCATTTCCATTCTGGCACTTTGAGTGGTTGCAACAGTCCCGCGGATCATTGATGTCCTTCTTTTACTAGCTGACATGTGTCACATAGGGCAACATGTTCCGCGACATCTCGCTTCATGCCATACCACCAATATCTGCTCTTGAGGTCATGATACATCTTCGTACTCCCAGGATGAATGGAATAGTCGGAATCATGAGCCTCCTTCAAAATCAGTTCACGGATCTCCTTCACCTCAGGCACACAGATTCTTTTCCCATGCCACACCGTACCTTGTTCATCCTCTCTGAACCCAGGGGCTTTATTTTCTTTGATGAGTTCTCTAATTTCTTGTATCTTCTCGTCATTCTTCTGACCGTTGCGTATGTCTTGCTCTAATGTGGAGTCCACTTCCATGGCGATGGCCTCACCACTATTCACCAGACACAGATTGAGTTTTGCAATTTCTTCCTTCAATTCAATAGGCATGTCCTTTAAGCTCAACATGTTGACATGCACCTTCCGGCTTAAAGCATCAGCCACGACGTTCGCTTTCCTAGGATGATAGTTGATGCCCACATCAAAGTCGTTGATTAGCTCTAACCATCTCCTTTGTCTGAGGTTGAGATCTGGCTGTGTGAAAATGTATTTTAAGCTCTTATGATCTGTATATATCTCTATCCTCTTTCCCATCACGTAATGCCGCCAAATCTTCGAAGCGTGGACCACTGCGGCTAGTTCTAGGTCATGCGTAGGATAGTTCTTCTCGTGTTTTCGGAGCTGTCGGGATGCATAGGCAACGACATGCCCCTCCTGCATGAGAACACATCTCAACCCGTGTCCAGATGCATCACAATACACCGAAAAATTCTTCTGCATATCTGGCATAACTAGCACTGGGGCTGTTGTCAATCTCTTCTTCAGCTATTGGAAACTCGTCTCACACTCCGGTGTCAATGTGAATGTAATTCCCTTCTCTAACAATTTGGTGAGGGGTCTCGAGATCTTGGAGAAACCCTCAATGAATCGTCGATAATACCCAGCCAATCCTAAGAAGCTTCAAATTTCCCCGACATTTTCAGGGGTCTTCCACTTTTGCACATCCTCGATCTTGGCGGGATCAACGGAGATTCCTCCCTCCGAGATTATGTGTCCCAAGAAGGGAACTCTCTTCAACCAAAACTCACACTTGCTCAACTTGGCATATAGTTGGTGTTCTCTCAACTTTTGCAACACCAATCTTAAATGTCCCTCATGTTCTTCTTCATCTTTGGAGAAGACGAGAATGTCATCAATGAAAACCACCACAAATTTGTCCAGATATTCCATGAATACCTTGTTCATGAGATACATGAAATACGCCGGGGCATTAGTTAGCCCGAACGGCATGACGGTGTATTCATACAGCCCGTACCGAGTTATGAAAGCTGTCTTGGGAATGTCGGTTGGTCTTATCTTCAGTTGGTGATATCCCGACCTGAGATCAATTTTTAAGAATACACAAGCCCCTCTCAACTGATCAAATAGGTCTTCAATGCGGGGTAATGGATACTTGTTCTTGATGGTTACTTCATTCAACGCACGGTATTCTACGCATAACCTTTGGGTTCCGTCCTTCTTGGGTACGAATATCACTGAAGCTCCCCATGGTGAGGAACTAGGACGAATATACCCCTTCTCTGTCAATTCTCTTATATGTTCTTTGAGTTCTTCCAGCTGGTTGGAGTCCATCCGATAAGGCCTCTTGTATATTGGGGCTGTTCCAGGTACTAGTTCAATCGCGAATTCTACTTTACGATCTGGGGGCATACCTGGCAACTCCTCCGGAAAAACGTCTGGATATTCCCTGATAATCCTTATCTCTTCCACTTCCACCTCAACTTGATTGAGTTTAATGTCCCTCCTAGGTTCTTGCACGGCTATGAACTTCACTTTTGTGCCACTAGTGTGAGATAGTTCCACCATTCTTGTCGAACAATGGATGATACCTTTATGTTTGGTCAACCAATCCATACCCAAAATAATATCTATCCCTTGTGAGTCTATCACTATGAGGTTTGCAGTAAATACTACCCCATTAATGTCTAGATTCACCTTGGGACACACTTGTCTTGTTCTTATTTCTCCCCCAGGAGAGTTCACTGCTAACATATGGTTCATTTGTGTTGTTACTAGATCATGCTTCTTATCAAACCCTTGAGCAATGAACGAGTGTGTAGCACCAGAATCGAACAATAGGGTTGCAATGTGTAAATTTGCAGGAAACTTACCAATTACCACGTCAGGTGCCTCTTGCGCTTCCTCCATGGTCACGTGGTTCACCCGTCCTCGCATCACATTCTGCTGCTGTGGCTGCATGTGTTTCTTCTTTGTGCACTTATGAGCGTAGTGCCCCACTTCACCACAGTTGAAGCATTGCACCCCAACTTTAGGTGTCTGGCCTTTGTTATCTTGGGGTTGGTTCTGTGGCACTTGTCCTGCTGGTCGAGGTTGATAATTGGGGCGTGGCTGCTGCACAAACTGACGCTGCGGCTGTACTGGTGCTGATGGAGGCCTGAAGTTCGGGTTGTACCCTCTCGGTGTCGGGTGGGATACCACAACACGGCTCGTCTGCCCTGCAGGTTGCGGCATCAGACGAGGACGGGTGTTGCTGCTTGATGCTTGGTGTGACCATCCCATCTTTCTCTTGTTTTCATTCTCCAAGGCCTTCAACTTCCTCTCCACGACAAACGCTCTGTCTACCATCTTTTGAAAACTTTCATATTCGTTGGAGGACATTGCACATTGCATTTCCATGGTAAGTCCTTCCACAAAACAGTCCTGTTTCTGCTCATCAGTTTCGATGTCCCGTGGTGCATAACGGGATAGTTGGGTGAACTTGGTGAGGTATTCCCTCACCGTCATGTTGCCTTGCTGCAGTCCCAAGAACTCCTTTCTCTTGTTCTTGAGTTCACCCCTTTGTATGTAGTGGTTGCGGAAACTGCGCTTGAACTCTTCCCAAGTGATGTTCTCGGGGTCGTGATGGGCTGCCACATAAGCGGTCCACCAATCAGCAGCGGGTCCATGCAATTAGTGAGAGGCAAACAGCACCCTCTCATACCCGTGGCATTGTATGATCCTCATCTTGCTCTCAATGGTCTTTAGCCAATCATCTGCCTCCAGAGGTTCAGCAGCACTTGCAAACGTTGGGGATTGAGTTCCCAGAAACTCACTCAACCTTGGTTGACGTGGTGCAGCTTGTGGGGGTGGAGCTTGGTGTAAGTTGGCCACCACTTGAGTTAAACTCTGGATGAGCTGATTCTGATTTTCGATCATTTGGTAGATAGGATCAGCTCCTTCACGATGATCACCCCCGTCTTTCCCTCCAGGAAGGTGAGGATTGGCGGCCTCATCGTTGTTGTTGTTGGGGTTGGCACCACGACCTTTTCCTCTTCCAGCCATCTATCATAATCAACCAAATGTTAACTTTAGTCATTACGCATTAACTTCCCAAATTGCTTGTTTAAACTTAAACTTTTGAGGCCTTAATATCTAGACAATTTCTGAAGATTTCACATAGATCTTTGGGCGTCATGTTTCACGTGAAAATAAATGCACTATTGATTCATAGGGGTTCACATACCAAAGCAAAGCAACTTAAAGACGAGGTTGTGGACAAGTGCCTATGGCTTCCACAACTCACGTCACACACCAAACACTAACAAGCAAACGGATGGGTCCTTGACTCGACTACTGGATAATCATGCAGAAATAAGGCAAATGACTCTAATAACTCGTATCACTGAGCTGGCTCGTCGGGGTCTTCCTCATCATTGCGGCTGCCCTCTGATTCTGCTTTAGGTGGGGAAGATGCTGGTGTAGAAGGGCGGCGACGCTTGCTCGCTCGGCGGTCTGTGGAGTCAGGAGTCCACGTGTCATTCACGGTGACACACAGTTCATTCACATCTCCTCTTTCTCTCGCCCTCAAGCTGGCGCGAAGGAACGCCTCAGTCTCCTTCAGGGTGTCACGAACATCCTGAAGCTCCTGCTGGAACTCCTGCAGTCGAGTGCTAAGCATAGCTGCATCCTCCAGGCACAGGTCCATGTGCTCATGAAAAGTCCCCTGCTGCATTGGCGGGTACTTGTACTCCGCGGTGCCACTCTCACGCTGGAGGACATACATGTACTCAGTTCTGTCCAGGTGGTGACGGTTGATGTAACTCTGGCAGGTTATGGCCTCCTAGGTGACATCCTTCTCAGCATCGGCCTGAGTCGCCTGACAAGCTGGAGAGCGGTGGATCTTAAGCAGCTGGTTTTCATGGATAATCCTCATCTCTGAGCTCCATTCTTCACGCTTCTCACGGATGGTCCTGGCGGAGCTGTAGTGTATGATCAGCTTGCCAACATTGCCGACGGCGTGGAGCATACGCCAAAGACGGTGCAACAAGCCTCCTACTGCCAACCCGTAGGAGTGGTACGTCACCGGGCGGTTCTCCTCTCTCAAGGCAAGGGCAGCTACATGAACTTTCCCTCCGGTGGACTTGCAAGCGGTGCGGACCATACGAACCATCTAAAACATAAAGCATTTAAAATCAATTTAGATAAAAATTAAATAAAGATTGTATTTTGAATAAAGTTGGGGCAACATGAACAAATAAAGTGACCCCATTAAATAACACTTTCAACCCACACCTTTTGTAAAATAGTTTTTAAGAACATAGGGTCCTTAAATACGTCCATTTCAACCTAGGTCCACGTTCCTACGGGCAACCTTGGCTCTGATACCACTTATGTCACACCCGGTTTGTCCAAAGAACAACCGAGTGAATATCACATGTATGCCAGGATCATTCTCTCATACATGTGATGACAAATAGAGAATCATCATTTATTACAAGCCAAGTGTTCGAATATAAAATAAGTCTTACATAGCATAATGTCTCGATGGACGATAATATGTTCATAACATGTAAATAAAACAGCAGCGGAATATAAGTCTTGTGGGCTCCGTCACAGGTGTTTCCCGGGGGACTCCGTGAACCTAGAATCCTTCTTCGGGTCCGAAGTCTTGGTCATTGAACACCATGTCATCTCCTTGGCCTGAGCAGCAATTTAAAACCAACAGAAAAGCAAGCTTGAGTACCGTAGGTACTCAGCAAGTGTGGGAAAATTATCTCATGCATGGCTAGAGCAAGGAGAGGTTGAACTCATGGTTAAAGCACTACGCAATTCATACCTATCACCTTAGCTTATAAAGCACCTACATTACTATATAGGTGAAATGGTCCCAATCTCCCAACCCATCATCAAAATCAAGTAACCATAACAGCATTTCCAATGTTAAGCTCCCAGCTTAACATCCTCAACTTCCAAATTCATCATCCTCTAATCATGAATAAGTCCAAGCCGCTCTTGACTGTGAGCACGGCTGTCATGACAGTTTTGACTCTGCAGAGTTTGCACCACCGTGCCCAGATGTAGTGATTTCATCCCCCGTTGCCGGGCGGACTAAAAGAACCTCCATTATGCCAGTGGCCGCGAACCACGTTCACACTTCCGAGGTGTGTAGCCAGGAGATCACTACGAGGCCTTTACAAAGGGATTCCCGACGAGCGTGGGCCCACTGAGGTTTCACCCCTAACAGCATAGAAGAGGCTCCAACCCCGCTGCAGTGGCCCCCTCTTGTGCCTTGCGGTTCATATGGTAGTCCAGCTGACACCTACTCCAAGCACCATCCAAACACCCATGCTACGCCGGAGATACGCCTAATTAATTGGCCAAGCTACCCCATCTCAGCATGTGGTTGGCACGGTAAAGATAGGTTACATGCTCCATGAACCGGTCCTTAGGATCTCGGCAAGCACTAAACACAAACCTGAGTCTCGTGGACACAGCACCAACCAAATCATCCAACTTGCCTCGATCCCTACCTCTACATGATTCATAATATCTCATTCAAGAGTAAGGTAAATAAGTTGATGATCTCATATCCCACTTATCCCATTCTAAGCGTGGCTAAGCATTAAGTAATATGAATGAATGACATAATAAAATAAATCCCAACCCAGGCTACAAGGAAGTAAGATAATGAAAATCTAGGGAAACTTCCTAGCTTGGGCACCATATGCCAAACGGACAATGCAATTAATTAAATTCTAACTACACATCCTAGTATAGGATCAAAGTGGTCAAGGACACTTGCCTTCTTCCTGCTGCTCTGTGAATGGAAAGTCTTGATCTTGAAAGGTGTGAACCTGCTCTGGGGCTGGTTCTACTCATGCCAATACACATAGCAAAAGAAACAACATTCCATAAGCATTCATCCACACATACACTCATGCAAGTCATTCATACATACATACAAATTGCTTCACTTTGTTAGTTACATCCTTGCATAAACATGTATATTCCACCCCTAAACAGGATTTTCAGGTCCCCTAATCAACTTTCCAATTGAAACTTTATGTTCAATAATCCTCATATGACATTTCCTAAGGGTATGCATATTTTCTCATATTTTCAGAATTATTCCTATTCCTAAAAGTGAATTTTGGAATTAAAACAGAAACTAAATTGCCTTTTTAGAATTCATTCTCCATCTAAATCCAAATTTCAAACTGTTCTACAAGTTTTCAAAGAGCTAGGGCAATTTAATTTGAACTTACACACATTTCAGATTTATTTTATGCCTAAAATAGATTTTCAGCAATAAACATAAACTAACTTGGCATTTTCAGAATTGATTTACCACCTAAAACCAGTTGTCAGATCACTCTAATTGTTTTCAAAGTACTAGATCAACTCACAATGACTTTACCTAATTATTTGCCTATATAATGAATTTAAATCCTATTTAAATGTCTAAATACCTAATTTACATGTCCTACAGGGCCCAAAATTCTATTTTCTATAATACTCAGGGGCCTAAACCTCAAATACAGAAAGGTTTTCCTAATTTTTATTAAGTCCAGGAGCTAAAACTGATGTTTAAACGGGTTTGCATAAATTCCCGAGGGTCCAGGGGCTAGATCAGAAGTTTTCCGGGGCTAGATCCATTTTCCTCAGAACCCCAGGGGGTAGCGCGTAAGTTTTCCGGGGTTCAATATGCGGTGCTGATGTTGGCCGTTGGATTTAAAACGGACGGCTGAGATTATAACGCGAACGGGTACGCGGGGGTTCTCTTTTCATCTGCCCGATTTAAAATGGACGGGCCACAGAGGGCCACGTCGCCCTAGCCGTGTGCGGGCGGCACTGCCCGGCGGCGCGCGGTGGTGGAAGGCGGCGATCTCGCCGGAATTTCCCGAAATCTCATCTACCGGCCCTAGACTACTGTTTTCTCTGCAAAATTCGGAGGAGGGGGAGTAGGGGATCTCACCTCGGGGGTTTTCTTGAGCTCAGAGGTCCTGGAAGGCTGTCGGCGACGAGGTCCGAGGAGGAAACTCGGCGATGCTCACCGGAGCTGTGTCCAGAGCGCAAAACACCAGGTCTCCTTCATCTGCACGACTCACTGGCGGCGGCAGGATGCACTACACGCATTAGATCGGAGAGAACGGACGAAGATCGAAAGAAAACAGGGATGGGAGCTTCGGTTCTCACCGGGAACTGAGGCGGGTCGATCAGGGAGAAAGGGGTGGATTTCGGCGCTTAAATGGGCGAGGGAGGGCGGCGGGGGTTGGTTTAGATGTGCAGCAACGCGTGGGCTGGAGATCGCGGCTCTGGGGCGAGGAAATCGGGTGTGGCAACGGCGATCGGCGCGGGAGTATCGGGGTGGTTGGGCGCGCGCGGGGAAGAAGATGACACGTGGGCCCCGTGCGTCAGAGAGAGTGGGAAGGGGGGAAACAGCCGCGGGTGGTTGGGCCGGCTGGGGGGGGGGGTTCGGCCCACTGGCCATTTTTCTTTTTACTTTTTCCTTTTTCTTTTCTGTTTTGATTCAAATTTGAATTCCAGTTTGAGTTTGAATTGTTTCACCACATGCATTACGTTCAAAATTTTTAAATTCCCCTCTAACATATTTTGGGGTGTTACACCGTCAGACACTAGGGGTTGGGCGGATAACCTCTTGGGAACGTCCGGCGGTTCCCGAGGAGAGCAGTGCGGTAGAGATGTAGCGACCAACCCGTTGGTTGCCGCAGTAAGTGCCCTGAGGCAACCCCTCGAGCACGACGCCTCAGCACTCACCTCCCCCTTTGATGGGTAGGACCCAGGTCCACCCGTCACACATTGGGGGCCAGGCGAGTAACATCCCGGGAATGTTCGGCGGTTCCCGAGAAGAGTGGTGCGGTGGAGCTGTAGCGACCAACCCGTTGGTTGCCGCAGTAAGTGCCTCGAGGCAACCCCTCGTGCATGTCGCCTCGACACTGCCCCCCCCCCCCCCAACGATGGGTAGGACTCAGGTCCACCGGTCAGACACTAAGGGCAAGGCGAGTAACATCTCGGGAACGTCGGGCTGTTACCAGGGAGAGCAGTGCGGTAGACCTGCAACCCATGGGCTGCTGCAGTAATTACCACGAGACAACCCCTCGAGTGCGTCGTCGTGACCCATCAATCAAGAGTAGACACGACGACACACTGCTGCTTTGACTAACGAGTATGCCCACTACGCCAAGGATTTGCAGCTTTTTTGTCTCCAGGTACAACCACTCGTCCACTACGCAAAAATCTCACCGCCATGTCGGTTTCCAAAGTGCAGGTTTAAAACCGCCACACGGGAGAGATGGAGGCTCCACCTACGGGCTCGTTGCCTCCTCCGAGATGGGCCCGGGGGCCACTGTCGGTACTCTGCAGACAGGGTACCCCCGCGTAGTGGGTAAAAGACAGCCTAGGCCCCGCCTCCCATTTGATACGGGCCCCAGCGTAGCCACGTGCCCTTGACTCCAAGGTCATCCCTGGGGCTTCCACGTGTGCTTTAGCTCCGGAGCTGACACGTGCCCTGGACTCCGGTCCGAGCCTCCCTGCTGAGGTGAGGTCGGAGCTGCCACGTGTCCCCTAGCTCAGAGCAACCTCCCTGTTGAGGACAGCTCCGGTGGTGACACGTGCCCTGGTCTCCGGTCTGAGCCTCCCGCTGAGGTGAGGTCCGGAGCTGCCACGTGTCCCCTGGCTCAGAGCCACCTCCTTGCTGAGGACAGCTCCGGTGCTGACACGTGCCCTGGGCTCCGGTCCGAGCCTCCCCACTGAGGTGAGGTCCAGAGCTGCCACGTGTCCCCTGGCTCAGAGCCACCTCCCTTCTTAGGACAGCTCCGGTGCTGACACATGCCCTGGGCTCCGGCCTGATCCTCCCCACTGAGGTGAGGTCTGGAGCTGCCACTTGTCCCCTGGCTCCAAACCCGTTGATAGGTGCTCCAGAGCCGTCACTGCCCCATGATCTGTCGTGGGCTGTGGGTCGACGAAGTCAAGAAGGAAGTGCACTTTCAGGCTTCGCATTCAAGGCTTGCGCCTTCCCGAGAAGCATGGCGCATTACACACGCCTTTGTCCTCTGCCGTTGGCCATTACGGTGACAAGACAGTACGGCAAGGCGTGACAGCAGTACAGTGCCGCCCAATGGCACGAAGCCACCCGCACAGGGCGAGAAGACGAGGCGACAAGACGGCGTCTTCATCATCACCTGACATACGGACAGCGGCGCTCAGCGCGTGAGGCGGTGGAACTTAACTCCCCCACCAACCACTCTACTCATAGTACGAAGTCCTAGATCATGTATAGGCTTCACATAGCTTCGGGGCCACCTGTCAAGCCCCAAGCCACATTGTAATCACCAAGTCCATGGACTATAAAAGGACCAGGGTGACCACCCGGTAAGGGGTTGGTCAGTCCCCAATTCCACCCTCACAAGCACGCGCAAGCAAGCAATACAACAAGCACGCCCATGGACGTAGGGTATTATACTCCGGCGGCCCGAACCACGTAAATCTCGGTGTTCATCCGCTCCCTCGAGCCTAGGTCGCGTAGGGCGCCAAGCCCCCTCCTATAAAAGAACCTCACGGCCTGCTTCCGAGCAGGCCGGGAGGAGTGTCGCAGCTCACACACTCCGACAACACTCATGAAGGAACTTAAGTTACGTTCACTTGGGTTGACGGCGCTTGAGAGGAGCAGGAAAAGGCAGGCTTCCAGAGTGACCTGGCTCAAAGAAGGTGATGCCAATACAAGACTCTTCCACATCAAAGCCTCCACTCGTACAAAGAAAAATTGCATCCCTCAACTCCGAGCAGATAATGGGTCCTTAATCCATGCGCATGCAGAAATGGAGAAGGCTGTACATCAGCACTTTGTAGCAATTATAGGCACAAAAGTCAGACATGACACCGGAGTGAACTGGACAACACTGAACCTGGAGGTTTTAGACTTATCTGATCTCAATGATGAATTCACAGAGGAAGAAGTTTGGTCAGAAATCTAATCACTACGAAGCGAGAAGGCCCCTGGTCCTAACGGTTTTACTTTGGAGTTCTACAAAGCATGCTGGACTATAATCAAACATGACGTATTAGCCGCCTTCAGATGCATGTATCAGCAGCACATGGGTCCCCTAAACATCCTCAACTAAGCTATGATAACCCTGATCCCAAAACTACCAGACGCTGAAAAATTGCAGACTCTAGGCTTATCAGCTTGATACACTCCTTTGCAAAGATATTCACGAAGGTCCTATCCATCCGTCTTGGGAAATACATGGACAGGATGATCTCTAACTCCCAGAGCGCTTTCATCAAAAAATGAAGTATACAGGACACCTTTCTGTACGTCAGGAATACTATTAGAGAGTTTGATCAAAAAAACAAAGCGGCACTCTTCCTCAAACTGGATATCAGCAAAGCATTCGATACTATATCATGGGAGTTCTTGTTAGATCTCATGGCACACAGGGGGTTTCCTCTATGATGGCGCAACTGGATATTTTCTTTGCTCTCCTCAGAAACTTCACACATTCTGCTAAATGGAATAGCAGGTGCGAGAGTGAAACATCGCAGAGGACTCAGACAAGGAGACCCCTTGTCACCCCTTCTATTCATCCTGGCATTCGATGTAATATCCAGAGTGTTCTAGCTCGGAACACAAGAAGGACTACTGGCTCCTCTCAGTGGCATAGCAGCAAAATCTAGAGTTTTACTTTATGCGGATGATGCAGCAGTCTTTCTCAACCCCTGCCGGCTAGAGGTGCACCACACAGTCCGAACGCTGACAGCCTTTGGTAGAGCATTCGGACTATGCATCAACATCCAGAAATGTTCCCTTCTGCCCATAAGATGCCCGGATAACCTAGTTCATGAAGCGCTTGGGGAATTTGCCGGCATGAGAAAAGACTTCCCCACAAAATACCTTGGTCTGCCCCTAAAAGTTGGAAAAAATGAGAATGTCACATCTACAATACATCCTAGACAAAGCAGGACGAAGACTTGCTGGATGGCAGGGTAAGCTCTTCTCTTTTGCTGGCCGGTTGGTATTGGTGAAATCAGTCCTCAGTTCTCTACCTACACATGCTCTCTCTGTGATGAAAATTTCCAAGCAATTCATCAAAGAAATGGACAAGTTACGTAACCGTTTTCTATGGGCTGGCTGTGAGGAACTCAAGGGCGGCAAGGCAAAAGTCAACTGGAAAAAAGTCTGCCGGCCTCTGGAATATGGAGGACTAGGCATACTTGATCCTGGCCGCTTCAGTCGGGCACTGAGGATCGAATGGTGTTGGCAGCAATGGATAAACCCCAACAAGCTATGTATAGGATCCGAGATACCGGTCGATCACACAGACCATGATCTTTTCTGCATGGCCACAAGGGTGACGGTACATGATAGAAAGCGTGCTAAATTCTCGACATATAGCTGGTTAACCGGCCACTCGCCTTCAGCCATTTTCCCTGAGCTCTACCAACGCAGCAGGAGAAAGAAAAAGACAGTTGCAAAAGCTATCCAAGGAAATTCATGGATCCGGGACATAGCCTATGATATCACACCAACCCTGATACATTAATACGTGTCTCTATGGAACCTTGTTAAGGAAGCTAATATAATCCTGGATGATGACCAAATAGATGAGATCACCTGGGCCTTAACACCGTATGGAAGATTCACTACCAAATCGGCATATCGCATCCAGTTCGCGGGCAATGTAGCTTCTCCTTTCACAAAGCTAATATGGCGACGCTGGATGCCGGCTAGATGTAAATCCTTCATTTGGCTCATGCTCCAAGACCGCATATGGATGGCATCCAGACTCCAAATAAGAGGTTGGCCAAACTCCTATTTTTGATCCCTTTGTTACCGGAATTTGGAAACCATTGACCATATTTTTAGAGAATGTCAAGTCACCATGAAGATATGGAGTGAGATTAGTACAGGGACGGGGATCCAGTCCCTACACCCGTCGAATTGGGACCAAGGCAAGGATATTATACACTGGTTTGAAATGCTTGCTCCGAGACACCGGAATGAAGCAAAGACAGCAAGGATTATGGCAATGCTCATCGCCTGAACTGTTTGGAAGGAACGCAATGCGGGAGTGCTTCAAAACAAGGAACAAAACACACAAAAGATCATAGAGGCGATCAAAGAGCAGGCTCACTTGTGGGCAAACGCCGGTACAAAGTCACTCTCAAGTTTGTTTCCAGCCTTGCAAGGGACACATTGAGGGGCCGATAAATACCGTCCCCCTCCCTCCAATCCTGTTGTTATTTTCTTTTTATCCAGTGTCATTCTCACAGTTCTTCCCACAGTGTGTAACGGATGTAAATCTCTCCGCCGCTTAATATAATGCCTTTTAGGCCTTTCAAAAAAAACAATGGAGAAACAGGGAGAGAGAAGCCTCCATAGCCATTGAAGAAGCAGAGGGGCCAGCCTACTCTTTAAAAGCAGACATGCAATGAGGATAGTGTTGCATTAAAAAAGAGTGAAAAGTATGCTGCTAAGATATAATCCCTCCGTTCTGAAATAATTGACGTTTAGGACAGCTAATTTAGTTCAAATTTTTAACTAGATTTTTTGTCCTAAACTTCCTTTATTTCAGAACAGAGGGAGTACTAACCTAGGATCAACGGGTTCGTATGGTGACGATGAGACCTTTGGATTGGACAAATCGAATCCAATTATCAAAATATAATATGTACCTTCTATCACTACTACAACAACAGCTTACAGTGATGAGTCAAAACATGCTAAGCACACGACACATCACTGTCTTGGTCACTGAAAATAAGAAGAATACTAATGACAGGTGGATGCCCGCCACTAGAAAGGTACTACAGAAAAAAAGGAAATAGGTTGCTGGGCAGGGCTAGGCCTGAGTACGGATCGTGCGACATATAGGGGGTGAATTGAAGACACCAATAGCTAATTACTTTTTCACTTCTGCCTAGTTTTCTGTTTGCATAAGCAAAGTAACAATCCAACTATATGATTATGTGCACTACGTGAGAGTGATCAAGGTTGTATAACCATGTGCAAGATCCTACACATATGGTAAGGACAAGGTATACAAGAGACTAAAGGGACATTCGTAACACATGAACATATATTAGATAAGCTCAACACAACCTACACATGATAGTGTACAGATGGCAATAAACAAGGAATCTAGCAAGGATAAGCAACCCGGTACTTGTATTTTAAGTCAAAAAATCACAAAAGAGCAACTAGAAAGATCATGAGCATATAGCAATACAAACTTGTAGAAATGTAAGTGCGGGGGGTAAAATGCATGTATGTAAAAAATAAGTCAAGAGAAACTCGTAATTTTTTGAGCTATCAGAAGATTGATACCTTCCTCTACTCCTCGTTGGATCATTCTCACGTCCCTCCCACCACTCGATAGTGATGTTGTGACACCTGGTTCCGAAGATGAACCAAGTGAATGCATATGTGTGCCCAGGATGCTCATCACACATACACATGTATTCCACAAACTGAAATTCAGAATATAACAACGTACAAGTAATGTTTAAGTACTTTATTACATTGACTCATTGTCTCACTCATGAATATCTAACTTATTCTTGCAGCGGTAGTCTCTAAACGACAGCGGAAATCGGCTAAAACAGCAGGCTCCAACTTCAACTCCACAGGCATGTTAACGGTAGTGCGCACGCCTAGTATTCCACTTGTTCCTCGAAGTACTCTTCTCCTGTAGCTGATGTATATGTGAGAATGCAAGGGTGAGTATATGTCGTACTCAGCAAGTGCGGGAAAAGTATGACATGTAGCTTACAACAACGTAGGGAATAAATAGGTTCATTACAGCAAGCAAATTTTATTTACAAACATGGTGAAAACAGCAACTAATTCTAGGTGACTTAGATCCCAACATAACCAAATAATTCAGCAACATTCTTTCATCATAATTCAACATTTATCAAGCCTCAACCAGCCAATAATCTTTCTCAAGTTCATCTCATACTCATAAATATTCATAACCATCTCATTTTCATATAACCGAAACCAAATTCATTGTCATGATCCAAAACAGTCCCAAAACCAATCCCAATGAACATACCCAAATAACCATACCAAGTTTGCCTCTAATCATGGAAGTTGGCCAGGTGCTTGTGACCGGAAGCACGGCTGTCATGATAGTTTTACACTCTGCAGAGGTGGCACCACTTTACCCACAAGTTTGTGATTTCGTCACCCGTCGGCGACTAGAAAGAATCTCCATTATACCGGTACACAACCGTCGGTGTATGGCCAAGAGATCACAAAATAGCCTTTACAAAAGGGCTACTAGGATGTACGGACCCACTGATGTTTCACCGGCAGGCTCGAATCGTCATTCTCTCACCCACATTCCCCGCGCCATCAAACGGTCCATAACAAGCTAGCAACACGCCTAATTAGTCAGCTAAGCCGCACCGATATTTGGCCTTGTGGTGGTACTGTTTTCCTGGCATGTGCTCGCATGAACCGGTCCTTAGATCTACGGCAAGCAAACCACCATCTCATTCAGCAACATCTACGAACCAAGCTCCCCAAGATCTCCCCCCCCCCGATTCCATGCTCATTGACATCATCAAGTTCTCATTATCTTTATTCTCATGAGTGCAGTAGCTAACGAGTTTAATTTCAGCTTCTCGTATCCCATAAATTAAGCGAAGCAAAAAGGAAAAATGACCATGCCCGACTCTTCAACCTTCCCGACGGCAAGGATGGTTAACAAAACTAGTAAACTCCTATAAAAGGGTGTCCCGTCAAGTTGACACAAGCATACGAGTTTTCGCAAGCAAAACAGTTTCAAAAACATGGGATCAATATGGTCAAGGGGCACTTGCCTTGCTCCCGTGGTTCGTGTTGCTCAAGCATCTCGAAGTCTTGGTGCTGCAATTGCTCATAGACGGCCTCTTGAGCTTGTCCTTCTATTCACGACCATGCACATACAAAATTTACAGCAATCAATTTTATGCACAAACTTTAGTCAAGATGCAATGAGGTGAATGAATGAAATTCCTATGGTGCAGTTTTGTAAAATCAGTTTGCACGTGTTCTTGCATGTTTTAATAGGCTTCCATGGGTTTTTATGATGATCAAGGTTGCTGCAATCAAGTGTGGGCGTGGTTGTGATCTTGACACCATGTGTAGATCAATCCCACCATCAAAAATCGACCAAAACATGGTCTGTTCACCCGCAGAATTTTCTGCTCGCAGGGGGTGAAGAAAACGGGTGCGTAGAAACAGCGGTGACGTCGTAAGAGGGGTAATGAAGACCTACCTCACTTGTTCCTCCTCTCCTCCTTGTGGCAGGACCTCCTCCTTTGCAATGGCAGCAGCGGAGGATTTTCAGTGGAGAATAATGAGGCTGCGGCTAGGGCAGGACGTCGGGGGATTCTTCTCCGGCGACGGCAAGGTGTGACGGAGCTCGACGGAGGCCAAATTCCAGCAGGGGGGAGGGGGCGGCGACTTGGCAACCAGGGTAGGGGTGGCGGCCAAAAAACTAGAGAGGGGTGGGGCGGCTAGGGGATAGAGTTATATTTATAAGGGGGAAAAGAGCTAGGGAGGCTAGGATTTTAGCAACTCAAATATCCAATGGCTGAAATTTAATTTTAAAAGAGGTGGTGATGAGGACATCACAATAGTGGATACTCACATTGATATACAAGGACCAATCACAAGAGGACGAGCACGGTTACTAAATCAGCAGGTGAACTCGTTCCTAACTTCCTACCCATGTGATTTTGAGAATGGATTGCTATTGAATGATTTAATTGTTATTAGGAACCATGGACATGATCAACAAGTAAAGGGAGGAGGATTTGGGGATGTGGAGAATCATATGGGACGTCCACAAGTTGATGGAAACAGTCACCAACTCGGACTCGAGTTCAACTCGCAGTCCAGGAGCAGTACATCTTAAAACGAACGCCTAGGATGCATACGGACTCTGTTTTTGACGTTCTACATATGCATGGAAAGACGAGAAGATAAACTTTCCAATGGTTCTGGTCCCACATTAAAATTCGCCAGGAGTCGTTGGGAGTTGTCGAAACAAGTTGAATTCAGAGTTCTGTCTGGTGTTGCACCACCGTATTGGGCTTTTGGGCCTTGTATCCCGTATGAGTCCATTAGGGACACGTCTAAAGGTCTTATGGTCGAACCCTAGCCTTTAAATACTGCAGCCGCAGGCCATATTTGGTGGGTTTTCTTAGATAAACAGCCGCCGTTCTACGGTTTGTGTGAAACCCCAACTTCGTGATTTTCAGATCACATCTTCTACGTTCTTGCTCGTGTTCTCGGTTGCACCTGCAGGGATTAGCCTTCTTGGCGAGGTCAAGCGTGTGCTGCATGGTTGATAACCAACGGAGCAGTGGTGTAGTGATTGCAGGGGTGTTCAAACTGCTCGAGTGCCGCGGATCATCAACGTCGAGTTCTCCACCTCAATCGACCTACCTTTCGGAAGATCGGGCCTAAACCACTCATCATTTGGTATCAGATTTCAGGTTGCCCGTGAGGTACATTGATTTCCCACTATATTAGTTTTTTTTCATACCTAGAGTCCACATAAAAAGCCACAAAAAAACATATCGTGTTACCGATTCCTAGACTATAGTGCCTGCAAGTTTTCGTTTTTCAGTTTGCATTCGTGTGGTCGAGTCTTGTTGCTGGTTTATCTTTGTGTTTTTGGGTCATAGTTATCGTTTTTCTTACTTGTTTTTCTTGCTGCTCACCTATTCCACAATCCCTAAACAACAAACCGAGCCACCAAGATCATCGCTTTGCCCTAGCTAGCCGCCTTGCGTGAACTCCCGCATCGCCAGCCCTAGAACAGGTGACAAACCATTGTGACAGTCCTCCTTGATTCATCACACAACATCCCATCATCCGTCGTTGCTAAATTCCTATTGTTTTTCACATCCTATTGCGAGATCTTTTTCAAAACCGAGTTTGAATCAACATAAAAAACAGTAACTCGGGTAGCCTACCTTAAAACGACCATAACTTTTGCATACGAACTCGAAATCGGCCGATTTTTTTTTCAAATTGATCTACTCGAAATTTCGCAACCGATTCTCCACCGCTTCACCGTGTTCGGCGAAATTTGTTTGGCCAAATTTCTCTTGGAAGATAGACTATCCGGCCTCCGAAGTTTCAGCAGAAATTTTAAAGAATCTTCCTGATTTTCTATAGGCCACATCTTACATCGAATTGAGCTGCAAAGTTGTGTGTTTCCTATTTTTGTGCTCTCAAGTAAAAAAATATCATAAAAATATTAAAAAAAAAATAGTGAAGATAGCACAGATATTAAAGCATTGACAGCACACACTTGAAACAGTTGGCCTATACACTTGTGCTGTACTTATTGTTTATATCTTCCTGATCTTCTATTTGCCTCTCTACCGCCTTGTGTTGTGCTAGGCTTAGAACACTTGTTAACCAGCAAAGTTCCTACATTGAATACTTATTCAACTTTGTTTTGCTGTTAACGATTTTCTTTGCTTATTAGCCACTATATTGTGCCATCCAAGCTCCACTTTTCCTCTTGAGCAGAACAGGTACCTTTGCAATCACTCCACGCTTCATTGGTTCTCACCGTCCACCGTTTACCACCTGCTGTGTCGGTAAAAACACTTGTAAGAACGTGGTAAGACGCTTGAGAGAGAGAGAGATTGTTTCCTTCCTTCCACTTCTCACATTGCCACTATCCTTCGTAGTTGATAGGGATGACATCTTTTTGTTGTCTTTTGTTTACTACTAACAATGGCAGAAGATAAAAGGGATGATGAATGTGTTCAACATGCTGAGTTGCGTGACATGATGGGGAAATGACAGATATGTTCACCAAAACCCAAGCATCGACAGAGGCGTCATTGATGGCCTTGAATCGCCAACTTGCTGATCTTGTTGTTCGGATGGATACTCTTAAGGCGCGGCTGCCTCTCGCTGAAGATCGTGAAGACGATGCTTATAATATGGAAGATCATAACAATCAACCACGACTTCCACGTTATCTACGAGGTATGGGAGGTAATAATCGTTATAATTACAATGATCGTTATAACGATTTTAATCGCCCTCTTGATGATCCTTTTGCTAAAGTCAAATTTACTATACCCTCTTTTTCTGGTGCTTATGATGCTGAGGCATATCTTGATTAGGAGATGACAGTAGAGCAGAAATTTATTGCCCACCTTGTTCCTGAACAACATAGAGTTCGTCAAGCCACTAGTGAGTTTAAGAGTTTTGCTATCATATGGTGGAATGAACTTGTTAAAACTAGAACTGATCCTCCAACATGGGATAGATTAAAGGAAGCTATGCATATTCATTTTGTTCCTCCTTCTTTTCAGCAGGACCTTCGCAAAAAATTGCAGCGCTTAGACTAAGGTAACATGTCCGTAGAGGAGTATTATCAAGAGTTACAAAAGGGTATGTTGTGCTGTGGAGTAGTAGAGGACATGGATGATAAAATAGCTTGTTTTATGGGGGGTTGAGGCGTGAAATTCAGGACATTGTTGATTATACGAAATATGATACTGTTAACAGATTATTTCAGCTGGCTATGTTGGCAGAAAAAGAATTGCAGGGCCGCAAACAGCAGCAGCACCAACGCATGAGGAGCACATTTACACCGCGTTCGACATCTACACCATCCAAAACAGCACCATCTTCGAGTTTTCCTACTTCCAATACACCATCAAATGGTGGCCAACGAACTTCATCTACTGCTCCATTTCCTCACGCGCCGGAGGGCAGCAAGACGACACCATTCAATCCTACATCTTCCACTCCTTCCACAAGTCGAACTTCCAACATTAAGTGTCACCGCTGCCAGGGAGTTGGTCATGTGATGAAAGATTGCCCTTGCAAACGAGCATACATAGCACGAGATGATTGCGGGTATGATAGTACTTCGGATGTTGAAGATGAATATTCTCTTGCTACTAACGTTGCAGGACCAAAAGATGACCACTATAGCACAGATGAAGAGGTACTTGGTACTGCAGCAACGGAAAATTATAGAAGCATAATTAACAGCGTGCTTTGAACTCCAAAGTTGAGGCGGATGACAAGCTACAACGACACAATCTTTTTCACATGTTTCTCATCATCAAGGACTGCCGCGTGCACACTATAATTGATGGAGGCAGCTGCAACAACATGGTGAACACGGATGTGGTCAAGAAACTTGGGTTGACAACAAGAGCACACCCTCATCCATACCACATTCAGTGGTTCAACAACAGCGGTAAGGTTAGGGTAACACAAACAGCGAGGGTACATTTTTCGATTGGTTCTTACCATGATTTTGCTTATTTTGATGTTGTACCTATGGATGCTTGTTCTCTTTTGTTGGGACGTCCATGGGAATTTGATACGGATGCTATTCATCATGGTAGAACTAATAAATATACTCTGATGCATAAAGGAAAGAAAATCACTTTGCTTCCTATGACTCCTGCTGAAATTGTACATTTTGAGAAAAGTAAAACACGTGATGATAAGGCAACAAAATCACTAGACTCTGAAAAACAGCAAGTAATTAAGTTAAAATCACCTTCGTTGCTCACAACTAAATCTGACCTTGCTGATTTATTTAATACCAAGGGGATGTACTACGCTTTAGTATGCAAATAAGCCATGTTTTCAATTCATGAAGTGTCCATTGCATTGCCCCCTGCTGTTGCTAACCTTTTGCAGGATTTTGCGGATGTGTTCCCCCCCGAGATACCCCCTGGATTACCACCTATGAGGGGCATTGAACATAAGATCGACTTGATTCCAGGGGCAAGTTTGCCAAATCGTGCGGCGTACAGGGCGAATCCGTAAGAGACAAGGGAAATTCAGCGACAAGTTCAAGATCTTTTGAACCGTGGGTATATTCGTGAAAGCCTTAGTCCTTGTTCTGTTCCTGTTCTTTTGGTTCCTAAGAAAGATGGTAGCTGGCGCATGTGTGTTGATTGTAGAGCGATTAATAACATCACCATTTGATATCGTTATCCTATTTCTCGATTAGATGACATGCTTGATGAATTGAGTGGTGCTATTATTTTCACAAAAATTGACTTGCGTAGTGGTTACCACCAAATTAGAATGCCACTAGGAGATGAATGGAAAAGTGCATTTAAAACCAAGTTTGGACTTTATAAGTGGTTAGTAATGCCTTTTGGTTTAACTAATGCACCTAGCACTTTTATGCGATTAATGAACGAGGTTTTACGTGCTTTTATTGGAAAATTTGTGGTGGTTTACTTCGATGATATCCTCATTTACTGAAAGTCATATGATGAACATCTTAATCATTTACGTGCTGTTTTCAGTGTCTTGGGAGATGCACGTTTGTTTGGTAACCTCGAAAAGTGTGTCTTTAAACCAATCGAGTTTCGTTTCTTGGATATGTCGTTTCATCGCAGGGAATTGAGATGGATGAGGCAAAAATTGTGGCGATCACTAGCTGGCCAACTCCATCGTCCGTCACGCAGGTGCGTAGTTTTCTTGGTCTTGCAGGATTTATCGACGCTTTGTGCGGGAATTCAGCACCATTGCTGCACCTCTCCATGAACTGACGAAAAAGGGTTGCATGGTCCTTCTCTGAATTATTCTACTTATGATAAGGAATTGTATGCCTTAGTGCGAGTTCTACAAACTTGGCAACATTACCTTTGGTCTAAGGAGTTCGTCATATATTCCGATCATGAATCTTTGAAGTATCTTAAGTGCCAAAACAATCTGAATAAATGACATGCTAAATGGATTGAGTTCAAAGAATCATTTCCATACATCATTAAGCATAAGAAAGGGAAGGAGAATATTATTGCAGATGCATTATCTAGACGTTACACCATGCTGTCCCAACTTGATCATAAAATATTTGGTTTAGAAACAATAGAAGGATTATGTCCTACTGATTTGGACTTCAAAGATGCCTTTGAAAATTGTAGAGAAGGAAGAACATGGAATAAATATGTACTACGGGAGGGCCTCCTCTATCATGCTAACAAGCTATGTGTTCCTGCTAGTTCCATTCGCCTATTACTTTTGCAGGAAGCACATGGAGGAGGTTTGATGGGACATTTTGGAGTGAAGAAAACGAGGGATGTGCTGGCCACACACTTCTTTTGGCCAAAGATGAGACGTGATGTCGAGCGCTACGTGTCACGATGCACTACTTGCAATAAAGCTAAGTCTCGACTTAACCCACATGGTCTTTATATGCCTCTTCCTGTTCCTAGTTTACCTTGGCAGGATATTTCCATGGATTTTGTTTTGGGATTGCGTAGGACTAAGAGGGGGAGGGATAGTATTTTTGTGGTTGTTGATCGTTTCTCCAAAATGGCACATTTTATACCTTTTCATAAGAATGATAATGCCTCACACATTGTTGATTAATTTATGACGGAAATTATTCGTTTACATGGTGTACCAAATACCATTGTTTCTGATCGTGATGCAAAATTTTTAAGTCATTTTTGGAGAACTTTGTGGTATAAATTGGGAACCAAGCTGCTGTTTTCAACCATATGTCACCCACAAACCGATGGATAAACTGAGGTAGTAAATCGTACTCTATACACTATGTTGCGAGCTGTTTTAAAAACAAATTTAAAGGGTTGGGAGGATTGTTTACCACATATAGAATTTGCTTACAACAGGTCAGTTCACTCTACTACAAAGGTAAGCCCAATCTAGGTAGTGTATGGTTTCAATCCCCGTGCTCCTATTGATTTATTACCTTTGCCTCCTTCCGAAACTATAAATTTGGATGCTACACGACGATCTGAATTCATTCTTAAGATGCATGAAACTACAAAGAAAAATATTGAAAGGATTAATGAGAAGTACAGAATATCTGGTAGTAAAGGTAGAAAAGAAGTAAAACTTGAACCAGAGGACTTGGTATGGCTACATTTGAGAAAAGAACGATTCCTCACTTGAGAAAATCAAAACTTATGCCACGAGCTGCTGGTCCTTTTAAGATTGTTGAAAAGATCAATGACAATGCATATAAGCTTGAGTTGCCTCCCGATTTTGGAGTTAGTCGCACATTTAACATGTCAGATTTACGGCCATACTTGGGGGGAGAAGATGATCTTGAGTCGAGGATGACACCGAATCAAGAGGGGGAGTATGATGAGTGAGAGGGCCCGGTCCCAATCACGGGGCCGTGCCGCCTCGCCCGGGGATCGCATTGGGTGGTGCCGTGTTATGCGGCACCCAACAGCACACATATAAGGAACACTGTATTACATAAATCAAAAGTGGAAGCTTACAATTATTCTTTGTAAATAATTTACATAAAATAGCTACAACGGAATTCTATAAACAGCTCACGTCGAATATCTAAGAAGCATTCGAGAAGAGGGCCAGCCCGCGGACTCCTCTCGCTAGCAACACGAAGACATGGCAGCGGCTAGATTCTCCAAGTGTGACATGACTCGGAAGTTCCCGAGTCTCACCGGACAACCTTCTTTATAGCGTCGATGTTTACCTGCAAAACCACTTATATAGCAAGAGTGATCACAAAGGCTCAGCAAGACTTAGCCGTCTCTCCTATAGCATGCAACCCTACATGAGGGAAACTTAAAACCTAATCCTGTAATTTGCGAAAAGACTCGCCTACGAGTTCATCCTTAACTTTCAGATTTTTAGCCATTATAGTAGTGACCTTGCGCCCAGCAACATTGGAACTCCACAATCAAACAAGAAACACTTCATTCCAATGTTACTTGTCCCAAGATGAAAAATAACTTTAGTTTGCTCTATCTCTACTTCAAACATGGTTTTCATGCAATTTATAGTTAGCATAACAGCATTTAAAACTTTGCAAACTATTCTCACACAACTTGATTACTACGTCATAGCGCACTGAGCAAGCGGTACTCATAACCGCGAGGGACGGTGATTCGAATCAAACACTACCCGGATAACTTGACACATACGCCCGCCTCTGAAAACCCAACTCTGGCATCCTTCATTACGTCGTATGTGGCAACCTTTCTCAGGCCACTAAACTGTAGAAACGGTCACGCCGTCTCGGGCTCATAGGTCTAACGAGATGATGTGGTATGCTTCTACAATCCAGTAAACCTGGTACATCGGTTTCATGGTTCCCATATATCAGTAAGCCTCCGGTACACAACTCAATACTTGCTCCCAGGGCCGCATACGCTTTGGTCCTTGACCGACACGGGCAGAGCTACTCGACCAAGACCTCGTCTTGTCGCTACCTAACTCTCTTGCCCGGTCTCAACTTTAGAAATGTAAATTTTAGTTTGCCTCTCTTGCCAACCCCACTTATGTGGTCCTAAAACAAAGCTCGCGAGTATATTCCAACTACTCGTCTTCTACTGGATGTCCTAGCCTATTTAGCATGGCCTTATTCTACAGCGATGACACCATTCTACCCTTGACCTCAGGGTTCAATTTTTGGTTATGCAAGTGGAGTGTAAAAACATCCTTGACCTAATGCACAAACAAACCTTGACCCATAGTGGTAAACAAAGGAAAAACTTTAAAAACAACTTAAGTGCAGACAGGGGCTTGCCTTGGTTTTGCAGGTGACTAAAGTAAGAAGATTATGAAGTTAGTTGCTGCTGCCTTGAAGCTGAATCACTGCCTTCTTGCTTCTTGATCCAAGCTCAACTCCTCCTTCTTCACTTTCCACGTCTAATCACTACATGTTATAAATGTGTATACATGTTTAATTATAAAACTTTTGCTAACAAGTTCTAAAGACAGGTTTAAAACTGGAAATTTGTTTAAGAATTTAAAATGACACTGGGGCTGGTGGTTTGGGTGTGTGTTTAAGCACTCTCATCAAGTGAGAAGTGAGGTTCATCACTTGGGTGGTGATCACCTAATTGATTGAACATAACACTACTGATCCAGGGCTCCAATGGAGCTGGAAATTTTCTTGTGAGTTACTTGTCACAAGAAAGTCCTCTGGACCAAAATTCAAAATATTTCACTAAGTAGATCACCCAGAATAATTCCCTAAGCATTTAGGCAAGATGGAATTAATTCTAAATAAATTTGCACTTTCTTGCAAATTCAAGTGAACCAAAATTTTGGACATAGCTCAGGGAGAATGCATGGATTTTCCTAGGATTTTTGGAGCTCAGGAATGCCCAGAACTGAATTTCCAAGTTTTGGAAATTCTCTGAAAATGTTTCTGTGTTCATTTGAATACAGAAATTTGAAATCCGAATTACTCCAACTAAATCAACTCGAAATAAGCTGAAACTTTTACAGTAGTTTCCTAACATCCTAAATAATATCCTGGCCAAATTTGGGAATTTTTGGATGAACCAAACTCCCTCCAAAATTCGTTTGCTGAAAAATTTTAAAGCATTTTCCAGAATTTTCTATTGGTTTTCATGCAAATTGGGTTGCATATTTGGATAGAGGTTTTCATCCTGAATCCAACCCAATTTGAATCACTAAATTTGGAGCTTCCTAGCAAAAGTTATGAGGTTCTAAAATTTAAACTAAATCTGGAAATTCAAACTAATCGGGAAATATTCAAACTCTGACCGTGGGTCCATCCTACACGTGTCAGCCGCTGGAACTGAGCCACACGGGGCCACAGGACCTTTCCCGCGCTGTCACAGTTTGATCCAGGGCCACACAGGATCCCGCATGTTTAACCCCAGCCGCTGACGAGTGGGGCCGAAGGGGGTCTTCTTCTTCCTCGGCCAATTTCCCGCGCCCGCGCCTCCCCTTGGCCGGCGCTCCACTGGAGCTCGCCGGACCCGGTTTCCCGGCCGCCTCTCGGCCGGAGACTCGCCGCCTGTGAGTTTGGGAGGTCGGGGAACATGTCTACGGGGTTGGCTCAGGCTGCCGGTGACCGGACTATCCTCAGCGACGAGCCGCGGCCTTCAGTGACGATCGGCGCCGTCTCCCGGCCCTTGTAGCCCGCTAACAGCTCAACCGAACCGCCCAAAAGTACCAGCAGAGGATGGGCTAGCTCGGCATGGCCTCAACGTGGCTCGGAAACGGTGGCAAGTTGAGGTTCACCTTGTGCCCGAGTGCCCCCGCCATGATCACCGATCGGAAAGCTCAAAATTAGCCGCTAACACTGGGTTTCTAGCTAGGGTTGGGGAGGGGATCGGATCGCCCTCGAGTCTAGATCCTTTGAGCACAGTTTAGTGAACTGAAGCAGAGAATGGAGTGGGAATTTGAAGATTTTATACCGGAACGTCGTCCTCTGGCCGCCGGCGAAGTTTTCCCGAATTCTCGCTCGGTGGTTCACGGATTTGCTTGAGGTTTGGAGGTGAGCAGCACGGGCCCACAGCGCGTCCGGGGACGCTGGCACTTGGTTGTGACAGGCGCTAGACTCAGCTGTCCATGGGAGCTCTCTCTCTGGTTCTCTTTTGGCTGCCGCACGAACACGGCGCCCTTGCGGCAGAGAGGCCCAACCTCGGTCGCTTTTGTGTTGGAGAGAAGAAGAGTGGGCGCGCGGTGCTGTTCAGCAGCTCGGAGGGAGGCTGTGCACCGGTTTTCACTGGGTTGTGCTGGAGCACCGGGGAGCGGCGGCAGCGTACTGTTCGGCTGTTACTCGGGGAGAGGCAGGGCACCACAGCTCACTTAAGGGCTACTTCACACGCTGAGGACGAGTGAACCGCCGAGTCGATCGCCAGCGCAAGAATGAAACCAGGAGGTGTCCTCCCCGTGGAGTCGCGGTGGCGCCTGCAGCCCTCTCGGCAGCTCGGGTGGGAACCGATACACAGAGGCAGACTTAAGCAGTAAGTTATAACCCCCCTCTCAAAGGCAAGTGGGTCCCACAACTCCCCTCTGCCCCAAAAGATCTCCAAATTTTGACTCATTGCAAATTCAGCTATGAGGGATCCAAATTCAAAAGCCATTTGGCCATTCGACAAGTTGTGCCTCAGTTTCAAATTTAAATTCAAATTTGGATGAAATTTACAAGTCCCTTTGATATAACTATCAAAGCACTTCCAAATTTGCCCAGAGTTTGCCTTCCCCATAAATTGAACCTGAAGAATTCAATTATGCCCTCTGATGCTTCAGTTGGCCACTGCAAATACAACTTCTTTAACAACAGTTTGAATTTCCTCTTTTAAAAATGCCCTTCTTCTTTTTGAAGTGACCCTCTTAATTCAAACTGAATTCAAAGTTTTATTGCACATGCCAACACTTTCATGAGTAAACAAAAGTTTTTGTAAGTCCCATTTCTTGTATATAAACTCAACTTTATTCATAGCTCATGTTTTCTATTTACAAGTTTTGGGACTTTTACATTCCTCCCCCCTTAAAAAGAATCTCGTCCCGAGATTCATGATTAAGGACAATGTGGAGAGGACAACTACTCAACATATGCCTCTAACAACTCCGGATGATTGCGTTGTAAATATTCCTCGCTTTCCGATGTAGCTTCGTCAGACGTGTGATTTTCCCATAGCACCTTGAAAAATCACAGCGTCCGGTTTCTGGTCTCGCGAGTCTTTTCATCAATTATCCGGGTTGGTCGTTCAACATATGTGAGATCCGGCTTCAAATCTGCCATGCCTTCCGTGAGAATATCCGTTGGAACTTTCAAACACTGCCGCAACTGAGATATGTGGAAGACGTTATGAACTACGGCTAAGGTGGCCGGCAGCTCCAAACGGTATGCCACGGGTCCACATCTTTCAATGATGACGAAGGGACCGATATGTGACACCCTCGCCTCGGGTGTCAGCATATGTTCATGTTCTATGAAGAGGAAACATTCTAATGAAAAATAGGAACAGAGAGAATTATCAAAAGAATAGCCAATAAAGCCCTCCAAGAGCACCGAAGACAACCTACCACGGCCACTGGCCTCGTGGCGTGTTCGGAGCTCGTCCCTGCGAGATGGGGAGAAGTCCGCCGCTGAAAGAGCTACATGGCAGGTTCGGGGCTCATCGCCACAAAGGGGAGAGGTCCGATCCTGTGGGACACGTGTTGCCCATGGAGCTAGCCTCTGCAGAAGAAGCAAAGGCATTTCCGCAAGACACGTGTCATCCTCGGAGCTAGTCCTCGCGGAAATCAGAGGACCAGTCGTGCGGGGTACGTGTCGATCTCGGAGCCCATCTCAGAGAAGTCCAGATCTATCGAAACACGTGTCGCCACCGGAGCTTATCTCCTGGAGATCTGTTTTTACTGGACACGTGTCGACCTTGGGGCATGTTCCTGAGGAGGAAAGAGAGGGAAGACCGGCGCCAACACGTGGCGTGCGCGGAGCTCATCTCCGAAGAAGGGGGAGGTCTCGCTCGTGACACGTGGCACAACCGGAACTCGTCTCTGCAGACGAGGAGATACCAGGCCCCGGAGGACACGTGGAGCTTCCGGAGCTCGTCATCACGGAGGTAACGAGTTCTGGAGCGGTTTTTACGCGTAAAAGATACCGGTACGCAACAGAAACCGATCTAAATTCCACGATGTTACTAAAGATAAGATGTTAGGATCCAACAAAGATCTGAATAAGACTCTTATTCGAGATACAATCAGATTAGGACTCTTCTCTTCCCGATTATAAATAGAACCCAAAACCTCTGTCCGAAACCACAAACTTCTCTTTCGACTCCTGAGCCGACGACTTAGAGCCCTAGCCCTAACTCGCCGAGCAAACCATCGCTGAAGCGCAACAAGGGAGATCATCGGAGAAGAACCGAGCGGTCTGAGGAGGACCTCGAAGTCAAGAAGAACGTGAGGTAGGATTTCATTATCATTGTGTTCATCTCTTTGCATTTGTTCTTCAATTCCTTTCGAACAGAAGCCTTCCCGTGGGCAGATCACTTTATTATCAGACAAGATCATCGCCACGTCCACCTTTGATCCGAACACCCCTGTCCATACAAGGCCATGCAAAAGCACGTACAGATCAATCTAATAAAACTAATCATGAGATACCATGCATATGGATCATCGCATCTAGTTTAAGGTTTGTGCATAAATATTGATTGTTGCGAATCCTGTATGCACGTGATCCTACCTAGCAGGACAAGCTCAGGGAGCTGTCTACGACGAACTGCAACAACCAGGTTTTGAGATCCAAGAACAACCGGAACCGCAAGAACAAGGCAAGTGCTCCTTGACCATATTGATCCTATGTTTTGGATAAAACTGTTTTGTTTTGCAAAAAGGTGTGTGTGCTGAGTCAAACATGATGGGAAACCCTTTTTATAGGAGTTTACTAGTATTGGTTAAACCAACCTTGTCGCCTGGGAAGTTTATGAGTCGGGTATGGTTTTTGCTTTATGCTTCGCTGAGTCTATGGGATTGGGAAGCGAGATAGATGTGTCTAGCTAACTGCACTCGTATTGATAATGAGAAACTGATGAATATGGATCGGAGGGAGATCTAGGCAAGACTGGGTTTGTGAATGAGGTAGCATGAGATGGTGGTTTTACTTGCCGTAGATCTAAGGACCGGTTCATGCATGCACATGCCAGGATAACAGTGCCACCACAAGGCCAAGTATGGGTGCGGCTTAGCTGAGTAATTAGGTAAGTTGCTAGAGTGTTATGGATTGTGGAAGGCGCGGGGAATGGGAGTCGAGTGAGGACTGTCCTGGGAACTGCATGGCACAAGAGAGGGCCCGTGGGTGGGAGAATTGGAGATTCTAGCCTGCCGGTGAAACCTTAGTGAGTCCATACATCTAGTAACCCCTTTGTAAAGGCTATTTTGTGATCTCTTGACCATACACCGACGGATGTGTACTGGTATAATGGAGGTTCTGCAGTCGCCGACGGGTGACGAAATCACAAACTTGTGGGTAAAGAGGTGCAAACTCTGCAGAGTCTAAAACTATCATGATAGCCGAGCTTACGGTCACGAGCACCTGGCTAAACTGCCATGATTAGTTGGGATGGTTATAGGGAAAGTTTTTGGTTACGGATTTGGTTACGGATTTGGTTATGGATTTGGTTATGGTTTAGTTGTTGGGACAGTTGAGTCTGGGTGATGAGATGGTTGCATGACTGTTGGGACATGACATGAGATTGGTCTCGGTGTGAGACGAGGTTGAATTACGAGGTGAGATGGTAGCGAATACGAGGA
The DNA here is from genome assembly GCA_030760725.1 of Neostapfia colusana. Classification (NCBI taxonomy): domain Eukaryota; kingdom Viridiplantae; phylum Streptophyta; class Magnoliopsida; order Poales; family Poaceae; genus Neostapfia; species Neostapfia colusana. The sequence continues at coordinate 12,891,098 of JASWHV010000012.1, read as the reverse complement.
GGTATTCGTGAGTATGAATAAAGGATTGGTTAATGTTCGGATGAAACACGGGAAGTGATGGAGGTATGTTGGTAATTTAATACATGTTGGGATTACATCTAAAGTTAAGTTGTTGTTTTAGCATGATTCTACAAATCTGCTTTCCTGCAAATAAGCCTTTTATACCTACCTTGTTTATGAGCTGCATATCATGTGTTTTCCCGCACTTGCTGAGTACATCATTGTACTCAAACTTGCATTATTATTTCGTCATCAACAGCAAGAGAAGGCTATTATGAAGACCAAGTGGAGCACTATGGCGTGTGATCTGCATAGAAATAAGACTTCCGCTGAGAGCATGAGTCCAAGACTCATGAGGTATTGTAATAAATTCTGTTATTCGTGGTGATATATAATCTGAATTCAGTTTGTGGAACGTATGTGTATGTATGATGAACATCCTGGGCACACATATGCATTAGTTCTCGGTTCCGTGGTTTTCCCACTGAATTGAGTGCGTCACACGATAAAGCGCGGAGCTAATTTCCCTTTTACTCCGAATCGGTGAATGCCCTTCATAGGAGATACACGGAGGTATACGTGGTCCCCAACATGGAAGTCTAGAGGACGACGCCTCCTATCCGCATAGCTATTTTGTATGAACTGAGCGGCTTTAAGATTTAGTTGAATAAGCCGTACCCGCTCTTCCGCTTCATTTACGAGATCAATCCCGTAAATAACTCTCTCGCTGGATTCACACCAGTTCAAGGGTGTGCGGCACATCCGGCCGTAGAGAGCTTCATAAGGTGCCATTTTATGCTCGTTTGATAACCATTGTTATACGAGAACTCCGCCAATGGTAAGTGATCATCCCAGCTCTTACCGTGGTGGATGGCACATGCCCTTAGCATATCTTCAAGGATTTGATTCACCCTCAGTTTGCCCATCGGTTTGAGGGTGATACACGGAGCTTCGAATCAATTTAGTTCCCAAGGATGCGTGTAGCTGTTCCCAGAAGTGGGACAGGAACAGCGATCCTCTGTCGGAGACAATGGTACGGGGAACTCCATACAAGCAAAAGATTGGTGCTATGTACAACTCCGCATACTTTTTGGCGCTGTATTTGGTACGCACCGGGATGAAGCGTGCTGATTTGGTTAACCGATCCACGATTACCCAAATCGAATCATGCTTATTAGCCGTGAGAGGTAGTCCAACAATGAAGTCCATACTAATATCCTCCCACTTCCATGCCGGAACGCTTAGCGGTTGTAAGGTCCCCGCTTTCTTCATGCGGTCGGCTTTAACTCGCCGACACGTATCACATTCTGATACGTATTTAGCAACCTCTCTCTTCATCCGGGTCCACCAAAATTTGGTCTTCAGTTCTTGGTACATCTTGTTGCTGCCCGGATGAATAGAAAATCTGGATAAGTGAGCCTCATCCAAAATTTTCTTCCGCAGCCTCATATCACGGGGTACGACTATCCGGTTCTGGAACCATAGAATGTCTTCATCATCTAACCGGAAACATTTCATCTCCCCGTTCTTCAATCTCCTTCTGATATGAGCCATGCCCTTGTCTTTCTTTTGAGCTTCCATGATCTCCTCTCTTATTGTGGGTATGAGAGCCAGATTATGTAAAGCTCCATACGGAACCAAGTAGAGACTTGGTTCTTCCTCTTCTATTGGCGTAATGGTCAGGTTATGAATATGAGACTTCCGGCTGAGTGCATCGGCAACCACATTTGCCTTGCCCGGATGATAATGAATTTCAATCTAATAGTCCTTGATCATCTCCAACCATCGCCGTTGTCGCATATTCAACTCTTTCTGAGTGAATATGTACTTCAAACTTTGTGGTCGGTGTAGAGATGAACCAGATTTCCCAATAGGTAATGTCTCCACATCTTCAAAGCTAACACCACGGCAGCAAGCTCGAGATCATGAGTTGGGTAATGTTGCTCATGATTCCGTAATTGTCGTGATCCATATGCGACCACACGTCCTCCTTCCATGAGTACACAACCAAGCCCGATGCTAGACGCATCACAATAAACATCAAAAGGCTTGGTTGTATCCGGTTGAGCTAAAACCGGGGTTGTTGTGAGGTGTTTCACCAACGCTTGAAAAGCTTCCTCACATGGCTCGTTCCAATCATAATTGATGCCCTTCTTCAGTAGCTCCGTCATAGGTTTGGAGATTTTTGAGAAGCTCGGGATGAACCTCCGGTAATATCCCGCCAAACCCAAGAAGCTACGAACTTCATGGACTGATGTTGGAGACTTCCATTTCAGAACTTGTTCAATCTTGCTTGGATCAACAGCAATGCCTTCTGCTGAAATAATGTGCCCAAGAAATGGCACTTGGTTGATCCAGAATTCACATTTACTAAACTTTGCATAGAGCTTGTGATCTCTCAGTCGTTGGAGCACAATATGCAAATGTTTAGCGTGTTCCTCTTCAGATTTGGAATAGACCAAGATGTCGTCGATGAATACCACGATGAACTGATCCAACTCCGGCATGAACACCGAGTTCATAAGATACATAAAGTGAGCCGGAGCATTGGTCAACCCAAATGACATGACAAGATACTCATAGAGTCCATATCTTGTCGAGAATGCTGTTTTCGGGATATCTTCCGCTCGGATCTTGATTTGATGATACCCCGACCTTAAGTCCATTTTGGAGAAGACTTTAGCACCCACTAGCTGATCAAAAAGAACATCAATTCTTGGTAGTGGATACTTGTTCTTTATTGTCACAGCATTTAAAGGACGATAATCGACGCATAGCCTCAGTGTCTCATCCTTCTTATTTACAAATAAAGCTGAGCAACCCCATGGTGATGAACTTGGACGAATAAACCCCTTGTCCGTCAGATCCTTGAGTTGCTCCTTCAGCTCGGCTAATTCATTCGGAGCCATTTTGTATGGTCTCCGAGAGATCGGCGTGGTTCCCGGCATCAACTCTATTTTGAATTCCACCTCACGCTCAGGTGGTAATCCTGGAAGATCTTTGGGAAACACGTCCGGATATTCACAGACTACCGGAATGTCTTCTAACTCGCACGCCTCGGCATTACATACTTCCGGGTCTTTGGAAACGCTTCGCCGAGATACAATGTTTGACGCCCGTGAAGTGGAGAGTCCAAGTGAACACTCCTGTTCTCGATGTCCAGAACAGCCTTATGGAAGGTCAACCATGATATTCCCAATATGGCATTGATTCCTTGGTCTTCGAGAATGATGAGGGTGGTAGGATAAATTTTTCCACCCAAGCAAAGTGGTGCTCGAGAGACGACTTCATTAGTTGATATGTCTCCACCTGGCGAATGAATAAGGTAAGAACCTTTTGTGGTAGTGGTGGAGATCTGATCCGGGATCACCGTCGCCCTGCTAATGAAGTTATGTGTCGCACCAGAGTCGAATAAAATGACAACCGGCTGTTCATTTAAGGTGAACCTGCCGGCTAGAACAGGTCCTCCCTTTGGCAAATCATCGACTGACACATAATTAACTGTCCCCACTTTTGACATAGCTTTTCTTGGCTGTCCAAGATCACTTTTTGAACTGGACCCGCAGACATAACGTTGCTGCTCGGTTCAGTTGCTTCATTGACGTTGAATTCATTGTCAACGTGAAGTGGAACAGCACTTGGTTCAGCTGAGAAATCACCTTGTTCATCTTCAACCTCTTGAGGGAAAAAGTATTCTGGTGCACCTTGTTGATACTGAGGTGCATAAGAAATAAGTTGCTGCTGCGGTGGAGGTGAACAAGACCTCTGTGGAGTATACGAGTTGTCATACTCCAAGAATGGCTGCACTCTTTGTGGAACCTCTCGACAGGAAGATGAGCGGATTACCCACCGATACTTCTAAGGTAGATGATTGCATTCATTCAGCGATGAGTCCCTCTCCCTCTTCTCTTTAAGGTAGAGGTTGGAATAATATTCCTGAGTGATAGCACAGCTCACCAACTCATCAAAATTCTCTTGGCTAACTTGAGCCAAATCACATCGCAGCCTAGCGGTCAGCCCTCGGTAGAAATGATAACCCTTCAAATATGGTGGTTTCACATAGTCAGGGACATATTGAGCTAAGCGATTGAATTCCTTCGCATACTCAATAACACTCATGTCCCCTTGCTTCAGACTCCAGAAATCATCCAGACTGGTTTGCATTATGCCCGCAGGGATGAAACGAGCACGAAATGCAGACTGGAACTCCGCCCATGTGACACGATGCCCTGCTGGTTGGACAGCAAGGTAGTCTGCTCACCATGCTCCAGCAAAGCCGTGAAGCTGCTGAGTGGCATATAGCGCCTTCCAGAAGTCATCACATCGGATCAACCCAAACTTGGACTCAATGACACGTAATCTGTGATTTGCTTCACAATGGTCAGCTGCCTCAGAAAATACCGGCGGTTGTGTCGCCAAGAAATCCAGATACGTGCTCTGGATTGGCATGTGACGTTGAGCTTCTCGATTTATGCCTTGCTGAACGAGAGTTTGGAGAGTTTCATTCATCTTCGCCATAATTTCAGCCAATCCGGTTGGCGATGGCTCTTGTGATAAAGTCGAGTCATTCCCACCTCGACTTGAACCTCCAACCTCCATTTGAGGATGTGTGCGTACCATACTGCACGAAACAAAATTTTGAGTCAATCAAAATTCTATCTCAGTAGTAAGTAAAGATAAGTAAAACATGAACATGTAATGAACTTTATGAAAGCATAACCACATTCATATTTAAACGAATCTTAAGTACGCTAAACTAATCAGCGGGACTACCCTGACCAGTTCACACAAACTCCAAATTTTACTCAAGTTATCAACAGAGTCTTGACTTGAGTTCAATACCAAAGTTTTAGTGAACTTCAGTAACCTTCCAACGGTGTATCATGGGCTCCTTAAGAATTTTTCTACAGAAAGTTATGGCTTAAAAACAGAAAGGTCCAGAGAGGTTTTTGCTACTGTCCTGGTTCTGAACAGCTTGCCTTCAACTGGACTTTTCACCAACTTAACGTGTGATTTTGCTCTGGAGGTCTACAAAGAAGTTGTAGAGCACTTAAACATCTTTCCAGAACTGTATAATACACCTTAATTGGTTAAAGCTACTCAGAGTTATGCTCTGTTAAATCCAGCAAGAATTCCTGCCAGAAACAGAGCACTCTATTTTTGAAAACTTTGACACCTAGTTATACTCTCATTTGAGTCTTAGCTCAGAATAAGAGTTGAGTAACTAATATTTGTTTCAAACTTCCATTTTTAGTTGAAAGTTAGTTCATGAATAATTTCTTAATAGGGAAGAGGTTATTAAGTGTAGTACGGTGTCGATGCACCGTAGGAAACATGTCGGTACTGCGTTGCCTCACCAAAAGAAAAATCCTAACTGGATTACACCGGCATATACGTATGATCAGTGGAACTAAGACGATCTCTCGCATGCGTGTACTACACGGGATACGTACGTGGTTAGTACCTGCAGAAAAACACTCAATAGTGGTGCACTCAAATGTTGTTTCATTTCGGGCAGTTCCATTTTTGAAAGTAAATACAAACGCCTGTATCATTGTCATACGGCCGTCCTTGAGTTAAGCCACGTCTCAAGGTACATGATCGTGTTTCAACACGACACGACGGGGAACCCGAGTAGATCATGAACGGGTCGTCACCGTTGGGAATGTTATCAACCCAACGGATACCACCTACTGCCCTGCAGGGCACGCCGATGGCAAGCGCTGCGTATGTCCTCCTGGGCTATTTCCAGACGAACACACTATCGCGTTACTGACCACACGATGGGGTCTCCACTTACTTGCCTAATGCATGCTAGGGATCAGTGTTTCATATGAACTCAGGAACATGAAGAGTTCAAGAGTTTCATATTGACGTCTCACACCAAGCTGTGAGATCTAACCCTAAACCACTTTCCTCGTCAGGGGAGCTAACCGAAATTGAACCGCTTTCGGTGGCGTTCCTTACCATGTTTACCTGAGCGTAGGTGTGTCGTTACAGCATCAAAATTCAGAATTATAACAAATATGTTAGTCATGCCACTTTAAGTAACTATACTACTATAGTCCTTATGTGGGCCTAATATCGTTTCCTAACCATATTCTAAGTTTTTGTCGTAATACGATCCTTATTCCGTACGCTATTACCAATGCGGCTCTGATACCACGCTGAGAGGGCCCGGTCCCGATCACGGGGCCGTGTCGCCTCGCCCGGGGATCACATTGGGTGGTGCCGTGTTATGCGGCACCCAACAGCACACATATAAGGAACACTGTATTACATAAATCAAAAGCGGAAACTTACAATTATTCTTTGTAAATAATTTACATAAAATAGCTACAGCGGAAGTCTATAAACAGCTCACGTCGAATATCTAAGAAGCATTCGAGAAGAGGGCCAGCCCGCGGACTCCTCTCGCTAGCAACACGAAGACATGGCAGCGGCTAGGTTCTCCAAGTGTGACATGACTCGGAAGTTCCCGAGTCTCACCAGACAACCTTCTTTATAGCGTCGATGTTTACCTGCAAAACCACTTATATAGCAAGAGTGAGCACAAAGGCTCAGCAAGACTTAACCGTCTCTCCTATAGCATGCAACTCTACATGAGGGAAACTTAAGAACTAATCCTGTAATTTGCAAAAAGACTCGCCTACGAGTTCATCCTTAACTTTCAGATTTTTAGCCATTATAGTAGTGACCTTGTGCCCAGCAACATTGGAACTCCACAATTAAACAAGAAACGCTTCATTCCAATGTTACTTGTCCCAAGGTGAAAAATAACTTTAGTTTGCTCTATCTTTACTTCAAACATGGTTTTCATGCAATTTATAGTTAGCGTAACAGCATTTAAAACTTTGCAAACTATTCTCACACAACTTGATTACTACGTCACAGCGCAGTGAGCAAGCGGTACTCATAACCGCGAGGGACGGTGATTCGAATCAAACACTACCCGGATAACTTGACACATACGCCCGCCTCTGAAGACCCAACTCTAGCATCCTTCATTACGTCGTATGTGGCAACCTTTCTCAGGCCACTAAACTGTAGAACCGGTCGCGCCGTCTCGGGCTCATAGGTCTAATGAGACGATGTGGTATGCCTCTACAATCCAGTAAACCTGGTACATCGGTTTCCTGGTTCCCATATATCAGTAAGCCTCCGGTACACAACTCAATACTTGCTCCCAGGGCCACATACGCTTCGGTCCTTGACCGACACGGGCAGAGCTACTCAACCAAGACCTCGTCTTGTCGCTACCTAACTCTCCTGCCCGGTCTCATCTTTAGAAATGTAAATTTTAGTTTGCCTCTCTTGCCAACCCCACTTATGTGGTCCTAAAACAAAGCTCGCGAGTAGATTCCAACTACTCATCTTCTACCGGATGTCCTAGCCTATTTAGCATGGCCTTATTCTACAGCGATGACACCATTCTACCCTTGACCTCAGGGTTCAATTTTTGGTTATGCAAGTGGAGTGTAAAAACATCCTTAACCTAATGCACATACAAACCTTGACCCATAGTGGTAAACAAAGGAAAAACTTTAAAAACAACTTAAGTGCAAACAGGGGCTTACCTTGGTTTTGCAGGTGACTAAAGTAAGATGATTATGAAGTTAGTTGCTGCTGCCTTGAAGCTGAATCACTGCCTTCTTGCTTCTTGATCCAAGCTCAACTCCTCCTCCTTCACTTTCCACGTCTAATCACTACACGTTATAAATGTGTATACATGTTTAATTATAAAACTTTTGCTAACAAGTTCTAAAGACAAGTTTAAAACTGGAAACTTGTTTAAGAATTTAAAATGACACTGGGGCTGGTGGTTTGGGTGTGTGTTTAAGCACTCTCATCAAGTGAGAAGTGAGGTTCATCACTTGGGTGGTGATCACCTATTTGGTTGAACAGAACACTACTGATCCAGGGCTCCAATGGAGCTGGAAATTTCTTGTGAGTTCTTTGTCACAAGAAAGTCCTCTGGACCAAAATTCAAAATATTTCACTAAGTAGATCACCCAGAACAATTCCCTAAGCATTTAGGCAAGAAGGAATTAACTCAAAATAAATTTGCACTTTCTTGCAAATTCAAGTGAACCACAATTTCAGACATAGCTCAGGGAGGATGCATGAATTTTCCTAGGATTTTTGGAGCTCAGGAATGCCCAGAACTGAATTTCCAAGTTTTGGAAATTCTCTGAAAATGTTTCTGTGTTCATTTGAATACTGAAACTTGAAATAAGAATTACCCCAACTAAATCAACTCCAAATGAGCTGAAACTTTTAAAGTAGTTTCCTAATATCCTAAAGAATATCCTGGCCAAATTTGGGATTTTTTTGATGAACCAAACTCCCTCCAAAATTCTTTTGCTGAAACTTTTAAAGACTTTTCCAGAATTTTCTTTTGGTTTTCATGCAAATTGGGTTGCATATTTGGATAGAGTTTTTCATCCTGAATCCAACCCAATTTGAATCACTAAATTTGGAGCTTCCTAGCAAAAGTTATGAGGTTCTAAAGTTTAAACTAAATCTGGAAATTCAAACTAATCGGGAAATATTCAAACTCTGACTGTGGGTCCATCCTACACGTGTCAGCCGCTGGAACTGAGCCACACGGGGCCACAGGTCCTTTCCCACGCTGTCACAGTTTGATCCAGGGCCACAGAGGATCCCGCATGTTTAACCCCAGCCGCTGACGAGTGGGGCCGAAGGGGGTCTTCTTCTTCCTCGGCCGATTTCCCGCGCCTCCCCTTCGCCGGCGCTCCACTGGAGCTCGCCAGACCCGGTTTCCCGGCCGCCTCTTGGCCGGAGACTCGCCGCCTGTGAGTTTGGGAGGTCGGGGAACATATCTACGGGGTTGGCTCGGGCTGCCGGTGACCGGACTATCCTCGGCGACGAGCCGCGGCCTTCAGTGACGATGGGTGCCGTCGCCCGGCCCTTGTAGCCCGCTAACAGCTCAACCGAACCGCCCAAAAGTACCATCAGAGGATGGGCTAGCTCGGCATGGCCTCAACGTGGCTCAGAAACGACGGCAAGTTGAGGCTCACCTTGTGCCCGAGTGCCCCCGCCATGATCGCCGATCGGAAAGCTCAAAATTAGCCACTAACACTGGGTTTCTAGCTAGGGTTGCAGAGGGGATCGAATCGCCCTCGAGTATAGATCCTTTGAGCACAGTTTAGTGAACTGAAGCAGAGAATGGAGTGGGAATTTGAAGATTTTATACTGGAACGTCGTCCTCTGGCCGCCGGCGAAGTTTTCCCGAATTCTCGCTCGGTGGTTCACGGATTTTCTTGAGGTTTGGAGGTGAGCAGCACGGGGCCACAGCGCGTCCGGGGACGCTGGCACTTGTTCGTGACAGGCGCTAGACTCAGCTGTCCACGGGAGCTCTCTCGCCGGTTCTCTTTCGGCTGCCGCACGAACACGGCACCCTTGCGGCAGAGAGGCCCAACCTCGGTCGCTTTTGTGTCGGGGAGAAGAAGAGTGGGCGCGTGGTGCTGTAAAGCAGCTCGGAGGGAGGCTGTGCACCGGTTTTCACTGGGTTCTGCTGGAGCACCGGGGAGCGGCGGCAGCGTACTGTTCGGCTGTTACTTGGGGAGAGGCAGGGCACACACCTCGCTTAAGGGCTACTTCACACGCTGAGGACGAGTGAACCGCCGAGTCGATCGCCAGCGCGAGAATGAAACCAGGAGGTGTCCTCCCCGTGGAGTGACGGTGGTGCCTGCAGCCCTCTCGGCAGCTCGGGTGGGAACCGATACACAGAGGCAGACTTAAGCAGTAAGTTATAACCCCCCCTCTCAATGACAAGTGGGGCCACAACTCCCCTCTGCCCCAGAAGATCTCCAAATTTTGACTCATTGCAAATTCAGGTATGAGGGATCCAAATTCAAAAGCTATTTGGCCATTTGACAAGTTGTGCCTCAGTTTCAAATTTAAATTCAAATTTGGATGAAATTTACAAGTCCCTTTGATGTAACTATCATAGCACTTCCAAATTTGCCCAGAGTTTGCCTTCCCCATAAATTGAACCTGAAGAATTCAATTATGCCTTCTGATGCTTCAGTTGGCCACTGCAAATACAACTTCTTTAACAACAGTTTGAATTTCCTCTTTTGAAAATGCCCTTCTTCTTTTTGAAGTGACCCTCTTAATTCAAACTGAATTCAAAGTTTTATTGCACATGCCAACACTTTCATGAGTAAGCAAAAGTTTTTGTAAGTCCCATTTCTTGTATATAAACTCAACTTTATTCATAGCTCAAGTTTTCTATTTACAAGTTTTGGGAATTTTACAATGAGGACATCACAACGGTGGATACTCACATTGATATACTGAGGTGGCCCGACCTCCATCACGGGGCCGTGCCGCCTCGCCCGAGGAATCGAATTGGGTGGTGCCGTGTTATGCGGCACCCAACAGCACACATATAAGGAACACAGTATTACATAAATCCAAAGCGGAAGCTTACAATTAATCTTTGTAAATAATTTACATAAAATAGCTACAGCAGAAGTCTATAAACAGCTCACGATGAATATCTAAGAAGCACTCGAGAAGAGATCCAGCCCGCGGACTCCTCTCGCTAGCAACACGAAGACATGGCAGCGGCTAGGTTCTCCACGTGTGACATGACTCGGAAGTTCCCGAGTCTCACCAGACAACCTTCTTTATAGCATCGATGTTTTCCTGCAAAACCACTTATATAGCAAGAGTGAGCACAAAGGCTCAGCAAGACTTAACCATCTCTCCTAAAGCATGCAACTCTACATGAGGGTAACTTAATACCTAATCCTGTAATTTGCGAAAAGACTCGCCTACGAGTTCATCCTTAACTTTCAGATTTTAGCCATTATAGTAGTGACCTTGTGCCCAGCAACATTAGAATTCCACAATCAAACAAGAAACGCTTCATTCCAATGTCACTTGTCCCAAGGTGGAAAATTAACTTTAGTTTGCTCTATTCTCTACTTCAAACAAGGTCTTCATGCAACTTTAACATAATCATAGCAGCAATTATACTTTTGCAAACTGTTTCCACACAAGTTGATTACTACGTCACAACATGGGAGCAAGCGGTACTCAATAACCGCGAGGGACGGTGATTCGAATCAAACACTACCCGGATAACTCGACACATACGCCCGCCTCTGAAGACCCAACTCTGGCGTCCTTTATTACGTCGTATGTGGCAACCTTTCTCAGGACACTAGACTGTAGAACCGGTCACGCCGTCTCGGGCTCATAGGTCTAACGAGACAATGTGGTATGCCTCTACAACCCAGTGAACCTGGTACATCGGTTTCCTGGTTCCCATATATCAGTAAGCATCCGATACACAACTCAATACTTGCTCCTGGACGCGGCATACGCATCGGTCCTTAACCGACACAGGCAGAGCTACTCGACCAAGACCTCGTCTTGTCGCAGCCTAACCCCTCTGCCCGGTCTCATCTTTAGAAATGTAAACTTTAGTTTGCTTCCTTCCCCAATCACACTTTTGATATTCTGAACTATAGCTCGCGAGTAGATTCTAACTACTCGTCTTCTACCGGATGCCCTAGTCTATTTAGCATGGCCTTATTCTACAGCGATGACATAATTCTACCCTTGATCCCAGGGTTCATTTTGGTCAAGCAAGTGGAGTATAAAACATCCTTGACCTAATGCACATACAAACTTTTACCAATAGTAATGAACAAAGGGAAAACTTTGAAAATAACTTAAGTGCAAACCGGGGCATGCCTTGGTTTTGCAGGTGACTAAAGTCAGTTGAGATGAAGTTAGTTGCTGATGATGACTTGAAGCTTAACCCCTGCCTTCTTGCTCCTTGATCAAATCTTCACTTATCCCCGTTTAACCACTACATGTTATGAATATGTATACATGTTTAATTATAAAACTTTTTGCTAGAAAGTGCTAAAGACAAGTTTGAAACTGGAACTTTGTTTAAGAATTTAAATTGAAACTGGGTGGTGGTTTAGGTGTGTGTTTGAGTACTATCATCAAGTGAGAAATGAGGTTCATCACTTGGGTGGGGGACCAACTATTGGTTGAACAGAACACCAATGATCCAGGGCTCCAATGGAGCTGGAAATTTTCTTGTGAGTTCCTTGTCACAATAAAGTCCTCTGGACCAAAATTCAAAACATTTCACTAAGTGGATCACCCGGAACAATTCCTTAAGTATTTAAGCAAAAAGGAATTAATTCTAATTAAATTTGCAATTTCATGTAAAATTCAAGTGAACTATAATTTCATACATAGCTCAGGGAGTATGCATGAATATTCCTAGGATTTTTGGAGCTAAGGAATGACTAGAATTGAATTTCCAAGTTTTGGGAATTTCCTGAAAATGTTTCTGTATTCATTTGAATACAGAAATTTGGAATTAGAATTACCCTAACTAAATCAACTCCAAATGAGCTGAAACTTTTACAGGAGTCTCCTAATACCCCAAAGAATATCCTGGCAAAATTTGGGGAATTTTGGATGAACCAAACTCCCTCTAAAATTCTTTTGCTGAAAAGCTTTAAAACATTCTCCAGAATTTTCTATTGGTTTTCATGCAAATTGGGTTGCATATTTAGATAGAGTTTTACCTCCTGAATCCAACCCAATTTGAATCACTAATTTTGGATCTTCCTAGCAAAAGTTATGAATTTCTGAAGTTGTAATGGAAACTGGACATTTTCCTTTGAATTGTAATTGCAACCAGTGGCTGACAATTGGGCCCACGGGGATTTAAATGGACCAGTCACTGACTAGCCACATCGGGGCCACAGACTATTTACATGTGGACACACTAAATCCGGCCTCACAGCTGATCCGATTTAGGTTTCACTGTGACTGACATGTGGGGCCGGTCCCTTCTTCAACCTCCGGCTCTTCCCTCTTTCCCGCGCCCGCGCTCGCTCGCCAGCAAGAAATCCCCCTTTCAGTTCCCCCGTTCCCCGTTCGTCTCCCGGCCCGAAGTCCGCCGCCTGGGGGTTTTTGAGGCCGGGAAAGCCATTTCCGGGGTCTGCGCGGGCTGTAGAGGACCGCAAGGGGTCGGGCGACGGGCAGCGGCATCGGCCCTTGTCCGGCGACGTCGGCCGGCCTCCATACCGACCCAAATCCGTGGATTTCTTGCTCCAGAGCACCAGTGACTCATGGCCGAGGTCGTCATGCAAGCAACCGAGCTCGGAAACGCCCCCAACTACCAAGTCATCGTGCGACCTAGCTTAAAAACGGGTGTCCGACGCTAAAACTTGAAGACCACCGTCGAGGCTCTACTTTTCTTCCGGATTTTTGATGTCAGCGACGCCCCAGGATGTCTCTAGCCTAAACCGTGATCAGAATGAGCAAAGAACTGCTGTTGATCACGAATTTTGAGAAATCCCCCCACCACGGCTTATGGACACCTCGTCGGTTTTTCTAGAAATTCCCGGGCTACCGTGGATGAATTGCCTAGGGTCTTTGGCAGTGTGAAGAGGAGGGAATGATGCACCTTTTTGCTGTTGAACTCGGGTTGTGACACGGCCTGTATCGCCGGGGCGTCGAGGAGGCGCGGCGGTGACTCCCACTGAACTCCGATGAAAATAATTCGGCTGTGCACCGCTCACAGAGGCTGTTGGGTCGGCTGAGCCCGCTCGAGGAGTGCCCGGGGATTCTTGCTCCCGTTCCCACGCTCTCTGATGGTCACGCAAGGGACGAGCGGCACCGGTTGAAGCTCAGTCCGAGTATCGGTCGAGCGGCAGGAAATTCGGCCCGTGTGTACTCCTCTCGGGGAAATAGGGAAGGGACCGAGGTTGAGGTCGAAGTGTATCGTTTGCCTTGCTCTGCTGAGGTGTTACACGCGGGAGACATCGACCACGGGGGCTGCACGTCGACTCCTCGGTGGCGCCTCGAGCCCGCTCGGCCACTCGGGTGAGAGCCGATTCATAGAAGCAGACTTAAGCAGTAAGTAATACTCCCCCCCTCTCAATGACAAGTGAGGCCCATCACTCCCCTCTGCCCCAAAAGATCTTCAATTTCTGACCTAGTGCAAATTCAGCTCTGAGGAACTCAAATCCAAAAGTTATTTTTCAATTTGACAAGTTGTTCCTCAGATTTAAGTTTTAAATTCAGATTTGGATGAAATTTGCAAGTTCCTTTGATATTCATATCAAAGCACCTCCAAATTTGCTCCAAATTTGCCCCCTCTACAATTTGAACCTGGGGAGTTCGAATATGCCCTCTGATCTATGAGTTGGTCATTGCAAATACAACTTTTTAAACATCAGTTTGCATTTTCCTTTTTGGAGATGGCCCCTCCTCTTTTTGGAAGTGACCCTCTTAATTCAAACTGAATTCAAAGTTTTATTGCTCATGCCAACACTTTCATGAGTAAACAAAAGTTTTTGTAAGTCCCATTTCTTTCATATAAACTCAACTTTATTCATAGCTCAAGTTTTTGTATTTACAAGTTTTGGGACTTTTACATTCCTCCCCCCTTAAAAAGAATCTCGTCCCGAGATTCATGATTAAGGACACGGTCGAGAGGACAACTACTACATATAAGCCTCTAGCAACTCCGGATGATTGCGTTGCAAATACTCCTCGCTTTCCCATGTTGCTTCGTCGGACGTGTGATTTTCCCATAGCACCTTGAAAAATCGCAGCGTCCGGCTTCTGGTCTCGCGAGTCTTTTCATCAATTATCCGGGTTGGATGCTCAACATAGGTGAGGTCCGACTTCAAATCTGCTACGTCATCCGTGAGAATCTCTGTTGGAACTTTTACACACTTCCGCTACTGAGATATGTGGAAGACGTTATGCACTCCGGCTAAGGCTGCCGGTAGCTCCAAACAGTATGCCACGGGTCCACACCTTTCAATGATTGCGAAGGGACCGATAAAACGTGGAGCTAATTTCCCTTTCACTCTGAATCGGTGAATGCCCTTCATAGGAGATACGCGGAGGTATGCGTGGTCTCCAACTTGAAAGTTCAGAGAACGACGTCTCTTATCCACATAGCTCTTTTGCCTGGATTGAGCGGCTTTAAGATTTGCTTGAATAAGCCTTACCCGCTCTTCAGCTTCATTTACGAGGTCAACCCCGTAAATCACTCTCTCGCCGTAGAGAGCTTCATAAGGCGCCATTTTGATACTTGATTGATACCCGTTGTTATATGAGAACTCCGCCAACGGTAAGTGATCATCCCAGCTCTTACCGTGGTGGATGCCACATGCTCTCAGCATATCTTCAAGTATTTGATTCACCCTCTCAGTTTGTCCATCGGTTTGAGGGTGATACGCGGAGCTTCGAATCAATTTAGTTCCCAAGGATGTGTGTAGCTGTTCCCAGAAACGGGATACGAACAGCGATCCTCTGTCGGAGACAATGGTACGGGGAACTCCATGCAAACATAAGATTCGTGCTATGTATAACTCCGCATACTGCTTGGCGCTGTAGTTGGTATGCACCGGAATGAAACGTGCCGATTTGGTTAATCGGTCAACGATTACCAAATCGAATTATAATGGTGGAAGGTCATCGGCAACCCAATGATGAAATCCATACTCAAGTCTTCCCACTTCCATGCCGGTATTTGTAGCGGTTGCAGCAGGCCCAACTTTCTTCACATGGTCGGCCTTAACTCTTCGACACGTATCACATTCTGAAACATATTTTGCATCTTCACGTTTCATACGTGTCCACCAAAACTTCTTCCGGAGGTCTTGGTACATTTTATTGCTGCCAGGATGAATAGAAAATTTGGATAAGTGAGCTTCATCCAAAATTTTCTTCCGCAGCCTCATATCACGGGGTACGACTATCCGGTCCTTGAACCACAAGGTATCTTCATCATCTAACCAGAAACATTTCACCTCCCCGTTCTTCAACCTCCTTTTGATATGAGTCATGCCCTTGTCTTTCGTTTAAGCTGCCATAACCTCCTCTTATATTGTGGGTATGAGGGCTAGGTTATGCAGAGCTCCATATGGAACCAAGTAGAGACTTGGTTCTTCCTCTTCTATTGGCGTGATGGTTAGGTTATGGACATGAGACTTCCGGCTGAGTGCATCGGCAACCACATTTGCCTTTCCCGGATGATAATGAATTTCAATCTCATAGTCCTTGATCAGCTCCAACCATCACCGTTGCCACATATTCAACTCCTTTTGAGTGAATATGTACTTCAAACTTTTGTGGTCGGTGTAGAGATGAACCAGATTTCTCAATAGGTAATGTCTCCACATCTTCAAAGCTAGTACCACGGCAGCAAGCTCGATATCATGAGTTGGATAATGTTGCTCATGATTCCGTAACTGCCGTGATCCATATGCGACCACGCGTCCGCCTTGCATGAGTACACAACCAAGCCCGACGCCGGATGCATCACAATAAACATCAAAAGGCTTGGTTGTATCCGGTTGAGCTAGGACCGGGGCTGTTGTGAGGTGTTTTACCAACGCTTGAAAAGCTTCCTCACATGGCTTGCTCCAATCATACTTGATGCCCTTCTTCAGTAGCTCCATCATAGGTTTGGAGATTTTTGAGAAGCTCGGGATGAACCTCCGGTAATATCCCGCCAAACCCAAGAAGCTACGAACTTCATGGACTGATGTTGGAGACTTCCACTTCAGCACTTGCTCAATCTTGCTTGGATCAACAGCAATGCCTTCTGCTGAAATAATGTGCCCAAGAAATGGCACTTGGTTGATCCAGAATTCACATTTACTAAACTTTGCATAGAACTTGTGATCTCTCAGTCGTTGGAGCACAATATGCAAATGTTTAGCGTGTTCCTCTTCAGATTTGGAATAGACCAAGATGTCGTCGATAAATACCACGACGAACTGATCCAGCTCCGGCATGAACACCGAGTTCATAAGGTACATAAAGTGGGCCGGAGCATTGGTCAACCCAAATGACATGACAAGATACTCATAGAGTCCGTATCTTGTCGAGAATGCTGTTTTCGGGACATCCTCCGCTCGAATCTTGATTTGATGATATCCCGACCTTAAGTCCATCTTAGAAAAGACTTTAGCACCCACTAGCTGATTGAAGAGGATATCAATTCTTGGTAGTGGATACTTGTTCTTTATGGTCACAGCATTCAAAGGACGATAATCGACGCATAGCCTCAGCGTCTCATCCTTCTTCTTCACAAATAAAGCTGAGCAACCCCATGGTGATGAACTTGGACGAATAAACCCCTTGTCCATCAGATCCTTGAGTTGCTCCTTCAATTCTGCTAACTCACTCGGAGCCATTTTGTATGGTCTCCGAGAGATTGGCGTGGTTCCCGGTATCAACTCTATTTTGAACTCCACCTCGCGCTCAGGTGGTAGACCTGGAAGATCTTCGGGAAACACGTCCGGATATTCACGGACTACCGGAATGTCTTCTAACTTGCAAACCTCGGCATTACATACTTCCGGGTTTTTGGAAATCGCTTCGCCGAGATACAATGTTTGACGTCCGTGAAGTGGAGAGTCCAAGTGAACACTCCTATTCTCGATGTCCAGAACAGCCTTATGGAAGGTCAACCATGATATTCCCAATATGGCATTGATTCCTTGGTCTTCGAGAATGATGAGGGTGGTAGGATAAATTTTTCCACCCAAACAAAGTGGTGCTCGAGAGACGACTTCATTAGTGGATATGTCTCCACCTGGCGAATGAATAAGGTATGAACCTTTTGTGACAGTGGTGGAGATCTGATCCCGGATTACCGTTGTCCTGCTAATGAAGTTATGTGTTGCATCAGAGTCGAATAAAATGACAACCGGCTTGTCATTTAAGGTGAACCTGCCGGCAAGAACAGGTCCTCCCTTTGGCAGATCATCGACTGACACATAATTGACTGTTCCCATTTTGGACATAGCTTTTCTTGGCTGTCCAAGATCACTCTGTGGAACTGGACCCGCAGACACATTGTTGCTGCTCAGTTCAGTGGCTTCATTGACATTGTGAAGTGGGACAGCACTTGGTTTAGCTGAGAAATCACCTTGTCCATCTTCAACCTCTGGAGGGTAATAATATTCTAGTGCACCTTGTTGATACTGAGGTGCATAAGAAATAATTTGCTGCTGCGGTGGAGGTGAATATGACCTCTGTGGAGTAGAAGAGTCGTCACACTCCCAGAATGATTGCACCTCTTGTGGAATCTCTCTACCGGAAGGTGAACAGATTACCAACCGATACTTCTGAGGCAGACGATTGTCTTCATCTTGTGATGAGTCCCTCTCCCTCTTTTCTTTGAAGTAGAGATTGAAATAATATTCCTGAGTGATAGCACAGCTCACAAACTCATCAAAATTCTCTTGGCCAACTTGAGCCAATTCACATCGCAGCCTAGCAGTCAGCCCTCGGTAAATGTGATAACCCTTCATGGATGGTGATTTCACATAGTCAGGGACATATTGAGATAAGCGATTGAATTCCTTCGCATACTCAATAACGCTCATGTCCCCTTGTTTCAGACTCCAGAATTCATCCAGATAGGTTTGCATTATGCCCGCAGGAATGAAACGAGCACGAAATGCAGCCTGGAACTCCTCCCATGTGACACGATGCCCTGCTGGTTGGACAGCTAGGTAGTCTGCCCACCATGCTCCAGCAAAGCCATGAAGCTGCTGAGCGGCATATAGAGTCTTCGAGAATTCATTGCATCGGATCAACCAAAACTTGGACTCAATGACACATAACCAGTGATTTGCTTCACAATGGTCAGCCGCCTCGGAGAATACCGGCGGTTGTGTCGCCAAGAAATCCAAATATGTGCTCTGGGTTGGCAGGTGACGTTGAGCTTCTCGATCTATGCCTTGCTCAACTAGAGTTTGGAGAGTTTCATTCATCTTCGCCATAATTTCAGCCAATCCGGTTGGCGATGGCTCTTGTGATGAAGTCGAGTCATTCCCACCTCGACTTGAACCTCCAATCTCCATTTGAGAGTGTGCGCGTACCATACTGCAAGAAACAAAATTTTGAGTTAATCAAAATTCTATCTCCGTAGTAAGTAAAGATAAGTAAAACATGAATATGTCATGAACTTTATGAAAGCATAACCACATTCATGTTTTAACAAATCTTAAGTACGCTTAACTAATCGACGGGTCTACCCTTACCAGTTCACACAAACTCCAAATTTTACTCAAGTTATCAACAGATTCTTGACTTGTGTTCAACACCAAAGTTTTAGTAAACTTCAGTATCTTTCCAAAGAGTACTTATAGGCTTCTTAAAGATTTTTCTACAGGAAGTTATGGCTTAAAACCAGAAAGGTCCAGAGAGGTTTTTGCTACTGTCCTGGTTTGAACAGTTTGCCTTCAACTGGACATTTCACCAACTTAAAGTGTGATTTTGCTCTGGAGGTCTACAAAGAGATTGTAGACCACTTGAAAATATTTCCAGAACTGTATCATACACCTTAATTGGGTCAATCTACTCAGAGTTATGCTCTGTTAAAGTCCAGCAAGAATTTCTGCCAGAAACAGGGCACTCTGTTTTTGAAAACTTTGATACCTAGTTATACTCTCATTTGAATCTTAGCTCAAAATAAGAGTTCAGTAGCTACTACTTGTTTCAAACTTCCATTTTTAGTTGAAAGTTAGTTCATGAATCATTTGTTCATAGGAAAGAGGTTATTAAGTTTAGCACGGTGCCGATGCACGTAAGAACATGTCGGTACTACGTTGCCTCACCAAAGAAAATCCTACTCCGGATCATACCGGCATATACGTATTATCAGTGGCACTAAGACGGTCTCTCGCACACGTGTACTACACGGGATAAGTACGTGGTTAGTACCTGCATAAGAACACTCAATAGTGGTGCACTCAAGGGTTGTTTCATCTCAGGCAGTTCCATATTTGAAAGTAAATACAAACGCCCGTATCATTGCCATACGGCCGTCCTTGAGTTAAGCCACGTCTCAAGGCACGTGATCGTGTTTTAACACCACACGACGGGGAACCCGAGTATGTCATGAACGGGTCATCACGGTTGGGAATGTTATCAACCCAACGGATACCACCTACTGCCCTGCAGGGCACGCCGATGGCAAGCGCTGCGTATGTCCTCCTGGGCTATATCCAGATGAACACACTCTCGCGTTACTGACCACGCGATGGGGTCTCCACTTACTTGCCTAATGCACGCTAGGGATCAGCGTTTCATATGAACTCAGGAACATGGAGAGTCCAAGAGTTCATATTGACGTCTCACACCAAGCTGTGAGATCTTTCCCTGAACCACATTCCTCGTCAGGGGAGCTAACCGAAATTGAACCGCTTTCGGTGGCGTTCCATACCATGTTTACCTGAGCGTAGGTGCGTCGTTACATAATGAAAATTCAGAATTAAAACACATAAGTTAGTTCTGCCACTTTAAGTAACTATACTACTATAGTCCTTATTTGGGCCTAATACCGTTTCCTCACCGTATCCTAAGTTTTTGTCGCAATACCATCCTTACTCCGTGTGCTATTACCAATGCGGCTCTGATACCACGCTGAGGTGGCCCGACCTCCATCACGGGGCCGTGCCGCCTCGCCCGAGGAATCGCATTGGGTGGGGGGCCGTGTTATGCGGCACCCAACAGCACACATATAAGGAACACAGTATTACATAAATCCAAAGCGGAAGCTTACAATTATTCTGTAAATAATTTACATAAAATAGCTACAGCAGAAGTCTATAAACAGCTCACGATGAATATCTAAGAAGCACTCGAGAAGAGATCCAGCCCGCGGACTCCTCTCGCTAGCAACACGAAGACATGGCAGCGGCTAGGTTCTCCACGTGTGACATGACTCGGAAGTTCCCGAGTCTCACCGGACAACCTTCTTTATAGCATCGATGTTTTCCTGCAAAACCACTTATATAGCAAGAGTGAGCACAAAGGCTCAGCAAGACTTAACCGTCTCTCCTAAAGCATGCAACTCTACATGAGGGTAACTTAAGACCTAATCCTGTAATTTGCGAAAAGACTCGCCTATGAGTTCATCCTTAACTTTCAGATTTTAGCCATAATAGTAGTGACCTTGCGCCCAGCAACATTGGAATTCCACAATCAAACAAGAAACGCTTCATTCCAATGTCACTTATCCCAAGGTGGAAAATTAACTTTAGTTTGCTCTATTCTCTACTTCAAACAAGGTTTTCATGCAACTTTAACATAATCATAGCAGCAATTATACTTTTGCAAACTGTTTCCACACAAGTTGATTACTACGTCACAACATGGGAGCAAGCGGTACTCAATAACCGCGAGGAACGGTGATTCAAATCAAACACTACCCGGATAACTCGACACATACGCCCGCCTCTGAAGACCCAACTCTGGCGTCCTTCATTACGTCGTATGTGGCAACCTTTCTCAGGACACTAGACTGTAGAACCGGTCGCGCCGTCTCGGGCTCATAGGTCTAACGAGACGATGTGGTATGCCTCTACAACCCAGTGAACATGGTACATCGGTTTCCTGGTTCCCATATATCAGTAAGCATCCGGTACACAACTCAATACTTGCTCCTGGACGCGGCATACGCATCGGTCCTTAACCGACACAGGCAGAGCTACTCGACCAAGACCTCGTCTTGTCGCAGCCTAACCCCTCTGCCCGGTATCATCATTAGAAATGTAAACTTTAGTTTGCTTCCTTCCCCAATCACAATTTTGATATTCTGAACTATAGCTCGCGAGTAGATTCCAACTACTCGTCTTCTACCGGATACCCTAGTCTATTTAGCATGGCCTTATTCTACAGCGATGACATAATTCTACCCTTGATCCCAGGGTTCTTTTTGGTCATGCAAGTGGAGTATAAAACATCCTTGAACTAATGCACATACAAACTTTTACCAATAGTAATGAACAAAGGGAAAACTTTGAAAATAACTTAAGTGCAAACCGGGGCTTGCCTTGGTTTTGCAGGTGACTAAAGTCAGTTGAGATGAAGTTAGTTGCTGATGATGACTTGAAGCTTAACCCCTGCCTTCTTGCTCCTTGATCAAATCTTCACTTATCCCCGTTTAACCACTACATGTTATGAATATGTATACATGTTTAATTATAAAACTTTTTGCTAGCAAGTACTAAAGACAAGTTTGAAACTGGAACTTTGTTTAAGAATTTAAATTGACTCTGGGTGGTGGTTTAGGTGTGTGTTTGAGTACTATCATCAAGTGAGAAATGAGGTTCATCACTTGGGTGGGGGACCAACTAATGGTTGAACAGAACACCAATGATCCAGGGCTCCAATGGATCTGGAAATTTCTTGTGAGTTCCTTGTCACAAGAAAGTACTATGGACCAAAATTCAAAACATTTCACTAAGTGGATCACCCAGAACAATTCCTTAAGTATTTAAGCAAAAAGGAATTAATTCAGATTAAATTTGCAATTTCATGTAAATTCAAGTGAACTATAATTTCATACGTAGCTCAGGGAGTATGCATGAATATTCCTAGGATTTTTGGAGCTAAGGAATGACTAGAATTGAATTTCCAAGTTTTGGGAATTTCCTGAAAATGTTTCTGTATTCATTTGAATACAGAAATTTGGAATTAGAATTACCCTAACTAAATCAACTCCAAATGAGCTGAAACTTTTACAGGAGTCCTCTAATACCCTAAAGAATATCCTGGCAAAATTTGGGGAATTTTGGATGAACCAAACTCCCTCTAAAATTCTTTTTCTGAAAAGCTTTAAAGAATTCTCCAGAATTTTCTATTGGTTTTCATGCAAATTAGGTTGCATATTTAGATGGAGTCTTACCTCCTGAATCCAACCCAATTTGAATCACTAATTTGAGAGCTTCCTAGCAAAAGTTATGAATTTCTGAAGTTGTAATGGAAACTGGACATTTTCCTTTGAATTGTAATTGCAACCAGTGGCTGACAATTGGGCCCACGGGGATTTAAATGGACCAGTCACTGACTAGCCACACCGGGGCCACAGTCTATTTACATGTGGACACACTAAATCCGGCCTCACAGCTGATCCGATTTAGGTTTCACTGTGACTGACATGTGGGGCCGGTCCCTTCTTCAACCTCCGGCTCTTCCCTCTTTCCCGCGCCCGCGCTCGCTCGCCGGCAAGAAATCCCCCTTTCGGTTCCCCCGTTCCCCGGTCGTCTCCCGGCCCGAAATCCGCCGCCTGGGGGTTTTTGAGGGCGGGAAAGCCATTTCCGGGGTCTGCGCGGGCTGTAGAGGACCGCAAGGGGTCGGGCGACGGGCAGCGGCCTCGGCCCTTGTCCGGCGACGTCGGCCGGCCTCCCTACCGACCCAAATCCATGGATTTCTTGCTCCATAGCACCAGTGACTCATGGCCGAGGTCTTCATGCAAGCAACCGAGCTCGGAAACGCCCCCAACTACCAAGTCATGGTGCGCCCTAGCTTAAAAACGGGTGTCCGACGCTAAAACTCGAAGACCACCGTCGAGGCTCTACTTTTCTTCCGGATTTTTGATGTCAGCGACGCCCCAGGATGTTTCTAGCCTATACCGTGATCAGAATGAGCAAAGAACTGCTGTTGATCACGAATTTTGAGAAATCCCCCCACCACGGCTTATGGACACCTCGTCGGTTTTTCTAGAAATTCCCGGGCTACCGTGGATGAATTGCCTAGGGTCTTTGGCAGTGTGAAAAGGAGGGAATGACACACCTTTTTGCTGTTCAACTCGGGTTGTGACACGGCCTGTATCGCCGGGGCGTCGAGGAGGCGCGGCGGCGACTCCCACTGAACTCCGATGAAAATAATTCGGCTGTGCACCGCTCACAGAGGCTGTTGGGTCGGCTGAGCCCGCTCGGGGAGTGCCCGGGGATTCTTGCGCCCGTTCCCACGCTCTCTGATGGTCACGCAAGGGACGAGCGGCACCGGGCGAAGCTCAGTCCGAGGATCGGTCGAGCGGCAGGAAATTCGGCCCGTGTGTACTCCTCTCGGGGAAATAGGGAAGGGACCGAGGTTGAGGCCGAAGTGTATTGTTTGCCATGCTCTGCTGAGTCGTTACACGCGGGAGAAATCGACCACGGGGGCTGCATGTCGACTCCTCGGTGGCGCCTCGAGCCTGCTCGGCCACTCGGGTGAGAGCCGATTCACAGAAGCAGACTTAAGCAGTAAGTAATACTCCCCCCCCCTCTCAATGACAAGTGGGGCCCATCACTCCCCTCTGCCCCAAAAGATCTTCAATTTCTGACCTAGTGCAAACTCAGCTCTGAGGAACTCAAATCCAAAAGTTATTTTTCAATTTGACAAGTTGTTCCTCAGATTTAAGTTTTAAATTCAGATTTGGATGAAATTTGCAAGTTCCTTTGATATTCATATCAAAGCACCTCCGAATTTGCTCCAAATTTGCCCCCTCTACAATTTGAACCTGGGGAGTTCGAATATGCCCTCTGATCTATGAGTTGGTCATTGCAAATACATCTTTTTAAACATCAGTTTGCATTTTCCTTTTTGGAGATGGCCCCTCCTCTTTTTGGAAGTGACCCTCTTAATTCAAACTGAATTCAAAGTTTTATTGCTCATGCCAACACTTTCATGAGTAAACAAAAGTTTTTGTAAGTCCCATTTCTTGCATATAAACTCAACTTTATTCATAGATCAAGTTTTTCTATTTACAAGTTTTGGGACTTTTACATATACAAGGACCAATCACAAGAGGACGAGCACGGTTACTAAATCAGCAGGTGAACTCGTTCCTAACTTCCTACCCATGTAATTTTGAGAATAGATTGCTATTGAATGATTTAATTGTTATTAGGAACCATGGACATGATCAACAAGTAAAGGGAGAAGGATTTGGCGACGTGGAGAATCATATGGGACGTCTACAAGTTGATGGAAACAGTCACCAACTCGGACTCGAGTTCAACTCGGAGTCCAGGGGCAGTACATCTTAAAACGAACGCCTAGGATGCATACGGACTCCATTTTTGACGTTCTACATATGCATGGAAATATGAGAAGATAAACATTCCAATGGTTCTGGTCCCACATTAAAATTCGCCGGGAGTCCTTGGAAGTTGTCGAAACAAGTTGAATTCGGAGTTCTGTCCGGTGTTGCACCACCGTATTGGGCTTTTGGGCCTTGTATCCCATATGAGTCCATTAGGGACGCATATAAAGGTCTTGTGGTCGAACCCTAGCCTTTAAATACTGCAGCCGCCGGCCATATTTGGTGGGTTTTGCTTAGATAAACGGCTGCCGTTCTACGGTTTGGGTGAAACCCCAACTTCGTGATTTTCAGATCACATCTTCTACGTTCTTGCTCGTATTCTCGGTTGCACCTGCAGGGATTAGCCTTCTTGGCGAGGTCAAGCATGTGCTGCACGGTTGATAACCAACGGAGCAGTGGTGTAGTGATTGCAGGGGTGTTCGAACTGCTCGAGTGCCGCGGATCATCAACGTCGAGTTCTCCACCTCAATCGACCAACCTTTTGGAAGATCGGGCCTAAACCACTCATCAGGTGGGAGCTAAGGGCTGGGATTTTATTATTTATTTTCATCCAATGGCTGGGATTAATTGATAAATAAAAGCCCACAAAAGTCCAATTGGGGGCGGCTAGGGTTTCTCCCCTAATGGGCTGCGGCCAAGGGGGTGGGGCCCATTAGGGTTCCCCCCTAATTGAGTGCGGCCAAATTGAGGAGAAAATCCCCCCAAATGTGGGGGAAAATCACCCTAGGGAAATTTTAGGGAATTTGGGGAAAATCAAGAAAATTGGGAAAAATTTGGGAAAATTAGTGGAGATGTAAATTTTGGGAAAATTGGGGTGGCCCAATTTGGCTATTTTATTTATTTTTACTTTTATTTTTATTTTTACTTTTTATTTCTTTTCCTTTTCTATTTAGTTTCATTATTTCCCATTTCTATTTCCTTTTATTATTTTATTTGCTTCTATATTCCTCTCTTTAATTCTTCTTCTTTTTAAATGCTTCTCTACATGAAAAATGGATGCAATGCATGGTAGTAATTTTGAGTGCGTTACAAACCTACCCCCCTTAAAATGAATCTCGCCTTCGAGATTTGATAGAGTGGAGAATAGATGAGGGAATTCTGCCTTGAGATCTTCCTCATGTTCCCATGTAGTTTTGACTTCCTTGTGATGGCTCCATTGTAACTTGCACCAACGGATTACTTTGTTCCTCGTGACCCTTTCCTTTACGTCCAAAATCTTGATGGGGTGTTCAGCGTAGGTCAGATCGTCTTGAAGCTCTAGCTCATCCATGGTACTTGTTCTTCTAGTACTCTTAAGCACTTCTTGAGCTGGGATACGTGAAATTCGTCGTGCACGTCGGAGAGGTGCGTTGGCAGCTCTAGTTGATAGGCTACCTCTCCTTGCTTCTCAGAATCTTGAATGGCCCGATGTAGCGAGGTGTTAACTTGCCTTTGACGTTGAATCATCGTTGGCCTCGGATAGGAGACACCTTAAGGTACTCAAAGTCTCCAACTTCGAATGTCAAACTCCTTCGCCTATTGTCCGCATAGCCCTTGTCGTGACTGAGCGGCCTTCATGTTTTCACGTATCGTTTGGACTTGCTTTTGCGTCTTGCAGCACTTCGGGCCCAAATACCTGGCTTTCTCCGGTCTCATTCTAGAACAGCGGTGTCCTACACCGTCTACCGTATAGTGCCTCGAAGGGTGACATTTTCAAGCTGGCTTGGTAACTGTTGTTGTACGAGAATTCAGCATATGGTAAGCTCTTATCCCAACTACGCCCATGTTTCAAGGCGCAAGCTCTCAACATGTCTTCCAAAATCTGATTTGTCCTCTCAGTTTGCCCGTCGGTTTGCGGGTGATATGCGGAGCTGAAATTCAACTGTGTACCCATGGCCTAATGCAACTTTTCCAGAATCTACAAGTAAATTGAGAACCTTGATCTGAAACTATCCTCTTTGGAACTCCATGACGACACACGATTTGCTCCATGTACAGCTCAGAAAATTGCACCATGGTCCTAGTCCTAACAGAAATAAAGTGGGCTGTTTTGTTAATCGGTCCACGATAACCCAAATAGAGTCGTAGCCGGACTGAGTACGTGGCAACCTTACTATGAAATCCATGCTGATGTATTCCCACTTCCACTCGGGTATTTTCAATGGCTGCAATAATCCAGCGGGTCTTTGATGTTCGACCTTCAGTCGTTGGCACGTGTCGCATAGGGCAACATATTCAGCCATGTCTCTTTTCATGCCATCCCACCAATAACAAGTTTTTAGGTCCTTGTACATCTTTGTACAGCCGGGTGTATGGAATAAGGTGAGTCATGTGCCTCCTTCAGTATCATGTCACGGATTTGCTTCACGTTAGGCATACAAATCATTTTCCCTAACCAAATCGTGCCATTCTCGTCTTCCTTGAAATCCTTTTCTATCCCTTGTCGGATTGTTTCCTTAATTTCTTTAATTTACTCATCCGTTGCTTGGCCATCTCGTATTTCATGTTCCAGCGTTGAGTTCAGTTCTATCACCTCCATCTCGTTCAAGAACCCGAGATGTAACCGTTCGAACTCCTTAGGTGGCAGCTCTTGAACCGTGAGTTGGTGACATGCTCCCTTTTGGCTCAACGCACCAGCTACTACATTGGCCTTTCCAGGGTGATAGTTGATTCCTATATCATAATCCTTGATGAGTTCCAACCATCGACGTTGTCTCAAATTCAGATACGTTTGCGTGAATATATACTTGAGACTTTTGTGATCCATATAGATCTCACATCTTGACCGAGGATATAATGCCTCCAAATCTTCAAGGCATGTACCATGGCTGCAAGTTCCAGGTCATGTGTGGGGTAATTTAGCTCATGTTTCTTTAATTGCCTCGATGCATAGGCTACCACTTGTCCTTCTTGCATAAGGACACATACAAGTCCTTGTATTGAGGCATTACAGTATATATAAAGCTCTTGCTCACGTCCGGCAATATCAAAACCGGTGCTGTTGTCAATCTCTTCTTTAACTCTTCAAAGCTGTCTTGACACACTTGTGTCCATTGAAATGCTTTCCCTTTCATCAGTAGTTCAGTCACAAGTTTCGCTATTTTGGAGAAATCCTTGATGAACCGGCGGTAATATCCAGCCATCCCAAGGAAACTCCAAATATCCCTCACATTCTGCGGTTGGTTCCACTTCAAAACATCCCTCACCTTTCCGGGATCAACCAATACTCCTCCTTTGGAGATAATGTGGACTAAGAATGATATCTCATAAAAACCACGACGAACTTCTCCAAGTACTCCATGAAAACCTTATTCATGATGTACATAAAGTATGCAGGTGCATTCATTAACCCAAAAGACATAACGGTATACTCATACGAACCATACCGTGTTCGAAATGCAGTCTTGGGTATGTTGGACGGCTTAATCTTCAGCTGGAAGTATCCCGACCGAAGATCAATTTTGGAGAAAATTCGGGCAGCTTTCATTTGATCGAATAGGTCCTCTATGCGGGGCAGCGGGTATTTGTTCTTGATCGTCACCTCGTTGAGAGACCTATAGTCCACACACATCATTTGGGTCCCATATTTCTTGTCTACGAAGAGCACGGGGGCTGCCCACGGTGACAAGCTTGGGCGTATAAAACCCTCATCTAGCTGCTCCTGAATTTGCTTTTTGAGCTCCACTAGTTTATTAGCAGGCATCCTATATGGCCTCTTTGCTATAGGTGCAGTTCTGAGTACTAACCAATGGCAAATTTAATGTCCCGGTCAGGTGGCATACCTGGCAGTTCCTCCGAAAACACATCTGAGTATTCTTGAACCACCGGAATGCTTTCCAATGCTACTTCTTCCATGTGGTTCAGCGTTGCCTTCTCGGTTGCGGGTTGGGCTGCCTCGAACTCGATACGGTTACCGTGCTCACTTATCAACTGCACGATCCTCTGAGCACATTGAATCACTCCGTCATTCTTGCTTAACCAATCCATTCCAAGTATTATGGCAATCCCTCGGGAATCCAAGACAATAAGGTTATCAAGAAAGTCTACCCCCCTTATTTTAAGGCTTACTTTCAGACATACTATATTAGTCCTCATCTCTCCACCGAGAGAATTAACCAACATAGTTTGTTTCATGTGAGATATGGGCAGGTTATACTTCACAACATACTTGGATGAGATGAATAAATGCGATGCTACAGAATCAAATAAAACAGTGGCTCGGTTGGAGTTGGCGAGAAACATACCAATCACGACGTCCTCAGCTTGTTGTGCTTCCTCAGCGGAGACGTGATTCACATTGTCTCGAGCATAGTTCTGCTGTCAACGGTTACCTTGCATAGCTCATCCATTCGGCCATGGGTTCTGCTTAGGTGCGTTGCTCGGCTGTCCAAGGCCTTTCTTGGGGCATGATTTGAAAAGTGTCCCGCCTCTCCGCATGAAAAACATGCCTTGTTGCCCATAACAGCAGGATTGTTGGGGCGAGGCTGGTTTTGAGCATATGCGCCCACGTTGGGACGTGGCGCAAGAGGCATAGGCAAACGGGGTGCTTGCATAATAGAGCATTGCTGCGGTGGCTGATTAGAGCGAGGTGGATTTGCAGGGCAGAAAGTAGAAGCGCACGAGCCATAGGGTGGTGCAGCTGGTGGCATGAAGCGGGGGCGTACATTGCTTCCTTGTGGCTGTCCTTGGTATGGCATCTTTCTCTTGCCCTCTTGTTCAATATCATGGATCCTGCTCTCCACCACTATAGCTTTGTCAACAAGCTTTTGATAGTTTGCATAATCATTGTTGAGCATCTGAACTTGGATTTCGTTGTTCAATCCTCTCATGAATAAGTACTGCTTCCTGTGATCCGAGTTGACATCTTCTGGAGCATACCTTGACAGCTGTGTGAACTTGTTGAGGTACTCATTCACGCTCTTCCTTCCTTGATGAAGACCTTCAAACTCTTGCCTTTTAAGCATAATGACTCCTTCCGAGACATAGTGAGAGCGGAAACTCTCCTTGAATTCAGCCCAAGTGATTGTCTCCTGGTTGACATGAACATTGCAATGAGCGTCCCACCAATCAGCGGCTGCTGCCATAAGTTGGTGTGAGGTGAAGAGAACTTTCTCCCGATCATTGCACTCAACAATAGTAAGCTTCTTTTCCATAGAATTCAGCCAATCATCAGCCTCCATAGGATCATTGGCTTGTGCAAAAGTAGGCGGCCTAGTCCTCATGAACTCTCCTAATTTGTTGTGAGCCGGCGGTGGTGGCGGCGGGGGTGCAGGAATGGGGTTATGATTGTTGTTGTTGTTGGCCTGCAGCTGACCAAATGTTTGTATCATAGTTTTCATGAGCTGGTTCTGCATAGCCATCAACCTTTCAAGGTTGCTTGCATCAGCCCCGGGGTTGGCATTTTCAGGAACTTCCACATTGCCATCCTCCTGTGGTTCATTGTTACCACGAGGGTTCCTTCGTTGGCGGTTGGAGTTTTCCCTCACCATCTGTGAGTGAGAGAGAGTAGAGTAGGAAATAGAAATTTAGATTTATCCCCCAACTATATGCATCAAGGTGTATGAACTAAGCAACTTCTTTTATTAATTTCAGCCTATATGAGGATGTGAACAAGTGACGAAGCATCTCACATCTCTCCACTATGTGTGGATGTGGATATTCTCCGAAGCGTCTCACAACTCACACCAGCACACAAAAACAAGCAATCATCATAAAATTCTGCACACCACTCTTATTTCAGCCTACTACGTCTAAGCATTCCTATTACAACTTTATTCAACGGGAAACCTAAACTTAATCGTGAGAACCGGTGCTGTTCTCGCCGTGTGACGGGGGTGATCCATACATGGGCGCATGCCAAGGTGAGTCGGCAGTCCATGTAGGGGTAGATGACTCTGGTGCTCTATTTTTCCTCGCGTTGGCACGAGTCTCCTCTTGTTTTTCCACCAAGTGCAGCCTTTTGCGGAGGTAGCGGATCTCTTCTTGTGCGTTTGCATAGTGGTTTCCTAACTCCACGAGCATCCTCTGAGACTTGTCAGAAGCTTGTGGGTTAGAAAGAGCTCCTCCATGGGGTCCAATGATCTCCCTTGTACCACTCTTCCGATACGGTGCAGCTTAAAGGTAGTGTTCTCAAGCTGCTCACGGAAAGCGTAGCACAGTCCGGTGAGTGCATCCCATGCAACATCATCAATAGCTTCTGCCTTTGTAGTTCTCCATGTGAATGTGAAGTGCCGAGTGACAACCATACCGTTAGATAGGATGGTTACCTCAGCCTTCCACTCTTCATGTCCGAGACGAGGGACTTTCTTGAGGAGATACTCCGGGTATAGGCTGCAGCGATCCAGGAACTCTTTAATCTCTTTAGATATGTGTCCTCATTCCATCCCGTCGGACCGGAATTCTTGAACTGAATGGTTGGCCCATTCATCATATTCATTCTCAGCCTCAGCAGGTGGTGACTCTTCTTCAGATTCATCTCCTTCCGACATAGCTTCATGAGGCTCCGCTGGGTGTAAGCCCGCGTGAAATTCCTCCTGAGGTGCGTACCAATGCTGTTCTTGTCGATCATCTTCCATGTTGTCTTTGATTGTTTCCACCTCTTCCGGATCCTCTGCCTCATGCATGGATCTACTGACTTCATCTTCATAATGAGGTTCCATCTTCACCTCCTCCCAATATGGCCATCGGACACCTCAATGGGATTAAGTGCACTTCCATGTGGCGATGGACGAGTCCTTATGCGTGCTGTGCTCCTAGTCACCGACATCTTTAAATAAGACATGAGAAACTTTAGAGAAGAAGAAAATAACTCCAAAACTTCAGAAGCTATGAAGCAAGAAAACAAAAATGTTGCTTTCCAAAAGAAGAGAAAAAGAGGGGCTGAAAATAGCACTTTGCGGTGGCTAAGTTGACAATTAAAATGCAGCAGCAAGAAATTTTCAAACATAGCAGTTCAGAGGGGAGTTACTATGTGTTTTAGAGTGTCCATTCTACCTATGCTTGCGTCATACGGTCAACGTGGCTCTGATACCAATTTGTGACACCCGGTTCTGAAGATGAACCAAGTGAATGCATATGTGTGCCCAGGATGTTCATCACACATACACACGTATTCTACAAACTGAAATTCAGAATATAACCACGTACAAATAATGTCTAAATACTTTATTACATTGACTCATTGTATCACTCATGAATATCTAACTTATTATTGCAGCGGAAGTCTTTAAACGACACCGGAAATTGGCTAAAACGGCAGGCTCCAACTTGTTCCTTGAAGTACTCTTCTCCTGTAGCTGATGTATATGTGAGAATGCAAGGGTGAGTACAGGTCGTACTCAGCAAGTGCGGGAAAAGCATGACATGTAGCTTACAACAAGGTAGGGAATAAAGAGGTTCATTGCATCAAGCAAATTTTATTTCACAAACATGGTAAAAACAGCCACTAATTCTAGGTGAGTTAAATCCCAACATAACCAAGTAATTCAGCAACATTCTTTCATCATAATTCAACCTTTATCAAGCCTCAACCAGCCAATAATCTTTCTCAAGTTCATCTCATACTCATAAATATCCATAACCATCTCATTTTCATATAACCGAAACCAAATTAATTGTCATGACCCAAAACAGTCCCAAAACCAATCCCAATGACCACACCCGAATAACCATAACAAGTTGCCCCTAATCATGGAAGTTGGCCAGGTGCTTGTGACCGGAAGCACGGCTATCATGATAGTTTTACACTCTACAGAGGTGGCACCACTTTACCCACAAGTTTGTGATTTCGTCACCCGTCGGTGACTAGAAAGAACCTCCATTATACCAGTACACAACAGTCGGTGTATGGCCAAGAGATCACAAAATAGCCTTTACAAAGGGGCTACTAGGATGTACGGACCCACTGAGGTTTCACCGACAGGCTTGAATCTCCATTCTCCCACCCACGGGCCCCCTCTTGTGCCATGCAGTTCCCAGCGCAGTCCTTCTCGACTCCCATTCCCCGTGCCATCCAACGTTCCATAACAAGCTAGCAACACACCTAATTAGTTAGCTAAGCCACAGCCATATTTAACCTTGTGGTGGCACTGTTTTCCTGGCATGTGCTCGCATGAACCGGTCCTTAGAACTACGGCAAGCAAACCACCATCTCATTCAGCAACATCCACGAACCAAGCTCGCCAAGATCTCCCCGATTCCATTGTGACACCCTCATTTCGGGTGTCAGCATATGTTCATGTTTTATGAAGAAGAAAAACATTTTAAGAAGAGTAGAAACAGAGACAAGTACCAAAAGGATAGCCAATAAAGCTCTCCGAGAGCACCGAAGGCAATTTCCACGGCCAGCAGACCACGTGGCGTGTTCGGAGCTCATCCCCGAGAAATTGGGAGAGGTCCGCCGCTAAACTAGCTACGTGGCAGGCTCGGGGGTCACCTCCGCAATTGGAAAGAGGTCCGACCCTGTGGGACACGTGCTACCGCGGAGCTAGCCGCTGCGGAAGAAGCAAAGGCATTTTTCATAGGACACGTGTCATCCTCGGAGCTAGTCCTCGCGGAAATCAGAGGACCATTCGCGGGGGATACGTGTCAATCCCGGAGCTCATCTCAGAGAAGTCCGGATCTATCGAATACGTGTCGCCACCGGAGCTTATCACCGGAAGGTCCGTCGCAGCTAAACACGTGTCGACCGCGGGGCATGTCCCTGAGGAAATAACAAGAGGAAGACCGGCGCCAACACGTGGCGTGCGTAGAGCTCACCTCCGAAGAAGAGGGAGGTCTCGCTCGAGACACGCGGCACAACCGGAGCTCGTCTCTGTGGGAGAAGAGATACCAGGCTCGGAAGGACACGTGGAGCTTCCGGAGCTCATCACCGCGGAGGTAACGAGTCTGAAGCGATTTTTACGTGTAAAGATACCGGTGCGCAACGGAAACCGATCTAAACCCCACGATGGTTACCGAAGATAAGACGTCAGGATCTAACAAAGATCTAAATGAGACTCTTATTCGGGATCCAATCAGATTAGGACTCTTCTCTTCCCAATTATAAATAGAACCCAAAACCTCTGGCCGAAACTACAAACTTCTCTTTCAACTCCTAAGCCGACGACTTAGAGCCCTAGCCCTAACTCGCCGAGCAAAACATTGCTGAAGCACAACAAGGGAGATCATCGAAGAAGAACCGAGCGGTCTGAGGAGGACCTCGAAAAACGCGAGGTAGGACTTCAATATCATTGTATTCATCTCCTTGCATCTGTTCTTCAATTCCTTTCGAACAGAAGCCTTTTTGTGGACAGAACACTTGATGATCAGTTTGATCTAAAGACCAGATCATCACGAACACCTCTGACCATGCAAGCCATGCAAGAATAAGTATAGATCGATCTAACAAAACTAATCATAGGATAGCATGCATGTGCATCATCGCATCTAGTTTAGGGTTTGTGCATGATATTGATTGCTGTGAATTTGCATGCACGTGAATCCTACAAAGCAGGACAAACTCAGGAAGCTGTCTACGACGAGCTGCAGCAACAAGGCTTTGAGAATCAAGAACAACCGGAACCGCAAGAACAAGGCAAGTGCTCCTTGACCATGTTGATCCTATGTTTTGGATAAAACTGTTTTGTTTTGCGAAAAGGTGTGTGTGCTGAGTCAAACATGATGGGAAACCCTTTTTATAGGAGTTTACTAGTTTTGATTAAACCATCCTTGTCGCCAGGGAAGTTTATGAGTCGGGTATGGTTTTTGCTTTATGCTTCGCTGAGTTTATGGGATTGGGAAGCGAGATAGATGTGTCTAGCTAACTGCACTCGTACTGATAATAAGTAATTGATGAGGTTAATGAACATGGATCGGAGGGAAGATCTAGGCAAGCCTGGGTTTGTGAATGAGGTAGCATGAGATGGTGGTTTTACTTGCCGTAGATCTAAGGACCGGTTCATGCATGCACATGCCAGGATAACAGTGCCACCACAAGACCAAATATGGGTGCGGCTTAGCTGAGTAATTAGGTAAGTTGCTAGGATGTTATGGACTGTGGAAGGCGCGGGGAATGGGAGTCGAGTGAGGACTGCCCTGGGAACTGCATGGCACAAGAGGGGGCCCGTGGGTGGGAGAATTGGAGATTCTAGCCTGCCGGTGAAACCTTAGTGAGTCCATACATCTAGTAACCCCTTTGTAAAGGCTATTTTGTGATCTCTTGACCATACACCAATGGCTGTGTACTGGTAAAATGGAGGTTCTGCAGTCGCCGACGGGTGACGAAATCACAAACTTGTGGGTAAAGAGGTACAAACTCTGCAGAGTTATTAAAACTATCATGATAGCCGAGCTTACGGTCATGAGCACCTGGCTAAACTGCCATGATTAGGTGGGATGGTTATTGGGAAGGTTCTTGGTTCTGGTTATGGGTTTGGTTATGGTTTGGTTTGGAATTGTTAAGTCTGGTTGATGAAAGGGTTGCATGACTGGTGGGTCATGATATGAGATTGGTCTCGGTGCGAGACAAGGTTGTTTCATGAGGTAAGATGGTAGCGAATACGAGGAGGTATTCATGAGTATGGGTAAAGGATTTGGTTAATGTGAGGATGGAACACGTGAAGTGATGGAGGTATGTTGGAAATTTCATACATGCTGGGACTACATTCATCTAAAGTTAAGTTGCTGTTTTATCACGGTTTTATAAATCTGCTTTTCTGCAAATAAGCCTTTTATTACCTACCTTGTTTATGAGCTGCATATCATGTGTTATTCCCGCACTTGCTGAGTACATCATTGTACTCAACCTTGCATTATTATTTCTTCATCAGCAGCAGGAGAAACCTATTATGAAGATCAAGTGGGACATTATGGCGTGTGATCTGTTCTCAACCTTGCCTGTGGAGGGAGTAGAGATGAAGCCACTTCTGCTTAGTTTTGCTTCCGCATTAGTTTTTGCTTCCGCATTTAAATAAAGATTTCCGCTGCGTAGAAATAAAGACTTCCGCTGTGAGCATGAGTCCAAGACTCATGAGGTGTTGTAATAAACTCTGTTATTCGTGGTAATATATAATCTGAATTCAGTTTGTGGAACGTATGTGTATGTGTGATGAACATCCTGGGCACACATATGCATTAGTTCTCGGTTCCGTGGTTTTCCACAGAATTGAGGGCGTCACATCCATGATCATTGACATCATCAAGTTCTCATTATCTTTATTCTCATGAGTGCAATAGCTAACTAGTTCAATTTCAGCTTCCTGTATCCCGTAAATTAAGCGAAGCAAAAAGGAAAACGACCATACCCGACTCTTCAACCTTCCCGGTAACAAGGATGGTTAACAAAACTAGTAAACTCCTATAAAAGGGTGTCCCATCAAGTTGACACAAGCATACGAGTTTTCGCAAGCAAAATAGTTGCAAAAACATAGGATCAATATGGTCAAGGGGCACTTGCCTTGCTCCCGTGGTTCGTGTTGCTCAAGTGTCTCGAAGTCTTGGTGTTGTAGTTCCGCATAGACGGTCTCTTGAGCTTGTCCTTCTACTCACAACCACGCACATACAAAATTTACAGCAATCAATTTCATGCACAAACTTTACTCGAGATGCAATGAGGTGAATGAATGCAATTCCTATGGTGCAGTTTTATAAAATCAGTTTGCACGTGTTCTCGCATGTTTTAATAGGATTCCATGGGGTTTTATGATGATCAAGGTTGCTGGGATCAAGTTTGGACGTGGTTATGATCTTGACACCATGTGTAAATCAATCCCACCGTCAAAAATCGACCAAAACATGGTTTGTTCACCCGCAGAATTTTCTGCTCGCAGGGGTTGAAGAAAATGGGTGCGTAGAAACAGCGGCGATGTCATAAGAGGGGTAACGAAGACCTACCTCACTTGTTCCTCCTCTCCTCCTTGCGGCAGGACCTCCTCCCTTGCAATGGCAGCAGCGGAGGATTTTCCGTGGAGAATTATGAGG
Organism: Neostapfia colusana; assembly: GCA_030760725.1. Taxonomy (NCBI): domain Eukaryota; kingdom Viridiplantae; phylum Streptophyta; class Magnoliopsida; order Poales; family Poaceae; genus Neostapfia; species Neostapfia colusana. The sequence continues at coordinate 12,854,242 of JASWHV010000012.1, read as the reverse complement.
CTGCGGCTAGGGCAGAACGTCGGCTTCTCTGGCGACGGCAAGGCGTGACGGAGCTCGACGGCAGCCAAATTCCAGCAGGGGGGAGGGGGCGGTGACTTGGGAGCAAGGGGAGGGGCGGCGGCCAAAAAAAGAGCGAGGGGTGGGCCGGCTAGGGGGGGAGAGTTATATTTATTAGGGGGAAAATAGATAGGGTGGCTAGGATTTTAGCAACTCAAATATCCAATGGCTGAGATTTAATTTTAAAAGTGGTGGGAGCTAGGGGCTAGGATTTTATTATTTATTTTCATCCAATGGCTGGGATTAATTGATAAATAAAAGCCCACAAAAGTCTAAAGAGGGGGCGGCTAGGGTTTCCCCCCTAATGATCTGCGGCCAACGGGGGTGGGGCCCATTAGGGTTCCCCCCCTAATTTGGTGCCGCCAAATTGGGGAGAAAATCCCACCAAATGCGGGGGGAAATCCCCCTAGGGGAATTTTGAGGAAAATCAGGAAATTTGGGAAAATTTTGCGAAAATTGGGGAAATTTGGCGGAAAAATTGGGGTGGCCCAATTTGGCTATTTAATTTATTTTTTCTTTTTCTTTTTATTTCTTTTCCTTTTCTATTTATTTTTATTATTTCCCATTTCTATTTTCTTTTATTATTTTATTTGCTTCTATATTCCTCTCTTTAATTCTTCTTCTTTTTAAATGCTTCTCTACATGAAAAATGTATGCAATGCATGGTAGTAATTTTGAGGGTGTTACAGATATACCACTAGAGCATACTCTACCATCCAGGTGGAGTCATGGGCATGTATCAACTGTCTTGCAAGCTGATGCTCCTTCTAAAGGACACATCTCACTCCTCGAGTACGGTGATGTCCCCGAGAGCATGATTCATCCTTCAAGTGTAATTACATGCTCCTCCACCACACACAAGACGATGCTCGCTTCTTGTGACACTCACTACTACTTGAGTGAAGTCACAAACACTCACTAGTGATGCCCCTTTGAACACAGGGCTCCAAACATGTATTTAGTGAAGTATTCGTCAATATCCATCAAAAGTTCAATACCGATGCCTAGTCATCTAAGGCATCAACAAATGGAAAGAGTAATAAGCCTGGGATCCTCACCTGATCCATCTCTAGACTAATCACCTAGCTAGATTCACACTTTGGCTCAAACTAGTGGTACTTGTCCTAATTGGCTTGATTTATAATATGGTGAACCTGTGCCACATGGAACTCCAAATATGTTACAACACTTGAACCCTAACAAGCAGTTGAACATGTATATATATAGACCCAATTCCAGGATATAGTTGTTGAATTTGAGAAACTAGACGTTACTTCTTTTTCAATAGTACTGTAACATACTCTTGTAGTTATACCGCAACATACTATAACCTCCCAAATAGCTTATAGCATTTTAGCCACAAGTCCTAGCTCCGATGTCTGTTTGGGGCAATTCACATATTGATGGAAAGCTTATGAAATTATCCACAATTTTTTCATACCTATAGAAAAATTTATAGGCACCATAATATATTTTAACCAGATTAGCTTAGTCATCATAATATATAGTGACTGACTCACCATATCTTATGATGGTTCAGAACTGAAACACTGATTATGTCTCAAGTTCACCATACCTTACACTGTCATCGTATCCTATGACGACTCTAGTTTTTTTGCCGATTCTTGTTTCAGTTATAACTTTTCACTGTAAACTTTAATTTTAGCGATATTGGACTTCTTAGAAAGATTGTGAAGAGATCTACAAATTGCCATTGACATCAGCACCATTTGTTCTATCGTCAAACTTATCAGACAAGTCTAATTAATGCTTCTCTATGTCTCAATTTCTATCATTCATCAACTTGGGTCTTCCTTTGGTCTTCAAGAGCAAGCCAAGCCTAGCGTGCATCATTAACTTCGTGATACCAAATAAACTAGATCAAGCTATATATTAAGGCCAGAACCCTCTTTATAGTACAAACTTTTCATATGAACTCAAGAACTACGTATACAAAAGTGTCCTCCAACACCTTATGACACTTAGTTCCGGTAAGTCCTTAGTCTTGATCCACTTCGTAGTCAATACTTCATGAGTCATAATATATATCAATATATCTCAAAACTCATTGTGACCTTGAATATACACAAATATCATTCATTCATCCAAAGCTGTTATTCACAATGTTCTTATTATCATAAAGGATGACATGATCCAAGCATCATATGTTATGCATAAGTAATAAGATCTAGTATAAGTACATCATCATGATATAGGATATGGAACCAAGGTACTCATGATGATTAGGCTAAATATGCATGCCAAGTTGAATAATATGTAAGCAAAATCATATTAGATATGCCATGACAACATAATGAGAAGATAATATATAAAAATAAGCACACACATGTCATCATCACAAATATAACAAAATCAGCATGACATAGGATATAAATATACACTAAGCATGATGATAAAGAATATGTCAAAGTATAAGATATATAGGGTAACATAAGACATGTTTACCTTACCTCTTACCTCATAATTTTAGCAGTTTGCTTCATATCGTCAATGTTCAAGTTGTTGTTCTTCACTTAATGTCACTCTTGATCACTTCATGTGTGACATCCGGTTCCGAAAACAGAACCAAGTTAATGCATATGTGTGCCCAGGATATTCATAACACATACACATGTAATCCACAAGCTGAATTCAAAATATAAAAATGAATAAATAGTGTTTAAGTACTTTATTACATTGACTAATTGTCTCACTCATGATTGTCTATCTTATTCTTGCAGCGGAAGTCTCGAAACGACAACGGAAACAACTAAACAGCAGCAGGCTCCATCTTCAACTCCACGGGCATGTTGACGGTAGTTCCCACGCCTAGTACTCCACATGATCCTCGAAGTACTCTTCTCCTGTTGCTGATGTTTATGTGATAATGCAAGGGTGAGAACATGTCGTACTCAGCAAGTGCGGGAAAAGTATGACATGTAGCTTTCAACAAGGTAGGAAATAAAAAGGCTCATACCAGCAAGCAAATTTTATTTCACAAACATGATAAAAACAGCATCTATTTCTAGGTGAGTTAAAGCTCAATATATCCAAGTAAATCAGCAACATTCTTTCATCATAATGCACCATTTATCAACTATCATCCAGCCATTACTCTTTCTCAAATTCATCTCATGCTCATAAATATTCATAATCATCTCATATTCATATAATCGAAACCAAACTCACTTTCATGACTCAAAACAGTCCCAAAGCCAATCCCAATGACCATACCATTACCATACCGAATAACCATCCCAAGTTTTCCCTCTAATCATGGAAGTTGGCCAGGTGCTTGTGACCGGAAGCACGGCTATCATGATAGTTTTACACTCTGCAGAGGTGGCACCACTTTACCCACAATTTTGTGATTTTGTCACCCGTCGGCGACTGCAGAACCTCTATTATACCAGTACACAACCGTCGGTGTATGGCCAAGAGATCACAAAATAGCCTTTACAAAGGAGCAACTAGATGTATGGACTCACTGAGGTTTCACCGGCAGGCTCGATTCACCATTCTCCAACCCACAGGCCCCCTCTTGTGCCATGCAGTTCCCAGGGCAGCCCTCTCTCGACTCCCATTCCCCGCGCCATCCACGGTCCATAACAAGCTAGCAACACACCTAATTAATCAGCTAAGCCGCACCCATACTTGGCCTTGTGGTGGCACTGTTTTCCTGGCATATTCTCGCATGACCCGGTCCTTAGATCTACGACAAGTACCACCATCTTCTCCGGCAACATTCTCGAACGCTGTACTTGGTTCTAAGAGGGAGGAAATGGGCTGTTTTTGTCAATCGGTCCATGATAATCCAAATAGAGTCGTAACCCGATTGAGTACGTGGCAATCCAACGATTAAATCCATGCTGATGTCTTCCCACTTCCACTCGGGTACTTTCAATGGCCGCAACAGTCCAGCGGGTCTTTGATGTTCGGCCTTCACCCGTTGGCATGTATCGCATAAGGCAACATATTTGGCTATGTCCCTTTTCATACCATCCCACCAATAGCAAGTTTTCAGGTCCTTGTACATCTTTGTACAGCCGGGATGTATGGAATAAGGTGAGTCATGTGCCTCCTTTAATATCGTGTCGCGGATGTGCTTTATGTTAGGCACACAAATCCTTTTCCCTAACCAAAGTGTGCCTTTCTCGTCTTTCTTGAAGTCCTTTTCTATGCCTTGTCAAATTCTTTCCTTGATTTCCTCATCCGTTGCTTGGCCATCTCTTATCTCTTGTTCCAGTGATAAGTTGAGTTCTATCACTTCCATCTCGTTCAAGAACCTGAGGTGTAACTGTTCGAACTCCTTGCGCAGCTCGGGCGGCAGCTCCCAAACCGTGAGTTGGTGACATGCTCCCTTTCGGCTCAACGCATCAGCTACTACATTGGCCTTTCCGGGGTGATAATTGATTCCAACATCATAATCCTTTATGAGTTCCAACCATCGATGTTTCCTCAAATTCAGATCCGTTTGCGTGAATATATACTTGATGCTTTTGTGATCTGTATAGATCTCACATCGGTGGCCAAGGATATAATGCCTCCAAATCTTCAAGGCATGTACCACGGCTGCAAGTTCCAAGTCATGTGTGGGATAATTCAGCTCATGTTTCTTTAGTTGTCTCGACGCATAGGCTACCACTTGTCCTTCTTGCATGAGCACACATCCAAGGCCTTGTCTTGATGTGTCACAATATATGTCAAAGCTCTTGCCCACGTCTGGCAATACCAAAACCGGCGCTGTGGTTAGTCTTTTCTTGAGCTCCTCAAAGCTTTCTTGGCACACTGGTGTCCACTGAAATGCTTTTCCCCTCATTAGCAACTCAGTCATAGGCTTCTCTATTTTGGAGAAATCCTTGATGAACCGGCGGTAGTATCCAGCCATCCCAAGGAAACTCCGAATATCTCTCACATTCTGCGGTTGGTTCCATTTTAAAACGTCTCCCACTTTTCTGTGATCAACCAATACTCCTCCCTCGGAGATGATGTGGCCTAGGAACGATATCTCCTTTAGCCAAAATTGACACTTGCTGAACTTGGCATACAATTGATGCTCTCGCAGTTTCTGCAACGTCAATCTCAAGTGTTCTTCATGTTCTTCCTCGCTTTTCGAATACACCATGATATCGTCGATTAGAACCACGACGAACTTGTCCATGTACTCCATGAAGACCTTATTCATGAGGTACATAAAGTATGCGGGTGCATTCGTTAACCCAAAACACATAACGGCATATTCATATGAACCATACCATGTTCGAAATGCTGTCTTCAGCTGGAAGTATCCCGACCGAAGATCAATCTTGGAGAAAATTCGGGCACCTTTCATTTGGTCGAACAGGTCCTCTGTACAGGGCAGCGGGTATTTATTCTTGATCGTCACCTCATTGAGAGACCTATAATCCACACACATCCTTTGGGTCCCGTCCTTCTTGTCTATGAAAAGCACGGGGGCTCCCCATGGTGACGAGCTTGGGCATATAAAACCCTTTTCTAGCTGCTCCTGAATTTGCTTCTTAAGTTTCACTAGTTCATTAGCGGGCATCCTATACGGCCTCTTTGCTATAGGTGCTGTTCCGGGTACTAAATCAATGGCAAATTCAATGTCCCGGTCAGGTGGCATACCTGGAAGTTCTTCCGGGAACACATACGAATATTCTCGAACCACCGGAATGCTTTCCAATGTCGCTTCTTCGACGTGGTTCAGCGCTGCCTTCTCGGTTGCCGGTTGGGCTGCCTCGAACTCAATACGAGTACCGTGCTCACTTGTCAACTGCACGATCCTCTCAGCACATTGAATCACTCCGTTGTGCTTGCTTAGCCAATCCATTCCAAGTATTATGTCAATCCCTTGGGAATCCAAGACAATAAGGTTGGCAAGAATGTCTACCCCCTTGTTTTAAAGCTTACTTTCAGATAGAATTCAGAATTGAAAGAAGTGATTTCCCAACTATATGCATCAAGGTGTATGAACTAAGCAACTTCTTTCATTAATATCAGCCTATACAAGGATGTGAACAAGTGCCGAAGCATCTCACATCTCTCTACTATGTGTGGATGTAGACTTTCGCAGAAGCATCCCACAACTCACACCCAAGCACACAAACCAAGCAATCATCACAAAAATTTCGGCACACCACTCTTATTCAAGATACTACGATCTAAACGTTCTTATTACAGCTTATTCAATGGTAATCCTATACTTAATCATGTGAACCGATGCTGTTCTCGCCATGTGACGGGGGTGGTCCATACATGGGCGCATGCCATGGTGATTCGGCAGTCCATGTAGGGTTAGATGACGTTGGTGCTCCATTTTCTCCCGCGTTGGCACGAGTCTCCTCTTGTTTCTCCAGCAAATACAGCTTCCTGCGGAGATAACGGGTCTCTTCTTGTGCGCTTGCATAGCAGTTTCCTAACTCCACGAGCAACCTATGAGACTTGTCAGCAGCCTGTGGGTTGGAAAGGGCTGTTACATGGGGTCCAATGATCTCCCTTGTACCACTCTTCCGACACGAGTGCAGCTCAAAAGTGGTGCCCTCAAGCTGCTTATGGAAGGCGTAGCACAGTGCGGTGAGTGCTTCCCATGCAGCATCATCGATAGCTTCTGCCCTTGTAGCTCTCCATGTGGGTGTGAAGTGCTGTGTGACAACCCTACCGTTAGATAGGATGGTTACGTCAGCCTTGCACTCTTCATGTCCGAGACGAGGGACTTTCTTGAGGAGATACTCCGGGTATAGGCTGCAGCAATCCAGAAATTCTTTGAGCTCCCTGGATATGTGTCCTCCTTCCATTCTGTTGGACCAAAATTCTTGAACAGAATGGTTGGCCCGTTCATCACCTTCATTATTAGCCTCAGCAAGGGGTGGCTCCTCCTCGGGTTCATCTTCTCCCGTCATAGTTTCATGAGGATCCACGGGGTGTAAGACCGCGTGAAACTCCTCCTGAGGTGCGTACCAATGCCGTTCTTGTGGATCATCCCCCATATCATCTTCAAATGGTTCCACCTCTTCCAGGTCCTCTTTCTCATGCATAGAGCTATTGACTTCCTCTTCATCATGAGGTTCCATCATCACCTCCTCCCAATATGGTCCATCGGACACCTCAATGGGGTTAAGTGCACTTCCACGTGGTGGTGGACGAGTCCTTATGTGTGTTGTGCTCCTAATCACCGGCATCTATAAATAAGACATGAGAAACTTTAGAGAAGGAAGGAATAACTCCCAAAACTTCAGAAACTATGGAGCAAGAAGCAAAGGCGTTGCGGTCCAAAAGAAGAGAAAAGAGTGGCTGAAAATAGCACTTTGCAGTGGCTGAATTGACAAGAAAAGTGCAGCAGCAAGCAATTTTCAAAAATAGCAGTTTAGAGGGTTGTGCCTATGTGTTTTAGAGTGTCCATTCTACCTAGGCTTGCGTCCTACGGTCAACGTGGCCCTGATACCAATCTGTGACACCCGGTTCCGAAAACAGAACAAGTTAATGCATATGTGTCCCAGGATGTTCATCACACATACACATGTAATCCACAAACTGAATTCAGAATATAACCACGAATAAATAGTGTTTAAGTACTTTATTACATCGACTAATTGTCTCACTCATGATTGTCTATCTTATTCTTGCAGCGGAAGTTTCTAAACGACAGCGGAAACAACTAAACAGCAGCAGGCTCCATCTTCAACTCCACGGACATGTTGACTGTAGTTCGCACGCCTAGGACTCCACATGATCCTCGAAGTACTCTTATCCTGTTGCTGATGTTTATGTGATAATGCAAGGGTGAGTACATGTCGTACTGAGCAAGTGCGGGAAAAGTATGACATGTAGCTTTCAACAAGGTAGGAAATAAAAAGGCTCATTGCAGCAAGCAAATTTTATTTCACAAACATGATAAAAATAGCATCTATTTCTAGGTGAGTTAAAGCCCAATATATCCAAGTAAATCAGCAACATTCTTTCATCATAAAGAACAATTTATCAAGTCTCATCCAGCCATTACTCTTTCTCAAATTCATCTCATGCTCATAAATATTTATAACCATCTCATACTCATATAATTGAAACCAAACTCACTTTCATGACTCAAAACAGTCCCAAAACCAATCCCAATGACCATACCATTACCATACCGAATAACCATCCCAAGTTTTCCCTCTAATCATGGAAGTTGGCCAGGTGCTTGTGACTGGAAGCACGGCTGTCATGATAGTTTTACACTCTGCAGAGGTGGCACCACTTTACCCACAAGTTTGTGATTTCGTCACCCGTCGGCGACTGCAGAACCTCCATTATACCAGTACACAACCATCGGTGTATGGCCAAGAGATCACAAAATAGCCTTTACAAAGGGGCTACATAGATGTATGGACTCACTGAGGTTTCACCGGCAGGCTCGAATCACCATTCTCCCACCCGTGGGCCCCCTCTTGTGCCATGCAGTTCCCAGAGCAGTCCTCTCTTGACTCCCATTCCCAGCGCCATCCACGGTCCATAACAAGCTAGAAACACACCTAATTAATAAGCTAAGCCGCACCCATACTTGGCCATGTGGTGGCACTGTTTTCCTTGCATATTCTCACATGAACCGGTCCTTAGATCTATGGCAAGTACCACCATCTTCTCCCGCAACATTCTGGAACCAAGCTTGCCTAGATCTCCCCGATTCCATGCCCATTAACATCATCATTATTCATATGTGTGCAGTAGCTAGACATGTTTTATTTCAGCTTCCAGTATCCCATGAATTAAGCGAAGCAAAAAGGAAAAACGACCATACCCGACTCATCAACTTTCCCGGCGACAAGGATGGTTAACAAAACTAGTAAACTCCTATAAAAGGGTGTCCTATCAAGTTGACTCAAGCGTATGAGTTTTCGCAAACAAAACAGTTTCAAAACATGGGATAAATATGGTCAAGGGGCACTTGCCTTGCTCCCGTGGTTCTTGTTGTTCGAGCGTCTCGAAGTCATGGTGTTGTAGTTCCTCGTAGATGGTCTCTTTAGCTTGCTCTTCTACTCACAATCACGCACATACAAAATTTACAGCAATAAATCATCATGCACGAACTTTACTCAAGATGCAATGGGGTAGATGAATGCAAATCCTATGGTGCTGTTTTATTAAACCAGTTTGTATGTGTTCTTGCATGTTTTAATGGGCTTTCATGGGGTTTTATGATGAACAAGGGTGTAGGGATCAAGTGTGGACGTGGTGATGATCTTGACTCAAGATCTAGATCAATTCCACCATCAAAAACTGATCAAAACGTGATCTGTCCACACGTAAAAAGTTTCTGCTCGAAGGGGGCGAAGAAAACGGATGCGTAGAAACAGCGACGACATCGTAAGATGGGTAACGAAGATCTACCTCACTTCCTCCTTGGTGGCAGGGCCTTTACTTCTAGCAATGGCAGCAGCGGGGAATTTTTCTATGGATGATTAGGGCAGGACAGATCGTCGGCTTCTTCTCCGGCGACGGCCGGGCTCGGCGGGGCTTGACGGCGGCCAAATTCTTTCAAGTGGGGAAACTTGGCGACTTGGCAGCAGGGAAGGGGGCTTGGCAGCAGGGGCGGGGACGACCAAAAGAGAGAGGTGTCGGCCAAAGGGGTGGGGGTTATATTTATAAGGGGGAAAAGCAGAGTCCTGCTCCAATTGGAGCTCAAATAAGAGTCCTATTCAATTTTTTTGGATCTTAACAAACTTATCTCTTGCGGCGCGGCAGCCTTGGGGATTTTATCCCCAAATATGGGGAAAATTTCTCCTTTTGGGAATTGGGGAATTTAGAAATTTTGGGGGAAATTTGGGAATGGCTCATTTCAGCTATCTTGTTCCCATTCCTCACCATTTGTATGTCACTTGTTCCATTTTTCCATTCCCCTCTCCATTTCTATGTCCCATTCTCCATTTCTACATTCCCCTCTCCATTTCTATGTCCCATTCTCCATTTCTACATTCCCCTCTCCATTTCTATGTCCCACTCTCCATTTCTACATTGCCTTTCTCCATTTCTATGCCCCATTCTCCATTTCTATATGCCCTTCTTCATTTCTATGGTTCCTTCCTCCATTTCTATGGTTCTTTCCCCATTTCTATGGTTCTTTCTCCATTTCTATAGTTCTTTCTCCATTTCTATGGTTCCTTTCTCCATTTCTATGGTTCTTTCTCCATTTCTATAGTTCTTTCACCATTTCTATAGTTATTTCTCCATTTCTACTTCTTTTATAATGCTTCTCTACATGAAAAATGTGTGCAATGCATTGGAATGAATTTTGAGGGTGTTACATCATGTCATCGCGTTCCTTTCATGTTGTTCTTGATCGCTTCATGTCATCATCATTCATTTGATGTTGTTCTCGATCTTTAATCACTTTTCCATCTCACTTATGTCTTAGTATCTCAAGCCCATTTTGATGGGGTAATGTACCCTGGGTACCCAAGGGACAGCCGAACGACCAACCACATCGATACATGTGTTTCCATGAGCCACGAGCCAAGGCACAAGCGCGGGACGATGTCAACACAAAGTCTGACCCCCGGGAGCAGAAGCAGCAGCCGACCTCCAAGCCCGGACGACGAGACCGAAAGCAGGAAGCAATCCGGGCTCAAAGCCCGGACTAGAGGCACGTGGAATACTTGAATGCCGACGTGATAGAATGGTAGAAGGGATTTAAGACGGAGTGGGAGGCCACGCGCGATATGAAAAGCACGACGCAGGGCCATAATCACCACCCATCCCATCCAGCTCGGCGCGGGTGTACAGGGGCAGAAAGTAGACGTAGACCGTAGATTATATGGGAGCAGGTGTACTCATTGCTCCTGTATCGCTTCGGGCAGCCCTAGGCGCTGACACACCATGTAAACCCCCGTCCCATTTATGAGGAGCCAGCAGGTAGGTATAGGCGACCGGTATATAAAAGGGGAGGCCCGAAACCTCCCGTTGCACGGTGAAAACTGCTCACGCACAAGCGACACTTAGACTTTCTCCTCGTTCTCGCATGCAAGGAAGTCTTGCTTGTAACTACGGTTCCTTAACCGTCTAAGCTAATACAAGGACGATGAACTCCCCATACTGGATGTAGGACACGATGTCCGAACCGGTATAAATTTATGCCTTTGTTAGCTAGCCATTTATACATAAAAATGAAAGCATTCGATTACTAGCCGGTGGTAAAAAACTGACAGTTGGCACAACAGGTAGGGGTGGCTTTGTGTTTCCGATTTTTTCTGCTGTGATGGCTTTCATGAGCTTAAACTTCTGCGTCAGCGGGAGGCTCCGTCTTGGCAGCCTCGAGTTTGTCATCGCCCCCAACAATAAGCTCAAGGTCGACGTTACCTTCACACCCCGTTAGTCTTTTCGTTTTGAAATCCTAGAGTTCGTCGCTGACGAAGACAACATCCTCGTTGGAAGGACGACATGACCATAGACACCGTCAACCACACCCACGAGAAGGGCTTCATAGTCATGACTAACGCGGAGTCGTCGTCCCTTCTTCCCCCCCCCCCCCCCCTAGAGGACGCGGGCGGATGTGGCCACGGTTCTGACACAAGGCCCGGTGAAGGACGCTATGTCTTCCGCGAATGCTACATCGTGGAAACTAGTAACGCCTCTCCAACTGCCCCTCCCGTCGAAACCCTGCTCTCGCCGATACTCATACAGCGAGAGGAACTGTGCCTGTCACACCCGGTTTTTGAATCAAACCAGGAACGGCGTATGTGTGCCCAGGATTCTGTTCCACACATACTTTGTGACGTCATTGATGATAAAACAGATTACAACCATATCATAAGGTACCCTTATTACAATAGCTCATAACGAGTCTTTATTACAATAGCAGTGGAAAATAAACTAGCATCTGCAGCTCCAAGTCCACAGGCAACCGACGGTGAGGAATGCATGCCTAGTACTCCATGTACCCTTCGCCATGGTCCTCCCAATGTTCTTCTGTAGCTGAGTGGTGAGTGAGATAGCAAGTGTGTGTACTTGTCATACTCAGTAAGTGTAGAAAAATAGTGACATGTGGCCAAGACAAGGATGACAATAAAGGATCATAGCACAAAAGCATATTTAGTTTACAAAGTTATAAAAGCCAGTTACTAAGTGAGGTCAAACCCATACCAAACTATCATCATTAATGAAGAACTTTCCAAAATCCATTGCATAATTCATAAAATTCCCACTACTAATATCCTTCCAGGGTTACTCATATTCGATGACCATCAATTACCATATTCCAACTTAAGCGATTAAATGACACAAGCTCCTCCATATATAAGTTAAGACTAATCATGTGAGGATCCAGGTTGCTCATGACCGTGAGCATGACTGTCAAGACAGTTCTAACACTTTGCAGAGGTTGTACCACTTTGCCCACAAGTTTGTGATTTCGTCACCTGTCAATGACTAGGAAACCTCTATTTCGCCAAGACACACTTCCTTGGGTGTGTGGCCAACAGATCGCGAAAAAGCCTTTACAAAGGGATTGTCAACATGTATGGACCACTAAGGTTTCACCGGAGGGGGACGACTCCATCCTGAGTACCATCCAACCCAAGGGCCCCCTCTTGTGCCGTTCAGATCCCAGGGCAGCCTTCCTGACCCCCATTCCCTATTCCTCCACACAGTCCATAGCATTCTGACAGTGCTCCTAATTACTCGGCTCAGCTTTACCCATTTTAGCCTTGTGGTGGCACTGTAGCTCCAGGGTGATCGCTCCACGAACCGGTCGTTAGATCTAAAGCAAGCCTACCGCCAAACCATCCGACCACATCCAACAAAACCTGCTTGCTTAGATCCCTAAGTTCCATGTTGCTAAAAAGGGTCATCATTATTCATGTGGTTAAGTTCATTAATCAAGTTAATTAATTTCACATAAAACCCAACTAAGCATGCTAAGCGAAAAGAAAAATTACCGAACCGACTCTTCGTCTATTTCTAAGCGACAAGCAATGGCAATTCAATACTAGTAAACCCTAACATTAGGTTTTCCCTTGCAAAATTTGACTCTAGCATGCATAGTTCGCAAACAAAAGCAATTTTCTCGAGAATAGGATCAAAATGGTCAAGGGCACTTTCCTTCTTGCTATAGGGTGTTTTGTCCAAGAGCCTCGAAGTCCCACTGCTACAAGTCCTCGTATGATGCCTCTTGAGCCTATTCGTCTACTCGTATTCGAAACAAAAGCAATGTGCACAATAAATACATCAAATAATGCAATTCAATATGCTATGACATGCATGAATGCAAATACTCACTAAATTATGATTTCTAATTGTAATGTATGTTTTTAGTAGGGCTCATAATAAATTTTAGGAGTTTAGTAATTAATTTATCAAGCTTCATAATTATTTATGTGAGTTTAGGCATTATTACAATTAATTTGGGCTCAAAATAATTTATCTAGATAAAAAACAGTGCTAAATAGTAAATAATAATTTTCCAGAATTCATTTCTATTTATTATGATTTTCTATAATTAATTTACTATTTATTATCCAAGGGGATCCCTGGCTCGTTTAGGATTCAGTGGCGAAGTCGGCACGGCGGCTAGGGTTCGCGGGTGGGTCGGGCCGAGGCAGGTCGGGCGTGGCGCGGGCCGGACGCGATGGGGGAAGGCTGGGCCGCGCAGGGGGAAAGAAAAGAAGGCTGGGCGGGGGAGGAAAAAGGAAAAAGGCCCACATGCCTTTTTTTCTTCTTTTTCTATTTTCTTTTCTATTTCCTTTTCTGTATGTATGTATGTATGTATGTATGTATGTATGTATGTATGTATGTATGTATGTATGTATGTATGTATGTATGTATGTATGTATGTATGTATGTATGTATGTATGTATGTATGTATGTATGTATGTATGTATGTATGTATGTATGTATGTATGTATGTATGTATGTATGTATGTATGTATGTATGTATGTATGTATGTATGTATGTATGTATGTATGTATGTATGTATGTATGTATGTATGTATGTATGTGTATGTGCATATATATGCACATATATGCCATATACGTATATGTAATGCATGTAAAGATGCAAAATTTGAAACTCCCACTTTTAAAATAACCTTGCCCTAGCTATATATATATATATATGTATATATATATATTCTAAATTTATATTTGAATTCCTAATTTGCTCAATTTAAAATGAGGGTCTTACAGTGCCGAAACCACGACGAGGAGCCAACAGTCGCCCAGGATGTGGCCGAGCAGCTCGAAGCGTGCCGCACGACGATCGAGGTGGAGAAGGCACAGTTGGACGCAGACATAGCTACATTCGAGGCATCGCGAGGCCGATACCCCAGCTCTAGTGAAGCACGAGCACACAGTCACCAGGTGTGGGTGAACATTGTTGCTAGTCCACACGACCTGTCGTACTTCGAGCGGCCAAGCCAGAACGTGGCAGCCGCCGCCGTGGTGTGCAACATTTCGGAGCCCGAAGAACCAAAGGTGAGGTGCATGTACCAAAACCTTCGCTCATGCTGGAAAAGGACATGGCTCAACATGCCAAGAGCTCGCTCGCTTGCAGGCGAGCAACGTCCTTCCGAACCGGCGCCCGTGGGCATGTTCGGAGCACAGCAGGGACACCCTGCGTCTGTGACACCCAGTTCTGCAAATAGAACCAAGTGAATGCATATGTGTTCCCAGGATGTTCACCACACATACACATGTAATCCACAAACTGAATTCAGAATATAACCACGAATAAATAGTGTTTAAGTACTTTATTATAATGACTCAATGTCTGACTCATGAATATCTAACTTATTCTTGCAGCGGAAGACTCTAAACGACAGCGGAAAATGACTAAACAGCAGGCTCCAACTTCAACTCTGTAACACCCCAAATTTTGATTCAAAACCCTAAACCATGTTCAGAGGGGAATTTAGAAATTTTTGGACGTGTTGCATGTTTTGCAAAAATTCAAATTCAAACTGGAATTCAAATTATACTCCAAATAGAAAAGAAATGGAAAAAGAAAAAGAGAAAACGGGAAAAAAACTGGCCAGTGGGCCGAAACCCGCCAGCCGGCCCAGCTACTCCCGCGCCAGCCCGCCCCCGCGCGCGCCGCGCTGCCTCTCACCGACGGGTGGGACCCACCTGTCATCCCTAACCCCGAGCCCCCGCGACCCCGGACTTTTCTCCCGAGCGCGCGAAATCGCAACCGACCGGGAAAGCCCGTCCCGCAGCCGAATTCTGGTCCCAGAGGACTCCAACTCGATCACAACAGACCCACCGCCCTCCCCCGGCTATAAAAACCCCCGATCCGATCAGTTTTCCTCACTTGATCGCCGATTTTCACTCCGGTGAGCACCGAGACTTCGCCGGTGAATTCTAGCCGATCTAAGCTCGGAAACTCTGATCTAACTCGCTGCTCTTGATCCACCGCCTCCGGGGAACTTTGCAGGTGCAGAAAACCCGAAGACTTACGGTGTAAATCCAGCGCCGACGAGCTTCGCCGTGGTTTTGCCTCGGACCTCGCCGCCGATCACTTCCCAGGACCCCCGAGCTCGAGAAAACCCCCGAGGTGAGATCCCTGACCTCCCCTCTACCGATCTAGGCCATAAGATCACAGTTCTAGGCAGAATTCTCGAGGATCCGAAACTTTCCGGCGAGATCGCCGCTTCCCGCCGCCGTGCGCCGCCGGCAGCGCCGCCCGCGCTCGATCAGAGCGACGTGGCTGCTTGTGCGCCGTTTATTTTAAATCGCACGGTAGACTTTAAAACCCCGCGTACCGGTTCGATGTTATAATCTCAGCCGTCGGTTTAAAATCGGACGGTCCACGTCGACCCCGCGTTATAAAGACTGGAATTCTTACGTGCTACCCCCTGGGGTTCTCTGGAATTGAGAGCTAGCCCCGGAAACTTCAGATCTAGCCCCTGGAACTCCAGAAAATCATGTAAATTCATTTAAAAATCAGTTTTAGCCCCTGGACTTAATAGAAATTAAGAAAAACACCTCTGATAAGTGTAGCTAGACCCCTGGAAATTATGAAAATAATACTATAGACCCTGTAATGGGGTGAATTCATTATTTTAGCCATGTTTAGTATTTAATTTAGAAAATTGAATATGTAACTAGTGTTTAAAAATTAAAAAGGGGGACAAACATAATTGTCAAAATTAATTAAAAACTTTCTCAGTACTTAGGAAACTTTGGAGTGAGATAAAAATATATTTTTGGGCTGAAATAAATCTGTTTCATCTATTATTCACATTTATTAGTATAGGGACACATTTTTAAGTAAAGAATAGTTATAGAAAAATAGGGAAAATAATTATGAAATAGTTTACATCAGAGGCCAAGGATAAAATATGTTATTAAATCATTTAGGACCATAACCTATACTGTTTAGATGATATGTATTATTAATTTCATAATAAAATACATAATTATGCATAAGAATATAAATCTGAAAATATAGCAACTAGTAAATGATAAATGGAGTTTCTAGAATACAAAGAATTCAGTTTAGGGTTGGTAGAAATTCTGAAGGCACATATGGAGAAGAAAAATACTTTTCATACATACTTGGTAGTGAAAAGGTGTAGTAGCTTAATATAAGGAATTTATTTAAAACTGAAACACAACACATATAAGGGTGAATGAATTTCATAAATATGAATGTGTGGTTTGTATGAAGTGTAAGTGTGAACTATGTCTTATGGATTGTTGTTTTTCTTTTGCTATGTGTGATGGTATGAAGTAGAACCTGTTCAAGAACCAGTTATTCATTTCCAAGACCAGGACTATCCATTTCAAGAGCAGCAAGAAGGAGGCAAGTGTCCTTGACCACTTTGATCCTATACTAGGATGTGTAGATAGAATTATTTGCATTGTCAAATAAAATATGAAACCCATGCTAGGAAGTTTCCCTAGAATTGCATTACCTTGTTTCCTTGTAGCTTGGGTTGGGATTTATTTTGTCATGTCATTTATTTACATGCATATGCTTAGCCATGCTTAGAATGGGATATTTGGGATATGAGATCATCAGTTTATTATACCATACTCTTGAATGAGCTATTGTGAGTTATGTAGAGGTAGGGATCAAGGCAAGTTGGATGTTTTGGTTGTGTGCTGGGTGCACGAGACTTGGGTTTGTGTTTAGTACTTGCCTGGATCCTAAGGACCGGTTCATGGAGCATGTAACCCGGCTTTACAGTGCCAACCACATGCTGAGATGGGGCAGCTTAGCCAATTAATTAGGTGTATCCCCGGCGTAGTATGGGTGTGATGGATGGTGCGGGGAGTAGGTGTCAGCTGGACTACCATATGAACCGCAAGGCTCAAGAGGGGGCCACTGCAGCGGGGTTGGAGCCTCTTGTATGCTGTTAGGGGTGAAACCTCAGTGGGCCCACGCTCGTCGGGAATCCCTTTGTAAAGGCTTCGTAGTGATCTCTTGGCCGCACACCTGGGAAGTGTGAATGTGGATCGTAGCCACTGGCATAATGGAGGTTCTTTTAGTCCACCTGGCAACGGGGGATGAAATCACTACTTGTGGGTACAGTGGTACAAACTCTGCAGAGTCAAAACTGTCTTGACAGCCGTGCTCACGGTTAAGAGCGGCCTGGACTTATTCATGATTAGAGGATTGATGGTTTTGGATGTTAAGCGGGGAGCTTAACATTGGAAATGATGTTATGGTTATTTGGATTATGATGATGGGATGGGAGATTGGGACCTTTTCACCTGTGTAGTAATGTAAGTGCTTAATAAGCTAAGGTGATAGGTATTAATTGCGTAGTGCTTTAACCATGAGTTCAACCTCTCCTTGTTCTAGCCATGCATGATATAATTTTCCCACACTTGCTGAGTACCATTGGTACTCAACCTTGCATATTTGTTGGTTTATATTGCTGCTCAGGTCAAGATAATGAGGTGGTGTATAATGACCAAGATTTTGGTCCCGAGGAAGGATTTTAGGTTCATGAAGACCCCCGGGCAACGCCTGTGATGGAGCCCTAAAGAATAATATTCCGCTGCTAGTTTATTTACTTGTGATGAAGCATTAGTGTCCATTGAGACATTTGCGATGTAAGACTTAATTATATTCGACACCTGGCTTATAATAAATGATGCTTCACTATTTGTCATCACATGTATGAGAAAATGATCCTGGCATACATGTGATATTCACTTGGTTGTTTCTTCGGAAAAACCGGGTGTGACAGAGGTGGTATCAGAGCCAAGGTTGCCCGTAGGAACGTGGACCTAGGTAGAAATGGACGTATTTAAGGGCCCTATTTTCTTAAAAACTATTTTCCAAGGCGTGGGTGGAAAAGTGTTATTAAAGGAGTCATTTTCTTCATCTTACCCCAACTTTCATTCAAAACAGGGTTTTTGTTTGAGAATTTATCTAACGTAATTTTAAATTCTTTTTTTTAGATGGTTCGCATGATTCGCACCGCTCGTAAGTCCACAGGAGGGAGAGTTCCCGTAGTTGCCCTTGCCGAAAGAGAGGAGAGTCGTCCAGTGACGTACCTTTCCTACGGATTGGCAGTAGGAGATTTGTTGCGCCGTCTTCGACGTATGCTCGAAGCCGCCGGCAATACGGGCAAGCTAATCATCCACTACAACTCCACCAGGACCATCCGTGAGAAGAGGGAACAATGGAGTTCGGAGATGAGGATTATACACGAGAATCAGCTGCTTAAGGTTCACCACTCTCCAGCTTGTCGAGCAACACAAGTTGACGCTGAGAAAGATGTCACCTGGGAGGCCATCACCTGCCAGAGTCACATCTATCGTCGCCACTTGGACAAAACTGAGTACATGTATGTCCTCCAACGTGAGAGTGGTACCACGGAATACAAGTACCCACCGGTGCAGCAAGGGACTTCCCATGAGCACATGGACTTGTGCTTGGAGGATGCTGCTATGCTCAGCACTCGACTGCAGGAGTGTCAACAAGAGCTTCAGGATGTCCGAGACGCCCTGAAGGAAACGGAGGCGTTGCTGCGAGCTTGCTTAAAGGCGAGAGAAAGAGGAGATGGGAATGAACTGTGTGTCACCGTGAGTGATCCATGGACTCCTGACTCCCCGGATCGCCGAGCAATCAGGCGTCGTCGCACTTCTCCACCAGCAGCCTCCCCACCCAAAGCAGAGTCAGAAGGTAGCCGAAATGAGGAGGAAGATCCCGAGGAGCCAGCTCAAGAGGACGAGTAGTGTAGAGTCTTTCCCCTAGCTAGCAAGAGGTCGAGTAGTCGAGTCGTTACGTAGTTAATGGTGTGATAATGCTTGGTGTGTGACGTGAGTTGTGGAAGCCATGAGCAATTGTCCACAGCCTCGTCTTCAGATTGTTTTGCTTTGGTGTGTGAACCCACAGGAAATAATAGTGCATTTATTTGGTGTGAGATATAAACCCTCGTAAAGTTTTAACAAGCCTCAACACCTCAAAATACCAACAAATGAAAGTAGTAAGATGATACTAAATGCTTTCAAAATTAACATTGGTTGATTCTGCCAGATGGCCGGAAGAGGAAAAGGACGTGCTGCCAACCCCGCCAACAACAACGATGAGGCATGCAACCCTCATCTTTCTGGAGGCCAGGACAGGGGTGGTCGCCGTGAAGAAGTTGACCCTCTCCACCAAATGCTGGAGAATCAAAATCAGCTTATCCAGAACTTGACTCAAGTGGTGGCCAACTTGCATCAAGTTCCACCTCCACAAGCGGCACCACGCCAACCAAGGTTGAGTGAGTTTCTAGGAACTCAACCTCCAAAGTTTGCAAGTGCTGCTGAACCTCTGGAGGCAGATGATTGGCTGAAGACCATTGAAAGTAAGATGAGGATAATCCAATGCCAAGGGTATGAGAGGGTGCTGTTTGCCTCTCATCAATTGCAGGGACCTGCTGCTGATTGGTGGACCGCCTACGTGGCCGCCCATCATGACCCTGAGAACATCACTTGGGAAGAGTTCAAGCGTAGCTTCCGCAACCATTACATCCCAAGAGGTGAACTCAAAAACAAGAGGAAGGAATTTTTTGGACTGCAGCAGGGAAACATGACTGTGAGGGAATACCTCACTAAATTTACGCAACTATCCCGTTATGCTCCACGAGACATAGAGACTGATGAGCAGAAACAAGATTGTTTCGTGGAAGGACTTACCGCAGAGTTGCAGTGTGCCATGTCCTCCAATGAGTATGAAAGTTTTCAAAAGATGGTGGACAGAGCGTTTGTGGTGGAAAGGAAGCTAAAGGCCCTGGAAAATGAGAATAAGAGGAAGGCGGGATGGTCACATCAGGCCTCAGGGAGCAACACCCGCCCACGTATGATGCAGCAACCTACGGGGCAGACGAGCCGTGCTGCGGTACCCTATTCAGCACCAAGAGGGTACAACCCAAACTACAGGCCACCCGCAGCACCTGCACAGCTGCCACGTCAGTTTGTGCAGCAGCCTCGCCCCGCATATCCACCTCGACCAGCAGTGCAAGGACCCCCGAACCAACCCCAAGACAACAAAGGCCAAGCACCTAAGGTTGGGGTGCAATGTTTTAGCTGTGGTGAAGTGGGGCACTATGCCCATAAGTGCCCAAAGAAGAAGCCCGCGCAGCCACAACAGCAGAATGTAATGAGAGGACGGGTGAACCACGTCACTATGGAGGAAGCACAAGAGGCACCCGACGTGGTAGTTGGTAAGTTTCCTGCCAATTTACACCTTGCAACTCTGCTGTTTGATTCTGGTGCTACCCACTCGTTCATTGCTCAAGGGTTTGTTAAGAAGCAGGACCTAGCAACCACACAAATGAACCATATGCTAGCTGTAAACTCTCCAGGCGGAGAAATAAGGACAAGACAAGTATGTCCCAAAGTGAGCCTAGACATTAATCGGGTAGTATTCACGGCTAACCTCATAGTGATAGATTCACAAGGGATAGATATTATTTTGGGTATGGATTGGTTGACCAAACATAAAGGAATTATCCATTGTTCGACCAGAACGGTGGAACTAACTCACCCCAGTGGCACCCGAGTAAAATTCATAACCCTACACGAGCCTAGGAGGGACATTAAATTAAATCAAGTGGAGGTGAAAGTTGAGGAAATCAGGACTATCAGGGAATATCCAGATGTTTTTCCGGAGGAATTGCCAGGTATGCCTCCCGACCGTGATGTGGAATTCGCAATTGAGCTAGTACCGGGAACAGCCCCGATATACAAGAGACCTTATCGAATGGACTCCAAGCAGCTAGAAGAGCTCAAGGATCATTTGAGAGAATTGACGGAGAAGGGGTATATTCGCCCTAGTTCCTCACCATGGGGAGCTCCGGTGATATTTGTGCCCAAGAAAGACGGAACCCAAAGGTTATGCGTGGATTACCGTGCCTTGAATGAGGTAACCATCAAAAACAAGTACCCATTACCCCGCATTGAAGACTTGTTTGATCAGTTGAGGGGAGCTTGTGTGTTCTCGAAAATTGATCTCAGGTCGGGGTACCACCAACTCAAGATAAGGCAATCAGATATTCCCAAGACAACTTTCGTATCTCGGTACGGACCGTATGAATACACTGTCATGCCTTTTGGGCTAACCAATGCCCCGGCATATTTCATGTACCTCATGAACAAGGTATTCATGGAATATCTGGACAAATTTGTGGTGGTTTTCATAGATGATATTCTCGTCTTCTCCAAAAATGAAGAAGAACATGAGGAACATCTAAGGTTGGTGTTACAGAGGCTGAGAAAACACCAATTATATGCCAAGTTGAGCAAGTGTGAGTTTTGGCTGAAGAGAGTTCCCTTTTTAGGACATATAATCTCGGAGGGAGGAATCTCCATAGATCCCGCCAAAATCGAGGATATTCAGAAGTGGAAAACCCCTGAAAATGTCGGGGAAGTTCGAAGCTTTTTGGGATTGGCTGGATACTATCGACGGTTTATTGAGGGATTCTCCAAGATCTCGAGACCTCTCACCAAACTGTTGGAAAAGGGAATCACATTCACCTGGACGCCACAGTGCGATACGAGCTTTCAGGAGCTAAAGAAAAGATTGACAACAGCCCCAGTGCTGGTTATGCCAGATATGCAGAAGAATTTCACAGTGTACTGCGATGCCTCTGGAAATGGGTTGGGATGTGTTCTCATGCAAGAAGGACATGTCGTGGCATATGCATCCCGGCAGCTTCGGAAGCACGAGAAGAACTATCCTACACATGACCTAAAACTAGCTGCAGTGGTACACGCGTTGAAAATTTGGCGGCACTATTTGATGGGGAAGAGGACAGAGATATATACGGATCATAAGAGTTTGAAGTACATATTCACACAACTAGATCTCAACCTCAGACAAAGGAGATGGTTAGAGCTAATCAATGATTTTGATGTGGGCATCAACTATCATCCCGGAAAAGCAAACGTCGTGGCCGATGCTTTGAGTCGGAAAGTGCAGGTCAATAAGTTGAGCTTGAAGGACATGCCCGCAGAATTGAAGGACGAGGTTATAAGGTTCAATCTATGTCTAGTAAATAGTGGTGAAGCCATCGCCATGGAAGTGGACTCCACACTCGAGCAAGACATACGCGAGGGCCAAAAGAATGATGAGAAGATACAAGAGATCAGACAGCTCATTAAGGAAAATAAAGCTCCTGGTTTTAGAGAGGATGAACAAGGAACGGTGTGGCACGGGAAAAGGATCTGTGTGCCAGAAGTAAAGGAGATCCGTGAATTAATTTTGAAGGAGGCTCACGATTCTGACTATTCCATTCATCCTGGGAGTACGAAGATGTACCAGGACCTCAAGAGCAGGTATTGGTGGTATGGCATGAAGCGAGATGTCGCGGAACATGTTGCCCTATGTGACACATGTCAGTTGGTGAAAGCAGAACATCAACGACCCGCGGGATTATTGCAACCACTTAAAGTACCTGAATGGAAGTGGGAAGAAATCAGCATGGATTTTGTAGTGGGATTGCCTAGGACCCAATCCGGGTATGATTCAATATGGGTCATTATTGATCGGCTAACCAAGGTAGCTCATTTCATTCCTGTGAAAGAAAGCTACAGCGGATCCAAATTGGCAGAATTGTACATGTCAAGGATTGTGTGTTACCATGGAGTTCCAAAGAAGATAGTGTCGGACCGAGGGACACAGTTCACCTCGAGGTTTTGGCAGAAGTTGCATGAAACCATGGGAACCCATCTGAACTTCAGCTCTGCCTATCATCCCCAAACTGACGGGCAGACGGAGAGAACCAATCAGATCCTTGAAGATATGTTAAGGGCATGTGCACTCAAAAACAATAGGAGTTGGGACAAGAACTTACCGTATGCGGAGTTTTCCTATAACAACAGTTATCAAGCTAGTATGAAGATGTCACCGTTTGAAGCTTTGTATGGAAGGAAGTGCAGAACTCCCCTATTTTGGAACCAAACAGGAGAAAGCAAAGTGTTTGGTCCAGAAGTGCTACAAGAAGCCGAGGCGAAGGTGAGGGAGATTCGCAACAACTTGAGGATAGCACAAACACGCCAGAAGAGTTATGCTGATGTACGAAGAAGAGAACTCGTTTTCAACGTGGGAGACTATGTTTATCTCAAGGTGTCCCCTATCAGAGGACTTCGTCGGTTCAAGGTGAAAGGGAAGTTGTCACCTCGATATATCGGACCCTTTCAAGTTTTGGAAAGAAAAGGCGAAGTGGCGTACCAACTAGAGTTACCGGTTCATCTATCGGATGTGCACGATGTATTCCATGTGTCACAACTCAAGAAATGTCTGAGGACGCCTGAGGAGGTGTTACCCATGAATGAAGTGGATGTAGCTGAAGATTTGTCTTATGCCGAGCAACCATACAAGATTTTGGAGACGATGGAACGCCTCACCAGAAACAAGAGAATCCGGATGTGCAAGGTGCAGTGGAAGCATCACTCAGCAGAGGAAGCTACCTGGGAACGGGAAGATGAGCTCAAGGCACAATTTCCGGAATTGTTTTCTTAGAAACACCAATCTCGAGGACGAGATTTCTTTTAAGGGGGGTAGAGCTGTAACACCCCAAATTTTGATTCAAAACCCTAAACCATGTTCAGTGGGGAATTTAGAAATTTTTGGACGTGTTGCATGTTTTGCAAAAATTCAAATTCAAACTGGAATTCAAATTATACTCCAAACAGAAAAGAAATGGAAAAAGAAAAAGAGAAAACGGGAAAAAACTGGCCAGTGGGCCAAAACCCGCCAGCCGGCCCAGCTACTCCCGCGCCAGCCCGCCCCCGCACGCGCCGCGCTGCCTCTCACCGACGGGTGGGACCCACCTGTCATCCCTAACCCCGAGCCCCCGCGACCCCGGACTTTTCTCCCGAGCGCGCGAAATCGCAACTGACCGGGAAAGCCCGTCCCGCAGCCGAATTCTGGTCCCAGAGGACTCCAACTCGATCACAACAGACCCACCGCCCTCCCCCGGCTATAAAAACCCCCGATCCGATCAGTTTTCCTCACGTGATCGCCGATTTTCACTCCGGTGAGCACCGAGACTTCGCCGGTGAATTCCGGCCGATCTAAGCTCGGAAACTATGATCTAACTTGCTGGTCTTGATCCACCGCCTCCGGGGAACTTTGCAGGTGCAGAAAACCCGAAGACTTACGGTGTAAATCCAGCGCCGACGAGCTTCGCCGTGGTTTTGCCTCGGACCTCGCCGCCGATCACTTCCCAGGACCCCCGAGCTCGAGAAAACCCCCGAGGTGAGATCCCTGACCTCCCCTCTACCGATCTAGGCCATAAGATCACAGTTCTAGGCAGAATTCTCGAGGATCCGAAACTTTCCGGCGAGATCGCCGCTTCCCGCCGCCGTGCGCCGCCGGCAGCGCCGCCCGCGCTCGATCAGAGCGACGTGGCCGCTTGTGCGCCGTTTATTTTAAATCGCACGGTAGACTTTAAAACCCCGCGTACCGGTTCGATGTTATAATCTCAGCCGTCGGTTTAAAATCGGACGGTCCACGTCGACCCCGCGTTATAAAGACTGGAATTCTTACGTGCTACCCCCTGGGGTTCTCTGGAATTGAGAGCTAGCCCCGGAAACTTCAGATCTAGCCCCTGGAACTCCAGAAAATCATGTAAATTCATTTAAAAATCAGTTTTAGCCCCTGGACTTAATAGAAATTAAGAAAAACACCTCTGATAAGTGTAGCTAGACCCCTAGAAATTATGAAAATAATACTATAGACCCTGTAATGGGGTGAATTCATTATTTTAGCCATGTTTAGTATTTAATTTAGAAAATTGAATATGTAACTAGTGTTTAAAAATTAAAAAGGGGGACAAACATAATTGTCAAAATTAATTAAAAACTTTCTCAGTACTTAGGAAACTTTGGAGTGAGATAAAAATATATTTTTGGGCTGAAATAAATCTGTTTCATCTATTATTCACATTTATTAGTATAGGGACACATTTTTAAGTAAAGAATAGTTATAGAAAAATAGGGAAAATAATTATGAAATAGTTTACATCAGAGGCCAAGGATAAAATATGTTATTAAATCATTTAGGACCATAACCTATACTGTTTAGATGATATGTATTACTAATTTCATAATAAAATACATAATTATGCATAAGAATATAAATCTGAAAATATAGCCACTAGTAAATGATAAATGGAGTTTCTAGAATACAAAGAATTCAGTTTAGGGTTGGTAGAAATTCTGAAGGCACATATGGAGAAGAAAAATACTTTTCATACATACTTGGAAGTGAAAAGGTGTAGTAGCTTAATATAAGGAATTTATTTAAAACTGAAACACAACACATATAAGGGTGAATGAATTTCATAAATATGAATGTGTGGTTTGTATGAAGTGTAAGTGTGAACTATGTCTTATGGATTGTTGTTTTTCTTTTGCTATGTGTGATGGTATGAAGTAGAACCTGTTCAAGAACCAGTTATTCATTTCCAAGACCAGGACTATCCATTTCAAGAGCAGCAAGAAGGAGGCAAGTGTCCTTGACCACTTTGATCCTATACTAGGATGTGTAGATAGAATTATTTGCATTGTCAAATAAAATATGAAACCCATGCTAGGAAGTTTCCCTAGAATTGCATTACCTTGTTTCCTTGTAGCTTGGGTTGGGATTTATTTTGTCATGTCATTTATTTACATGCATATGCTTAGCCATGCTTAGAATGGGATATTTGGGATATGAGATCATCAGTTTATTATACCATACTCTTGAATGAGCTATTGTGAGTTATGTAGAGGTAGGGATCAAGGCAAGTTGGATGTTTTGGTTGTGTGCTGGGTGCACGAGACATGGGTTTGTGTTTAGTACTTGCCTGGATCCTAAGGACCGGTTCATGGAGCATGTAACCCGGCTTTACAGTGCCAACCACATGCTGAGATGGGGCAGCTTAGCCAATTAATTAGGTGTATCCCCGGCGTAGTATGGGTGTGATGGATGGTGCGGGGAGTAGGTGTCAGCTGGACTACCATATGAACCGCAAGGCTCAAGAGGGGGCCACTGCAGCGGGGTTGGAGCCTCTTGTATGCTGTTAGGGGTGAAACCTCAGTGGGCCCACGCTCGTCGGGAATCCCTTTGTAAAGGCTTCGTAGTGATCTCTTGGCCGCACACCTGGGAAGTGTGAATGTGGATCGTAGCCACTGGCATAATGGAGGTTCTTTTAGTCCACCTGGCAACGGGGGATGAAATCACTACTTGTGGGTACAGTGGTACAAACTCTGCAGAGTCAAAACTGTCTTGACAGCCGTGCTCACGGTTAAGAGCGGCCTGGACTTATTCATGATTAGAGGATTGATGGTTTTGGATGTTAAGCGGGGAGCTTAACATTGGAAATGATGTTATGGTTATTTGGATTATGATGATGGGATGGGAGATTGGGACCTTTTCACCTGTGTAGTAATGTAAGTGCTTAATAAGCTAAGGTGATAGGTATTAATTGCGTAGTGCTTTAACCATGAGTTCAACCTCTCCTTGTTCTAGCCATGCATGATATAATTTTCCCACACTTGCTGAGTACCATTGGTACTCAACCTTGCATATTTGTTGGTTTATATTGCTGATCAGGTCAAGATAATGAGGTAGTGTATAATGACCAAGATTTTGGTCCCGAGGAAGGATTTTAGGTTCATGAAGACCCCCGGGCAACGCCTGTGATGGAGCCCTAAAGAATAATATTCCGCTGCTAGTTTATTTACTTGTGATGAAGCATTAGTGTCCATTGAGACATTTGCGATGTAAGACTTAATTATATTCGACACCTGGCTTATAATAAATGATGCTTCACTATTTGTCATCACATGTATGAGAAAATGATCCTGGCATACATGTGATATTCACTTGGTTGTTTCTTCGGAAAAACCGGGTGTGACAAACTCCACAGGCATGTTGACAGTAGTGTGTACACCTAGTACTCCACATGTTCCTCGAAGTACTCTTCTCCTGTAGCCTGATGTATATGTGGAAATGCAGGGGTGAGTACATGTCGTACTCAGCAAGTGCGGGAAAAGTATGACATGTAGCTTACAACAAGGTGGAGAATAAAAAGGCTCATTGCAGCAAGCAAATTTTATTTCACAAACATGGTAAAAACAGCCACTATCTCTAGATGAGTTTAATCCCAACATAACCAAGTAATTCAGCAACATTCTTTCATCATAATTCACCATTTATCATGCTTCAACCAGCCAATAATCTTTCTCAAGTTCATCTCATACTCATAAATATTCATATCCATCTCATTTTCATATAACCGAAACCAAATCCACTGTCATGACTCAAAACAGTCCCGAAACCCATCTGAATGACCATACCCAAATGTCCATCCCAAGTTTTGCCTCTAATCATGGAAGTTGGCCAGGTGCTTGTAACCGGAAGCACGGCTATCATGATAGTTTTACACTCTGTAGAGGTGGCACCACTTTACCTCAAAGTTTGTGATTTCGTCACCCGTCGGCGATTAGAAAGAACTCCATCATACCAGTACACAACCATCGGTTTATGGCCAATAGATCACAAAATAGCCTTTACAAAGGGGCTACTAAGATGTACGGACCCACTGAGGTTTCACCGGTAGACTCGAATCTCCATTCTCCCACCCACGGGCCCCCTCTTGTGCCATGCAGTTCCCAGGGCAGTCCCTCTCGACTCCCATTCCCCACGCCATCCAACGGTCCATAACAAGCTAGCAACACACCTAATTAGTCAGCTAAGCTGCACCCATATTTGGCCTTGCGGTGGCACTGTTTTCCTGGCATGTGGTCGCATAAACCGGTCCTTAGATCTACGGCAAGTAAACCACCATCTTATTCAGCAACCTCCACGAACAATATTGCCTAGATCTCCCTGATTTCATGCTCATTTACATCATCAAGTTCTCATCATCTTTATTCATATGAGTGCAGTAGCTAACCATGTTTTAATTCAGCTTCCCGTATCCCGTAAGTTGAGCGAAGCAAAAAGTAAAAACGACCATACCCGACTCATCAACTTTCCCGCCGACAAGGATGGTTAACAAAACTAGTAAAATCCTATAAAAAGGGTGTCCCATCAAGTTGACCCAAGCATACACGTTTTTCGCAAACAAAACAGTTCCAAAACATGGGATCAATATGGTCAAGGGGCACTTGCCTTGCCCCCATGGTCCGTGTTTCTCAAGCGTCTCCAAATCTTGGTGCTGTAGTTCCTCGTAGACGGCCTCTTGAGCTTGTCCTTCTACTCACGACCACACACATACAAAATTTACAGCAATCAATTATCATGCACAAACTTTACTCAAGATGCAATGGGGTAGATGAATGCAAATCGTATAGTGCAGTTTTATAAAACCAGTTTGTACGTGTTCTTGCATGTTTTAATGGGCTTTCATGGGATTTTATGAGGAACAAGGGTGTAGATATCAAGTGTGGACGTGGTGATGTTCTTGACACAAGGTCTAGATCAATTCCACCGTCAAAAATCGATCAAAACATGATCTGTCCACATGCGAAAGTTTCTGCTTGAAGGGGGCGATGAAAACGGATGCATAGAAACAGCAGCGATGTCGTAAGATCGGTAATGAAGACCTACCTCACTTCCTCCTTGCGGCAGGGCCTTCCTCCTAGCAACGGCAGCATCTGGGGATTTTTCTGCTGGGAATTATGGTAGGGCAGATCGTCGGGCTTCTTCTCCGGCGACGGCGAGGCGTGACGGGGCTCGATGAAGGGGCTTGACGGCGGGGCTCGATGGTGGGGCTCGACGGCGGGGCTCTCCGGCGACCAAACTCCGGCAATGGGGGGGGGGGCTCAACTCGGCAAGTTGGGGGGGGGGGGAGGGGGCAGGGGCAACTCGGCGACTTTGGAGGGGGGCTGCGGCCAAAGGTGTAGGGGTGCTGGGGGTTGTATTTATAAGGGGGAAAAAGAGTCCTAATCAAGTTGGGACTCAACCAAAGAGTACTAGCAAGATGGGACTCATCCCAAAGAGGCCTACGGTTTCCCCCCCCCCCTCTAGGGCTTCGGCCTATTTGGGGGCAAATCCCCCAAAATGTAGGGGAAATTCCCCCTTTGGGGAATTTGGGGAATATTTAGAATTTTGGGAAAATTTGGAATGGCTCAATCCAGCTATGTTATTTCCATTCTCTCCATTTCTATGGTTCTTTCTCCATTTCTATATTCTCTTCTCCATTTCTATGGTTCTTTCTCCATTTCTACTTCTTTTTAAATGCTTCTCTACATGAAAAATGTATTCAATGCATGGTAGTGAAATTTGAGGGTTTTACAAACCTACCCCCCTTATAATGAATCTCGCCCTCGAGATTCGATAGAGTGGAGAAAAGATGGGGGAATTCTGCCTTGAGATCTTCCTTACGCTCCCATGTAGTTTTGGCTTCCGTGTGATGGCTCTATTGTACCTTGTACCAACGGATCACTTTGTATCTAGTGACCCTTTCCTTCACGTCCAAGATTTTGACGGGGTGTTCCGTGTAGGTCAGATCCTCTTGAAGCTCTAGCTCATCCATCGGTACTTGTTCTTCCGGTACTCTTAGGCATTTCTTGAGCTGAGATACGTGAAATACATCGTGCACATCGGAGAGGTGCGTTGGTAGCTCTAGTTGATAGGCTACCTCTCCTCGCTTGCCCAAAATCTTGAATGACCCGATATAACGAGGTGCTAACTTGCCTTTGACGTTGAACCGTCGTTGGCCTCAGATAGACGACACCTTAAGATACACGAAGTCTCCCACTTCGAAGGTCAATCTTCTTCGCCTATTGTCCACATAACCCTTTTGTTGTGACTGAGCGGCCTTCAAGTTTTCACGTATTGTTTGAACTTGCTTTTCGGCGTCTTGCAGCACTTTCTGGTTCAAATACTTGGCTTTCTCCGGTCTCATTCCAGAACAGCGCCGTTCTACACCATCTACCATACAATTTTTTGAAGGGTGACATCTTCAACCTGGCTTGGTAGCTGTTGTTGTACGAGAATTCAGCATATGGCAAGCTCTTATTCCAACTACGCCCATGCTTCAAAGTGCAGGCTCTTAACATGTCTTCCAAAATCTGATTTGTTCTCTCAGTTTGCATGTCGGTTTGCGGGTGATATGCGGAGCTGAAATTCAACCGTGTACCCATGGCTTCATGTAGCTTTTTCCAGAACCTAGAGGTAAATTGAGAACCTCGATCTGAAACTATTCTCTTCGGAACTCCGTGACGACACACGATTTGCTCCATATACAACTCGGCTAATTGTGCCACGGTGTACTTGGTTCTCACAGGAAGAAAGTGAGCTATTTTCGTCAATCGGTCCAAGATAACCCAAATAGAGTTGTAAGCCGGCTGAGTACATGGCAATCCGACTATGAAATCCATGCTAATGTCTTCCTACTTCAACTCGGGTACTTTTAATGGCTGCAACAATCCAGCGGGTCTTTGATGTTCGGCCTTCACTCATTGGCACGTGTCGC
Source organism: Neostapfia colusana (assembly GCA_030760725.1). NCBI lineage: Eukaryota > Viridiplantae > Streptophyta > Magnoliopsida > Poales > Poaceae > Neostapfia > Neostapfia colusana. The sequence goes on along the minus strand of JASWHV010000012.1, from coordinate 12,823,300 downwards.
ATAGGGCAACATATTTAGTGATGTATCTTTTAATACCATCCCACCAATAGCAAGTTTTCAGATCCTTGTACTTCTTTGTACAGCCGGGATGTATGGAATAAGGTGAGTCATGTGCCTCCTTTAATATCGTGTCACGGATGTGCTTCATGTTAGACACACAAATCCTTTTCCCTAACCAAAGCATGCCTGTCTCGTCTTCCTTGAAATTCTTTTCTATGCCTTGTCGGATCCTTTCCTTGATTTCCTCATCCATTGCTTGGCCATCTCGTATGTCTTGTTCCAGTGTTGAGTTCAGTTCTATCACTTCCATCTCGTTCAAGATCCTGAGATGTAACCGTTCGAACTCCTTACGCAGCTCGGGTGACAGCTCCCGAACCGTGAGTTGGTGACATGCTCCCTTTCGGCTGAACGCATCAGCTACCACATTGGCCTTTCCAGGGTGATAGTTGATTCCAACATCATAATCCTTGATGAGTTCCAACCATCGATGTTGCCTCAAATTCAGATCCGTTTGCGTAAATATATACTTGAGGCTCTTATGATCCGTATAGATCTCGCATCGGTGGCCAAGGATATAATGCCTCCAAATCTTCAAGGCTTGTACCATGGCTGCAAGTTCTAGGTCACGTTTGGGGTAATTCAGATCATGTTTCTTTAGTTGTATCGATGCATAGGCTACCACGTGTCCTCCTTGCATGAGCACACATCCAAGCCCTTGTCTTGATGCGTCACAATATATATCAAAACTCTTGCTCATGTCCGGCAATACCAAAACCGGCGCTGTTGTTAATCTCTTCTTTAGCTCCTCAAAGCTGCCTTGACATGCTCGTGTCCACTGAAATGCTTTCCCTTTCATCAGCAATTCAGTCATAGGCTTTGCTATTTTGGAGAAATCCTTGATGAACCGGCGGTAGTATCCAGCCATCCCAAGGAAACTCTGAATATTCCTCATATTCTGCGGTACGTTCCACTTCAAAACATCTCTCACTTTTCCGGGGTCAACCGACACTCCTCCTTCGGATATGATGTGTCCTAGAAACGATATCTCCTTTAGCCAAAATTGACACTTGTTGAACTTAGCATACAATTGATGCTCTCGCAGTTTCTGCAACATTAATCTCAAGTGCTCTTCATGTTCTTTCTCGCTTTTCGAATACACCATGATGTCGTCGATGAAAACCATGACGAACTTGTCCAAGTACTCCATGAAGACCTTATTCATGAGGTACATAAAGTATACGGGTGCATTTGTTAACCCAAAATACATAACGGTATACTCATATGAACCATACCGTGTTTGAAATGCAATCTTGGGTATGTCGGAGGGCTTAATCTTCTGCTGGAAGTATCCCGACCGAAGATCAATCTTGGAGAAAATTCGGGCACCTTTCATTTGATCGAATAGGTCCTCTATGCGGGGCAGCGGGTATTTATTCTTGATCGTCACCTCGTTGAGAGAGCTATAGTCCACACACATCCTATGGGTCCCATCTTTCTTGTCTTCGAAGAGCACGGTGGCTCCCCATGGTGACGAGCCTGGGCGTATAAAACCCTTTTCTAGCTGTTCCTGTATTTGCTTCTTGAGCTCCACTAATTCATTAGCAGGCATCCTATATGGCCTCTTTGCTATAGGTGCAGTTCCAGGTACTAAATCAATGGCAAATTCAATGTCTCGGTCAGGTGGCATACCTGGGAGTTCTTTCGGGAACACATCTGAATATTCTTGAACCACCAGAATGATTTCCAATGTCACTTCTTCGATGTGGTTTAGCACTGCCTTCTCGGTTGTAGGTTGGGCTGCCTCAAACTCAATACGAGTACCGTGCTCACTCGTCAACTCCACGATCCTCTGAGCACATTGAATCACTCCATTGTGCTTACTTAACCAATCCATTCCAAGTATTATGTCAATCCCTTGAGAATCCAAGACAATAAGGTTGGCAAGAAAGTCGACCCCCCTTATTTCAAGTCTTACTTTCGGACGTACTATATTTGTAGGAGCTAGAATTCAGATTTGAATGAAGCGGTTTCCCAACTATATGCATTCAAGGTGTATGAACTAAGCAACTTTTTTTTATTAGTATCAGCCTATATGAGGATGTGAACACGTGCCAAAGCATCTCATATCTCTCCACTATGTGTGAATGTGGGCATTCGCCGAAACGTCCCACAACTCACACCAGCACACAAACACAAGCAATCACCATAAAATCCTGCACACCACTCCTATTTCAGCCTACTACGTCTAAGCATTCCTATTACAGCTTTATTCAGTGGAAACCTGAACTTAATCGTGAGAACCGGTGCTGTTCTCGCCGTGTGACGGGGGTGGTCCGTACATGGGCCCACGCCATGGTGAGTCGGCAGTCCATGTAGGGATAGATGACGCTAGTGCTCCATTTGTTCCCTCGTTGACACGAGTCTCCTCTTGTTTCTTTAGCAAATACAACTTCTTGCAGAGGTAACGGATCTCTTCTTGTGCGCTTGCATAGCGGTTTCCTAACTCCACGATCAACCTCTGAGACTTGTTAGCAGCTTGTGGGTTGGAAAGAGCTCCTCCGTGGGGTCCAATGATCTCCCTTGTACCACTCTTCCAATACGGATGCAGCTCAAAAGTAGTGTTCTCAAGCTGCTCACGGAAAGCGTAGCACAGTCCGGTGAGTGCATCCCATGCAGCATCATCGATAGCTTCTGCCCTTGTAGCTCTCCATGTGGGTGCGAAGTGCCGAGTAACAACCCTACCATTAGATAGGATGGTTACCTCAGCCTTCCACTCTTCATGTTCGAGATGAGGGACTTTCTTGAGAAGATACTCCAGGTATAGGCTGCAGCAATCCAAGAACTCTTTAAGCTCCTTGGATATGTGTCCTCCTTCCATCCCGTCAGACCGGAATTCTTGAACTGAACGGTTGGCCCGTTCATCACCTTCATTCTCGGCCTCAGCAAGGGGTGTCTCCTCTTTGGATTCATCTCCTTCCGACATAGCTTCATGAGGCTCCACGGGGTGTAAGCCCGTATGAAACTCCTCCTGGGGTTCGTACCAATGCTGTTGTTGTGGATCATATTCCATTTCGTCTTCGATTGGTTCCACCTCTTCCGAATCCTCTTCCTCATGCATGGAGCTACTTACTTCATCTTCCTCATGGGGTTCCATCTTCATCTCCTCCCAATATGGTCCATCGGACATCTCAATGATGTTAAGTGCACACCCATGTGGTGGTTGATGAGTCCTTATGCGTGCTGTGCTCCTAGTCACCGGCATCTATAGATAAGACATGAGAAACTTTAGAGAAGGAAGAAATAACTCCAAAACTTCAGAAGCTATGAAGCAAGAAAACAAAAGTGTTGCTGTCCAAAAGAAGAGAATAGAGGGGCTGAAAATAGCACTTTGCGGTGGCTGAATTGACAATTAAAGTGCAGCAGCAAGCAATTTTCAAAAATAACAGTTTAGAGGGGTATTCCTATGTGTTTTAGAGTGTCCATTCTACCTAGGCTTGCGTTCTATGATCAGCGTAGCTCTGATACCAATTTGAGACACCCGGTTCCGCAAATAGAACCAAGTGAATGCATATGTGTGCCCAGGATGTTCATCACACATACACATGTAATCCACAAACTGAATTCAGAATATAAACACGAATAAATAGTGTTTAAGTACTTTATTACAATGACTCAATGTCTCATTAATGAATATCTAACTTATTCTTGCAGCGGAAGACTCTAAACGACAGCGGAAAATGACTAAACAGCAGGCTCCAACTTCAACTCCACAGGCATGTTGACGGTAGTGCGCACGCCTAGTACTCCACATGTTCCTCGAAGTACTGTTCTCCTGTAGACTGATGTATATGTGGGAATGCAAGGGTGAGTACATGTCGTACTCAGCAAGTGCGAAAAAAGTATGACATGTAGCTTACAACAAGGTAGGGAATAAAAAGGCTCATTGCAGCAAGCAAATTTTATTTCACAAACATGGTAAAAACAGAAACTATCTCTAGATGAGTTTAATCCCAACATAACCAAGTAATTCAGCAACATTCTTTCATCATAATTCACCATTTATCATGCTTCAACCAGCCAATAATCTTTCTCAAGTTCATCTCATACTCATAAATATTCATATCCATCTCATTTTCATATAACCGAAACCAAATTCATTGTCATGACTCAAAACAGTCCCAAAATCAATCCCAATGACCATACCCAAATGTTTGTGATTTCGTCACCCGTCGGCGACTAGAAAGAACCTCCGTTATACCAGTACATAACCGTCGGTGTATGGCCAAGAGATCACAAAATAGCCTTTAAAAATGGGCTACTAGGATGTACGGAACGACGAGGTTTCACTGGCAGACTCGAATCTCCATTCTTCCACCCACGGGCCCCCTCTTGTGCCATGCAGTTCCCAGGGCAGTCTCTCTCGACTGCCATTCCCCACGCCATCCAACGGTCTATAACACGCTAGCAACACACCTAATTAGTCAGCAAAGCCGCACCCATATTTGTCCTTGTGATGGCACTGTTTTCCTGGCATGTGCTCGCATGAATAGGTCCTTAGATCTACGCCAAGTAAATCACCATCTCATTTAGCAACATCCACGAACCAATCTTGCCTAGATCTTCCTGATTCCATGTTCATTAACATCATCAAGTTCTCATCATCTTTATTCATATGAGTGCAGTAGCTAACCATGTTTTAATTCAGCTTCATGTATCCCGTAAGTTGAGCAAAGCAAAAAGGAAAAACAACCATACCCGACTCATCAACTTTCACGGTGACAAGGATGGTTAACAAAACTACTAAACTCCTATAAAAAGGGTGTCCCATAAAGTTGACTCAAGCATACACGTTTTCGCAAACAAAACAGTTTCAAAACATGGGATCAATATGGTCAAGGGTCACTTGCCTTGCTCCCGTGGTTCGTGTTGCTCAAGCGTCTCGATATCTTGGTGCTGTAGTTCATCGTAGACGGCCTCTTGAGCTTGTCCTTCTACTCATGACCACGCACATACAAAATTTACAGCAATCAATCATCATGCACAAACTTTACTCAAGATGCAATGGGGTAGATGAATGCAAATCCTATAGTGCAGTTTTATAAAACCAGTTTGTATGTGTTCTTGCATGTTTTAATAGGCTTTCATGGGGTTTTATGAGGAATAATGGTGTAGGGATCAAGTGTGGACGTGGTGATGATCTTGACACAAGATCTAGATCAATTCCACGTCAAAAATCGATCAAAACATGATCTGTCCATACGTGAAAGTTCTTCCCGAAGGGGGCGATGAAAACAGATGCGTAGAAACTGTGGCGATGTCGTAAGATGGGTAATGAAGTCCTACCTCACTTCCTCCTTGTGGCAGGGCCTTCCTCCTAGCAAAGGCAGCAGCGGGGGATTTTTCTGGGGGGAATTATGGTAGGGCAGATCGTCGGGCTTCTTCTCCGGTGACGGCGAGGCGTGACGGGGCTTGACGGTGGGTCTCGACAGCGGCGCTCGACGACGGGGCTCGACGGCGGGGCTCGACGGTGGGGCTCGACGGTGGGGCTCACCGGCGACCAAACCCTGGCAATGGGGGGCTCAACTCGGCAAGTTGGGGGGGGGGGGGGCAGGGGCAACTCGGCGAGTTTGGGGGTGGGCTGCGGCCAAAGGTGTAGGGGAGTGGGGGCTGGGGGTTGTATTGATAAGGGGGAAAAAGAAGAGTCTTAATCAAGTTGGGACTCAACCAAAGAGTCCTATCAAGATGGGACTCATCCCAAAGAGTCCTAGGTCCCCCCCCTCTAGGGCTGCGGCCAATTTGGGAGCAAATCCCTCCAAATGTGGGGGAAATTCCCCCTTTGGGGAATTTGGGGAAGATTTGGAATTTTGGGAAAAATTGAAATGGCTCAATTCAGCTATGTTATTTTCATTTCTCTCCATTTCTATGGTTCTTTCTCCATTTCTATATTCCCTTGTTCATTTCTATGGTTCTTTCTCCATTTCTAAGGTTCTTTCTCCATTTCTACTTCTTTTTAAATGCTTCTCTACATGAAAAATGTATGCAATGCATTGTAGTGAAATTTGAGGGTTTTACAGCGTCCGTGCATCAAGCCAAGCTGAGAAAGCTGGTTCGTCCAACCCGTTGCGTTGCTCGATGTACGAACTTCAGGGTTGTCCAACCCACGTAGGGCCCTCAGGGCCCACAAGGGAACCAGGGGCGAGGTTGCGGAACAGCGGCCCGAGCGCCGATGGAAGCCATGATGGGGCGGGTGCTACGAAGGCGGTGAAGGCCAAAGTCCAAGCCCCGAAGCTCCCGGGCCCCGAGTTTTCAGAAGGGGGATACGCAACGTGCCCTTCCTGCCACGTTTTTGCATCCTGACTAACGTCACGAAGTACGACGGAGAGTCGAACCCCAGCCTCTGAATAGAGGACTACCACCTGGCATGCAGAGCCGGCGGAGCAACAGATGACTGATTCATCATCCAATATCTCCCCATCACTACAGGATTCCTGTCAACATACGATGGCTAAAACCGTCGTATATAAAGCCGAAGCCGTCGTATATAGTTTATATACGACGGCAGTTGTTTATATACGACGGTTTGCGGCCGTCGTTTATAATTTGTCGTATATATAGTTATATACAACGGTCCGTCGTATATAACAGTATATATACGACGGCCGCTTATATACAACGGCCGGTTTCGTGGACTTGGCCCAGTGGACCAGGGCCTTTATATACGACGGCTGGGCCCAGCGGCTGTCGTATATAAGCCTTTATATACGAAGGCTGGGCCCTGGCTGTCGTATATAAGGTCTTATATACGACAGCCGCTGGGCCCTGGCTGTCGTATATAAGGTCTTATATACGACAGCCTGGCCCCGCCGTCGTATATAATTTAGGCTTATATACGACGGCCCTGTATAGCAGCCGTTGTATATAAAATATACAGGCCGTCGTATATAAGCTTTTCCATTTTTTTTAAAAAAAAATAGAAAACGGCTAACCTGGCTCGATGGCCAGCTACACATACAAAGACAACAAAAAAACAGTTTGATATATAAATTCACAACAAAGTGCAATAGTACACATCGACAATCACAAAGTCCGACACAAATGAAAACAAAATCACAAATCTATTGATTACTAGCCCCTCCACTACCTCCGGGAGCGAAGAAGTCATCCTGTCGCGGCGAACCTGGCGCCCTTAGCTGTGGCGATGGAGTCTGAGCCTCTGTCCCTGATCCCTGCGAAACAAAGTGACATGTACAAGTTTACAATTGTTTTTCTAGTTTCATTAGGATTCTTAGCGGTTGGGGCTTCCACTTAATGTAACTTTCTTTTTATACCTGTACTCCAGGAAACTGCTCCTGTGGTGGCGACGGCTCCAGCACGAACGGAGGTGGCTGCCACAACGGTATCTGGATTTGCTGCCCTTGCTGTCGAGCTAGCGCCTGCCATTTCAAACATTACAATTTACAAAACTAATTGAAATGCAATGTAATCAAACTATAATTGTATGTTTCTTACTTCCATTGCCGCTTGCATCTGTGCCATATAGGACGCATGGTACGCCATGGCAGCCCAATTGTTCTCTCGCTCTCTCGCCAAGGCCTCCTCCTGCCGAGCCAAGCTCTCCCGAAGCGCCATGACTTCGAGATCTCTCTCGGTGACACGGCGGCTGGAGGAGCCTGCAGCCGAAGACTGCGAGGAGCTGCCTCTCGCAGGTCGTGCCTCCCTAGAGTTGACGACTCCAGAGAATATGACAAGCCTAAAAAAACGAATCAATTCAAGGTAAAATTAAATAATCTTGAATTGAAAGCAATGAAAGTAAATGAATTCACCTTCCGTGTGCTTTTCCACCTCCGCTTGCATACGCGGCTTCAGGGTCGATGTTCGGGGAGTTTTCCCAGTCGAACCCTTCGCCGTGTATCCTCACAGCCTCTTGCCCATACCTAGTCTGAAAAAACAATGAAATTGTGTAAGTTCAACAACATATATAGTGTCAAATAATTTCAGAGGTCATGAAACTTACCAGGCGCTCCGCTGCGTACTGACTACACTGCTCCGGCTGAGAAGGGTCAACGTGACCTCTCCTATAGACAGTAGTAGCACTCGGTCGCACGCCGGTCTCCTTTTCCTGTGAACATATGTTAGTACGAACAATACTATATTATGAATATAATAAAAACTACCAAGAAACTTACCATCCGTTTAGCCATTCGCACAAAACCTTGGACGCCCATACCGTGCTTCCCTAAGCTCCCTCTGGCATCTCGAGCCTTCTTGGACTTAGCGATGAACTCATCGCTAGCCCAATACCTGCAAAGGGCTCGGTAATCTTCAGTTCGTCCCTGTAACCAAGGGACACTAACCTGCACACATGCGTAGTTCATTAGGTGTTACTTAGCAATATTAATATGAACAATTTAAAGATTACGCAACCTACCTCTGCGTATTGCTCCTCCGTCAAGTACGTGTCGGAGGCGTCTCTGAACGACCCAACCTCGTGGTCGTGGAGCTTTAAGTAGTCGTTAACTACTTGACTCCGAGCGTTCAAAAGCATTTGCATAACAAGCTTCCGAGCGTTTACTTCGAACACGGAGCGGGCGTGATCCATCTGCTCAGCCGGGTCCTCAAGGCGGTACCTGAGCTGTAGGAAGCCAACACAGTTCGACATATACGCACGTTAATATTTGAAGGAACATAAAGAATTGAAACTTCAAATATTTATGAAAGTTACTTACCCAAAAATCTGCCCACACGACTCCCTGTAGGTTGTCGTTCTCCGGGTGAGGAACGCGCGTGTAGTCGTCCCACGACGTAGCTGCACGTCCATCAATCGCACCGGGGTAGTGTAGACGCACTAAGTTCCCGATGCAACCGTTCACCGTCCTGTGGTGTTTCTGCCCGTCGTACGAGAGGTCCTCCCAAGAACTAAAAAGTTGTTTGTTAAGTCATTAAGTAAGATCATAGTCTTTGAGAACAAATAGAAATGAATACTTTAGTAATGTGTTACCTGTCTCCAACCGGACGAATAATTACCGGCTCTCTAGGAATAGGTGGAGGACCAACAAAGTTACTCCTCCTCGTGCGTCTCCTCCGCTGCGGCACCACGTCTGGTGACCCAGAAGGCTGGTCACCGGACGTGTCCTCAGGCTGGGTGCCCTCGGGCTCGCTGGGCAGACTACCCTGGGGGTGGCTGCCGGAGGGCTGGCTACCAGAGGGCTCGCTGCCCGTGGGCACGCTGCGCTGCGTACCCGTCTCCTGAGGTGCCGCTCTGGCCTCGGACTCATAGTCCGAATCATACTACAATGGTAAAGTAAGTAAGCTAAATTGAAAAAGTGATTTTAATAATTTTGTGCATTGTAGAAAAATTTACCTCTGTACGCTGCAAACTGACAACCCTGTCCCGCAACTCTGGACACGCACTTAACAGCTGAGTGCGTCTGCTCCCGCTGTAAGTGGAACCGTAGAAGTAGTCGTCCCTCTCCTGCGAGGGGAGGAAACCCCTCACACTCGGCGCCTTCTTCCCCTTTGAACCCTTTGAACCCTTGCTTGACGACATCCTAATCAGTTTAAAAAGTAATTACTCCTAATCAGTTTCAAAAGTAATGTAAGCAATAATTAATGTCACTTTCATTTAAAAGAACATTACTCGTAATCAGTTTCAAAATTCATCAACATCATGATCATCAACATCGCGATCTGTCGTCTTGAGCTGTTTACGTTTCCGCTTTCGCATTGTAGATGTCTCTACATCTGCAACGTCTCCTACTAAGTTATCGAGTCCTGCACCAGACTCGACGATAAAAGAGTCTGGCAACTCTTCGTCTTGGTAAACTTCTTCAATGTCTCCACTATCATGATAACCATCATCTCCAGGAGTATACAAGCGCTCACGAGGATTCACTTTATATACCACCCACCAAGTGCTAAGCTTCTTACATGGATAAGGTAGATAATACACTTGTTCCACTTGATGTGCAAGAACGTATGTATCTAAACCTCGTAAGCGTTTGTTGTGATTCACTTCCACCATGCCAAATTGATTTTCTCGAGTTCCATGATTGTTATCAAACCAATCACAATCAAAGAATACCACTCGAAGTTCTTTATTGCCAGCGAAAGTAAATTCCAGAATTTTGTTAATGATTGCATAGTAATTGGTTTCTTTCCCTTGTGAGTCGATTGCTCTCGTCACAACTCCGCAATTTGATGTTGCTGCGAGAGGACGAAGAGTTTTGAATTGAGTTGTACGGAATCGGAAGCCATTTACGTCATATCGACCATAGCTTCTAACTTTCACTAATCCATAAGATAGTTGTCGTAAATCTTGATGGATGTCTGTGTTCGCTAATACATAAGCTCGAAACCAGGATAAGAAATTTGGCCCTCCATTAATTCCAGCCCGTCGCATCGTTTCTACTTGCTTTCTCGTTGGTTGATGCTTATGTTTCCAGTTTTGGTTGTGGAACTCACTGTACATACAAAACACATGCCATCGACATTAGCATACATATATTGGTAAATACAATAATAATCATAAATGTAAGAGAAACACTTACTCGAAATATTTCTCCATGCCATCGATATTAGCATACATGTAGAGTAAAGCAGCAGTCCTTTCTCCTTCAGTAAAATCGTATGATGTGCTGCTGCCAACAGTAGTTCCCCTCGATTCAAAAATAGAGAGATCACTAACTGGTGGTTCGTCATCTACATTGTATCGCATTGCCGAAGTATTGACATTGTTTTCCTCTGCAAAGTAGAAACTAGAAAAGTAACCTACTTCCTTTAGAGTAAATGCTTCGGCAATGCACCCTTCAACCCTTGCTCTGTTGCCAACCATAGTTTTCAAATATCTCAAAGCTCTTTCAATATGGTACATCCATCTATATTGCACAGGACCACCAACTTTTGCTTCGAATAGAAGATGTATAAGAAGATGCTGCATTGGATTGAAGAAACCAGGAGGAAATATTTTTTCCATCTTACATAAAAGTACAGGTATCTCCTTCTCTAACTTCTCCATCATGTCTTTCGTTATTTCTTTAGCACACAACTGCCTATAGAATAATGATAGCTCCGCTAACACCTTCCACACCGCATCATCCAGGTATCCCCGAAACATAACAGGTAAGAGTCTTTCCATTATTATATGATAGTCATGACTCTTCAACCCAGTGAGCTTTCCCGTTTTAACATTCACGGCTCGTCTCAGACTAGCAGCATAACCATCTGGGAATTTCAAAGTTTTCAACCATTCCATAACTTGTTTCTTTTCATTAGGTCGAAGCACGAAAGAAGCACGTGGCTTACCACCGCTTTCAGAGAGCTCAAGAGTAGGTCGATTACAAATCTCGGCCAAATCCTTTCGAGCCTTTAAGTTGTCTTTCGTTTTGCCCGTGATATCCATGCACGTGCTTATGATACATTCGGCCATGTTACGCTCCTGATGCATTACATCAATATTATGCATCAGTATCAATGACTTCACATATGGTAGCTCCCAAACTCCACATACATGAGTCCAGTTGTGAACATTTCCGTAACCTACAAAGAATCCAGGGCGAGCTTCATCAGGGACTAGTGAGTCCAACACATCGGATACTTCACACCCGCTTAGGCGTTTAGGTGGTTCCTTAGTGACAACAGTATCTTTTCTGAAGACATTCCTCTGTTGCCTGAATGGGTGGTTTCGAGGAAGCCAACGCCTATGACAATCAAAGTAGCTTATCTTGCCACCGTATGTAAGTCGAAAACACTCTGTGTCAGACGCACATATGGGACACGACAAACGACCATGTGTGCTCCATCCAGAAAACATGCCGTACGCAGGGAAATCATGGACAGACCACAAATAAGCAGCTCGAAGGTTGAATTTCTGCTTCTTGTAACAGTCATACGCTTCAACTCCAATCCACAACGTTTTCAATTCTTCAATCAATGGTTTCAACATCACATTGATACGTGATCCCGGATGATCTGGTCCTGGTATAATGAGGCTAAGAAACATAAACTCGTAGTTCATACAAAGAGAAGGTGGTAGGTTGTACGGAATAACAAAGACGGGCCAACAGGAGTATGGTGTGGCATTTGTACTGAAAGGTGAAAAACCATCCGTCGCTAACCCGATGCGAACATTTCTCGCATCACTAGCAAAAGCAGGATCAAAAGAGTCCAAAGACTTCCATGCATCACCGTCCGACGGATGAGTCAACATATCTTTGTTCTCACGCACACCTTCTTTGTGCCATCTCATGTGTCTGGCAGATCTTTTAGAAAGAAACAGCCGCTTCAACTGAGGTGTCACAGGCAAGTAACGCAATTGCTTATGTGCAACTTCTGTCATTACTTTATCACCATCGTCATTGACAACTTCGACAAACCTCGATTTTCCACACTTTAAACAATTCTTCTCTTTGTCATGCTCTTTCCAAAATAGCATGCAGTTATCTGGACACACGTCAATTTTTTCATATTTCATACCCAGTCCAGATAGTAATTTCTTTGAGTGATACATATCTTTGGGCAGTTTATGAGGTTGTGGAAGAGCATCGCTGATAAGTTTCATCATATCATTGTAGCAATTATTATAGAAGAAATACTTAGATTTGATTGCCATAAATCTGGTCATGAAAGTAAGAAGAGTCATTTCAGTATGATCATGCAACACCTCTTCAGAAGCTTTCAAGAGATTAAAGAATGCGTCTGCCTCATTTGTGGGCGGATCCTCCGTTTGTATATCTTGTTCTCATCGATCCTGTCAACACCCGGACAATCATCATCATCTACATGAACGGCTCGAGGAGCAGACTCACCGTGGAAACTCCAGACCTCATAATATGGCATGTAACCGTTTTTGCACAAGTGTAATGACAATGTCGTTTTGTCCAAAAACTTAGTATTCCGGCATTTCGCACATGGACAACGAACTTTATCGGTCGTAGACAACGAGAACACTCGATCAATAAAGTCGTCTGTCCCGGCATACCACTCATCTGAGTGACCAGTTGCCTTGTTCCAACCGGTATACATCCAACTACGGTCTTCACTCATGTTTAACTCTGCAGTTTTAAGTCAAAAAATTTATAGTTAGTTTATTATTTATTTATATTACGAACCTATATCTATTGGAAAGGATAGGTCCTAAACCCACCCAAGAGTGACTGAGACGAACATGCTTATAACAAGACACGAGGTCTAGATTCAGACGAAATTTCGGCAGCATAACCCCGCTGTTCTCCAACTGCACGTCCAAAAATGGAGCAGCGGAGAACATTACGGTGACGCTGTCGAAACTACGTCCAAATCTAAACCCCGCGTCTCATTATAAGCACGCCCTCTCGGTCACTCCTAGGCTGTCCAAAAAGGGACAATTCCGAACCTACACGCCTCACATGCGTAACACGTGTGAGACGGGCTGGTTCGAAACGGGTGACGCATATTGTAAAGGTTTACGTCAATCTTTCATTTTTGAGTGATTTCAAAGAGAGAGAGGAAAGAACAATAGAGAGAAGGAAAGAACCATAGTTGTTAAGGCATCGCTTAAGCGGTAAGACGCTTGGGGATTGTAAGGCATCCCATCGCCTTAGATCCCGGCGTAAGGCAGGTGAATACGGCGGCGGCGCTTGCACACAAGGGAGGCGGCGGCGGCGCCCGTGCACAGGATCTTGCGTTTGTATGAGGTTGAGCACCGGCAGATCCGCGACAGCCGGTCAATGGAGGCCGACGAGTGCCGGCAGATCGACAATCCCGCGGCGGAGGAGGCCGGGGCGGCGGAGCGCGGGCGACGGCCGAGCGCTGGCTAAGCCGCGGGGGGGGGGGGGGGGGGGGATGGGGGATCGGAGGCCAAACGCCGCGGGGGGGGAGGGGGGGGGGGCGAGGCGGCCTAGGTTGTTCACATCGTGCTTTTGTAGACGTATACGTTACCACTAAATGGGTTGTATCGGGCTCTAAGCCCATTTATGTACATATAGTACTTTTAAACACTCAAACAATCGAAACAATAATCAATTAAACTATTAACTCATATGCATTAATCATCTAAGCAATTAACAACTCATCTAAACAAACATAATTACCGTAGTTAACAAACTTATCAATTCTAAGCAATTAAAAAACACCTAGCTAGCAATTCAAATAAATATGGGCAATAATTAAACCTAAGCATATCAATTCATCTAAAGATAAGAAATTATCCACCTGTCGGGCGGGTGGCGGCCGGGGCGCCGGCTGTCGGGGGCGGCCGGGGCGGCGGCCGGGCGGCGCCTGGCGGGTGGCGGACGGGGGGCGGCCGGGGGGGCGGCCGGGTGGCGCCTGGCGGGCGGCGGCCGGGTGGCAGGCCGGGGCGCCGGCTTGCGGGGGCGGCCGGGGCGGCGGCCGGGGGCGGCGGCCTGGGGCGGCGGCGGGCGGGCGACGGCCGAGCGCTGGCTAAGCCGCAGGAGGGGAGGGGGATGGGGGATCGGAGGCCGAACGCCGCGGGGGGGGGGGGGGGGGGGGGAGGGTGGGGTAGGGCGAGGCGGCCTAGGTTGTTCACATCGTCCTTTTGTAGACGTATACGTTACCACTAAATGGGTCGTATCGGGCCCTAAGCCCATTTATGTACATATAGTACTTTTAAACACTCAAACAATCGAAACAATAATCAATTAAACTATTAACTCATATGCATTAATCATCTAAGCAATTAACAAATCATCTAAACAAACATAATTACCGTAGTTAACAAACTTATCAATTCTAAGCAAATAAAAAAACAACTATCTAGCAATTCAAATAAACATGGGCAATAATTAAACCTAAGCATATCAATTCATCTAAAGCTAAGAAATTATCCACCTGTCGGGCGGGGTGGCGGCGGGGGCGCTGGCTGGCGGGCGGGGGGCGGCCGGGGCGGCGGCCGGGGCTTCGGCCGCTGGGGCGCCGGCTGGCGGGGGTGGCCGGGGCAGCGGCCGGGGCTGCGGCCAGGGCTGCGGCCGCTGGGGCGGCCGGGCGGCGCCTGGCTGGCGGCGGCCGGGTGGCGGCCGGGGGGCAGCCGGGGGGGGGGGGGGTGGCCGGGTGGCAGGCCGGGGCGGCAGCCGGGGGGGCGGTTGGGGCGGCGGCGGCCGGGCGGCGGCCGGGCGCGGGCGGGCGGCGACCGGCGGCAGCGGGCGGGCGGCGGCGGGAGGCTCGGGCTCGGGTCGGTGTGGGCGTGAATGCCCGCGCCGACCCGAGCCCCCGCGGGTATATAAGCCTTATTTACGACGGCCACAACATGGGCCGTCATAAATAAGGCTTATTTACGACAGCCTCGGTGTGGCTGTCGTATATAACTGCTATATACGACAGCCTAGGGTTGGCTGTCGTATATAACTGCTATATACGACAGCCTAGGGTTGGCTGTCGTATATAAGAACTATATACAACAGCCATATACTTATATACGACAGCTTCGGCTGACCGTCGTATCTAAGTTTATATACGACAGCTAGTCGTCGTATGTTATACTGGCTGTCGTATGTTGCCCTGTTTCCTGTAGTGCATCTACTTGGCAGACTCTGTCCGAGCTTAGCTTGAGAACCTTTCAGCGGGCAGCATCTGAAGTTGGGCGGAGCTGATGGGACCTTTGTCGGCAACTTTCAAGGTACCTATATGCGTCCCAGAAACTCATGGGACGTCAAGGCATGCCGGCAGAAGCCCAGTGAAACCTTGCGACAATACATCATGTGCTTCTCCATGAAGTACAATGAGCTATCCGACATCGCCAACGCAGATGTTGTTGGAGCTTTCCTCTATGGAACAACATGCAAATCCCTAGTGCACAAGCTCAGTTGCATCAAGCCGTGGACCACCAAGGAATTACTTGACATCGCTACCAACCACGCCTCAGGAGAATAGGCAGTCGGGGAAATTTTCGACCAGGCGGCACTAAGGACGGCCGACGTAAGGAAGGACCCCGCTCTATGGCATAAGGACGAGAGAAGAAGGAAGTTTGGTGCCGACAAATAATGACATCAAGTCGAGACGGAATCGGAACTGGTCACTGTGACACCCGGTTCCGAAAATAGAACCAAGTGAATGCATATGTGTGCCCAGGATGTTCATCACACATACACATGTAATCCACAAACTGAATTCAGAATATAACCACGAATAAATAGTGTTTATGTACTTTATTATAATGACTCAATGTCTCACTCATGAATCTATAACTTATTCTTGCAGCGGAAGTCTCTAAATGACAGCGGAAATAACTAAACAGCAGGCTCCAACTTCAACTTCACAGACATGTTGACGGTAGTGCACACGCCTAGTACTCCACATATTCCTTGAAGTACTCTTCTCCTGTAGCTCATTTATATGTGTTAATGCAAGGGTGAGTACATGTCGTACTCAGCAAGTGTGGAAAAAGTATGACATGTAGCTTACAACAAGGTATGGAATAAAAAGGCTCATTGCAGCAAGCAATTTTTTATTTCATAAACATGGTAAAATAGCAACTATTTCAAGGTGAAATTTATGCCATCATAATCAAATAATTCAGCAACATTCTCTCATCATAATTCCTCATTTATCAAGTCTCATCCAGCCATTAATCTTTCTCAAGTTCATCTCATGCTCATAAATATTCATAACCATCTCATATTCATATAGCCAAAACCAAACTCATTGTCATGACTCAAAACAGTCCCAAAACCAATCCCAATGACCATACCATAACCATACTGAATAACCATCCCAAGTTTTCCCTCTAATCATGTAAGTTGGTCAGGTGCTTGTGACCGGAAGCACGGCTATCATGATAGTTTTACACTCTGCAGAGGTGGCACCACTTTACCCACAAGTTTGTGATTTCGTCACCTATCGCCAACTGCAAAACCTCAATTATACCAGTACACAACCGTTGGTGTATGACCAAGAGATCACAAAATATCCTTTACAAAGGGGCTACTAGATGTATGGACCCACTGAGGTTTCACCGGCAGGCTCGAATCACCATTCTCCCACCCACGGGTCCCCTCTTGTGCCATGCAGTTCCCATGGCAGTCCCTCTCGACTCCCATTCTCCACGCCATCCAACGGTCTATAACAAGCTAGCAACACACCTAATTAGTCTGCTAAGCCGCACCCATATTTGGCCTTGTGGTGGCACTGTTTTCCTGGCATGTGCTGGCATGAACCGGTCCTTAGATCTACGGCAAGTAAACCACCATCTCATTCAGCAACATCCACGAACCAATCTTGCCTAGATCTCCCCGATTCCATTCTCATCAACATCATCAGGTTATCATCATCTTTATTCTCATGAGTGCAGTAGTGAACCATGTTTTAATTCAGCTTCCCGTATCCCGTAAACTAAGCGAAGCAAAAAGGAAAAACGACCATACCCGACTCATCAACTTTCATGGTGACAAGGAGGGTTAACAAAACTAGTAAACTCCTATAAAAGTGTGTCCCATCAATTTGACTCAAGCATACGAGTTTTCACAAACAAAACAGTTTTAGAACATGGGATCAATATGGTCAAGGGGCACTTGCCTTGCTCCAGTGGCTCTTGTTGCTCAAGCGTCTCGAAGTCTTGGTGCTGTAGATCCTTGTAGATGGCCTTTGGAGCTTGTACTTCTACTCATGAACACGCACATACAAAATTTACAGCAATCAATCATCATGCACAAACTTTACTCAAGATGCAATGGTGTAGATGAATGCAAATCCTATGGTGCTGTTTTATTAAACCAGTTTGTACGTGTTCTTGCATGTTTTAACGGGCTTTTCATGAGGTTCTACGATGAACAAGGGTGTAGGGATCAAGTGTGGACGTGGTGATGATCTTGACTCAAGATCTAGATCAATTCCACCATCAAAAACTGATCAAAACACGATGTGTCGATGCATAAAAGTTTCTGGTTGAAGTGAGCGAAGAAAACGGATGCGTAGAAACAGCGGCGATGTCGTAAGATGGGTAATGGGGACCTACCTCACTTCATTTTGGTGGCATGGCCTTTCTCCTAGCAATGGCAGCAGCGGAGAATTTTTCTATTGAAAATTTTTGTAGGACAGATCGTCAGGCTTCTTCTCCGGCGACGACGGGGCTCGCCGGCGACCAAACTCCGGCAAGGGGGTGGCCAACTCGGCGAGTTGGGGGGGGCAGGGGCTCCAAGTCGGTGACTTGGTGGGGGAGGGGGAGGCTGCGGCCAAAAAGGGAGGGGAGCTGGGGTTGTATTTATAAGGGGGGGGGGGGGGAAGAGGAGTCCTACTCTAATTGGAACTCAATCAAGAGTCCTACTCAATTTGGAACTCAACCAACTTATCCATTTAGTTGGGTGCGGCAGCTTTTAAGATTTTATTCCCCCCAAATGTGGGGAAAATCCCCTTTTGTGGAATTGGGGAATTTGAAAATTTTGGGGAAAATTAGGGGAATTTTGGGAATGGCTCATTTCCGCTATCTTTTTCCCATTCCTCACCATTTCTATGTCACTTGTTCCATTTCTACATTCCCCTCTCCATTTCTATGTACCATTCTCCATTTCTACATTCACCTCTCCATTTCTATGTCCCATTCTCCATTTCTACATTCCCCTCTCCATTTCTATACCCCATTCTCCATTTCTATATTTCCCTTCTCCATTTCTATGCCCCATTCTCCATTTATGTGGTTTTTCCTCTATTTCTATGGTTCCTTCCTCCATTTCTATGGTTCTTTCTCTATTTCTATGGTTTTTTCTCCATTTCTATGGTTATTTCTCCATTTCTATAGTTCTTTCTCCATTCCTTGGGTTCTTTCTCCATTTCTACTTCTTTTATAATGCTTCTCTACATGAAAAATGTATGCAATGCATGGAAATGAATTTTGAGGGTGTTACAGTCACGGCAGCCGAGCACCAAGAAGGCAAAAGGCCAGCCCAAGTGCAAACCGATCATTTTGAGAAGCTGTTGGAGAAGTCGTGTACCAATCATAACTTCCCGGTCAGACACGCCCTCAAAAGATTGCGCCCTCCTCAAGAGCCTTTTGGGAAAGGAGCAAGGTCCCCAAAACAAAAAAGGTAAGAGGACGGCGAAGGAGGCTGCCGAGCTCGAGGAGGCGCATTCATTCCCAGAACCTAACGGCTGCCTCACAATCTTCAGCGGAACGGTGCCCGCCTGTTAGGAGGCGCCAACAAGCAAGGGGAGGAAGGTCGGGAGCCCGCCCGGAAGAAGTGGGTCGACCGGATTGGTCGAAACCTGGATGAATCCATGCAACTCAAGTGCCACATAGCGTGCCAGCCGGCCCGGACACCATGCGTCACTCGGAGGGCTACCCACCCGCCATAAGCGGGACGGCTGAGACCTTTAACGCATTAGCGAGACCTTTTTGCCGAAAGGCTTCCCCACGGTTCCGAGCTAAGATGCTTTGCTCATCATCTTTGATTGAGAATCGAAGCTAGATCAAAGCACGGCGCAAGGAAAAAACAAATACATGCACCACAAAAGCTCATTTTTGCCTTATAAAAAGAGGAGCCGCTAAGGGCCAAAACATTTGTATTACAAAACAAAGAAGAAAGGAAACAAGGAGTCTAACTCCTGTCACCGGCGTAACCACCTCGGCCACGGAAAGAGCGGCAGGCTCGACTCAGGCGTCAATGGCCTGGAGGTCTTCTTTGGAACGGCCGACGGCGAAGCCCTCCCTGATGGCCAGAAGGTCAACCCAGTCGTAGTGGGAGACGACCATGGATAAGGCCAACTGTGCCCCAAGAGAAGCCCCAACAGACGCCACCCAGTCCAAGCACATCCTCAATCACTCTGGAAGATGTATCAGTTGCACGTACAGAGGGGCGGCAAAGCTCCCGGCCACCGCACCATTGGAACCTTAACCCACGACACGAAGGTCCTCAAGCTCTTTCCGAAGAGTCCCTAGAACTTTGACCACGTCGTCAAGCCGAGACGCCACCGTGCCATATGTTGTCTCAGCTTCAAGCTCCGGAGCCCCCAACACGGCTTTGCAGAGCTCTTCCCCGACTTTCTCAAACTGTGCGAGCTCCGCTTCCTGAGCGGCGACATGATCCTTTGCTGAGACAAGAGAACGCTTTGTCTCTACAGGTAGGAAGCAAAAAATGGGGGGCTTAGTAACGAAGAAAAGACAGGTGAGGCAAAGGCCCAGCAAAAAAGACCCACAATCAAGCTCCTTGGTGAAGACGTCCTTGCCAGCCCAGATGGACTCGTCCGCCCGGGCCTTGACCTTCTCAGCCTCCTCCCGGGAGGCCTTCGCTGCAGCACGTGCCTTAGCGATCTCGCCAGCGGACTCCGCCTGGGTTGCCACCATGACTTCCTCTTTCGTGCGAATCGCTCGGGAGGTCGCCTCCCAGGCGGCAGCGAGTGCTTCACCGAGCCAACCCACTTCTTCTTGAACAGTGGCAATTGCAGCACGGAGGTGGCCCGACTCTTCCCGGGCAGCCATGGACTCAGCTCAGACTCTTGCTGCCTCCTCTTTCCACTTCGCCGCCTCAAGCTCCCGGCCGCCGAGGGATCCCTCAATATGACGATCACGCTGAACCTCTTGTCTGACAGATCTCTGGCAAAGGGAAGTCAATGGTAACATGTTCACAAACGAGCCCAAGGATGATCTATGAAGGAGAGAGTCGGGGAAGTTCGGCTTACTCCACCCAGAAGCACGCCACGACCAAGACTTTGGATCACGGACATGAGACGATCCTCGCGGGAATGGAACAGCTCCACATCTTCGGCGAGTTGAGAACAGGACAAGGAGACGTCGTCTCCTTGGTGCACCGTGCCGCTAGGACCGGAGGGTCCCCGGCTCACCGAAGGGAGCTCTGACCCCTCCGCGTCTTGATCCGGAGCCACGCCAGGAGCCGCCTCTCTTGACGCACCAGGTTCCGAAGCCTGGGATGCAACGACAACTGAGAGAAGAGCCACCTCCGTCATGAGTGCCTCCTTCGCCGACCGGCCTTGCAACCTCCTACGAATCAGCGGCACCTCTGGAGACGACTCCACCTCATCCTAGGTTATAATCACCCTTATTCTAGGGCGGGGAGCCTCGTCCCAGTTGGGCTGAACCCGCGCGGCCGGGATAGGCTTGACGATGGTCGGGACCAGTGGAGGCGGCCGGAATCTCCGCACCTCGGTCGGAGGAGAGGGCACTTCCCCCGTCACTAGCACCACACCACCTACAGACAAAGGAGCAGGTCCAACAGAGGGGGCATCGGAGACCAGCAACGGTGAAGCTCCCGGCGGAGCTAGGACGACCGCTTGGTATGCCCTACAGTAGGCGGAGGTGAAAAAGATTGGAAATCCAAAACAGGAGAGATCTAAGCAAGGATAAGAAACAAGGATTAAGGGACGAACCTCTTCGACAAGGGATGAATTGGAGTCATGGCCGCTTGGGGACTAGCACTCGGAGGGATGACCAGCGCCACCGGCAGGTCAACCGCCTGCCCACTGGGCCTTCTGTAGTTCGGCGTCCCACCCCGGTCAGAGCCGCGAAGGCCTGGGCATCGGGTGACGACGGGTCGCCTGTCAGAGCACGCTCCGTGGAAGGGCGGGTGGCAACCTTCTGGCCTTCCATCCAACCCTTCGGAAAAACGGACGCCAAAGGCCTAGGATTGGCAGAACCACCGAGGGCACGGGTGGTGGGCAAGAAGAACCGCTTCACTCTCCCGCCTTGCTCTTCTTTGCGGTCGGAGCATCACCACTACTTTTCGTCTTCCGTCAGCATCGAAGAGTCATCCGACTTGGAGGAAAGGGATGCCGACTCTGGAGGCATGGCAGGGGCAGTCTCCCCGGCTGCCATCGTGTCTTGCACCACCCTTCGATGTTCCTCCAGCCTCCTCCGATGACAAAGATGGATGTCTGTGCGGTCATCTCTCCCTTTCTTCAGGGCGGTGTCGTGTAATGCCTTCTCCTCCCCCGTCAACATGTCCTCAAGTAGCTTCGGCGGGCTAACTGTGCCCCGAGCCCCTGGACAAAGCGTCTCGGCAATAGGTCAGGAAGGATCCCTGGAAAGAATCACAATAAAATGAGAAAATGAAGGATGGACTCTTACCTGAGTAGAAGGACGATTAGCGGAGAGGGGAAGCGGATGGCATCCACCATCCTCCACGTCCTTCCCTATGAGGTTGCAGAACCTCCGCCGGACTTTGGAGTTGGAGACCTCCTCCACCGACCCACGCGTGGTGCCATCAAGCCCGGTATACTGCCACATGACACGGACACAGGCGCAAAGGGGTTCAATCCTCCGCCCAAGGAAGATCTGCAGGATGACCTCCACGGTCACCCCCACCGCCTGGAGTGCCTTGACATGCTCCAAAATAACGGTGACCCACCGCCGGTGCATCTCCGCGAAACCCCACTGCCACTGTCCCCGAGAGGCGGGCGGCTGGCCGGTGAAGGGCGGAAGCACCAGACCGTCTAACGGAGTTCTGGACTCCGGCCCTCAAGGAAGGAGTGTGAGGACAAGCTATGAAGGAGAACGTGGCAGGCCCGAGCCTGAGCTCAGGAGGAGCCCGGGGGTCGACCCCTAGGTGGGACGCTGGAACCACCCACAAGGCGATCCAGAAGGAAGTAAGAACCTCCAAGGGAGGACCTGAGCCCGACCTCCGGTAGGAGAGAATCAGGTGGCCTTCAACGCCGAGCAGGCGCCGCCTCAGCCAAGTGGGAGGGCACTCGAGTGCCATCCCCTGGCAGCGGTATTGAATGTCGGTCACCTCCGACGGAACCAAAGAGGAGTAGAACACGGGGCGCATGTGCGCATCGGTATGGACTACTCCCTAACGACAGAATGGGAACAGGCGTAGCAGCGGGCTACAAATACGGCGGATACATCGAGTACCCTATCGAGCGTATGGCAGGACAAGCCACCTCTGCGCCCACAAATTATCTCCCCACTATGGTACGGAGGGAGAAGAGAAAGAGTGAGAGAGAGTATAAATAGAGGGACCTGTCGACCCGAAGAGGCAGGCTCTCGGACTTGTAAGAACCACCCCCATTCTTGAGTAAGAACAAGCGAGACACCCCGGGTGGACGTAGGGCATTTTGCTCGAACCAGGATAATTTTTCTGTGTTCTTAGCTAGGCCATCTTGAGGTAGAACGCGCGGTATAATCGATTACTATTTGGATATTCGAAACGCCGACAGTTGGTGCGCCATGTAGGGGGACTGCCACGTGTTCCGTTTTTTCACCACCTCAATGGATTCCCCAAGATCAACCTTCGCACCCGGTGCAACGATGTCCTCCAGTGACTTCGAGTTCACCGCTGCCACAGGTGAAGGAGGGGTTCTGCTTTGCCCTCACCCATCAGACCTTCCGGTTCAGAAGTCTGGACTTCTTTACCAGCAGCATCAGCACGCTCTGAATCTCCACCGACACAGACGCTGCGTACGACGCACCGGCATTGTTCTTCGTGCGGGTAATCGAACACGCCCCAACATCTCTTCACCACCTCCTCGAGTACAACCCCAACTTTTGCGACGACACCGAGGGTGACGACCACCTGTCTCGCGAGTGCCACGTCGCCAAAACGTCCAACGCCTCCTGACTCGCTAGACCAACCAGAGTGAATCCACAAGGCAACCCTGAGCCTTAGAGGCACGACACCGTGAACTGGCCGACCAGCTCGCGGTACATTGCACAGCCTCAAGGGCCTGCCGACCGCGACCCGGCCCTATCTCGGGTTCAAACGCGGCGTGGCACCGCGCCCGCCAGGTCCAGGCCAACATCACAACGACAGTCGGGCCCCACACTCCTAAAGAGCCTGGCAGAACATGGCAGCCGCCGCCGCTATACTATGCGGCATGCCAGAGCCCGCCGACCCTGAAGCCTAGAAGGCCCACCAAGACCTCCGGGCACTCTTGCCGTTAGCCGCCGCTCAGCAGGCTGAAACCTCCTTTCCCCGAGCCCGGTGCTCATCAGCCCCCAGCCAAAGTCGAAGGTTCATCAGGTGCAGGACGAACCACACCAGAACCCACATGTCAAGCCAAGCGACCCGTCGTGAAAGGGCCGGGTCATCAACCCCCTCGCGTAACTCGGTACGAGAGCGTATGGGGGCCTGCGACCTCCGTCAGACTCTCAAAGCTAGGCGATGGACCCAGGAAAGCCTCTCAAGTTCACCTTCCAACTCTCGACCCCAACGGCCTTACCAGGCCAGCAACCACGACCATGGAATAAGACGGAGCCTGAGCCCCAGTCCCCCAGGCCCCAAAGCCTTTGGAAAGGGGATACGTGTAAGGGCCTCAGTTTTTGACACATGCTTGAAGTGTTCATCACCAACACACACACACCTCATTTGAAGCAAGTTGATGAACACATTTGAAGAGCAAGTAACCACCATCAACATGCTCATTAGAGAACAAACTCACATATTGCAAAAGTGGTATTTCCCACATGTAATGTAGGGGATGGGCATGTGAAAAACTCCTACACATTGTTAGGAATGTCCATGCCAAGTTTCACCCAAATTCAAAACCTTTTGAGGTCATTTTGGGTATAGCTAGAAAGAGGGCAGTTTGAAACTACATTCAAATTCAAACTGTTTTTATCCCATGAATTCAAAAGTGGGAGACATATTCTTAATCAGCACATTTTTGTGAGCTCACACACCAATTTTCACTCCATTTGGAGTTGATCTTGACATGAGCTAAGTGGGGCAAATTCAAACTTTATTTGAATTTCAAACTGAACATGTGCTGAAATTTATCCGAACCAAACCCAATTTGAATTCTAACCAATTCAAATGGCTCAAAGGTTGATAATTTAAATCACCAAGGGCTTTGTGGGAACTACTGTTTACAACAGTGAATTTGAGTTAAGTTCAGAGGTTAAAATTGAGGGTGGGACCCACATGTCATAGAGCTAAGAGGGGTGACTTGCACACAAAGTCACAGCCTCGGTGGGAAATTCCACCGAGCAGCTGCCGGGTGTGCCACCGAGAAGGAACCAGCGCCACCAGATGCTTCCTCCTTCGCGCGCTGGCGCCCAGGGCGGCCTTCTCGTGCCCCCACGCGACCTTTACCGCCTCGCTTCCTTCTTATCCTCGCGGGCAACATCGGGCAGCGGCATTCCTTCTCCCCGAGCTCTCGGTCGGTCGGAAGAACGGAGCAAACAGCCACGCCCTCGTCCCCCCGAGCTACTAGGCAGCACCCTGAGCTCAGGAACCACTCTCCCGACGCCTGAACCACCGGATTTTGGCCTCTGTTCCCGTGATCAACGATGACCGCCACGACTTAGCTCAAGAACAGCAATCGGTCTCACGTGGGCAGCACACCACAGCCACTTCCACGGCCGAACAAGGGCGGCAACAGGAGAACACGGACTCCACGCTGCTTCCACCTGAAACTCAAGCCACGCCGTGAGCTCTCGCCGGCGAATTCTGAGATTTTGCTCCGGCGACCTCAACCCGAGCTTCCGGTACAGTTCCTTAAAATTCTCCTTCTCTATTCCTCCTTGAGTCATCAAATTTTGCACATGTATGCTGGATTAGCCGGCGATCAATTCTCCTTTAGCCTCCATCGCATGAAAACGCCTCGGAGCAGCGGGATTTAAGCTTTACTAGGAGTGTCCGCCGCGGACCCCTTCGATCGCACGGTGAAACCGTATTTGCGGTAATTCCCAAGCTACTCTGAGGTCATGCCGAGCTTCCTAGAGCTGCGCTGGTGATGTAGAGCCCATCGGCGCAAGTGGTGGCGGGCTAGAGACCTCGGGCGATGGCGCCAAACCACAGCAGTAGCCACCGCACGTCGCGGAGCTGGTTCCGGCCACCGGCAGCCCAAACAGAGCCCACCAACGTGTTCCTCGATGCCCTAAACCCTCTGGCGGCGAGTCTCTGGCTGGGAGACGGCCGGGAACGCCGGTCCGACGAGCAGCCGTCGGCTCCGGCGAGGGGGGAGCGCGCGGGCGCGAAGCAGAGGGCGGGAGTTAAGAAGAAGACGTGGGGCCTGGCTGTCAGCGGCTTAAAATTCAAATCGGGATCGGGCTGCGGCTCGGATCCAATGTGCTGGCGCGCAAATATCCCATAGACTCCGGTGTGCCGACGCCTCAGCACACATCACGTGTCCCCGTGGCCCACCGGCAGATTTAAACTTTCCCCGATTTTCAAATTTCCTTCAAACTTCAAATCCTCATAACTTTGGCTAGAAAGCTCCAAATCGAGTGAACCAAATTTTGTTGGATTCAGATCTTTGAGCACTCTCCAGCAAATCAAGTTTCACTTCATGAAAATCCTTAATTCTCCAGAATTAATTCCTCAAAGTTTAAATTGTTTGGAATTTTAACTGGAGCGTTCCTTGGAGGAAAATTCTGAAATTTTGCTCGGATGTTCATCAATATATCCCTGAACTACCATAAAAATTTCAGATCCATTTGACCTAATTTAATCCACCTAATGGTGTGATTAGTGAAACTGTTCCAAAGAAAATAGAAAATGTTCAGAAACATTTTCAGAATTTTCTCTGAAATTGTTTAGCTCATATCTTTAGCTAGGAACCTTCAAATTAAGTGAGACCAACTCCATTAGAACCCTCTGAAAACCTAGTTTTCATAAAGTCATAGCTTGTTTCATGAAAATCCTTAGAACACCCTAAAAGCCTTCAATTAAGGTCAAGTACATAATTAATTGTGGAGGGCTAAAATAAGCTTTGCTGCAACTAAAACTTGACCAAGTCTCTGTTTAGGTTGTAACCAAGCCACAGTTAAAGTTTCACAGTCTTTGGGTCTGTCTAGTGAGACTTAGAAGGTTCACAAGTTTAAAACTCAATTCAAATGCATTTAATTAATACATGTACTTCTTATATCATGTAGTCGCTAAGGTCGAGGAGGAACCCGAAGTCCTAGACTTCGTTACTCCGGAGGAGCAGCTAGCCTACGACCAAGAGCAGCAAGGCAAGCTCCGGTTTGCATTAACCTTTTTACAAATTTCTATTGTTTTGAGTACTTACTTGAGTATTATGATTCCTTGCATTATAGTCTTGTTTGGAAACCCAATTGCATAGCCAAGAAAACCATGGGTTGGGTTTAGGATTGCAAACCCCGTTAGTTACTGCAAAGCTAAGTTAGGGTAGGATTCGGTACAAGTCGAGTAGTTGGAACTACTCGCAAGCATAGGCTAGAGGCACTCGACTCGGGTAGAGATAGCACATGATACACATGGCAAGAAAAATGAGACCGAGCGGAGAGTAAGGACAGCAGGACTTTGGGGCCTGTGTGCTATAGCTCCGTTTTTGTCGATTGAGGACCGAGCCGTGTGAGGGCCTGTTGAACAAGATGGAACGGTACCGAAGACCTACCGGATATATGGGAACCGGGAAACCGATGTAACTCGGGTAGCTGTGTGTTGAGGCATAGCTGGTCGTTCAGAGGGTAGGTTGAGAGCTCGAGGTGTAAATCGGCTAGCGGCACTGAGATGCGCGTGCAGAGACCTCTTGCTCGGGATGATTGGACCGGTTCAACATTTGGCTGACGGGTGAAAGGTGGTTGCATACGACGTCCGTGATGGTTGCTGTAGGCAACATCGAGTACGGGCGTACGTGACGGGTTATTCGGGTAACCCTGAAGGTGTAAATCGATTATAATCGCCGTCCCTCGCGGTCAGTGAGTACCACTTGTTCACTGTACCGTGACGTAGAAAGAACAGGCTAGTTACATTTTAAAATGTTGCTGATTGAAAGATGGACTTTGATTGTTAATGATTTGTTGTACTTTAGAGCTAACTAAAGTTCTTTTCAACTTTGGGCAAAGTACATGAGAGAAATGTGTTTCTTGTTTGATTGCGGCTCTCTCATGTGCCTTAGCGTAAGGTTCTCTACAACCTGCTGCTAAAACTTGAAAGTAAGGTTCCACTAATTAGGCGAGTCCTTGCAACTTATTTTGCCTCATATAACCCATCACCCTCCATGTAGCAGTTTAATGTTTAGGAGAGACGGGTCAGTCTTGCTGAGCCTTCGTGCTCACTGCTTGTGTTTGAAGCTTTTGCAGGGTTCTATGAGGAAGGGACTCTCGAGGAGGAGACGGAACCCCAGGAGGGGAACCCCGTCGAGTGGGAGTCGTGCACGCCGCCGTGTTAGTGTGCGTGTGTGCTAGCAAGGACACGTTCATGGGCTGAACGTGAACTTGATGCGTAGTCTACGTCCGTGAGTGTAGACTGAACATATTTTGTTGTAAAAATGTTCATAAACCTCTTTATGTAATAAACTTTGCTTACGCTTTGTACCTTTGATGTGTGTTATCTGGTGTTGTGCAACGCAGCACCCCTCAGCGTGATCCTGGCTCGACAAGATCGTGGGGTCGTGTCAGCGTTGGTATCAGAGCACGCTTGAGGTTTAACGCACTAAAAAGGACATCTTTTTCAAAAATCCAGTGAGGAATGAGTTAGTAGCCCGTATAAGGATGTTATTAGTGTATAGAAAGTGGCATACTAAACTATTTGACTATGTCAGAAAATCGTGCATCTCGGGACGTTTATGTCTTGGGGGGTGTACGTAAGCGCTGTCCACCAGTGCGCACAAGCTGAAGGGTGGAGCCCCACGGGTGGCAGGTAACCCGACCCGCTTTGGTATCCTCTACGACTCTTTATGTCGTTTGGGGTATTCGAGCAACGTCTGTCCCTGGCGTGTGTGGTGCAATTTGGGAGACCCCGTCACGTGGTCAGTAACGTGAACACGTAGCTCAAGGCGTGTTTGGCTTGAGAACATTCGGGCAAGTGATGACGGCCGGGTGTGCGAACCGTATGGATACCGGGCTCGGTGTGCAGCCGAGTCTGACGATTGTGTGAGTTATCTGCAGGTAGTTTAACCACGAAACGGTAGACGTGTAGTATCCGTGTGCAAGTGATGCTTAGTGCCACTGAAATAACGAAGCCGGCTAAGTCCGGTATAGGTTTTTCTTTGTGAGGACGTAGTAACGACATGCTCTGGTGACGCATCGACGTCACACCCCACTAAATGAACAACTTCATTGTAAAACTTGAAAGTTTTAATCTGTAGCATTAAAACTTTTCTGTAACCTCTTCCCTTAATCAGGATATTCAAAGTTAACAAGTTTTCAACTTATAGGTTGCTAAGGACAGAGCACTCTGTTTTCAGCTGAATTAAGGCTGAAGTTAATCAGAGGTTAGAGATTGAGTTATTTCGAGGTTCTGGTCATATGATACATTTCTGGAAATCTTTGGAAGAGCTTTACAACTCTTCTGTTGAGGTACAGAGGTGTTTCATCCCTTAACCAATCGAAAAATGCAGTAGAGTTGAAACTGTCCAGAAAACAGGGCAGAGCACCGACTCTCTGTAAACTCTCTGTAAATTGAGTGTAACTTCCTGCAAAAAAATCCAAAAATAGAAAATGAGGTAGTTCTGGAAAGCTTATGAGATGGGTTACGACTTTGTAACAGAAAGTTTTGTCAGATTGGGAACAGAATTAACTGGAATTCTTGGATCAAATCAGTGCCTAAAGCAGGGAGGTGCTGTCCAATTTTCTCCAGAAATTCTGTTAAATTTAACCTCTCATAACTTTTGAACCAGGACAGAGCTTAGGCCAAGCAAACACTTTCTGGAAATCTATTGAATTTAGCTTTAACTTTGATGTTGAGCTGCAGAATTGGTTTTGCCTTTAGCATGGCCTAAATCAGGTTGAAATGGAAACTGGTCAGGGCTGTCATGCAGACAGCAGATCAGCAGTCAAATTTGTTTAAATTTGAACTATATTTCCAAGTTTTATGGGTTCAATGACATGTCTTGTGTTATAACTCAATGGTTTACTGTTCAAATAAATATTAGACAATTCTCAAATATATTTTTACAGATGACAGCAGATAAACAGTTCGAGAACGGGTGGGTGGAATCTCACTGTTCTCACCACAGTGGCTATCCGGAGGCATTGAGCCAGATGCTTCAATATTTCGGATACAACCAAATGCCACAGTACTTTGCCAAGGAAGAAGGCGAAGAGGGGAACAAGACGTGGACAATCCATGTCGAAGTCCCTGCAGGACCTACGCCACCTGGTTGGGCGCCGTTCACCGTCACGGTGAGAGGTAGACAACCAGAGGGAAGGTGGCAAGTGGCAGCCCGTGACACCATGTCATGTTTCTGCCAGCTACACGTGAGAGCGGTGGAGGGAACTCCATACGCGCTCATTCTGGTGGAAGGACGGGCTCATCATGTTTGGGAAGAGAGGTACTGGGAGGCAACAGACCCGAGTTGCCCAAGGTACAACCCCGCAGAGGCAAACCTTAGCCTCCAGATGAGGGCGGGAAACGCCGTGATGGACAGCCAAGCTGTTCATACGGAGCATCTTGCCACAAGGCTCAAGGATAGCACAAGCCGTGGAGACCATTTCAAGAGTTCTCACAGCGCACTCCGCAATGTGCTCCTTCCGACGATCAAGCGACTGAACGAACAACATAATCAGTTGCATCGTCTGAAGAAGGCGAAGAAGAAAAGCTGTGTCGACATCGCGGCGTTGCAAGAGCTGGTGCAGACCCTAACCCAGCAGAATGAGGACCTTGCTCAAGAGCGGGACGACGCTATTGAGGAAGGGCAAGGCTGGGAAGAAGACTACAACCAAGCCATGGACGAGGTGCATGCATTGCAGGACCTCCTGCCTCCGGTATTGGGCATACCGGTGGTCTTGGGTCTTCTGGCAATGGGAGAACCCGGGATGGGAGAAGAGGTGGTAGATCCGGAGCCACCAGACAAGGTACCAGAGGTAGACGACCCGCAGGAGGTCGAGTTCTACTCCGAGTAGGGGGTTACAGTTGCCAAGTAGGGCAGCCAGGGTAGGGTAACCCAAACTTTTGTAACCAGTGAACATGTCGTGTAAGCAGTAGTGTATGTATAGGTAGTGACGACATGAGCACGACTTCTCGGGGACCGAGAATAATGTATCTTGTATAAAGTTTATGCTTTATCAATATATGTGAATGTTGTGCAAATTATTCATGTGTCACTTCAATATCTACTGTTGCATATGGAATTCTAAGCATGACATGTGCTAATCGCTGCTGTTTTGAATTTCAGAATGACTCGTACTCGTGCCAACCCGGACGTTGGGGGTACTAGCCAAGGGGGCGAGACCTCCCAACAGCCTCCCGAGGACTCCTCGGGACAGCAGCAGCAACAGAAACAGCAAACACCGCCAACGCTTACATTGGCCGACATCGTCGCGGCAATGGCGGGTTCTCATCAGCAGCACACGGAGTTGCTGCAAACTCTCATCGCCAATACGTCTCGCCCAGAGAGACGTCAAGACCGTGAGGAGCGTCAACAGAGCTCCTACTCTGACTTCCTAGCGACTCATCCCCCGGTATTCTCAAGGGCGGGTGAACCTCTCGACGCGGACAACTGGCTCCGCGCGACAGAGATGAAGTTCGGGCTGCTCCAAATAAGTGAGCAGCGCAAGACTCAGTTCGCGGTCCAACAGATCCAGGGATCCGCGAGCGCGTGGTGGGCAAACTTCTGTGCTTCACAGCCCACCGACCGAGTTATGACCTGGGCGGAGTTCCGGACGGCCTTCAGGGCCTATCACATACCGCCAGGTCTGATGAAGAGGAAGATGCAGGAATTCCTACACCTGCAGCAAGGGAGCCGGAACGCGCTGGAATACTCAAGGGCGTTCAACGATCTCGCGCTCTATGCGTCATATCACGCCGATACTGATGAGAAGCAGCGGGACCACTTTTACCAGAGGCTTAACCCGCTCCTGAAGGACAAGCTGGCGATGTTCAATTGCGGCAGCCTCAAAGACATCATTGATGCTGTGATTGTTCAGGAGGACTCCGGCAAGGAGTTAGCGGCGGCGGAGAGAAAGCGAAGCACGCCGCAAAGCAGCGGAGAGGGAGGCGGTCCCTCCCAGAAATTTCGGATGGTGAATCGCCCACCATCAGGTCCACGCTGGCAGCCACCACAGAGGCCGATGCCGTTCCGCAGTCGGTCGTATTCTTCACTGGCATTCAGGCCGGCACTGCCAGTACCACCTCCGCAACAACAACAGCAGCAGCGGACGATGCCGCGTGCGTATGCACCTCAGAAACGCATGCCGGGCTTTCGTCCCCCGAGCACCGCACAAGCAGCGGCCACATGTTACAAGTGTGGTCATCCAGGACACTTCGCCAGCAGTTGCCCGGAGAAGCAAGGCGGCGGAGTTGCACCGCAGTTTCCCGGGAGGAATCAACCCCAGAACCCTACTAATGCGCGGCGAGCAAACCCTAGGCCCGGCACTGTCCACCAGCTTGCCATAGAGGACGTGCCGGAGGGTGAGCCAATCCTTGCGGGTATGTTTCAACTCCACCAGCATCCCGCCATAGTATTGTTTGATTCAGGCGCCACGCATAGCTTCATTAGCCAAGCTTTCGTTGATAAATATAGCTTGCAAATACTACCCACCGATAGTCCTTATGTGATCTGTTCACTGGGTGGGAAAATTTCAGCAAGCATGATGGTTCCAAAGGCGCCATTATGCTTAGAGGGTAGAGTATACCCTACGTCTCTCATAATTTTAGAGGGACAAAAGGTCGATGTCATCTTAGGGATGTCGTGGTTAACCCGCCACGGCGCTGTTTTAGACACCGTCCTCCGAGTTGTGCACTTGAACTCAGAAGTGCACGAGTCTCATTCCTTATATCTGGACAGTCCAGAAATAAAACTTCCAAGTGTCTACCAATCCATAACCATCAGATTGGAAGATATTCCAGTGGTCCGAGAGTTCCCTGACGTATTCCCGGACGATTTGCCGGTGATGCCGCCTGATAGAGAGGTGGAGTTCAAGATTGAACTTGCACCGGGAACCATGCCAATATCCCGATTGCCCTAAAAGATGGCGCCCAAGGAATTGGCTGAATTAAAGACCCAGCTAACGGACCTGCTGGAAAAGGGTTTTATTAGGCCGAGCTCCTCGCCATGGGGCTGTTCGGCATTATTTAAGGAGAAGAATGATGAGACGTTGCGGCTTTGTGTGGACTATTGTCCACTAAACGCCGTAACCATCAAGAACAAGTACCCGTTGCCATGGATCGACATGTTGTTTGATCAGTTGGTCGAAGCAAAGATCTTTTCCAAGATGAATTTAAGATCCGGGTACCACCAGATTAAAATACGGTCTGAGGACATTCCAAAGACGGCTTTCTCGACGAGGTACGGACTGTACGAGTACCTGGTCATGTCCTTTGGCCTCACCAATGTTCCAGCTCATTTCATGTATTTGATGAACTCGGTATTCATGCCGGAGCTGGACAAGTTTGTCGTGGTCTTCATCGACGACATACTGGTATATTCCAAGTCGGAGGAAGATCACAAGAAGCATCTGCGTATAGTATTGCAACGGCTGCGGGATCACAAGCTATACGTGAAATTCAGCAAGTGCGAATTCTGGATATCGCAAGTGCCTTTCCTCGGGACATATCATCTCAGCGGAGGGTATCGCTGTGAACCCGAGCAAGATCACTCAAGTGCTGAATTGGAAATCCCCAAGAACTGTTCACGAGGTATGGAGTTTCCTCGGACTCGCGGGATATTATCGGAGGTTCATTTCGAACTTCTCAAAGATTGCCAAGCCTATGTGAAGCTGCTGAAGAAAGCTACCAAATATGTTTGGAGTCCAGCGTGTGAAGAAGCATTCAAGGCATTAGTCAAGCACCTAACATCAGCACCGGTTTTGGCGCAGCCAGAAATAACAAAGCCGTTCGATGTGTACTGCGATGGATCCGGCATTGGGCTCGGATGTGTGCTGATGCAAGACCGAAGAGTGGTTGCGTATGGATCACGGCAGCTTAGAAACCATGAGAAGAATTATACAACCCACGACTTGGAGCACGCTACCGTGGTACTTGCACTACCTACTCGGTAACCTCGTACATTTATATACCGACCACAAGAGCCTCAAGTACATATTCACTCAGAAGGAGCTGAACATGAGGCAGCGAAGATGGTTAGAATTGATAAAGGATTACGAAATATAGATCCATTATCATCCGGGCAAGGCAAACGTAGTGGCAGATGCGCTGAGCCGCAAGTCACACGTCAACAATCTGACCATCACGCCGTTGGAAGAGAGCGAACCACCACTGCAAGTGATTCCACATGGAGCTCTTTACAACCTAGCTTTGATCCCCACCATCTGTGAAGAGATAGCGGCAGCTCAGAAACATGACAAGGGTATGTCGCATTTGCGGAGACGTGTAGACAGTGGGGAGTTGAAATGTTTCCGGAAGGACGGAGACGGCGTCCTATGGTTCAAGGACCGGATCGTCGTACCCCGTAACCCGGAGCTACGGAAGAAAATTTTTGATGAGGCTCACTTATCTAAATTTTCTATTCACCCCGGCAGCAACAAAATGTATCAAGAACTCAGAAGCAAGTTTTGGTGGACACGGATGAAGCGGGAGATCGCAAAGTACGTGTCCGAGTGTGATACATGTCGAAGTGTGAAGGCGGGTCATATTCGGAAACCAGGACTGCTACAACCACTGGGCGTTCCTGCCTGGAAGTGGGAGGATGTGAGCATGGATTTCATCGTCGGTTTACCCACCACCTTTCAGAAACATGATTCTGTGTGGGTGATCGTCGACCGGCTCACCGAAGTTGCCCATTTCATCCCGGTCAACACCAACTACAACGCCAAGAAGTATGCTGAACTGTACATCTCACGGATCCTATGCTTGTACGGCGTACCCCGTACCATCATATCGGATCGGGGCACTTTATTTGTGTCCCGTTTTTCGGGAGCAGCTGCACGCTGCATTGGGGACGAAGCTGATCCGTAGTTGTAACACCCCAAAATTCTGTTAAAACCCAAAATCCTGTTAAGAGGGGAATTTAAAATTTTTTGGACGTGTTGCATGTTTTGCAACAATTTAAATTCAAACTGGAATTCAATTTAAACTCAAAACAGAAAAGACATAGAAAAAGAAAAAGGGAAACAGAAAAAAACCGGCCAGTGGGCCGAAACCCACCAGCCGGCCCACTCTGCTCCGTGCCAGCCCGCAGCCGCGCGCGCCTCCTTCCTCCCACTGACAGGCAGGGCCCGCCAGCCTTCTTCTTCCTCACGCCCGCGCCGCGATCGGCCGGGACTCTCTCACCCGAATCAAAACTGATCGGGAATTCTCGCGTATCCCAGCTGATTTCCGGACCCCGAAGACTCCAGCTCAATCTAAACCAACCCGCCGCCCTCCCCCATCTATAAAAACCCCGGCCTCGTTCTGTTTTTCCCACGCGATCCGTCGTTTTTACTCCGCTGAGAAGCCGAGCCATCTCCGGCGAATTCTGGGCGGTCTACGCTCGGAAATTCCGATCTAACTCGCTGGTCTTGATCCACCGCCTCCGGGGAACCTTGCAGGTGCAGAAAACTCGGTGACTTGCGGTTCAAACACAGCGCCGACGAGCTTCGCCGTGGTTTCACTTCGGACCTCGTCGCCGGTCGCTTTCCAGGACCTCCGAGCTCAAGAAAACCCCGGAGGTGAGATCCCCAACCTCCCCTCCACCGATCTATGCCATAAAATCACAGTTCTAGGAAGAATTCTCGAAGATCCGAAAATCTCCGACGAGATCGCCACCTCCCGCTGCCGTGCGCCGCCGGGCAGCGCCGCCCGCGCTCGATCAGAGCGACGTGGCCGCTTGTGCGCCGTCTATTTTAAATCGCACGGTAGACTTTAAATCCCCGCGTACCGGTTCGGCGTTATAATCTCAGCCGTTTGTTTTAAATCGGACGATCCACGTCAGCCCCGCGTTATAAAGACTGGAAATCTTACGTGCTACCCCCTTGGGTTCTCGGGAAATAAGAGCTAGCCCCGGAAACTTCTGATCTAGCCCCTGGAACTTCAGAAAATCATGTAAATTCATTTAAAAATCAGTTTTAGGCCCTGGACTTAATAAAAATTAGGAAAAACTCCTCTGTTATGTATAGCTAGACCCCTGAAAATTGTTAAAATAATATTATTGACCCTGTAGTGGGGTGAGTTTACCTTTTTAGCCCTGTTTAATATTTAATTTAGGAAATTGAATATGTGGCTAGTGTTTAAAATTTAAAAAGTGGGACAAACATATTGTCAAAATTAAATTAAAAACTTTCTCAGTATTTAGAAAACTTTGGAGTGAGATAAAAATATATTTTGGGCTGAAATGAATCTGTTTAATTTATTATTCACATTTAGGGACACATTTTTAAGTAAAGAATAGTTCTGGAAAATTGGGAAAATAATTGTAAAATAGTTTACATCAGAGGAAAAGGTCAAAAATATATTAGTAAATATTTTAGATCAGAACCTATTCTGTTTAGATGATGTGTCTTGTTATTTTCATAATAAAGTTCAGCATAGGAAATAAATCTGAAAATATAGCAACTAGTAAATGATAAATGGAGTTCTAAAATCCAAAGAATTCAGTTTAGGGTTGGTAGAAATTCTGAAGACACATATGAAGAAGGAAAATACCTTTCATGCATACTTGGTAGCTAAAAGGTGTAGTAATTGAATATAAGGAATTTATTTAAATTGGAAACTCATATATATAGTATGTAAGTATAAATGTGAACACAAAAGTAGGAATCATATACACATGATTAAAAGTGCATGCAAGCCACAAATCAACACACATAGAGTAACCACAACACATATAATGGTGAATGACTTTCATAAATATGAATGTGCGGTTTGTATGAAGTGGAAGTGTGAACTATGTCTTATGGATTGTTGTTTTTCTTTTGCTATGTGTGATGGTATGATGTAGAACCTGCTCAAGAGCAAGTTATTCCTTTCCAAGATCAGGACTACCCATTTCAAGAGCAGCAGGAAGGAGGCAAGTGTCCTTGACCACTTTGATCCTATACTAGGATGTGTAGGTAGAATTATTTGCATTGTCAATTGAAATATGAAACCCATGCTAGGATGTTTCCCTAGAATTGCATTACCTTGTTTCCTTGTAGCTTGGGTTGGGATTCAATTTATCATGTCATTTATTATTATGCATATACTTAGCCATGCTTAGAATGGGATAATTGGGATATGAGATCATCAGTATGTTTTACCATACTCTTGAATGAGATATTGTGAGTTATGTATAGGTAGGGATCAAGGCAAGTTGGATGTTTTGGTTGTGTGCTAGGTGCACGAGACTCGGGTTTGTGTTTAGTACTTGCCTGGATCCTAAGGACCGGTTCATGGAGCATGTAACCTGGCTTTACAGTGCCAACCACATGCTGAGATGGGGCAGCTTGGCCAATTAATTAGGTGTATCCCCGGCGTAGTATGGGTGTGTTGGATGGTGCGGGGAGTAGGTGTCAGCTGGACTACCATATGAACCGCAAGGCTCAAGAGGGGGCCACTGTAGCGGGGTTGGAGCCTCTTGTATGCTGTTGGGTGTGAAACCTCAGTGGGCCCACGCTCGTCGGGAATCCCTTTGTAAAGGCTTCGTAGTGATCTCCTGGCTACACACCTGGGAAGTGTGAATGTGGTTCGTAGCCACTGGCATAATGGAGGTTCTTTTAGTCCACCCGGCAACGGGGGATGAAATCACTACATGTGGATACAGTGGTACAAACTTTGCAGAGTAAAAACTGTCATGACAGCCGTGCTCACGGTCAAGAGAGGCTTGGACTTATTCATGATTAGAGGAGTGATGGTTTTGGAAGTTGAGAATGTTAAGTGGGGAGCTTAACATTGGAAATGATGTTATGGTTATTTGATGATGGGGTGGGAGTTTGGGACCATTTCATCTGTGTAGTAATGTAGGTTCTTAATAAGCTAAGGTGATAGGTATTAATTGCGTAGTGCTTTAACCATGAGTTCAACCTCCCCTTGTTCTAGCCATGCATGACATAACTTTCCCACACTTGCTGAGTACCATCGGTACTCAACCTTGCATATTTGTTGGTTTATATTGCTGCTCAAGTCAAGATAATGAGGTCGTGTATAATGACCAAGACTTTGGACCCGAAGAAGGTTTCTAGGTTCATGGAGACCCCCGGGCAATGCCTGTGATGGAGCCCTCAAGAATAATATTCCGCTGCTAGTTTATTTACTTGTGATGAACTTTTTATTGTCCAACGAGACATTTGGTATGTAAGACTTATTTATATTCGACACCTGGCTTGTAATAAATGATGCTTCACTATTTGTCATCACATGTATGAGAAAATGATCCTGGCATATATGTGATATTCACTTGGTTGTTCTTCGGAAAAAACGGGTGTGACAGAAGTGGTATCAGAGCCAAGGTTGCCCGTAGGAACGTGGACCTAGGTACAAATGGATGTATTTAAGGGCCTTATTTTCTTAAAAACTATTTTACAAGGTGTGTGTTGAAAAGTGTTATTTAATGGAGTCACTTTCTTCATCTTACCCCAATTTTCATTCAAAATAGGATTTTTGTTTAAAAGTTTATTTAACCTAAGTTTAAATGCTTTTTGTTTTAGATGGTTCGCATGATTCGCACCGCTCGCAAGTCCACAGGAGGGAGAGTTCCCGTAGTTGCCCTTGCCCAAAGAGAGGAGAGCCATCCGGTGACGTACCTTTCCTACGGATTTGCAGTAGGAGGCTTGTTGCGCCGTCTTCGACGTATGCTCGAAGCCGCCGGCAATAGGGGCAAGCTAATCATCCACTATAACTCCACCAGGACCATCCGTGAGAAGAGGGAAGAATGGAGTTCAGAGATGAGGATTATACATGAAAACCAGCTGCTTAAGATCCACCGCTCTCTAGCTTGTAGAGCGACACAGGTCGATGCGGAGAAGGATGTCACCTGGGAGGCCATCACCTGCCAGAGTCACATCTATCGTCGACACCTGGACAGGACTGAGTACATGTATGTCCTCCAACGCGAGAGTGGTACCTCGGAGTATAAGTACCCGCCTGTGCAGCAAGGAACTTCCCATGAGCACATGGATTTGTGCTTAGAGGATGCTGCCATGCTTAGCACTCGATTGCAGGAGTGTCAGCAGGAGCTTCAGGATGTTCGTGACACCCTGAAGGAAACCGAGGCGTTGCTTCGAGCCTGCTTGAGGGCGAGAGAAAGAGGAGATGGGAATGAATTGTGTGTCACCGTGAATGATACATGGACTCCTGACTCCCCAGATCACCGAGCGATCAGGCGTCGTCGCACTTCTCCACCAGCAGCCTCCCCACCCAAAGCAGAGTCAGAAGGCAGTCGAAATGATGAGGAAGATCCCGAGGAGCCAGATCAAGAAAACGAGTAGCGTAGAGCCTTTCCCTTAAATTAGAAGGATGTTGAGTAGTCGAGTCGTTACGCTAGTTAATGGTGTGTTAATGCTTGGTGTGTGACGTGAGTTGTGGAAGCCATGAGCAATTGTCCACAGCCTCGTCTTCAGATTGTTTTGCTTTGGTGTGTGAACCCACATGAAATAATATTGCAGTTATTTTTGTGTGAGATATGAACCCTCAGAAAAGTATAACAAAGCTTCAACACTTCAAAGTACAAACAAGTGAATGTAGTAAGATAATACGTAATACTTTAAATTAACATTTGGTTAATCATGCTAGATGGCCGGAAGAGGAAAAGGTCGTGCTGTCCACCCCGCCAACAACAACGATGAGGCCTGCAACCCTCATCTTTCTGGAGGCCAAGACAGGGGTGGACGCCATGAAGGAGTTGATCCCCTCCACCAAATGCTAGAGAATCAAAATCAGCTCATCCAGAACTTGACTCAAGTGGTGGCCAACTTGCATCAAGTTCCACCTCCACAAGCAGCAAAGTAAAGTGTTTGGTCCAGAAGTACTACAAGAAGCCGAGGCGAAGGTGAGGGAAATTCGCAACAATTTGAGGATAGCACAGACACGCCAAAAGAGCTATGCCGATGTACGAAAAAGAGAGCTTGTTTTCAACATGGGAGACTATGTCTATCTCAAGGTGTCCCCTATCAGAGGACTTCGTCGGTTCAAGGTGAAAGGGAAGTTGTCACCTCGATACATCGGACCCTTTCAAGTTCTGGAAAGGAAAGGTGAAGTGGCGTATCAACTAGAGTTACCGGCTCGTCTATCGGATGTGCACGATGTATTCCATGTGTCACAACTCAAGAAATGCCTGAGAACGCCTGAAGAGGTGTTACCCATGAA
Organism: Neostapfia colusana; assembly: GCA_030760725.1. NCBI lineage: Eukaryota > Viridiplantae > Streptophyta > Magnoliopsida > Poales > Poaceae > Neostapfia > Neostapfia colusana. Next base: position 12,783,302 of record JASWHV010000012.1, on the reverse strand, counting down.
TGAAGTGGACGTAGATGAGGATTTGTCTTATGCCGAGCAACCATACAAGATTTTGGAGACAATGGAACGCCTCACCAGAAATAAAAGAATCCGGATGTGCAAGGTGCAATGGAAGCATCACTCAGAAGAAGAAGCCACCTGGGAACGTGAAGATGAACTCAAGGCACAATTTCTGGAATTGTTTTCTTAGAACCACTAATCTCGAGGACGAGATTTCTTTTAAGGGGTGTAGAGCTGTAACACCCCAAAATTCTGTTAAAACCCAAAATCCTGTTAAGAGGGGAATTTAAAAATTTTTGGACGTGTTGCATGTTTTGCAACAATTTAAATTCAAAATGGAATTCAATTTAAACTCAAAACAGAAAAGAAATAGAAAAAGAAAAAGGGAAACAGAAAAAAACCGGCCAGTGGGCTGAAACCCACCAGCCGGCCCACTCTGCTCCGCGCCAGCCCGCAGCCGCGCGCGCCTCCTTCCTCCCACTGACAGGCGGGGCCCGCCAGCCTTCTTCTTCCTCGCACCCGCGCCGCGATCGGCCGGGACTCTCTCACCCGAATCAAAACTGATCGGGAATTCTCGCGTATCCCAGCTGATTTCCGGACCTCGAAGACTCCAGCTCGATCTAAACCAACCCGTCGCCCTCCCCCGTCTATAAAAACCCCGGCCTCGTTGTGTTTTTCCAACGCGATCCGTCGTTTTTACTCCGGTGAGAACCCGAGCCTTCTCTGGCAAATTCTGGCCGATCTATGCTCGGAAATTCCGATCTAACTCGCTGGTCTTGATCACCGCCTCCGGGGAACCTTGCAGGTGCAGAAAACTCGGTGACTTGCGGTTCAAACACAGCGCCGACGAGCTTCGCCGTGGTTTCACTTCGGACCTCGTCGCCGGTCGCTTTCCAGGACCTCCGAGCTCAAGAAAACCCCCGAGGTGAGATCCCCGACCTCCCCTCCACCGATCTATGCCATAAAATCACAGTTCTAGGAAGAATTCTCGAAGATCCGAAAATCTCCGGCGAGATCGCCGCCTCCCGCCGCCGTGCGCCGCCGGGCAGCGCCGCCCGCGCTCGATCAGAGCGACGTGGCCGCTTGTGCGCCGTCTATTTTAAGTCGCACGGTAGACTTTAAATCCCCGCGTACCGGTTCGGCGTTATAATCTCAGCCGTTTGTTTTAAATCGGACGATCTACGTCAGCCCCGCGTTATAAAGACTGGAAATCTTACGTGCTACCCCCTGGGGTTCTCGGGAAATAAGAGCTAGCCCCGGAAACTTCTGATCTAGCCCCTGGAACTTCAGAAAATCATGTAAATTCATTTAAAAATCAGTTTTAGGCCCTGGACTTAATAAAAATTAGGAAAAACTCCTCTGCTATGTATAGCTAGACCCCTGAAAATTGTTAAAATGATATTATAGACTCTGTAGTGGGGTGAGTTTACCTTTTTAGCCCTGTTTAATATTTAATTTAGGAAATTGAATATGTGGCTAGTGTTTAAAATTTAAAAAGTGGGACAAACATATTGTCAAATTAAATTAAAAACTTTCTCAGTATTTAGAAAACTTTGGAGTGAGATAAAAATATATTTTGGGCTGAAATGAATCTGTTTAATTTATTATTCACATTTAGGGACACATTTTTAAGTAAAGAATAGTTCTGGAAAATAGGGAAAATAATTGTAAAATAGTTTACATCAGAGGAAAAGGTCAAAAATATATTAGTAAATATTTTAGATCAGAACCTATTCTGTTTAGATGATGTGTCTTGTTATTTTCATAATAAAGTTCACATTTAGGCATAGGAAATAAATCTGAAAATATAGCAACTAGTAAATGATAAATGGAGTTCTAAAATCCAAAGAATTCAGTTTAGCGTTGGTAGAAATTCTGAAGACACATATGAAGAAGGAAAATACCTTTCATGCATACTTGGTAGCTAAAAGGTGTAGTAATTGAATATAAGGAATTTATTTAAATTGGAAACTCATATATATAGTATGTAAGTATAAATGTGAACACAAAAGTAGGAATCATATACACATGATTAAAAGTGCATGCAAGCCACAAATCAACACACATAGAGTAACCACAACACATATAATAGTGAATGACTTTCATAAATATGAATGTGTGGTTTGTATGAAGTGGAAGTGTGAACTATGTCTTACGGATTGTTGTTTTTCTTCTGCTATGTGTGATGGTATGATGTAGAACCTGCTCAAGAGCAAGTTATTCCTTTCCAAGATCAGGACTACCCATTTCAAGAGCAGCAGGAAGGAGGCAAGTGTCCTTGACCACTTTGATCCTATACTAGGATGTGTAGGTAGAATTATTTGCATTGTCAATTGAAATATGAAACCCATGCTAGGATGTTTCCCTAGAATTGCATTTCCTTGTTTCCTTGTAGCTTGGGTTGGGATTCATTTTATCATGTCATTTATTATTATGCATATGCTTAGCCATGCTTAGAATGGGATAATTGGGATATCAGATCATCAGTATGTTTTACCATACTCTTGAATGAGATATTGTGAGTTATGTAGAGGTAGGGATCAAGGCAAGTTGGATGTTTTGGTTGTGTGTTGGGTGCACGAGACTCGGGTTTGTGTTTAGTACTTGCCTGGATCCTAAGGACCGGTTCATGGAGCATGTAACCTGGCTTTACAGTGCCAACCATATGCTGAGATGGGGCAGCTTGGCCAATTAATTAGGTGTATCCCCGGCGTAGTATGGGTGTGTTGGATGGTGCCGGGAGTAGGTGTCAACTGGACTACCATATGAACCGCAAGGCTCAAGAGGGGGCCACTGCAGCGGGGTTGGAGCCTCTTGTATGCTGTTAGGGGTGAAACCTCAGTGGGCCCACGCTCGTCGAGAATCCCTTTATAAAGGCTTCGTAGTGATCTCCTGGCTACACACCTGGGAAGTGTGAATGTGGTTCGTAGCCACTGGCATAATGGAGGTTCTTTTAGTCCACCCGACAACAGGGGATGAAATCACTACATGTGGGTACAGTGGTACAAACTCTGCAGAGTAAAAACTGTCATGACAGCCGTGCTCACGGTCAAGAGCGGCTTGGACTTATTCATTATTAGAGGAGTGATGGTTTTGGAAGTTGAGAATGTTAAGCGGGGAGCTTAACATTGGAAATGATGTTATGGTTATTTGATGATGGGATGGGAGTTTGGGACCATTTCATCTGTGTAGTAATGTAGGTGCTTAATAAGCTAAGGTGATAGGTATTAATTGCGTAGTGCTTTAACCATGAGTTCAACCTCCCCTTGTTCTAGCCATGCATGACATAACTTTCCCACACTTGCTGAGTTCCATCGGTACTCAACCTTGCATATTTGTTGGTTTATATTGCTGCTCAGGTCAAGATAATGAGGTGGTGTATAATGACCAAGACTTTGGACCCGAAGAAGGTTTCTAGGTTCATGGAGACCCCCGGGCAACGCCTATGACGGAGGCCTCAAGAATAATATTCCGCTGCTAGTTTATTTACTTGTGATGAACTTTTTATTGTCCAACGAGACATTTGGTATGTAAGACTTATTTATATTCGACACCTGGCTTGTAATAAATGATGCTTCACTATTTGTCATCACATGTATGAGAAAATGATCCTGGCATATATGTGATATTCACTTGGTTGTTCTTCGGAAAAACCGGGTGTGACAGTAGTTCAGCATACCACCCACAGACGGATGGGCAAAACGAGCGGGTAAATCAGATCCTGGAAGATATGCTACGAGCTTGCGCTATCGACCACGGCAAGAATTGGGATGATCACTTGCTGTTAGCCGAGTTCTCGTACAACAATGGGTACCAAGCCAGCATCAAGATGGCGCCTTACGAGGCGCTATACAGGAGGAAATGCCACACACCACTGAATTGGTGTGAGTCTAGCGAAAGGGTTACCTTCGGGATTGACCTTGTCAACAACACGGAAGAAAAGGTTCGACTGATTCAAGCGAACCTAAAAGCCGCCCAATCCCATCAGAAACAATATGCGGACCGGAGAAGACTCCCATTACAATCCGAAGTCGGGGATCACGTATATCTACGTGTGTCTCCAATGAAGGGCGTAAACAGATTTGGGGTGAGGGGAAAGTTGGACCCCGATTCATCGGTCCATTCTAGATGACCGAAAGATGTGGATCAGTAGCATACCGGGTGAAATTACCAGAAGCACTTTCCGGTGTGCACGACGTCTTTCACATTTCCCAGCTGAGGAAGTGTCTTAAGCTATCCACTCCCGTTCAGCTGGAGGACATTGAAGAACTGCAACCGGATCTCACCTATTGGGAGGAGCCGGTTCAGATCATTGACGAAAAGGCCCGAACCACACGCAACCGCAGGTTGTGGTTCTACAAAGTTCTATGGAGTAATCACTCCGTGGACGAAGCGACATGGGAGAGCGAAGGATTTCTTCGCGCTGACTACCCTGACTTTTTCACGCCGCATATCCGGTACTTTTCCACCGTCCTCTCTCATTTCTATCTTATAATCTCGGGACGAGATTCTTTAAGGGGGGAGGAATGTAAGGGCCTCAGTTTTTGACACATGCTTGAGGTGTTCATCACACACACACACACACACACACACACCTCATTTGAAGCAAGTTGATGAACACATTTGAAGAGCATGTAACCACCATCAACATGCTCATTAGAGAACAAACTCACATATTGCAAAAGTGGTATCTCCCACATGTAATATAGGGGCTGGGCATGTGAAAAACTCCTACACATTGCTAGGAATGTCCATGCCAAGTTTCACCCAAATTCAAAACCTTTTGAGGTCATTTTGGGTATAGCTAGAAAGAGGGCAGTTTGAAACTACATTCAAATTCAAACTGTTTTTATCCCATGAATTCAAAAGTGGGAGACATATTCTTACTCAGCACATTTTTGTGAGCTCGCACACCAATTTTCACTCCATTTGGAGTTGATCTTGACATGAGCTAAGTGGGGCAAATTCAAATTTTATTTGAATTTCAAACTGAACATGTGCTGAAATTTATCCAAACCAAACCCAATTTGAATTCTATCCAATTCAAATGGCTCAAAGGTTGATAATTTAAATCACCAAGGGCTTTGTGGGAACTACTGTTTACAACAGTGAATTTGAGTTAAGTTCAGAGGTTAAAATTGAGGGTGGGACCCACATGTTATAGAGCTAAGAGGGGTGACTTGCACACAAAGTCACAGCCTCGGTGGGAAATTCCACCGAGCAGCTGCCGGGTGTGCCACCGAGAAGGAACCGGCGCCACCAGCTGCTTCCTCCTTCGCGCGCTGGCACCCAGGGTGGCCTTCTCGTGCCCCCACGCGACCTTTACCGCCTCAGACGAGCGAAGACCCGGCTGCCTTCTTATCCTCGCGGGCAACATCGGGCAGCGGCATTCCTTCTCCCCGAGCTCTCGGTCGGTCGGAAGAACGGAGCAAACAGCCACGCCCTCGTCCCCCCGAGCTACTAGGCAGCACCCTGAGCTCAAGCACCACTCTCCCGATGCCTGAACCACCGGATTTCGGCTTCTGTTCCCGTGATCAACGACGACCGCCGCGACTTAGCTCAAGAACGGCGATCGGTCTCACGTGGGCAGCACACCACAGCCACTTTCACGGCCGAACAAGGGTGGCAACAGGAGCGCACGGACTCCAAGCTGCTTCCACCTGAAGCTCAAGCCACGCCGTGAGCTCTCGCCGGCGAATTCCGAGATTTTGCGCCGGCGACCTCAACCCGAGGTTCCGGTACAGTTCCTTAAAATTATCCTTCTCTATTCCTCCTTGAGTCATCAAATTTTGCACATGTATGCTGGATTAGCCGGTGATCAATTCTCCTTTAGCCTACATCATATGAAAACGCCTCGGAGCGGCGGGATATAAGCTTTACTAGGAATGTCCTCCGCGGACCCCTTCGGTCGCACGGTGAAACTGTATTTGCGGTAACTCCCGAGCTACTCCGAGGTCATGCCGAGCTTCCTAGAGCTGTGCTGGTGATGTAGAGCCCATCGGCGCAAGTGGTGGCGGGCTAGAGACCTCGGGCGACGGCGCCGAACCACAGCAGTAGCCGCCGCACGTCGCGGAGCTGGTTCCGGCCACCGGCAGCCCAAACAGAGCCCACCAACGTGTTCCTCGATGCCCTAAACCCTCTGGCGGCGAGTCTCTGGCTGGGCGACGGCCGGGAACGCCGGTCCGGCGAGCAGCCGTCGGCTCCGGCGATGGGGGAGCGCGCGGGCGTGAAGCAGAGGGCGGGAGGAAGAAGAAGACGCGGGGCCCGGCTGTCAGCGGCTTAAAATTCAAATCGGGATTGGGCTGCGGCTCGGATCCGGTGTGCTGGCGCGCAAATACCCCGTCGACTCCGGTGTGCCGACGCCTCAGCACACAACACGTGTCCCCATGGCCCACCGGCAGATTTAAACTTTTCCCTGATTTTCAAATTTCCTTCAAACTTCAAATCCTCATAACTTTGGCTAGAAAGCTTCAAATCAAGTGAACCAAATTTTATTGGATTCAGCTCTTTGAGCACTCTCCAGCAAATCATGTTTCACTTCATGAAAATCCTTAATTCTCCAGAATTAATTCCTCAAAGTTTAAACTGTTTGGAATTTTAACTGGAGCGTTCCTTGGAGGAAAATTCTGAAATTTTGCTGGGATGTTCAGAAACATTTTCAGAATTTTCTCTGAAATTGTTTAGCTCATATCTTTAGCTAGGAACCTTCAAATTAAGTGTGACCAACTCCATTAGAACCCTATGAAAATCTAGTTTTCAGAAAGTCATAGCCTGTTTCATGAAAATCCTTGGAACACCCTAAAAGCCTTCAATTAAGGTCAAGTACATAATTAATTGTGGAGGGCTCAAATGAGCTTTGCTGCAACTAAAACTTGACCAAGTCTATGTTTAGGTTGTAACCAAGCCACAGTAAAAGTTTCAGTCTTTGGGTCTGTCTAGTGAGACTTAGAAGGTTCACAAGTTTAAAACTCAATTCAAATGCATTTAATTAATACATGTACTTCTTATATCATGTAGTCTCTAAGGTCGAGGAGGAACCCGAAGTCCTAGACTTCGTTACTCCGGAGGAGCAGCTAGCCTACGACCAAGAGCAGCAAGGCAAGCTCCGGTTTGCATTAACCTTTTTACAAATTTTTATTGTTTTGAGTACTTACTTGAGTATTATGATTCCTTGCATTATAGTCTTGTTTGGAAACCCAATTGCATAGCCAAGAAAACCATGGGTTGGGTTTAGGATTGCAAACCCCGTTAGTTACTGCAAAGCTAAGTTAGGGTAGGATTCGGTACAAGTCGAGTAGTTGGAACTACTCGCGAGCATAGGCTAGAGGCACTTGACTCGGGTAGAGATAGCACATGATACACATGGCAAGAAAAATGAGACCGAGCGGAGAGTAAGGGCAGCAGGACTTTGGGGCCTGTGTGCTATAGTTCCATTTGTGTCAATTGAGGATCGAGCCGTGTGCAGGCCTGTTGAACAAGCTAGAACAGTACCGAAGACCTACCGGATATATGGGAACCGGGAAACCGATGTAACTCGGGTAGCTGGGTGTTGAGGCATAGCTGGTCGTTCAGAGGTTAGGTTGAGAGCTCGAGGTGTAAATCGGCTGGCGGCACTGAGATGCGCGTGCAGAGACCTCTTGCTCGGGACGATTGGACCGGTTCAACATTTGGCTGACGGGTGAAAGGTGGTTGCGTACGACGTCCGTGATGGTTGCTGTAGGCAACATCGAGTACGGGCGTACGTGACGGGTTATTCGGGTAACCCTGCAGGTGTAAATCGATTATAATCACTGTCCCTCGCGGTCAGTGAGTACCACTTGTTCACTGTACCGTGACGTAGAAAGAACAGGCTAGTTACATGTTAAAATGTTGCTGATTGAAAGATGGACTTTGATTGTTAATGATTTGTTGTAGTTTAGAGCTAACTAAAGTTCTTTTCAACTTTGGGAAAAGTACATGAGAGAAATGTGTTTCTTTTTTGATTGCGGCTCTCTCATGTGCCTTAGCGTAAGGTTCTCCACAACCTGCTGCTAAAACTTGAAAGTAAGGTTCCACTAATTAGGCGAGTCCTTGCAACTTATTTTGCCTCATGTAACCCATCACCCTCCATGTAGCAGTTTCATGTTTAGGAGAGATGGGTAAGTCTTGCTGAGCCTTCGTGCTCACTGCTTGTGTTTGAAGCTTTTGCAGGGTTCTATGAGGAAGGGACTCCCGAGGAGGAGACGGAACCCCAGGAGGGAAACCCCGTCGAGTGGGAGTCATGCACGCCGCCATCTTAGTGTGTGTGTGTGCTAGCAAGGACACGTTCACGGGCTGAACGTGAACTTGATGCGTAGTCTACACCCGTGAGTGTAGACTGAACATATTTTGTTGTAAAAATGTTCATAAACCTCTTTATGTAATAAACTTTGCTTCCGCTTTGTACCTTTGATGTGTGTTATCCGGTGCTGTGCAACGCAGCACCCCTCAGCGTGATCCTGGCTCGACAAGACCGTGGGGTCATGTCAATACGTAGTGCACGCTTCCCGCAATGATTCCGGGCCCCAACCAACATCGGGAAGTACAACAGGGAGACCAACCCCGATGTATGGTTGGAGGACTACCGCCTAGCCTCCAAAGCCAACAGAGTGGAGGATGATGAATTCATCATCCAATACCTCCCCATCAACCTAGCCGAGCCAGCACATGCATGGCTCGAATACCTTCCCCCTGACAACATCCAAAATAGGGTCGACCTCAAGGAAATTTCGTCGGAAACTTCCAGGGAACCTACGCACGTCCTGGCAACTCCTGGGATCTCAAGGTTGCCGGCAAAGGTCGGACGAGATCCTACGGCAGAAGTGCAATGAGCTCCCCGATGTCGTCGACACTGACATCGTCGCGGCCTTCCTACCAGGAACGATCTGCGAGTCCCTCATAGACAAACTTGGCTGCGCCAAGCCAAGAAGCACGAGGGACCTCCTCAACATCGCCACGAACCACGCCTCAGGCGAGGAGGCAGTCGGGGCTATCTTCAACAACCGAAAGTCGAAGAACTCCAACATGTGGAGCAAAGAACCACCCCACAAGGGTGACAAGATGAGGTGAGCGAATGATGGTAGGCGCCCATACCGGACCACAAGCGCGTCACGGGGGTTGAGTCGAGCAGCGCCTCCTCAACCCCAGTGAAACATGGAGGAAAAGAAGGGCGACGCAACCGCGGAAGGAAGGTAAGTCTCTAACCTGCATTATTGGCTCGAAAGTCCTGAGTTTGTAGGCCGGCCAGCGGATGGCTCAAAAGCCACCCGGGACGACCCTGAGTGAGGGGCAAGCGATGTGAAGCAGTCTGCGATAGAGACACCTTCCGGTAGGATGAATCCTCCCGACGCTTCTAGTCTTGTAGCCGAGTCCCAGCACCGCGAGTGCCGAGGTAACCCCTCGAAGGGTCGGCAGCGAGCCGCCGAAGCTAGCGACGAGCTCAGGAACCTAGCCCACGCCTCGAGCAGGGATTCAATGAAACGCGGGCACCGAAGCCTCGAACAGAAAGCCCATCGGCGCGAAGCAGGGCCAATGGTTTCGGCCATCTAAAATGAACAGGACGAATGAGTTTCACTCGACTCCACCCGTTAGGCAGCTCACCGGGCTCGGGGGCTCGTCCATCAAGGTAAGCCCCCGATCTACCCGACCCCTCCGAGCCATGAACGGCTCGCGGATGGGAGGCGAGGCGAACTCTCCATGAACGACAACCCGGCCCCTCGAGAGAGGAACCCGGGGGCTCGCCGTAGGACCCCAGCACGGACGACCAACAGTCGTGACTGGCCGCTGGAGGTTTACATGTCACAGCTAACTAAATAAGGCAAGTACTAATAACCTTTTCTAGTTTGTTTTTTTTTTGTTTTGAATCGTGCAAGGACGAGGCCAATCGAAGTTTACCCCTGACTGACCATCGAGGTTGGTCAGGGGCTCGAGGGCTACTGACGGAGTTCCGTACTCTGGCCCTCAGGGAAGGAGCGGGAGGACATCCTACAAAGGACAACGGAGCAGACCCGAGCTCGATCTAAGGAGGAGCCCGGGGGCCGCCCCTAGGCGGGATGCTAGACCCACCCACAAGGCGATCTAGAAGGAAGTAAGAGCCTCCAAAGGAGGACCCGAGCCCGACCTCGGGTATGAGAGAAGCAGGGGGCCTTCAATGCCGAGCAAGCGCCGCCTTAGCCAAGTGGGAGGACACTCGAGTGCCCTCCTCTGGCTGCAGCATTGAATGCCCGTCACCTCCTATGGAACCAAAGAGGAGTACGACGCGGGGCGCGCGTGCGCCTCGGTATGGACTACTCTCTAACGACGGGACAGGAGAAGGTGTAGCAGCTGGACACGAATACGGCGGCTCGATAGAGTACCCTGTCGAGCGTACGAATGGACAAGCCACCCCTACTCCCATGACTTATCTCCCCACTATGATATGGAGGGAGAAGAGAGAAAGTGAGAGAGAATATAAATAGAGGGACCTGTCGACCTGAAGTGGCAGGCTCTTGCACTTGTAAGAACCACCCGAATTCTTGACTAAGAACAAGTGAGACACCCCGGCTGGACGTAGGGCATTTTTCCGAACAAAGATAATATTTTTGTGTTCTTTGCTAGGCCACTTTGAGGTAGAACGCGCGGTACAATCAATTACTAGTCGGATATTCGAAATGCCGACAGCACGTTGCGGATTTCTTCACGAACATAGGGAGTAGGAGATTGAAGTACCAGGGTTCGGTACGTAGGAGTTGAATGCAAGCGCCACCGACCGCCGGGATCGGAGAGTCCGTGCAGGATGGTTGCTGATGAGGACATCACAACAGTGGATACTCACATTGATATACAAGGACCAGTCACAAGAGCACGAGCACGAGCACGGTTACTAAATCAGCAGGTGATCTCGTTCCTAACTTCCTACCTATGTGAGTTTAAGAATGGATTGCTATTTAATGATTTCAATGTTATTAGGAACCATGGACATGATTAACAAGTAAAGGGAGGAGGTTTTGGGGACGTGGAGAACCAGATGGGACGTCCACAAGTTGATGGAAACAGTCGCCAACTCGGACTCGAGTTCAACTCGGAGTCCAGGAGCAGTCTAACTTAAAACAGACGCCCAGGATGCATTAGGACTCCGTTTTTGACGTTGTACATATGCATGGAAATATGAGAAGATAAACTTTCCAATGGTTCTAGTCCCACATTAAAAGTCGCCAGGAGTCATAGGGAATTGTCGAAACAATCGAATTCAGAGTTCTGTCCGGTGCTGCACCAACATATTGGGCTTTTGGTCCTTGTATCCCGTATGAGTCCATTAGGGACGCGTCTAAGGGTCTTATGGACAAACCCTAGCCTTTAAATACTGTAGCCAGCGGCTAAATTCGGTGGGTTTTGCTTATATTAAACAATTTCGCCGCTCTACGGTTTGTGAGACCCCAATTTCGCAATTTCAGATTGCATCTTCATCGTTCTCGCTTGTGTTCTCGGTTGCACCTGCAGGGATAGCCTTCTTGGCGAGGTCAAGCGTGTGAATCACGGTTGATAACCAACAGAGCAGAGGTGTAGTGATTGCAGGGGTATTCGGGTCTGCTCGAGTGGCTCAGATCATCAACGTCGAGATCTCCACTTCAATCAACCTACCTTTCGGAAGATCGGGCCTAAACCACTCATCAATTGGTATCAGATTTCAGGTTGCCCATGAGGTACTTTGATTTCCCACTAGATTAGTTTTTATTTTTCATACCTAGAGTCCACAGAAAAAGCCACAAAAAACATATCATGTTTACCGATTCCTAGACCATAGTGCCTGCAAGTTTCGTTTTTCAGTTTGCATTGTTGAGTTTGCATTCGTGTGGTCGAGTCTTGTTGCTGGTTTAGCTTTGTGTTTTTGGGTCGTAGTTATCATTTTTTCTTCCTTGTTTTTCTTGCTGCTCACCTATTCCACAATCCCTAAACAACAAACCGATCCACCAAGATCATCAGTTTGCCTTAGCTAGCCGCCTTGCGTGAACTCCCGCATCGCCAGCCCTAGAACAGGTGACAAAATATTGTGCCAGTCCTCCTTGATTTATCACACAACATCCCATCAGTCGTCATTGCTAAATTCCAATTGTTTTTCACATCCTATTGCGAGATCTTTTTCAAAACCGAGTTTGAATCAACATAAAAAACAGTAACTCGGGTAGCCTACCTTAAAACAGCCATAACTTTTGCATACGAACTCGAAATTGGGCGATTTTTTTTCAGATTGATCTACTCGAAATTTTGCAACCGATTTTCCACCGCTTTGCCGTGTTCGGTGAAATTCCCCTTGGAAGATATACTATCCGGCCTCCAAAGTTTCAGCCCAAATTTTAAAGAATCTTACTAATTTTCTATAGGCCACATCTTACATCCAATTGAGCTGCAAAGTTGTGTGCTTCCTATTTTTGTGCTCTCGAGTAAACAAAAAATATCAGAAAAAATATTGAAAAAAAGAAAAAAATAGTGAAGAGAGAGCACAGATATTAAAGCATTGACAGCACACACTTGAAAACAGTTGGCCTATACACTTGTGCTGTACTTGTTGGTTATATCTTCCTGATCTTCTATTTGCCTTTCTACTGCCTTGTGTTGTGCTAGGCCTAGAACACTTGTTAACCAGCAACAGTTCCTACATTGAATACTTATTCAACTTTGTTTTGCTGTTAATGATTTTTGCTTATTAGCCACCATATTGTGCCATCCAACCTCCACTTTTCCTCTTGAGCAGAACAGGTACCTTTGCAATCACTCCACGCTTCATTGGTTCTCACCGTCCACCATTTACCACTTGTTGTGTCGGTAAGAACACTTGTAAGCACGTGGTAAGATGCTTGAGAGAGAGACATTGTTTCCTTCCTTCCACTTTTCACATTGCCACTATCCTTTGTAGTTGGTAGGGATAACATCTTTTTGTTGTCTTTTATTTACAACTAACAGTGGCAGAAGATAAAAGGGATGATGAATGTGTTCAACATGCTGAGTTGTGTGACATGATGAGGGAAATGATAGATATGTTCACCAAAACACACAAATCAACAGAGGCGTCATTGACGACCTTGAATCGCCAACTTGCTGATCTTGTTGTTCAGATGGATACTCTTGAGGCGCGGCTGCCTCTCGCCGAAGAACGCGAAGACGGTGCTTATAATATGGAAGATCATAACAATCAACCACGACTTCCACTTTATCTACGAGGTATGGGAGGTAATAATCGTTATAATTACAATGATCATCATAACAATTTTAATCGCCCTCTTGATGATCCTTTTGCTAAAGTCAAATTTACTATACCCTCTTTTTCTGGTGCTTATGATGCTGAGGTATATCTTGATTTGGGGATGACAGTAGAGTAGAAATTTAATGCCCACCTTGTTCCTGAACAACATAGAGTTCGTCAAGCCACTAGTGAGTTTAAGGATTTTGCTATCATATGGTGGAATGAACTTGTTAAAACTAGAACTGATCCTCCAACATGGGATAGATTAAAGGAAGCTATGCATGTTCGTTTTGCTTCTCCTTCTTTTCAGCGGGACCTTCGCAAAAAATTGCAGCGCTTAGACCAAGGTAGCATGTCCGTAGAGGAGTATTATCAATATTTACAAAAGGGTATGTTGCGCTGTGGGGTAGTAGAGGACATGGATGATAAAATAGCTCATTTTTTTGGGGGGGGGGGTTGAGGCGTGAAATTCAGGACATTGTTGATTATAAGGAATATGATACTGTTAACAGATTATTTCAGCTGGCTATGTTGGCAGAAAAAGAATTGCAGGGCCACCAACAGCAGCAGCAACAACGCACGAGGAGCACCATCACACCGCGTTCAACATCTACACCATCCAAAACAGCACCATCTTCGAGTTTTCGTACAGCTACTACACCATACAATGGTGGCCAACGAACTTCACCTACTGCTCCATTTCCTCGCACGCCGGAGGGCGGCAAGACGACACCCTTCAAGCCTACGTCTTCTACTCCTTCCACGAGTTAAACTTCAGACATTAAGTGTCACCGCTGCCAAGGAGTTGGTCATGTGATGAAAGATTGCCTAGCAAACGAGCATACATAGCACGATATATGGAGGATATGATAGTACTTCGGACGTTGAAGATGAATATTCTCTTGCTACTAACGTTGCAGGACCAAAAGATGACCACTATAGCACAGATGAAGAGGTACTTGGTACTACAGCAACGGAAAATTATATAAGCATAATTGTGCAGCGTGCTTTGAGCTCCAAAGTTGAGGTGGATGACAAGCTACAACGACACAATCTTTTTCACATGTTTCTCATCGTCAAGGACTGCCGTGTGCACACTATAATTGATGGAGGCAGCTGCAATAACTTGGTCAACACGGATGTGGTCAAGAAACTTGGGTTGACAACAAGAGCACACCCTCATCCATACCACATTCAGTGGTTCAACAACAGCGGTAAGGTTAGGGTAACACAAACAGCGAGAGTACATTTTTCGATTGGTTCTTACCATGATTTTGCCGATTTTGATGTCGTACCTATGGATGCTTGTTCTCTTTTGTTGGGATGTCCTTGGGAATTTAATACGGATGCTATTCATCATGGTAGAACTAATAAATATACTCTGATGCATAAAGGAAAGAAAATCACTTTGCTTCCTATGACTCCTGCTGAAATTGTGCATTTGGAGAAAAGTAAAACACGTGATGATAAGGCAACAAAATCACTAGACTCTAAAAAACAGCAAGTAATTAAGTTAAAATCACCTTCGTTGCTCACAACTAAATCTGACCTTGCTGACTTATTTAATACCAAGGGGATGTACTATGCTTTATATGCAAAGAAGCCATGTTTTCGCTTCATGAAGTGTCCATTGCATTGCCCCTGCTGTTGCTAACCATTTGCAGGATTTTGCGGATGTGTTTCCACCCAAGATACCCCCTGGATTACCACCTATGAGGGGCATTGAACATAAGATCGACTTGATTCCAGGGGCAAGTTTGCCAAATCGTGCGGCGTACAGGGCGAATCCAGAAGAGACAAAGGAAATTCAGCGACAAGTTCAAGATCTTTTGAACCGCGGGTATATTTGTGAAAGCCTTAGTCCTTGTTCTGTTCCTGTTTTTTTGGTTCCTAAGAAAGATGGTAGCTGGCACATGTGTGTTGATTCTAGAGCGATTAATAACATCACCATTCGATATCGTTATCCTATTCCTCGCTTAGATGACATGCTTGATGAATTGAGTGGTGCTATTATTTTCACAAAAATTGACTTGCGTAGTGGTTACCACCAAATTAGAATGGCACTAGGAGATGAATGGAAAACTGCATTTAAAACCAAGTTTGGACTTTATGAGTGGTTAGTCATGCCTTTTGGTTTAAGTAATACACCTAGCACTTTTATGCAATTAATGAACGAGGTTTTACGTGCTTTTATTGGAAAATTTCTGGTGGTTTACTTCGATGATATCCTCATTTACAGCAAGTCATATGACGAACATCGTAATCATTTACGTGTTGTTTTCAGTGTCTTGAGAGATGCACGTTTGTTTTGTAACCTCGAAAAGTGCGTATTTTGCACCAATCGAGTTTCGTTTCTTGGATATGTCGTTTCATCGCAGGGAATTGAGATGGATGAGGTAAAAATTGTGGCGATCACTAGCTGGCCAACTCCATCGACCGTCACGCAGGTGCGTAGTTTTCTTGGTCTTGTAGGTTTTTATCGACGCTTTGTGCGGGTTTCAGCACCATTGCAGCACCTCTCCATGAACTGACGAAGAAGGGAGTGCAGTTTCGATGGGGCGAACAGCAGCAACAAGCTTTTGATGTCCTAAAATCAAAGCTTACACAAGCACCATTGCTACAACTTCCTGATTTTGTCAAGACATTTGAGCTAGAATGTGATGCAAGCGGCATTGGTATTTGAGGTGTTCTCATACAAGGAGGTAAACCCGTTGCATTCTTTAGTAAAAAATTGCATGGTCCTTCTCTGAATTATTCTACTTATGATAAGGAATTGTATGCCTTAGTGCGAATTCTACAAACTTGGCAACATTATCTTTGGTCTAAGGATTTCGTCATACATTCCGATCATGAATCTTTGAAGTATCTTAAGTGTCAAACCAATCTGAATAAACAACATGCTAAAAGGATTGAGTTTATAGAATCGTTTCCATACATCATTAAGCATAATAAAGGGAAGGAGAATGTTATTGCAGATGCATTATCTAGACGTTACACCATGCTGTCCCAACTTGATCATAAAATATTTGGTTTGGAAACAATAAAAGGATTATATCCTACTGATTTGGACTTCAAAGATGCCTTTGAAAATTGTAGAGAAGGAAGAACTTGGAATATATATGTACTACGGGAGGGCCTTCTCTATCGTGCTAACAAGCTATGTGTTCCTGCTAGTTCCGTTCGCCTATTACTTTTGCAGGAAGCACATGGAGGAGGTTTGATGGGACATTTTGGAGTGAAGGAAACTGAGGACGTGCTGGCCACACACTTCTTTTGGCCAAAGATGAGACATGATGTCGAGCGCTGCGTGTCATGATGCACTACTTGCAATAAAGCTAAGTCTCGACTTAACCCACATGGTCTTTATATGCCTCTTCCTGTTCCTAGTGTACCTTGGCAGGATATTTCCATGGATTTTGTTTTGGGATTGCCTAGGTCTAAGAGGGGGAGGGATAGCATTTTTGTGGTTGTTGATCGTTTCTCCAAAATGGCACATTTTATACCTTGTCATAAGAATGATAATGCCTCACACATTGCTGATTTGTTTATGATGGAAATTATTCGTTTACATGGTGTGCCAAATACCATTGTTTCTGATCGTGATGCAAAATTTTTAAGTCATTTTTGGAGGACTTTGTGGTATAAATTGGGAACCAAGCTGCTGTTTTCAACAACATGTCACCCACAAACTGATGGACAAACTGAGGTAGTAAATCATACTCTATCCACTATGTTGCGGGCTGTTTTAAAAACAAATTTAAAGGGTTGGGAGGATTGTTTACCACATATAAAATTTGCTTACAACAGGTCAGTTCACTCTACTACAAAGGTAAGCCCATTACAGGTAGTATATGTTTCAATCCCCGTCATCCTATTGATTTATTACCTTTGCCTCTTTCTGAAACTATAAATTTGGATGCTACACAACGATCTGAATTCATTCTTAAGATGCATGAAACTACAAAGAAAAATATTGAAAGGATGAATGAGAAGTATAGAATTTCTGGTAGTAAAGGTAGAAAAGAAGTAAAACTTGAACCAGGGGACTTGGTATGGCTACATTTGAGAAAAGAACGATTCCCTCACTTGAGAAAATCTAAACTTATGCCGCGAGCTGCTGGTCCTTTTAAGATTGTTGAAAAGATCAATGACAATGCATATAAGCTTGAGTTGCCTCCCGATTTTGGGGTTAGTCCCACATTTAACATTTCAGATTTACGACCATAGTTGGGAGAAGAAGATGACCTTGAGTCGAGGACGACTCTGATTCAATAGGGGGAGGATGATGAGGACATCACAACAGTGGATACTCACATTGATATACAAGGACCAATCATAAGAGCACGAGCACGGTTACTAAATCAGCTGGTGATCTCGTTCCTAACTTCCTACCCATGTGAGTTTGAGAATGGATTGCTATTTAATGATTTAATTAGTATTAGGAACCATGGACATGATCAACAAGTAAAGGGAGGAGGATTTCGTGACGTGGAGAACCAGATGGGACGTCCACATGTTGATGGAAACAGTCGCCAACTCGGACTCGAGTTTAACTCGGAGTCCAGGAGAAGTCCATCTTAAAACAGACGCCTAGGATGCATTAGGACTTCGTTTTTGATGTTCTACATATGCATGGAAATATGAGAAGATAAACTTTCCAATTGTTCTGGTCCCACATTAAAAGTCGCCAGGAGTCATTTGGAATTGTCGAAACAAGTCGAATTCAGAGTTATGTCCAGTGCTGCACCACCGTATTTGGCTTTTGGTCCTTGTATCCCGTATGAGTCCATTAGGGACACGTCTAAGGGTATTATGGCCGAACCCTAGCCTTTAAATACTGTAGCCGGCGGCTAAATTCGTGGGTTTTGCTTAGATTAAACAATTTTGCCGTTCTACGGTTTGTGAGACCCCAATTTTGTAATTTCAGATTGCATCTTCATCGTTCTTGCTTGTGTTCTCGGTTGCACCTGTAGGGATAGCCTTCTTGGCGAGGTCAAGCGTGTGAATCACGGTTGATAACCAACGGAGCAGGGGTGTAGTGATTGCAGGGGTATTCGGGTCTGCTCGAGTGCCTCGGATCATCAACGTCAAGATCTCCACATCAATCGACCTACCTTTCGGAAGATCGGGCCTAAACCACTCATCAGTCGCACCCAGAAAAACCTCCTCTATAACTCAAAGTGGGGCTCGATCCCAAGAAATGCTTCACACGGCGTGCACAAGATGGTGGCGTGAAGAACCTCGTTCGACGTCTAATGGTGGAGCTCCAAGCCATAGTGGAAGAGGCGGCAATGGAGGAAGTTGTGCGCTAGAAGTCCTAGCCCGCGGAGATGAAAATCGACGAAGCTGACGACCTCGCCTTCGCGTGACTCGAGCACCGTCTGCCCTAACGGAATGCGTATCTGTTGGAGCTCCCATGCTGAGAGGATCCCCCGCTGGCCCAAAGAAGAAAGGCAACTGACGATAACACGGGACTTCATCCAACCCGACATGGCCGGCAATGAAGAAGAAGGGGATCTGCTCGTACTCTCCCTTAACCTTTTTCTTTTCTGACTCGTGTTACCGAAACATGCAGGAAAGCAGGAGCGCGGGAGGATTGTAGATGGAAGTTGGAAGGCGTGACGGTAAAAGTAGGAACCTATGCCCCAAGGGCGGTTTATGTAGCGCGCCCGTGAAGGTAACGAGTATGGGCAACAAGGCCCACGGATGCGTCCGTCCCGCTGTAATACCGCCCACTCGCAGGAAACGCACACTCCCCCCAAAAATTTAGGGACACTATGCCCATCATAATTTCGGCCAGACCAACCCGCCTCTTTGACATCCGCGATGATTTAAGACGCCACGCGCCGTTTCTTTTTTTCCCATCCGTCTCTACGCCACACCCCTTAGTCTACCCTTGACGCGATGTCAGCGGGCCGTACGAATCGAAGGCCTAGGTAAGTAGGTAATCCTTTTACGGACCACTTTTGGGGCTCGATCAAACTTCTGGGTTCTAAGGTATACCTACCATGTAGGTAGAAAGGACCCCATGGAACAAACCAGAGTGAGGGACAGGCGATACGAGATGGTTATCAATGGTGCACTTGGTAGCCCCAAAGCTCCCGACATCTCTAAGTCTGATATCCGAGTCCCGATTTGGCGACTCTCCGGTAGCCCCCCCCCCCCCCCCCGAGGGGCCGACATCGAGCCGCCCAGGCCTGCGAACAGCCCGAGATCCGTGCGAGTGTACCAAGAGGGATCTTATGGAACGCGAGTAGAGAGACACGATCAGGTCATCCTGATTCCCCAGTCCTTGCGGAAAGGAAGTGGGGTTCCACTCGGGTTTACCCATTAGGCAGCTCACCGAGCCCGGGAATTCGGCCATCGCGGCAACTTCCCGATTGGCTCAACACCTCCAAACCTGCTGACGGTTTGCGGACGGGGAGCGAAGCGGATTCGCTTATTGAACCGAGTCCGACCCATGGAGAGGGACTCGTGGGCTATTTTATGACTCAAAGTCACAAAAGGCTCAGCGCCTGAGGCTTTTTGCTCGGACTTAGACACGGTATACAAAGAAGAATGCCTCCGACCGGTTCAAAAGAAGCTCGGCCGAAGGCCCAGGGGCTACTGATAGGATATCATATCCCGGGTACCCAAGGGACAGTCGACCGAACCACCACATCGATACACATGTTTCCACGAGCCACGAGCCAAGGCACAAGCGCGGGACGACGTCACCATGAAGTCCGACCCCCGGGAGCGGAAGTAGCGGCCGACCTCCAAGCTCGAACGACGAGACCAAAATAGGGAAGCTATCCAGGCTCAAAGCATGGACCAGAGGCAGTCGAAAGACTTGAATGCCAACGTGACGGAACGGCAGAAGAGATTTAAGTCGGAGTGGGAGGCCACGCGCGACAAGACAAGAACGAAACCGGGCCATCATCACCACCCGGCCCATCCCACTCAGCGCGGGTGTACAGGGACGGATAGTAGATATAGACCGTAGACTAGATGGGAGGAGGTGTACTCATCGCTCCTGTATCGCTTTGGGCTGTCTTAGGCACTGACACATCATGTAACCCCCCCCCCCCATTTAAGAGGAGCCTTCGGGTAGGTATAAGCAACCGGGCTATAAACAGGGAGGCTCAGAACCTCCCCTCATACGATGAAAATTGCTCACGCACACGTGACACTTATCCTCGTTCTCGCACGCAAGGAAGTCTCGCTTATAACTACGGTTTCTTGAACCGTTTGGGCTAATACAAGGCTGAAGAACTCCCTAGACTTGTCTAGGACACATTGTCCGAACCAGTATTAGTCCTTGCCTTTGGTAGCTAGCCATCCACACATAAAACCCGAAGCATTCGATTACTAGTCAGTGGTAAAAACACCGACATATTTTGTTTTCTTTTCATCAACTTCTTTGCAGCCTTTGAGGTGTCTGCACCACAGAAGTATAGCACTACATCCATGAGACTAAACACTAGTAAACTTTGTTGAATAATCCCTGCACCGGGGTACAAAGTTGCACGTCTGCATGTTATTCTTTTCCGTTTGCATGATCACTGCATAATAGTTACTTAGGGAGCAAGTTTTGTTCTGTTTGTTTCAGCTGCAAGCATACGTAGTCAGTACTTGCATTCCTAGTCTCACGGCACGACCGACCGAGTCCTGATCGTGTGAGTGCATGGCGGGATCCCCGCATGTAATCGTTGTTGCTTTCAGTTATATAAGAACCGAAAAAGGCCGAGGAGCGTGCGCATTGTGTGCAGCCGGCCAACAAACTTCTGTGTGTGATCGCTCTCCTGTTTTGATCTGCAGTTCTCGCCTGCTCAAGCATCCCTTCGTGCGAGTTGTTAGTGTTGATCGATATTCCAACAAGAAGATGTGCCAACAAGTGGCATCAGAGCCGTGTTCATGGCCGGGACTCCACCGAAGGCGCCGGCGACTATCGGCGACGGCATTGTCTCGCGAGACATCGTGATCGTGAAGGAGTCCACTGGCTCGTTGGCATATCCCGTGTTGACACACACAAACTACACGACATGGTCCCTGGTGATGCAAGCGAACCTTGAGGCGCAAGGTCTCTGGGAGGCGATTGAGAGGGACGACGTCGAGCGACGCGATGATCGGCTGGCGTTGGCAGCTCTTCTTCGAGCGGTTCCATCCGACATGCACACAACGTTGGCCAAGAAGAAGACCGCCAAAGAGGCGTGGGCTTCGATCAAGTCCATGCGCATGGGGGCGGATCGAGTTCAAGAGGCAAGTTCTCAGAAACTTCTCAAAGAATTTGAAGTCATTTCCTTCAAGGATGGTGAATCTGTCGACGCCTTTGCTATACCTTGGTAGCAAATCTCGGCGAGCTCGGTGAAAAGATTGAAGACGTACGGGTGATCAAGAAGTTCCTGCACGTCCTGCCGCCAAAATTCATCCAGATCACTGTCTCGATCGAGATGTTCCTCGATCTGAAGGCACTGACGATAGAAGAGTTGGTCGGCAGGTTACTGTAGCAAAAGACCGAGATGATACCGGCGATCTCGTCGACAAAGCTGGTCGGCTGCTTGTCACCGAGGAAGAATGGGAGGCAAGGCAACGTCAGCGTCAAGGTGGCTCGAGCAGCAACAAGGGCGGCGGCCAACCTCAGACCAAGATCAAGGACGGTACACGTACCGACAGCACATGTGACGGTGGTGCACCGCGAGATGGTTGCAAACCGACGCCTAGTGGAGGTTCTGTACGCAAGAGAGGAAAGTGTCACAATTGCAGTATTTACGGGCATTGGGCCAAAGAGTGCCGCAAACCTTGTCAGCCATGACATGAAACTGCAAATCTGGCAAAAAAGGAGGTAGATCAGCCATCACTTCTCTCCACATCATGTCTTGTGTCAAGTGTTCCCTTGCAGAGAGTTAACCTTATGAGGAACGTGTGTTCTCGGAAGAATGTGAAGATGAGCTGTGGTACCTTGATTCTGGGGCAAGCAACCATATGACGGGTTGCAAGTCGGCACTGGTGTCGCTTGATGAGTCCGTAAGAGGTTCCGTTCATTTTGGAGACAATTCCGTTGTTGAGATCGGTGGGATTGGCTCGATCATGATGAAGTGCAAGAATGAGGAACACAAGGTACTCACAGAGGTATATTACATTCCTAAACTCAGAAGCAACATCATCAGTTTGGGACAATTGGAAGAGAGTGGATGTAGGATTCACATGTCGAACGGAAGGTTATCCGTGTTTGATCGTGAGGAGTCATTACTTGCTCGAGTGCCTCGGACTCAAAACAGATTGTACACGCTGAAGTTGAAGTTGACAGCACCGGTTTGTTTGATGGCACATCAAGATGATTTGGCGTGGTTGTGGCACTCACGGTATGGTCACTTGAATTTCCAGGCTCTTCGTGAAATCGGGAAGAAGAACATGCTTGATGGGTGTAAAAGCCCAAGATTTTACTTGCTAGACTGTTCATCACATCACGACAAACCAGCTCATTTTGTGGATAGCTTATGAACACATGTTAAGAGCAAGTAACTACCATCAATAGGTTGATTAGAGGAAAATTCACAAATCCAAAAGTAGGATTGCACACATGTAAACATGAGGGGCTGGGAGGCCCTAAACATTCTTAGGAATGCTCATGCCAAGTTTCATGCAAGTTCAAATCCTTTTGAGGCACTTTTGGATACAATTGCAAAAAGGGCTAATTTGAATGCAAATTCAAATTTCAGCTAGTTTCATCACTTGGATTCAAAAGGTGACTTCACATTAAAACTCAGCACATTTTTCTGAGTTAGTCCACCAAATTTCATCCTCATTGGAGTTCATATTGTCAGGAGCTATATTTGAATTAATTCAAAACTGAATTTGAAATTCAAATTCAAGTGTGAATCTAATTTAGCTAACCCAGTTCAAATTTGAGGAATTCAAATTCAACTCATGACTTGGAGATGAAGTCTACCATTTAAGTGTGAGTAGCTCAGAAAATATCAGTGAAACAATGAAAAGTTTTAGAGGGGAGAAGTGGGCCCACAGGTCAGTCATACATGCTGAGTGAACCGCCACACACGCAGTGCTCTGTTTCTTCGGGCCTCTTCACCGGACGCCACCGAGCTGCTTCCGGTTGCCACCTCCTCAGTGTGGACGTCGTGTTGGCAACCAGCGTCGCTGCCTCCTTGCTCACGAAAGAACCCCATCGCTGCACACACCACAGCCGTGCCCTGCTCTCGTACGCACGCTAGAGAAACAGCCGCCACCGAGACTTCCATGGAGATTCTGTCCACAACCCGGTCCACGAGCTCCGACACCCGGCCAAGGGTGAAAACGGTGTCGCCTACACTCCCTCGACCTTGTCCAAGTGATCACCAGGGGTACCGCAAGCTAAAACCATGCCGTTGAGCTTGGTTTCCGCCGGAAAACCGACTTCGGTGTCTCGACGTCGAGCCCAGCCTCCACTGCGTTTTACGCGCAACCAAGCCTCAGCAAAGGTCGTTTACCATCTCCTCGTGCTGTCCATCAAGTTTGGTGTCGTGTCGTGGGGTGAATCGGCCAGAATTTGGGTTTTCTCTCCGGCGGGTTCTTCGGACCGACGGTGCCAAACTTCAAATTTTTTATTCAATACGTAGTGGCTCCCAATTCTGGTCTAGCTCATGTTCTTTAGACTCCCACGGTCTCCCTCGATCAAACAGGGCTCAAATTCATGCACCCTAGCCCCCATGCAATGAGTTCTTCCTAGCCGCCGTGCAAATCACTTCAGGCGCACGGTGACGAGCTGGTTAGCGGTCTTCCCGCGCCTTGAGGCATCCAGGTCAACCTTTTTCATGATCCCCTGGTGCTGTAGAGCCAAAAAACCGAGCGTTTGGGGGTCGGGAAGAGGTGGCCGACGTTGCCGAATGCTTCTCGGAGCCGCCACTCGTCGCACAGCAGCTTCCGGCCATTTACCGGCCAAACCAACTCTTCCAATGAGTTCAGTGACCCCAAAAACACTTAGGCGGCTAATCCCAAGTTCTCTAATGCTCGGAAACCCTACTCTGGCGAGTGTGCTGCCGCTCTCCGACGACTGAACGCCGCCTGGTGGAGGAGGAAGACGAACGGCGGGGCCCAGTCGTCGGTGACAGAAGTTTGGTCCCCGGAATCCTCTGTGGCTATCGTATTTTCTGTAGCTATGAACGAAACACGTGTGGACCTATGTGTTGCTGCGAGGAGGAGCTGCCACGTCAGCTAGAGGGCCCGCTGTCAGGGTTTTAAACATTTCCTATGTTTTCAGATTTTAGTTCAAACTTCAAATGCCCATAACTTTTTCTAGGATGGTCCAAATTGAATGAACCAAATTTTGTTGGATTCAGCTCTCCGAGTACATTCCAGCAAAATAAGTTTCATTCCATGAAATCCATTCTTTTTTCAGAATTAAATCTCCAAAGTTTAAACTGTTGAGAATTTTATCTGGAGATTTCCTTTATGGAATATTCTGAAATAATGCCAGAAGGTTCATTTGAAAATCCTGGAGTCACATGAAAAATTTCAAATCCATCCAAGTTCATTTAGTCCACCTAATGGTGTGATTAAGTTAACTGCCCTGAGAAAACAGAAAAATGTACAGAAACATTTTTCAGAATTTTCTCAAATCTTGTTTAGGGCATAACTTTCTCTAGGATTCTTCAAAGTATATGAAACCAACTCCATAAGAACCATCTCAAACTCTAGTTTCCAGAAAGTAATGGTTTAATCCATGAAAATCCCTGGAAATCCTTAGAAGCTCTAGTAATGACCATTTATACTTTTATTTGTGCAGGGCTCAAATGAGCTTTGTTTCAAATGAAATTTGGTCAAGTATGTTTAGGTACTTACCAAGCCACAGTTAAAATTTCAGAGCCAAAAGGAATGTCTAGCTAGAGTTATGGTCTTTATATGCTAAATTCAACACATTTGCATTTAAATTCACATATCGTTAAATTGATTACGTGTAGTCGCTGAACGCAAGGAAACCCCGGAGATTTTGGACTTCATACCTCCGGAGGACACACTAACCCCTGACCAGCAGCAACAAGGCAAGCCCCGGTTTGCATTTAACAAGTTTTATCACGTTTTGCTTTATACTCACTTAGGTTGAGGTATGTATGTGCATTAAGTTTAGGATGGATGAAACTCTAACTACATAACAAGATTATTCTGAAGAGAGTGAGGGTAGCGTCTAAGTCCTTGAGTAGAACATGCTTTGGTTAATGTTTATAGACTTTGGTACAAGTCGAGTAGTTGGAATCTACTCGCGAGTATAGGATTCGCCACATACGGGATTGGTTTGAGATGTGAGATCACTTTAGTAAGAAAATGAGACTAGGCAGGGGCTAGGACGCAGCAAGAGGAAGTCTTGTGTGCGTAGCCCTGTCCGTGTCGATTGAGGACTGATCCTTGTGCGGCACCGCTGAACAAGTTTGAATGTACCGAAGGCATATCGGATATATGGGGTCTGATAAACTTATGTAACCTATACCTCCGGGCGTCAAGCCATAACGCACCGATTTATAGGTATAGGTTGAGGGCAGCAAGGTGGAAATCTGCTAATGGGCATAGCGAGATGCTCTGTGTAGGGAACCTCCTGTCTGTTTGGGTGTGACCGGTTCGACGTTTGGGTTGTTTGGTGAAAGTTTGTTCCGTACGATGTCGGCTGAGTGTGCTGTGTGCAGCTCCAAGTATGGTCGTACGTGACGTGCTATTCGGGTATCCCTGCAGGTGTATAACGAGTCGATTCACCGTCCCTCGCGGTTATGAGTACCGCTTGTTCACTGTGTCGTGACGTAGGTAAAAATATGGAATGTTGTGATACAATACTGCTGGTATGATTAACTTTTTTTGTTACATGTGTGCCACCAAATATTGCTCACTAAATTTCAGATTTGTGAACCGTTAACTTGTGGCTAAAAGATGAATTAAGGATGAACTTGTAGACGTGTCCTTTGCTGCAAACTTCCATCCTACCTTTCTTATGAATTGCATGTAGAGTTTCTTGTGTAGGAGAGTCGGTTAAGACTTGCTGAGCCATCGTGCTCACGGTTGCTGCTATGAGTGTTTGCACGTGAGGAGTACCCCACGGACTCGGAGTACGAGTCCACCGGAGAGGGCTACCCTCCGTCGGGGACTACGGCTGTGTGGGAGCCGTACACGCCGTGGTGATGCTGAGTGGAGCTAGTGTGGGTTGTCCTTAGGGCCGGACAACCAACTTTGGCTAGCTAGGTGTTGGCGTGAGTTGTACAAATACTTTCCGCTGCAGTAGACTCTGTACAGAAGTTATAAACTGAAGGTTGTACTACTTTTGAACAAATTAAGCTTGTTTTCAATGTAATACTATGTTTCCTTAACGTGTGTGCTGTCGGGTGTCGCATCGTGCGGCACCACTCCCTGTGATCCTGGAATGTACTGATTTCGGTCCGTCACAAGCTGGCTTCAGAGCTGCTTAGGGAATAGCACACTAGATAAGGACAGTATTATGAGAAAACTTAGGATTACGGTGAGGAATCGCTAGTATGCCCAAACAAGGACTATATTAGTATAGTTACTTAAAGTGGCATGAATAACCTACTGTTATAATTCTAAATTTTGATTACGTAAAGACGCACCTACGCTCAGGTAAACATGGTAAGGTACGCCACCGAAAGCGGATCGATTTCGGTTAGCTCACTCATGCGAGGAATGTCGCATGAGATGTTCCGTTTGGCAACTGATGGAAAGTGAATATGTTCTCTAAGACTCTTCATGTTTTAGAGACATATGAATGGCACTAGCCTCCAGTGTGCAAACCCAGGGGCAAGAGGAGGAGACCCCATCGTGTGGTTTGTAACACGAAGTATGTACTCTAGGACTTTTATGTTCTATGGGGCATATGAGAACGCTGGTCCACTGGTGTGCTTAATTACAAAGGTGTGGAGCCCTTCGTCGGGTGGTGAATAACCCGGCCATCTACCTTGAGACGTGGCTTCACTCAAGGACGGCCGTATGGCAATGATACGGGTGTATGTATTTACTTTCAATTATGGACCTGCCTGAAATGACAAAAACCTTTGAGTGAATCATTATTGAGTGTTCTTCTGCAGGTGCTAACCACATACGTATCCCGTGTAGTACACGTTTACAAGAGACCGTTTTAGTGCCACGGTTGAGCCGTATATTCCGGTATAATCCGGTTAGGATTTTCCATTTTGTGAGGAATGTAGTACCGACATGTAATAATCATGATTGAATTAAAAACAATTTTGAAAAGGAACTAAGATAACCAATTTTTAATCCTTAGGATTCTGGTTTTGAAGAGAAAGTCCAATAATTTAGTAGTGCAGCTTAAGGAACTTGAAAAACAGAGTGCTCTGTTTTTGGCAGCAAGTTTGCTGAACTTTAACAGAGCATAACTCACAGGTTACCTAGCCAATGGAGGTGTGGGATATATTTCTGGAAAAATGAGGATGTGTTCTATAACTTTGTTGTAGATTCACAGAACAGAATCACATATCAAACTGATTGAAATTCCAGATGAGTGTAAACTGTCAAGAACCAGGACAGATTAAAAACTCTCTCTGTACTGTTCTGTTTTTCAAGCATAACTTCCTCTAGAGAAGTCTAGAATAATCATAAAATACATTTTTGGAAAGGTTGGGAGATGTGTTACATCTTTGTAATTCAAAGTTTTTGCAGTTGCAGTATGGAATTTAGTGGAATCATGAGTTGAAAACAGCAACTTTCAAAGGAGGTCCTGTTGAAAAAATTTCCAGGAATTCTGTCAGCTTTGGGTTATCATAACTTTTTAACCAGAGTTGATATGGGGGCAAATAAATACTCGTTGGAAATATAATGAAGTTAACTTTAACTTTGGTATTCAATTTGAGTTATGAAAATGCCAAGTACTAGTTCAAAATCTGGGATGAGTAGAAATTGGTCATTCTGGGCAGAGGAATGAACAGTTGAACTCATTTGAGAGATTGTTGTACCTATTGGGGTTTTATTACACCCAGTGGGGTAGGACATACTCATGAGTTGTTATCTTCAACTAGTGAAAGATTTTAGTATATTACCTACTCATGTTCTTTTTGCTAGAGACCATGTTTGTGTCGTATTGGAGGTAAAAGGGTAGTATACGTGATGACGAAGCGATAGTAACGTCTCGTAGTGACCAAATCTGGTTGAGATGAACTTCCAAAGAGGAAGTCCATCAAATTTGGATTTCACTATTATGTATTTGATCTGGTAATGAGGTATCTTGTGCAGAGTTATTACATTATCCATGTACGAGATGTGTTGCATTTTTACCGTCATTATGTTTTACTACTATTTTCTGGACGGCATGGACAATGCTGTTTGGCTGATGTTCTTGTCGCTATGGTTGCAGATGGTTTGTACCCGGGCCACGCACGAGGTCGGGAACTCACGTAAGCAGGGGGGTGATGACTCCCAGCCACCTGCCTACGACAACACACCGCAGCAACAACCACCGCCACCGCCTCTGCTTACGCTAGCGGATGTGATCTCGGCACTGGTTGGCTCTCGTGAGGAGCAGACAAACCTGCTCCGCACGATTGTCCAGAATACATTCTAGGTGGGGACGCATCAATAAAGGGGGCCTCATGAGCCCCAAATCACTACGTACTCGGATTTCATGAGTACGCATCCTCCGGTGTTCACCGAACAGGCGGAACCACTGGAGGCTGACAACTAGCTGCGGACGATCGAGTCCAAGTTCGGGCTGCTCCAATGCACGGAGCAGTAGAAGAGTCTCTTCACGGTGCAGCAGCTTCACGGTGCCGCTGATGCATGGTGGGCGAACTATCTTGCCTCACTACCTGCTGGCCACGCCGTGGAATGGGCAGAATTCCGGGAGGCGTTCCACGCCTATCACATAACTCCCGGTATGATGAAGAGGAAGTTCCAAGATTTCTTAGAGCTGAAGCAAGGCAGGAGGAGTGCCCATGACTACTCCCACGTTTTCAACCATCTGGCACAGTATGCGTCGGACTACATCTTCACCGAGGAGAGGAAGCGCGAGCAGTTCTATCGGGTTTTAAACCCCGAGATGAAGACTCACCTCGCGCAATGCAATCGTGGCACCTTCAATGATCTCGTCAATATCCTGATTCTCCAAGAAGATGCTCAGCGGGAATTTTCTGCTGAGCAAAGGAAACGCAGTGATCCACCGAGCAACGGGGGTGGAGCTCCTCAAAAGTACCGAAAGGTGTATCGGACACTATCCAGTCAGCAGTGGCATCCACCGGCACGACCTCAACAGTTTGGGGGTCGTCCTTATCAGCCATCCCCGTTCCAACCGCTGATGCCACCACTGTGACCGCAACAGCAGCAACAGCAGCAGATGGTACCCCAGGTGTTTTCACAGCCACAACGCGCCCCGGGGTTCCGTCCACTGGTCAGCGGAGGACCGCCTCGCTACACATGCTATACGTGTGGCCAGGCCGGTCATTTCTCGAAGGACTGCCGACAGGGGCAGCAAAGCAGCGGGCAAGCCCAATATAAGGGTGGTGCTCGAGGCCGACCACTGGCTAAGAAGGGAAATCAGCGACCCGGGGGCGTTCATTACCTCAACAATGAGGACGCCCTGGAAGGAGAGAACGTGCTGACGGATACATTCACTCTCAACGATCGTGCAATCATAATTTTATTTGATCCTGGTGTAACCCACAACTTCATAAGTGCATCATATGTTGTTAAGCATCAACTGCAAGTCTTTCCAACCGAGTGCTCATATATGATTTTCTCACCGGGAGGGAAGATTTCAGCAAATGTGATGATTCCAAAAGCATCACTGTGCTTGGGTGGGAGAATATATCCCACTACTATGATTATTCTTGAGGGGCATAAGATTGACGCAATCTTAGTAATGTCATGGCTAAGTTACCATGGCACTGTCCTGGAAACTTTATCACGGACGGTTCACCTCAACTCTCCACTCCACCGTCCGCATTCACTCGTATTAGACAACCTTGTCCTGGAAGTTTCAGCAGTTTATCATACTGAAGCTCCCAAGTTAGAGGACATCCCCGTAGTCCGAGAATATCCCAATGTGTTCCCCGATGATCTTCCAGGCATGCCACCTGAACGGGATGTGGAGTTCAAGATTGAACTTTCACCCGGACAACACCAATCTCGCGGAGACCGTATAAGATGGCTTCGAATGAGCTGGCTGAGTTGAAGGAACAGCTCAATGATTTGTTGAGCAAGGGTTTCACTAGACCAAGTTCCTCGCCATGGGGATGCTCGGCGCTGTTCGTCAAGAAGAAAGATGAAACCTTGAGGTTGTGTGTGGATTACTGACCGCTCAACACCGTCACCATCAAGAACAAATATCCACTGCCCCGCATTGATATCCTGTTTGATCAACTTGTGGGTGCAAGTGTGTTTTCAAAGATGGACCTTCCCTCTGGGTATCATCAAATAAAGATCCGGGCGGAGGATATCCCAAAGATGGCATTCTCGACGAGATATGGACTATATGAATATCTAGTCATGTCTTTTTGTCTCACCAACACCCCGGCACATTTCATTTTCTCATGAAATCATTGTTCATGCCGGAGTTGGACAAGTTCGTGGTGGTGTTCATTGATGATATCTTGGTTTACTCCAAGTCGGAAGAGGAACACGCCGAACACTTGTATATCGTCCTTCAACGATTGCGGGACCATAAGCTTTATGCCAAGTTCAGAAAATGTGAGTTTTGGATCAGCCAAGTGCCATTTTTGGGACATATCATCTCTGCAGAAGGCATTGCGGTTGATCCAAGCAAAATTGAACAGGTGCTGAAATGGAAATCCCCCACTTCTGTCCATGAAGTTAGAAGCTTCCTCGGTTTAGCGGGATATTACCGGAGGTTCATTTTGAGCTTCTCCAAGCTTGCTAAACCGATGACTGAATTATTGAAGAAGGGGACGAAATATGTTTGGAACTGAACATGTGAAGGAGCATTCCAAGCATTGGTGAAGCATCTCACAACAGCCCAGGTCTTAGCTCAACCAGATATGACCAAGCCTTTCGACGTATATTGTGATGCGTCCGGTATCGGGCTTAGCTGTGTATTGATGCAAGAAGGATGGGTGGTCGCGTATGGCTCACGTCAACTTCGAAACCATGAGCAGCACTATCCGACTCATGATCTCGAGCTTGCTGCGGTGGTTTTGGCGCTGAGAATGTGGAGACACTATCTTCTTGGTAATTTGGTGCATCTCTACACCGACCACAAGCCAAAAGGAGCTGAATATGAGACAAAGAGGTGGTTAGAATTAATCAAAGACTATGAGATTGAAATTCATTACCACCCCGGCAAGGTGAATGTGGTTGCCGACGCGCTGAGTCAGAAATCACATGTCCATAATCTTACCATTACACCGATGGAAGAGGAAGAACCGAGTTTATACTTGGTTCCATATGGATCACTCTACAACCTTGCTCTCATCCCTACTATTAGGGAGGATATTATTGTAGCTCAGAAGATTGACAAAGGCATGGCACATCTCCTGAAACGGATAGACAACGGTGATATCAAATGTTTCCGGAAGGATGAAGAGGGGACGCTATGGTTCAATGACCGCATAGTCGTACCCCGGGATATGGAGCTGAGGAACAAAATATTAGATGAACCTCACTTGTCTAGGTTCTCCATTCATCTGGGCAGCAACAAAATGTACCAAGATTTGAAGAGAAAATTTTGGTGGACACGGATGAAGCGGGAAATTGCAAAGTACGTATCTGAATGTGATACGTGTAGACGAGTGAAGAAGGATCACATGAGGAAATCAGGGCTGCTGCAACCCCTGAAAATTCCAGCATGGAAATGGGAAGATGTGAGCATGAATTTCATTGTGGGATTACCCATGACTTTTCACAAGCATGATTCCATTTGGGTAATCATTGATCAGTTAACCAAGTCGGCTCATTTCATTCCTATGCATACAAATTACCATGCTAGCAAGTATGCGGAGTTGTAAATTGCAAAAATCTTATGCTTGCACGAAGTACCCAAGACAATAATCTCATATCGAGGTGCACTATTTGTGGCTCATTTCTGGGAACAGTTGCACGCTTCTTCTGGTACCAAGCTGATTAGAAGCTCGGCATATCACCCTCAGACAGATGGGCAAACTGAGAGGGTGAATCAAGTATTAGAAGACTTGCTGAGAGTGTGTGCCATCCACCACGGTAACAATTGGGATGATCATCTAGCATTGGTAGAATTCTCGTATAACAACGGCTATCAAGCGAGTATCAAGATGGCACCCTATGAGGCTCTCTATGGTCGCAAATGCCGCACCCCATTGAATTGGTGCGAATCCAGTGAAAGGGTCACATTCGGGATTGATCTAGTGAACAACGCCGAAGAGCGAGTTCGGGTAATTCAAGCAAACTTGAAAGCCGCCCAATCCTGACAGAAGAGTTACGCTGATAAGATGTGTAGGATGCTGCACATCGACGTCGGAGAACATGTTTATCTCCGTGTGTCTCCGATGAAAGGCGTGCATCGATTCGGCGTGAAGAGGAAACTCGCTCCCCGATTTATTGGACCCTATGCTGTCCCCGAGAAGTGTGGACCAATGGCGTATAGACTGAGACTACCGGCATCTCTCGCTGGTGTTCACGATGTTTTCCATGTCTCACAACTCCGGAATGTCTGAAGTATACGGCTGCTGTTCCCACTGAAGATATAGGTGAGTTGCAACCGGATTTAACCTACGCTGAATATCCCGTTGAAATTATTGATGAGAAGGCTAGGACCACGCGTAACCGAACGCTGTGGTTCTACGAGATCTTGTGGAGCAACCACACCACTGAGGAAGCGACGTGGGAGAGCGAAGATTTCCTACGCTCAAACTACCCGGATTTCATGGTGTCTCATCACGGGTAATACTTCTTACATATTTGTCTCTTCTTTTGTAATCTCGGGACGAGATTCTTTTAAGGGGGGAGGGTTGTAAAATCCCAAGATTTTACTTGCTAGATTGTTCATCACATCACCACAAACCAGTTCATTTTGTGGATAGCTTATGAACACATGTGAAGAGCAAGTAACCACCATCAATAGGTTGATTAGAGGAAAAATTCACAAATCCAAAAGTAGGATTTCACACATGTAAACATGAGGCACTGAGATCACCATTAGGCCCTAAACATTATTAGGAATTCTCATGCCATGTTTCATGCAAGTTCAAATCCTTTTGAGGCACTTTTGGATACAATTGAAAAAATGGCTAATTTGAAAGTAAATTCAAATTTCAGCTAGTTTCATCACTTGGATTCAAAAGGTGACTTCACATTCAAACTCAGCACATTTTTCTGAGTTAGTCCACCAAATTTCATCCTCATTGGAGTTCATCTTGTCAGGAGCTATATTTGAATTAATTCAAAACTGAATCTGAAATTTAAATTCAAGTGTGAATCTAATTTAGCTAACCCAGTTCAAATTTGAGGAATTCAAATTCAACTCATGACTTGGTGATGAAGTCTACCATTTAATAGTGAGTAGCTCAGAAAATATCAGTGAAACAATGAAAAGTTTTAGAGGGGAGAAGTGGGCCCACAGGTCAGTCACACATGCTGAGTGAACTGCCACACACGCAGTGCTCTTTTTCTTCGGGCATCTTCACCAGACGCCACCAAGCTGCTTCCGGTTGACACCTCCTCAGTGTGGATGTCGTGTTGGCAACCAGCATCGCTGCCTCCTTGCTCACAAAGGAACCCCATCGCTGCACACACCACAGCCGTGCCCTGCTCTCATACGCACGCTCAAGAAACATCCACCACCGAGACTTCCGTGGAGCTTCTGTCGACAACCCGGTCCACGAGCTCCGACGCCCGGCCAATGGTGAAAATGGTGTCGCCTACACTCCCTCGACCTTGTCGAAGTGATCACCGGGGGTGCCGCAAGCTAGAACCACGCTGTTGAGCTTGATTTCCGCCAGAAAACCGACTTCGGTGCCTCGACGTCGAGCCCAGCCTCCACTGTGTTTTGTGCACAACCAAGACTCAGCAAAGGTTTTTTACCATCTCCTCATGCTGTCCATCAAGTTTGACGTCGTGTCGTGGGGTGAATCGGCCGGAATTCGAGTTTTCTCTCAGGTGGGTTCTTCGGACCGACGGTGCCAAACTTTAAAATTCTACTTCAATACGTAGTGGCTCCCAATTCTGGTCTAGGCTCACGTTCTTTAGACTCCCACGGTCTCCCTCGATCAAACAGGGCTCAAATTCGTCCACCCTAGCCCCCATACGATGAGTTCTTCCTAGCCGCCGTGCAAATCACTTCGGGCGCACGGTGACGAGCTGGTTAGCGGTCTTCCTGCGCCTTGAGGCATCCAGGTCGACCTTTTTCATGATCCCCTGGTGCTGTAGAGTCAAAAAACCGAGCGTTTGAAGGTCGGGAAGAGGTGGCTGACATTGCCGAAGGCTTCTCGGAGCCGCCACTCATGGCACAGCAGTTTCCGGCCGTCTATCGGCCAAATCGACTATTCCAATGAGTTCAGTGACCCCAAAAACACTTAGGCAGCTTATCCCGAGTTCTCTAATGCCTGAAAACCCTACTCCGGCGAGGGCACCGCCGCTCTCCGGCGACCAAGCGCCGCCTACTGGAGGAGGAAGACGAACGGCGGGGCCCAGTGTCGGTGACAGAAGTTTGGTCCCTGGGATCCTCTGTGGCTACGGACAAAACGCGTGTGGACCTATGTGTTGCTGTAAGGAGGAGCTGCCACGTCAGCTAGAGGGCCCGCTGTCAGGGTTTTAAACATTTCCTATGTTTTCAGATTTTAGTTCAAACTTTAAATGCCTATAACTTTTGGTAGGATGGTCCAAATTGAGTGAACCAAATTTTGTTGGATTCAGCTCTCCGAGTAATTTCCAGCAAAACAAGTTTCATTCCATGAAATCCATTCACTTTCCAGAATTAAATCTCCAAAAATTTAAACTATTGAGAATTTTATCTGGAGATTTCCTTTATGGAAAATTCTGAAATTTGGCCAGGAGGTTCATTTGAAAATCCTTGAGTCACATGAAAATTTTCAGATCCGTCCAATTTCATTTAGTCCCCCTAATGGTGAGATTAAATGAACTACCCTGAGAAAATAGAAAAATATACAGAAACATTTTTCAGAATTTTCTCAAATCTTGTTTAGGGCATAACTTTCTCTAGGATTGTTCAAAGTACATGAAACCAACTCCATTAGAACCATCTCAAACTCTATATTCCAGAAAGTAATGGTTTGATCCATGAAAATGTAAAGGCCTCAGTTTTTGACACATGTTTAAAGTGTTCATCACCACACAACACACCTCATTTGAAGAAAGTTGATGAACATATTTGAAGAGCAAGTAACCATTATCAACATACTCATTAGAGAACAAACTCACACAATGCAAAAGTGGCATTTTCCACATGCATCATTTAGGGGCTGGACATATGAAAAACTCCTACACTTTGCTAGTAATGTCCATGCCAAGTTTCACCCAAATTCAAAACCTTGTTGAGGTACTTTTGGGTATAGCTAGAAAGAGGGTAGTTTGAACTCAAATTCAAATTCAAACTGTTTTATCCCATGAATTCAAAAGTGGGAGGCATATCCTTACTCAGAACATTTTTGTGAGCTCCCACACCAATTTTCACTCCATTTGGAGTTGATCTTGACATGAGCTAAGTGTAGCAAATTCAAACTTTATTTGAATTTCAAACTGAACATGTGCTGAAATTTAGTCAAACCAAACCCGATTTGGATTCTAACCAATTCAAATGGCTCAGGGGTGAATAATTCAAATCACCATGGGCATTGTGGGGATTACTGTTTACAACAGTAATATGGAGTTAAGTTCAGAGGTTAAAAATGAAAGTGGGACCCACATGTCAGCCACTGAAGTGATTCAACTGACTGAAACTCCCCCACTTGGGTCTTCTGGCTTCAGCAGCGATCGCCACCGAGGGAGGCCGCCGCGCCAACAGCTGCTTGGCCACGCGCGGGCACAAGTCGGTTCGGAGCCCTTCTTAAGGTGCTCCGCTCCTCGGCCGAAGCCCCCTCGCCATTTTCCCCGTGCAAGCACACAGAACCGAATTCTTTCCTCCGCCGCTCGGAACTGATCGGAGAGCCACGATCACAACCTCCCCGATCCCTCCAAAGCCACGACAAGATACTAGGAGTCTTCCTTCTTCTTCCCCGTCGTTAGAAATCGGCAAAAACCGGTTGATCTCGGCTATACCGAGAGTTCTATTCAGAGACCTAAAGCCGCCGCACTTCGAGCTCCCGTGGACAGCCCAACCGGGAGGTTG
The DNA here is from genome assembly GCA_030760725.1 of Neostapfia colusana. Taxonomy (NCBI): domain Eukaryota; kingdom Viridiplantae; phylum Streptophyta; class Magnoliopsida; order Poales; family Poaceae; genus Neostapfia; species Neostapfia colusana. The sequence goes on along the minus strand of JASWHV010000012.1, from coordinate 12,746,811 downwards.
TCACACCCAAGCTAAGGCGTCCCCGGACGCGTTGGTGACCGGTGCTGCTCACACCCGAGCCACAGCCTGAGTGCTTGATCGCTGGCAGTGAATTTCCAGTTTTCCCCTTTCTCGGTAGAGACTGACCATCTAGTGCGGTTCTGTCAAATTCACACTCTAGGAAGGGTTAGAGAGTCTCAATCCACTCCTACACCGACTAGACCTGGTAGCGCACAAGTTGCCTTCACAACCTTTAGCCGGAGAACCCCTGTACATGGCGTATTTCGATGTCTGCCATCGGCGGAGCATGCGGGAAGCATCGGGCGCACGGTGAGAGACTACTTCAGACCACTCCCGAGCTGCTTCGAGCTCATGTCGACCTTCCCTAAGGTCCACTGATGCTCCCTGACCGTTCGCTCGATCGATTGAGGTGCTAGGGAGGTCGGCCGACACGGTCGAAGTCCTTCCGAAGCCGCCGCTCGTCGCCGACCATGTGCCGGCCGTTGTCATGATGAACTGAGCCCAGAACCGTGTTCCCCGAGTGGACTTAGGCAGGGGCGGCCAGAATTATGAAGTTTGGAGCACCACCGAGGCTGCCGGCGATCTCTCCGGCGAGGCGTTGCGGCAGCCGAACACGGAAGTCGGGAGGTAGACGAAGGGGTGGACCCTGGTGTGCCGTCGCTCCAGCGCCCGACACGTGTACCGTGGACCCACCGGCAGATTTAAACTTTTCCCGATTTTCAGATTCCATTCAAACTTCAAATCCTCATACCTTTGACTAGGAACATCCAAATCGAGTGAACCAAATTTTGTTGGATTCAGCTCTCTGAGTACTTTCCAAAATATCAAATTTCACTTCATGAAAATCCTTATTTCTCCAGAATTAATTCCTCAAACTTTAAACTGTTTGGAATTTTAACTGGAGAATCCTTTATACGAAATTTCTGAAATTTTGCTGGGATGTTCACCAAAATATCCCTGAACTACCATAAAAATTTCAGATCCATTGAAGCTCATTTGATCCACCTAATGGTGTGATTAATGAAACTTTTCTAGAGAAAATGAAAAATGTTCAGAAACATTTTTTGGAATTTCTCTGAAATTGTTTAGCTCATATCTTTAGCTAGGAACCTTCAAATTAAGTGAGACCAACTCCATTAGAACCATCTGAAAATCTAGTTTTCAGAAAGTCATGGCTTGCTCCATGAAAATCCCTAGAACACCCTAAGAGTTCCAATTAAAGTCAAGGACATAATTATTTTTGGAGAGCTCAAATGAGCTTTGCTACAACTAAAACTTGGCCAAGTCTCTGTTTATGTTGTAACCAAGCCACAGTAAAAATTTCAGGGTCAGGGGGTCTGTCTAGTGAGACTTATGAGGTTCACAAGTTTAATTCAAATCAAATGCATTTAAATTAACACATATACTTGTATCTCATGTAGTCGCTAAGGTCGAGGAGAAACCCGAAGTCCTAGACTTTGTTACTCTGGAAGAGCAGCTAGCCTACGACCAAGAGCAGCAAGACAAGCTCCGGTTTGCATTCACCTTTTTACAAAGTTTTATTGTTTTGAGCACTTACTTGAGTATCATTATTTCTTACACTAGAGTCTTGTTTGAAAACCCAATTGCATAGCCAAGAAAGCCATGGGTTGGGATTCGGCTTGAAAACCCCGTTAGCTACTGCAATGCTAAGATAGTGTAGGATTCGGTACAAGTCAAGTAGTTGGAACTACTCGTGAGCATAGGCTAGAGGCACTCGACTCGGGTAGAGATAGCACATGATTCACATGGCATGAAAATGAGACTGAACGGAGAGTAAGGGCAGCAGGACTTTGGGGCCTGTGTGCTATAGCTCCACTTGTGTCGATTGAGGACCGAGCCGTGTGCGGGCCCGTTGAACAAGCTAGAACAGTACCGAAGACCTACCGGCTATATGGGAACCAGGATACCGATGTAACTCGGGTAGCTGGGTGTGGAGGCATAGCTGGTCGTTCAGAGGGTAGGTTGAGAGCTCGAGGTGTAAATCGGCTGGCGGCACTGAGATGCGCGTGCAGAGACCTCTTGCTCGGAATGATTGGACCGGTTCAATATTTGGTTAATGGGTGAAAGGTGGTTGCGTACGGCGTCCGTGATGGTTGTTGTAGGCAACATCGAGTACGGGCGTACGTGACGGGTTATTCGGGTAACCCTGCAGGTGTAAATCGATTATAATCACCGTCCCTCACGGTCAGTGAGTACCACTTGTTCACTGTACCGTGACGTAGAAAGAACAGGCTAGATACATGTTAAAATGTTGCTGATTGAAAGATGAACTTTGATTGTTAATGATTTGTTGTAGTGTAGAGCTAACTAAAGTTCCTTTCAACTTTGGGCAAAGTACATGACAGAAATGTGTTTCTTGTTTGATTGCGTCTCTCTCATGTGCCTTAGCGTAAGGTTCTCCACAACCTGCTGCTAAAACTTGAAAGTAAGGTTCCACTAAGTAGGCGAGTCCTTGCAACTTTTTTTATCTCCTGTACCTATCACCCCTCATGTAGAAGTTCCATGTTTAGGAGAGACGGGTTAGTCTTGCTGAGCCTTCGTGCTCACTGCTTGTGTTTGAAGCTTTTGCAGGGTTCTATGAGGAAGGAACTCCCGAGGAGGAGACGGAACCCCAGGAGGGGAATCCCGTCGAGTGGGAGTCATGCACGCCGCCGTGTTAGTGTGTGTGCGTGCTAGTGGGGACACGTTCACGGGCTGAACGTGAACTCAATGCTTAGTCTACGCTCGTGAGTGTGGACTGGACTATTTTGTTGTAAAAATGTTCATAAACAGCTTTATGTAATAAAACTTTACTTCCGCTTTGTACCTTTGATGTGTGTTATCCGGTGCTGTGCAACGCAGCACCCCTCAGCGTGATCCTGGCTTGACAAGATCACGGGGTCGTGTCAGCGCTAGTATCAGAGCTCGCTTGAGGTTTAACGCACTAAAAAGGTCATCTTTTTCAAAAATCCAGTGAGGAACGAGTTAGTAGCCCATATAAGGATGTTATTAGTGAATAGAAAGTGGCATACTAACCTATTTGATTATGTCGGAAAATCGTGCATCTGGGGACGCTTATGTCTTGGGGGGTGCACGTAAGCGCTGTCCACCAGTGCGCACAAGCTGAAGGGTGGAGCCCCACGGGTGGCAGGTAACCCGACCCGCTTTGATATCCTCTACGACTCTTCATGTCGTTTGGGGTATTCGAGAAACGTCTGTCCCTGGCGTGCGTGGTGCAATTTGGGAGACCCCGTCACGTGGTCAGTAACGTGAACACGTAGCTCAAGGCATGTTTGGCTTGAGAACATCCGGGCGAGTGATGACGGCTGGGTGTATGAACTGTATGGATACCGGACTCGATGTGCAGCCGAGTTTGACGATTGTGTGAGTTATCTGCAGGTAGTCTAACCATGAAATGGTAGACGTGTAGCATCCGTGTGCGAGAGTCGCGTAGTGCCACTGAACTAACGAAGCCGGCTAAGTCCGGTATAGGTTTTTCTTTGTGAGGACTAATACCGACATGATCTGGTGACGCATCGACGTCGCACTCCATTAAATGAGTAAATTCATTATAAAACTCGAAATTTTTGATCCAAAGCATTAAAACTTGATGTAACTCCTTCCCTTAATCAGGATATTCAAAGTTAATAAGTTTTCAACTTATAGGAGACTAAGGACAGAGTCCCCTGTTTTCAGCTGATAGAAGGCTGAAGTTAATCATAGGTTAGAGGTTGAGTTCTTTCGAGGTTGGGATCATATGATACATTTCTGGAAATCTTTGGAAGAGCTCTACAACTTTTCTGTTGAGGTACATAGGTGTTTCATCCGTTAACCAATCGAAAAATGCAGTAGAGTTGAAACTGTCCAGAAAACAGGGCAGAGCAAACGCTCTCTGTAAACTCTCTGAAAATTAAGCATAACTTCCTGCATAAAAATCTAAAAATAGAAAATGAGGTAGTTCTGGAGAGCTTATGAGATGGGTTACAACTTTGTAACAGAAAGTTTTGTCAGATTGGGAGCAGAATTAACTTGAATTCTTGGATCAAATCAGTACCTAAAGCAGGGAGGTGCTGTCCAAATTTCTCCAGAAATTCTGTTAACTTTGACATCTCATAACTTTTGAACCAGGACAGATCTTAGGCCAAGCAAATACTTTCTGGAAATCTATTGAAGTTAGCTTTAACTTTGATGTTGAGCTCCAGAATTGGTTTTGCTTCTAGCATGGCCTAAATCAGGTTGAAATGGAAACTGGTCAGGGCTGTCATGTTAGACAGCAGATCAGCAGTCAAATTCTCAAATATGTTTTTACAGATGGCAGCGGATAAACAGTTCGAGAACGGGTGGGTGGAATCTCACTGTTCTCACCACAGTGGCTATTTGGAAGCATTGAGGCAGATGCTTCAATACTTCGGATACAACCAGATGCCGCAGTACTTCGCCAAGGAAGAAGGCGAGGAGGGGAACAAGACATGGACAATCCATGTCGAGGTTCCTGCAGGACCTTCACCACCCGGGTGGGCGCCATTCACCGTCATGGTGAGAGGTAGACAACCCGAGGGGATGTGGCAAGTGGCAGCCCGTGACACCATGTCATGTTTCTGCAAGCTACACATGAGAGCGATGGAGGGCACTCCATACGCGCTTGTTCCGGTGGAGGGACGGGCTCATCATGTGTGGGAAGGGAGGTACCGGGAGGCAACCGATCCAGGTTGCCTAAGGTACAGCCCCGCGGAGGCGAACCTCAGCTTCCAAATGAGGGCGGGAAAGGCCGTGATGGACAGCCAAGCTGTTCATACGGAGTGTCCCGCCGCAAAGCTCAAGGAGAGCACAAGCCGTGGAGACCATTTCGAGAGTGCTCACAGCGCACTCCGCAATGTGCTCCTTCCAACGATCAAGCGACTGAACGAACAGCATAATCAGTTGCATCGTATGAAGAAGGCAAAGAAGAAGAGCCGTGTCGACATTGCGGCATTGCAAGAACTGGTGCAGACTCTAACCCAGCAGAACGAGGACCTTACTCAAGAGCGAGACGACGCTATTGAGGAAGGGCAATGCTGGGAAGAAGACTACAACCAAGCCATGGACGAGGTGCATGCATTGCAGGACCTCGTACCTCCGGTATTGGACATACCGGTGGTCTTGGGTGTTCCGGCAATGGGAGAGCCCGAGATGGGAGAGGGGGTTGTAGACCCAGAGCCAGCAGCAGAGGTACCGGAGGAGGACGACCCGCAGGAGGTCGAGTTCTACTCTGAGTAGGGGGTTACGGTTGCCAAGTAGGGCAGCTAGAGTAGTGTAACCCAAACTTTTGTAATCGGTGACATGTCGTGTAGGCAGTAGCGTATGTATAGATAGTAAGACATGAGCACGACCTCTCGGAGACCCGGGAATAATATATCTTGTATAAAGTTTATACTTTATCAATATATGTGAATGTTGTGCGAATTATTCATGCGTGACATCAATACCTACTGTTCATATGGAACTTTTAAGTATGACATGTGCTGACCGCTGCTGTTTTAAATTTCAGAATGACTCATACTCGTGCCAACCCAGATGTTGAGGGTTCTAGTCAAGGGGGAGAAACCTCCCAACAGCCTCCCGAGGACTCCTCAGGACAGCAACAGCAACAGAAGCAACAGCAACAACAAACACCGCCACCGCCACCGCCAACGGTTACATTGGCCAACATCGTTGCGGCAATGGCGGGTTCTCATCAGCAGCACATGGAGTTGCTGCAAACTCTTATTGTCAATACGTCTCGACCAAAGAGGCATCAAGATCGTGAGGAGCGCCAACAGAGCTCCTACTCCGACTTCCTAGCAACTCATCCCCCGGTATTCTCAAGCGCGGATGAACCCCTCGATGCGGACAACTGGCTCCGCCCGATAGAGATGAAGTTCGGGCTGCTCCAAATAAGTGAGCAGCGCAAGACTCAGTTCGCGGTCCAGCAGCTCCAGGGATCCGCGAGCACGTGGTGGGCAAACTACAGTGCTTCACATCCTACCGACCGAGTTATGACCTGGGCGGAGTTCCGGACGGCCTTCAGGGCCTATCACATACTGCCGGGTCTGATGAAGAGGAAGACGCAGGAGTTTCTACACCTGCAGCAAGGGAGCCGGAACGCGCTGGAATACTCCAGGGCGTTCAATGATCTCGCGCTCTACGCGTCGTATCACGCCGATACCGACGAGAAGCGGCGGGACCACTTTTACCAGGGGCTTAACCCGCTCCTGAAGGACAAATTGGCGATGTTCAATCGCGGCAGCCTCAACGACATCATTGATGCTGCGATTGTCCAGGAGGACTCCGGCGAGGAGTTAGCTGCGGCGGAGTGAAAGCGAAGCGCGCCGCAAAGCAGCGGAGAAGGAGGCGGTCCTTCTCAGAAATTTCGGATGGTGAATTGCCCACCATCAGGTCCACGCTGGCAGCCACCACAAAGGCCAATGCCATTCCGCAGTCAGCCGTATTCTTCACCGGCATTCAGGCCGGCACTGCCAGCACCACCTCCGCCACAACAACAGCAACCGCAGGCGATGCCGTGTGCGTATGCACCTCAGCAGCGCATGCCGGGCTTTCGTCTACCAAGCACCGGACAAGCAGCGGTCACATGCTACAAATGTGGTCGCCCAGGACACTTCGCCAGCAGTTGTCCGGAGAGACAAGGCGGCGGAGTTGCACCGCAACTTCCAGGGAGGAATCAGCCCCGGAACCCTACTAATGCGCGGCGGGCAAACCCGAGGCCCGTCACTGTCCACCAACTTTCCATAGAGGACGTGCCGGAGGGTGAGCCAATCCTTGCGGGTATGTTCCAACTCCACCAGCATCCCGCCATAGTACTATTTGATTCAGGCGCCACGCATAGCTTCATTAGCCGAGCTTTCATTGATAGATATAGCTTGCAAATACTACCCACCGATAGTCCTTATGTGATCTGTTCACCGGGTGGGAAAATTTCAGCAAGCATGATGGTCCCAAAAGCGCCATTGTGGTTAGAGGGTAGAGTATACCCTACGTCTCTCATAATTTTAGAGGGACCAAAGGTCGATGTCATCTGAGGGATGTCGTGGTTAACCCGCCACGGCGCTGTTTTAGACACCGTCCCCGGAATTGTGCACTTGAATTCAGAAGTGCACGAATCTCATTCTTTATTTCTGGACAGTCTAGAAATAAAACTTCCAAGCGTCTATCAGTCCACCACCATCAGATTGGAAGATATTCCAGTGTTCTGAGAGTTCCCTGACGTGTTCCCGGATGATTTACCGGGGATGCCGCCTGATAGAGAGGTGGAGTTAAAGATTGAACTTGCACCGGGAACCATGCCAATATCCCGAAGGCCGTACAAGATGGCGCCCAAGGAGTTGGCTGAACTGAAGACTCAGCTCACGGACCTCCTGGAGATGGGTTTTATTAGGCCGAGCTCCTCGCCATGGGGCTGCTCGGCATTATTCGTGAAGAAGAAAGACGAGATGTTGCGGCTTTGTGTGGACTATCGTCCACTAAACGCCGTAACCATCAAGAACAAGTACCCGTTGCCACGGATCGACATGTTGTTTGATCAGTTGGTCAAAGCAAAGATCTTTTCCAAGATGGATTTAAGGTCCGGGTACCACCAGATTAAAATACGGGCTGAGGACATTCCGAAGATGGCTTTCTCGACGAGGTACGGACTTTATGAGTACCTGGTCATGTCCTTTGGCCTCACCAATGCTCCAGCTCATTTCATGTATTTGATGAACTCGGTATTCATGCCGGAGCTGGACAAGTTTGTCGTGGTATTCATCGACGACATACTGGTATATTCCAAGTCGGAGGAAGATCACAAGAAGCATCTGCGTATAGTCTTGCAATGGCTGCGGGATCACAAGCTATACGCGAAATTCAGAAAATGCGAATTCTGGATATCGCAAGTGCCTTTTCTCGGGCATATCATCTCAGCGGAGGGTATCGCTGTAGACCCGAGCAAGATCACTCAAGTGCTGAATTGGAAATCCCCGAGAACTGTTCACGAGGTACGGAATTTCCTCGGACTCGCGGGATATTATCAGAGGTTCATCCCAAACTTCTCGAAGATTGCCAAGCCTATGACGGAGCTGCTAAAGAAGACTACCAAATATGTTTGGAGTCCAGCATGTGAAGCAGCGTTCAAGGCATTAGTAAAGCACCTGACATCAGCACCGGTTTTGGCGCAGCCAGACACAACAAAACCATTCGATGTGTACTGCGATGCATCCGGCATTGGGCTCGGATGTGTGCTGATGCAAGACCGAAGGGTGGTCGCGTATGGGTCACGGCAGCTTAGAAACCATGAGCATAATTATCCAACTCATGACTTGGAGCTCGCTGCCGTGGTACTTGCACTGAAAATGTGGAGGCACTACCTACTCGGTAACCTCGTACATTTATATACCGACCACAAAAGCCTCAAGTACATATTCACTCAGAAGGAGCTGAACATGAGGCAGCGAAGATGGTTAGAATTGATAAAAGATTACGAAATAGAGATCCATTATCACCCGGGCAAGGCAAACGTAGTGGCGGATGCGCTGAGTTGCAAGTCACACGTCAACAATCTGACCATCACACCGTTGGGAGAGAGCGAACCACCACTGCATGTAATTCCACATGGAGCTCTCTACAACCTAGCTTTGATCTCCACCATCCGTGAAGAGATAGCAGCAGCTCAGAAACATGACAAGGGCATGTCGCATTTGCGGAGACGTGTAGACAGTGGGGAGCTGAAATGTTTCCGGAAAGACGGAGACGGCGCCCTATGGTTCAAGGACCGGATCGTCGTACCCCGTAACCCGGAGTTATGGAAGAAAATTTTTGATAAGGCCCACTTATCAAAATTTTCTATTCACCCCGGCAGCAACAAAATGTATCAAGAACTCAGAAGCAAGTTTTGGTGGACACGGATGAAGCGGGAGATCGCCAAGTACGTGTCCGAGTGTGATACATGTCGAAGGGTGAAGGCAGATCATATGCGGAAGCCGGGACTGCTACAACCACTGGGCGTTCCTGCCTGGAAGTGGGAGGATGTGAGCATGGACTTCATCGTCGGTCTACCCACCACTTTCCAGAAGCATGATTCTGTGTGGGTGATCATCGACCGGCTCACCAAAGTTGCCCATTTCATCCCGGTCAACACCAACTACAACGCCAAGAAGTACGCTGACCTGTACATCTCACGGATCCTATGCTTGTACGGCGTACCCCGTACCATCATATCAGACCGGGGCACTTTATTTGTGTCCCGTTTTTGGGAGCAGCTACACGCTGCATTAGGGACGAAGCTGATCCGTAGTTCAGCATACCACCCACAGACGGATGGGCAAACCGAGCGGGTAAATCAGATTCTAGAAGATATGCTACGAGCTTGCGCTATCAACCACGGCAAGAATTGGGATGATCACTTGCCGTTAGCCGAGTTCTCGTACAACAATGGGTACCAAGCCAGCATCAAGATGGCTCTTACGAGGCGCTATACGGGAGAAAATGCCGCACACCATTGAATTGGTGTGAGTCTGGCGAAAGGGTTACCTTCGGGATTGACCTTGTCAATAACGCGGAGGAAAAGGTTTGACTGATTCAAGCGAACCTAAAGGCCGCCCAATCCCGGCAGAAACAGTATGCGGACCGGAGAAGATGCCCATTGCAGTTCGAAGTCGGGGATCACGTATACCTACGTGTGTATCAAATGAAGGGCGTAAACAGATTTGGGGTGAGAGGAAAGTTGGCACCCCGATTCATCGGTCCATTCCAGATTACCGAAATATGTGGATCAGTAGCATACCGGCTGGAATTACCAGAAGCACTTTCCGGTGTGCACGACGTCTTTTATATTTCCCAGCTGAGGAAGTGTCTCCAGCTATCAACTACCGTTCAGCTGGAGGACATTGAAGAACTGAAACCAGATCCCACCTATCGGGAGGAACCGGTTCAGATCATTGACGAGAAGGCCCGAACCACACGCAACCGTACGTTGTGGTTCTATAAAGTTCTATGGAATAATCACTCCATGGATGAAGCGACATGGGAGAGCGAAGGATTTCTTCGCGCTAACTACCCCGACTTTTTCACATCGCATATCCGGTAATTTTCCACCGTCCTCTCTCTCATTTTCACCTTATAATCTCGGGACGAGATTCTTTTAAGGGGAGGGGAGATTTAAAGGCCTCATTTTTTGACACATGTTTAAAGTGTTCATCACCACACAACACACCTCATTTGAAGAAAGTTGATGAACACATTTGAAGAGCAAGTAACCAATATCAACATACTCATTAGAGAACAAACTCACACAATGCAAAAGTGGCATTTCCCACATGCATCATTTAGGGGCTGGACATATGAAAAACTCCTACGCTTTGCTAGTAATGTCCATGCCAAGTTTCACCCAAATTCGAAACCTTGTTGAGGTACTTTTGGGTATAGCTAGAAAGAGGGTAGTTTGAACTCAAATTCAAATTCAAACTGTTTTTATCCCATGAATTCAAAAGTGGGAGGCATATCCTTACTCAGCACATTTTTGTGAGCTCCCACACCAATTTTCACTCCATTTGGAGTTGATCTTGACATGAGCTAAGTGTAGCAAATTCAAACTTTATTTGAATTTCAAAATGAACATGTGCTGAAATTTAGTCAAACCAAACCCGATTTGAATTCTAACCAATTCAAATTTCTCAGGGGTGAATAATTCAAATCACCATGGGCATTGTGGGGATTACTGTTTACAACAGTAATATGGAGTTAAGTTCAGAGGTTAAAAATGAAAGTGGGACCCACATGTCAGCCACTGAAGTGATTCAACCGACTGAAACTCCCTCACTTGGGTCTTCGGGCTTCAGCAGCGATCGCCACCGAGGGAGGCCACCGCGCCACCAGCTGCTTGGCCACACGCGGGCCCAAATCAGTTCGGAGCCCTTCTTAAGGCGCCCCGCTCCTCGGCCGAAGCCCCCTCGCCATTTTCCCCGCGCAAGCACACAGAACCAGATTCTTTCCTCCGCCGCTCGGAACTGATCGGAGAGCCACGATCAGAGCCTCCCCGATCCCTCCAAAGCTACTACAAGGTACTAGGAGTCTTCCTTCTTCTTCCCCGTCGTTAGAAATCGTCAAAAACCGATGATCTCGGCTATACCGAGAGTTCTATTCAGAGACCTAAAGCCGCCACACTTCGGGCTCTCGTGGACAGCCCAACTGGGAGGTTGTCACACCCAAGCTAAGGCGTCCCCGGACGCGTTGGTGACCGGTGCTGCTCACCCCCGAGCCACAGCCCGAGTGCTTGATCACCGCCGGTGAATTTCCAGTTTTCCCCTTTCTCGGTACAGACCGACCTTAAGGTGTGGTTCTGACAAATTCACACTCTAGGAAGGGTTAGAGAGTCTCAATCCACTCCTACACCGACTAGACCTGGTAGCGCACAAGTTTCCTTCACAACCTTTAGCCGGAGAACCCCTGTACACGGCGTATTTCGAAGTCTGCCATCGGCGGAGCATGCGGGAAGCATCGGGCGCACGGTGAGAGACTACTTCGGACCTCTCCCAAGCTGCTTTGAGCTCATGTCGACCTTCCCTAAGGTCCACTGATGCTCCCCGACCGTTCGCTCGATCGATTGAGGTGCTAGGGAGGTCGGCCGACACGGCCGAAGTCCTTCCGAAGCCGCCGCTCGTTGCCGACCATGTGCCGGCCGTTGTCATGACGAACTGAGCCCAGAACCGTGTTCCCCGAGTGGACTTAGGCAGGAGCGGCCATAATCATGAAGTTTGGAGCACCACCGAGGCTGCTGGCGAGCTCTCCGGCGAGGCGTCGCGGCGGCCGAACGCGGGAGTCGGGAGGTAGACGAAGGGGGTGGACCCCGTCTGTCAGTGGCTCGGATTTTAAATCGGGATAAGTCTGTGGCTCGGATCTGGTGTGCTGGCGCGCAAAAACTCCATGGACCCTGGTGTGCCGTCGCTCCAGCGCCCGACACGTGTACTGTGGACCCACCGGCAGATTTAAACTTTTCCCGATTTTCAGATTCCATTCAAACTTCAAATCCTCATAACTTTGGCCAGGAACATCCAAATCGAGTGAACCAAATTTTGTTGGATTCATCTCTCTGAGTAATTTCCAAAAAATCAAATTTCACTTCATGAAAATCCTTATTTCTCCAGAATTAATTCCTCAACTTTTAAAATGTTTGGAATTTTAACTGGAGAATCCTTTGGAGGAAAATTCTGAAATTTTGCTGGGATGTTCACCAAAATATCCCTGAACTACCATAAAAATTTCAGATCCATTTGATCGCATTTGATCCACCTAATGGTGTGATTAATGAAACTGTTTCAGAGAAAATGGAAAATGTTCAGAAACATTTTTCAGAATTTCTCTAAAATTGTTTAGCTCATATCTTTAGCTAGGAACCTTCAAATTAAGTGAGACCAACTCCATTAGAACCATCTGAAAATCTAGTTTTCAGAAAGTCATGGCTTGCTCCATGAAAATCCCTAGAACACCCTATGAGTTCCAATTAAGGTCAAGGACATAATTATTTGTGGAGAGCTCAAATGAGCTTTGCTGCAACTAAAACTTGGCCAAGTCTCTGTGTAGGTTGTAACAAAGCCACAGTAAAATTTCAGGGTCAGTGAGTCTGTCTAGTGAGACTTATGAGGTTCACAAGTTTAATTCAAATCAAATGCATTTAAATTAACACATATACTTGTATCTCATGTAGTCGCTAAGGTCGAGGAGGAACCCGAAGTCCTAGACTTTGTTACTCCGGAAGAGCAGCTAGCCAACGACCAAGAGCAGCAAGGCAAGCTCCGGTTTGCATTCACCTTTTTACAAAGTTTTATTGTTTCGAGCACTTACTTGAGTATCATTATTTCTTACACTAGAGTCTTGTTTGAAAACCCAATTGCATAGCCAAGAAAGCCATGGGTTCGGATTAGGCTTGAAACCCCGTTAGCTACTGCAATGCTAAGATAGTGTAGGATTCGGTACAAGTCAAGTAGTTGGAACTACTCGCGAGCATAGGCTAGAGGCACTCGACTCGGGTAGAGATAGCACATGATTCACATGGCAAGAAAAATGAGACTGAGCGGAGAGTAAGGGCAGTAGGACTTTGGGGCCTGTGTGCTATAGCTCCGCTTGTGTCGATTGAGGACCGAGTCGTGTGCGGGCCTGTTGAACAAGCTAGAACAGTACCGAAGACCTACCGGCTATATGGGAACCGGGAAACCGATGTAACTCGGGTAGCTGGGTGTTGAGGCATAGCTGGTCGTTCAGAGGGCAGGTTGAGAGCTCGAGGTGTAAATCGGCTGGCGGCACTGAGATGCGCGTGCAGAGACCTCTTGCTCGGGACGATTGGACCGGTTCAACATTTGATTAACGGGTGAAAGGTGGTTGCGTACGGCGTCTGTGATGGTTGTTGTAGGCAACATCAAGTACGGGCGTACATGACGGGTTATTCGGGTAACCCTACAGGTGTAAATCGATTATAATCGCCGTCCCTCACGGTCAGTGAGTACCACTTGTTCACTGTACCATGACGTAGAAAGAACAGGCTAGATACATGTTAAAACGTTGCTGATTGAAAGATGAACTTTGATTGTTAATGATTTGTTGTAGTGTAGAGCTAACTAAAGTTCCTTTCAACTTTGGGCAAAGTACATGAGAGAAATGTGTTTCTTGTTTGATTGCGGATCTCTCATGTGCCTTAGCGTAAGGTTCTCCACAACCTGCTGCTAAAACTTGAAAGTAAGGTTCCACTAAGTAGAGGAGTCCTTGCAACGTGTTTTATCTCCTGTACCTATCACCCCTCATGTAGAAGTTCCATGTTTAGGAGAGACGGGTCAGTCTTGCTGAGCCTTCGCGCTCACTTCTTGTGTTTGAAGCTTTTGCAGGGTTCTATGAGGAAGGAACTCCCGAGGAGGAGACAGAACCCCAGGAGGGGAACCCCGTCGAGTGGGAGTCGTGCACGCCGCCGTGTTAGTGTGTGTGCGTGCTAGTGGGGACACATTCACGGGCTGAACGTGAACTCAATGCTTATCTACGCCCATGAGTGTGGACGGTGCTATTTTGTTGTAAAAATGTTCATAAACATCTTTATGTAATAAAACTTTGCTTCCGCTTTGTACCTTTGATGTGTGTTATCCGGTGCTGTGCAACGCAGCACCCCTCAGCGTGATCCTGGCTCGACAAGACCGCGGGGTCGTGTCAGAAAATCCCTGGAAATCCTTAGAAGCTCTAGTAATGACCATTTAGACTTTTATTTGTACAGGGCTCAAATGAGCTTTGTTTCAAATGAGATTTGTTCAAGTCTCTAGTTAGGTTCTTACCAAGCCACAGTAAAAATTCCAGATCCAAAAGGAATGTCTAGCTAGAGTTGTGGTCTTTATATGCTAAATTCAACACATTTGCATTTAAATTGACATATCGTTAAATTGATTACGTGTAGTCGTTGAACGCGAGGAAACCCCGGAGATTTTGGACTTCATACCTCCCAAGGAGACACTAACCCCTGACCAGCAGCAACAAGGCAAGCCCCGGATTGCATTTAACAAGTTTTATCATGTTTTGCTTTATACTCACTTAGGTTGAGGTACGTATGTGCATTAAGTTTAGGATGGATGAAACTCTAATTGCATAACCAGATTATTCAAAAGAGAGTGTGGGTAGCGTCTAAGTCCTCGAGTAGAACATGCTTTGCTTAATGTTTATAGACTTCGGTACAAGTCGAGTAGTTGGAATTTACTCGCGAGTATAGGATTCGCCACATATGGGATTGGTTCGAGATGTAAGATCACTTTAGTAAGAAAATGAGACTAGGCAGGGGCTAGGACGCAGCAAGAGGAAGTCTTGTGTGCGTAGCCCTGCCCATGTCGATTGAGGACTGATCCGTGTGTGGCCCCGCTGAACAAGTTTGAACGTACCGAAGGTATATCGGATATATGGGGTCCGATAAACTGATGTAACATATACCTCCGGGCGCCGAGGCATAACGCACTGATTTATAGGTGTAGGTTGAGGGCAGCAAGGTGAAAATCCGCTAACAGGCATAGAGAGATGCTCCGTGTAGGGAACCTCCTGTCCATTTGGGTGTGACCGGTTCGATGTTTGGGCTGTTTGGTGAAAGGTTGTTCCGTACGACGTCGGGTGAGCATGTTGTGTGCAGCTCTGAGTATGGGCGTACGTGACATGCTATTCGGGTATCCCTGCAGGTGTATAACGAGTCAATTCGCCGTCCCTCGCAGTTATGAGTACCGCTTGTTCACTATGTCATGACGTAGGTAAAAATATGGAATGTTGTGATACAATACTGCTTATATGATTAACTTGTTTCGTTACATGTGTGCCACCAAATAGTGCTCACTAAATTTCAGATTTGTGAACCGTTAACTTGTGGCTAAAAGATGAATTAAGGATGAACTTGTAGATGTATCTTTTGCTGCAAACTGCCATCGTACCTTTGTTATGACTTGAATGTAAAGTTTCTTGTGTAGGAGAATCGGTTAAGACTTGCTGAGCCATCGTGCTAACGGTTGCTGCTATGAGTGTTTGTAGGTGAGGAGTACCCCACGTTCTCGAAGTACGAGTCCACCGGCGAGGGGTACCCTCCGTCGGGGACTACGGTTTTGTGGGAGCCGTACACGCCGCAGTGATGCTGAGTGGAGCTAGTGTGGGTTGTCCGTAGGGCCGGACAACCAACTTTTGCTAGTTAGGTGTTGGCGTGAATTGTACAAATACTTTCCGCTGCAGTAGACTCTATACAGGAGTTATAAACTGAAGGTTGTACTACTTTTGTACAAATTCAGCATGTTTCCAATGTAATACTATGTTTCCTTATCGTGTGTGCTGTCGGGTGTCGCATCGTGCGGCACCACCCTCTGTGATCCTGGAATGTATGGATTTCGGTCCGTCACAATCGGATTCCGGTGATAGATCATGTTGAGCAATTCTGTGAAGGGTGTGCGCTGGGGAAACAACATAGAGGGTCTTTCCCAAGGATTGCAGATCGAAGAGGTGATCATGTCTTGGATCTTTTCCATGGAGACCTGTGTGGCCAGATCAAGCCTACAACACCAGGAGGTAAAAACTATTTCTTGTTGATAGTAGATGATCTTAGCAGATTCATGGGGGTTGAGCTACTTGCATACAAAAGTGAGGTGTTCCAATGTTTTAAGAAGATTAAAGCAGTAGCAGAGAATCAACGTGGAGGAAGGCCTAAAGCATTTCGCTCAGACCGGGGAGGTGAGTTCAACTCATTGGAGTTCGAGGGTTTTTGTGATGATCAAGGGATCATGCATTATACAACAACTCCATATTCCCCACAGAAAAATGGTGTTGTGGAACGCCGAAACCAGACCGTGGTAGAGATGGAAGATGCTTGCTCAAGTCGAAGAAGATGCCTGCATACTTCTGGGGTGAGGCGGTCAAGACTGCGGTGTACATTCTTAATCGTTCTCCAACCAAGATCCTGAAGGGGCGCACAACATATGAAGCATGGAACAACAGAAAACCTAAGGTACATCATCTACGTACATTCGGTTGTGTGGTTCATGTGAAGAAACTTGGTCCCAAGGTGGACAAACTTTCTGATAGATCAACACCAATGGTTTTCCTTGGATATGAGCAAGGGACTAAAGGTTTTCATGTATATGATCCCATTGAGCAGAAGGTTCAGGTATCACATGATGTGGTGTTTGAGGAACATTGTTCATGGGACTGGAATCTTTCTACCGAAGGGGTGTGGCAGCACCTTTCAGAGTTGATAACTTGTGCACGTTGTTGGCTGAAGGGGATCAAGGTGTGTTTGATCATGATGGCACACCAGCACCTCCAATGGATCAGTATCCAGCAACACCATATATTCATGCAGTAGAATTTGCAACACCACCATCCGGTAATAATTCTGATTTTTCAGCAGAGGCTCCACTTCGGTATCGTAGGGTGCAAGATGTACTTGAAGCAACCGAATAAGTACACGAGTATGACTATAGTGGGCTGTGTTTGCTATCGGCTGAGGAGCCTAGAGGTGTTGATGAAGCTTTAGGCAAGAAGTGTTGGAAAGAAGCCATGGAAGTTGAGATGAAAGCAATCAAGGACAATGAGACTTGGGAGCTTGCCACATTACCTGCTCGACATAAGGCTATAGGATTGAAATGGGTTTTCAAAATCAAGAAAGATCCCTCCGGGAACGAGATGAAACATAAAGCCCGCCTTGTTGCGAAGGGTTACTCACAGAGACAGGGGGTGGACTTTGATTATGTGTTTGCACCCATGGCAAGAATGGAGACAATCAGGCTTTTGATTGCTCTTGCAGCTCATGGTAGTTAGGCGATTCATCACATGGATGTGAGGTCGGCATTTCTAAATGGAATCTTGGAGAAGGAGGTGTATGTTCATCAACCTCCGGTTTTTGTTGACCCTGATAATGTAGGAAAGGTGCTTAACTTGCATAAAGCTTTGTATTGCTTGAGGCAGGCCCCACGTGCATGGACCACCAAACTTGACAAGGAACTGATCACTCTTGGTTTCACTCGAAACCCACTATAACATGTTGTCTATAGAAGAAACAAAGGTCAGAGTTTTCTATTTGTTGGTGTTTATGTGGATGATTTAATCATCATTGGTCCGAGCAATGAGGAGATAGTTGTGTTCAAAACTCAGATGAAGAGAAGGTTCAGTATGACTGACCTAGGTCTCCTGAGTTATTATCTCGGTATTGAAGTTAGGCAGGAAACTGATTGCATCAGTATGTGCCAAAGTTCTTATGCACAGAAAATACTAGAGCAAGCAGGTATGCTTGGCTGTAAACTCGTTCACATACCTATGGAGAACCGGCTCAAGCTGAGTAAGAATGACGGTAGTCCTGCAGTGGATGTAACCAGGTATAGGAGTGTTATTGGAAGCCTGAGATATCTGGTGAATACATGTCCTGATATTGCATATTCGGTAGGGATTGTGAGCAGATACATGGAGTCACCATCTGAGTTACACTGGACGGCAGTAAAGCATATATTGAGGTATGTTGCTGGAAGACTTAATTATGGCTGTTGTTACAGAAACTTGGATAAGCTTGAGGCACCTTTGATATGTTATAGTACAGTGATCTTGCTGGTGACATAGATGATCGCAAGAGTACCACAGGAGTGGTCTTTTTTATTGGGTCTAGTCTAATTACATGGACTTCGCAAAAGCAAAAGATAGGTTGCACTCTCTTCTTGTGAAGCAGAGTATGTGGCAACAACATCAGCAGCGTGCCAGGGAGCCTGGTTGAGGAAGATGTTGGAAGAAACGACTGGAGAAAAACCCACAAGGTTCAGGCTTCTGATTGACAACAAATCGGCGGTTGAGCTCAGTAAAAGTCCTGTTCATCATGAGAGAAGCAAACACATTGATACTCGTTATCATTTATTTGAGGGTGTGTTGAAGATGGTGCGGCAGAAGTCCAGCACATCAGAACTGATGAACAAGTTGCGGATATTCTGACAAAGTCACTCGGACGTATAAAATTTTGCTGAGCTACATAAAAAGTTGGGTATTGGTCTGGTGCAGCGGGATTAGGGGGTGATTTGTTGAATAATCCCTGCACCGGGGCATAAAGTTGCACGTCTGCATGTTATTCTTTTCCGTTTGCATGATCACTGCATAATAGTTACTTAGGGAGCAAGTTTCGTTATGTTTGTTTCAGCTGCATGCATACGTAGTCAGTACTTGCATTCCTAGTCTCACGGCACGACAGACCGAGTCATGATCGTGTGAGTGCATGGCGGGAGCTCCACATGTAATCATTGTTGCTTTCAGTTATATGAGAACCGAAAAAGGCCGAGGAGCACGCGCGTTGTGTGCAGCCGGCCAACAAACTTCTGTGCGTGATCGCTCTCCCTTTTTGATCCATAGTTCTCGCCTGCTCAAGCATATCGTCGTGCGATTTGTGAGTGTTGATCGATATTCCAACAAGAAGCTGCGCCAAAAACTTTCTTGGTCACATTTATTATATTGACATCAGTTAATAAAATCTATGAACCCTAGTCTGGGGTCATTAATTTTGCACTGGCCTGCATCCCGCCAGGTGTGCTGAAACCCTAATCACGGCTTTACCCAGAGCCGTCGCGGTCTTGTCCCAGAGCCATTGCTGTCGCTATCCCAGAAACCTAACAAGCTGAGTTTGTTGAAAGTTATATTCATCGTAGCTTGCCATGGTTGATAGAGAACATACAACCAGATATCTTTTAGAATTTCTAATTTGTAACCAATTAGAACATGATTTAATCACGGGATTAATCATACGGATCCTCATAAAAGGGAGGATCGATAATATAGGATTAATATTTACGGAGATAACGCATTTAGGTATAGTGGATGAGTAGGTACAAGCTGAATACATGAACACTGTCAGACTTGGAGAAATATCATCCATGATGTACTAGTCCTTATTGGAGTAGTTCGTGGAACATTGCAACCAGACAATAATTCTGACCCAAAGAGATGTCAGCGAACTCTTCTGAAAACTACAAGTTTGCTATGCATGGCTGAACAGAGCTATATTGTTACTCGTTAGGCCTGCTTCGATCAGCTAAAAATTATAATAAGTTGGGTTGTTGTAGCTAGAGATTGTTAAAAGATATATTGATAAAAAATATAGAGCTTGTTAGCGGATTATAATTTGATGTGAATCCATACAGGACCTATATGCTAGCCATGATTGAACGTTATGACATAACACAATCCATCACAAGGCTCCGATTTGAAAGACAAGAACATAACCCGCTGAAACTGAAGTGAATTCAGTGCTATAGTAGCACTATATATACAACATAAGTAATTCTTAAATTTGACTGCACTAGGATTCTCAGATGAAAGTTTACAAGATCTATAAAGGGTAAAATCTTTCCTAGCAGGTTGAAACTTGTTCCCTAATGCCATCTAAGGCTATGAATTTACTAGCGTCCATAGCGTATTTTTAAACTTACTAATTATGTCATTAGGGCCTAAATTATCTTGAGACAACGTTTTGGATAACATTTTTCTGCCCACGTTTCTTTGAACAGAAATTGCAATACTGGAGACAATTTAGACCTAAGTGACACTATGAGTAAGTTTAAGCATATGTCGTGAACCGGTTTCAAGTTTGTGGTTCATCCGTTTATTTACTTCATCTATAAAATATTTATTTATCCATCATATATTTACATATGTAAGTACCTCTTTCGTCTTAATTTAATTGTTATTTTAGCTCTAGCCATAGGAAAAATGGATGAAAGAAATGTTTGTACATAAAACAAGGAGGGGTGGAGCAGTGTGAGATATATGTATTAGAAAAGTGAGAATGAAAAAATAATTTAAAGATATATAAAAGATAAGAATAATAAGTAAAATTGGAAGCGAGGAGCAGTATATTTCTCTACAGTGACGGTTGGCACTATACTCTGACAAATCAGCTATATGTTCAAAATGCCACGTTTGACCGTAGACTATTGATACCCATCTCACCCCTCGAAAATCCCCAGCTAATAGACTGGTCGCACCGGTGTGCGCTATCATCTACTGGACGAGATATATCCAGCTCCGCTCCAAAATCGGTGCCGCACCGATGTGCGCCTTAGCTTACTGGAAGTGGGTGTCTGCCACAGGGCAAAGCCTGCTCGCCCGCATGAAATTGGTGCGGGACGAGCATGTTTGTTGTCTCCCGCGCGCGAGAGGAAGAAGACGGCCAAATGCTCGAGGACGGCGACAATGGCAGACGGCTCGGGTGGAGACCGGAGGCGAGGGCTAAGGCTGGTGATGGCTGACGGGAGTGGAGGGCGAGGATGAGGAGGCAACCGACGGCACAGGCGGATGCCCATGGTGAGACAGGAGGGCGAGGATGGGGACCGCGTCTGGCGGCTCCGGCAGAGGCCCGTGGGAGTAACGAAAGACGACTTGGGCGGAGGCGAGACCGGCTGGAGAAAAGGCCGAGAAGCGGCTGTCGAAGTGTTCACTAAGACACTTCCCCCGGTCTGCTCGGAAGCAGCCTGCGGAGGTTCTTTTTCAGAGGGGCTAGAGGATCTCGAAGGTCGGAGCACAACGGCGAGGACACGAGGATTTACGTGGTTCGGGCCGCCGGAGTGTAATACCGTACTTCGGGTGTGTCTGTTGTATTGTCCGCGCGTATGAGTGAGTGAGTTGGCAGGGTCGCGAACCCCCTGCCCGAAGGCTGCCCCGGTCCTTTTATAGCTCAAGGCAGGGGGCAGTTACAATGCGGTCCAGGTCCTGACAAGTGGCCCCGTGGCTATCTGTGCATATACATGATCTAGGCGTTTATAGCTACACGTACCGTCGCTGTCGGTGGAGTTATGGTGCGCCACCTGTCCTGCCGGGCGCCTCTGTCCGGGTAGCAGGTGATGATGAAGTACCTGTCTTGTCGCCGCATCTCCTTGCTCTATAGGGCGGCTTAGCGCCGTTGGGAGGCACTGTTGCACCATCACGCCTCGCCACCCTGTCTTTCATCGTAATGGCGAACAGACAGAGGGCAGAGGCGTGCCCGTGCGCCATGCTTCTGGGCAAGGCGCGAGCCTTGAATGCTTGGTCTGACAGCGTACCTTCTTCTTACTCCTTGGCCATTTGCCCGTTGCTCGTCGGAGCGACGTCCAGGCGGGTGACTTCTGAGACACGTGTCTCCACCGGAGTGGTCTTGCGGAGTTAGCGGGTGGTCCAGAGTTGCTGGGCACGTGGCAGCACCGGAGCCCTCCCATGCTAGAGGTTGGATCCGGAGCTGCAGGACACGTGGCACATCCGGGGCCTTCGCCAGGGGGAAGTTACACCCGGAGTTATTGCCCACGTGACAGCACCGGAGCCCTCCCATGCTAGAGGTCGGATCCGGAGCTGCAGGACACGTGGCACCCTTCGGTGCTCTCTCTGGCGGGGGGTGTGGCTCGGAGGTTCCGGGCACGTGGCAGCGTCGGAGTCCTCCTTGGTGGAAGATAGGGTCTGGCACCACTGGACACGTGACGGCTCCAGAGCCACCCTCGGCCGGTCTTCAGGCTCAGGGACTGAAGACACGTGGCAACCCCGGGACAGCCCACGAGGCCCAGAGCGCGTGGCTTACTTCGGGGTCCACCTAAGCCGAGAAGACGGGACCCAGGTGCTTTTTATCCACTACGCGGGGTACCCGGTTCGCAGGGTACCGACAACGGCGTTGGCGAGAGGCTAAGGAGGCGGAAGATGCGGATGGGAGGCGGAGGAAAGTGGAGAAGATGAGGAAAGGGGAGGGCGATGGCAGGTAAGAAGCCTCCAGAAGCCTCGGTGGAAGAGGAAGGAAAGAAATAAAGTATAGAAGGAAAGAAAAATAGGAGAGAAGGAAAGAAATAAAGCAAAGAGGGAAAGAAATAAATGAAATAAGGAAAGAAAAGGAAAAAAAGAATAGAAGGAAATAAAAGAGGGAGGAAGGAAAGGGGACAGAATGAAAAAAAAGGAAAAAAATAAAGAAATTAGGTGTATTTTTAAAACACATATGTTTACAAATGGAAAGAAAAAAAATTGTAAGATATAGTAAAAATGGGTGATAGTTGATATGGAGTACGTTTTTAGAGTACGACGAGTGCAGGAACATTACCGTGGAAACAAATAAGAATATATACAATTGCTGTCATGTCGTCCGCGTCATCTTTGCCCTCCCTCCTCTCCTCCCCGCTCCCCTCCCCCGCCACCCTCTTCTCCAAGAAGCCGCTGCTGTCCCTTCACGCCCTCTCTGGTGTGAGACGCGGGGTTCGAGTGGTGGCCGCGGCGGCTGCGGCTGCGAGCAACACCGGCAAAACATTCCAATCCTCCCACGTAGCAGCTTCAGGCGACAACAAGCTCCACTGGACTCGCACTTGGACGACTGCTTGACTTCCTTTCTTCACCAAACAGCGATCGAGGATGGCCTCCGGCTCCAACTTCTCCCGATTCAGGTCAGTCGTATTTGGTAGTGTAGAGAAAACCACGGAATAGTTGGGGGTAAAAGGCTTGAGCTGGGAAACATGAAACACCGGATGGATCTGGGTGCCCTCCAGCAACTCCAATCGATATGCGACCTTTCCAATGCGTTGCACAATCTTGTAGGGACCATAGTATTTGAATGCGAGTTTAGGGCAGAGGCAACTGACCAATGAATGTTGGGTATACGGTTGCAATTTCAGCAACACTTGCTCCCCAATCTGAAATTCTCTATCCACGCGATGCTTGTCAGCCTGTTGTCGCATCCTGTTCTGCGCAGCTGCCAATCGTTCTTTCAACACCTCCATTTGTTCTGCTCTGTCGGCCAACCTCTCGGCCACTGATTTTTCTGTTGTGGAAGGAAGCATTGGCGCGGCCAACATGTTTGGCTCATAGCCATACAGTGCCTGAAAGGGGGAACAGCCCAGAGAAGAGTGAAATGAGGAATTATACCAGAATTCTGCTAGAGGAAGCCACTGTTTCCATTTTAATGGAGCAGAATGAGCCATACAACGTAGATACATCTCCAAACATTGGTTGACCCGCTCAGTTTGGCTGTCTGTTTGTGGATGATAGGAAGTGCTAAGCAGTAGTTTAGTTTCAAGTAGATGAAACAATTACTTCCACACATGGCTAGTAAAGATCTTGTCCCTGTCAGACACAATAGTTGTGGGCATACCATGTAACTTAACAATATGATCCAGAATAATGCTACCTATTTGAGGAGCCGAGAAAGGATGTTTCAATAGAAAAAATGAAAATATTTAGAAAATCTATCCACAATAACTAATATAGTATCAAACCCTTCAGATTTAGGTAATGCCTCGATGAAATCCATTGATATGTCTTGCCAAGCCCTAGCTGGAATAGGCAGTGGCTGCAAAAGTCCAGCCGGATGTGTTCTCTCATATTTAGCTTGTTGGCATACTTGACACTGCTTCACATATCCTTCCACGTTCCCTTTTATTCCCTTCCAGTAAAAATGTTTCTTTACTCTCTGGTAGGTACCCAAAGTTCCAGAATGACCCCCAATACTAGAATCATGAAAAGCAGCAATTAACTTAGTTCTGAGAGCAGAATTATCACCAATTCGAATCTGGTCTCCCTTTCTAATGAGGCCTTGGTGCAAGGAAAACCCTCCTTCATTAAGGCTAACAATGGCTAATTTTGCTATCAACTGTTGGGCGTTTAAATCAGTAGAGTAAGATTCAATACCTCCTGTAACCAGAGGGGTCTCACCTCAGTGACCGTAGTGACTGCCAACAACTGTGCCACCCTAGACAATGAATCAGCTGCCACATTCTCTTTCCCTTTCTTGTATACAATTCGGAAGTGTAACCCCATCAGTTTTGCCATAGCCCTTTTTTGAATATCAGAATGCAATTGCTGTCCCTCCAAAAAACTCAGACTCTTATGGTCTGTCTTGATCATAAATTCAGCTCGCTGTAAGTAGGACCTCCATTTTTCCACAGCCAATATAAGAGCCAAAAATTCCTTATCATATATAGATAAATGCCTGTGTTTCTCAGTTAAACTCTTACTCAGGAGAGCCACTGGTCGATGCTGTCGCATTAAAACAGCTCCAATTCCTACATCACAAGCATCAGTTTCCACAGTAAATGGTTCATTTAAATTTGGTAAAGCCAGGACAGGAATAGAGGTCATAGCCTGTTTGAGTTGCTGAAAAGCCTCAGTAGCTTGATCAGACTAATCAAATTGTTTCTTTCTCAACAAGGTGGTTAAGGGTTTAGCTATCATACCATAGCCTCGTACAAATCTTCTATAATACCCTGTCAACCCCAAAAAACCCCTGAGCTTAGAAAAAATTGTTGGAACAGGCCAATTGACCATTGCGGCCGTCATTTCAGGGTCAGTAGCCACCCCATCTCCTGATATAATATGGCCCAAATAGATCAATTTCTTTGCTGCAAAGGAACACTTTGATCTCTTAATATAAAATTGATGCTCCCTCAATTTCAGAAACACTGCTCTCATATGCTGCAAGTGTAACTCTAGGGTAGGGCTATAAATCAGAATATCATCCAGGAAAACCAGAGTAAACTTTCTCAAGAAGGGGGCTAAAATGGCATTCATTGCACATTGAAAAGTAGCTGGTGCATTAGTTAGCCCAAAAGGCATCACTTTAAACTAAAAATGGCCATTATGTGTTTTAAATGTTTTCTTGAACTCTTCTCCATTCTTCATCCATATCTAATGATACCCTGATTTCATATCGAGGCTAGTGAAATAAGAAGCCCCTGAGAGCTCATCCAATATCTCATCCACTAATGGCATAGGGAATATATTTTTGATTGTCAAATCATTAAGTTTTCTATAGTCCACACAAAAACGCCATGATCCATATTTTTTTTGAACCAACAAAACTGGTGAGCAAAAGGACTCACGCTATTTTCAATCAAATCAGCAGATAATAGTTCTTCCACCTGTCTCTCAATCTCATTTTTGTGTAATGGAGAATATTTATAGGGGCGAGAATTTACTGGAATAGACCCGGGAAGTAATGAGATCACATGACCAAATGGCCTTGCTAGGAGGTAGACCTTTTGGTTCTTTGAAACAAATCCTGAAATTCTAATAACAGTTGTTGAATTTCCACTGTAGAAATATCTGTTTCATTTTGAGAGACTTCTGGTGGTACCTGGTGCAGTATGGCTAGAGCCCATATATCATTACCAACTAACCATTTGTGCAACTGAGCTATTGACAACCCAGGTAAATGTTTTTGGTCCACTGGATGTACTCCCTGTTCCTTTGTACGGAAATTGCAAAGTCTTCTTTGTCCAGTCACAGTTCATGGGACTATGGGCCTCCAGCCAGTCATATTGCAAAATTGCATCATAAGCACCAAGAGGTAGAACTCGCATGTCCGAGTGAAAGGTATGTCCTTCACACCACCACTCCATTTCTTTCAGTATATGTGTGGTTTGCATTTTATCAGTATTAGCCACTCTGACAGCCATAGATGCCACTGGCTGTGTTGTCAACTCTGCCTTTTTTGTAAATTCATTATCTATTAAAGAGACAGAACTCCCTGAATCAATCAGAATTAAGAAAACTTGATTCTTCACCAATGTTCTAACTTTCATACATTTAGCACCCTCTGTCCCTGATAGAGCATCAGCTGAAATGTGATAGCATCCCTCGTCCTCCAGTTTATCTTCAGTCGCCGACCTTTCTAACAGCTCATCAGACAAAGCCATTTCTAGGTCTTCTGTCAATAAAGTATTCAATTGGACAGGGTTTCTTTTAGGACATCTTGTAAAATGACCCGGCTCAAATTTTTCTCCACAAGAAAAACACAATCCATGAAGTCTTCGATAATCACGGAGTTGCCTCTCCTTAGCCAGTTCAGACATCATTGTGCCTTTTCCATCTCCTTTCTGCATGTTCATATACCTCCCTCCCTATGGTCTGTAAGGTTTAGCACGGGATCTCTCGAGAGTATCTCGTTGGAGTTTGGCTAAAAAGGCAGCCCTATTCACTGTGCTAGGTGTATGTGAAAGTACTGCACTCTGTATCTCACTTCGTCACCCTTTGAGAAATTGAGTGACAAAGAATACTTCATCCAGCTCAGGATTATGAACCGCTGTTGCATAGCGCAATGTTTCAAAATCATGAATGTATTCTTCGGGATCCCCACCCTGTTTCAAATGGAGCAGATTATACATGACCTAAGAATACTCGAATGCACCGAATTTCTCTGTAACAGCCTCAGCAAATTTCTCCCAACTCCCTAGCGCTTCAGCCAACTTATATACCTGCAGCCATCTCGCTGCATTCCCCTCCATGTGCATCGAGGCTGCTCTGACCCAAAAAGTCTTCTCCACACCAAAAATAGTGAAATAATCTACGCACTTATCTAACCAAACAGCAGGACTATCACCAGTGAACATTGGAAAAGATAATTTCATCATCGCTCGACTCCCCCCTCCTCCTTCTCTCCTCGGACCATTGTGGTCGATGTGTTCTCCTCTGTGTTGCCTCACCCTTCCTGCTATTGGTCCTTCTCCTGATCGCCTCCCGATCTCATCATCCCCTCTCACCTCCGAGTGTTGCCCTTCAGTACAGTCATCCATCTTCTGGGCTAATCGCTCGAGTGCCAACTCCGACAACTTCTTCCCTTCTCCGAAACTTGGCGAAACAAAATGTCCCGCTCCTTTGCTGCTTGTTCCGCCACAGACGCCGCCAACACCTGCTGCCCGATCAACTTCTTCTGTGTCACCTCCATCGAATCCAGGCGCTGGACAATCGCGTCCAAGGTATCCATCACTCTTCCCCACCTCTCACCTTCGCCTCACGATGATGATTCCATGGCCTCCAAAATGAAGCGATTCTGCACGAAAGGTTTGGACGGAGCCGTGGCTGATCTCCTCAAGCCGAGCCAACCACGAGTGGAATTACGGAAGAGATGACTCCATGACCAGCGCTTCGTCTTCCCTCAACCAACCGCCCTACTGGGATTTTACAGCTCGGGCCGAAGGGTTAGTGATCGCCCGATCCCTTTCCGCACCTGAGGACCCGCCGTGCCAAAAAAAATCCGCCGAGGACGATGGCTCTATTACCAACTGTGATGACCCGTGGCCTCGCCGCGCGATAATGATATCTGAGAGACCACGATGGCTGCCGGCGAGCACCTGACAATCGCGCCGAGAGAGAGAGGAGAGGGACAGGATAACCGAATCGGTGTTTCTGTTGTAATTCTGTTCATGTGTGTCTCTGCCACCAAGTCTGTTTATATACCCCTTTAGGTTTAGACCCTCATGTCAGCCCTCTCTCCCACACACGAGCAGTTATTTACAGCCGAAACATCGCTCCGGGTTACTCTCCCGCCGCCACCACGCTCCTCACACTCCGGGTTACTCTCCCGCCGCCACCACGCTCCTCACACGGCCGAGGTGGCGCGGACGGTTGTTGATCTCGCGCCGTCCGGGACGCTCTCCAAGGTGGGCCCCGATGGCTGGCCACTGGGCGTCGGCGCGCGCTTCGTCTCGGACGCCGGTGGCGCGCCCGCGCTCTGCAGCACCGCGGATGTCGCCGCGCGCGATGCGCGGTCCACCTTCGACGTCCAGGTGAGTGGACGATGCTGTGGACTGCTTAGATGGTTGCGTTCGGCACAAAGTTCGAGTTTTTGGTGTTCCTAAGAGGCAATTCCTGTACCACCGCAGTGTTAGGCCTGATAAAGATCAGTATTCTGTTTCATCTTCTGATCTTGCACTCTAAGTTGAATTGGCTATGCGAAATACTCATTGTTTGTAGAGTTCAGTTGCACTGTGCGATAACACAAAATGAATGTGCTATAAGTTTTGTTACCTTGCTGCATTGTGTACGGATGACCCTCTGAGCCGATTTTCACATTCGACCAGAGTGTGGGAATTAGAAGCATCGGATGTTGGGTTGTTAAATTGTGTAAGAAGGTATGCATTTCAAGGTGCAATCCAGTACACAGAGGCTTGCGCAACTATGCGTAACACTTGTATTCATTAGGAGGGTACTAGGCCCAAATATATAAGGGTACATGTGTGAGTAAATATGCACAAAAACCCCTTATACGATGGGAAAACTACAAAACACACATACCCAGCCTGAAAATTTTCTACAACAACAACAACCAAGCCTTTATCCCAAGCCTGTTAGGGTCGGCTAGACATGAAACCCAATATCAATGAAGTAAAAGAGAGGAAGAGTTATAAGAACAAGAAAAAAAAAGAAAAAAAAAGAAAAAAAAAGAAAAAAAAAGAAAAAAAGAAAAAAGAAAAAAAGAAAAAGAAAAGAGAAAAGAAAAAAGAAAAAAAACAAGACTACGATTCTGGCACATGGATTGCTACTTTCCATGCGGTCCTATCATGAGCTAAGTCTCTGGATACATTCCAATCTCTCAAATCTCGTTTTACCGCCTCCTCCCAGGTGAACCATGGTCGTCCTCTACCCATCCTAATATTTTCTCTACCTCTTAAAATCCCACTGTTAACCGGTGCTTCTGGAGGTCTCCGTTGGATATGTCCAAACCACCTAAGTCGATGTTGGACTAACTTCTCTTCAATCGGCGCCACCCCTACCTTATCTCGAATCGCCTCATTCCTTATTCGGTCTCTTCTTGTGTGACCGCACATCCACCGTAGCATGCGCATCTCTGCGACACTCATTTGTTGGACATGTTGCCGTTTAGTTGGCCAACATTCCGCCCCATAGAGCATCGCGGGTCTGATCACCGTCCTATAGAACTCCCTTTTTAGCTTTTGTGGGACTTTCCTATCACATAGGATTCCAGAGGCTTGTCGCCATTTCATCCACCCTACCTTGATCCTGTGGCAAACATCCTCATCAATATCGCCATTGCTTTGTAACATTGATCCTAAGTATCGGAAAGAGTCCCTTCTAGGTACTATTTGTCCTTGTAGACTAACATTTCCCTCTTCACGACCAACACCACTAAAGTCACACCTCATATACTCGGTTTTGGTCCTACTAAGTCTAAACCCCTTGGACTCTAAGGTTTGTCTCCATAACTCTAATTTCTTATCAACACCATCTCTAGTTCCATCTACCAGCACTACATCATCAGCAAAGAGCATGCACCAAGGGATATCCCCTTGTATATCCTTCGACACCTCATCCATCACCAAGGAAAAGATGTATGGGCTCAAAGCTTATCCTTGATGTAGTCCTACCGTGATAGGAAATGCATCAGTCTCACTATCACTTACGCGCACACTTATCCTAACATTATTGTACATATCCTTGATAGGGGTAATGTACTTTGTTGGCACTTTATGTTTCTCTAGTGCCCACCACATGACTGACCTTGGTATCTTGTCGTACGCCTTCTCCAAGTCGATGAACACTATATGCAAGTCCTTCTTCTGCTCCCTATTTCTCTCCATAAGCTGACGAAGCAAGAAAATCGCCTCCATTGTAGACCTCCCAGGCATAAAACCAAACTGGTTTTTAGTGACATTGGTCACTTTCCTCAGGCGGTGTTCAATCACTCTCTCCCAAAACTTCATAGTATGACTCATAAGCTTAATGCCTCGATAATTAGTACAACTTTGAATATCTCCTTTATTTTTGAAGATAGATACTAATATACTTTTCCTCCATTCTTCAGGCATCTTGTTTGACCGAAAAATGTGGTTGAATAGCTTTGTGAGACATACTATTGCCACGTCCCCAAGACATCTCCACACCTCAATAGGGACATTGTCAGGGCCGAGGGCCTTTCCTCCTTTCATCCTTTTTAAGGCCTCCTTAACCTCAAACTCTTGTATCCTCCGCACGAACCGCCTGTTGGAGTCATCAAAGGAGTCATCCAACTCAACCATAGTGCTCCCATTCCCCTCATTGAATAGCCCATTAAAGTAATCACGCCATCTATTATTAATCTCTTCATCCTTCACTAGAATGCGGTCAGTCTCATCTTTGATGCATTTAACTTGATTGAGATCCCTCATCTTTCTCTCGCGAATTTTTGCTACCTTGTATGTGTCCTTTTCACCTTCTTTTGTCTCTAGTCCCTCATATAACTTATCATAGGCTTGTACTCTTGCCTTACTCACAGCCCGCTTTGCATTCTTCTTAGCCTCTTTGTACTTAAGCATGTTGTTTGCGCTTCTATCATTATGCCAACTCTTGTAACACTCCTTCTTCTCCTTAATTGACTTTTGTACATCCTCATTCCACCACCAAGTGTCTTTATCTACAAGTTTCTTTCCCTTTGTCACACCGACCACCTCACTAGCTACCTTCCTAATGCAAGTTGCCATCTTCATCCACATACTATCTGCATCTCCATTTTCTGCCCAGGGTCCTTCTGTGATCACCCTATTTTTAAAGGATTCTTGTGATTCTCCCTTCAACTTCCACCACTTTGTTCTTGTGATTTTGACACCTTTGTCCCGCAAAGAGCATGTATGGAAGCGAAAGTCAGCTACCACAAGCTTATGTTGTGTCACAACACACTCCCCCGGGGTCACCTTACAATCTAGACACTCCCGTCTATCCTTTCTCCTAGTGAGGACAAAATCAATCTGGCTAGAGTGTAGGGCACTACCAAAGGTCACTAGGTGAGATTGCCTCTTCCTGAAGAGGGTGTTAGCTATCAACAGATCATAGGCTACGGCAAAGTCTAGGATGTCCTTACCCTCTTGATTTCTATCGCCGCATCCAAAACCTCCATGTACTCCCTCAAATCTTAGGTTAGTTGCCCCCACATGACCATTGAGATCTCCCCCTATGAGGAGTTTCTCGGTTATCGGTACACTACTAACCATATCCTCCAAGTCCTCCCAAAATTGCCTCTTAGCACTCATGTTGAGCCCAACTTGTGGGGCATAAGCACTAATGACGTTCAAGGCAATGTCCCCAATTACTATCTTGATTAAGATGATCCTATCCCCTCGTCTTCGAACATCCACTACTCCATCCTTAAGACTCTTATCTATTAGAACACCTACGCCATTCCTAGTCCCAGCCGAACCAGAATACCAAAGCTTGAAACCGGTATTCTCGATTTCTCTCGCCTTTTGACCCGCCCATCTAGTCTCTTGTACACAAAGGATATTTACTTGTCTCCTATGGCAACATCTACTAACTCACATAGCTTCCCCGTCAAGGATCCTACATTCCAACTACCCACCCGAAATCTATGTTCCTCGGCTAGCTTCCTTACGCTTTGCACCCGTCGAGTAAGATGCAAAGACCCTTGCTCACTTATCACTACATCCGGGCGATGATGTAGCGCGCCACTAAGGCGGTGGCGATCCGACCCTTGCTCATTTAACACCATATCCGGGTTCCGATATGACGCGCCACTAAGGCGGTGGCGATCCGGCCCTTGCCCACTTAACACCATACCCGGGTTCCGATATGGCGCGTTGCTAAGAGGGTTACGCCCCCAACGAATTTCTATTGGGTTTCATTTCCATGAGAATGGCTAAGTGTAAGTTGTTGGCTCGCCAAGCCTATCACAACCCCCTCCTCCTTTACCCGGGCTTGGGACCGGCTATGTCATTACAACATAGGCGGAGTTGAACCTACTGTGGGGGTTCTACTATAGCCACTACGCTAAGACCTTGGATTTAGGTTCTGGATTATTGAGGATTCTTGTTGTAGGACAAATTATATAACTGTATATTAGTAATGGAGTAAAGAACATTAGGCCATGAAAAGAAAACATTCTGCTTGAACTTATTTACAGTTTGGCTTTACAGAATAACATTTTGCACAGTGGCGACTAGTGTCATTACAAAGCTAATTTGCTTGAATTCTCATGCTGCCTTTTTGATCAAATATTGTATGAAATCAAAGATGACCGAAATGCTAAAGTCGATACTGCCTCCGTTTCAGATAGGTTGTCATTCTGGGACAGAAGGCTGTCAAGATTCTTAGCCAGAATGTCAAGATTTTTGAAACAGAGGTGACTCACTATTTGTTTTCTGCTACTGGTGGCTGCAGTTCCAGCAGAGTGGACTAGGACACCACAATGTACTGTTCTTGGTGCCTTGACTAAACCTAGTGATGAGGCTGTGTTGAAGGTAAAATTTTTAGTTGTGCATTTTATTTGATACATATGCACAGTGGGGTTAGGACTGATGTTTTATATTGTGCCTTATTGAATTGTGCAGAAGCTTTCCACTAGGTGGCAAAAGATATTTGGCGAAGAGATAGATCACAATCTTTTGTATTTATTGTCCATTGAGCAGATCTTGCACATGGAAGATTTCAATGAAGTAGGGCACATAAGCTCTTAATCTAATATTATCAGTTATGCAGTTCATTTTCCGTTCTTGTGCGATCATTTGAGTATGACTTCACACAGTTTTAACAACAACAACCAAACAGTTTTAATGTTTTATTATTCTTTAAAGCAAGGGTTGTGATTTCTTGATTTCCTATCTTCCACCCCCACTCTCTTTTTTTAAGGTTCCATCCATACTCTCATTTTCCTTCATTTGAGGACATAATGAAACAAGGACTTGTGGTTGACCTGGATGCAGTTGTTGCTATGTACTGAGCACCCTAAACCCCACATAGTATTCAACGACACTTTGTGGCCAAATTTAAATTTCACACTATATACTGTTTGGGGAAGGCTGCCTAGAAATTCCCTTCCCCAGACCCACAATGTGTGGGAGCTTTCAGCACAATGTGATTTTTTTGCAAATATGTATGCACTACTACATATATCTTTTTTTACTATTTGTTAAAAGTGGGTTAGAAGGATAAATAATGTTCTAAACAAGTGACCACAATGGTTTGTTGTAATGCCCCTGAACTAACTGGTACTCCATAAGTGTGATAGACTCATTATGCATGCCAAAGTGCCTGGTGTTTTTATTTTTAATACACTGTAACAATGTGCTTTCAGTCTTTCCATTATAACCTGAAAGTAACTAGCTTTATTTGATGCTGAAGATTCACTGAACAATGGAATGCACGGCTGAATAATTCTGTCCATGCAGGATGGCATGTGGGTTGTTCCATCAGAATACACCAGTGCAAAACCTGATCCTCTTCGTAATTTTGCTGAAAGTATTGTAGATAAAATGGATAACAAACATGCTGAAGATGTAAATAGGATATCCAACATATTTGTCGAATCAGACTTTCAGGTACTGATCCCAATACTGTCATTTCTACTGCTTAATTTCTTGCAAGATAGCTATTTGCTCCTCGCTATATGCTTAATCCAGCGTTTTTGAGGCGTCGCCTAGGCGTCCAGTCGGTGGCGCGCGGACGCCAGGGCGGCTCGCCTCGCCTGGTCGGGCGGCGCCGCCGCCTCCGCCCGCCGCCGGCGACCCCTCCGCCCGCAGCCACCTCACCTGCACCCCCTCCGCCTGCCGCCACCTCGCCTGGCGCCCCCTCCGCCTGCTGCCACCTCGCCTGGCGCCGCCGTAGGTGCCGCCGCCGCCGCCGCTGTCCACCCCGTCGCCTCACAGTCACAGTGCCGCCGCCGCTGGGAGTGGAGAAAAGAGGGAGAGAGGGTGAGGAGAAAACTAGGGTAGGGTTTATTTATATACCCAAGTGAAAATGGGGACCGTCGGATGAGATGCGACGGTCCACAATAGTTGGGCCGTGAGGCTCACCCGCCCGCCCTGCCTCCTCCCCCCGCCCGCGATTGTGTGATATCCTAGCTCCCGGCTTAATAGGATCGATAGAGTACTCATACCACCAAGGTATACCTTCTTTTCTAGAAGCCCACCTGCAAAGGACTCCTGAGTTAAGTGTGCTTGGCCCGGAGGAATTTGGGGATGGGTGACCGACCGGGAAGTTTTCCCGGGTGCGCGCGAGTGAGGACAAAGTGCGCAGAAAAGACGAGTGGCGGTATGTGGGGACAGTCTATGATCCTAGAGAGCCATCACAAATGGTATCAGAGCCGACCCTCATAGTTTCACGGGTGCGTACGGGTCAGTGACAAGAATACGGTAGCGTACGGGTCAGGGACGCAGGTACGTACGCATGACACGTGGGTCCTCTGTGTGGGACACGATATGGTACGTATGCTGCTAACCGGACGTACGGTATGCGTATGCCAGTACTGAACGTACGGACGTGGCTAAGAGGGGACGTTCCTGTCTTGGCATTGACCGACGAGGATGTCGGTCTTCTAAGGGGGGTGGATTGTGTGATATCCTGGCTCCCGGCTTAATAGGATTGATAGAGTACTCATACCACCAAGGTATACCTTCTTTTCTAGAAGCCCACCTGCAAAGGACTCCCGGGTTAAGTGTGCTTGGCCCGGAGGAATTTGGGGATGGGTGACCGACTGGGAAGTTTTCCCGGGTGCGCACAAATGAGGACAAAGTGCGCAGAAAAGACGAGTGGCGGTATGTGGGGACAGTCTATGATCCTAGCGAGCCATCACACCCTGCCGCCGCCCGTCCGCCCTGCCTCCTCCGCCTCCTAACCGGCCTCCCGCCTCCTCCGCCGCCTAGCTGGCCGCCCGCCTCCCCTCCTCGCCTGGCGCTCGCCTAGGCGACCGCCTAGGCGCCTAGGCGTCCAGGCGTGGATTCACAACCCTGGCTTAATCAAACCAATGAAGTACACTTTTCTTTTGCATGTTTAAATTACACCTCTTTGTTAGTAGAATATCAATAGTAGGTAAATGAGGATAATAGATGATAGGGCATTTTTTTAGCATCTTTTGTGGAATATTTGATGTCAAGGAATGGAATGTTTATCTTTCTAGATCCTAGCTTTTATGCTGATGTGGCCATGTGGAACCTACTGGTTGAAGCAGGAGGTTGGATGGCTGGCTGTAATCTGCACTCTACAGTAATCAGTGGAATATTCTTATGTTGATGTTTCTTTTCAAGGCGTGATTGGAATTTGGATAGGGACTAGGATCCAAAAAATTGGAACTATTTTTTGAAAAAAAAATGCATAGATTAGACCTACTTTTCTACCTAGGGGGTCTTAGTTCATGTTTGCGCCAATGGAATTCATATTGTCCTGTGGTAACAGGTGGCAGATGTGAAGATGATATGGGTTAACCGGCTAGGTTTTGACCTGCATGTTCATTCTGGGGAAGGCAGCTTTGCTGTTCGGATCCCTTTTTCAAGGGAGGTCTCTGATGAAAAGGGATTTAAATCGTCGTTCAACATGATGGCTCATCATGCGTGGGAGGTAGAGAAGTGCTATTCCAGTCCAGAGTTTGAGAAGGTACAATTTTTGAAGAAGGTCAGATAGGCAGTTTGAGTTCTATGTCCATGGTCAATCATTTTTTGCCCTTCAGATGTGTAGTACGACATTGTGTTCCTCTTAACAAGTACCATATGTAGTGTACGTCCAATTTTTCTACAACATGTATATTGAATGAATTTGACATCATGGACTATTCATTTATTGACAAATTTCGGCCGCATGGTTTGCAAGAATAACTCTGGACCATGAGGTGAGAGCTAAGTAAGCCATGCCCTATAAAGAGTTTATTACTAGTTAACAGCGTGTCCTCTTGTTCTGAACACTGGCTTTAAGATGTCAAGTCCTTGCATATTTCACTACATTAGTTACTCTTTTTCTTTTATGTTACTGTCATAAACAATGTGTGAGAGCTTTCAACAATGGTACGACTTTTTTCTTTTACTGTCATTCATATATATAAAAATCTGTGGCTATACGTTTGCTCGTGACAATTCACTGGAGCAGAGCCGCAGCGCACGGCTTGCAAGAATACTTTCATAATCAATTGCCAGTCGCCAAAATAAGCTTCTTGCAACATATATTTGTGATCTTTTTATGGCCACTAAGTATCGGTATACCTTATTCTAATTGTGAAGCTCACCTCCTTTTAATCCGGTACACCATGTTGCTTCCCTGTATGGGCATGTGTTTCTCAGTTGTCATTGTCATACGATGTGGATGGTGTATTTTCTTTCATTCATTTCTTACATGTGCAATAAACATGTGGGTTAGAGCTTGGAGGGTATGATTGGAGAGAGGCCAACGAGTTGTCATGTGGAAGTAAGTTATATAACTGTAACTCCCATTCTGACTAGGACATTTGGACCTGCCCTGATGATTGCACCAGGATCTCGATGAAGCTGCACGTGACGACGTGAGTACATCAGATGTTAGCATGACCACATCAGATGTTAGCATGTTCACGCCCCTCCACACACACACGCGCGCACACACACACAACAACAACAACACTCCAAACACACACTCAAAACTGAAAGTGAAACCGACACGCCACGAATTTTTACATGTGAACGACCAGCTGCGTAAGGGACTGCAGCAACAGCTGACAGAGCTGTGACGCTCCAGCCATACACCAAGACGCACACTTGTCGCCCCGCCGCTTGTAGAACGCCGACGATGCTAGGTTGCGCACCACTAAACGCACGATCATTTCGGTGCTTCACCGACTCCCACGCGACTAAAACGACGAGAGGATTGAGCCCGTTGCGTCTCTTCGAACTGATTTCAGATCCTGACACCACCAGCTTGAGAAAATGAGAACCTCCTGGCTGTAGGCTGTGGTGTGGTGCTGATTAGTCCCAAACGTTCGCTCAGACTTGCCGTGAGAACACACGAGTGAGCATGTTCTCATCAGCTTTGGTCGCAGAAACGGTAGGGTGCGCCATGCTAAGCTATTCACGCTGTAAAATCATCTCCTGGACTTGTCAGAAAATGTGATTGCCCATCCATCTCGTCCGGTGAACTAAGAAAAGAGGGGGTGGTCCCTGGTTCTTTAGAGCCGAGCCGGCCTTCTTCCGGGTGGAAAGAACAATAAATCTATGTGCTGATTATTTTTTTTAAAGAGCGTCCCTTGCACGTTTCATGTTGAGTCTATGTGCTGATTATATCTTACGGAAAACTGTTCTGTCAGAACCAATGCTTGAGCCAACCATCACGCACAAGTCTACCGAAAGTGAAAGTAAAAAAAAAAAGCCTACCAAAGTAATCCGATTGGCGAAATGCAGTGTCGGAGCTGGTCCCGGGAGTCCCAGCTGACAGCCACCTATACAGTGGAATCATCCTATACTTCCACGATGACATATTCCACGGCCGCCTTAGTTTGACAGTCCCTGAAAACGACGCATGCTTTCGGTGGTGGCCCATCGAATTGCATTGTTTTCTCCCTACCAGCAATCACCAAAAAGCCTTCGTTCCCGGACAAAAAAATCAGAGGCTAAAGTCCACAGATATTTTTACATGTCCTTTTAGCTCATACCATACCCAATTCAGTGTGATAAGTCGAAGTTATTTATAAGTTGTTAATGCACATGCTGTGCTATTTCTTTCTAGCAACAAGTACTAGATACAACGATAGTAATTTCATCAAATATGAGCAACCCGTTCAAAGAATGTAATTTGTGACGAAACTGCAAAAAAATTTCTTTGTTTTTGATCAAATGTTTGCTTCGTCTCCATTGGGCAGCTTGATGTACCGGTGACCGGCCATGATCTCCTCCTCTTCCTCCTTGCTCTCTCTGCACTCCAAGTAGTATGCCGTGACGGCGGCCACGGAGAACACCTCCACGGCGCCCAGCAGCAGCACGTAGGCGACGCCGGCGGCCACCCCGCCTGCCGCGCTGCGCGGCCACCAGCGCACGGCGAGCGTGTACACGGGCGAGACGGCGGCGCCGAGCGCGCACGTGGCCACGACGTACAGCGCGGCCTGCGCGCCCCTGCCCCGCATCAGCCGCCACGCGCGGGCCACCGCGCCCGCGCCGCGCCGCCCGGGCTCGGCCGCGGAGACCACGACCGCCACAACGCAGACGACGGTGAGGTAGACGAGGAAGAGCGACGCGAGGAGGACCAGAAGCGCGTCCAGGAAGAGGAGCAGGAGGGAGTGGTCGAGGAGGACGATCATGAGAAGCGCCATGGCGGCGGCGGCGGCGGCGCAGGCTAGCTCGAGCACGTACCCGAACGCGACAGTCAGCACGGGGCCCCACACGTTGCCCTTCGCCTTCCCCAGCGCCGCCGCGGCCACCGTAAAGGTGGTGGTGGCGCGGCGCTCGGAGAAGGCGGCGACGGCGGCGAACACCGTGGCGATCTTGATCGCGGACCCGGCGACTACGGCGGCGAGGAGGCACGCGCCGGAGGCGAGCAGGAGCCGCCGGACGTCGGCTTCGAGCTTCCGGACGAGGTCCCGGTACGCGGCGCTGGCCGGGTCGGCGCGGCTGATGCCGTCCGCGTCGACGAGCACCGCGGCAGCGAGCGGCTGCACGGCGAGGGCGTTGCCGAAGAGCAGCGCGGCGGCGAGGCCCGCGTTGACGACGAGGAGCGGCAGAAAAACGCCCCGGTTCCGCGCCGGGAGGGTGGCGCCGTGGCCGAGGAAGGCGAAGAAGCCTGGCGGCTGCCATCGCCCGGCCGCGTCGTCCATGGCTGGCTTCGATGGTCCGAGGTTCGAAGCTTTCGCAGGGAGGAGAAGAGAGGGAGGCCGGCGATGGAGCTGCGTCGTGCGGTCGTGGTGTGGAATGCAGCGGCTAGATTATAAGCGCGGCTTTTGACTTTGGACCGGGAATGGAGCACAAGCAGCAGCATGTTGGAGAGTACTTGGACGGAAGGTTCTTTGGATGGAGTGCATTGGACGGCACATGGCTTCTCCTCCGTGATGCAAACCCCCCCCCCCCCCCCCCATGGTTATCGCCATTGTTTTTTATGTAAGCAATTTATTGCTTGAAAATTACTCTATTTAGAATTATTATCATTAGAACAATCATTTTAGTTTAATTTAAATTAGATTTGTTATCAAAACTATCGGTACCTTGCAGACCGAGTACCCCTGCGTGGAGGCTTGAAGAGGCTCTAGACCCCGCTTCTGTGTTGAGGCGGGCTCTAGCGCTGCCACGTGTCCTCGGACTCCGGGCCGGACCTTCCTGCTGAGGAGAGCTCCGGAGCTGCTACGTGTCCTTGGCCTCGGACCTAGCCTCTCCGCTGAGGCGAGATCTGGCGCTGCCACGTGTCCCGGGGCATCGAGCCGGACCTCCCCGCTGAGGAGGGCTCCAGAGCTGCTAGGTGTCCTTGGCCCCGGACCTGACCTCCCTGCTGAGACGAGGTCCGGCGCTACCACGTGTCCCTGGGCTCCGGGCCAGACCTTCCCGCTGAGGAGGGCTCCGGAGATGCCACGTGCCCTTGGCCCCGGCCTGGCCTCCCCGCTGAGGCGAGGTTTAGCGCTGCCGCGTGTCCTAGGGCTCCGGGCCTACCCTCCCCGTTGAGGAGGGCTCCGGAGCTACCACGTGTCCCACGATCCGCCATGGGCCATGGGCCTCAAAAGTCAAGGAAGACGTGCACAGTCCAGCCACGAATTCAAGACTTGCGCATTCCCCAGAAGCATGGCGTGCAGAGCACGCCTCCACCCACTCCTAACATTCATTATAGTGACAAGACAGGGCGGTACGGCGTGAAAATGACATAGTGCTGCACAGCTGACCGAGTAGGACGCGGCGACAAGACGGAGCCTTCTCCCACCATCATCAACCGCTACTCGGACAGAGATGCCCAGCGTATCAGGCGGCGCGCCTTAACTCCTTCGACAGCGAGCACTACAAGTAGCTATAAATACCCTAGTTCGTGAATAGGGTACGGACAACCACGGGGCCACCTGTCAGGCCCCGAGCCACAGTGTAACTGTCCGGCCTTCAGACATAAAAGGACATGGCAGCCTCGTAGAGTGGGGATTTGACTCCAATCGACCCTCAGACTCTCACACTCGTAAGCTCAAGTAAGCCAACACACACTCCCTTGGACATAGGGTTTTACGCTCCGGCGGCCCGAACCACGTAAATCCTTGTGTTCATCCCCATTCTTCAAGCTTGATTGATCTAGGGACGTTAGCCCCTCCAAAAAACGAACCTGCGCGGACTGCTCCAGTAGCGGTACCTGAGGAACTGTCGCAGGTTACACTTCAACATTTGGATTGCCAGGTAGGGGGCTTTTACGCTCTCTAGACTACCGAGCATCGCCACCATGGTGAACATCCAGTTCATCGCTGGATCCTCTCGCTCCACTCGCCGTCGTCTCCAGGGGAGGGAGGAGGAGGCCACTTCCTGCTCCATAGCGGGTAGATCTGGCCGAGCAGACGACAAGACAGTCGCCGTTCGCAAGGTAGCCCCTGCTGCTACTGCATGGCGGTCATATGCCGCCATGGCGGACACCACGCCGCCAGTTGCAAGCCCGGAGAGCGTGCTAGCCTTAGCGCACTCTTCTCCACAACCCTCCGGGCGAGGGTGAACCCCGAGAGGCGGCAGAGCAGTGGCGCAACGACGTAGACCACCTCATCATCACCGCCATGAATACACCCGCCTACAAAAAGAAGTGGACCGATTCGTCGCAGGCGTAGTCGCATATGCCGACGATGGCCCGTAAGACGGCAGTGGCGTGCGTGGCGACCATGGCAAGGCAGGCCACAGCCGACCTCAGGGTCGAGCTGGACCGCCACCGCGTGAGTGAAAATGGCCGCGTAACCATCGAGCGATGGGTGAGAGACGTCGCAACCTCGAGGGCGAGGATGGCACCCCGAGTGCCGTACCAGCGAGACGCGCTGCGTAGACCCCTGCTTCTCCAATAGCAAGCGGGGGCTACATGGCACTCACCCCACATCTTCGCATGGTGGTCTGGCCACCCAAGTTCCGGCCCCACTTACCGGAGAAGTACGATGGGACTGTCAACCCCGTGTGAGTTCCTACAGATCTACTCCACCTCTATCTTAGCTGCAGGAGAGAATGAGGCCGTCATAGCCAACTACTTCCCGGTGGCCCTGACTGGCACTGCACGGTCATGGGTCATGAATCTTCCCCAGGCTCCATATCCTCCTAGGAAGAGTTGTGCTGGCGGTTCACAGCTAACTTCGGAAGTTCCTACACACGCCCTGGCACCGAGATCGACATCCACGCCGTGCGTCAACGCGAGCAGAAGCGGCAGTGCCAAGACGGAGCGCCCTCCCGCTAGCGGGAGGGCAAGCAGAAGGCTGACTCTAAGTTCAGCATGGAGCAAGAGATTGAGTACCAGAACGCCAAGTGGGCATTGAAGGCCGTCTATGCCACTCGGACTCCGACTCCAGTGCCGACGACGAGCGTCACAAGATGCTCCACGTGATGTACGGGGTCTCCTAGGACATCATGTCCCGGCGTGCCATCAAGACCCTGCAACGGGCAGTGGCAGCGGCTGCTCCTGCCCCCGGTCCAGCACCCCACCATGAGTGGATGGAGACAACAATCAGCATCAACGCCTCCGAGTGCCCCAAGAACATGGCGGGTGTCGGGAAGCTTCCACTCCTCATCGCCCCCACCATCGCCAACATGAAGCTCTACAACATGTTGATCGATGGTGGGGCGTCCCTCAGCGTCATCAGCCTTGCAGCTTTCAAGAAGCTACAGATGCCCATGTCCAAGCTCACTCCTCGCGTCCATTCTCGGGGGTGGGGGGACCCTATCTTTCCGTGCAGTAGCATCTCCCTCCCGGTGAATTCTGGGACGCCAGAGAACTAGCGCACGGAGAGTATCGTCTTCATCGCTGCGGAGGTGAGACTCCCCTTCAACATCATCATCGGCAGGCCATCCATGTACCGATTCATGGCTGTAGCCCACTACGGCTACCTGGTCCTGAAGATGCCGACACCAAGCGACTTCCTCAAGATCCGCAGAGACTGCTCTGCTACCGTATTAGCACTGAAGAAGCTCTGGGCGTTGGCAGTGGCGCAGGAGGATGCTTCTGGCTATGGTGAAGCTAGCCGCCCGCCTCCAAGCGAGCGCCAGCGAGTGTCGACATCTGCATCCCGCATGCAGCCCTCTGACGGTGGGGACATCCCTATCAAAGTCGTCCAGATAGGCTCGGACGCCGCCCAGACGAGGGCGGCGCCATGGCTGAGGAAGGCGAAGAAGACTGGCAGCTGCCATATCCCGGCCGCGTCATCCATGGCTGGCTTTGATGGTCGAGGTTCGAAGCTTTCGCAGGGAGGAGAAGAGAGGGAGGCCGGCGATGGAGCTGCGTCGTGCGACAGTGGTGTGGAATGCAGCGGCGAGTTTATAAGTGTGGCTTTTGACTTTGGACCGGGAATGGAGCACAAGCAGCAGCATGTTGGAGAGTACATGGACAGAAGGTTCTTTGGATGGA
This sequence comes from Neostapfia colusana, assembly GCA_030760725.1. Taxonomy (NCBI): domain Eukaryota; kingdom Viridiplantae; phylum Streptophyta; class Magnoliopsida; order Poales; family Poaceae; genus Neostapfia; species Neostapfia colusana. Next base: position 12,704,292 of record JASWHV010000012.1, on the reverse strand, counting down.
GTGCATTGTACGGCACACTGCTTCTCCTCCGTGATGCAACCACCCCCGATCATGGTTATCGCCATTGTTTTTTATGTAAGCAATGTATTGCTTGAAGATTACTCTATTTTGAATTATTATTGTCGGTATCCTGCGAATCGGGTACCCCCACGTAGTGGATAAAAAGCACCTGGGCCCCGCCTTACCGGCTTAGGCGGGCCCTAGTGTAGGCCACGCGCTCTGGGCCCCGTGGGCTGTCCCAGGTTTTCCACGTGTCTTGAGGCCCTGAGCCTAAAGACCGACCGAGGGTGGCTCGGGAGCCGTCACGTGTCCAGTGGTGCCGGACCCCATCTTCCACCAAGGAGGGCTCCGACGCTATCACGTACCCGGAACCTCCAAGCCACACCCCCCTCCAGAGAGGGCACCGGAGGTGCCACGTGTCCTGCAGCTCCGGATCCGACCTCCAGCATGGGAGGGCTCCGGTGCTGTCACGTAGGCAATGACTCCGGGTGTACCTCCCCCCCGGGCAAGGCCCCGAATGTGCCACGTTTCCAGCAGCTCTAGATCCGACTTCCAGCATGGGAGGGTTCTGGTGCTGCCACGTGCCCATGATGAAATCCTTACAACCTTTCATGCCCTGTCGGGGGAGAATTTCCCTGTTTTATTTTCGGGGTTCAAAGAACCGAGCTGGCCAAAAATCCAAAATTCGTGGTGATCGGTCCACCACCGCGTATGCCAAACTACCCACATGTTCTGCACGTCCCCACGGCCACTTAGGATAAAAAATCATCAGAAACCGTCGAGTTTTGGCGCTGCTATTCGAGTTTTTCGAGTCACCGCCGCTAGGTGACCTAGGTCTACATTGAACTCCCATCTACGTCCGTTTTCACAGTGGTCTAGCGCCATGACCATGCTTAGAAGGTCACCACGGAGCTGTAGGGCTGAGAGTTGCTCAGAATGAGCCTCTGTAGGGGCCGGGCTACGTTGCCGGAGTTGATCCGTAGCGGCGGCTCGTCGCCGACCGGTTTCCGGCCACCTAGAGCATCGGCCGACCCCGGGGATAAGTTCCTCGTGTCCTAAAATGTAGAGGCGGCGAGCTGTAGCCCCAGCGGAGGCGGGGAAAGCCCTTCCGGCCGACCTCACCGGAGATCGCCGCCGCCGAGCTCAGGCGCGCGCGGGGAAGAAGAAAGGCACGGGTGGGGCCCACATGCAGGGTTTAAACATTTCTTGAATTTCAGAATTTGGTTCAAACTTCAACTAGCCATAACTTTTTCTAGGGAGCTCCAAATTAAGTGAACCGAATTTTGTTGGATTCCGATTTTCGAGTACTTTCCATCAAAACAAGTTTAAGCTCATGAAACTTATTATTTTTCTAGAATTAATTCCCTAAAATTTAAAATGTTAGGAATTTTATCTGGAGAATTCTTTTATGGAAAATTCTGAAATTTGGCTGGGATGTTCAATTGAAAATCCTTGAGTCACAGGAAAAATGTCAGATCCATCCAAGTTCATTCAGTCCCCCTAATGGTGTGATTAAGTGAACTGCCCTGGGAAAATGAAAAAATATACAGAACCATTTTTCAGATTTTCTCAAATCTTGTTTAGGGCATAACTTCCTATAGGATTCTTAAAATGACATGAAACCAATTCCATTAGAACCATCTCAAGCTCTAATTTCCAGAAAGTAATGGGTTGAGCCATGAAAATCCCTGGAAATCCATAGAAGCTCTAGTAATGACCAAATAGACTTTTATTTGTACAGAGCTCAAATGAACTTTTTTGCAGATGAAACTTGGTCAAGTCTCGGGTTAGGATCCTACCAAGACACCATAAAAATTTCAGAGCCAAAGGGGAGGGCTAGCTAGAGTTATGGTAGTTGCATATTCAGTTCCAAACATTGCATTTAAATTGACATATTGTTAATTGCTTACGTGTAGTCGCTGAAGGCGAGGAGACCCCGGAAGTGTTGGACTTCCTACTTCCGGACGAGACCCTAACCACTGTCCAGCAGCAACAAGGCAAGCCCCGGTTTGCATTTAACAAGTTTACAAAGTTTTGCTTTATATACACATAGCTTGAGGTATTTATGTGCATTAGGTGTAGGATGGATGAAACCCCAAGTGCATAACCAGATTATTCCTACAAGAGTGAGGGTAGTGTCTAAGTCCTCGAGTAGTCGGGCTGTGCTTAATGTTTATAGAACTTCGGTACAAGTCGAGTAGTTGGAATCTACTCGCGAGTATAGGCGTCGGGACACACGGGATTGGTTCGAGTGATGTGAGATCACTTTAGTAAGAAAATGAGACTAGGCAGGGGCTAGGGCGCAGCAAGAGGAAGTCTTGTGGGCGAAGCCCTGTCCGTGTCGATTGAGGACCGATCCGTGTGCGGCCCCGCTGAACAAATTTTGAACATACCGAAGGCATATCGGATATATGGGCCTCGATAGACCGATGTAACCTATACCTCCGGGTGTCGAGGCATAACGCACCAATTTATAGGTGTAGGTTGAGGGAAGCAAGGTGGAAATCTGCTAACGGGCATAGAGAGATGCTCCGTGTAGGGAACCTCCTGTCCGTTTGGGTGCGACCGGTTTGATGTTTGGGCTGTTTGGTGAAAGGTTGTCCTGTACGACATCGAGTGAGCGTGCTGTGCAGCTCCACAGGTGGGGGTACGTGACATGCTCTTCGGGTATCCCTGCAGGTGTATATCGAGTCAATTCACCGTCCCTCACGGTGATGAGTACCGTTTGTTCACTAAGTCGTGACGTAGATAAATTATGGAATATTGTGATTCAATTCTGCTGCTATGTATAAATTGTATTGCTACATGTGTGCCACCAAATATTGCTCACTAAATTTCAGATTCATATACCGTTAAATTATGGCTAAAAGAGGAATTAAGGATGAACTTGTAGGCCTGTACTTTGCTGCAATGTGCCATCCCATGGTGGTTATGAACTGCATGTAGAGTTTCATGTTTAGTTGAGTCGGTTAAGACTTGCTGAGCCATCGTGCTCACGGTTGCTGCTATTGAGTGTTTGCAGGTGAGTACTACCCCACGGACTCGGGGTACGAGTTCACCGGCGAGGGTTACCCTCCATCGGGGACCACGGCTGAGTGGGAGCCATACACGCCGCGCTGAGCTGAGGAGTGGTGCTAGTGTGGGTTGTCCATAGGGCTGGACAAACGACTTTTGCTAGTTAGGTGGGCGTGAGTTGTAAAAGTTAGCTTCCACACGTATAAACTCTGTACTTAGTTGTAAACTGAAGGTTTATACTAATTTGTACATATTCAGTTGTTTTCTATGTAATACAATGTTTTCTTTATGATGTGTGCTGTCAGGTGTCGCATCGTGCGGCACCACCCTCTGAGATCCTAGATGTACGGATTCCGGTCCGTCACAGGCTGGCATTAGAGCTGCTTATTAGGGGATAGCACACTAAATAAGGACAGTATTACGGGAAAACTTAGGATTACGGTGAAGAATCGCTAGGATGCCCAAATAAGGACTATATTAGTATAGTTACTTAAAGTGGCATGACGAACATATGTGTTATAATTCTGAATTTTGATTATGTAACGACGCACCTAAGCTCAGGTAAGAATGGTAAGGAACGCCACCGAAAGCGGTTCAATTTTGGTTAGTTCCCCTGACGAGGAATGTGGTTCAGGGATAGGTCTCACAGCTTGGTGTGAGACGTTAATATGAAACTCTTAGACTCTACATGTTCCTGAGTTCATATGAAATGCTGGTCCCTGGTGTGCATTAGGCAAGAAAGTGGAAACCCCATCTTGTGGTCGGTAACACGATAGTGTGTTCTTCTGGAAATAGCCTAGGAGGACATACGCAACGCTTGCCATCGGCGTGCCCTGCAGGGCAGTAGGTGGTATCTGTTGGGTTGATAAAATTCCCAACCGTGACGACCCGTTCACGCTCTACTCGGGTTCCTCGTCGTGTGGTGTGGAAACACGATCACGTACCCTAGACGTGGCTTAACTCAAGGACGGCCCTATGGCAATGATACGGGCGTATGTATTTACTTTCAAATATGGACCTGCCCGAAATGATAACAACCTTTGAGTGCATCACTATTGAGTGTTCTTCTGCAGGTACTAACCACATATGTATCCCGTGTAGTACTCGTGTGCGAGAGACCGTTTAGTGCCACAATTGCGACGTACATGCCGGTATAATCCGGTTAGGATTTTCCTTTTTGTAAGGAACGTAGTACCGACATGTAATAGGAATTTGCATTAAAGATAATGGTAACAAGGAACTAAAATAACCAAGTTTCAATATTTAGGACTCTGGTTGGGTAGGAAAATTTAACAAGTGAGGTAAAGGAGGAGGGGGTTGTGATAGGCTTGGCGAGCCAACAACTTACACTTAGCCATTCTCATGGAAATGAAACCCAATAGAAATTCGTTGGGGCGTAACCCTCTTAGCGACGCGCCATATCGGAACCCGGGTATGGTGTTAAGTGGGCAAGGGCCGGGTCGCCACCGCCTTAGTGGCGCGCCATATCGGAACCCGGATATGGTGTTAAATGAGCAAGGGCCGGATCGCCACCACCTTAGTGGCGCGCTACATCATCGCCCGGATGTAGTGATAAGTGAGCAAGGGTCTTTGCATCTTACTCGACGGGTGCAAAGCGTAAGGAAGCTAGCCGAGGAACATAGATTTCAGGTGGGTAGTTGGAATGTAGGATCCTTGACGGGGAAGCTACGTGAGTTAATAGATGTTGCCATTAGGAGACGAGTAAATATCCTTTGTGTACAAGAGACTAGATGGGCGGGTCAAAAGGCGAGAGAAGTCGAGAATACCGGTTTCAAGCTTTGGTATTCTGGTTCGGCTGGGACTAGGAATGGCGTAGGTGTTCTAATAGATAAGAGTCTTAAGGATGGAGTAGTGGATGTTCGAAGACGAGGGGATAGGATCATCTTAATCAAGATAGTAATTGGGGACATTGTCTTGAACGTCGTTAGTGCTTATGCCCCACAAGTTGGGCTCAACATGAGTGCTAAGAGGCAATTTTGGGAGGACTTGGAGGATATGGTTAGCAGTGTACCGATAACCGAGAAACTGCTCATAGGGGGAGATCTCAATGGTCATGTGGGTGCAACTAATCTAGGATTTGAGGGAGTACATGGAGGTTTTGGATGCGGCGATAGAAATCAAGAGGGTAAGGACATCCTAGACTTTGCCGTAGCCTATGATCTGTTGATAGCTAACACCCTCTTTAGGAAGAGGCAATCTCACCTAGTGACCTTTAGTAGTGCCCAACACTCTAGTCAGATTGACTTTGTCCTCACTAGGAGAAAGGATAGACGGGAGTGTCTAGATTGTAAGGTGATCCCGGGGGAGTGTGTTGTGACACAACATAAGCTTGTGGTAGCTGACTTTCGCTTCCATACATGCTCTTTGCGGGACAAAGGTGTCAAAATCACAAGAACAAAGTGGTGGAAGTTGAAGGGAGAATCACAAGAATCCTTTAAAAATAGGGTGATCACAGAAGGACCCTGGGCAGAAAATGGAGATGCAGATAGTATGTGGATGAAGATGGCAACTTGCATTAGGAAGGTAGATAGTGAGGTGTTCGGTGTGACAAAGGGAAAGAAACTTGTAGATAAAGACACTTGGTGGTGGAATGAGGATGTACAAAAGTCCATTAAGGAGAAGAAGGAGTGCTACAAGAGTTGGCATAATGATAGAAGCGCAAGCAACATGCTTAAGTACAAAGAGGCTAAGAAGAATGCAAAGCGGGCTGTGAGTAAGGCAAGAGGACAGGCCTATGATAAGTTATATGAGAGACTAGAGACAAAATAAGGTGAAAAGGACATATACAAGATAGCAAAAATCCGCGAGAGAAAATGAGGGATCTCAATCAAGTTAAAGGCATCAAAGATGAGACTGACCGCATTCTAGTGAAGGATGAAGAGATTAAGAATAGATGGCGTGATTACTTTAATGGGCTATTCAATGATGGGAATGGGAGCACTATGGTTGAGTTGGATGACTCCTTTGATGACTCCAACAGGTGGTTCGTGCGGAGGATACAAGAGTTTGAGGTTAAGGAGGCCTTAAAAAGGATGAAAGGAGGAAAGGCCCTCGGCCCTGACGATGTCCCTATTGAGGTGTGGAGATGTCTTGGGGACGTGGCAATAGTATGGCTCACAAAGCTATTCAACCACATTTTTCGGTCAAACAAGATGCCTGAAGAATGGAGGAAAAGTATATTAGTACCTATCTTCAAAAATAAAGGAGATATTCAAAGTTGTACTAATTATCGAGGCATTAAGCTTATGAGTCATACTATGAAGCTTTGGGAGAGAGTGATTGAACACCGCCTGAGGAAAGTGACCAATGTCACTAAAAACCAGTTTGGTTTTATGCCTGGGAGGTCTACAATGGAGGCGATTTTCTTGCTTCGTCAGCTTATGGAGAGATATAGGGAGCAGAAGAAGGACTTGCATATAGTGTTCATCGACTTGGAGAAGGCGTACGACAAGATACCAAGGCCAGTCATGTGGTGGGCACTAGAGAAACATAAAGTGCCAACAAAGTACATTACCCTTATCAAGGATATGTACAATAATGTTAGGACAAGTGTGCGCGTAAGTGATAGTGAGACTGATGCATTTCCTATCACGGTAGGACTACATCAAGGATCAGCTTTGAGCCCATACATCTTTTCCTTGGTGATGGATGAGGTGTCGAAGGATATACAAGGGGATATCCCTTGGTGCATGCTCTTTTCTGATGATGTAGTGCTGGTAGATGGAACTAGAGATGGTGTTGATAAGAAATTAGAGTTATGGAGACAAACCTTAGAGTCTAAGGGGTTTAGACTTAGTAGGACCAAAACCGAGTATATGAGGTGTGACTTTAGTGGTGTTGGTCGTGAAGAGGGAAATGTTAGTCTACAAGGACAAATAGTACCTAGAAGGGACTCTTTCCGATACTTAGGATCAATGTTACAAAGCAATGGCGATATTGATGAGGATGTTTGCCACAGGATCAAGGTAGGGTGGATGAAATGGCGACAAGCCTCTGGAATCCTATGTGATAGGAAAGTCCCACAAAAGCTAAAAGGGAAGTTCTATAGGACGGTGATCAGACCCGCAATGCTCTATGGGGCGGAATGTTGGCCAACTAAACGGCAACATGTCCAACAAATGAGTGTCGCAGAGATGCGCATGCTACGGTGGATGTGCGGGCACACGAGAAGAGACCGAATAAGGAATGAGGTGATTCGAGATATGGTAGGGGTGGCGCCGATTGAAGAGAAGTTAGTACAACATCGACTTAGGTGGTTTGGACATATCCAACGGAGACCTTCAGAAGCACCAGTTAACAGTGGGATTTTAAGAGGTAGAGAAAATATTAAGAGGGGTAGAGGACGACCAAGGTTGACCTGGGAGGAGGCGGTAAAACGAGATTTGAGAGATTGGAATGTATCCAGAGACTTAGCTCATGATAGGACCGCATGGAAAGTAGCAATCCATGTGCCAGAATCGTAGTCTTGTTTTTTTTCTCTTTTCTTTTTCTTTTTTTCTTTTTCCTTTCTCTTTTCTCTTTTTCTTTTTTTTTTCTTTTTTCTTTTTTTTTTCTTTTTTCTTTTTTTCTTTTTTTCCTTGTTCTTATAACTCTTCCTCTCTTTTACTTCATTGATATTGGGTTTCATGTCTAGCCGACCCCAACAGGCTTGGGATAAAGGCTTGGTTGTTGTTGTTGTTGTATTAGTTTAGCTCAAAGGGATTGAAAAACAGAGTGCTCTGTTTTGGCAGCAAGGTTGCTGAACTTTAACAGAGCATAACTCACAGGTTACTTAGCCAATGGAGGTATGGGATATAGTTCTGGAAAGGTGTTTAAGTTCTCTACAACTTTGTTGTAGACTTCCAGAGCATAATCACACCTTAAACTGGTTGAAATTCCAGATAATTGTAAACTGTCCAGAACCAGGACAGGTTTAAAAAACTCTCTGGACTGATCTGTTTTCAAGTATAACTTCCTATAGAAAAATTAAAAATTATCATACGCTACATTTATGGAAAGGGTAGGAGATGTGTTACAACTTTTTAATTCAGAGTTTCTGCAATTGCAGCACGGAATTCGTGGAATTAGAGTTGGAAACAGCAACTTCCAAAGGAGGTGCTGTTGAAATTCTTCCAGAAATTCTGTTGACTTTGAATTATCATAACTTTTTAACCAGAGTGGATCTGGGGGCAAACAAATACTCTTTGGAAATATACTGAAGTTAACTTTAACTTTGGTATTCAATTTGAGTCATGAAAATGCCAAGTACCAGGTCAAAATCTGGGATATGTAGAAACTGGTCATTCTGGGCAGAGGGATGGACAGTTGAACTCATTTCAGAGATTGTTGTACCCTAGGGAGTTTGATTACTTCCAATGGGGTAGCACATACTCATGAGTTGTTATATTCAACTAGTGAAAGGTTTGAGTATATTTCCTACTCAAGTTTTTTTTTGCTAGAGACCATGTTTGTGTCGTATTGAAGATAAAAGGGTGGTAAACGTGATGACAAAGCGATATTAACGTCTCGTAGTGACCAAATCTAGTTGAGGTGAACTTCCAAAGTGGAAGTCCATCATGTTGGATTTAACTAGTTTATATTTGGTCTGGTAACGGTGTAGCTTGTGCAAAGTTATTACATTATCTATATACGAGATGTATCGCATGTTTACTGTCATTATGTTTTTACACCTATTTTATTGGACTGCATGAAGTATGATGTGGGACTGATGTTATTGTCGTATGGTTGCAGATGGTTCGTACTCAGGCCACGCATGAGGTCGGTGGCTCTAGTCAGCAAGGGGGTGATGACTTCCAACCACCTGCCTACGACAACACCCCGCAGCAACAACCACCACCGCCACCTCCGCTTACACTAGCGGATGTGATCACAGCGCTGGTGGGCAGTCGTGAGGAGCAGACCGATCTGCTCCGCACGATTGTGCAGAATATGTCCCAGGCGGGGGGGGGGGGGGGGGGCAAGAGAGGGGGCCCCGTGAGCCCCACACTACGACGTACTCGGATTTCATGAGTACGCATCCTCCGGTGTTCACCGAAGCGGTAGAACCACTGGAGGCCGACAACTGGCTGCGGACGATTGAGTCCAAGTTTGGGCTGCTCCGATGCACGGAGCGGCAGAAGACTCTCTTCACGGTGCAGCAGCTGCACGGTGCCGCCAGTGCGTGGTGGGCGAACTATGTCGCCTCACTGCCTGCTGGCCACGCCATGGAATGGGAAGAACTCCGGGAGGCGTTCTGCGCCTACCATATACCTCCCGGGATAATGAAGAGGAAGTTCCAAGAATTCTTGGAGCTGAAGCAGGGCGGGAGGAGTGCCCACGACTACTCCCGTGCGTTCAACCATCTGGCGCAGTATCCGTCAGATTATGTCTCCACCGAGGAGAGGAAGCGAGAGCAGTTCTATCGGGGGTTAAATCCCGAGATGAAGACGCATCTCGTACAATGCAAGCGCGGCACTTTCAACGACCTTGTCAACGCTGCGATCATGCAAGAGGATGCTCAGCGGGAATTGGTGGCTGAGCAGCGAAAGCGCAGCGCTCCAACCAGCAGTGGGGGTGGAGCTCCTCAAAAATACCGCATGGTGTATCAGACACCATCCGGTCAGTAGTGGCATCCTCCGGAGCGACCTCAGCAGTTCAGGGCTCGTTCTTTCCAGCCACCCCCATTCCGACCGCCGATGCCACCACCGCGTCCGCAACAGCAGCAGATGGTACCCCGGGCGTTTCCACCGCCACAACGCGCCCCGGGCTTCCGTCCGCCGATCAGCGGAGGACCGCCTCGCTACACCTGCTACACGTGTGGCCAGGCGGGTCATTTTTCGAAGGACTGTCCCCAGGGGCAGCATAGCAGTGGGAAAGCCCAATATCAGGGCGGTGCTCGAGGCCGACCTCCGGTCAAGAAGGGAGGTCAGTGAACCAGGGGCGTTTGCAACCTCAACAATGAGGACGCCCCGGAGGGAGAAAACGTGATGGCGGGTACGCTCACTCTCAACGATCAAGCAAGCATCATTTTATTTGATTCTGGTACCACCCACAATTTCATAAGTGCATCATATGTGGTTAAACATCAACTAGAAGTCTTTCCAACCGAGTGCTCTTATATGATCTGCTCACCGGGAGGGAAAATTTCAGCAAATATGATGATTCCAAAAGCGCCACTGTGCTTAGGTGGGAAGATATATCCCACTACTATGATTATTCTTGAGGGACAGAAGATTGATGCAATCTTAGGGATGTCATGACTAAGTTACCATAGCGCTGTCCTAGAAACATTATCACGAACGGTTCACTTTAACTCCCCACTACACCGTCCGCAGTCCCTCATACTAGACAATCCTGTCCCGGAAGTTTCAGTAACTTATAACACAGAAGCTCTCAAGTTAGAGGACATCCCCGTAGTCCGGGAATACCCCGACGTGTTTCCGGATGATCTTCCGGGCATGCCACCTGAACGGGATGTGGAGTTCAAGATAGGACTTGCACCCGGGACGACTTCCATATTACGGAGACCATACAAAATGGCTCCAAACAAGCTGGATGAGTTGAAAGAACAGCTCAATTATTTGTTGAGCAAGGGTTTCATTAGGCCGAGTTCCTCGCCTTGGGGATGCTCGGCGCTGTTCGTTAAGAAGAAGGATGAAACCTTGAGGCTGTGTGTGGATTACCGGCCGCTCAACACCGTCACCATCAAGAACAAATATCCACTGCCCCGCATTGACATCCTGTTTGATCAGCTTGTGGGTGCAAGTGTGTTCTCCAAGATGGACCTTCGCTCCGGATATCACCAAATAAAAATCCAGGCGGAGGATATTCCGAAGACGGCATTCTCGACGAGATATGGACTATATGAATATCTCGTCATGTCTTTTGGTCTCACTAATGCTCCGACACATTTCATGTACCTCATGAACTCGGTATTCATGCCGAAGCTGGATAAGTTCGTTGTAGTGTTCATTGATGAATGGTTTACTCCAAGTCAGAAGCAGAACACGCCGAACACTTGAGAATCGTTCTTCAACGATTGCGGGACCATAAGCTCTATGCCAAGTTCAGAAATGCGAGTTTTGGATCAGCCAAGTGCCATTTTTGGGACATATTATCTCAGCGGAAGGCATTGCGGTTGACCCAAGCAAAATTGAGCAGGTGCTGAAATGGAAAGCCCCCACTTCTGTCCATGAAGTCAGAAGCTTCCTCGGTTTAGCGGGATATTACCGGAGATTCATTCTAAGCTTCTCCAAGCTTGCTAAGCCGATGACAGAATTACTGAAAAAGGGAACAAAATATGTTTGGAACTCAGCATGTGAAGGAGCATTCCAAGCATTGATGAAGCATCTCACAACAGCCCTGGTCTTAGCTCAACCGGATATGACCAAGGTCTTCGACGTGTATTGTGATGCGTCCGGTATTGGGCTCGGCTGCGTTTTGATGCAAGAAGGACGTGTGGTCGCGTATTGACACGGCCCCACGGCCTTGTCGAGCATGGATCACGCTGAGGGGTGCTGCGTTGCACAGCACCGGATAACGCACATCAAAGATACAAAGCGGAAGCAAAATTTTATTACATAAACCCGTTTATGAACATTTTTTCAACAAAATAAGTTCAGTCTACACTCACGGTCGTAGACTACGCATCGAGTTCACGTTCAGCCTGTGAACGTGTTTCCGTTAGCATGCACAGACACTAACATGGCGGTGTGCACGACTCCCACTCGACGGGGTTCCCCTCCTGGGGTTCCGTCTCCTCCTGGGGAGTCCCTTCCTCATAAACCCCTGCAAAAGCTTCAAACACAAGCAGTGAGCGTGATGGCTCAGCAAGTCTGACCCGTCTCTCCTATACATGAAACTTCTACATGAATGGTTTTTGGGTACATGAGGTAACATAAGTTGCAAAGGACTCGCCTAATTATTTGGATCTTACTTTCAAGTTTTAGCAGCAGGTTGTGGCGAACCTTACGCTAAGGCACATGAGAGAGCCGCAATCAAATAAGAAACGCATTTCCCTCATGTACTTTGCCCGAAGTTGAAAAAAACTTTAATTAGCTCTAAACTACAACAAGACATTAACAACCAAAGTATATCTTTCAAATCAGCAAACTTTTAACATGTAGCTAGCCTATTCTTTCTATATCACGGTACAGTGAACAAGTGGTACTCACTGACCACGAGGGACGGTGATTATAATCGATTTACACCTGCAGGGTTACCCGAATAACCCGTTACGCCCGTACTCAATGTTGCCTACAGCAACCATCACGGACGTCGTACACAACCACCTTTCACCCGTCAGCCAATGTTGAACCGGTACAATCGTCCCGAGCAAGAGGTCTCTGCGTGCGCATCCAGAGTCCCGCTAGCTGATTTACACCTCGAGCTCTCAACCTACCCTCTGAACGACCAGCTATGCCTCAACACCCAGCTACCCGATTTACATCGGTTTCCCGGTTCCCATATAGCCGGTAGCTCTTCGGTACTGTTCTAGCTTGTTCAACAGGCCCGCACACGGCTCGGTCCTCAATCGACACAAGCGGAGCTATGGAACCCAGGCCCCAAAGTCCTGCTGCCCTTACTCTCTGCTCGGTCTCATTTTTCTTGCCATGTGTTTCATTTGCTATCTTTACCCGAGCAATGTGCCTCTAGCGTATTCTTGCGAGTAGTTCCAACTACTTGACTTGTACCGAATCTTACACTATCTTAGCATTACAGTAGCTAACGAGGTTTTCAAACCTAATCCCAACCCAGGGTTTTCTTGGCTATGCATTTGGGTTTCAAACAAGACTCTAATGCAAGAAGTAAGTGGATGCTCAAAGTAAGTTCTTAAAACAGTAAAACTTTGTAAAAAGGGTTAATGCAAACCGGAGCTTGCCTTGCTGCTCTTGGTCGTAGGCTAGCTGTTCCTCCGGAGTGACGAAGTCTAAGACTTCAGGTTCCTCCTCAACCTTAGCGACTACATATGATAAATACAAATGTGTATCAATTCCATTAAGGAGAAGAAGGAGTGTTTCAAGAGTTGGCATAATGATAGAAGCGCAAGCAACATGCTTAAGTACAAAGAGGCCAAGAAAAATGCAAGGTGGGCTGTGAGTAAGGCAAGAGGACAGGCCTATGATGAGTTATATGAGAGACTAGAGACAAAAGAAGGTGAAAAGGACATATACAAGATAGCAAAAATCCGTGAGAGAAAGATGAGGGATTTCAATCAAGTTAAATGCATCAAAGATGAGACTGACCACATTCTAGTGAAGGATGAAGAGATTAAGAATAGATGGCGGTATTACTTTAATGGGCTATTCAATGATGGGAATGAGAGCACTATGGTTGAGTTGGATGACTCCTTTGATGACTCCAACAGGCGGTTCGTGCGGAGGATACAAGAGTTTGAGGTTAAGCAGGCCTTAAAAAGGATGAAATGAGGAAAGGCCCTCGGCCCTGATGATGTCCCTATTGAGGTGTGGAGATGCCTTGGGGACGTGGCAATAGTATGGCTCACAAAGCTATTCAACCACATTTTTCAGTCAACAAGATGCCTGAAGAATGGAGGAAAAGTATATTAGTACCTATCTTCAAAAATAAAGGTGATATTCAAAGTTATACTAATTATCGAGGGATTAAGCTTATGAGTCATACTATGAAGCTTTGGGAGAGAGTGATTGAACACCGCCTGAGGAAAGTGACCAATGTCACTAAAAACCAGTTTGGTTTTATGCCTGGGAAGGCGATTTTCTTGATTCGTCACCGTATGGAGAGATATAGGGAGTAGAAGAAGGACTTGCATATGGTGTTCATTGACTTGGAGAAGGCGTACGACAAGATACCAAGGTCAGTCATGTGGTGGGCACTAGAGAAACATAAAGTTCCAACAAAGTACATTACCCTTATCAAGGATATGTACAATAATGTTAGGACAAGTGTGCTCGTAAGTGATAGTGAGACTGATGCATTTCCTATCACGGTAGGATTACATCAAGGATCAACTTTGAGCCCATACATCTTTTCCTTGGTGATGGATGAGGTGTCGAAGGATATACAAGGGGATATCCCTTGGTGCATGCTCTTTGCCGATGATGTAGTGCTGGTAGATGAAACTAGGGATGGTGTTGATAGGAAATTAGAGTTATGGAGACAAATCTTACAGTCCAAGGGGTTTAGACTTAGTAGGACCAAGACCGAGTATATGAGGTGTGACTTTAGTGGTGTTGGTCGTGAAGAGGGAAATGTTAGTCTACAAGGACAAGTAGTACCTAGAAGGGACTCTTTCCGATACTTAGGATCAATGTTACAAAGCAATGGCGATATTGATGAGGATGTTTGCCACAGGATCAAGGTAGGGTGGATGAAATGGCGACAAGCCTCTGGAATCCTATGTGATAGGAAGGTCCCACAAAAGCTAAAAGGGAAGTTCTATAGGACGGTGATCAGACCCGCGATACTTTATGGGGCGGAATGTTGGCCAACTAAAAGGCAACATGTCCAACAAATGAGTGTCGTAGAGATGCACATGCTACGGTGGATGTGCGGGCACACAAGAAGAGACCGAATAAGGAATGAGGCGATTCGAGATAAGGTAGGGGTGGCGCCGATTGAAGAGAAGTTAGTCCAACATCGACTTAGGTGGTTTGGACATATCCAACGGAGACCTCCAGAAGCACCGGTTAACAGTGGGATTTTAAGAGGTAGAGAAAATATTAGGAGGGGTAGAGGACGACCAAGGTTGACCTGGAAGGAGGCGTTAAAACGAGATTTGAGAAATTGGAATGTATTCAGAGACTTAGCTCATGATATGACCGCATGGAAAGTAGCAATTCATGTGCTAGAATCTTAGTCTTGTTTTTTTCTGTTTTCTTTTTCCTTTTTTTCTCTTTTTCTTTTTTTTTCTTTTTTTTTCTTTTTTGTCTTTTTTTTCTTTTTCCCTTTTTTTCCTTTTTTTCTTTTGTCCGATTTAAAACAGACGGCTCAGATTAGATCGCCGAAACGGTATGCGTCGGTTTTATTTCTACCGTGCGATTTAAAATAGACGACCCTTAAGGGGCCACGTCGCCTTGGCCGGAGCCAGCCCGCGTGCGCGGCGGCGGGGGTGGCGATCTCTCCGGCGCAGCCTCGGTTTTTGCCGCTACACGCTAGAACTCGCATCTTTTTGCACGGATCGGCTGCGGAGGGTTAGGGGATGCTCACCGAGGGTTTTTCCTGCACTCGGAGGTCCTGGAAGTCGGTCGGCGGCGAGCTTCAACGGCGATGGTCTTCGGTGCACGTCGGGGTGGCAGTTCGGGCGCAAGACACGTCATTTCCTTCACCTGCAGGGCTCCCCGGTGGTGGTGGAACATGATCAGCATGTTAGATCAGGAAATTTGAGCAAGGATCGAAGGAAATCGGTGGTAGAAGCTTCGGTTCTCACCGGAGAGAAAAACGGCTGATCGGGGAGGAAAAGGGGGCGGATTTCGGCGTTTAAATAGACGAGGGAGGGCGGCGGTCTGTTGAGATCATGTTGGGGCGTCCGGGACCGGAAATCGGGGCTGGGAGCGTGGGTTGCGGGGGTTGGTTTTGATCGGGCGCGAGAGAGAGTCCAGGGTCGGTTGGGCGCGCGGGAGGAGAGGGATGACACCGGGCCCTGCGTGTCAGTGAGAGGGAGAGAGAGGGGGCGCGGGGGTCTTTGGCCGGCAGAGCAGGTTTCGGCCCACTGGCCATTTTCTTTTTTTCCTTTTCCTTTTCTTTTTCTGTTTTGATTTAAATTTGAATTCCAGTTAGAATTTGAATTGCTTTATCACATGCATTACGTCCAAAAAATTTTAAATTCCCCTCTTTAGCAGATTTTTGGGTGTTACAGCTCTATCCCCCTTAAAAGAAATCTCGTCCTCGAGATTGGTGGCTCTAGGAAAACAATTCCGGAAACTGTGCCTTAAGCTCGTCTTCTCGCTCCCATGTGGCTTCCTCTTCCGAGTGATGCTTCCATTGCACCTTGCACATCCGGATTCTTTTATTTCTTTTGAGGCGTTCCATTGTCTCCAAAACCTTGACCGGTTGCTTGGCATAAGATAGATCGTCTCTTACGTCAACCTCATTCATGGATAACATCTCTTCAGGCGTCCTTAGACATTTCTTGAGCTGTGACACATGGAATACATCGTGCACATCCGATAGGCGAGCCGGTAGTTCTAGTTGATATGCCACTTCGCCTTTCCTCTCCAGAATCTGAAAGGGTCCAATGTATCGAGGTGATAACTTCCCTTTCACCTTGAACCGACGAAGTTCTCGGATAGGGGACACCTTGAGATAAACATAGTCCCCCACGTTGAAAACAAGCTCTCTTCTCCGTACATCGGCATAGCTCTTTTGTTGTGTCTGTGCTATCCTCAAGTTGTTGCGGATTTCCCTCACTTTTGCCTCGGCTTCTTGTAGTACCTCGGGCCCAAACACTTTACTTTCCGCTGTTTGGTTCCAAAATAGTGGAGTTCTGCACTTCCTCCCATACAAAGCCTCAAATGGTGACATCTTCATACTAGCCTGATAGCTGTTGTTATAGGAGAACTCTGCATACGGTAAGTTCTTATCCCAACTCCTATTGTTCTTGAGCGCACACGCTCTTAGCATATCCTCAAGGATCTGATTGGTTCTTTTCGTCTGCCCGTCAGTCTGGGGGTGATAGGCAGAACTAAAATTCAGATGAGTTCCCATGGTTTCATGTAACTTCTGCCAGAACCTTGAGGTGAACTGTGTCCCTCGATCCGACACTATCTTCTTTGGCACTCCATGGAAACACACGATCCTTGACATGTACAATTCCGCAGTAGTTTTTTTTCACGGGGATGAAATGAGCTACCTTGGTTAGCCTGTCAATGATGACCCATATCGAATCATATCCCGATTGGGTCCTGGGTAGTCCCACTATGAAGTCCATACCTATTTCTTCCCAATTCCATTCAGGCACTTTGAGTGGTTGCAATAGTCCCGCGGGTCGTTGATGTTCTGCTTTCACCAACTGACATGTGTCACATAGGGCAACATGTTCTGCGACATCTATGCCATACCACCAATATCTGCTCTTGAGGTCCTGATACATCTTCGTACTCCCAGGATGAATGGAATAGTCGGAATCATGAGCCTCCTTCAAAATCAATCCACGGCTCTCCTTTACCTCAGGCACACAGATTGTTTTCCCATGCCACACCGTACCTTGTTCATCCTCTCAGAACCCAGGGGCTTTATTTTCTTTGATGAGTTCTCTAATCTCTTGTATCTTCTCGTCATTCTTCTGACCGTTGCGTATGTCTTGCTCTAATGTGGAGTCCACTTCCATTGCGATGGCCTCACCACTATTCACCAGACATAGATTGAGTTTTGCAATCTCTTCCTTCAATTCTGTAGGTATGTCCTTCGAACTCAACATGTGGACCTGCACTTTCCGGCTTAAAGCATCCGCTACGACGTTCGCTTTCCCAGGATGATAGTTGATGCCCACATCAAAGTCGTTAATTAGCTCTAACCATCTCCTTTGTCTGAGGTTGAGATCTGGCTGTGTGAAAATATACTTTAAGCTCTTATGATCCGTATATATCTCTGTCCTCTTCCCCATCAAGTAATGCCGCCAAATCTTCAACGCGTGTACCACCGCAGCTAGCTCTAGGTCATGTGTAGGATAGTTCTTCTCGTGTTTTCGGAGCTGCCGGGACGCATACGCCACGATATGCCCCTCTTGCATGAGAACACATCCCAACCCGTGTCCAAATGCATCGCAGTACACCGAAATTTTTTTCTGCATATCTGGCATAACTAGCACTGGGGTTGTTGTCAATCTTTTCTTCAGTTCTTGAAAACTCGTCTCACACTGTGGTGTCCATGTGAATGTGGTTCCCTTCTCTAACAATTTGGTGAGGGGTCTCGAGATCTTGGCGAAACCCTCAATGATCCGTCGATAATACCCAGCCAATCCTAAGAAGCTTCGAACTTCCCCGACATTCTCAGGGGTCTTCCACTTCTGCACATCCTCGATCTTGGCGGAATCTACGGAGATTCCTCCCTCCGAGATTATATGCCCTAAGAAGGGAACTCTCTTCAGCCAAAACTCACACTTGCTCAACTTGGTATATAGTTGGTGTTCTCTCAGCTTTTGCAACACCGATCTTAAATGTCCCTCATGTTCTTCTTCATCTTTGGAGAAGACGATAATGTCATCAATGAAAACCACCACAAATTTGTCCAGATATTCCATGAATACCTTGTTCATGAGATACATGAAGTATGCCGGGGCATTAGTTAGCCCGAACGGCATGACGGTGTATTCATACAGCCCGTACCGAGATACGAAAACTGTCTTTGGAATGTCGGTTTGCCTTATCTTCAGTTGGTGGTATCCCGACCTGAGATCAATTTTTGAGAACACACAAGCTCCCCTCAACTGATCAAATAAGTCTTCAATGCGGGGTAATGGGTACTTGTTCTTGATGGTTACTTCGTTCAACGCACGGTAGTCTACGCATAACCTTTGGGTTCCGTCCTTCTTGGGCACAAATATCACTGGAGCTCTCCATGGTGAGGAACTAGGACGAATATACCCCTTCTCCGTCAATTCTCTTATATGCTCCTTGAGCTCTTCCAGCTGTTTAGAGTCCATCCGATAAGGCCTGTTGTATATTGGGGCTGTTCCAGGCACTAGCTCAATCGCGAATTCCACTTCACGATCGGGAGGCATACCTGGCAACTCCTCTGGGAAAACATCTGGATACTCCCTGATAATCCTGATCTCTTCCACTTCCACATCAACTTGATTGAGTTTAAGGTCCCTCCTAGGTTCAGGTACGACTATGAACTTCACTTTTGTGCCGCTAGGGTGAGTTAGTTCCACCGTTTTGTCGAACAATGGATGATTCCTTTATGTTTGGTCAACCAATCCATACCCAAAATAATATCTATACCTTGTGAGTCTATCACTATGAGGTTTGCAGTAAATACTACCCCATTAATGTCTAGATTCACCTTGGGACACACTTGTATTGTCCTTATTTATCCCTCTGGAGAGTTCATTGCTAGCATATGGTTCATTTGTGTTGTTGCTAGATCATGCTTCTTAACAAACCCTTGAGCATGAACGAGTGGGTAGCACCAGAATCGAACAACAAGGTTGCAATGTGTAAATTGGCAGGAAACTTGCCAATTACCATGTCAGGTGCCTCTTGCGCTTCCTCCATGGTCACGTGGTTCACCCGTCCTCACATCACATTCTACTGTTGTGGCTGCATGGGCTTCTTCTTTGGGCACTTATGGGCGTAGTTCCCCACTTCACCACAGTTGAAGCATTGTACCCCAACTTTAGGTGTCTGGCCTTTGTTGTCTTGGGGTTGGTTCCGTGGTCCTTGTCCTGCTGGTCGAGGTTGATATGTGGGGCGAGGCTGCTGTACAAACTGACGCTGCGGCTGTACTGGTGCTGACGAGGCCTTAAATTCGGGTTGTACCCTCTGGGTGCTGAGTAGGGTACCACAGCATGGCTCGTCTTCCCTGCGGGTTGATGCATCAGACGTGGGCGTGTGTTGCTACCTGAGGCTTGGTGTGACCATCCCGCCTTCCTCTTGTTTTCATTTTCCAAGGCCTTCATCTTCCTCTCCATGACAAATGCTCTGTCTACCATCTTTTGGAAGCTTTCATACTCGTTGGAGGACATTGCACACTGCATTTCCATAGTAAGTCCTTCCACAAAACAGTCCTGTATTTGCTCATCAGTTTCGATGTCCCGTGGTACATAACGGGATAGTTGGGTGAACTTAGTGAGGTATTCCCTCACAGTCATGTTTCCTTGCTGCAGTCCCAAGAACTCCTTTCTCTTGTTTTTGAGTTCACCCTTTGGTATGTAATGGTTGCGGAAACTGCGCTTGAATTCTTCCCAAGTGATGTTCTCGAGGTCATGATGGGCTGCCATGTAAGCGGTCCACCAATCAGCAGCAGGTCCATGCAATTGGTGAGAGGCAAACAGCCCCCTCTCATACCCTTGGTATTGTATGATCCTCATCTTGCTCTCAATGGTCTTTAGCCAGTCATCTGCCTCTAGAGGTTCAGCAGACCTTGCAAATTTTGGAGGTTGAGTCCCCAGAAACTCACTCAACCTTGGTTGGCGTGGTGCAGCTTGTGGGGGTGGAGCTTGGTGCAAGTTGGCCACCACTTGAGTTAGGATCTGGATGAGCTGATTCTGATTTTCAAGCATCTGGTGGATAGGATCAGCTCCTTCACGGCGACCACCCCTGTCTTGTCCTCCAGAAAGATGAGGGTTGCCGGCCTCATCGTTGTTGTTGGTGGGGTTGGCACCACGACCCTTTCCTCTTCCAGCCATCTATCATGATCAACCAAATGTTAACTTAAAGCATTACGTATTAACTTCCCAAATTGCTTGTTTAAACTTAAACTTTTGAGGCCTTAATATATTAAACATTTTCTGAGGGTTTCACGTAGATTTTTGGGAGTCACGTCTCACGCGAAAATAAATGCACTCTTAATTCATAGGGGTTCACACATCAAAGCAAAGCAACCTAAAGACGAGGTTGTGGACAAATGCCCATGGCTTCCACAACTCACGTCACACACCAAACATTAACACACAAATAACTAAGGTATTGACCCGATTACTCGATAACCTGCTGAAATAAGGGAAAGCACTCTAAACGACTCGTATCACTGAGCTTGCTCTTCGGGGTCTTCCTCATTATTGTGGCTGCCCTCTGATTCCGCTTTGGGTGGGGAAGCTTCTGGTGGAGAAGTGCGGCGACGCCTGCTCGCCCGGCGGTCTGGGGAGTCAGAAGTCCACGTGTCATTCACGGTGACACACAGTTCATTCCCATCTCCTTTTTCTCTCGCCCTCAATCTGGCACGAAGCAACGCCTCAGTCTCCTTCAGGGTGTCACGAACATCCTGAAGCATAGCAGCATCCTCCAAGCATACGTCCATGTGCTCATGGGAAGTCCCCTGCTGCACTGGCGGGTACTTGTACTCCGCGGTGCCACTCTCACGCTGGAGGACATACATGTACTCCGTCCTGTCGAGGTGGCGACGGTTGATGTAACTCTGGCAGGTGCTGGCCTCCCAGGTGACATCCTTCTCCGCATCGGCCTGAGTCGCCTGACAAGCTGGAGAGCGGTGGATCTTGAGCAGCTGATTTTCATGGATAATCCTCATATCTGAGCTCCATTCTTCCCGCTTCTCATGGATGGTCCTGGTGGAGCTGTAGTGTATGATCAGCTTGCCCACATTGCCGGCGGCGTGGAGCATACGCCGAAGACGGCGCAACAAGGCTCCTACTGCCAACCTGTAGGAGTGGTATGTCACCGGACGGTTCTCCTCTCTCAAGGCAAGGGCAACTACAGGAACTCTCCCTCCGGTGGACTTGCGGGCGGTGCGGATCATGCGAACCATCTAAAACATAAAGCATTTAAAATTAAGTTAGATAAGAGTTAAACAAAAATTGTATTTTGAAGAAAAGTTGGGGCGAGATGAATAAAGTGACCCCATTAAATAACACTTTCAACCCAAACCTTTGTAAAATAGTTTTTTTAAGAAAATAGGGTCCTTAAATACGTCCATTTCTACCTAAGTCCATGTTCCTACGGGCAATCTTGGCTCTGATACCACTTCTGTCACACCCGGTTTCTCCGAAGAACAACCGAGTGAATATCACATGTATGTCAGGATCATTCTCTCATACATGTGATGACAAATAGTGAAGCATCATTTATTACAAGCCAAGTGTTCGAATATAAATAAGTCTTACATAGCATACGTCTCGATGGACGGTAAAATGTTCATAACATGTAAATAAAGCAGCAGCGGAATATAAATCTTGTGGGCTCCGTCACAGGCGTTGCCCGGGGGACTCCGTGAACCTATAATCCTTCCTCGGGACCAAAGTCTTGGTCATTAAACACCACATCATTCTATTGACCTGAGCAGCAATATAAACCAACAGAAAAGCAAGTTTGAGTACCGTGGGTACTCAGCAAGTGTGGGAAAGTTATGTCATGCATGGCTAGAGCAAGTAGAGGTTGAACTCAGGGTTAAAGCACTACGCAATTATTACCTATCACCTTAGCTTATTAAGCACCTACATTACTAAACAGATGAAATGGTCCCAATCTCCCAACCCATCATCAAAATCAAGTAACCATAACATCATACCCAATGTCAAGCTCCCCGCTTAACATCCTCAACATCCAAATTCATCATCCTCTAATAATGAATAAGTCCAGCACCAACCAAATCATCCAACTTGCCTCGATCCCTACCTATACATAACTCATAATGTCTCATTCAAGAGTAAGGTAAACAAGTTGATGATCTCATATTCCACTTATCCCATTCTAAGCAAGGCTAAACATAAGTATTATGAATGAATGACATAATAAAACAAATCCCAACCCAAGCTACAAGGAAACAAGATAATGCAATTCTAGGGAAAGTTCCTAGCATGGGTTTCATATTTCAATTGACAATGCAAATAATTCTATCTACACATCCTAGCATAGGATCAAAGTGGTCAAGGACACTTGCCTTCTTCCTGCTGCTCTGGGAATGGAAAGTCTTGGTCTTGGAAAGGGAGAACTTGCTCTGGGGCAGGTTCTACTCATGCCAATACACATAGCAAAAGAAAACAAAAATCCATAAGCCATAGTTCACACTTTCACTCATGCAAACCATACATACATACATACATATGAAAGTCATTCACATTTCTAAGTGTTGTGGTTACCCTAGATGTGTTTATTTTAGGCCTACATGCATTTTAAACATATATATATTATTTCTAACTTTTGTATTCAGATTTCTATTTGCACACTATATATGAATTTTCAATTTGAACAATTTCTTCATATTTAATTAATACACTTCTTAGCCACAAAGTTTGCATGAAAGAAAGTTTCCTACTCCAAATAGGTTTTAGATCTTCTACAAAATCTTAATTTGAAGTTCTTGAGAATAAAGACCTGATTTAACATCTTCAAATCATGCATACTTATTTTCCTATATTTTCAGGTTTAATTTCTATACCTAAAAGTGAACTTTACTATTAAAATAGTTAGTCATATCATTTAAACAGAATAGGTTCTGATCTAATATGTTCAATAAAATGTTTTTGAACTTCCTCTCTGGTGTGAAACAATTTAAATTTATTTTACTAGTTTTAGAATTATTTTCTAGCCTAAAATGTGTTTGCCTTACCTTTTAAATTTAAATCCTAGTCACATATTTAAATTTCTGAGTTTAATATCCTATAGAGTCAAAAAGGCAAATCCACCCTTCTACAGGGTTTAATTTACTATTTCCTAAATTTTCAGGGGCCTAGTTACACATAACAGAGGGGTTTTTCCTAATTTTTATTAAGTCCAGGGGCTAAAATGATTTTTAAATGAATTTACATGAATTTCTGAAGGTCCAGGGGCTAGATCAAAAGTTTCCGGGGCTAGCTCGTGTTTTCTGAGATCCCCAGGGGGTAGCGCGTAAGAATCCCGGCCTTTATAATGAGGGGCCGATATGGACCGTCCGATTTAAAACAGACGGCTCAGATTAGATCGCCAAAACGGTACACGTCGGTTTTATTTCTACCATGCGATTTAAAATAGACAGCCCTCAAGGGGCCACGTCGCCCTGGCCGGAGCCAGCCCGGGCGCGCGGCTGCGCGCGGCGGCGGGGGTGGAGATCTCGCCGGCGCAGCCTTGGTTTTTGCCGCTACACGCTAGAACTCGCATCTTTTTGCACGGATCGGCTGCGGAGGGTTAGGGGATGCTCACCGAGGGGTTTTCCTGCACTCGGAGGCCCTGGAAGTCGGTCGGCGGTGAGGTTCAACAGCGATGGTCTTCGGTGCACGTCGGGGTGGCAGTTGGGGCGCTAGACATGTCGTTTCCTTCACCTGTAGGGCTCCCCGGCGGCGGTGGAACGTGATCAGCACGTTAGATCAGGAAATTTGAGCAAGGATCGAAGGAAATCGGCGGTAGAAGCTTCGGTTCTCACCGGAGAGAAAAACGGCTGATCGGGGAGGAAAAAGGGGCGGATTTCAGCGTTTAAATAGACGAGGGAGGGCGGCGGTCTGTTGAGATCATGTTGGGGGCATTCGGGACCGGAAATCGGGGCTGGGAGCGTGGGTTCCGGGGGTTTGTTTTGATCGGGCGCGAGAGAGAGTCCGGGGTCGATTGGGCGCGCGGGAGGAGAGGGATGACACGCGGGCCCCGCGTGTCAGTGAGATGGAGAGAGAGGGGGCGCGGGTTTGGGCTGGCGCGGGGGTCTTGGGCCGGCAGAGCAGGTTTCGGCCCACTGGCCATTTTCTTTTTTTTTCCTTTTCCTTTTCTTTTCTGTTTTGATTTAAATTTGAATTCCAGTTTGAATTTGAATTGCTTTATCACATGCATTACGTCCAAAAATTTTTAAATTCCCCTCTTTAGCAGATTTTGGGGTGTTACACCTAGATCCCTACCTCTACATAATTCATAATAATTCATTCAAAGGTAAAGTGATCAAGGTGATGATCTCATATCCCATGCATCCTATTCTAATCATGGCTAAGCATGAGTGGCATAAATGAAAGATATAATAAAGTAACTCCCAACCCAAGGCTACAAGGAAACAAGATAATGCAATTCTAGGGAAACTTCCTATCTTGGGTATCATTTTCAAATTGACAATGCAATTAAATTCTAACTACACATCCTAATATAGGATCAAAGTGGTCAAGGACACTTGCCTTCTTCCTGCTGCTCCGGGAATGGAAAGTCTTGATCTTGAAAGGTGAGAACCTGCTCTGGGGCTGGTTCTACTCTTGCCAATACACACATAGCAAAAGAAAACAACATTTCATAAGCCATAGTCCACATTTCCACTCATGCAAACCACACATACATACATATGAAAGTCATACACATATTTAAATGTTGTGCTTACCCTAGATATGTTGATTCTAAGCATACATGCACTTTTAAACATATATATTATTTCTAGCTTTAATATTCAGATTTTTAAGTGCACACTCTATATGAATTTCCAATTTGAACAAATTTTCTATATTAGATAATACACTTCTTAGCCACAAAATTTGCATGAAAGATAATTTCCTACTCCAATTAGGTTTTCAGATCTTCTACAAAATCTATATTTGAAGTTTTGGATTTGGGGACCTCATTTAACATTTTCTAATTATGCATACCTATTTTCCTATATTTTCAGATTTATTTCCATACCTAAAAGTGAACTTTAATACTAAAATAGCAAAATATATCACCTAAACGGAATATTATTTGATCTAAAGTGTCCAACAAAATATCTTTTGACTTCCTCTCTGATGGGATCAATTTATATTTGTTTTCACCAATTTTTCAGAGTCATTTCTAGCCTAAAAATGAATTTCCAGCAATAGTAAAAGTAAACAGCACTTAGTCAGATTTCATTTCAGCCTAAAATCCGTTCTCAACTCATTCTAAATGTTTTCCAAGTTTTAGGAAAATTTAAATTTGTATTTGCACATGTGTTTGCATCACCATTTGAATTTAAATTCTTCTCATATGTTCCAATTTCTGAATTTAATATCCTATAGGGTCTGAAGTGCAAATCCACCCTATTGCAGGGTCCCATTTACTATTTCCTAAATTTCCAGGGGCCTAACTATACAAAACAGAGAGGTTTTCCTAATTTTTATTAAGTCCAGGGACTAAAACTGATGTTTAAACAGGTTTGCATAAATTCCCGAGGGTCCAGGGGCTAGATCAGAAGTTTTCTGGGGCTAGATTCCTTTTCCTCAGAACCCCAGGGGATAACGCGTAAGTTTCCCGGGTTTAATATGTGGGGCTGATGTGGACCGTCGGATTTAAAATGGAGGGCCGAGATCATATCGCGAAGGGGTACGGGGTGGATCTATTCGTAACCGCACGATTTTAAACGAACGAGCCACAATGAGCCACGTAGCTCCGACAAGCGCTAGCGGCGCAGCCCGGTGGCGCACGACGAGTTCGCCGGCGATCTCGTCGGATTCTCATGAATTCTGATCTAGCGGCCCCAAACTCGCGTTTTCTTGGCACAATTCGAAGGAGGGGGAGTAGGGGGCCTCACCTCAGTGGTTTTCTTGATCCCTACGTGGCTTGATGGCGGTCGGCGGCGAGTTTCAACGGCGATGGCCTTCGGTGCTCGTCGAAGCAGTGGCTGGGGCGCAAACTCCCGGAACTTCCGTCACCTGCGAGCTCCCCGGCAGCGGTGGAACACCTTACACGCGTTAGATCAGAGAAAGCGGACGAAGGTTGAGAGAAAACGGCAGAGGGGCTCTCGATCTCACCGGGAACTGAAGCGAGTTGATCGGGGAGGAAAAAGGGGCGGATCTCGACGTTTAAATGGGCGAAGGAGGGTGGCGGGGGTCGGTTGGGATCGTGTGGAACCAAACGAAACCGGAGATCGTGGGGTACGTGCGTCTGATTCAGAGGAGGCGGCGCAATCGGGCGTGGGAGCTCGGAAAAAGGCTGGGTGGCGGTTTGAGACGAAGGTTCCGATAGGTGGGTCCCGCACGGCAGATAGAGAGGGGGGAAAGAAGCTGCGGGCTGCTGGGCCGGCTGAGGTGGGTTTCGGCCCATTGGCCGTTTTTCTTTTTCCTTTTCTTTTCTGTTTTTGATTCAAATTTGAATTCCAGTTTGAGTTTGAATTTTTCTCCAGATGCATTACGTCCAAAAATTTCGAATTCACATTGTTGACACATTTTGGGGTGTTACATATTCTAGTGTTTAATCTATCCTTTGAAACTCACATTCAACTATTAAAATCAAAGTTGTTTCCTGTTATTCATTGTGTCACTATCGTAATACATCTAAACTAACGATTAATTTCTGCTGCATAGAGTATTAAAAGTGAATATTGATCAACCTTGATCTCCCTAGTCCACGCATACCTGACTAGTCCGCTCAGTACCGGACTAGTCCGATTTTTCTCTGTTTAGAAAATGGACTAGTCCGCACTCTACCGGACTAGTCCGATTTCCCTGTATTTGATAGACTACTAAGTGTTTCAGGTTCCAACAAAGCGTCGAGAAGCCTATTCACCCCCCTCTAGGCTACATTCAACTAGGACTCAAAGATTTCAAACGATTAATTTCAGATTCTAGTGACTCAATTTTAACAGCATTGTCACTAAGCTTTTTATCTTTTTTCTTAACTATAACAGTGGCACGAGAAATAGCATCACACATTTCTTCGCAAGTAGGACATACCTCTTCATTATCATTGTTGTGTTCTGCCTCCTCCATACTTGAACTTGACTTGCCCTCCATGAAGCATAAGTTTACCAAATCATCTTCATCTATCACTTTCGATGTCCACATCGCTCAAGCCAAGTTCTTGAAGTGCGGAGATAAAACTATTTACCAATTGGTGTCCTATAAAACACTTCTTTTTTTTCTTATCGTTTGCAGAGGAGTGCTTCATTCTAGTTTGCTTTTCATCACGGGAAGTAGGACCTGAAAGGTTAGGGCAATCCGTACGAAAATGTCCTGTCTTACCACATTCGAAGCATCGTTGAGGTCCGACACTTCCTCTCCTTCTAGTTCTCACATTTTGCAATGCTTTTGAGAACCGAGTAGAGATGAGTGCAAGTTCTTCATCTGGAAACTCTTCAATCTGTTCAAGGGTTAGAGAGGGCAACAAAGAAAGTGTACCACAAGATGAATATTGACTATAGCTAGGCATGTCACGTTGTGAAACAAATGCAAGAGACTTGTTGGGGTTCTTACGTGATATTATGTCAATTTCATGAATTTTTAACTTAGAATATAGCACATCTAATTTAAGTGTATTCATGACAGTAGATTCACGAAAAGATGTAACTTTCATCTCCCAAATTGACATGTCTAATGCACTTAGTAATTGCCTATCATTTTCAGCATCTGAAAAATTAACGTTGACACTATGCAAGTTGGTGAGAATTTTATTGAAGCGAGCAAAGAGGTCATCGATTGACTCACCGGGTTGTATCTCGAAGCGCATGTATTCTTTTTTGAACATATCTTGTCTTACCTTCTTGATAGTGTTGGATCCTTCATGGTAGTCACAAAGTGATTTCCATACATCGTATGCAGATCGGAGGTGTGCAACACGGTCGAAGTCACTTTGAGTTAATCCTTGTATGATCAAGTTTCATGCTTTGTTGTTGTTGTCAACATCTCTCATGTTCGTAGTCGTTACTTGATCGTTTGGTGGCACGTCATAAGGCTTGTACACCTTTTCCCATATTGCGAAGCCTTGCGCCTGGATGAAAGCCTCCATACGTGCCTTCCAAACCTGAAAATCAATGCCACTGAACACACAAGGTTTTGCGGAGTATTTCTCCATGATGATTAGTCAAAACACGTGCAAATCACAAATATTAGAGCACCATGGCTCTGATACCAATTGTAGGATCAAAGAGCACATGAAAAGCTACCAGAGGGGGTGAATGGTAGATTTAAATTTTTTAGCGGAATCAACAAAAGCCCCATTCGGCAGAAAATCGATCTGTTAAAGAAACCGTATATGCGACTGATATAAACATGTTCAACCATGACAAAAGTAATATATATTATAGACAATCAAGTCACAAAGACACGACAACAAGAATAACGGAAATCCTTCAAAAAAACTCAAGTTATGATCGAAAGATCAAACAAGGGTCAATCTTTTCTACTCGAGTAAAAACCAGATGTGCAACACTGCAAATAAACTCGTGTAGATCAGAAACTACAAATCCAATGACAGTGAAATTTTCAAAGATGATAGATAATCAAGTTGTGAAGACAACCCAAAAATAATCATGTCAATTGGATCTGTAAAACTCGAGTTATGATCAAAACACCAAAGCATTGTCGTGCTGTCCAGAAACTCGACGAGAAAGACTTGACGAAAACAAGTCGGAAGAACAAGGCATAAAAGAGTCAAGTCGAGAACTTGTGCTCGGAAGTATTGGTTGTTTATTCATGTGCAGGTGTTTCTTGAGTTGAAGACATGGCTGATGATGGGATCCATTGAACTAGTCTTAGGAAGAAGATGAGGTTCAACAACCAAGTTCGGAAGGAATTGTGGTTGAGTTGATCGGGAGGTTGCGCAGTATGTTTGAATCAAAAACAATGCATATGAAGGTATCTTGGACGTTGTTGGAAGATGTTTGCATGTGTGCAAGGAGTGCATGGACGTGGCTGCATGGTTCCAAGGCGTGATGAAGAGATGTGGACGTAAAGAATTGGTCGGAAAGGTCCAACCGACTAGGTTATGGACTCAGGCTGCGGCTGAGTCGTGTTTGACTCAAATATGGAAAGTTTTGAGTTGGTTATGATAGGATTTCGTGTGGGTCACGAATTTGAGTTATTTTAGGAATGTGGGATACGTTCCTAAGATTTTTGGAAGCCTTAAGATTGCTTCTATCTGCGTATAGAAGAGTCCTAAGCAGTATTGGAAAGTTACAGTTTGAATCCAAGTAGGAGTAGGAGTCCTAGTTTGAGTTTGTTGGCCTTCGGGCTAGTTATATAAGCAAGGGAGGCAAGAGCTTGTGGAGGACGACTTTGGGGCTGTTCCTCTTGTGTTTTGATAAATAAAATTCATATTCCAAAGGAACTTTTGTGCCTTGTTCGTCCGACTTGTTTCAGACAAGTTTTTCTCGTCGAGTTTCTGTTCAGCAGTACCTTGCTTCGGTGGTTTTATCATAACTCGAGTTTTACAGATCCAATTGATGTGATTCTTTTTGGGTTGTCTTCACAACTTGATTATCTATCATCTGTGAAAATTTCATGGTCATTGAATTTGTGGTTTATGATCTAGACGAGTTTCTTTGCAGTATTCCAGAACTGTTTTTCTCACGTAGGACAGATTGACCTTTGTTCGATCTTTCGATCGTAACTTGAGTTTCTCTCAACGGATTTTCATGATTCTTGTTGTGAAGTCTTCGTGACTTGATTCTCTACAATCTACACTAGTTTTGTCACAGTTGAATACGTTTAGATTAGTCACACACACGGTTTCTTTAATAAATCAATTTTCTGCTGAGGGGTGTTTTGTTGCTTCCGCTGAAAAGTTTTTATCTACCATTCACCCCCCCTCTGGTAGCTTTACACGTGTACTTCGATCCTACACTTTACTCAAGATGCAATGGAGTAGATGGATGCAAATCCTATGGTGCTGTTTTATTAAACCAGTTTGTATGTGTTCTTGCATGTTTTAATGGGCTTTCATGGGGTTTTATGATTAACAAGGGTGCTGGGATGAAGTGTGGACGTGGTGATGATCCTGACTCAAGATATATATTAATTCCACCGTCAAAAAGCGATCAAAACGTGATCTGTCCACACGAAAAAGTTTCTGTTCGAAGGGGGCGAAGAAAACGGATGCAAAGAAAGAGCGACGACGTCGTAAGATGGGTAACGAAGACCTACCTCACTTCCTTTTGGTGGCAGGGCCCTCCTCCTAGCAATGTCAGCAGCGGGAAGTTTTTCTATGGATGATTAGGACAGGACAGATTGTCGGTTCTTTTCCGGCGACGGCAAGGCGTGATAGGGCTCGTCGGCGGGGCTCGACGATGGGGCTCGCCTGTGGGGCTCGACGGCTGGGCTCGTCGGTACCGGCGGGGCTCGCCGGCGGGGCTCACCGGCGACTGAACTCTGGCGAGGGGGGTCCAACTCGGCGAGTTGGAGCTAGGGATTCCAAGTCGCCGACTTGGGGTGGGAAGGGGAGGGGGGGGCTGCATCCAAGGGGGGGGGTCTGGATTCTATTTATAAGGGGGGGGGGAGGGCGGAGAATCCTAATCCAATTGGAGCAAAATCCTAACAAACTTTTCCCCAATTAATTCGGTGCGGCAGCAATGTGGGGGAAATTCCCCAAATGTGGGGGAAATTCCCTTTTCTGGGGAATTGGGGAATTTGGAGATTTGGGAAAATTTTTGGGGAAATTGGAATTGGCTCATTTCAGCTATCTTTTTCTTATTCCCCACCATTTCTATGTCACTTACTCCATTTCTACATTCCCCTGTCCATTTCTATGTCCCACTCTCCATTTCTACATTCCCCTCTCTATTTCTATGTCCCACTCTCCATTTCTACATTGCCTTTCTCCATTTCTATGCACCATTCTCCATTTCTATATGCACTTCTCCATTTCTATGGTTCCTTCCTCCATTTATATGGTTTTTTCTCCATTTCTATAGTTCTTTCTCCATTTCTACTTCTTTTATAATGCTTCTCTACATGAAAAATGTGTGCAATGCATAGGAATGAATTTTGAGGGTGTTACACTGCTCCAATGCCGTCAAACCTCTGAGAGTCTCGTCTCCAAAGCGCTAGCGACGTGAGGCACGTGAGGCGCTTGATTGGCTGGCAAGCGCCTCAGTACGATGGCTGGGTTCGCTGCGGATCCCTCCCGCTCGTAGACCTTGTGTTCGGCGAGGTCGTTGTCTTCCTCGGGTACATACTGGCGGGGCTCGCCTTCCTCACTTCTTCCTTCTTCCTAATCCCGCTGGAGTCCTATGGGCTCCAGCTTCAGCACTTGACGCCGCACTCCCTCGTGCTGGTGTTGATTTTCATCTACCATTGCGAGATGTTCGTGGGGGTGCGGCCGTCGGTGCGACTGTTCGGGCGTTCTTTGTCCTCTGGTCGTCGGGGAGGAGCTCGAGCTTCCTGGGTGCCTACTACTTCCAGCACCGCACCAGGTCCGTGGCAATGTACACCTCTCCATTCTCTTCCAGCAAGTGGGAGAACTGGAGGGAAGACTGGATCATTGTGAAGACCGGCGTCTACGACCGGCTGGATCTGCCGACCACGCGAACTGACTGGGAGAAGACATCGCACCATGAGAGCGTCTACTCCCCCGTGTTGGCAAGGATTAAGTTCCTGGCAGACCAGGGGTTGTCCTCGCTGATGGTGTCGGCAGACTTCCTGGGCCGGCGCATCACTCCCCTCCAGAGCGTTGCCGTGTGGCCTGGATGTACACCGGTGATAACAACTCCACTCGCCTGGAGCGTGGTCCCGGGCCCAACCTAAAGATGGAGCTCCTGGACGCTTTGTTGGGGACGATGTGCCGATGTTGGAGCTGGCCCAGTCCCCGACGACCTCATCATCCCTCCGGCGCCGTGCCTGCCCATCTTCATGAACCAGTAGCAGAAATCGCAACTCTTGAGGATGATGCCGACACTGGACGACATCAACATCGCTCCTCGGCAGGTTGGTGACGCTTCCCGAGGAATAACGATCCCCGGGGTGACTGGAGCGAGCGACGGGATGGCTACCTCCCCTGGTCTGACCTCGGCCACTTCAAGTATTGCCACGCCGATTTCCGCTGCTCCGACTTCCTCCACCCCAAGCCTAGACAAGGGAAAGGGGAAGGTGCCGGCAGCCCCCCAGCATAGCTCTCCCGGGAAGAAGTGGAGGCTGACTCGCGCGGACGGGAGCTTTGTCTCTGTTCCTAGCCCTGTGATGCCCGTGGCGGCCCCAAGCGCGCCCGCGGTTGGACTGGGAGGCGCTGCCGGAAGCGGCATGGCCGGTTCTGCATCCACGCCCGCAGAGGGTGCTCCTGCAGCTTCAGCACCTCCTCTGTCGGCGAAGAGGCCGTCTACAGCTGGAGATTCCGGTGGCTCTGGAGGCCCGAGCAAGCGTCTCCGAGCCGCTTCATGGGACTTCGCCGGCCCCAGGTAGATCACCCGAAGACAACCTTTAATGCTCGCTCTCTTTTTCTATGCTTCGAGGTTGCCTGCTGACCTCTGTCTTCTACGCAGGGCTCCATCCACGGGCACTCCTGGGAGCGCTCCGGCACATGTGGGATCTAGCGATCCGCCAGCAGCCTCTAGGATTGCTCCAGACCAGGGTGCGGACCCTCGGGCGCCAGCGATGTTTGTAACACCCTCAAATTCATTTCCATGCATTGCATACATTTTTCATGTAGAGAAGCATTATAAAAGAAGTAGAAATGGAGAAAAAACCATAGAAATGGAAAAAGAACCATAGAAATGGAGAAAGAACCATAGAAATGGAGAAAGAACCATAGAAATGTAGAAAGAACCATAGAAATGGATGAAGGAACCATAGAAATGGAGGAAAACCACAGAAATGGAGAAGGGAATATAGAAATGGAGAATGGGGCATAGAAATGGAGAAGGGAAATGTAGAAATGGAGAATGGGACATAGAAATGGAGAGGGGAATGTAGAAATGGATAATGGGACATAGAAATGGAGATGGGAATGTAGAAATGGAGAATGGGACATAGAAATGGAGAGTGGAATGTAAAAATGGAACAAGTGACATAGAAATGGTGAGGAATGGGAAAAAGATAGCTGAAATGAGCCATTCCCAAATTTCCCCAAATTTCCCCCAAAATTTCCAAATTCCCCAATTCCCAAAAGGAGAACTTTAACAACATTTGGGGGATTAAATCCCCAAGGATGCCGCACCCAATAAAAAGATAAGTTTGTTAACATCCAAAATTGAGTAGGACTCTTATTTGAGTTCCAATTGGAGTAGGACTCCTCCCTTCCCCCCTTACAAATACAACCTAGCCCCCTCTTTTTGCTGCAGCCTCCCCCTCCTCTCCCCCATCCAAAGTCGGTGAGTTGGAAGCCCTACCCCTCGAAGTCGCCGAGTTGGCACCCCCCCTCGCCGGAGTTTGGTCGCCGGTGAGCCCCGCCGACGAGCCCCACCGTCGAGCCCCACCGACGAGCCCCACCGTTGAGCGCCGCTGTCGAGCCCCGTCGTCGAGCCCCGCCATCGAGCCCCGCCGTCGAGCCCCGTCGTCGAGCCCCGTCATCGAGACCCGCCAACGAGCCCCGTCACGCCTCGCCGTTGCAGGAAAAGAAGCCGACGATCTGTCCTGCCCTAATCTTCCATAGAAAAATTCCCCTCTGCTTCCATTGCTAGGATGAAGGCCCTGCTACCAAAAGGAAGTGAGGTAGGTCTTCGTTACCCGTCTTATGACATCCCTGCTGTTTCTACACATTCAATTTCTTCGCCCCTTTCGAACAGAAACTTTTCGTGTGGACAGATCGCGTTTCGATCGATTTTTGGTGGTGGAATTGATCTAGATCTTGAATCAAGATCATCACCATGTCCACACTTGATCCCTACACCCTTGTCCATCATAAAACCCCATGAAAGCCCGTTAAAACATGCAAGAACATGTATAAACTGGTTTAATAAAACAGCACCATAGGATTTGCATTCATCTACCCCATCGCATCTTGAGTAAAGTTTGTGCATGATGATTGATTGCTGTAAATTTTGTATGTGCGTGGTCGTGAGTAGAAGGATAAGCTCAAGAGGCCATCTACGAAGAACTATATCACCAAGACTTTGAGGCGCTTGAGCAACAAGAACCATGGGAGCAAGGCAAGTACCCCTTGACTATATTGATCCCATGTTTTGAAACTGTTTCGTTTGCGAAAACTCGTATGCTTGAGTCAACTTGACGGACACCCTTTTATAGGAGTTTACTAGTTTTTTTAACCATCCTTGTATCCGGGAGATTTGATGAGTCGGGTATGGTCATTTTTCCTTTTTGCTTCGCTTAATTCACGGGATACGGGAAGCTGAAATAAAACATGTCTAGCTACTGCACTCATATGAATAATGATGATGAGATCTTAATGATGTTAATGGGCATGGAATCGGGGAGATCTAGGCAAGCTTGGTTCGTAAATGTTGCTGGATGAGATGGTGAAACTTGTCGTAGATCTAAGGATCGGTTCATGCGAGAATATGCCAGAAAAATAGTGCCACCACAAGGCCAAGTATGGGTGCGGCTTAGCTGATTAATTAGGTGTGTAGCTAGCTTGTTATGGACCGTGGATGACGCGGGGAATGGGAGTCGAGGAGGACTGCCCTGTGAACTGCATGGCACAATTGGGGGCCCATGGGTGGGAGAATGGTGATTCGAGTCTGCCAGTGAAACCTCAGTGAGTCCATACATCTAGTAGCCCCTTTGTAAAGGCTATTTTGTGATTTCTTGGCCATACACCGATGGTTGTGTACTGGTATAATGGAGGTTCTGCAGTCGCTGACGGGTGACGAAATCACCAACTTGTGGGTAAAGTGGTGCCACCTCTGCAGAGTGTAAAACTATCATGATAGCCGTGCTTCCGGTCACAAGCAACTGACCAACTTCCATGATTAGAGGGAAAACTTGGGATGTTTATTCGGTATGGTTATGGTATGGTTATTGGGATTAGTTTTGGGACTGTTTTGAGTCATGACAATGAGTTTGGCTTCGGCTATATGAATGTGAGATGGTTATGAATATTTATGAGCATGAGATGAACTTGAGAAAGATTAAGGGCTGGATGAGACTTGATAAATAGTGATTTATGATGAAAGAATGTTGCTATTTTACTTGGTTTTATTAGGATTAATTCATCTAGACTTAGTTGTTGTTTTTATCTTGTTTGTGAAATAAAATTTGCTTGCTGCAATGAGCCTTTTTATTCCATACCTTGTTGTAAGCTACATGTCATACCTTTCCCGCACTTGCTCAGTACGACATGTACTCACCCTTGCATTACCACATAAACATAAGCTACAGGAGATGAATACTTCGAGGACCATGTGGAGTACTAGGCGTGCGAACTACCGTCAACATGCCTGTGGAGTTGAAGATGGAGCCTGCTGTCTTTAGTCACTTTCCGTTGTCGTTTAGAGTCTTCTGCTGCAAGAATAATATAAACATTCATGAGTGAGACATTGAGTCATTGTAATAAAGTACTTAAACCCTATTTATTCGTGGTTATATTCTGAATTCAGTTTGTGGATTACATGTGTATGCGTGATGAACATCCGGGGCACACATATGCATTCACTTGGTTCTATTTTTCGGAACTGGGTGTCACAACGTCCACACCGCAAATCTCTTCTGTAGATGCCTCTTCGGTGGCTCCTAGCGTGGGGGGGGGGCCAGGATCCTTCGCCCGTCCAGGCTCCGGTGTCTGATTCCGGGCCGGCCGTGGCTTATGGGGCTCCACCAGCTTACGGCGATGAGCCTGCGCCTGCCACCGACGAGGGCCCGTCGGATGCCGCAGCTCCCACCCCGGAGGATAGCTCTCCCCAGTCAGGAGCTCACTTGCCTTCTTCCGAGGAGCAAGCCGAAACTTCCCTGGGGCCCTGCATCCTGGTGCCTACTCCGGCGGCCACCGACATCCCAGTGGACTATGCCCAGGAGGCCCCGGCACGTGTCGAGCGGATCCCTTTGGCTGGGGCTGTGGCTTTGGATCAGGCAAGCCTTCGTAGGGTTCTGCTGTCGTTGGACCAGGAGCAGGGAACCATCCAGCAGGAGGAGGAGCGCCTCATGGTCTGGGAAAGGCTGCTCAAGCTCCGGACCCGGGAGACACAGAGGAGGCTGGAGACAAAGGAGGCTCGTCTGCGGGAGGAGCAAGAACTGACCAACCGACAGCGAGACCTGGTCGATCGGCTGGACGAGCAGTCCAAGAATCTCTGGGCTGAAGCCAAGGAGGCCCACCAGACAGCCAACAGTCGCCTCGCCTCCCTGGAGGAGCTGCGGCTAGTTCTGACTCATCACGAGGCCGTCGTGGGCGACCGTGAGCACGAACTAGTGGCGAAGGAGGAGGAGGCTTCATCGCGCTTGCAGCGGGAGCAGGATGTCACACCCGGTTTCTCCAAAGAGCAACCGAGTGAATATCACATGTATGCCAGGATCATTTTCTCATACATGTGACGACAAATAGTGAAGCATCATTATATTACAAGCCAAGTGTTCGAATATAAATAAGTCTTACATAGCATACGTCTCGATGGATGATAATATGTTCATAACATGTAAATAAAACAGCAGCGGAATATAAATCTTGTGGGCTCCGTCACAGGCGTTGCCCGGGGGACTCCGTGAACCTAGAATCCTTCTTCGGGTCCGAAGTCTTGGTTATTGAACACCACATCATCCCCACATGTTTGAGTACCGTTGGTACTCAGCAAGTGTGGGAAAGTTATGTCATGCATGGCTAGAGCAAGGAGAGGTTGAACTCATGGTTAAAGCACTACGCAATTAATACCTATCACCTTAGCTTATTAAGCACCTACATTACTACACAGGTGAAATGGTCCCAATACCTCAACCCATCATCAATATCAAGTAAACATAGTCTCATCTCCAATGTTAAGCTTCCCGCTTAGCATCCTCAACTTCCCAATTCATCATCCTCTAATCATGAATAAGTCCAAGCCGCTCTTGACCGTGAGCACGGCTGTCATGACAGTTTTGACTCTGCAGAGTTTGCACCACTGTACCCACATGTAGTGATTTCATCCCCCGTTGCCGGGTGGACTAAAAGAACCTCCATTATGCCAGCGGCCGCGAACCACGTTCACACTTCCCAGGTGTGTAGCCAGGAGATCACTACGAGACATTTACAAAGGGATTTCCGACGAGCGTGGGCCCACTGAGGTTTCACCCCTAACAGCATACAAGAGGCTCCAACCCCGCTGCAGTGGCCCCCTCTTGAGGCTTGCGGTTCATATGGTAGTCCAGCTGACACCTATTCCCCGCACCATCCAAACACCCATACTACGCCGGAGATACACCTAATTAATTGGCCAAGATGCCCCATCTCAGCATGTGGTTGGCACGGTAAAGCCAGGTTACATGTTCCATGAACCGGCCCTTAGGATCCAGGCAAGCACTAAACACAAACCCGAGTCTCGTGCACACAGCACCAACCAAATCATCCAACTTGCGTCGATCCCTACCTCTACATAACTCATAATATCTCATTCAAGAGTAAGGTAAATAAGTTGATGATCTCATATCCCACTTATCCCATTCTAAGCATGGCTAAGCATAAGTAATATGAATGAATGACATAATAAAATAAATCCCAACCCAGGCTACAAGGAAGTAAGATAATGAAAATCTAGGGAAACTTCCTAGCTTGGGTACCATATTCCAAATTGACAATGCAATTAATTAAATTCTAACTACACATCCTAGTATAGGATCATGGTGGTCAAGGACACTTGCCTTCTTCCTGCTGCTCTGGGAATGGAAAGTCTTGGTCTTGAAAGGTGTGAACCTGCTCCGGGGCTGGTTCTACTCATGCCAATACACACATAGCAAAAGAAAACAACATTCCATAAGCCATAGTCCACACTTCCACTCATGCAAACCACACATAAATACATATGAAAGTCATTCACATTTTTAAGTGTTGTGGTTACCCTAGATGTGTTGATTTTAGGCCTACATGCACTTTTAAACATATATATTATTTCTAACTTTTGTATTCAGATTTCTAATTGCACACTATATATGAATTTCCAATTTGAACAAATTCTCTATATTTAATTAATACACTTCTTAGCCACAAAATTTGCATGAAAGATAATTTCCTACTCCAAATAGGTTTTCAGATCTTCTAAAAAAGCTTAATTTGAAGTTTTTGGATTTGGAGACCTCATTTAACATTTTCTAATTATGCATACCTATTTTCCTATATTTTCAGATTTATTTTCTATGCCTAAAAGTGAACTTTAATATTAAAATAGTGAGACATATCACCTAAACAGAATAGGTTCTGATCTAAAATGTTCAATAAAATATTTTTGAACTTCCCCTCTGGTTGGGATCAAATTAAATTTGTTTTACCCATTTTCAGAATTATTTCCTAGCCTAAAAATGTATTTCCAGAAATAATAAAAGTAGGCAGCACTTAGTCAAATCTCATTTCAGCCTAAAATCAGCTTTTAACTCATTCTAAAGGTTTTCCAAGTGCTAGGAAAATTTAAATTTGTATTTGCACATGTGTTTGCATCACCATTTGAATTTAAATCCTAATCACATGTTCAAATTTCTGAATTTAATATCCTATAGGGCCTGAAGTGCAAACCCTCCCTACTGCAGGGTCTAATTTACTATTTCCTAAATTTTCAGGGGCCTACTTACACAAAATAGAGAGGTTTTCCTAATTTTTATCAAGTACAGGGGCTAAAACTGATTTTTAAATGAATTTACATGAATTTCTCAAGGTCCAGGGGCTAGACCAGAAGTTTCTGAGGCTAGCTCGTGTTTTCCGAGATCCCCAGGTGGTAGCGCATAAGATTCCCGACCTTTATAATGCGGGGCTGACGTGGGCCGTTGGATTTATAACAGACAGCTGAGATTATAACGCGAAGCGGTACGGATTAGATCTTATTCGGGACCGCATGACTTAAAATGGATGGGCCTCAGGGGGCCACATCGCCCTGGCTGTGTGCGGGCGGCGCTGCCCGGCGGCACGTGGCGGTGGGAGGCGGCGATCTCGCCAGAGAACTTCGGGTTTTCGTCTATACTCCCTAAAACTTGGATTTCTTGGCATAGAACGGAAGAGGGGAGGTGGGGGATCTCACCTCGGGGTTTTTCTTGAGCTCGGAGGCCCTGAAAGGTGGTCGGCGATGAGGTCCGAGGGGAAAACGCGGCGGTGCTCACCAGAGCTGTATCTAGAGCGCAAAACACCGGGTTTCCTTCACCTGCAAGACTCCCCGGCGGCGGTGGAACATGACAAGCCCGTTAGATCAGGAAATCTGAACGAGGATCGAAGGAAAACGGCGGTGGAAGCTTCGGTTATCACCGGAGAGATAGATGGAGCGGGCACTGGTAAAATCGGCGATTTTTCTTGCGTTAAATGCACGAGGAGAGGCGGCGGAGGGTCGGTTTAGATATGTAGTAGCGCCTTGCCGAAGATCGGGCGTGGAAATCGGGTGGAGAAGCCGTGATCGGCGCGGGAAGATCGGTGTAGTTGGGGCGCGCGGGGGAGGAGGGGGAAGAAGATGACATGGGGGCCCCGCGCGTCAGGGAGAGAGGGGGAGAGGGGGAAGCAGGCGCGGGTTTTGGGCCGGCTGAGGTGGGTTTCGGCCCACTGGCCATTTTTTTCTTTTTCTTTTTTCCTTTTCCTTTTCTGTTTTGATTCAAATTTGAATTCCAGTTTGAATTTGAATTGTTTCACCACATGCAATACGTCCAAAAATTTTAAATTCCTCTCTTTAACAGGTTTTGGGGTGTAACAACTCTACCCCCCTTAAAAGAAATCTCGTCCTCGAGATTGGTGACTCTAGGAAAACAAATCCGGAAACTGTGCCTTAAGCTCGTCTTCCCGCTCCCATGTGGCTTCCGCTTCCGAGTGATGTTTTCACTGCAGCTTGCACATTCGGATTCTTTTATTTCTTGTGAGGCGTTCCATCGTCTCCAAAATCTTGACCGGTTGCTCGTCATAAGAAAGATCCTCTCGTACATCCACCTCATTCATGGGTAACATCTCTTCGGGCGTTCTTAAACATTTTTTGAGTTGGGACACATGGAATACATCGTGCACATCTGATAGGCGAGCCGGTAGTTCTAGTTGATATGCCACTTCGCCTTTCCTCTCCAGAATCTAGAAGGGTCCGATGTATCGTGGTGATAATTTCCCTTCACCTTGAACCGACGAAGTCCTCGGATAGGGGACACCTTGAGATAAACATAGTCTCCCACATTGAAAACGAGCTCTCTTCTCCGTACATCGACATAGCTCTTTTGTCGGGTCTGGGCTATCCTCAAGTTGTTGCGGATTTCCCTCACATTCGCCTCGGCTTCTTGTAGTATCTCAGGTCCAAATACTTTACTTTCCCCAGTTTGGTTCCAAAGTAGTGGAGTTCGGCACTTCCTCCCGTACAACGCCTCAAATGGTGACATCTTCATACTAGCCTGATAACTGTTGTTGTAGGAGAACTCTGCATACAGTAAGTGCTTATCCCAACTCCTATTGTTCTTGAGTGCACAAGCTCTCAGCATATCCTCAAGGATCTGATTGGTCCTTTCGGTCTGCCCGTCAGTCTGGGGGTGATAGGCAGAACTAAAATTCAGATGAGTTCCCATGGTTTCATGTAACTTCTGCTAGAACCTTGAGGTGAACTATGTCCCTCGGTCTGACACTATCTTCTTTGGCACTCCATGAAAACACACGATTCTTGACATGTA
This sequence comes from Neostapfia colusana, assembly GCA_030760725.1. NCBI lineage: Eukaryota > Viridiplantae > Streptophyta > Magnoliopsida > Poales > Poaceae > Neostapfia > Neostapfia colusana. Next base: position 12,663,335 of record JASWHV010000012.1, on the reverse strand, counting down.
CAATTCTGGCAACTTGGATTCGCTGTAGCTTTGTTTCACGGGGATGAAATGAGCTACTTTAGTCAGTCTGTCGATGATGACCCATATCGAATCATATCCCGATTTGGTCCTAGGTAGTCCCACTATGAAGTACATACCGATTTCTTCCCATTTCCATTTAGGCACTTTGAGTGGTTGCAATAGTCCCACGGGTCGTTGATGTTCTGCTTTCACCAACTGACATGTGTCACATAGGGCAACATGTTCCACGACATCTCGCTTCATGCCATACCACCAATATCTGCTCTTGAGGTCATGATACATCTTCGTACTCCTAGGATGAATGGAATAGTCGGAATCATGAGCCTGCTTCAAAATCAATTCACGGATCTCCTCCACCTCAGGCACACAGATTCTTTTCCCATGCCATACCGTACCTTGTTCATCCGCTCTGAACCCAGGGGCTTTATTTTCTTTGATGAGTTCTCTAATTTCTTGTATCTTCTCGTCATTCTTCTGACCGTTGCGTATGTCTTGTTCCAATGTGGACTCCACTTCCATGGCGATGGCCTCACCACTATTCACCAGACATAAATTGAGTTTTGCAATCTCTTCCTTCAATTCTGTAGGCATGTCCTTTGAACTCAACATGTTGACCTGCACCTTCCGGCTTAAAGCATCAGCCACGACGTTCGCTTTCCTAGGATGATAGTTGATGCCCACATCAAAGTCGTTGATTAGCTCTAACCATCTCCTTTGTCTGAGGTTGAGATCTGGCTATGTGAAAATGTACTTTAAGCTCTTATGATCCGTATATATCTCTGTCCTCTTTCCCATCAAGTAATGCAGCCAAATCTTCAATGCGTGGACCACTGCGGCTAGCTCTAGGTCATGCGTAGGATAGTTCTTCTCGTGTTTTCGGAGCTGCCGGGACGCATAGGCAACGACATGCCCCTCTTGCATGAGAACACATCCAAACCCGTGGCCAGATGCATCGCAGTACACCAAAAAGATCTTCTGCATATCTGGCATAACTAGCACTGGGGCTGTTGTCAATCTTTTCTTCAGTTCTTGAAAACTCGTCTCACACTCCGGTGTCCATGCGAATGTGATTCCCTTCTCTAAAAATTTGGTGAGGGGTCTCGAGATCTTGGAGAAACCCTCGATGAACCGTCGATAATACCCAGCCAACCCTAAGAAGCTTTGAATTACCCCGACATTTTTAGGGGTCTTCCACTTCTGCACATCCTCGATCTTGGCAGGATCTACGGAGATTCCTCCCTCCGAGATTATATGTCCTAAGAAGGGAACTCTCTTCAGCCAAAACTCACACTTGCTCAACTTGGCATATAGTTGGTGTTCTCTCAGCTTTTGCAACACCAATATTAAATGTTCCTCATGTTCTTCATCTTTGGAGAAGACGAGAATGTCATCAATAAAAACCACCACGAATTTGTCCAGATATTCGATGAATACCTTGTTCATGAGATACATGAAATACGCCGGGGCATTAGTTAGCTCGAACGGTATGACGGTGTATTCGTACAGCCCGTACCGAGATACGAACGTTGTCTTTGGAATGTCAGTTTGCCATATCTTCAGTTGGTGGTATCCCGATCCGAGACCAATTTTTCAGAACACACAAGCTCTCCTCAACTGATCAAATAAGTCTTCAATGCGGGGTCTTGATGGTTACTTCATTCAACACACGGTAGTCTACGCATAACCTTTGGGTTCCGTCCTTCTTGGGCACAAATATCACTGGAGCTCCCCATGGTGAGGAACTAGGACGAATATACCCCTTCTTTGTCAATTCTCCTATATGTTCTTTGAGTTCTTCCAGCTGTTTGGAGTCCATCCGATAAGGCCTCTTGTATATTGGAGCTGTTCCAGGTACTAGTTCAATCGTGAATTCCACTTCACGATCTCGAGGCATACCTGGCAACTCCTCCGGAAAAATGTCTGGATATTCCCTGATAATACTTATCTCTTCCACTTCCACCTCAACTTGATTGAGTTTAATGTCCCTCCTAGGTTCTTGCACGGCTACGAACTTCACTTTTGTGCCACTAGTGTGAGTTAGTTCCACCGTTCTTGTCGAACAGTGGATGATACCTTTATGTTTGGTCAACCAATCCATGCCTAAAATAATATCTATCACTTGGGAGTCTATCGTACGGCGTCCGTGATGGTTGTTGTAGGCAACATCGAGTACGGGCGTACGTGACGGGTTATTCGGGTAACCCTGCAGGTGTAAATCGATTATAATCGCCGTCCCTCGTGGTCAGTGAGTACCACTTGTTCACTGTACCGTGACGTAGAAAGAACAGGCTAGTCACATGATAAAATGTTGCTGATTGAATGATGGACATTGATTGTTAATGATATGATGTAGTTTAGAGCTAACTAAAGTTCTTTTCAACTTTGGGCAAAGTACATGAGAGAAATGCGTTACTTGTTTGATTGCGGCTCTCTCATGTACCTTAGCGTAAGGTTCTCCACAACCTGCTGCTAAAACTTGAAAGTAAGGTTCTACTAATTAGGCGAGTCCTTGCAAATGATTTTTACCTCATGTAACCCATCACCCCTCATGTAGAAGTTACATGTTTAGGTGAGACGGGTCAGACTTGCTGAGCCTTCGTGCTCACTGCTTGTGTTTGAAGCTTTTGCAGGGTTCTATGAGGAAGGGACTCCCGAAGAGGAGACGGAACCCCAGGAGGGGAACCCCGTCGAGTGGGAGTCGTGCACGCCGCAGAGTTAGTGTGTGTGTGTTCTAGCAAGGACACGTTCAAGGGCTGAACGTGGACTTGATGCGTAGTCTACGCCCGTGAGTGTAGACTGGAACTATTTTGATGTAAACATGTTCATAAACTTGTTTATGTAATAAAAATTTTGCTTCCGCTTTGTACCTTTGACGTGCATTATCCGGTGCTGTGCAATGCAGCACCCCTCAGCATGATCCTGGCTCGACAAGACCGTTGGGGTCGTGTCAGCGTGGTATCAGAGCTCGCTTGAGGTTTAACGCACTACAAAGGTCATCTTTTTCAAAAATCCAGTGAGGAACGAGTTAGTAGCCCGTATAAGGATGTTATTAGCATATAGAAAGTGGCATACTAACCTAATTGTCTATGTCGGAAAATCGTGTACCTCGGGACGCTTCATGTCTTGGGGTGCACGTAAGCGCTGTCCACCAGTGCGCACAAGCTGAAGGGTGGAGCCTCACGGGTGGCAGGTAACCCGACCCGCTTTAGTATCCTCTACGACTCTTCATGTCGTTTGGGATATTTGAGCAACGTCTGTCCCTGGCGTGTGTGGTGCAACTTGGGAGACTCCGTCACGTGGTCTAAAACATGAACACGTAACTCAAGGCGTGTTTGGCTTGAGAACATCCGGGCGAGTGATGACGGCCAGGTGTACGAACTATATGGAATCCGGGCTCGGTGTGCAGACGAGTCTGACGATTGCGTGAGTTTCTGCAGGTAGCCTAACCATGAAACGGTAGACGTGTAGCATCCATGTGTGTGACCTTTAGTGCCACTGAAGTAACGAAGCCGGGTAAGTCCGGTATAGGTTTTTCTTTGTGAGGACGTAGTACCGACATAATCTGGTGACGCATCGACGTCACACCCCATTAAATGAACAACTTCATTTAAAACTTGAATGTTTTGATTTAAAGTAGTAAAACTTGATGTAACTCGTTCCCTTGCACCGGATATTCAAAGTTAACAAGTTTTCAACTTATAGGTTGTTAAGGACAGAGCACTCTGTTTTCAGCTGAATCAAGGCTGAAGTTAATCAGAGGTTAGAGATTGATTTCTTTCAAGGTTGGGGTCATATGATACATTTCTGGAAAGATTTGGAAGAGCTTTACAACTCTTCTGTTGAGGTCCAGAGGTGTTTCATCCCTTAACCACTCGAAAAATGCAGTAGAGTTGAAACTGTCCAGAAAACAGGACAGAGTAAAGACTCTCTGTAAACTCTCTGTAAATTGAGCATAACTTCCTGCATAAAAATCCAAAAATAGAAAATGAGGTAGTTCTGGAAATCTTATGAGATGGGTTACAACTCTGTAACAGAAAGTTTTGTCAGATTAGGAACAGAATTAACTGGAATTCTTGGATCAAATCAGTACCTATAGCAGGGAGGTGCTGTCCAATTGTTTCCAGAAATTCTGCTAACTTTGACATCTCATAACTTTCGAACCAGGACAGATCTTAGGCCAAGCAAATACTTTCTGGAAATATATTGAAGTTAGCTTTAACTTTGATGTTGAGCTCCAGAATTGGTTTTGCCTTTAACATGGCCTAAATCAGGTTGAAATGGAAACTAGTCAGGGCTGTCATGGGAACAGCAGATCAGAAGTCAAATTTGTTTAAAATTTGAACTATGTTTCCAAGTTTTATGGGTTCAACAACATGTCTTATGTTATAACTCAGTGGTTTACTGTTTAAATAAATATTTGACATTTCTCAAATATATTTTCACAGATGACAGCAGATAAGCAGTTGGAGAACGGGTGGGTGGTGTCCCACTGTTCTCACCGTAGCGGCTACCCGGAAGCATGGTGGCAAATGCTCCAATATTTCGGATATAACCAGGTGCCGCAGTACTTCACCAAGGAATAAGGCGAAGAGGGGAACAAGACGGTGAGAGGTAGGCAACCGGAAGGGATGTGGCAAGTGGCAGCCCGTGACACCATGTGACGTTTCTGCCAACTACACGTGCAGGCTATGGAGGGCACTCCATACGCGCTCGTTCCGGTGGAGGGACGGGCTCAGCATGTGTGGGAAGAGAGGTACCGGGAGGCAACGGATCCGGGTTGCCCAAGGTACAACCCCGCGGAGGCAAACCTTAGCCTCCAGATGAGGGCGGGAAACGCCGTGATGGACAGCCAAGCTGTTCATACGGAGCATCTCGCCACGAAGCTCAAGGAGAGCACGAGCCGTGGAGACCATTTCGAGAGTGCTCACAGCGCATTCCGCAATGTGCTCCTTCTGACGATCAAGCGACTTAATAAACAACACAATCAGTTGCATCGTCTGAAGAAGGCAAAGAAGAAGAGCCGTGTCGACATCACGGCGTTGCAAGAACTGGTACAGAATCTGACCCAGCAGAACGAGGACCATGCTCAAGAGCGATACGACGCTATTGAGGAAGGGCAAGGCTGGGAAGAGGACTACAACCAGGCTATGGACGAGGTGCATGCTTTGCAGTACCTCGTGCCTCCGGTGTTGGGTATACCGGTGGTGTTGGGTCTTCCAGCAATGGGAGAACCCGAGATGGGGGAAGAGGTGGTAGACCCAGAGCCACCAGCAGAGGTACCGGAGGAGGACAACCCGCAGGAGGTCGATTCCTACTCCGAGTAGGGGGTTACAGTTGCCAAGTAGGGCAGCTAGGGTAGTATAACCCAACTTTTGTAATCGGTGACATGTCGTGTAGGCAGTAGCGTATGTATAGGTAGTGACGACATGAGCACGACTTCTCGGAGACCCGAGAATAATGTATCTTGTATAAAGTTCATGCTTTATCAATATATGTGAATGTTGTGCAAATTATTCATGTGTCACTTCAATACCTACTGTTACATATGGAATTTTAAGTAAGACATGTGCTAATCGCTGCTGTTTTGAATTTCAGAATGACGCGTACCCGTGCCAACCCTGATGTTGGGGGTACTAGCCAAGGGGGAGAGACCTCCCAACAGTCTCCCGAGGACTCCTCGGGACCACAGCAGCAACAGAAACAACAGCAACAGCAAACACCGCCACCGCCACTGCCAACGGTTACATTGGCCGACATCGTCGCGGCAATGGCGGGTTCACATCAGCAGCATACGGAGTTGCTGCAAACTCTTATTGCCAATACGTCTCGCCCAGAGAGACGTCAAGACCGTGAGGAGCGTCAACAGAGCTCCTACTCCGACTTCCTAGCGATGCATCCCCCGGTATTCTCAAGGGCGGATGAACCTCTTGACGCGGACAACTGGCTCCGCGCAATAGAGATGAAGTTCGGGCTGCTCCAGATAAGTGAGCAGCGCAAGACTCAGTTCGCGGTCCAGCAGCTCCAAGGATCCGCGAGCGCGTGGTGGGCAAACTTCTGTGCTTCACAGCCCACCGACCGAGTTGTGACCTGGACGGAATTCCGGACGGCCTTCAGGGCCTATCACATACCGCCAGGTTTGATGAAGAGGAAGACGCAGGAATTCCTACACCTGCAGCAAGGGAGCCGGAACGCGCTGGAATACTCCAGGGCGTTCAACTATGTCGCGCTCTACGCGTCGTATCACGCAGATACTGACGAGAAGCGGTGGAACCACTTTTACCAGGGGCTTAACCCGCTCCTGAAGGACAAGTTGGAGATGTTCAATCGCGGCAGCCTCAACGACATCATTGATGCTGCGATTGTTCAGGAGGACTCTAGCAAGGAGTTGGCGACGGCGGAGCGAAAGCGAAGCGTGCCGCAAAGCAGCGGAGAAGGAGGCGGTCCTTCTCAGAAGTTTCGGATGGTGAATCGCCCACCATCAGGTCCACGCTGGCAGCCACCACAGAGGTCGATGCCGTTCCGCAGTCGACCGTACTCTTCACCGGCATTCAGGCCGGCACTGCCAGCACCACCTCCGCAACAACAACAGCAGCAGTGGACGATGCCGCGTGCGTATGCACCTCAGCAACGCATGCCGGGCTTTCGTCCCCCGAGCACTACACCAGCAGCGGCCACATGTTACAAGTGTGGTCGTCCAGGACACTTCGCCAGCAGTTGCCCGGAGAGGCAAGCCGGTGGAGTTGCACCACCGTTTTTGGGGAGGAATCAAACCAGGAACCCTACTAATGCGCGGCGGGCAAACCCTAGGCCCGGCACCGTCCACCAGCTTGCCATAGAGGACGTGCCAGAGGGCGAGCCAATCCTTGCGGGTACGTTCCAACTCCACCAGCATCCCGCCATAGTACTATTTGATTCAGGCGCCACACATAGCTTCATTAGCCAAGCTTTCATTGATAAATATAGCTTGCAAATACTACCCACCGATAGTCCTTATGTGATCTGTTCACCGGGTGGGAAAATTTCAGCAAGCATGATGGTCCCAAAAGTGTCGTTGTGCTTAGAGGGTAGAGTCTACCCTACGTCTCTCATAATTTTAGAGGGACAAAAGGTCGATGTAATCTTAGGGATGTCGTGGTTAACCCGCCACGGCGCTGTTTTAGACACTGTCCTCCGAGTTGTGCACCTGAACTCAGAAGTGCACGAGTCTCACTCATTATTTCTGGACAGTCCAGAAATAAAACTTCCAAGTGTCTATCAAGCCACAACCATCAGATTGGAAGATATTCCAGTGGTCCGAGAGTTCCCTGATGTATTCCTGGACGATTTGCCGGGGATGCCGCCCAATAGAGAGGTGGAGTTCAAGATTGAACTTGCACCGGGAACCATGCCGATATCCCGAAGGCCGTACAAGATGGCGCCCAAGGAGTTGGCTGAACTGAAGACTCAGCTCACGGACCTCCTGGAAAAGGGTTTTATTAGGCCGAGCTCCTCGCCATGGGGCTGTTCGGCATTATTTGTAAAGAAGAAGGATGAGACGTTGCGGCTTTGCGTGGACTATCGTCCATTAAATGCCGTAACCATCAAGAACAAGTACCCATTGCCACGGATCGACATGTTGTTTGATCAGTTGGTCGAAGCGAAGATCTTTTCCAAGATGGACTTAAGATCTGGGTACCATCAGATTAAGATAAGGGCGGAGGACATTCCAAAGACAGCTTTCTCAACGAGGTACGGACTTTATGAGTACCTGGTCATGTCCTTCGGCCTCACCAATGCTCCAGCTCACTTCATGTATTTGATGAACTCGGTATTCATGCCGGAGCTGGACAAGTTTGTCGTGGTCTTCATCGATGACATCCTGATATATTCCAAGTCGGAGGAAGATCACAAGAAGCATCTGCGTATAGTCTTGCAACGGCTGCGGGATCACAAGTTATACGCAAAATTCAGCAAATGCGAGTTTTGGATATCGCAAGTGCCTTTTCTCGGGCATATCATCTCAGCGGAGGGTATCGCTGTAGACCCGAGCAAGATCACTCAAGTGCTGAATTGGAAATCCCCGAGAACTGTTCACGAGGTACGGAGTTTCCTCGGACTCACGGGATATTATCGGAGGTTCATTCCGAACTTCTCGAAGATTGCCAAGCCAATGACAGAGCTGCTGAAGAAGGCTACCAAATATGTTTGGAGTTCAGCATGTGAAGCAGCATTCAAGGCTTTAGTCAAGCACCTGACATCAGCACCAGTTTTGGCGCAGCCAGACACAACAAAACCGTTCGATGTGTACTGTGATGCATCCGGCATTGGGTTCGGATATGTGCTGATGCAAGATCGAAGAGTGGTCGCCTATGGATCACGGCAGCTTAGAAACCATGAGCAGAATTATCCAACCCACGACTGGGAGCTCCTGCCGTGGTACTTGCACTGAAAATGTGGAGGCACTACCTACTCGGTAATCTCGTACATTTATATACCGACCACAAAAGCCTCAAGTACATATTCACTCAGAAGGAGCTGAACATGAGGCAACGAAGATGGTTAGAATTGATAAAGGATTACAAAATAGAGATCCATTATCATCCGGGCAAGGCAAACGTAGTGGCAGATGCGCTGAGCCGCAAGTCATACGTCAATAATCTGACCATCACACCGTTGGAAGAGAGCGAACCACCACTACATGTGATTCCACACGGAGCTCTCTACGACCTAGCTTTGATACCCACCATCCGTGAAGAGATAGCGGCAGCCCAGAAGAATGACAAGGGCATGTCGCATTTGCGGAGACGTGTAGACAGTGGGGAGTTGAAATGTTTCCGGAAGGACGGAGACGGCGTCCTATGGTACAAGGACCGGATCGTCGTACCCCGTAACCCGGAATTACGGAAGAAAATCTTTGATGAGGCTCACTTGTCAAAGTTTTCTATTCACCCTGGCAGCAACAAGATGTATTAAGAACTCCGAAACAAGTTTTGGTGGACACGGATGAAGCGGGAGACTGCAAAATACGTGTCCGAGTGTGATACATGTCGAAGGGTGAAGGCAGACCATATGCGGAAACCGGGACTGCTGCAACCACTGGGCATTCCTGCCTGGAAGTGGGAGGACGTGAGCATGGACTTCATCGTCGGTTTACCCACCACCTTGCAGAAGCATGATTCTGTGTGGGTGATCGTCGATCGGCTCACCAAAGTTGCACATTTCATCTCGGTCAACACCAACTACAACGCCAAGAAGTACGCTGAACTGTACATCTCACGGATCCTATGCTTGTACGGCGTACCCCGTACTATCATATCGGATCGGGGCACTTTATTTGTGTCCCGTTTTTGGGAGCAGCTGCACGCTGCCTTGGGGACGAAGCTGATCCGTAGTTCAGCATACCACCCGCAGACGGATGGACAAACCGAGCGGGTAAATCAAATCTTAGAAGACATGCTACGAGCTTGCGCTATCAACCACGGCAAGAATTGGGATGATCACTTGCCGTTAGCCGAGTTCTCATACAACAATGGGTACCAAGCCAGCATCAAGATGGCGCTCTACGAGGCGCTATACGGGCGGAAATGCCGCACACCACTGAATTTGTGTGAATCTGGCGAAAGGGTTACCTTCGGGATTGACCTTGTCCACAACGCGGAATAAAAGGTTTGACTGATTCAAGCGAACCTAAAAGCCGCCCAATCCCGTCAGAAACAGTATGCGGATCGGAGAAGACGCCCATTACGATTCGAAGTTGGAGATCACGTATATCTACGGGTGTCTCCAATGAAGGGCGTAAACAGATTTGGGGTGAGAGGAAAGTTGGCACCCCGATTCATCGGTCCATTCCAGATTATCGAAAGATGTGGATCAGTGGCATACCGGCTGGAATTACCAGAAGCACTTTCCGGTGTGCACGACGTCTTTCATATTTCCCAGCTGAGGAAGTGTCTTAAGCTATCAACTACCGTTCAGCTGGAAGACATTGAAGAACTGCAACCGGATCTCACCTATCGGGAGGAACCGGTGCAGATTATTGATGAAAAGGCCTGAACCACACGCCACCGTACGTTGTGGTTCTACAAGGTTCTATGGAGTAATCACTCCGTGGATGAAGCGACACGGGAGAGCGAAGGATTTCTTCGCGCTAACTACCCCGACTTTTTCACGTCGCATATCCGGTAATTTTCCACCGTCCTCTCTCTCATTTTCACCTTATAATCTCGGGACGAGAATCTTTTAAGGGGGGGGGGGATGTAAGGGCCTCAGTTTTTGACACATAATTGAAGTGTTGATCACCATACACACACACCTCATTTGAGGAAGGATGATGAACACAAATGAAGAGCAAGTAACCACCATCAACATGCTCATTAGAGAACAAACTCACATATTGCAAAAGTGGTATTTTCCACATGTGATATAGGTGGGCTGGACATATGAAAACTCCTACACATTGCTAAGGATGTCCATGCCAAATTTCACCCAAATTCAAAACCTTTTTGAGGTCAATTTGGGTATAGCTAGAAAGAGGGCAGTTTGAAACCATATTCAAATTCAAACTGTTTTTATCCCATGAATTCAAAAGTGGGAGGCATATTCTTATTCAGCACATTTTTGTGAGCTCACACACCAATTTTCACTCCATTTGGAGTTGATCTTGACATGAGCTAAGTGGGACAAATTCAAACTTTATTTGAATTCAAAACTGAACTTGTGCTGAAATTCATTCAAACCAAACCCAATTTGAATTCTACTCAATTCAAATGGCTCATGGGTGAATACTTTGAATTACCAGGGGTAGTATGGGGCTCACTGTTTACAACAGTGATTAGGAGTAAATTTTAGAGGTTAAAATTGGGAGTGGGACCCACATGTCAACCACTACTTCAAAACAAACCGACTGAAACACAGCTCACTCGGTTCCCGGGTGCAGTGCGCTCGCGCCACCGGGGGGCAGCCGGCGCCAGCTCCTGCTGCGTGCCCCAAGCCGGAGACCTGTCGCCGGGCTTCTTATCCCCTCCCCGGCGTGCTCCCATCACCCATTCCCTGAGCTACCGACGCACTCGGCCTGTTCTTCCACTGCAACCGCCGCCGCTCGAGCTCACGCTTGATCAAGTCCAATCACTCGCGAGCACAACCTCCACCACAGAAAAACGGCACCGGGAGATCGTGAGCAACCTCCTAGACCCCGTGTTGGCCAGTGAGCAAGCGTCCTCGAGCTATACCAAACCGTTTCTCCGGCGGACCAAGCATCGCCGCCGATCGGGCTCTCGTGGACAGCACAACACAGCTGTTGTCACGTCCTCTTCTCTACACAAGAAAGGTGCGTGATTGTATGTAGATGGAGTAGCCGAAAGCCGTTTGGCGATTGATCAACCCTCGGCCGAGAATTTCCAAATTTACTCTTGATCAGTTCATAAGGACCAAGCTCACCTTCGGGTGAAATTCGTGCTCTATACGCGAGGGTTGGACAAGCTCGTTACCTAGTAGCTTGTACGCACGATAGCGCCCACACTCAAACTGGAATCAGAGAAAACCATCGAGAATCGGCCATGATATGGCCGTTTTCCCCACCGCCATGGCTGAGCACCTCGGCTCACCGTCGAGAGCTAGTTGCCGGTATTTCTAGCTTCCACCCAGCCCTGGTTCGTGTGTTCCCCATGCTCTACTGATGCTCTCCGCCCGATTTCCGATCGATTTGGTGCACGGGAGAGCGGAACCAACCTCACCGGAACCCTAGCAGGTGCTGTCACCGGTGCGCACGGGTTTCCGGTCGTCGCTGGCGGCCAGCGATCCCACCATCGAGTCCAGGGGGTCAGTAAAGGGGCAGGCGGCGAGTTTCGGGCCGGGGGTGGCCCGGAACTCAATTCCGGCGAAGGTCGCCGGAGGTCGCCGCCGCCGCGCTGTTGGCGCGAGGAGGGAGACGACGCACTGTGTGCGGGGCCCACAAGCAGGAGTTTAAACTTTTCCCCGATTTTCAGAATTCTTCCAAACTTCAAATCCTCATAACTTTGGCTAGAAAACTCCAAATCGAGTGAACCAAATTTTGTTGGATTCAGCTCTCTGAGAACTTTCCAGCAAATCAAGTTTCACTTCATGAAAATCCTTATTTCTCCAGAATTAATTCCTCAAATGTTAAACTGTTTGGAGTTTTAACTGGAGAATCCTTTGGAGGAAAATTCTGAAATTTTGCTAGGATGTTCACCAAAATATCCTTGAACTACCATAAAAATTTCAGATCCATTTGAGCTCGTTTGGTCCACCTAATGGTGTGATATTAGTGAAACTGTTCCAGAGAAAATAGAAAATGTTCAGAAACATTTTCAGAATTTTCTCTGAAATTGTTTAGCTCATATCTTTAGCTAGGAACCTTCAAATTAAGTGAGACCAACTCCATTAGAACCCTATGAAAATCTAGTTTTCAGAAAGTCATAGTTTGTTTCATGAAAATCCTTAGAACACCCTAAGAGCCTTCAAATAAGGTCAAGGACATAATTAATTGTGGAGGGCTCAATTGAGCTTTGCTGCAGCTAAAACTTGACCAAATCTCTGTTTAGGTTGTAACCAAGCCACAGTAAAAGTTTCACAGTCATTGGGTCTGTCTAGTGAGAGTTATAGACTTCACAACTTCAAACTCAATACAAATGCATTTAAATTGATACATGTACCTCTTCTATCATGTAGTCGCTAAGGTCGAGGAGGAACCCGAAGTCCTAGACTTCGTTACTCCGGAGGAACAGATAGCCTACGACCAAGAGAAGCAAGGCAAGCCCCGGTTTGCATTAACCGTTTTTACAAATTTTTATTGTTTTGAGCACTTACTTGAGTATTATGATTCTTTGCATTAGAGTCTTGTGTGGAAACCCAACTGCATAGCCAAGAAAACCATGGATTGGGTTTAGGATTTACCAACCCCGTTAGCTACTGCAATGCTAAGATAGAGTAGGATTCCGTACAAGTCGAGTAGTTGGAACTACTCACGAGAATAGGCTAGAGGCACATCACTCGGGTAGAGATAGCACATGATACACATGGCAAGAAAGATGAGACCGAGGGGAGAGTAAGGGCAGCAGGACTTTGGGGCCTGTGTGCTGTAGCTCCGCTTGTGTCGATTGAGGACCGAGCCGTGTGCGGGCCTGTTGAACAAGCTAGAACAGTACCGAAGACCTACCTGCTATATGGGAACCGGGAAACCGATGTAACTCGGGTAGCTGGGTGTTGAGGCATAGCTGGTCGTTCAGAGGGTAGGTTGAGAGCTCGGGGTGTAAATCGGCTGGCGGCACTGAGATTCGCATGCAGAGACCTCTTGCTCGGGACGATTGGACCGGTTCAACATTTGGCTAATGGGTGAAAGGTAGTTGCGTACGGCGTCCGTGATGGTTGTTGTAGGCAACATCGAGTACGGGCGTACGTGACGGGTTATTCGGGTAACCCTGCAGGTGTAAATCGATTATAATCACCGTCCCTCGCGGTCAGTGAGTACCACTTGTTCACTGTACCATGACGTAGAAAGAACAGGCTAGTCACATGATAAAATGTTGCTGATTGAATGATGGACATTGATTGTTAATGATATGCTGTAGTTTAGAGCTAACTAAAGTTCTTTTCAACTTTGGGCAAAGTACATGAGAGAAATGCGTTTCTTGTTTGATTGCGGCTCTCTCATGTACCTTAGCGTAAGGTTCTCCACAACCTGCTGCTAAAACTTGAAAGTAAGGTTCTACTAATTAGGCGAGTCCTTGCAAATGATTTTTACCTCATGTAACCCATCACCCCTCATGTAGAAGTTCCATGTTTAGGTGAGACGGGTCAGACTTGCTAAGCCTTCGTGCTCACCCCAGGAGGGGAACCCCGTCGAGTGGGAGTCGTGCACGCCGCAGAGTTAGTGTGCGTGTGTGCTAGCAAGGACACGTTCAAGGGATGAACGTGGACTTTATGCGTAGTCTATGCCCGTGAGTGTAGACTGGAACTATTTTGATGTAAACATGTTCATAAACTTGTTTATGTAATAAAAATTTTGCTTCCGCTTTGTACCTTTGACGTGCGTTATCCGGTGTTGTGCAACGCAGCACCCCTCAACGTGATCCTGGCTCGACAAGACCGTTGGGGTCGTGTCATACTCAAAGCTAGAGGACTCACATATTGCAATCAAGGATGAGCTTGCTAACTTGTCAAGAGTTAACAAGATCCTTGAGGTGCAAGTTGAGTCGCTAAAGCAAAGTGACTCATCTTCCTCCAAGAGCTCTTTCTCCAAAGATATGAGTTCGACAACAATTGGAACCTGCACATGATCTAGTAAGAAAAATATCATTTCTAATACTTCAACTTCTCATGATATGCATCCTTCCCAAAACGGCATCCTTGATAAGGAGAAGATCAAATATGCACGTAGTGTATATATGGTCACTAGACCTCCCAACGTCAAAGATGGTCTTGGGTTTGACAGGAACAAACACATGTCCACTCTTAATCATGCAAAGAAAAGAATCACCTTTGTTAAGGAAAAATCACATGAATCTGATTTACAAATATTGTTTCATACATTTTATGCTTCCTATGTTCTTATGAGAAACAAATATGAAAAAGTTATTGCTAAATACACAGGGTCACGCCACAGGAACTCGAAAACTTGTGTGTGGGTGCCCAAGACTCTTGTGACTAACCTGAGAGGACCCAAGCAAGCTTGGGTACCTAAGACCAAGGAATAATTCTGTTTTGCAGGCTTACTCCTCCGGTGGATCTAAGTGGGTGCTAGATAGCGGATGCACAAATCACATGACCGGAGAGAGAGATATGTTTGTGGAGTACAAGTACAACGAGGATCCAAGTGAAGGCATATACTTTGGAGACAACAGCCAAGGAAAGGTCCTTGGTACCGGTAACATTGAAATATCTCCTCAACACACTTTATCTAATGTTTTACATGTAGACTCCCTAGATTATAACCTTTTGTCAATATCTCAACTATGCGACAAAGGTTATAACTGTTTATTCACTAATGAGGGTGTGACCGTTTTTAGAAGAAGCGATGGCTCGATTGCATTCAAGGGAATGTTGAAGGGAAAGCTTTATCTTGTTGACTTCAACAAAGATAAAGCCGAACTCAACACTTGCTTGGTTGCTAAGACCAACATGGGATGGCTGTGGCATAGACGGCTAGCCCATGTTGGGATGAGAAATCTAGAGAACCTTCTAAAAGGTGGTCACATACGAGGTCTAAAGGATGTGGTTTTTGAGAAAGACAGGCCGTGCAGCGCTTGCCAGGCAGGAAAACAAGTCGGAGCACCACACCCCGCCAAGAACGTAATGACCACTACAAGACCACTGAAACTTCTTCATATGGATATATTTGGTCCAATTTCTTACATAAGTATCGGCGGTAACAAATACGGTTTAGTAATTGTTGATGATTTTTCAAGATTTACCTGGGTATTTTTCTTGTATGATAAATCAGAAACTCAGCGAATCCTCAAGAAGTTCCTGAAAAGAGCCGAGAACGAATTCTCATCAACCATGAAGAACATCAGAAGTGACAACGGGACAGAATTCAAGAATACACAAGTTGAAGAGTATCTCGATGAAGAAGTGATAAAGCATGAGTTCTCGGCACCCTACTCTCCTCAACAAAACGGGGTGGCCGAAAGGAAGAACAGAACATTGATTGAAATGGCAAGAACAATGTTGGACGAATACAAGACATCAGATCGATTTTGGGCAGAAGCCGTGAACACTGCTTGTCATGCCACAAATCGACTGTACCTTCACCGACTACTGAAGAGAACTCCATATGAGCTCCTTACCGGTAAAAAGCCTAATGTTTCTTATTTCAAAATTTTTGGTTGTAAATGTTTTATTCTGAACAAGAAACCGAGGGCTTCAAAGTTTGCTTCGAAGTCTGATGAAGGGTTCTTGCTCGGCTATGAATCGAATGCCTACGCCTATCGTGTCGTCAACAAGGTGTCTGGCCTTGTTGAAGTAGCACGTGACGTAGTGTTCGATGAAACTAACGGCTCACAAGTGAGCAAGTCGATAAGTGTATGCTAGATAAAGAGGAAGCTCCATGTGAAGCGCTGAAGAAAATGGCACTTGGTGATATTCTACCACAAGAGCAAACGCAAGACTCAAATGCACAAGGTGAACCTCAACAAGGAAGCAATGATCAAGGGGGAGCTTTTACACAAGATCAAGTGGAGGAAGATCAAGAAGATCAAGATAATCATGGAAGCAATGATCTAGGGGGAGACAATGAACATGAAGATGATGAAGAACAAGCAGCTACACAAGTTCCTCACCCAAGAGTACATCAGAGTGTACAAAGAGACCATCATGTCAACAACATCATTGGTGATATTGCTAAGGGAGTAACTACTAGATCTCGCGTTGCAAATTTTTGTGAATACTATTCTTTTGTCTCTTTTCTGGAACCATACAGGGTAGATGAAGCTTTAAGGGATCCAGACTGGGTGATTGCAATGCAAGAAGAATTGAACAACTTCAAAAGAATGAAGTGTGAGAGCTGGTAGAAAGACCAAGGGCGAACATCGTTGGAACCAAATAGGTCTTTCGGAACAAGAAAGATGAACATGGAGTAGTAACAAGAAATAAAGTGTGGCTGGTGGCCAAGGGTTATTCTCAGGTCGAAGGTTTGGACTTCGATGAAACTTTCGCTCCCGTAGCTAGACTTGAGTCCATTCGTATTTTATTGGCATATGCTACTCACCATAATTTTAAGTTGTATCAAATGGACGTCAAAAGTGCCTTCCTCAACGGTCCGATAAAGGTGGAAGTTTATGTGGAGCAGCCACCAGGATTCGAAGACCAAGAGTATCCTAACCACGTCTATAAACTGCGTAAGGCTCTCTATGGCCTCAAACAAGCTCCTCGAGCTTGGTATGAGTGCCTTAGAGATTTTGTAACTCAAAATGGGTTCAAAATTGGTAAAGCTGACTATACACTCTTCACTAAACATTTTGATGATCATCTATTTGTATGTCAAATTTACGTTGATGATATTATCTTTGGATCCACTAACAAGTCTTTCTGTGAGGAATTTAGCAAAATTATGACAGATAGGTTCGAGATGTCGATGATGGGCGAATTGAAGTTCTTCTTGGGGTTCCAAGTGAAGCAACTGAGAGAAGGCACATTTATAAGCCAAACCAAATACACACAGGACATCCTCAAGAAATTCAATATGGACAAAGCCAAGCCCATCAAGACACCCATGGCAATCAACGGACATCTCGACCTCAATGAAGAAGGTCCAAATGGGGACCAAAAGGTATATAGGTCAATGATAGGCTCCTTACTTTACTTATGTGCATCCAGGCCAGATATTATGCTTAGTGTATGCATGTGTGCAAGGTTTCAAGCCGCACCTAAAGAGTGTCACTTAATAGCTGTAAAAAGAATCCTAAGCTATCTTGTGCACACACCTAACTTGGGCCTTTGGTATCCCAAAGGATCCAAGTTTAACTTGATAGGTTATTCCGATGCCGACTATGCAGGATGCAAAGTCGATAGAAAGAGCACTTCAGGGACTTGTCAATTTCTCGGTAGATCCCTAGTTTCTTGGTCATCTAAAAAGCAAAACTCTATTGCTCTTTCAACAGCGGAAGCAGAGTATGTTGCAGCTGGTAGTTGTTGTGCACAACTACTTTGGATGCGACAGACTCTTAGAGACTACGGCTATAATCTAAATCATATTCCGCTTCTATGTGATAATGAAAGCGCTATAAAAATTGCACACAACCCAGTAGAGCACTCAAGAACTAAGCACATATATATTCGTCATCACTTTCTTAGAGATCATTCATTAAAAGGTGACATTGAAATTTCACATGTTAGAACTGAAAAACAACTAGCAGCTATCTTTACCAAACCATTAGATGAGAAAAGGTTTTGTGAGCTAAGAAATGAACTTAATATTCTTGACTCTCAAAACATGGCTTAAAACGTTGCATACCTGGTTGCAACCTCAAATGTTACATTTTATTGTAAAAACTGCTCCTCATCTCTTTTTCTTCTAAGAAAACTATTTTAATGAAGAAATCTTGCGAAATATGATCATTGTTTGATTGTTGCTTGCCTACTGGTCGTAATTACCAAGATTATTTGCAAAAATTAGTGTCCTTGGATCACTTCTAAACTTTACTAGCTGCATCAAGTCTGTTGGAACCGGACTTGTCCGGTTGTCGACCGGACTAGTCCGGACAGACGACATAGTTAGGTTAACTCAGGGGGTCCGTCGCATATGTAAGCATTTGGCCGGCCCAGACCCCTCCTTCTCCACTCATAAACATTTTGTATCACCCCCTCTCCTAAACCCTAGCTCCCAAAGTGATTTTCGGGTTGAGCCCTCAAACTCGAAGTTTTCTCCGTTGAAAAGCCTCTCCTCGACGAGTGGATTCTACTCTCCGGACTCATCCGGATAGATTCTTGCTCCTTCAACGTGGATCTTCAATTCTTGGTAAATTCCCCCCTAAAACCTAACTCTCAAACTTTTCTAGTTCTAGCTCATTTCCTTTGGTTTCAAAAGGATGTACATTGCCTCTATAGATGCATTCCTACCACTTTCCTGCCTTTGTGTCTCTAGATAGGAGATTTGATTCAAATGGAAATGTTAGGGTTCTTATGCCAGGCCGGACTAGTCCAGCGCACAGATGCGGACAAGTCCGGTACACCGGACAAGTCCGCACTCTGAAACCGGACAAGTCCGGTCTCTGACAGTTGAACCCCTACATTCCTATTTGAAGTCGAAAATGAGTCTATTCGTATCTAATCCTTGAACTCCTTATCAGGCACCATGTCTTCAGACTCAGATGATGGCTCTTTCCACCTTGATGAAGAGGTTCAACGTGAAAGAGTGAGGAGAGCCAAGGAGCGAGTGATGAAGAAAAGACATGATGTCAATGTCCACTCTCCACCTTCCGATGAAAATTTGCCTAAGAAGAGGAAGGTGATTGTAAAGAAGCCTCGAGGAAAGGCTATTGCCGAGACCTCCTCGGGACCTAAGAGGGCTTTCAATAAAGGGAAGGGACTTGCTAGTGGCCCCATTGGGCCTCTGAAAATGAAAAATCCCATTCATCGCAACAGGCAACCTTCAAATAATGATTACACTGGAAAAGGGGGTGAACTAGCTGACAAGTTCAGAAAAGTAGAAGTGTATAATCAGCCCAGAGAGTCAGCTGACCCCAGATTTTGGAGTACATGCTGACTACTATGAACATGTGTATCGGAAGATGAAGCATCCAGTTGTCGAAAGTCAGTGGGTTGATATTGATTATCTTCAGTCCAAGAGATGTCAAGCTTATCAGGAGGTTGTGACAGCCCTCGAGCTTCACGGGCTAAAAGAACTATTCTCCTTCCAGTGTGACTGGAATGATGAAGTCATCACGCAATTCTACTCTACTCTCTACTTCGCTCGTGATGACAATGACAGGATGATTTGGATGACACATGGGTCTCAGTACAGTGTCACCTATGAAGAATTTGCAAGAATCTTTCATCTTGAGCATACCTTGGACAATGAACTTGTGATTCACAACCTGAAACCACTGGAGAAAGATCAGCTGGACTTTCTCTATGATACACGAATGCCATTCAAGCCTCCAACCACTAAATACATGAAGCCCTTCTTTGTAGTTCTCAATCGGATATTGAGGAAGACTATAGCTCCCAAAGAGGGAGATGCAGGGACTGTTCAGGGCACTCTCAGAACCTTGATGAAGGTCATAAGCAAGAAGAGGAAATTCAATGTGTTTGAGTACATTTACAATGACATTGTCAATATCTCTATCAATCCCATCCGGTCTTGCGGCTATGCACCTACATAATGTTCATGATTGAAAAAGTGACAGGACTGGAGTTCGTAAAGGATGTGCCTCACACTAGACTTAGGCCCCAAAAGCCCACTATATATTCTGCTCCTTCTGCTCCTGCCTCACCCAGAGAAGAAAGAAGGTCCAAGAGAGCTCAAGAGGAGACAAGATCTGAGGCTGCAGCTACCACTCATGCAACCTCATCTACTCAGGAATCCTCAAGTGGCATCTTCAAGATGCTATCTTCTATCTTTGCCTCTTTCCGCAAAGTTGAAGTTAAGCAACATGAAGAGAGATTGGCCAGGAAGAAGCATCAAAGATATGTAAAAGCCAACATCCAGGCCATCTGTGCCAAACTAGAAATTGAGCCACAAGGGTCACTTGAGGTTTCTGAGGACTCAGCTGAAGACTTCACTGAAATGCCAACTTTCACTGACCAAGAGTTGAGCTCCCTTGGGTTTGGTGGTGGTTCAGCTGCTAACCCTCTACATGGTCAAGATGATGAAGATCAAGGTGAAGATGAAGATGAAGATAGGACTGAGAGTGAAAGTGGGAATGGCGATGAGTGATTTCACTCGATTTTTCCCTTTTTGGTGTCTTGATGCCAAAGGGGGAGAGATTGAGACTAGAATAGCTATCTAGGATAAGTTATTAAGGACTTGTGATTGAGGACTTGTACTTATTTTTAAAACTATTGTAATTTGACTATTCACCTTATGTGTGATGCTTCATAGTATTGTGATGCTTACATCTATGGTTGTTATCTTTTATCCTTGTTCATTACATTTTTGTTGATCACACATTTGTTAGGCACCCCACCATAAGGTGTGTGTATATGAGAGAAGTTTTTTCTTGTTAGTTATTCATTATTCTCATATATGCACACTTTATGAAAAATCAATTTTTTCTCTTAATTGTGATATCTCAAATGGTTGTCATCAATCACCAAAAAGGGGGAGATTGAAAGTGCATCTAGGGTATCCCTTGTGGGTTTTGGAGAATTGATGGCAAGCATATGAAATCCTAATGAAACTATTGAGATGTTTGCAGGACAAACAAAGTGAACTAGCTCGGTGCACACAAAAAGGTGAAAAATAGAGTGGTGTCCGAAAAGGAAGACTTTAATGGAACTTAGAAGAGCAAAGTAGATTTAAATGTATAGGGTGTGCGTGAGAGACACATCCCAAGAGCTCATAACTTTGCGTAAGGGTAAGGGGTTTAAAAATCAACTAACATCCACTGGACACCGGACTAGTCCGTTCATGGACCGGACTAGTCTGGTCAGCTTACTGGAATGCAACCGGACAAGTCCGGTTTTAGACCGGACTAGTCCGCTCATGTTTCTGTTGTCCTCTTTAGAGGACTGTGGACTAGTCCATCCATGCGACAGGACTAGTCCGCTAAACTTTCTGGAACCCCACTTCACATAGCACTGGACAAGTCCGGTTTTGGACCGGACTAGTCCGCTTTGCCCACTGGAAGTAGACCGGACAAGTCCGATCATATACCGGACTAGTCCGGTATTAGGTTTTACAACGATAACTTTTTTGGAAACCATATAAATTGGTGATCCATGGCCTTTGTGACACCCTCATCTCGGGTGGCAGCATATGTTCATGTTTTATGAAGAAGAAAAACATTTTAAGAAAAGAAGGAACAGAGACAAGTATCAAAAGGATGGCCAATAAAGCTCTCCGAGAACACCGAAACGCAACTTCCACGGCCAGCAGACCACGTGGCGCGTTCGGAGCTCATCCCCGAGAGATTGGGAGAGGTCCGACGCTAAACTAGGCTACGTGGCAGACTCGGGGGTCACCTCCGCAATTGGAAAGAGGTCCGACCCTGTGGGACACGTGCTGCCGCGGAGCTGGCCTCTGCGGAAGAAGCAAAGGCATTTTTTATAGGACACGTGTGAATCTCGGAGCTCATCTTAGAGAGAAGTCCGGGTCTATCGAACACGTGTCACCACCGGAGCTTATCACCGGAAGGTCCGTCGCAAAAACACGTGGCGTGCGCGGAGCTCGTCTCCGAAGAAGAGGGAGGTCTCGCTCGTGACACATGGCACAACCGGAGCTCGTCTCTGCGGGAGAAGAGATACCAGGCTCGGAAGGACACGTGGAGCTTCCGGAGCTCATCACCGCGGAGGTAACGAGTCTGGAGCGGTTTTTACACATGAATATATCGGTACGCAACGGAAACCGATCTAAACTCCACGATGTTACCGAAGATAAGACGTCAGGATCTAACAAAGATCTGAATAAGACTCTTATTCGGGATCCAATCAGATTAGGACTATTCTCTTCCCGATTATAAATAGAACCCGAAACCTCTGGCCGAAACTACGAACTTCTCTTTCAACTCCTGAGCCGACGACTTAGCACCCTAGCCCTAACTCGCCGAGCAAAACATCGCCGAAGCACAACAAGGGAGATCATCGGAGAAGAACCGAGTGGTCTGAGGAGGACCTCGAAGTCAAGAAAAGCGTGAGGTAGGACATCAATACCACCTTACGACATCATGGTGTCCATCTCTTGCATCTGCTCTTCAATTCCTTTCGAACAGAAGCTTTCTCGTGGGCAGATCACTCGATGATCAGTTTGATCTAAAGACAAGATCATTGCCACGACCACCTTTGATCAGAACACCTCTGTCCATGCAAGGGCACACCAATCTAATAAAAATCGTAGGATAGCATGCATGAGCATCATCACATCTAATTTAGGGTTTGTGCATGATATTGATTGCTGTGAATTTGCATGCACGTGAATCCTACAAAGCAGGACAAACTCAGGAAGCTGTCTACGACGAGCTGCAGCAACAAGGTTTTGAGAATCAAGGACAACCGGAACCGCAAGAACAAGGCAAGTGCTCCTTGACCATGTTGATCCTATGTTTTGGGTGAAACTGTTTTGTTTTGCGAAAAGATGTGCGTGCTGAGTCAAACATGATAGGAAAACCCTTTTTATAGGAGTTTACTAGTTTTGATTAAACCATCCTTGACGCCTGGGAAGTTTATGAGTCGGGTATGGTTTTCTTGTTTTATGCTTCGCTGAGTCCATGGGATTGGGAAGCGAGATAGATGTGTCTAGCTAACCGCATTCATACTGATAACAAATAACTGATGAGGTTAATAAACATGGATCGGAGGGAGATCTAGGCAAGCCTGGGTTTGTGAATGAGGTAGTATGAGAGGGTGGTTTTGCTTGCCGCAGATCTAAGGACCGGTTCATGCATGCACATGCCAGGATAACAGTGCCACCACAAGGCCAAGTATGGGTGCGGCTTAGCTGAGTAATTAGGTAAGTTGCTAGGATGTTATGGACTATGGAAGGCGCGGGGAATGGGAGTCGAGTGAGGACTGCCCTGGGAACTGCATGGCACAAGAGGGGGCCCGTGGGTGGAAGAATTGGAGATTCTAGCCTGCCGGTGAAACCTTAGTGAGTCCATACATCTAGTAACCCCTTTGTAAAGGCTATTTTGTGATCTCTTGACCATACACCGACGGTTGTGTACTGGTATAATGGAGGTTCTGCAGTCGCCGACGGGTGACGAAATCACAAACTTGTGGGTAAAGAGGTGCAAACTCTGCAGAGTTATTAAAACTATCATGATAGCCGAGCTTACGGTCACGAGCACCTGGCTAAACTGCCATGATTAGATGGGATGGTTATTGGAATGGTTATTGGAAAGGTTGTTGGTTATGATTATGGGTTTGGTTATGGTTTGGTTTGGAATTGTTAAGCCTGGATGATGAAAGGGTTGCATGACTGGTGGGTCATGAAATGAGATTGGTCTCGGTGTGAGACGAGGTTGTTATATGAGATGAGATGGTAGCGAATACGAGGAGGTATTCGTGAGTATGAATAAAAGATTGGTTAGTATTCGGATGGAACACGGGAAGTGATGAAGGTATGTTGGTAATTCAATATATGTTGGGATTACATTCATCTAAAGTAAAGTTGTTGTTTTATCATGGTTTTACAAGATTGCTTTTCTGCAAATAAGCCTTTTATTACCTACCTTGTTTATGAGCTGCATATCATGTGTTATTCCCGCACTTGCTGAGTACATCATTGTACTCAACCTTGCATTATTATTTCTTCATCAGCAGCAAGAGAAGACTACTATGAAGACCGAGTAGAGCATTATGGCGTGTGATCTGTTCTCAACCTTGCCTGTGAAGGGAGTAGAGATGAAGCCACTTCTGCTTAGTTTTGCTTCCGCATTAGTTTTTGCTTCCGCATTTAAATAAGATTTCCGCTGCATAGAAATAAGACTTCCGCTGTGAGCATGAGTACAAGACTCATGAGGAATTGTAATAAACTCTGTTATTCGTGGTAATATATAATCTGAATTCAGTTTGTGGAACGTATGTGTATGTGTGATGAATATCCTGGGCACACATATGCATTAGTTCTCGGTTCCGTGGTTTTCCACAGAATTGAGGGCGTCACAGATTGGTATCAGAGCCACGGGTTGACAGTAGGTTACACGCCTAATTAGAAACCTTGGGTTGATATTAGAATCACGGGTTAACAGCAAGTTATACCCCTAAATAGAAGCTACGCGGACCAAAGGAAGCATCCTAGGATGAATAGCTTAGATTGGCCTTCAAACCACCTTGACATAGGAAACCCTCCTTGAATAGGAGTTGAGTGGGCCCTTGTGATGATTATTTGTGAATATGTGCTTGGTGTGAGTTGTGGGGCGTCTCAACAACGTTGCGCATATCCACACGTAAGAAGAAAGAGGAGTGAAATGCTTCGGCACTTGATCACATCCTCATAAGGACTAATATATATAGTCCAAACTCCCCTTGATGCATATAGTTGAAATGACCTATCTAATCTTCTAACCTTCTATTCTATTTCGTTCTCTCTCACAGATGGTGAGAGGAAACGCCAGCCGAAGGAACGTCCAGGAAGATGACCACGAAGAAGTTCCTGCTAACCCTGGAGCTGGCGAAAACAACCTAGAAAGGTTGATGGCCATGCAAAACCAGCTTATGCAAACCATGATCCAAACTTTGGGTCAGTTGCAGGCCAACCAACACCCCGTTCCGGCACCACCGCCACCACCACCGCCGGCTCATAACAAGTTGGGAGAGTTCATGAGGACTCGACCACCCACTTTTGCTCAAGCAAGCGATCCAATGGAGGCCAATGATTGGTTGAAATCCATGGAGAAGAAGCTTGCCATTGTACAGTGCAACGACCGAGAAAAGGTTCTCTTTGCGTCGCACCAACTGATGGGAGCAGCTGCTGACTGGTGGGATGCCTTGAGCAACGCCCATGCCAACCCGGAGACAATCACTTGGACTGAGTTCAAGGAAAGTTTCCGCTCCCACTACATCCCTGTTGGCGTAATGATGCTCAAGAGGCAGGAGTTTGAGGGTCTCCGCCAAGGGCAGAAGAGTGTGAACGAATACCTCAACAAGTTCATACAACTGTCCCGGTATGCCCCCGAAGATGTCAACTCAGATCAGAGGAAGCAGTACCTGTTCATGAGAGGGTTGAACAATGAGATCCAAGTTCAGCTCCTCAACAATGACTACGTAAGCTTCCAGAAGCTGGTTGATAAGGCTATTGTGGTGGAAAACAAGATCCGAGAGATCGAGCGCGAGTGCAAAAGGAAGATCCCATACCAGCCCCAAGGGAGCAACGTACGACCTAGGTACATGCCCCCTGCACCGCAGTATGGATCGACCACTCCTACGAACCGCCCCGGTCAGCCACCACAGCAACGGTTCGTTACACCGGCACCTCGTCTGCCCATGCCTCCTGCGCCCCGGCCTAACAATGGCGCTCCTGTTCAAAACCCCCGCCCCAACATACCTGCTGCCGTAGGCAACAGGGCGTGCTTTGCATGCGGGGAAGTAGGCCACTTCGCTAACCAGTGCCCGAAGAGAGGCCCTGGACAGCAAGGTAACGTGCCCAAGCAGAACCAGCGACCAAACGGAGGGGACCACCAAGGGAACCGTGGACCGCAGAACTATGCTCGTGGCCATATTAACCATGTCACTGCTGAGGAAGCACAACAGGCTGAGGACGTCGCAATTGGTATGTTCCTTGCCAACTCCAACCCAGCCACCATTTTATTTGATTCCGGAGCATCACATTCCTTCATATCATCCAAATATGTTGCCAAGCATCATCTACCCGTATCTCACTTAGAATGTGCTATGTTAGTTAATTCTCCCGGAGGAGAAATGAGGACTAATATAGTATGTCCTAAAGTAAGCCTTAAAATAAGGGGGGTAGACTTCCTTGCCAACCTTATTGTTTTGGACTCCCACAGAATTGACATCATACTCGGAATGGACTGGTTAAGCAAGCACAATGGGGTAATCCAATGTGCTGAGAGAAGCGTGCAGTTGACGAACGAACACGGTATCCATGTCGAGTTTGAGTCAGCCCAGCAAGCGACCGAACGGGCGGATCTGAACCATGTCGAAGGAGTAACATTGGACAACATTCCAGTGGTTCAGGAATTTTCGGATGTGTTCCCGGAAGAACTTCCAGGTATGCCACCTGACCGGGACATTGAGTTTGCCATAGATTTGGTACCTGGAACTGCACCCATAGCTAAGAGACCATATAGGATGCCCGTCAACGAGTTAGTTGAACTCAAGAAGCAAATTCAAGAACAGTTGGAGAAGGGTTTTATCCGTCCAAGTTCGTCACCATGGGGAGCCCCGGTACTCTTCGTAGACAAGAAGGACGGAACCCAAAGAATGTGCGTGGACTACAGGTCTCTCAACGAGGTAACAATCAAGAATAAATACCCTCTGCCCCGTATAGAGGACCTGTTCGATCAAATGAAAGGAGCCCAAGTGTTCTCCAAGATTGATCTTCGGTCGGGATATTTCCAGCTGAAGATTAAGCCCTCCGATATACCTAAGACAGCCTTTCGGACGTGGTATGGTTCATATGAATATACCGTTATGTCTTTTGGATTGACGAATGCACCCGCATACTTCATGTACCTTATGAATAAGGTTTTCATGGAGTACTTGGACAAGTTCGTCGTAGTTTTCATCGACGACATTATGGTGTATTTAAAAAGTAAGGAGGAGCATGAAGAACATCTGAAATTGACCTTGCAGAAGTTGCGCGAGCATCAGTTGTATGCCAAGCTCAACAAGTGTCAATTTTGGCTAAGGGAAATATCCTTTCTAGGCCACATCATCTCCAAGGAAGGGGTATCGGTTGATCCTGGGAAGGTGAGAGATATTTTGAAGTGGGACAAACCGAGGAGCGTGAGGGATATTCGGAGTTTCCTTGGGATGGCAGGATACTATCGGCGCTTCATTAAAGACTTCTCTAAGATAGCAAAACCTATGACAGAGTTGCTAATGAAGGGAAAAGTCTTTCAATGGACACAAGCCTGCCAAGAAAGTTTTGAGGAACTCAAGAAAAGGCTAACCACAGCACCAGTTCTGGTATTGCCAGACGTAAGCAAGAGCTTCGACATATATTGTGACGCATCCAGACAAGGGCTCGGATGTGTGCTCATGCAGGAAGGGCAAGTGGTAGCCTATGCCTCACGACAATTAAAGAAGCATGAGCTTAACTATCCTACTCATGATTTGGAGTTAGCAGCAGTGGTGCATGCATTGAAGATTTGGAGACATTATATCCTTGGTCATCGATGTGAGATCTATACGGATCATAAAAGCCTCAAGTACATATTTACACAAACAGACTTGAATTTGAGGCAACGTCGATGGTTAGAACTCATCAAGGATTATGATGTAGGAATCAATTACCACCCCGGGAAGGCCAATGTGGTCGCTGACGCATTGAGCAGAAAGGGAGCATGCCACCAACTCACGGTTCGGGAGCTACCACCCGAACTACGTAAAGAGTTCGAACAGTTACACCTCGGATTCTTGAATAACATGGAAATAATGGAAATCCACTCCTCATTGGAGCAAGAAATAAGAAAAGGACAAGCAACGGACGAGGGGATTAAGGAGATCAAAGAAAGAATCTGACAAGGGATAGAAAAGGATTTCAAGGAGGATAAAAAGGGTACGCTTTGGCTAGGAAAAAGGATTTGTGTGCCAAACATAAAACACCTTCGCGACGTAATATTGAAGGAGGCACATGATTCACCCTATTCCATACACCCAGGGAGCACCAAAATGTACAAGGATTTGAAAACTTGCTATTGGTGGGATGGTATGAAGAGGGATATAGCCGAATACATTGCCCTATGCGACACATGCCAACGGGTAAAAGCCGAACATCAAAAACCCGCTGGATTGTTGCAACCCTTGAAAATACCTGAATGGAAATGGGAGGACATCAGTATGGACTTCATTGTCGGATTGCCACGAACTCAGTCAGGATACGACTCCATCTGGGTCATTGTGGACCGGTTGATGAAGACCGCCCATTTTCTTCCGGTAAAGACAAGTTACAACGTTACACAGCTGGCAGAATTGTACATGGAGCAGATCGTGTGCCATCATGGAGTTCCAAAGAGGATAATCTCAGATCGAGGTTCTCAGTTTACCTCTAGATTCTGGAGGAAGTTGCAGAAAGCTATGGGTACACGACTGGATTTTAGCTCTGCCTACCACCCACAAACAGATGGACAAACCGAAAGGACGAACCAAATTTTGGAAGACATGTTGAGAGCTTGCGCCTTGAAACGTGGGCGTAGTTGGGATAGGAGTTTACCGTATGCCGAGTTCTCCTATAACAACAGCTATCAAGCTAGCTTGAAGATGACGCCTTTCGAAGCCTTATATGGTAGACGGTGTAGAACGCCGCTGTTCTAGAACGAGACTGGAGAGAACCAGGTGTTTGGACCCGAAGTACTACAAGAGGCTGAAAAGCAAGTCCAAACAATACAGGAAAACTTAAAGGCTGCTCAGTCACGACAGAAAGGCTATGCGGACAATAGGCGTAGAAAGTTGACCTTTGAAGTTGGAGACTTCGTATACCTTAAGGTATCGCCTATCCGAGGCCAACGACGTTTTAACGTCAGAGGCAAACTAGCGCCTCGCTACATCGGACCATTTAAGATTTTGGGTAAGCGAGGGGAAGTAGCCTACCAACTAGAACTCCCAAACCACCTCTGCGACGTACATGACGTGTTTCATGTATCCCAGCTCAAGAAGTGCTTGAGAATACCAGAGGAACAAGTGTCAATGGGAGAACTTAACCTTCAAGAGGACCTGACTTAGGCAGAACGCCCTGTCCGAATCTTGGACGTAAAAGAAAGGGTCACCCGAAACAAGGTGATTCGATGGTGCAAGGTACAATGGAGCCATCACACTGAAGCTGAAGCCACATGGGAGCGAGAAGAGGATATCAAGGCAGAATTTCCCCATCTATTTTCTACTAACGAATCTCGAGGACGAGATTCAATTTAAGGGGGGTAGATTTGTGACACCCTCATCTCGGGTGGCAGCATATGTTCATGTTTTATGAAGAAGAAAAACATTTTAAGAAAAGAAGGAACAGAGACAAGTATCAAAAGGATGGCCAATAAAGCTCTCCGAGAACACCGAAACGCAACTTCCACGGCCAGCAGACCACGTGGCGCGTTCGGAGCTCATCCCCGAGAGATTGGGAGAGGTCCGACGCTAAACTAGGCTACGTGGCAGACTCGGAGGTCACCTCCGCAATTGGAAAGAGGTCCGACCCTGTGGGACACGTGCTGCCGCGGAGCTGGCCTCTGCGGAAGAAGCAAAGGCATTTTTTATAGGACACGTGTCAATCTCGGAGCTCATCTCAGAGAGAAGTCCGGGTCTATCGAACACGTGTCACCACCGGAGCTTATCACCGGAAGGTCCGTCGCAAAAACACGTGGCGTGCGTGGAGCTCGTCTCCGAAGAAGAGGGAGGTCTCGCTCGTGACACATGGCACAACCGGAGCTCGTCTCTGCGGGAGAAGAGATACCAGGCTCGGAAGGACACGTGGAGCTTCCGGAGCTCATCACCGCGGAGGTAACGAGTCTGGAGCGGTTTTTACACATGAAGATATCGGTACGCAACGGAAACCGATCTAAACTCCACGATGTTACCGAAGATAAGACGTCAGGATCTAACAAAGATCTGAATAAGACTCTTATTCGGGATCCAATCAGATTAGGACTATTCTCTTCCCGATTATAAATAGAACCCGAAACCTCTGGCCGAAACTACGAACTTCTCTTTCAACTCCTGAGCCGACGACTTAGCACCCTAGCCCTAACTCGCCGAGCAAAACATCACCGAAGCACAACAAGGGAGATCATCGGAGAAGAACCGAGTGGTCTGAGGAGGACCTCGAAGTCAAGAAAAGCGTGAGGTAGGACTTCAATACCACCTTACGACATCATGGTGTCCATCTCTTGCATCTGCTCTTCAATTCCTTTCGAACAGAAGCTTTCTCGTGGGCAGATCACTCGATGATCAGTTTGATCTAAAGACAAGATCATCGCCACGACCACCTTTGATCAGAACACCTCTGTCCATGCAAGGGCACACCAATCTAATAAAAATCGTAGGATAGCATGCATGAGCATCATCACATCTAATTTAGGGTTTGTGCATGATATTGATTGCTGTGAATTTGCATGCACGTGAATCCTACAAAGCAGGACAAACTCAGGAAGTTGTCTACGACGAGCTGCAGCAACAAGGTTTTGAGAATCAAGGACAACCGGAACCGCAAGAACAAGGCAAGTGCTCCTTGACCATGTTGATCCTATGTTTTGGGTGAAACTGTTTTGTTTTGCGAAAAGGTGTGCGTGCTGAGTCAAACATGATGGGAAAACCCTTTTTATAGGAGTTTACTAGTTTTGATTAAACCATCCTTGACGCCTGGGAAGTTTATGAGTCAGGTATGGTTTTCTTGTTTTATGCTTCGCTGAGTCCATGGGATTGGGAAGCGAGATAGATGTGTCTAGCTAACCGCATTCGTACTGATAACAAATAACTGATGAGGTTAATAAACATGGATCGGAGGGAGATCTAGGCAAGCCTGGGTTTGTGAATGAGGTAGTATGAGAGGGTGGTTTTGCTTGCCGCAGATCTAAGGACCGGTTCATGCATGCACATGCCAGGATAACAGTGCCACCACAAGGCCAAGTATGGGTGCGGCTTAGCTGAGTAATTAGGTAAGTTGCTAGGATGTTATGGACTATGGAAGGCGCGGGGAATGGGAGTCGAGTGAGGACTGCCCTGGGAACTGCATGGCACAAGAGGGGGCCCGTGGGTGGGAGAATTGGAGATTCTAGCCTGCCGGTGAAACCTTAGTGAGTCCATACATCTAGTAACCCCTTTGTAAAGGCTATTTTGTGATCTCTTGACCATACACCGACGGTTGTGTACTGGTATAATGGAGGTTCTGCAGTCGCCGACGGGTGACGAAATCACAAACTTGTGGGTAAAGAGGTGCAAACTCTGCAGAGTTATTAAAACTATCATGATAGCCGAGCTTACGGTCACGAGCACCTGGCTAAACTGCCATGATTAGATGGGATGGTTATTGGAATGATTATTGGAAAGGTTCTTGGTTATGATTATGGGTTTGGTTATGGTTTGGTTTGGAATTGTTAAGCCTGGATGATGAAAGGGTTGCATGACTAGTGGGTCATGAAATGAGATTGGTCTCGGTGTGAGACGAGGTTGTTATATGAGATGAGATGGTAGCGAATACGAGGAGGTATTCGTGAGTATGAATAAAAGATTGGTTAATGTTCAGATGGAACACTGGAAGTGATGAAGGTATGTTGGTAATTCAATATATGCTGAGATTACATTCATCTAAAGTAAAGTTACTGTTTTATCATGGTTTTACAAGATTGCTTTTCTGCAAATAAGCCTTTTATTACCTACCTTGTTTATGAGCTGCATATCATGTGTTATTCCCGCACTTGCTGAGTACATCATTGTACTCAACCTTGCATTATTATTTCTTCATCAGCAGCAAGAGAAGACTACTATGAAGACCGAGTAGAGCATTATGGCGTGTGATCTGTTCTCAACCTTGCCTGTGAAGGGAGTAGAGATGAAGCCACTTCTGCTTAGTTTTGCTTCCGCATTAGTTTTTCTTCCGCATTTAAATAAGATTTCCGCTGCATAGAAATAAGACTTCCGCTGTGAGCATGAGTACAAGACTCATGAGGAATTGTAATAAACTCTGTTATTCGTGGTAATATATAATCTGAATTCAGTTTGTGGAACGTATGTGTATGTGTGATGAACATCCTGGGCACACATATGCATTAGTTCTCGGTTCCGTGGTTTTCCACAGAATTGAGGGCGTCACAGCCTTCCAACGGTGAGACACGACTCATACTGCTAGAAACTCAAACCCTAGCGCCGCCACCTGTCCCAAGAGCCCAAAAACACATCTTCCCACACATCTAAGGTGCGAAAAAGGTGAAAATCAATTAAACACTTGGATTTGGGATTGGGAGATCGTCGTTCCTTCGTTGTGAGCTCTTGGGGTTTGATCTCTCTACACTCATATTCTGCATTGTAATCTTTTTGAGTGTATTTGATCGCTTTTTTATTGTAATTCTCGTGGGAGTCCTCAACGTGTGAGGTTGCCCCACAAACTCGGTGATTACCCGTGCTAGTGGAGTCAAGTCGGCCTTGTGTGGTGACTTGAAGAGGGAAAGGGTTAGAGACCCGGCTCTGTGTGAGCTTCCTCAACGAGGACGTAGATCTCTTGGTGAGATCGAACCTCGGTAAAATTTGAGTCTCGCTTGCCTCCTTATTTTTGTTGATTAGAACATCTAGTTGCTAAACTTCATAATTTGAGTTGCTAAGTTTCATTCATGGGCATAATCACACCTCACATTGTAAAATCAAAATAGAATAATTGTTGTTCTTATTTCCGCTGCTAAACAAGTTAATTCTCCTGCACAACACTTTTACAATCTACACACTTCAGGCACACCGAACTAGTCCGCTCACACAACCGGACTAGTCCGGTCAAGCAAGTTTTTGACAATTACTTTAAGTGTGCAGGAAATTCTGAAAGGCCTATTCACTCCCCCCCCTCTAGGCCACATTCAGAAACAATTCAAATTCAAAATAGAATTCAAATTTGAATCAAAACAGAAAAGGAAAAGGAAAAAGAAAAAGAAAAAAACAGCCAGTGGGCCGAAACCCACCTCAGCCGGCCCAAAACCCACGCCCGCTTCCCCCCTCCCCCTCTCTTCCTGACGCGCGGGCCCCCATGTCATCTTCTTCCCCCTCCTCCCCCGCGCGCCCCAACTGCACCGATCTTCCCGCGCCGATCGCGGCTGCTCCACCCAATTTCCACGCCCGATCTTCGGCAAGGCGCTACTACATATCTAAACTGACCCTCCGCCGCCTCTCCTCATGCATTTAATGCAAGAAAACTCGCCGATTTTCCCAGTGCCCGCTCCATCTTTCTCTCCGGTGAGAACCGAAGCTTCCACCGCCTTTTTCCTTCGATCCTCGTTCGGATTTCCTGATCTAACGGGCTTGTCATGTTCCACCGCCGCCGGGGAGTCTTGCAGGTGAAGGAAACCTGGTATTTTGCGCTCTAGATACAGCTCCGGTGAGCACCGCCGCGTTTTCCCCTCGGACCTCATCGCCGACCGCCTTCCAGGGCCTCCGAGCTCAAGAAAAACCCCGAGGTGAGATCCCCCACCTCCCCTCTTCCGTTTTATGCCAAGAAATCCAAGTTTTAGGGAGTATAGACGAAAACCTGAAGTTCTCCGGCGAGATCGCCGCCTCCCACCGCCGGGCAGCGCCGCCCGCACACGGCCAGGGCGACGTGGCCCCCTGAGGCCCGTCCATTTTAAATCGTGCGGTCCCGAATAGATCTAACCCATACCGCTTCGCGTTATAATCTCAGCCGTCTGTTTTAAATCCAACGGCCCACGTCAGCCCCGCATTATAAAGGCCGGGAATCTTACGCGCTACCCCCTGAGGATCTCAGAAAACACGAGCTAGCCCCGGAAACTTCTGATCTAGCCCCTGGACCTTCAGAAATTCATGTAAATTCATTTAAAAATCAGTTTTTGCTCCTGGACTTGATAAAAGTTAGGAAAACCTCTCTGTTTTGTGTAAGTAGGCCCCTTAAAATTTACGAAATAGTAAATTAGACCCTGCAGTAGGGAGGGTTTGCACTTCAGGCCCTATAGGATATTAAATTCAGAAATTTGAACATGTGATTAGGATTTAAATTCAAATGGTGATGCAAACACATGTGCAAATACAAATTTAAATTTTCCTAGCACTTGGAAAACCTTTAGAATGAGTTAAAAGCTGATTTTAGGCTGAAATGAGATTTGACTAAGTGCTGCCTACTTTTATTATTTCTGGAAATACATTTTTAGGCTAGGAAATAATTCTGAAAATGGGTAAAACAAATTTAATTTGATCCCCACCAGAGGGGAAGTTCAAAAATATTTTATTGAACATTTTAGATCAGAACCTATTCTGTTTAGGTGATATGTCTCACTATTTTAATATTAAAGTTCACTTTTAGGCATAGAAAATAAATCTGAAAATATAGGAAAATAGGTATGCATAATTAGAAAATGTTAAATGAGGTCTCCAAATCAAAAAACTTCAAATTAAGCTTTTTTAGAAGATCTGAAAACCTATTTGGAGTAGGAAATTATCTTTCATGCAAATTTTGTGGCTAAGAAGTGTATTAATTAAATATAGAGAATTTGTTCAAATTGGAAATTCATATATAGTGTGCAATTAGAAATCTGAATACAAAGTTAGAAATAATATATATGTTTAAAAGTGCATGTAGGCCTAAAATCAACACATCTAGGGTAACCACAACACTTAAAAATGTGAATGACTTTCATATGTATTTATGTGTGGTTTGCATGAGTGGAAGTGTGGACTATG
Source organism: Neostapfia colusana (assembly GCA_030760725.1). Lineage (NCBI taxonomy): Eukaryota > Viridiplantae > Streptophyta > Magnoliopsida > Poales > Poaceae > Neostapfia > Neostapfia colusana. The sequence continues at coordinate 12,628,664 of JASWHV010000012.1, read as the reverse complement.
GCTTATGGAATGTTGTTTTCTTTTGCTATGTGTGTATTCGCATGAGTAGAACCAGCCCCGGAGCAGGTTCACACCTTTCAAGACCAAGACTTTCCATTCCCAGAGCAGCAGGAAGAAGGCAAGTGTCCTTGACCACCTTGATCCTATACTAGGATGTGTAGTTAGAATTTAATTAATTGCATTGTCAATTTGGAATATGGTACCCAAGCTAGGAAGTTTCCCTAGATTTTCATTATCTTACTTCCTTGTAGCCTGGGTTGGGATTTATTTTATTATGTCGTTCATTCATATTACTTATGCTTAGCCATGCTTAGAATGGGATAAGTGGGATATGAGATCATCAACTTATTTACCTTACTCTTGAATGAGATATTATGAGTTATGTAGAGGTAGGGATCGACGCAAGTTGGATGATTTGGTTGGTGTTGTGTGCACGAGACTCGGGTTTGTGTTTAGTGCTTGCCTGGATCCTAAGGGCCGGTTCATGGAACATGTAACCTGGCTTTACCGTGCCAACCACATGCTGAGATGGGGCAGCTTGGCCAATTAATTAGGTGTATCTCCGGCGTAGTATGGGTGTTTGGATGGTGCGGGGAATAGGTGTCAGCTGGACTACCATATGAACCGCAAGGCTCAAGAGGGGGCCACTGCAGCGGGGTTGGAGCCTCTTGTATGCTGTTAGGGGTGAAACCTCAGTGGGCCCATGCTCGTCGGAAATCCCTTTGTAAAAGGGCTCGTAGTGATCTCCTGGCTACACACCTGGGAAGTGTGAACGTGGTTCGCGGCCACTGGCATAATGGAGGTTCTTTTAGTCCACCCGGCAACAGGGGATGAAATCACTACATGTGGGTACAGTGGTGCAAACTCTACAGAGTCAAAACTGTCATGACAGCCGTGCTCACGGTCAAGAGCGGCTTGGACTTATTCATGATTAGAGGATGATGAATTGGGAAGTTGAGGATGCTAAGCGGGAAGCTTAACATTGGAGATGAGACTATGTTTACTTGATATTGATGATGGGTTGAGGGATTGGGACCATTTCACCTGTGTAGTAATGTAGGTGCTTAATAAGCTAAGGTGATAGGTATTAATTACGTAGTGCTTTAACCATGAGTTCAACCTCTCCTTGCTCTAGCCATGCATGACATAACTTTCCCACACTTGCTGAGTACCAATGGTACTCAAACTTGCTTTTCTGTTGGTTTAAATTGCTGCTCAGGTCAAGGGGATGATGTGGTGTTCAATGACCAAGACTTCGGACCCAAAGAAGGATTCTAGGTTCACGGAGTCCCCCGGGCAACACCTGTGACGGAGCCCACAAGATTTATATTCCGCTGCTGTTTTATTTACATGTTATGAACATATTATCGTCCATCAAGACGTATGCTATGTAAGACTTATTTATATTCGAACACTTGGCTTGTAATATGATGATGCTTCACTATTTGTCGTCACATGTATGAGAAAATGATCCTGGTATACATGTGATATTCACTCGGTTGCTCTTTGGAGAAACCGGGTGTGAAAGAAGTGGTATCAGAGCCATGGTTGCCCATAGGAACATGGACCTAGGTAGAAATGGACGTGTTTAAGGACCATATTTTCTTAAAAACTATTTTACAAAGGTGTGGGTTGAAAGTGTTATTTAATGGGGTCAATTTATTCATCTTGTCCCAACTTTTATTGAAAATACAATCTTTATTTAACTCTTATCTAACTTAATTTTAAATACTTTATGTTTTAGATGGTTTGCATGGTCCGCACCGCTCGCAAGTCCACCGGAGGGAGAGTTCCTGTAGCTGCCCTTGCCTTGAGAGAGGATAACCATCCGGTGACGTACCACTAATACAGGTTGGCAGTAGGAGGCTTGTTGCGCCGTCGTCGGCGTATGCTCCACGCCACCGGCAATGTTGGCAAGCTGATCATACACTACAGCTCCACCAGGACCCTCCGTGAGAAGCGTGAAGAATGGAGCTCAGAGATGAGGATTATCCATGAAAACCAGCTGCTCAAGATCCACTGCTCTCCAGCTTGTCGGGCGACTCAGGCTGATGCTGAGAAGGATGTCACCTGGGAGGCCATCACCTGCCAGAGTTACATCAACTGTCGCCACTGGACAGGACTGAGTACATGTATGTCCTCCAGCGTGAGAGTGGCACCGCGGAGTACAAATACCCGCCAGTGAAGCAGGGGACTTCCCATGAGCACATGGACCTGTGCCTGGAGGATGCAGCTATGCTCAGCACTCGACTGCAGGAGTGCCATCAGGAGCTTCAGGATGTTCGTGACACCCTGAAGGAGATTGAGGCGTTACTTTGTGCCAGCTTGAGGGCGAGAGAAAGAGGAGATGGGAATGAACTGTGTGTCACCGTAAATGACACATGGACTCCTGACTCCCCAGACCGCCGGGCGAGCAAGCATCACCACACTCCTACACCAGCAGCTTCCCCACCTAAAGCAGAATAAGAGGGTAGCCGCAATGATGAGGAAGACCCCGACGAGCCATCTCAGTGATACGAGTTGTTTAGAGTCATCTCCCTTATTTCAGCAGGATATCGAGTAGTCGAGTCAATACCCTATTTATTGGTGTGTTAATGTTTGGTGTGTGACGTGAGTTGTGAAAGCCATGGGCGTTTGTCCACAACCTCGTCTTTAGGTTGCTTTGCTTTGGCGTGTGAACCCCTATGAATCAATAGTGCATTTATTTTCGCGTGAGACGTGACGCCCAAAGATCTATGTGAAATCATCAGAAATTGTCTAAATATTAAGGCCTCAAAAGTTTAAGTTTAAACAAGCAAATTGGGAAGTTAACACGTAATGCTTTAAGTTAACATTTGGTTGATCATGATAGATGGCTGGAAGAGGAAAAGGTTGTGGTGTCAACCCCAACAACAACAACGATGAGGCCGCCAATCCTCACCTTCCTGGAGGGCAAGACAGGGGTGATCACCGTGAAGGAGCTGATCCTATCCACCAAATGCTCGAAAATCAGAATCAGCTCATCCAGAGTCTAACTCAAGTGGTGGCCAACTTGCACCAAGCTCCACCCCCACAAGCTGCACCACGTCAACCAAGGTTGAGTGAGTTTCTGGGAACTCAACCCCCAAAGTTTCCAAGTGCTGCTGAACCTCTGGAGGCAGATGACTGGTTAAAGACCATAGAAAGCAAGATGAGGATCATACAATGCCAAGGGTATGAGAGGGTGCTGTTTGTCTCTCACCAATTGTATGGACCTGCTGCTGATTGGTGGACCGCTTACGTGGCAGCCCATCACGACCCCGAGAACATCACTTGGGAAGAGTTCAAGCTCAGTTTCCGCAACCACTACATACCCAGGGGTGAACTCAAGAACAAGAGAAAGGAGTTCTTGGGACTGCAGCAAGGCAACATGACTGTGAGGGAATACCTCACCAAGTTCACCCAACTATCCCGTTATGCACCACGGGACATCGAAACCGATGAGCAGAAACAGGACTGTTTTGTGGAGGGACTTACTATTGAAATGCAATGTGCAATATCCTCCAATGAATATGAAAGCTTCCAAAAGATGGTAGACAGAGCGTTTGTCGTGGAGAGGAAGCTGAAGGCCTTGGAGAATGAGAACAAGAGGAAGATGGGATGGTCACACCAAGAATCAAGCAGCAACACACGTCCACGTCTGATGCAGCAACCGGCAGGGCAGACGAGCCGTGCTATGGTACCCTACCCGACACCAAGAGGGTACAACCCGAACTTCAGACCTCAATCAGCACCAGTACAGCCACAGCGTCAGTTTGTGCAGCAGCCACGCCCCACTTATCAACCTCGACCAGCAAAACAAGGGCCACAGAACCAACCCCAAGATAACAAAGGCCAGGTACCTAAAGTTGGGGTGCAATGTTTCAATTGTGGTGAAGTGGGGCACTACGCTCATAAGTGCCCAAAGAAGAAGCCAATGCCGCCACAGCAGCAGAATGTGATGCGAGGACGGGTGAACCACGTGACCATGGAGGAAGCGCAAGAGGCACCTGACGTGGTATTTGGTAAGTTTCCTGCAAATTTACACATTGCAACCCTATTGTTCGATTCTGGTGCTACCCACTCGTTCATTGCTCAAGGGTTTGTTAAGAAGCATGATCTAGCAACAACACAAATGAACCATATGTTAGCAGTGAGATCTCCAGGGGGAGAAATAAGAACAAGACAAGTGTGTCCCAAGGTGAATCTAGACATTAATGGGGTAGTATTTACTGCAAACCTCATAGTGCAACTACCTTTCACCCGTTAGCCAAATGTTGAACCGGTCCAATCGTCCCGAGCAAGAGGTCTCTGCACGCGCATCTCAGTGCCACCAGCTGATTTACACCTCGAGCTCTCAACCTACCCTCTGAACGACCAGCTATGCCTCAACACCCAGCTACCCGAGTTACATCGGTTTCCCGGCTCCCATATAGCCGGTAGGTGTTCGGTACTGTTCTAGCTTGTTCAACAGGCCCGCACACGGCTCGGTCCTCAATTGACAGAAGCGGAGCTACAGCACACAGGCCCCAAAGTCCTGCTGCCCTTACTCTCCCCTCGGTCTCATCTTTCTTGCCATGTGTATCATGTGCTATCTCTACCCGAGCGATGTGCCTCTAGCCTATTCTCGCGAGTAGTTCCAACTACTCGACTTGTAACGAATCCTACTCTATCTTAGCATTGCAGTAGCTAACGGGGTTGGTTAATCCTAAACCCAATCCATGGTTTTCTTGGCTATGCAGTTGGGTTTCCACACAAGACTCTAACGCAAAGAATCGTAATACTCAAGTAAGTGCTCAAAACAATAAAAATTTGTAAAAACGGTTAATGCAAACCGGGGCTTTCCTTGCTGCTCTTGGTCATAGGCTAGCTGTTCCTCCAGAGTAATGAAGTCTAGGACTTCGGGTTCCTCCTCGACCTTAGCGACTACATGATAGAAGAGGTACATGTATCAATTTAAATGCATTTGTATTGAGTTTGAAGTTGTGAAATCTATAACTCTCACTAGACAGACCCAATGACTGTGAAACTTTTACTGTGGCTTGGTTACAACCTAAACAGAGATTTGGTCAAGTTTTAGTTGCAGCAAAGCTCAATTGAGCCCTCCACAATTAATTATGTCCTTGACCTTAATTGTAGGCTCTTAGGGTGTTCTAAGGATTTTCATGAAACAAACTATGACTTTCTGAAAACTAGATTTTCAGAGGGTTCTAATGGAGTTGGTCTCACTTAATTTGAAGTTTCCTAGCTAAAGATATGAGCTAAACAATTTCAGAGAAAATTCTGAAAATGTTTCTGAACATTTTCTATTCTCTGGAACAGTTTCAGTAATCACACCATTAGGTGGAACCAACGAGCTCAAATGGATCTGAAATTTTTATGGTAGTTCAAGGATATTTCGGTGAACGTCCTAGCAAAATTTCAGAATTTTCCTCCAAAGGATTCTCCAGTTAAAATTCCAAACAGTTTAAAATTTGAGGAATTAATTCTGGAGAAATAAGGATTTTCATGAAGTGAAACTTGATTTGCTGGAAATTTCTCAGAGAGCTGAATCCAACAAAATTTGGTTCACTCGGTTTGGAGCTTTCTAGCCAAAGTTATGAGGATTTGAAGTTTGGAAGAATTCTAAAAATCGGGGAAAAGTTTAAACTCCTGCTCATGGGCCCCGCACACAGTGCGTCGTCTCCCTCCTCGCGCCAACAGCGCGGCGGCGGCGAACTCCAGCGACCTTCGCCGGAATTGAGTTCCCGGCCACCCCCCGGCCCGAATCTCGCCGCCTGCCCCTTTACTGACCCCCTGGACTCGATGGTGGGATCGCCGGCCGCCGGCGATGACCGGAAAACCGTGCGCACCGGTGACAACACCTGCTAGGGTTCCGGTGAGGTCGGTTCCGCTCTCCCGTGCACCAAATCGATCGGAAATTGGGCGGAGAGCATCAGTAGAGCATGGGGAACACGAACCAGGGCTGGGTGGAAGCTAGAAATACCGGCAACTATGCTCTCGACAGTGAGCCGAGGTGCTCAGCCATGGCGGTGGGGAAAACGGCCATATCATGGCCGATTCTTGATGGTTTTCTCTGATTCAAGTTTGAGCGTGGGCGCTATCGTGCGTAGAAGCTACTAGGTAACGAGCTTGTCCAACCCTCGCGTATAGAGCACGAATTTCACCCGAAGGTGAGCTCGGCCCTTATGAACTGATCAAGAGTAAATTTGGAATTTCTCGGCCGAGGGTTGATCAATCGCCAAACGGCTTTCGGCTACTCCATCTACATACAATCACGCACCTTTCTTGTGTAGAGAAGAGGACGTGACAACGGCTGTGTTGTGCTGTCCACGAGAGCCCGATCGGCGGCGATGCTCGGTCCGCCAGAGAAACGGTTTGGTATAGCTCGAGGACGCTTGCTCACTGGCCAACACGGGGTCTAGGAGGTTGCTCACGATCTCCCGGTGCCGTTTTTCTGTGGAGGAGGCTGTGCTCGCGAGTGATCGGACTTGATCAAGCGTGAGCTCGAGCGGCGGCGGTTGCAGTGGAAGAACAGGCTGAGTGCCTCAGTAGCTCGGGGAATGGGTGATGGGAGCACGCCGGGGAGGGGATAAGAAGCCCGGCGACTGGTCTCCGGCTTGGGGCACGCAGCAGGAGCTGGCGCCGGCTGCCCCCCGGTGGCGCGTGCGCACTGCACCCGGGAACCGAGTGAGCTGTGTTTCAGTCGGTTTGTTTTGAAGTAGTGGCTGACATGTGGGTCCCACTCCCAATTTTAACCTCTGAAATTTACTCCTAATCACTGTTGTAAACAGTGAGCCCCATACTACCCCTGGTAATTCAAAGTATTCACCCACGAGCCATTTGAATTGAGTAGAATTCAAATTGGGTTTGGTTTGAATGAATTTCAGCACAAGTTCAGTTTTGAATTCAAATAAAGTTTGAATTTGTCCCACTTAGCTCATGTCAAGATCAATTCCAAATGGAGTGAAAATTGGTGTGTGAGCTCACAAAAATGTGCTGAATAAGAATATGCCTCCCACTTTTGAATTCATGGGATAAAAACAGTTTGAATTTGAATATGGTTTCAAACTGCCCTCTTTCTAGCTATACCCAAATTGACCTCAAAAAGGTTTTGAATTTGGGTGAAATTTGGCATGGACATCCTTAGCAATGTGTAGGAGTTTTCATATGTCCAGCCCACCTATATCACATGTGGAAAATACCACTTTTGCAATATGTGAGTTTGTTCTCTAATGAGCATGTTGATGGTGGTTACTTGCTCTTCATTTGTGTTCATCATCCTTCCTCAAATGAGGTGTGTGTGTATGGTGATAAACACTTCAATTATGTGTCAAAAACTGAGGCCCTTACAGAGTAAGTCTCCTTACTCAAGGCTAGCTCAAACTTAAGTGACTTGTTCTTCTCTCTTTCAAGCTCAAGAAGTTTTCCAACCTCTTGATATCTCTTCCTTTCACGGATGAGCATATCTTCTTGTCGGTTGACAAGTTCCTCCTTTTCAATGATTTTGTTTGACAACATTTCCATTTTATTTAAAGCAATTTTACTTAATCCTCTAAACATTTCTTTATTATGACTAGAGCTATCAAAGTCATCAATAGAGGTATTTAACGCAGGAGGAGTAAGTCGAACCTTTTTCTTGCCTTCTTTAGCCATAAGGCAAGTATGGTTGTTCATATCCCGTCCTCCCATGTTTGGGAAGAGTGTAGCTCTCATGGTGGGTTTCTTAATGGCAATGGTGGCCATCTCCTCTTCTTCATCGGAGGAGGACTCATCGTTTGAGTCCCACTCCTTGCCAATGTGAGCCTGATGAGCTTGTCTCCTTTTTCTGAAATTTTTCTTCTCATGTGCTTTTGTTTCCTTCTTCTTGTTTTCTTCATAAGTACAGTCAACCATGAAGTGACCGTACTCTCCACAATTATAACAAGTACGTCGAGCCGTGGATTTTCCTTTATCCTTGCTTTTCCCTTCATTTGAGTTGTTGCCATGTCTTCTCCTCATCATGCGCTTGAACTTTTTGATAAAGAGTACCATTTCCTCATCATCTAGATCGGTACTCACGTCGCTTGTATCTCCGTCATCTTGGTCTTCACGGGTTTCTTTGAGTTTGGGTCTGCACGTTGCTTTGAGAGCAACTTCTTTCTTTTTGGAAGAGGTAAGCTCGGCTAAGTCTTTGACGTATTGAGCCTCCTTCTCCATCATTTCATGATTTATGATCTTCCCCAATAACTCATCGGGAGTCATTTTGTGAAACCCGGGGCTTTCTCTAATCATTGAGCAAAGTGTGACGTTTCTTGGCATGAACGCTCTAATCATCCTTTTGACCACCTCGTGATCAGTCCATTTCTTACTTCCATAGGCACGGATTTTGTTGATGAGTGTTTTCATCCGGTTGTACATGTCTTGAGGTGATTCGCCTTCTTCAATAGCAAATCTCCCCAACTCTCCTTCAAGCATCTCAATTTTGGCTTCACGTACAGACCTATTTCCTTCATGAGTTGTTTTGAGTGTATCCCAGATTTCTTTTGCACTCTCTAGTCCATCGATCTTGGTGAATTCTTCTCTGCTTAGTGACGATGTGATTACTGCAACGGCTTGTGCATTTTCTGTGAATCTCTTGTTCTTGTTCCGGAGTGAGTTCTTCATCCGTGTCTGGGATATCTATTCCTGTGCAGACAATATGCCAAAGGCTGGGATTCAAGGATATTAGATGCATTTTCATGTTGTACTTCCACATGGTATAGTCACTTCCATCAAACTGCGGGGGCCTTCCCATAGGAATGGAGAGATAGTGATTATTTGAATTGAGACGGTTGTAGTTGTAAGGATATCGGGAGTAGTCGTGATGACCACTCCCCATCGTCTTTTCTTCCTCTTTTCCCTTTTGTGCCATTAATTTCTTTCTCAGTAGTGCCTTTAGCTATCTCACTTCTTCATCGTCATGTGGACTTTCTTTCAGCACATCGAAGGCGTTGGCTTCTTGCTCCTCATCGTTGATGTTCGTCTTTGGGATATCGTTGTTCTTCTCAGAGGCCATTGATCTCTCCGAGATGTGAGTCTCGTTGATGGAAAACTTGGCTCTGATACCAATTGAATGTGGCCTAGAGGGAGGGTGAATAGGCCTTACAGAATTTCCTGCACACTTAAAGTAATTGTCAAAAACTTGCTTGACCGGACTAGTCCGGTGTGCCTGAAGTGTGTAGATTGTAAAAGTGTTGTGTAGGAGAATTAACTTGTTTAGCAGCAGAAATAAGAACGATAGTTATTCTATTTTGATTTTACAATGTGAGGTGTGATTTTGCCCGTGAATGAAACTTAGCAACTCAAATTATGAAGTTTAGCAACTAGATGTTCTAATCAACAAAAATAAGGAGGCAAGCGAGACTCAAATTTTACCGAGGTTCGATCTCATCAAGAGATCTACGTCCTCGTTGAGTAAGCTCACACAGAGCCGGGTCTCTAACCCTTTCCCTCTTCAAGTCACTACACAAGGCCGACTTGACTCCACTAGCACGGGTAATCACTGAGTTTGTGGGGCAACCTCACACGTTGAGGACTCCCACGAGAATTACAATGAAAAAGCGATCAAATGCACTCAAAAAGATTACAATGCAGAATATGAGTGTAGAGAGATCAAACCCCAAGAGCTCACAACGAAGGAACGACTATCTCCCAATCCCAAATCCAAGTGTTTAATTGATTTTCACCTTTTTCGCACCTTAGATGTGTGGGGAGATGTGTTTTTGGGCTCATGGGACAGGTGGCGGCGCTAGGGTTTGAGTTTCTAGCAGTATGAGTCGTGTCTCACCGTTGGAAGGCCGTGGATCACCAATTTATATGGTTTCCAAAAAAGTTATCATTGTAAAACCTAATACCGGACTAGTCCGGTCCAAAACCGGACTTGTCCGGTGCTATGTGAAGTGGGGTTCCAGAAAGTTTAGCGGACTAGTCCTGTCGCATGGACGGACTAGTCCACAGTCCTCTAAAGAGGACAACAGAAACATGAGCGGACTAGTCCGGTCTAAAACCGGACTTGTCCGGTTGCATTCCAGTAAGCTGACCGGACTAGTCCGGTCCATTAACAGACTAGTCCGGTGTCCAGTGGATTTTAGTTGATTTTTAAACCCCGTACCCTTGCGCAAAGTTATGAGCTCTTGGGATGTGTCTCTCACACACACCCTATACATTTAAATCTACTTTTCTCTTCTAAGTTCCATTAAAGTCTTCCTTTTCGGACACCACTCTATTTTTCACCTTTTTGTGTGCACCGAGCTAGTTCACTTTGTTTGTCCTGCAATCATCTCAATAGTTTCATTAGGATCTCATATGCTTGCCATCAATTCTCCAAAACCCACAAGGGATACTCTAGATGCACTTTCAGTTTCACCACATGCAATACGTCCAAAAATTTTAAATTCCCCTCTTTAACAGGTTTTGGGGTGTTACACAGGCCGAGCTGAAGTCTTGGGCCGACGACTTGGACCGTCATCAGGCCTCTCTGAACAAGGAGCGGGAGAGGAAGATGAAGGAGCACTAGGACCTCCGGGCTGCAGAGTTTGCCGTCTCGCTCCGCGAGGAGAGACTGCAGTGTTGTGCCAGTGAGCTTGATGCTCGGCCGGCAACGTTGGCTGCCAGGAGAGAAGACTCTCTGAGTGTGACGCAGCAGCCCTGGCAGCGGCACGTCGCGAGCTTCAGGAGCTTCAGGCCTCGCGCACGGCGGAGGTCCAGCAAGTGTGGGACTTCTTGGGCCGTGCCGAGTCAGCACTGGTGCCCTTCGGCTTCAGCCCGGTGCGCGCCGGTGAGCCTTCGCAGGAAATGAGCCAAGTGCTCCCTGCGCTTGACTCTGCTGGCTCAATGATTACAGCGTTGGAAGACGTTGTCGTCGACCTGCTGGAGACGGAGGTAAAAGCCCTGGCTAAGGAGGTGGCAACACATGTGTTGACCTGCTTCCGAAGCTGGGACCCCAGTGTTTTCTGTGGAGCCAGTCATCCAAGGCCCCATCGCTGCGAGGGAGGCGGCGGCCCGGTCCGCGGTCGAAGACCTAGGTGCTCTCGTCACCGGGCGGGCGAGTACTAGGCGTGCCCTGGCTTTTGTATCTTTTCTTTTGTCTTTTGTGTCTTGTCTTGTGTTCCTGTGCTGATGAACGAAAGACTTTTTGTTGGCCTCTCATTCTTCAGCCCCTCAGAGCAGGGTCTGGAAGGCAGAACCACTTTTGGCTTCCGCGAGGCTTCTTGGTCCTTGATGCCGCAAGAACTAGGGGCTCTGTGATTTGCCAAATTGGTTGATGTTTCCTAGTTGCTTGCTATATATGTGTACCATCTTCCTTCTTACACATTGCAGGGGACCGGGCATTTTGCTTGGTTTGACCAGTTGTGATGGCCGCCTGGCAGGTGTGCCCAAGTGATTGGGGACACCTGCCAAAAGACACAAGACACTAGCTTTGAACCCTATGGGAGACTCCGTCCTCGGGGGTCCACAAGTGGCCCCCTCGGGAAGCTGAGGTTCCAGTCTCACAGATCGGAGTCCTGTCCACTCCGGAGGGGAGAGACGTCGTGTGGGCACCTCTGGACCTGGCCGGAAGGCAACAAAGGGGGTCCGGAGACAACCACCGGTCCTTCTGACTTTCCTGCTTTGTTGCACAACTTTGTCCAAAGACTAGACGGAGAAACAGAATTATGTACACGTCGATGGGTACAGGCATAATATACGCAAGCTAGAAAGGAGGGCCACAGTTTCCTTTGTAGGAGGGGTCAGGCTGTACACGAGTCTGAACGACTTACTCTAGAATGGCGAGGGTAGCCGGGTCCCCCGGAGTTTGGCTGATCAGAGCACTGGTCCTAGTCTCTATGACCCTTTTACAGGGAAAACGCCTTACCCTAAGCTACGGGTAAAGCTCGCAGAGGTGCTCGATGTTCCAAGGATTTGGAATTGGGTCACCATCCTCCGTCGCTAGGCGGACGCATCCTGGTGGGCATACTCGCGTCACCCGAAAGGGACTTTCCCAATGGTGGGAAAGGTTGCTAGACCCCTCCCGGGTAAGTATTCGCCGGAGCACTAGGTCGCCAACCTGCAGCTCTCTGCTCTGCACGGACCGCTGGTGGTAGCGCCGGAGCACCTGGCGGTATCGCGCGTTCCGGATTGCAGCCTGCCATCTGTGCTCATCGACGAGCTTGGGATCTTCACGTCGGGCATGGTCCTGCGTGGCTTCGTCGTATGCCTTGACACGAGGGAATCCCAAGGTGATCTCTGGATGGAGGACGGCCTCAGCTCCGTAGACCAGGAAGAAGGGAGTCTCCCCTGTGGCTCGGCTGGGTGATGTCTGGCTAGCCCATAGCACGCACGGAGGCTCATCAATCCAGTTGGCGCCATGCTTTTCCAGGTCAGCATAGGTACGCGTCCTGAGGCCCTTGAGTATCTCAGCATTAGCTCTCTCGACCTGGCCGTTGCTCTCTGGGTGAGCAACGGACGCATAGCAGACCTGGATACCAAGGTCCTTGCAGTATCCTTGAAATGCTGCACTGGTGAACTGGGTCCCGTTGTCAGTGATGATCCCGTTCGGGACCCCGAACCTGCAGATTATTGACTTGATGAATTTGACTGCGGACTGCTTGTTGATGGTGACTACAGGGGTTGCTTCCGGCCACTTGCACTACAGGGATGGACTTACGACGGCTAAGGCCATCGTAATTAAGTCATAAACCGTCGTAAGTTAGCTACTTACGACGGTATAAAGCCGATGTAATATTATGTCGTAAATAAGCTAACTTACGACGGCTACCGTCTTAAATAAAGTAACTTACGACGGCGTCGCGCATCCGTCGTAAGTAACAGCCCAGGCCACGTGGTGGCCCAAGGCACGTTACATACGACGGTTCTGGTGACCGTCGTAAGTAACAGAGGCTAACTTACGACGGTTTTACTGACCGTCGTAAGTAGCAGAAGCTAACTTACGACGGCTTCTAGGCTGTAGCCGTCGTAAGTTATGTTTGTAATTTTTTTAAAAAAAATAGAAACACACTAACCTGGCTCGATGGCCAGCACACAGAACAAACAGTTACAAAACAGAGTAAACAGTCACAAAACAGTTCATACAACAGTTCATATGCATCACACACAACAGAAACAACAAACGGGCTACACACTACCCCCTCGACTACCTCCGGAGCTGAAGAAATCATCTCCATGCGTCTCTCTTGGAACCAGTAGCTGTGGCGATGGAGTAGAGGCCTCCGTCGCTGAACCCTAAAAACCACATGAGTAGTTACGACGGTTTGGATTCAGATATCAATGTCTTTCTCTTTTTTCTCACTCTCTTCCTCTCTCTATACTTTTCATCATCTCTCTCACTCTGCTCCTCTATCTCTGTACTATTCATCCCCTCTTTATGTCAGTCTCACTCACACCCTCTCGCACTCTCTCTCCCTCTATTGCAACACTCCATCTCTCCATCTCACTCTCACTCTCACTCTCTCTCTCTCTCTCGCACTCCCTCTCTCCCTTCCGTACCACTCTACATCTCCCTCTCTCCTTATGTTAGATGAAAAACACAATATTAAAGAGTTTATTATCTGTAGCGGAGACACCTGGGCTGCGAGCTCCTGTGACGGGGTCACCTGTGGCGGCAGGCACGCAGGAATCGCGATTTGTTGGCCGTTCTGTCGAGCTAAGGCCTATAATTGGAAAATATTAGAACATATGTATTACTGAAATGTTATGAATGTAAACTACAGTAATTGAAATTACTTGCCTCCATCGCTGCCTGCATCTGGGCCATGTAGTTAGCTTGGTACTCCTGGATGACCCTCGTCCTGTCGAGCTCCTCCTGGGTCCGCGTCAGTCTCTCCTGCATGGCACGGAACTCCATGTCCCTCTGCGAGAGACGGCCACTTGACGGCCCAACCGACGAAGTCTGCGTCGATGAAGTGCCTCTCGCAGGTCGCGCCACCTCGAGTCGAGTACTCCATCAAAAATGGCAAACCTACAAAAGAAGGAAAAATAATAAGTAAAAGAAGGAAGAGTAAAAAACCTAAATCAAAGAAACCAACTCACCGGCCATGGGCCTTCCCGCCGCCGCTTGCATACACGGCTTGAGCGTCAATTGACACGTTTTCCCAATCGTACCCTTCACCGTGTATTTTGACGACTTCCTGCCCGTACTTTTCCTAAAAAACATAGAAATGGTGTTAGTGTGTCAATAATAATATTAGTTATAATTAAATTGAATAATTCTAAAAACTTACCAATCGATCGGTCGCGACCTGACTGCACTGCCCCGGCTGCGACGGGTCACTTCCCCTTTGACCTCTCTTCGAAACCTGGGTCGCGCTAGGCTCCTGGCCGGTCTCTCGTTCCTGTAGATGCGTGTTAGTAGGATAAATATGTTATGAACACATAAACAAACTTATAATACACTTACCATGCGTTTAGCCAAACACAAATGACCATCGGCACCATAGGTGTGCTTCCCGTCGGACCCTCTGCATCCTCGAGCCCTCATGGACTTAGCTTTGAAGTCATCGCTATCCCAATACCGACAGAGAGCTCGGTATGCGTCGGGTTAACCCTCTAACCAGGAAATACTAACCTGCACATATTTAGTATATCATTAACTGTTAACATAAGTAACTATTGAGTTTTTTTAACAATTAGAACTTACCTCTGCGTATTGATCCTCTATCAAGTACGTGTCAGAGTCCCTTCTAAAGGGACGCCGTTCCTGCTGCTGCTGATGCCATTTTTGGTAGTCGTTAACGGCCTGTATGCAGGCGTACGACAACGCCTGCGTCACGAGGTTCCGAGCGTTTGTGTGGAACACGAGTGTCGCGTGCTCCATCATGCTCTAGCTCGTTTCCTCTAACCGGTACCTCAGCTTTAAGAAAACAAACATTTAATCAATATGCATTAACAATTTAAATGAGTTGAAGAATGTAAACATTTAAACTTACCATAAAATCGTTCCACACGGCCCCCCTGAAGAGTGCCTTGCACCTCATGCGAGACACGAGCGTAGTCGTCCCACGACAAAGCAGGGACACCATCGATGACACCGGGATAGTGCAAACGCACTAAAGCCCCGATGACACCGTTAACCTGCCTGTGGTGTCCCTGGCCCGTGAACGAACAGTCGTACCAAGATCTGCAAAAATTGTTATCTCAGTATCTGTAGACATCATGAAATATGTACCAAGTATATGATTTTTTTACCTGTCTCTAACTGGACGAATAGTGACCCGCTCACGAGAAACAGGAGGAGGAGCCGCAAAGTGGGTCCTCCTCGTCCGTCGCCTCTGCGCGGGCACCACGTCCAGTGACCCAGAAGGCTGGTCACCACTAGAGCCCGAAGTCTCCACGCTCGCCGGCTCCGAAGGTAGGGTAGCCGGCTCCAAGGGCTAGCTAGCCTATGGTGGCGCCCTAACCTCTGACTCTGATTCTGACGACTGTGAGTCAGACTGCAAAATTAAAGGATTGATAAGAATAAATTATTTATAAGTGCAATTTAAAATAATGTGATTGACAACTGAAATTTACCTCTGTGCGCTGTAAGGCCAGAGCTCGGCCCGCAAAGTCTGGTAGGTGCCTCATCAGCTGAGAGCATCTGCTCGCACCTGACGAGCTACATGAGAAGAGGTCCCGTGACCGACTGAGGAACCCTCGTGCCCCCTTCTTCCCGCTCCACTTTGATGACAACATCCTGTTGCAAGGAATACTTGATAAATATGCTAAGATAATATATACAAAATTCATGTTATGTTAGTGAATAAAACGTTACATCATCAATTTCAAAATTTATCAACATCATAATCATGTACCCTACTCCTTAAACCATACCGTCGATCTTCTTTCATGAGCGTCTGAACTGGATTTTGTTTCCGTTTACGCATATCAGAAGTCTCGACATCTTGAGCGTCTCCAACTAAGTCTTCGAGTCCTACACCAAGCTCGATGATAAGCGAGTCTGGCAACTCTTCTTCTTGGTAACCTCGTCAACCTTATCAGTATCATGGTAACCATCATATCCTGGAGTGTATAACCGCTCACGAGGATTAACCTTATGTTCAACCCACCAAGCTTTGAGTTTTGCATGGATAAGATAGATAATACACTTGCTCCACTTGGTGTGCAAGAACAAATGAATTGTATCCTCGTAGCCTTTCATTTTGTTTGACTTCCACCATGCCAAATTGGTTTAGTCGAGTTCCATGATTGATATCAAACCAATCACAGTCAAAGAATACTGCTCGAAGATCCTTATTCCCAGCAAAAGCAAATTCAAGGATTTTATTAATGATTCCATAATAATTAGTTTCACGTCCTTGAGAGTCGACTGCCCTCGTCACAACTCCGGTATTAGATGTTGCCGCGAGAGGACGAAGAGATTCAAATTGAGTTGTACGGAATCGGTAGCCATTGACGTCATATCGACCGTAGCTCCTAACTTTAATCAATCCATAGGATAGTTGTCGCAAGTCTTCATGGACGTTGGCATCTTTTATGCACTGTTATAAGAAAACTTTGTAAGTACTCGTAAGTTATAAGAATACTTTATAAATATTGCTAAGTTAACGAGAAAATGTTACATGATCTTGAAACCAGGATAGGAAATTAGGTCCTCCGTTTATTCCTTCCCGTCGCATCACTTCTACTTGTTTGCTCGTAGGTTGATGCCTATGTGTCCAATTTTGCTTGTGGAATTCACTGTACGAAAAGAAAACTTTTTAGAATAGATGTGTTACAAAATTCGTCGATTAGTATAAATGTAAGACAAACACTTACTCAAAATATTTATCCATCTCATCTATATTCGCGTACATGTAAAGTAAAGCAGCACTCCTTTCTTCTGCGGTAGAGTTGTAGGAAGTGGAACTACCAACAGTAGTGCCTCTTGTTGCAAAAATAGATAGATCGCTACAAGGAGGTTGCTCATCCACATTGTACCGCATTGCCGAAGTGTTGACATTGTTTTCCTCTGCAAAGTAAACACTTGAAAAGTATCCTACTTCTTTAAGAGTAAATGCTTCGGCGATGCATCCTTCTACCTTTGTCCTGTTACGAACCATTGGTTTCAGATATCTTAGTGCTCTTTCAATATGATACATCCACCTATATTGCACGGGACCTCCAACTTTAGCTTCAAATGGAAGATGGATGAGGAGATGTTGCATTGGATTGAAGAACCCTGGAGGAAAATTTTTTCCATCTTACATAATAGTACCGGTATCTCCTTCTCCAATTTACGCATCATCTCTATCGTGATTTCTTTTGCACAAAGCTGTCTATAGAAGTGAATAAGCTCGGCTAGCACCTTCCACACCGCATCATCAAAATAGCCACGAAACATAACAGGTAGAAGTCTTTCCATAATTATGTGATAATCATGACTCTTCAACCCTGTCAGCTTTCCCGTTTTGATATTCACGGCTCATTTCAGACTAGCTGCGTAACCATCTGAGAATTTCAAAATTTTCAAACATTTGAGTACTTCTTTATTTTCTTTAGGTCAAAGACAGAAAGAAGCACGTGGTTTAGCACCACTTTCAGAGAGCTCAAGAGTTGGACGGTTACAAAGCTCTGCCAGGTCCTTTCGAGCCTTTATATTGTCTTTCGTTTTGCCCGTCATGTCCATGAATGTGCTTATAATACATTCGGCCATATTACGCTCTTGATGCATTACATCAACGTTATGCATTAATATCAACGACTTCACATATGGTAGCTCCCATAGTCCACATATATGAGTCCAATTGTGATCCTCTCTGTAACCGAAAAAATATCCAGGACATCCTTTATCTGGCACCAGTTTGTTCAGCATATCAGATATTTTAGATCCATTTAGACGTTTCGGTGGTCCTTTAGTGACAACGGTGTCTTTTTTAAAGACATTCCTCTGTTGCCTAAACATGTGATTCGGAGGCAGCCAACGTCTGTGACAATCGAAGTAGCATATCTTTCCTCCATGAGTAAGTCGAAAACAGTCCGTGTCAGAAGCACATATTGGACACGTCAAACGACTGTGAGTGCTCCATCCAGAAAACATACTGTATGGCGGGAAATCATGGACGGACCACAAATAAGCAGCTCGAAGGTTGAATTTCTGCTTTTTGTAACAGTCGTACGCTTCGACTCATGTCCACAATATTTTCAATTCTTCGACCAGCGGTTTCAACATCACGTTGAGACGTGGCCCAGGATGATCCGACCCAGGTATAATGAGGCTAAGGAACATGAACTTGTACTTCATGTAAAGAGCTGGTGGTAGGTTGTACGGAATGACAAAGACGGGCCAACAGGAGTATGGTGTGGCATTTGTACTGAACAGCGAGAATCCATCTGTCGCCAACCCGATGCGAACATTTCTCGCATCACGACTGAAGTCTGGATCGAACCGGTCAAGCGTATTCCATGCCTCACCGTCGGCCGGGTGTATCATGACTGCATTGTTCTCACGTACACCTTCCTTGTGCCATCTCATGTCTCTGGCGGTTCTTTTTGATAGAAACAACCGCTTCAACCGAGGTGTCACGGGTAAGTAACGAAGTTGCTTACGTGCGACTTCTGTCATCACATTATCACCATCGTTATTAACAACTTCGACAAACCTTGATTCACCACATTTTAAGCATTTCTTCTCTTTTGCATTCTCTTTCCAGAAAAGCATGCAATTATCTGGACACACATCAATCTTCTCATATTTCATACCAAGACCGGAAAGCAATTTCTTCGCCTGATACATATCTTTAGTTACTTTATGAGGCTATGGAAGGATGTCGCTAATCAATTTGATGAGGTCGTTGTAGCAGTTATTAGAAAAGAAGTACTTAGATTTAATTTCCATAAGTCTAGTCATGAAAGTGAGGAGGGTCACTTTAGTGTGTTCATGCAGCGGATCTTCTGAAGCTTTGAGAAGCTTGAAGAACGCTTCAACCTCCATTGTAGGAGGATCCTCCGTAAACTCTGGTTGTATAGCTTCAAGCATCTCATCCATCCTATCAACCCCCGTGTTATCATCATTTTCCTCTTCCACTTCTTGTATAGTTTCAGAAGTTGTCTCGCCGTGGAAGGTCCACACCTCATAATGTGGCATGTAACCGTTTCAACACAAGTGTATCAAGACCGTCATTTTGTCCAAAAACTTGGTATTCCGACATTTTGTACATGGGCACCGCACCTTATCGATCATTGACAATGAAAAAGATCGATATACAAAAGCATCTGTCTTGGCGAACCACTCATTCGAGTGACCACCAGAACTATTCTTTCAACTGGTATACATCCATCTATGGTCCTCACCCATGTTTGAATCTGCAGTTTAATGTCAAGGAAATTATAGTTACTTTATAATTTATTTATGTCTTGGCCCTACATCTATTGGAAAGGATAGGTCCTAAACCCACCCAAGAGTGGCCGAGCGGAGCGTGCTCATGACGAGACGCATGGTCTAGATCCGAACAAAATTCCGGTAGCATAACTCCGCTGTTCTCCACTGCACGCCCGAAAATGGTGCAGCAGAGAACAACAGGGTTATGCCGTTGAAATCTCGTCTAGATCTAAACCCGCGTCTCATCACAAGCCACGCCCCCTCGGTCACTCCCAGGCTGTCCAAAAAGGGACAATTCCGAACCTACACGCCTCACATGCGTAACACATGTGAGACGGGTCGGTTCGAAACGGGTGACGCATATTGTATAGGTTTATGTCAACCTTTCATTTTTGAGTCGAGAGAGAGAAGGAAAGAACGAGATAGAGAAGGAAAGAACAAGAGAGACAGAGAAGTGGGTCAGTCGTCCTAAGTTATACTTCAAGAGGCGGCGTGGCGGGGCGGCGGTGGCGGCGGCAGGGCGGCAGCGCGACGGCAGGGTGGGGCGGAGGCGGCACGGCTTGGCAAGAGCGAGGTGGAGCGGTGGAGGCGGCAATCGGAGGGCCGCGCGCGTGAGTGGGTCGCGCGCGCGGCCTGCGAGATGTAGGGTTATGTTCTTTATTTACGATGGCTTCTTAACTTACGACGGTTTAGGTTTTAGCTGTCGTAAATAGTGATTAAATTCTGACGGTTT
This sequence comes from Neostapfia colusana, assembly GCA_030760725.1. Lineage (NCBI taxonomy): Eukaryota > Viridiplantae > Streptophyta > Magnoliopsida > Poales > Poaceae > Neostapfia > Neostapfia colusana. The sequence goes on along the minus strand of JASWHV010000012.1, from coordinate 12,608,619 downwards.
ACTTGCTTACGACGGCCAAGGTTTCGACCATCGTAAGTTATACATGAAATTCCGTCGGTCAAGGTTCCAACTGTCATACCAACGGCGCTTCTTGATCGAAACCACACGGTTCTCAACGGTTGTCTCGACGGCGGCCATGGCCATGGCCATTGACCTTTAAATGGCCCGTGTCAGGCCATATATGGGTTGTGTCAGACTGAGTCGGCCCAAAGCCCGTTATATATATATATATATATATATATATATATATATATATATATATATATATATATATATATATATATATATATATATATATATATATATATATATATATATATATATATATATATATATACTCAAGCAATCAAATTAAACTAAGATTACTAACTTAGTAAATAAAATCAATAACTAAACCAACTAATAAAAAACTAAATGAAATAAATTACTTACTAAATTTACTAAATTAATTACTAAATGAAATAAAATGAACTAAATTACTTAGTAAATGAACCAAATAAACTAAATTAATTACTACACGAACTAAATTAATTACTAAATTAACTAAATAAACTAAATTAATTAAATTAATTACTAAGCAAACTAAATTAATTAGTAAATAAAACGTACCTCGAAGTGGCGGCGAAGTGGGGTGGGCTTAAGGCCTAGCGGCGGCGGCGGCGCCCGGGCGGCGGCGTGGCCAGGGGAGCGCGGGGCGGCGCAAGCGGCGTGGGGAGGCCGGGGACCTCGGGGGTGGCGCGCAGCAGGGGCGGCATGGGGGGCCGGGGGACCTCGGGGCGGCGCGTAGCAGGGGTGGCGCGGGGGGCCGGGCGACCTCGGCGGCGGCGGCGGCGCTGCCAGCGGCGCGGGGCGTGGCAGCAGCGGCACGGGGCGGCGGCAGCAGTGGCACGGGGCGGCGGCGCTGGGGCAGCAGCGGCGCGGCGGCAGGCTTGGGCTCGGGCTGAATGAGCCCGAGCCCGGACTGGGGCGGCGGTTAAAACCCGCAACTTACAACGGCTGTAACCTAAGCCGTCGTAAGTAACTCTTAGTTTACGACATCTATTTAACTTATGACGGCTTAGGGATACGGCCGTGGTAACTTACGACGGTCCCTTAACTTACGATGGCCATGGGCCTAAGGCCGTCGTAAGTTAGTTTACTTACAACAGTCGCTGTGCGCCGTCGTAAGTTAGGTTACTTACGACAGCTAGCCGTCGTAAATAACTTGGCCGCCGTAATGTGTTAGGTTTCCTGTAGTGTTGGTGAACTTGTCTACGGCGACGTAGAGGTACTGGTACCCTCAGACGGCCCTGGGGAATGGCGCCAGGATATCCAGCCCCCATACTGCAAATGGCCATGAGGGCAGGATCATTTGCAGCGTCTGTGCTGGTATGTGGATCTACTTGGCATGGAACTGGCACACCTTGCATCTCTTGACCAGCTCGACGGCATCTAGGAGAGCTGTCGGCCAGTAGAAGCCATGCCGGAAGGCTTTACCGACCAGCGTGCGGGGCGAAGCGTGGTTACCGCACTGGCCTCCATGGATTTCTACGAGCAGCTCGCAGCCCTCCTCCCGGGTTATGCACCACAATAGAACGCCGTTGGCACCAAACTGCTAGAGATCCCCATCTACTAGTGTGTATCATTTAGGCATACAAATGATCCATTCAGCGGATACACATTCATCAGGAAGAATATTTTCTTTCAAGTAGGCCCGGATCTCCATGATCCATGCATCGGGTCTTACATGACCATCTGGATCTTGGGCATCGGGTTGCACGGAGTCCCTGGTGACGCATACGATCCTTGGCGAGTGCCATGGTTGCAGAGCCGCCGGGACTGCCAGCGTCGAGGTGCTGGACTCACCCCCTTCACCTAGTTTGACGATCCAGGCTATTGGACGTAGTAGCTTCCTTTCAAACATGCCTTCGGGGACCGGGCCCATGTAGAGGCTTTCTTTGAAAGGTCGTCCGCTACCGCGTTGTTGGCGCGGGGGATATGGCACAACTTGTGACGCCCTCAATTCTGTGGAAAACCACGGAACCGAGAACTGATGCATATGTGTGCCCAGGATGTTCATCACACATATACACATCATCCACAAACTGAATTTCAGAATATATATGACCACGAATAACAGAGTTTATTACAATGTCTCATGAGTCTTGGACTCATGCTCACAGCGGAAGTCTTAATCTAACAGCGGAAGTCTTTATTTCTATGCAGCGGAAGTCTTCTAACTAGTGCGAAAGCAATCTAAGCAGTAGCAGCGGCTCCATCTCTACTCCATTCCCCCATAGGCAAGGTTGAGGACAGATTACACGCCTAATGCTCCACCTGGCCTTCATAGTAATCTTCTCCTGTTGCTGATGATGAAATAATAATGCAAGTTTGAGTACAATGATGTACTCAGCAAGTGCAAAAAAATATGATATGTAGCTCACAACAAGGTAGGTATAAAAGGCTCATTGCAGAAAGCAAAGTTATTTATCAAAAACCATGATAAAACAAAAACTTATCTTTAAGTGAATGTAATTCTAACATGTATTAAAATACCAACATACCTCCATTATGTTCATCACTTTCCATGTCCCAACCTGACATTTATCAACTTCATTCTTGCTCACGAATACCTTCTCGTATTCACTACCATCTCACGAATACCATCTCGTATTCGCTACACATTTCATCTCATAAACAAATCCGTCTCACACCGAGACCAATCTCGTTGCCACGACTCAACAGTCATGCATCCAAATCTTATCACCAGGACTCAACAGTCCCGAAAACCAAACCAAAACCAAACCATAACCAATAACCATAACCATCCCAAAATAACCATCCAACTAATCATGGAAGTTGGCCAAGCACTCGTGACCGTAAGCTCGGCTATCATGATAGTTTTAGACTATGCAGAGTTTGCATCTCTTTATCCACAAGTTTGTGATTTCGTCACCCATCAGCGACTGCAGAACCTCCATTATACCAGTACACAACCGTCGGTGTATGTCCAAGAGATCACAAAATAGCCTTTACAAAGGGGTTACTAGATGTATGGACTCACTAAGGTTTCACCGGCAGGCTAGAATCTCCAATTCTCCCACCCACGGGCCCCCTCTTGTGCCATGCAGTTCCCAGGGCAGTCCTCACTCGACTCCCATTCCCCGCGCCTTCCACGGTCCCTAACAATCTAGCAACTTACCTAATTAATCAGCTAAGCCGCACCCATACTTGGCCTTGTGGTGGCACTGTTATCCTGGCATGTGCTCGCATGAACTGGTCCTTAGATCTACGGCAAGTAAACCACCATCTCGTTCTACCTCATTCACAAACCCGTCTTGCCTAGATCTCCCTTCGATCCATGTTTATTAATAACATCAGTTTCTTATTACCATTACGAGTGCAGTTAGCTAGACACATCTATCTCGCTTCCCAATCCCATGGACTCAGTGAAGCATAAAAGCAAAAACCATACCCGACTCATAAACTTCCCTGGCGACAAGGGCGGTTTAACCAAAACTAGTAAACTCCTATAAAAGGGTTTCCCATCATGTTGACTCAGCACACACACCTTTTCGCAAAACAAAACAGTTTCCCGAAACATAGGATCAATATGGTCAAGGGGCACTTGCTTTGTTCTGGCGGTTCCTGTTGCTCAAAATCTTGTTGTTGTAGTCCGTCGTAGGTAGCTCCCTGTGCTTGTCCTTCTATACATGATCACACACATACAAGATCCACAGCAATCAATATCATGCATAAGCTCTACTTTAAGATGTAATGATGTGTATGCATGTAAATCCTATGGTGCAGTTTTTATTAGATCGGTTTGTACGTGTTCTTGCATGTTTGCATGGGTTTTATGATGAACAGAGTTGTTCGGATCAAATGTGGACGTGGCGATGATCTTGTTTTTAGATCAACCCAATCAACAAGTGATCTGTCCACGAGAAAGCTTCTGTTCGAAAGGGAATTGAAGAACAGATGCAAAGAAAACGTGATGATGTCGGAAGATGGTATTGGAGACCTACCTTATGTTCTTCTTAGTCTCGGGGTCTTTCTCCTATCAGACAGATTGTTGAGGCTCTCTTCCGGCAATCTCTCTCGACAAAACTCCGGCGAAAGGTTTAGTTGGCGAGCTGGGGCTAGGGCTCTAAGTCGTCGGCTCAGGAGGTGGAAAAGAAGTTCGTGGTTTCGGCCAAAGGTTCTGGGTTCTATTTATAATCGGGAAGAAAGAGTTCTAGTCTGATTGGACTTCGAATAAGAGTCCTATTCAACTTGTCGTTGAATCTTAACTTATCTCTAGTTGATTTGGTGCGGTAACATTGTGGATTTCGTGTCGGTTTCCTCCCATACCGGTATTTCCACGCGTACAGAAGCAAAAACCGCTTCATAACTCGTTACCTCCACGGAGATGAGCTCCGGAAGCTCCACGTGTCCATCAGGGCCTGGTCTCCCCCTTTCCGCAGAGACGAGCTCCGGTTGTGCCACGTGTCAAGCGGGCGAGACCTCCCTCTTCTTCGGAGGTGAGCTCCGCATGCGCCACGTATCCTGGCGGTCGGGACCTCCTCTTTATTCGGAGGTGGCTCCGAGCGTGCCACGTGTCTTAACAGCGCCAGACTTCCTCTCTCCTCAGAGACGAGCTCCGAGGTTGATACGTGTCCAACAGTGACGGACCTCCCAGGGATAAGCTCCGGAGGTGACACGTATCCGGTAGTGTCGGACCTCTCGGAGGTGAGCTCCGAGAGCGACACGTGTCCCGCGTGGCTGGTCCTCTCTTTTTCGCGATGAATAGCTCCTAAAGCGACGCGTGTCCTGCAGGACTGGCCTCGCTTCTCCACAGAGGATGGCTCTGGGGGCAACACATGTCCACAGGGTCAGACCTCTCCCCCTTTTGCGGAGATGAGCCCTGAGCTTGCCACGTAGCCAGTTTAGCGGCGGACCCCTTCCCATTTGCGGAGATGAGCTCCGAACACGCCACGTGGCCAGCGAGCCGCGGAAGTTTTCTTCAGTGCTCTCTGTACACTGGGATCTGCCCTTTTTGGCTTACTTTTTAATGTTTTCTCTATTTCTTCTTATTTTAAAATGTTTTCTACATAAAAAATATTAATATATGCAGGACCCGAAAATGGGGGTGTCACAAATCTACCACCCTTAAATTTAATCTCGCCCTCGAGATTCATTAGTAGAGAATAGATGAGGGAATTCTGCCTTGATGTCCTCTTCACGCTCTCATGTCGCTTCAGCTTCGGTATGATGGCTCCATTGTACCTTGCACCATCGGATCACTTTGTTCCTCGTGACCCTCTCCTTCACGTCCAATATTCGGACGGGGTGCTCTGCATAGGTCAGATCCTCTTGAAGTTCAAGCTCTTCCATCGGTACTTGCTCCACTGGTACTCTCAAGCACTTCTTGAGCTGAGATACGTGAAACATGTCATGTACGTCGGAGAGGTGCGTTGGAAGATCTAGTTGATAGGCTACTTCTCCTCGCTTATCTAAAATCTTAAATGGTCTGATGTAGCGAGGTGCTAGCTTGCCTTTGACGTTGAAACGTCGTTGGCCTCGGATAGGCGATACCTTAAGGTATACGAAGTCTCCTACTTCGAAAGTTAACTTCCTTCGCCTATTGTCCTCATAGCCTTTCTGTCGTGACTGAGCAGCCTTTAAGTTCTCCCGTATCGTTTGGACTTGCTTTTCAGCTTCTTGTAGTACTTCGGGTCGAAACACCTGGTTCCCTCCGGTTTCGTTCCAAAACAGCGGTGTTCTACACCGTCTACCGTACAATGCTTCGAAAGGCGACATTTTCAAGCTAGCTTGATAGCTTTTGTTATAGGAGAATTCGGCGTACGGTAAACTCCTATCCCAACTACGCCCACGTTTCAAGGCGCAACCTCTCAACATGTCCTCCAAAATTTTGTTTGTCCTTTCGGTTTGTCCATCGGTTTGTGGGTGATAGGCGAAGCTAAAATCCAGTTGTGTACCCATAGCTTTATGCAGCTTCCTCCAAAATCTAGAGGTAAATTGAGAACCTCGATCTGAGACTATCCTCCTCGGGACTCCATGACGGCACACGATCTGCTCCATGTACAACTCGGCTAATTGTGCAACGTTGTACTTGGCCCTTACAGGGAGAAAATGGGCTGTTTTCGTCAATTGGTCCACGATAACCCAGATGGAGTCATAACCCGACTGAGTACGTGGCAATCCGACGATGAAATCCATACTGATGTCCTCCCACTTCCACTCGGGTACCTTCAAGGGTTGCAACAATCCAGCGGGTCTTTGATGTTCGGCCTTCACCCGCTAGCATGTGTCGCATAGGGCAATATATTTGGCTATGTCCCTTTTCATACCATCCCACCAATAACAAGTCTTCAAGTCCTTGTACATTTTGGTACTTCCGGGATGTACGGAATAGGGTGAATCATGTGCCTCTTTTAATATCATGTCGCGGATGTGCTTCACGTTAGGCACACAAATCCTTTTTCCTAGCCAAAGCGTACCCTTCTCATCTTCTTTGAAATCCTTCTCTATTCCTTGTCGGATCCTTTCCTTGATCTCCTTAATCTCCTCATCCGTTGCTTGGCCATCTCTTATCTCTTGCTCCAATGAAGAGTGGAGCTCCATCACTTCCAGCTTGTTCAAGAATCCGAGGTGTAACCGTTCGAACTCCTTGCATAGTTAGGGTGGTAGCTCCCGAACCGTGAGTAGGTGAGATGCTCCCTTCCGGCTTAATGCATCAGCTACTACATTGGCCCTTCCAGGGTGGTATTTTATTCCAATATCATAATCCTTGATGAGTTCCAACCATCGATGTTGCCTCAAATTCAAGTCCGTTTGTGTAAATATGTACTTGAGGCTTTTATGATCCGTATAGATCTCGCATCAATGACCAAGGATATAATGTCTCCAAATCTTCAATGCATGCACTACTGTTGCTAGCTCCAAGTCACGTGTAGGATAATTAAGCTCGTGCTTCTTCAATTGTCGTGAGGCATAGGCTACCACTTGTCCTTCTTGCATGAGCACACATCCGAGCCCTTGCCTGGATGCGTCACAATATATGTCGAAGCTCTTGCTCAGTCCGGCAATACCAAAACCGGTGCTGTGGTTAGCCTTTTCTTGAGCTCGTCAAAACTTTCTTAGCATCCTGGTGTCCATTGGAAGGCTTTTCCCTTCGTTAGCAACTCCGTCATAGGCTTTGCTATCTTAGAAAAGTCCTTGATGAACCTTCGGTAGTATCCAACCATCCCAAGAAAACTCTGAATATCCCTCACATTTCGCAGTTGGTTCCATTTCAGAACATCTCCCACTTTCCCGAGATCAACCGATACCCCTTCCTCGGAGATAATGTGGCCTAGGAACGATATCTCCTTTAGCCAAAAATGACACTTGTTGAGCTTGGCATACAATTGATGCTCACGTATTTTCTGCAAGGTCAATTTCAAATGTTCTTCATGCTCCTCCTCACTTTTTGAATACACCATAATGTCGTCGATGAAAACCACAACGAACTTATCCAAGTACTCCGTGAAAACCTTGTTCATATGGTACATGAAGTATGCGGGTGCATTTGTTAACCCAAAAGACATGACGGTATATTTATACGAACCATACCGTGTTCGAAAGGCAGTCTTGGGTATATCGGAGGGCTTAATCTTCAGCTGGAAGTATCCCGACCGAAGATCAATCTTGGAGAACACTCGGGCTCATTTCATTTGGTCGAATAGGTCTTCTATACCGTGCAGAGGGTATTTGTTCTTGATTGTCACCTCGTTGAGAGACCTATAGTTCACGCACATCTTTTGGGTCCCATCCTTCTTGTCTATGATTCCTGAATTTGCTTCTTGAGTTCCACTAGTTCATTGGTGGGCATCCTATAGGGTCTCTTTGCTATGGGTGCAGTTCCGGGTACCAAATAATTGGCAAACTCAATGTCCCTGTCAGGTGGCATACCTGGAAGCTCTTCCAGAAACACGTCCAAGAATTTCTGAACCACTGGAATGCTGTCCAATGTTGCTCCTTCGACGTGGTTCAAAATTGCCCTTTCAGTTGTTTGTTGGGCTGACTTAAACTCGACACGAATACCATGCTCGTTTGTCAACTGCACGCTCCTTTCAGCACATTGGATTACTCCATTGTGCTTGCTTAACCAATCCAGCCCGAGTATTATTTCAAGCCCTTGAGAATCCAAGACAATGAGGTTGGCAAGTGTAACACCCCAAAACATGCTAAAGATGGGAATTTAAAAAATGTTGGACGTATTGCATGTGGTGCAGAAATTCAAATTCAAACTGGAATTTAGATTTGAATCAAACCAGAAAAAGGAAAAGGAAAAAGAAAAAAAGAAAAAGAAAAAAACCGGCCAGTGGGCCGAAACCCGCCAGCCACCCCAGATCCCGCGCGCGCCCCTCTCCCTCTCTCTCTCTCTCAGACACGTGGGGCCCGCCCGTCATCTTCTTCCCCCGCGCGCCCCAACCGACCCTGGCTCTCTCTCTCGCACCCGAATCAAAACCAACCTCCGGAACCCGCGCCCCCAGCCCGATCTTTGGCCCCGGGCGCTGCTACTTATCCAATCTGATCCTCCGCCGCCTCTCCTCGTGCATTCCACGCAAGGAAACTCGCCGAATTCTCCAGCGCCGCTCCCTTTTTCTCTCCGGTGAGAACTGAAGCTTCTACCGCCGATTTCCTTCGATCCTCACTCGAATTTCCTGATCTAACGTGCTGATCATGTTCCACTGCCTCCGGGGAGTCTCGCAGGTGAAGGAAACCCGGTGTTTTGCGCTCTGGACGCAGCTCCGGCGAGCACCGCCGCGTTTTCACCTCGGACCTCGTCGCCGACCGCGTTCCAGGGTCCCCGAGCTCAAGAAAAACCCCGAGGTGAGATCCCCTACCTCCCCTCTTCCGTTTTATGCCAAGAAATCCAAGTTTTAGGAAGAATAGACGAAAACCCGAAGATCTCCGGCGAGATCGCCGCCTCCCGCCGCCGGGCAGCGCCGCCCGCGCACGGCCAGGGCGACGTGGCCCCCTGAGGCCCGTCCATTTTAAATCGTGCGGTTCCTATTAGATCTAACCCGTCTCGCTTCACGTTATAATCTCGGCCATCTGTTTTAAATCGGACGGTCCACGTCGGCCCCGCATTATAAAGGCTGGGATTCTTACGCGCTACCCCTGGGGATCTCGGAAAACACGAGCTAGCCCCGGAAACTTCTGATCTAGCCCCTGGACTTTCAGAAATTCATGTAAATTCATTTAAAAATCAGTTTTAGCCCCTGGACTTAATAAAAATTAGGAAAACCTCTCTGTTTTGTGTAATTAGGCCCCTGAAAATTTAGGAAATAGCAAATTAGACCCTGCAGTAGGGTGGGTTTGCACTTCAGACCCTATAGGATATTAAATTCAGAAATTTGAACATGTGATTAGGATTTGAATTCAAATGGAGATGCAAACACATGTGCAAATACAAATTTAAATTTTCCTAGCACTTGGAAAACCTTTAGAATGAGTTAAAAACTGATTTTAGGCTGAAATGAGATCTGACTAAGTACTGCTTATTTTTATTATTTCTAGAAACGCATTTTAGGCTAGGAAATAATTCTAAAAATGGGTAAAATACATTTAAATTGGTTCCCATCAGAGAGGAAGTTCAAAAATATTTTATTGAACATTTTAGACCAGAACCTATTCTGTTTAGGTGATATGTCTTACTAGTTTAGTATTAAAGTTCACTTTTAGGCATAGAAAATAAATCTGAAAATATAGTAAGAATAGGTATGCATAATTAGAAAATGTTAAATGAGGTCTTCAAATTCCGAAAACTTCAAATTAAGATTTTGTAGAAGATCTAAAAACCTATTTGGAGTAGGGAACTTTCTTTCATGCAAATTTTGTGGCTAAGTGTATAGAGAATTTGTTCAAATTGGAAATTCATATATAGTATGCAATTAGAAATCTGAATACAAAAGTTAGAAATGATATATATGTTTAAAAGTGCATGTAGACCTAAAAGTAACACATCTAGGGTAACCACAACACTTAGAAATGTGAATGACTTTCATATGTATGTATGTGTGGTTTGCATGAGTAGAAGCGTGGACTATGGCTTATGGATTGTTGTTTTCTTTTGCTATGTGTATTGGCATGAGTAAAACCAGCCCCAAAGCAGGTTCTCACCTTCCAAGACCAAGACTTTCCATTCCCAGAGCAGCAGGAAGAAGGCAAGTGTCCTTGACCACTTTGTTCCTATACTAGGATGTGTAGTTAGAATTTAATTGCATTGTCAATTTGAAATATGATACCCAAGCTAGGAAGTTTCCCTAGATTTTCATTATCTTATTTCCTTGTAGCCTGGGTTGGGATTTATTTTATTATGTCATTTATCTATATGCTTATGCTTATCCATGCTTAGAATGGGATATTTGGGATATGAGATAATCAGTTTATTTTACCATACTCTTGAATGAGATATGGTGAGTTATGTAGAGGTAGGGATCAAGGCAAGTTGGATGTTTTGGTTGGTGCTGGGTGCACGAGACTCGGGTTTGTGTTTAGTACTTGCCTAGATCCTAAGGACCGGTTCATGGAGCATGTAACCTGGCTTTACCGTGCCAACCACATGCTGAGATGGGGCAGCTTGGCCAATTAATTAGGTGTATCCCCGGCGTAGTATGGGTGTGTTGGATGGTACGGGGAATAGGTGTCAGCTGGACTACCATATGAACCGCAAGGCTCAAGAGGGGGCCACTGCAGCGGGGTTGGAGCCTCTTGTATGCTGTTAGGGGTGAAACCTCAGTGGGCCCACGCTCGTCGGGAATCCCTTTGTAAAGGCTTCGTAGTGATCTCCTGGCTACACACCTGGGAAGTGTGAATGTGGTTCGTAGCCACTGGCATAATGGAGGTTCTTTTAGTCCACCCGGCAACGGGGGATGAAATCACTACATGTGGGTACAGTGGTACAAACTCTGCAGAGTCAAAACTGTCATGACAGCCGTGCTCACGGTCAAGAGCGGCTTGGACTTATTCATGATTAGAGAATGATGACCTAGGAGGTTGTGGATGTTAAGCGGGGAGCTTAACATTGGAAATGATGTTATGGTTATTTGGTTATGATGATGGGATGGGAGATTGGGACCATTTCAAATGTGTAGTAATGTAGGTGCTTAATAAGCTAAGGTGATAGGTATTAATTGCGTAGTGCTTTAACCATGAGTTCAACCTCCCCTTGTTCTAGCCATGCATGACATAACTTTCCCACACTTGCTGAGTACCATCGGTACTCAACCTTGCATATTTTGTTGGTTTATATTGCTGCTCAGGTCAAGGCAATGAGGTGGTGTATAATGACCAAGATTTTGGACCCGAAGAAGGTTTCTAGGTTCATGGAGACCCCCGGGCAACACCTGTGAAGGAGCCCTCGAGAATAATATTCTGCTGCTAGTTTATTTACTTGTGATGAACTTATTATTGTCCATCGAGACATTTGCTATGTAAGACCATTTTATGTTAGACACCTGGCTTGTAATAAATGATGCTTCACTATTTGTCATCGCATGTATGAGAAAATGATCCTGGTATACATGTGATATTCACTTGGTTGTTCTTTGGAAAAACCCGGTGTGACAGAAGTGGTATCAGAGCCAAGGTTGCCCGTAGGAACGTGGACCTAGGTAGAAATGGACGTATTTAAGGGCCTTATTTTCTTAAAAACTATTTTTACATGGTGTGTGTTGAAAAGTGTTATTTAATGAGTCACTTTCTTCATCTTACCCCAATTTTCATTCAAAATAGGATTTTTGTTTAAAAAGTTTATCTAACCTAAGTTTAAATGCTTTTTGTTTTAGATGGTTCGCATGATTCGCACCGCTCGCAAGTCCACATGAGGGAGAGTTCCCGTAGTTGCCCTTGCCGAAAGAGAGGAGAGCCGTCCGGTGACGTACCTTTCCTACGGATTGGCAGTAGGAGGCTTGTTGTGCCGTCTTCGACGTATGCTCGAAGCTGCCAGCAATACGGGCAAGCTAATCATACACTATAGCTCCACCAGGACCATCCATGAGAAGAGGGAAGAATGGAGTTCAGAGATGAGGATTATCCACGAAAATCAGCTGCTCAAGATCCACCGCTCTCCAGCTTGTCGAGCGACACAGGTCGATGCGGAGAAGAATGTTACCTGGGAGGCCATCACTTGCCAGAGTCACATCTATCGTCACCACCTAGACAGGACTGAGTACATGTATGTCCTCCAGCGTGAGAGTGGTACCACGGAGTACAAGTACCCGCCAGTGCAGCAGGGGACTTCCCATGAGCACATGGACCTGTGCTTGGAGGATGCTGCTATGCTCAGCACTCGATTGCAGGAGTGTCAGCAGGAGCTTCAGGATGTTCGTGACACCCTGAAGGAAACCGAGGCGTTGCTCCGAGCCTGCTTGAGGGCGAGAGAAAGAGGAGACGGGAATGAACTGTGTGTCACCGTGAATGATACATGGACTCCTGACTCCCCAGATCGCCGGGCGATCAGGCGTCGTCGCACTTCTCCACCAGCAGCCTCCCCACCCAAAGCAGAGTCAGAAGGTAGCCGCAATAATGAGGAAGATCCCGAGGAGCCAGCTCAGGAATACGAGTAGTGTAGAGTCTTTCCCTTAGTTAGCAAGATGTCGAGTAGTCGAGTCGTTACCTTAGTAAATGGTGTGTTAATGCTTGGTGTGTGACGTGAGTTGTGGAAGCCATGAGCAATTGTCCACAGCCTCGTCTTCAGATTGTTTTGCTTTGGTGTGTGAACCCACATGAAATAATAGATCATTTATTTTTGTGCGTAGACTACCGTGCCTTGAACGAGGTAACCATCAAGAACAAGTACCCGTTACCCCGCATTGAAGACTTGTTTGATCAGTTGAGGGGAGCTTGTGTGTTCTCGAAAATTGATCTCAGGTCGGGATACCACCAACTCAAGATAAGGCAATCTGATGTTCCCAAGAAAACTTTCGTATCTCGGTACGGACTGTAAGAATACACTGTCATGCCTTTCGGGCTAACTAATGCCCCGGCATACTTCATGTATCTCATGAACAAGGTATTCATGGAATATCTGGACAAATTTGTGGTGGTTTTCATAGATGACATTCTTGTCTTCTCCAAAGATGAAGAAGAACATGAGAAACATCTAAGGTTGGTGTTGCAGAGGCTGAGAGAACACCAACTATATGCCAAGTTGAGCAAGTGTGAGTTTTGGCTGAAGAGAGTTCCCTTCTTAGGACATATAATCTCGGAGGGAGGAATCTCCGTAGATCCCGCCAAAATCGAGGATATCCAGAAGTGGAAGACCCCTGAAAATGTCGGGGAAGTTCGAAGCTTTTTGGGATTGGCTGGATACTATCGACGGTTTATTGAGGGATTCTCTAAGATCTCGAGACCCATTACCAAACTGTTGGAGAAGGGAATCACATTCACATGGACGCCACAGTGCGAGACGAGTTTTCAGGAGCTAAAGAAAAGATTGACAACAGCCCCAGTGTTGATTATGCCAGATATGCAGAAGAATTTTACGGTGTACTGCGATGCCTCTGGAAACGGGTTGGGATGTGTTCTCATGCAAGAAGGGCATGTCGTGGCCTATGCATCCCGGCAGCTCCGGAAGCATGAGAAGAACTATCCTACACATGACCTAGAACTAGCCGCAGTGGTACACGCGTTGAAAATTTGGCGGCCCTACTTGATGGGGAAGAGGACAGAGATATATACGGATCATAAGAGTTTGAAGTACATTTTCACACAGCCAGATCTCAACCTCAGACAAAGGAGATGGTTAGAGCTAATCAATGACTTTGATGTGGGAATTAACTATCATCCTGGGAAAGCAAACGTCGTGGCAGATGCTTTAAGTCGGAAGGTGCAGGTCAATAAGTTGAGCTTGAAGGACATGCCTGCGGAATTGAAGGACGAGGTTATAAGGCTCAATCTATGCCTTGTGAATAGTGGTGAAGCCATCGCCATGGAAGTGGACTCCGCACTCGAGCGAGACATACGCGAGAGTCAAAAGAATGACGAGAAGATACAAGAGATCAGACAACTCATCAAGGAAAATAAAGCTCCTGGTTTTAGAGAGGATGAACAAGGAACGGTGTGGCACGGGAAAAGAATCTGTGTGCCAGAAGTAAAGGAGATCCGTGAATTGATTTTGAAGGAGGCTCATGATTTTGACTATTCCATTCATCCTGGGAGTACGAAGATGTATCAGGACCTCAAGAGCAGGTATTGGTGGTATGGCATGAAGCGAGATGTCGCGGAACATGTTGCCCTATGTGACACATGTCAGTTGGTGAAAGCAGAACATCAACGACCCGCGGGATTATTGCAACCACTCAAAGTGCCTGAATGGAAATGGGAAGAAATCGGTATGGATTTCATAGTGGGATTGCCTAGGACCCAATCAGGATATGATTCAATATGGGTCGTCATCGACACGCTAACCAAGGTAGCTCATTTCATCCCCGTGAAAGAAAGCTACAGCGGATCCAAATTGGCAAAGTTGTACATGTCAAGGATCATGTGTTACCATGGAGTGCCAAAGAAGATTGTGTCGGATCGAGGGACACAGTTCACCTCAAGGTTCTGGCAGAAGTTGCATGAAACCATGGGAACCCATCTGAACTTTAGTTCTGCCTATCATCCCCAAACTGATGGGCAGACGGAAAGAACCAATCATATTCTTGAAGATATGCTGAGGGCATGTGCACTCAAAAACAATCGGAGTTGGGATAAGAACTTACCGTATGCGGAGTTTTCCTATAACAACAGCTATCAAGCAAGTATGAAGATGTCACCGTTTGAAGCTTTGTACGGGAGGAAGTGCAGAACTCCCCTATTTTGGAACCAAACGGGGGAAAGTAAAGTGTTTGGTCAAGAAGTACTACAAGAAGCCGAGGCGAAGGTGAGGGAAATTCGCGACAATTTGAGGATAGCACAGACACGCCAAAAGAGCTATGCCGACGTACGAAGAAGAGAGCTCGTTTTCAACGTAGTAGACTATGTCTATCTCAAGGTGTCCCCTATCAGAGGACTTCGTCGGTTCAAGGTGAAAGGGAAGTTGTCACCTCGATATATCGGATCCTTTCAAGTTCTGGAGAGGAAAGGCGAAGTGGCGTATCAACTAGAATTACCGGCTCGCCTATCGGATGTGCACGATGTATTCCATGTGTCACAACGCAAGAAATGCCTGAGGACGCCTGAAGAGGTGTTACCTATGAATGAAGTGGACGTAGCTGAGGATTTGTCTTATGCCGAGCAACCATACAAGATTTTGGAGACAATGGAACGCCTCACCAGAAATAAAAGAATCCGGATGTGCAAGGTGCAATGGAAGCATCACTCAGAAGAGGAAGCCACCTGGGAGCGAGAAGATGAGCTTAAGGCACAATTTCCGGAATTGTTTTCATAGAACCACCAATCTCGAGGACGAGATTTCTTTTAAGGGGGGTAGAGCTGTAACACCCCAAAATCCTGTTCAGAGGGGAGTTCAAAAATTTTGGGACGTGTTGCATGTTTTGCAACAATTTAAATTCAAACTGGAATTCAATTTAAACTCAAAACAGAAAAAGAAATAGAAAAAGAAAAAGGAAAACAGAAAAAAACCGGCCAGTGGGCCGAAACCCACCAGCCGGCCCACCCTGCCCCCGCGCCAGCCCACAGCCGCGCGCCCGCGCTCTCTCTCTCAGACAGGTGGGACCCACCTGTCATCCCTAACCCCCGATCGTCCGAAACTCGGACTGTTCACCCGCGCGCGCGCGATCGCAACCGACCGGATTTCCGGCCGAATTCTGGTTCCGGAGGACTCCCACTCGATCTAAACAAACCCACCGCTCTCCCCCATCTATAAAAACCCCGGCCTCGTTCTGTTTTTCTCACGCGATCCGCCGATTTTACTCCAGTGAGAACCCGAGCCTCTTCGGCGAATTCTGGCCGATCTACGCTCGGAAATTCCGATCTAACTCGCTGGTCTTGATCCACCGCCTCCGGGGAACCTCGCAGGTGCAGAAAACTCGGTGGTTTGTAGCTCAAACACAGCGCCGACGAGCCTCGCCGTGAATTCACCTCGGACCTCGTCGCCGATCACTTTCCAGGACCTCCGAGCTCAAGAAAACCCCTGAGGTGAGATCCCCGACCTCCCCTCCACCGATCTATGCCATAAATCACAGTTTTAGGAAGAATTGACGATGATCCGAAACTCTCAGGCGAGATCGCCGCCTCCCGCCGCCGTGCGCCGCCGGCAGCGCCGCCCGCGCTCGATCAGAGCGACGTGGCCGCTTGTGCGCCGTTTATTTTAAATCGCACGGTAGAGTTTAAATCCTAGCGTACCGGTTCGATGTTATAATCTCAGCCGTCTGTTTTAAATCGGACGGTCCACGTCAGCCCCGCGTTATAAAGACTGGAAATCTTACGTGCTACCCCCTGGGGTTCTCGGGAAATAAGAGCTAGCCCTGGAAACTTCTGATCTAACCCCTGAAACTTCAGAAAATCATGTAAATTCATTTAAAAATCAGTTTTAGCCCCTGGACTAAATAAAAATTAGGAAAAACTCCTCTGTTATGTGTAGCTAGACCCCTGAAAATTGTTAAAATAATATTATAGACCCTGTAGTGGGGTGAGTTTACCTTTTTAACCCTGTTTGATATTAAATTTAGGAAATTGAATATGTGGCTAGTATTTACAATTTAAAAAGTGGGACAAACATATTGTCAAATTTAAATTAAAAACTTTCTCAGTACTTAGAAAACTTTAGAGTGAGATAAAAATATATTTTTGGCTGAAATGAATCTGTTTAATTTATTATTCACATTTATTAGACATAGGGACACATTTTTAAGTGAAGAATAGTTCTGAAAATTAGGAAAATACATGTAAAATAGTTTACATCAGAGGAAAAGGTCAAAAATAGGTTATTAAATATTTTAGATTAGAACCTATTCTGTTTAGATGATGTGTCTTGTTATTTTCATAATAAAGTTCACATTTAGGCATAGGAAATAAATCTGAAAATATAGCAACTAGTAAATGATAAATGGAGTTTCTAAAATCCAAAGAATTCAGTTTAGGGTTGGTAGAAACTATGAAGACACATATGGAGTAGGAAAATACCTTTCATGTATACTGGGTAGCTAAAAGGTGTAGTAATTGAATATAAGGAATTTATTTAAATTGGAAACTCATATATAAGGTGTGCAAGCATAAAGGTGAATACAAAAGTAGGAATCATATACACATGATTAAAAGTGCACGTAAGCCAAAGGTCAACACACATAGAGTAAACCCAACACATAGAAGTTGTGAATGGCTTTGTTACATGGGAATGTGTGGTTTGTATGAAGTGGAAGTGTGAACTATGTCTTATGGATTGTTGTTTTTCTTTTGCTATGTGTGATGGTATGATGTAGAACCTGCTCAAGAGCAAGTTCTTCCTTTCCAAGATCAGGACTACCCATTCCAAGAGCAGCAGGAAGGAGGCAAGTGTCCTTGACCACTTTGTTCCTATACTAGGATGTGTAGATAGAATTATTTGCATTGTCAATTGAAAATATGAAACCCATGCTAGGATGTTTCCCTAGAATTGCATTACCTTGTTTCCTTGTAGCTTGGGTTGGGATTCATTTTATCATGTCATTTATTATTATGCATATGCTTAGCCATGCTTAGAATGGGATATTTGGGATATGAGATCATCAGTTTATTTTACCATACTCTTGAATGAGATATTGTGAGTTATGTAGAGGTAGGGATCAAGGCAAGTTGGATGTTTTGGTTGGTGCTGGGTGCACGAGACTCGGGTTTGTGTTTAGTACTTGCCTGGATCCTAAGGACCGGTTCATGGAGCATGTAACCTGGCTTTATCGTGCCAACCACATGCTGAGATGGGGCAGCTTGGCCAATTAATTAGGTGTATCCCCGGCGTAGTATGGGTGTGTTGGATGGTGCGGGGAATAGGTGTCAGCTGGACTACCATATGAACCGCAAGGCTCAAGAGGGGGCCACTGCAGCGGGGTTGGAGCCTCTTGTATGCTGTTAGGGGTGAAACCTCAGTGGGCCCACGCTCGTCGGGAATCCCTTTGTAAAGGCTTCGTAGTGATCTCCTGGCTACACACCTGGGAAGTGTGAATGTGGTTCGTAGCCACTGGCATAATGGAGGTTCTTTTAGTCCACCCGGCAACGGGGGATGAAATCACTACATGTGGGTACAGTGGTACAAACTCTGCAGAGTCAAAACTGTCATGACAGCCGTGCTTACGGTCAAGAGCGGCTTGGACTTATTCATGATTAGAGAATGATGACCTTGGAGGTTGTGGATGTTAAGCGGGGAGCTTAACATTGGAAATGATGTTATGGTTATTTGGTTATGATGATGGGATGGGAGATTTGGACCATTTCACCTGTGTAGTAATGTAGGTGCTTAATAAGCTAAGGTGATAGGTATTAATTGCGTAGTGCTTTAACCATGAGTTCAACCTCCCCTTGTTCTAGCCATGCATGACATAACTTTCCCACACTTGCTGAGTACCATCGGTACTCAACCTTGCATATTTTGTTGGTTTATATTGCTGCTCAGGTCAAGGTAATGAGGTGGTGTATAATGACCAAGACTTTGGACCCGAAGAAGGTTTCTAGGTTCATGGAGACCCCTGGGCAACGCCTGTGAAGGAGCCCTCGAGAATAATATTCTGCTGCTAGTTTATTTACTTGTGATGAACTTATTATTGTCCATCGAGACATTTGCTGTGTAAGACTTATTTATGTTAGACACCTGGCTTGTAATAAATGATGCTTCACTATTTGTCATCGCATGTATGAGAAAATGATCCTGGCATACATGTGATATTCACTTGGTTGTTCTTCGAAAAAACCGGGTGTGACACTACTCCGGCAGCCGCCGACATCCCAGTGGACGATGCCCAGGAGGGCCCGGCCGTGCTTCCGGTCATAAGCACCTGGCCAACTTCCATGATTAGAGGGAGAACTTGGGATGGTTATTCGGTATGGTCATTGGGATTGGTTTTGGGATTGTTTTGAGTCATAACAATGAGTTTGGTTTTGGTTATATGAATATGAGATGGTTATGAATATTTATGAGCATGGGATGAACTTGAGAAAGATTAATGGCTGGTTGAGACTTGGTAAATGGTGAATTATGGTGAAGGAATATTGCTGTTCTACTTGGTTATGTTGGGATTTGATTCACCTAGAAATAGTTGCTGTTTTTACCATGTTTATGAAATAAAACTTGCTTGCTGCAATGAGCCTTTTTATTTCCTACCTTGTTGTAAGCTACATGTCATACTTTTCTCGCACTTGTTGAGTACGACATGTACTCACCCTTGTATTACCACATAAACATCAGCTACAGGAGATGAGTATTTCGAGGACCATGTGGAGTACTAAGCGTGCGAACTACCGTCAACATGTCTGTGGAGTTGAAGATTGGAGTCTGCTATTTAGTTATTTCTGCTGTCATTTAGAGACTTCCGCTACAAGAATAAGTTATATATTCATGAGTGAGACATTGAGTCATTGTAATAAAGTACTTAAACAATATTTGTTCGTGGTTATATTCTGAATTCAGTTTGTGGATTACATGTGTATGTGTGATGAACATCCTGGGCACACATATGCATTCACTTGGTTCTATTTTCGGAACCGGGTGTCACAGGTACTGCTTTAGCTCTTGGAACGCCTTGTCGGCTTCTTCAGTCCATACAAAGGGTCCGGACTTCTGCAGAAGCTTAAAGAATGAGAGGGCGCGCTCTGCTAGTCGGGAGATGAACCGACTAAGTGCGGCCAGGCATCCTGAAAGCTTCTGGACGTCCTTGACTCGGGTAAGAGGTCGCATCATCTCTATAGCCTTGATCTTGTCGGGGTTATCTTTGATTCCTCGGTGCGAGACCAGAAAGCCAAGGAGCTTCCGGGCAGGAACTCCGAATACGCACTTATCTGGGTTTAACTTGGTCCGAGTTGTGTGTAGCTTATAAAAGACTAAGGCTAAGTTATCCAATAGAGATGTATGCGACTTGACCTTCACCACGATGTCATCAACGTACACCTCTACTAGATCTCTTATCAGATCCCCAAGTGTCTTATGCATGGCACGCACAAAGGTGGGCAAGGCATTTTTAAGGCCATAAGGCATAGAGACATAACAATAAAGGCCGTCTACTGTTATAAAAGCAATGTGCTCTTCATCTTCCTTGGACATGGGTTTTTGATGAAAACCAGAATAAGCGTCCAGAAAGCGCAGTAGATCACAGCCAGAAGTAGAATCAACAATCTGATCTATTCGTTTGAGGGGAAAGGGGTCTTTAGGGCATGCCTTGTTTAGACTGATGTAGTCGATGCACATCCGTAGATTCCCGCCAGGCTTGGGTACCATGACGGAGTTGGACAGCCATCTTGGGTGGTGGAATTCTCGGATGAAGTCGGCGTCGAGCAGCTTCTTTATTTCTTTACGAATGAAGTTATGCCGCTCGACGTACTGCTTCTGAGGCTTCTACAACACTAGCACCGGGGTGGATCTTCAGATGGTGCTCGATCACCTCCCTGGGGATCCCAGGCATTTGCGATGGTTGCCAAGCAAACACATCGACGTTAGCCCGAAGGAAGGTGATGAGCGTGAGTTCCTATCTGCTACCCAAGTTTCCCACAATGCGGGTGGTCTGGGCAGCATCCTCGTCTATCTGGATAACCTTGACCAGGACCTCCTCCACACCCGAAGGCTATATGTGTGGCACGGTGGATGAGCCACGCTGTAGTGTGCTGGGTGGCTCCTTGCTTGTCCCAACACTCTCGGAGGCCTCCACATTTGAAGCTGCCAGGGCCTGGAGCTTCTCCAGCGCTGCAACCCCGACGGTCTGATCTGCTCGGACTCTAAGGACACCACTCGGGTTCAGCATCTTCAGTGCTAGGTAGCCATAATGAGCTACGGCCATGAACTGGTACAACGCTGGCCTCCTGAGGATGAAGTTAAAGGGTAGGTTGACCTTCGCCACGTCAAAGACAACGCTGTCGGAGCGGTAGTTCTCAGGTGTCCCGAATGTTACCGGGAGGGAGATGCTACTGCGTAGGAGAATGGACCTCGGGCCCACTCTAGAGAATGGACGCGATGGGGCCAACTTTTCCCATGGGGATCTGCAGCTTTTGGAAGGCTACAAGACTGATGAGGTTGAGGCCCGCTCCTCCATCGACCAGCACGTGGTAGAGCTTCTAGTTAGCTATGGTCGGGGAGATGATGAGCGGTAGCTATCCGACCCCCGCCATGTTCTTCGGGCAGTCGGAGGCAGTGAAACTGATCTCCGTCTCCATCCACTTGTGGTAGGGAGCCGACTTTGGGGTAGGCGATACTGCCAAGACCTCTCACCGGAGGGTCTTGACGTCTCGTCTGGACGTGATGTCGCACGACCCCCGACATCACATGAAGCTTCTTTCGACGCCCATCCGGGATGTGGCCAGGGTCAGAGCCCTTTCCTTGGTCATAGATGACCTTTGACGCTCACTCGGCGTCCTGGTACTCCGTCTCCTGACCATTGCTGACCTCTGGGTCAGCTCTTTGCTTGCCCTCCCACTGGCGAAAGGGTGCGCCATCCTGACGCTGCTGTCGAAGTTCTCGGAAGCGCCTCGCTAGCTTCTGTATCTCCCGACACTCACTGGCACTGTGCCATTTGGAGTTGTGGATCAGGCACTGCCGGTCGCTGTCGTCGCTGTCGGGCTGCTGTCGTGGGCGCTTGGCGGTGTGCAGCCCCCGGCCCCCCACCGCTGCTAGCGAGTTGTGGGCGGCGACGACCAGGTGGTCGACGTCATTGCGCCACAGCTCGGCAGTGAATGGGGAAGCTCCTGCGCACGGGGGGTTGTGGAGGAGTGCGCGGGCTGCTAGCCGCGCGCTCTCCGAGCCGGCCTCGGTCTGCGCTTGCGACGTCGTCGCAACCGAAGGCTGCCAGGAGGGAACTGACACCATCTCCGTAGGGACTTGCGTCGGTGCAGACGGTCCCGCTCTGGGACCAGAGGACACTTCCTGCTCCCCCTGCCGCTGGCGCCGTGAGGGGCAGGAAGACCCTCCGACAGATTGGATGTTCGCCATTGTAGGTCACAGACAGCTTCAAGAACCAAAAGCCCCCCTATCTGGCGTGCCAAATGTTGAAGTGTTTTCCTGCAACACTTCCCCCGGTCTGCCTGAGCAGCCCGCGGAGGTTCTTATCTCGGAAGGGCTAGTGGATCTCGAAGGTCGGAGCACAATGGCGAGAGGGACACGAGGATTTACGTGGTTCGGGCCGCCGTAGCATAATACCCTACGTCCACGGGGGTGTTTGCTGTATTGCTTGCGCGTGTGAGTGAATGAGTTGGCTGAGTTGGGAACCCTTTGCCCGGAGGCCACCCCGGTCCTTTTATAGCCCAAGGCCGGGGAAGTTACAAGGTGACCCGGGACCCGATAGGCGGCCCATGGCTTTCTGCATCCTATACATGAGCTATAGGCATCGACAACTATATGCTTTGTCACTGTCGGTGGAGTTAAGGCGTGCCGCCTGTCACGCCGGGCGCCTCTGTCCGGATGGCCGGTGATGATGAAGTTCCCGTCTTGTCACCGCGTCTCCTTGCTTTGCTAGGCGGCTCTGTGCCGTTGGGCGGCACTATTGTGCCGTCACACCTCGCCGCCTTGTCTTTTCACTGTAATGGTGCATAGACGGAGAATGGAAGTGTGCGCCGGGCAACGGCTCTGTGTCGTTGGGCAGCACTGTTGTGCCGTCACACCTCGCCGCCCTGTCTTTTCAGTGTAATGGTGCATAGATGGAGAACGGAAGTGTGTGCCGTGCGCCATGCTTCTGGGGAAGGCGCGAGTCTTGAATGCTCGGCCTGACAGCATACCTTCCTCTTTACTCCTTGGCCATCTGCCCGTTGCTCGTCGTTGTGGCGTCCGGGTGGCTGGACCACGGGACACGCGTCTCCACCGGAGCCGCCTTACGGAGTAGCAGGTGGTCTGGAATCGTTGGACACGTGGCAGCACCGGGGCCCTCCCATGCTGCTGGTTGGGCCCAGTGCCGTAGGACACGTGGTACATCCGGAGCCTTCCTTGGAGAGAAAGTACACCTCGAGTCGTAGCCCACGTGGCAGCACCGGAGCCCTCCCATGTTGGAGATCGGATTCGGAGCACAGGACACGTGGCACCTCCGGAGCTCTCTCTAGCGGAGGGTGTGCTCGGAGGTTCCGGGCACGTGGCAGCCCCGGGGCCGTCCATGGGGCCCAGGGCACGTGGCATACGCTGGGCCCCCCTAAGCTAGAAAGGAGGGCCCGAGGCTGTTTTTTATCCACTACGCGGGGTAGCCGGTTCGCAGGATACCGACAACAACTCGTAGCTAAAATCAAATTTTTAATAATCTACAGCTGAACCTAGAAAAGGAGCAACAAGTAGCAGTATTTTTTGACTGAAAAGCCATTTATAATATGTATTTGCGTGGCATCAAGTTTTCTTCAATAATTTATGATTATTCGATCATTTGGTTGAAAGGATTTTTTCTAATTGTCCAGTTGCACCCAGCTGGGTCAACTGCTCGATCTAAGCAACAGCTACATCCCAGACCAAATTAACTTCAAAATTCATAATTTGTATAATTATTACGCCCAGTTTGTGACACAGTTACATCAGCGCGTCAGGATTAGAATAATACTTTCTTTTTGTTCTTGCTTCCCTGCAGCAGACACTTAAATTAGTATATTTTCTGCTCACTTTCTGGGAGGATTTAGGGATCTTAATAAAATAAAGTGAGTTGTTATTTTTTAGCCGCTTAAAAATCTAGGATCCTGTCAGTTAATTATTCATGGTTTTTAGATTTAGATCGAACTTATTTTTTCTGTAGTAAATACGTTGATAATTTTTTACTCTATATCTATATGTAGTCCTACAAAATAGATTTTATCTACAAAACAAATAAACATCTCATACATTGAGTGAATGAAGCCGCAATCTCAATTGATTGAAAACAAAATGATCTGTAAAAGATAAAGATAATCGCCGGATGCGAATGGAAAAGAGAGATCGGCTGCTTGTGAACAGTACCGGGCATGGGCGCAAGGCCGGCGGCCGAAGTACCCAGATGCCTTTCTCCGCGTAGCAAGCCACTCCCCTTGCAACTTGTGTTGTGATGTCGATGTGGATTTGTATCACCTGCGCACGCGCTCGCTAGTGGATCAGATCGTAGCAGTGCTGAAACAGTAATGGTGCTGCCGCGGCGATAGATGGACGGATGGATGTCGTAGGATATTCGCAGGATTCGATTTGTACATATTCGCAAAGGAACAGACCCCTTGCACGACCAGTTTTATTATCAATCGAGTTTCCATGCGTCGGGAGCAAAAAAATCTTAAAAACTACAATGCATCTTATGACTTTTATGTTATATAAAATACAAAAGAGAAATACAACCGGTAGCTGATTCAGAGAAAACATCCCTGCTAAAACGGCTTCTCCTTCCAGAACATCATCAATCACAGTATAGTAAATATTGCCCCTTATCTGCCCCCTAATATGCACTTTTAACAAAGTGTGTTCATTAAAAATCCCAGATCTCAATATCTTTTACTCCCGTCGATTTTTTTAGTTCTCAAAGTATTGTCCTCGAGGCAAGCTGTTTCTGACGGAGGATGGCTTTTAGGTGGACAAAGTTTACAGAATCATGGTCTAGACTCTGTTTTACTATGAAATGCGGAGTCTAGAAAAATAACTACTATCTAGATTCACTCTAGATAAGAAATAATGCAACCCTTTCAAGATTCATTTTAACCAAAAAAAATATGCAACATGTCATACTTTTACATGACTTGAGATACACACATCTTTAACCCTCCTATAAAAGACAGGAGGGTCATTGAGTTGACACATTCTGACATCTCATATTATATTATCATACATTCTCGACTAAATCTGTAGACACAACCATCATTGTAAGTATTATGCCGAGAAGAAATTATTCAAGCAGGAGAAAAATATTACCTCACCACGAGGGTTTGAACCTGAATAAACCTTTTCTTTTTATTTCTCTATAGGTCTACCGATGTGAATACACTCGACGAGCTTCGGATCCTGTATATATTATCTAGCCGCGAAATACCAGCGATAGTTGGCGCGCCAAAGGTAGGGGTCTCGCTCGTTGGAGCTATGATATCGCCGGCATTGATCACGGTTATGTCCAATTGACCGACTTCTGAGTGGGCTATCTGTTTCAGCTCGCTCGACTTTGTCACCCACCTGTCGGCTCTTCACACCGTTCATCTTGCATGAGGCCATGAATCTAAACATAGGAGCTTTCAACATCTATGTCAGACACCCGCCTGACATTGTCCACCTCCTTGCATCAATCTCTATCACAAAGGAGTTAGCGCCCTCAACTACTACATCGATGGCTCTTGCCATTTCATCGGCATGATACAGCTTTAGATCCAACTTCAACTTTGAGTCTGACTCTAACTCGTGCTTCGAGGTCGATTTGATATCAACCAACTTGAAACTATGTCGGTCGACTCCTTAAACATAACTCGTCTAAGTCGCTTATATTTTTATACTTGTTAGTTTTTTTAATTTTACAATTTACTATCATGAACAATGATTAGTCATATTTGCTCATCTTTAAGACGATTGGCTTTTTGTTTGTGCATTTAAATTTTAGTTTGACCGTCTCCAAGTTACACTTGGGGGCTGCGCCTAAAAAACTTGAAGTACAACGCCACTTACCATGTTCCTAACTCCGACCGCTTGTTATTCTTCATGATAAGTTTCGAGTAGCTGGTCTCCAATTGCAATACGACTGACAGAATTGATAAAAGTACTAGCTATGATACCTTATGAAAAAATTATCACATAATCTAAGTGAGTTGAGTTGAAATATCTTATAAAACACCAAATTAGTAGCATCCTAACTCGATTGGCCTAGTGCTTTTTTGTATCTTGCTATTACCTAACGCTATCTCTTCAAATCCGACTCAGTTGCAACGAGACTGACTGGTTGACAGGCGCAATAGTACGGGGTCGAACAACACGAGAAAAACGACAAGTGAGTCGAAAGAAAAATTACAAATTTACAAACCTAAAATATTTTTTATAAGGTCAAAATTATACATTATCTGCTACTTATTAAATAAATACTCGATACATCAAGAATTTTGCAGGTACATTCGTGGCACAAGTCAGATAAATTCAGACAACTCGACCTTTCCTTAGAGTCCGTCAAGGCTTTCTACAACTGACTTAGAGCGATCCAATTGCAAAGTTTTGTCTCTAAATTGTCCGACTGCAAATTGTTCGACTTCAAAATATCTGACTCCACACCATCCAACTTGGACCTTACTAACTCTCATTCAATGTCACCCGAGTTGGAGCTTACCAACCCCGGCTCGATACCTGTGACGCCCTCAATTCTGTGGAGAACCACGGAACCGAGAACTGATGCATATGTGTGCCCAATATGTTCGTCACACATATACACATCATTCGCAAACTGAATTTCAGAATATATATAACCATAAATAACAAAGTTTATTATAATGTCCCATGAGTCTTGGACTCATGTTCATAGCGGAAGTCTTAATCTAACAGCGGAAGTCTTTATTCTAATGCGGAAGCAATTCTAAGCAGCAGTGGCTCCATCTCTACTCCATCCCCACAGGCAAGGTTGAGAACAGATTACACGCCTAATGCTCCACTTGGTCTTCATACTAATCTTCTCCTGTTGCTGATAAAGAAATAATAATGCAAGTTTGAGTATAATTATGTACCCAGCAAGTGCGGGAAAATATGATATGTAGCTCATAACAAGGTAGGTATAAAAAGGCTCATTGCAGAAAGCAAAGTTATTTATCAGAAACCACGATAAAACAACAACTTATATTTAGGTGAATGTAATCCCAACATGTATTAAAATACCAATCATACCTCCATTATGTTCATTACCTTCCATGTCCCATCCAGACATCAATCAACCTCATTCTTGCTCACCAATACCTCCTCGTATTCGCTACCATCTCACAAATACCATCTTGTATTCACTACCATTTCATCTCATAAACAATTCCGCCTTACACCATCCAACCTCGTTGCCATGACTCAACAGTCATGCAACCCATCTCATCACCCGGACTCAACAGTCTCCAAAACATAACCAAAACCAAACCATAACCAAAATCCAATAACCATACCAACTAATCATGGAAGTTGGCCAGGCGCTCGTGACCGTAAGCTCGGCTATCATGATAGTTTTAGACTCTGCAGAGTTTGCACCTATTTACCCACAAGTTTGTGATTTCGTCACCCGTCGGCGACTGTAGAACCTCCATTATACCAGTACACAACCGTCGATGTATGGCAAAGAGATCACAAAATAGCCTTTACAAAGGGGCTACTAGATGTATGGACTCACTATGGTTTCACCGGCAGGCTAGAATCTCGAACTCTCCCACCCACGGGCCCCCTCTTGTGCCATGCAGTTCCCAGGGCAGTCCTCACTCGACTCCTATTCCCCGCGCCTTCCACGGTCCATAACAATCTAGCAACATACCTAATTACTCAGCTAAGCCGCACCCATACTTGGCCTTGTGGTGGCACTGTTATCCTGGCATGTGCTCGCATGAACCGGTCCTTAGATCTACGACAAGTAAACCACCATCTCATGCTACCTCATTCACAAACCCAGTCTTGCCTAGATCTTCCTCCGATCCATGTTCATTAACAACATCAGTTTCTCATTATCGTTACGAGTGCAGTTAGCTAGACACATCTATCTCGCTTCCGATTCCCATGGACTCAGCGAAGCATAAAAGCAAAAACCATACCCGACTCAAACTTCCCTGGCAACAAGGGTGGTTCAAGCAAAACTAGTAAACTCCTATAAAAGAGTTTCCCATCATGTTTGACTCAGCACACACACCTTTTCGCAAAACAAAAATAGTTTTCCCAAAACAGAGGATCAATATGGTCAAGGGGCACCTGCCTTGTTCTTGCGGTTCCGGTTGCTCTTGGATCTCGAAACCTTGTTGTTATAGTTCGTCGTAGACAACTCCCTGAGCTTGTCCTGCTATACAGGATCACGCACATACAAGATCCACAACAATTAATATCATTCATAAACATTAACTAGATGCGATAATGCATATGCATGCTATCCTATAATCAGTTTTATTAGATCGGTTTGTATGTGTTCTTGCATGGCTTGCAGGGTTTTACGATGAACAGAGATGTTCGGATCAAATGTGGACGTGGCGATGATCTTGTCTTTAGATCAACCCGATCAACAAGTGATCTGCCCACGAGAAAGCTTCTGTTCGAAAGGAATCGAAGAACAGATGCAAAGAAAACACGACGATGTCGTAAGGTGATATTGGAGACCTACCTTACGTTCTTCTTGGTCTCGGGGTCCTTTTCTGATCAGACAAGTCGTTGGGGCTCTCTTCCGGCGATCTTCCTCGACTGAACTCCGGCAATGGGCTTACTCGCGAGTTGGGGCTAGGGCTCTAAGTCGTCGGCTCAGGAGAAGTTCTTGGTTTTTGGCCAAGGTTCTAGGTTCTATTTACAATCGGGAGAAGAAGAGTCCTAATCTGATTGTATTTCGAATAAGAGTCCTATTCAAATTATTGTTGAATCTTAACAACTTATCTTTGGAGCGGTAACATTGTGGAATTCAGGTCGGTTTCTTCTCCGTACTGATATTTCTACGCGTACGGAATCCAAAAACCGCTCCAGAACTCGTTACCTCCACGGTGATGAGCTCCGGAAGCTCCACGTGTCCACCAGGGCCTGGTCTCCCCTTTTTTGCAGAGACGACCTCCGGTTGTGCCGTGTGTCAAGCGAGCGAGACCTCCCTCTCCTTCGGAGGTGAGCTCCGCGTGCGCCACGTATCCTGGCGGTCGGGACCTCCTTTTTATTCGGAGGTGGCTCCGCGCATGCCACGTGTCAGTGCCGGACCTTCCCTCTCTTTGGAGGTGAGCTCCGTGAATGCCACGCGTCAAGTAGCGCCAGACTCCCTTTTTCCTCAAAGACGAGCTCTGAGGTCGACACATGTCCAACAGTGTCGGACCTCCCAAAGATAAGCTCTGGTGGCGACATGTGTCCAATAGAACCGGACCTTCTCGGAGGTGAGCTCCGAGATCGACACGTATCCCGAGCGACTGGTCCTCTGATTTCCGTGGTGACTAGCTCCGAAGGTGACATGTGTCCTGCGGCCGGCCTTGCTTCTTCGCAGAAGCTAGCTCCGGGGGCAACACGTGTCCCACAGGGTCGGACCTCTCCCCCTTTGCGGAGATGAGCTCCAAGCCTGCCACATAGCCAGTTTAGCGGCGGACCTCTCCCCACTTTCGCTAGTATAAGCTCCGAACACGCCACGTGGCCAGCGGGCCGCAGAAGTTGTCTTTGGCGCTCCGTGTGAACTAGATTCAGCTCTTTTTGGCTATCTTTTGATATTTTCTCTGTTCCCACTTCTTTTAAAATGTTTTCTCTACATGAAACATGAATACATGCAGAAACCAGAAATGAGGGTGTCACAATACCAACCCACTAGGAGGTTTTCAACTACAACTTAATGTCAACCGACTCGGATGTTCTTGACTTGGACTCAATTTCAATAGACACGGAGGTTGCCGACTTTGACTCAATGCCAGCCGACTTGCAACTTGACGACTCCGACTTGTAGCTTGCCGACTCTGACTCTACATCAACTTACTCGAACTCGATACACACTCAAAAGTTTTTACAGTCTATTGTATTAACAATTCAGTCAACCTTTTCTTTAAAAAGTTTTACTCAAGTTCTCTAGAGTCTGTTAATACCTTCTACAATATACACAATGGCAGCCAACGTCAAAGCTTGTTGCCTCGGCATCTCGGACTTAGAGCCTGCTGACAGTGGATGGCCCCTAGGAAACCTACAAAATCATAACATGGACTCTGCCTTAGCATGCATGAAAAGCAAAGACTAAAAAATGATTATTGTCTAAACACTATCCAAATAAGAAAAATACAATAGCCTCAAGGTTAGGTATAGAAAGATAGAGATAGAGTCTAATTTGATCATACCATACTTATAATCGATTCGAGATACGCCCTAAGACCTTCAGCACCCTATAAAAGACATAGGAGGAACACTGAGTTGAGACATCTTAACATCTCATATCATCTTCTCATACATCCTCTACTAGATTCATAGACACAACCATCATTGTAAGCCTCATTTCAAAAAGAAATCATCTAAGCAGAAGTATTGTATTACCTCACGACGAGGGTATGAATCTGGATAAAAACCTTATCTCCTTGTTACCGTCTAGATCTATTGACGTGCATCAACTCGATGAGTCCCCGATTCTGTATATAAACTCTATTCACCATAAAATACCCACGACAATTCCAGTCGTCAGAGCATAGTGCCATTGATTTATGATACCGCACCAATGCTAGCTATCATCCATGATCTACATCGTTCGTGAACCCTCAAACCAATCTTCATCGTCAGGGTGCTCTCCCTAGCCGCCACCGTGAAAGGAGACCTGTTCCTCGAAATAGAATGCAATGTGTTGTATTTTGATGAGTGTTTTTTTTGCTTAAGTGAATGGACGAATGATATTGTGACCCGATCGACGGATACAGAAACAAACATAAGAAGAGCTTATGCGAGGAGTAATCGGTCGACGGATGAAATTGCAGCGCGACAAACTACGGGCATGTTTGGTTGGTGTCTAACATTGTCACGTCTAAGGTTAGTGTTGATGGTCGTTAGATACTCATTTTGACAGTCAAATATGCTTAATTTATGGAGAATTTAATATTTTTACGAGCATGTTATTTACAAATAACATAGTTCCACTTGTACTTCAAGAAATTATAGATTCATGTGATTTTATACAGAAAATAAGTAGAAAACACACCCACATCGAGAAACAACCACAACTCCAACAAATGAGAGATCACCACATGAACTCTATATGAATCAAAGTGCCCGTAAAAAGGTGTGTAACGACTCAATCTATGCAGGTTGCGTGAGGTGGGCCACCAAGGGGTTGGCTGACCCCCCGGTTCGGTTGAATCAGTCTTCCCACCAAATTCATCGTGTCATCATATGTCGGATCCTCACGGCTTCCTAGAGGTGGTTGTGACCGATTTACGGAAATATTCTGGGGTGAAACCGATCTGTGGAGACTATAAATGGGGGATTCATCACTCACTCTCTCTCTCAAACACACACTTAGAAGCGATCACTATCTTGTATTATAATATTGTCAAGTTTTAGTGATGTTAGGCGTAGAAGGGGCCTCTCTAATTCCCCTGTCCTCTTGGAGAATTCGATATGACTCATCTTTTTTGTGACTTTATTCTTATTAATAAAATTAGTCTTCTCATAAATTATGTTTAGGATATGTGTTTCTTTTTTGCTAATGTCCCATATATGTGGTATGCTTATGTGTGCTCATGATAGTCAAGTAGTGTTACTATAGTATCATGTTGACATATAACACTATTATATTTTAATTTTATATTATATTATATTATATAATATTCATGTGTGGTCTAGTTGACGTTATGCTGTGGCGCGAGTTCAGTTTTTATGATTGCTCTAGATTTTTCCTTGTCGATCTATAGGGTTTTGGGTACTAGAGAGATCTAGAGTACTATTTAGCTATGCAAGCATGGTATTTGTATAGTCTAGCTAGCATTGATTATCGCGTACTTCATGGGTTTTGGAGTTAGGCGGTAGGTGGTGACAATTCTATCCGTACTTTATAATCTTTCACATTTATGTACATAATAGGCAATTTTGTAGGAGTCGCCTGACATACCTGGGGTAAGATCGTGTCCGAAGTGTCCGGGTGCGTAATATTAAGTCCTATGCATGTATATGTATGTATAATAGTAAACTATACATACTGTACAAAAAACCCATTAGGAATTGTCTATTTTCTAGTCTATTGTTTCCACTAGACTTAGAATATCATTTAGTATTATATGATTTTATGTGTCACGATGCCCCCCTACATCATTATTACCCCTGTCTAGATAATTGAACTAGTATTATATACCTTAATCATAGACATAATAATTCTCTTCCTTCACCGCCTGCCCATGAGATAAATAAATCCGATACACTAAATACTTCCCGGTGAAAATGCTACAACAGTATATCCGTGCGTTTGTGGATTTTACCATGTATTGGCACTAATTAAATCAATAAGTATTTCTCGTGTCTTTGTCAAAGATAATTTATCGGTGTAGCTTAGCTGTTGTCAACAGTTAGCCACGCCTCATATTCTATGTAACTGTTTGGTTAACTACCACAATTATAGCAAGCCACCACTACACAAAAAAGCAACATTTACTACGGCCGACTTATTTACTATGGTTCTAAGGTTGGGCACCGTAAAAAAACTTATTTACAACAGTCAGGCTAGGCCGTCGTTATTAAAAGCTTACTTACGACGGTCGAGGTCAGACCGTCGTAAGTACAAGCCAATTTACGATGGCCCTTGTGACCCCGTCGTAATAAGTTTATTTACGACAGCCTGGTCATGTGCCGTCGTAAATAGGGCCCTTATACCACGTGTTCGGGGCCCCGTGACCATTCTTACCGTGCCGCCCCAGCCTCTCTGTCTCTGCGCCGTCACCACCCCGGCTCCCCGCAGCCTCCGTGGCCCCCACCGGCCATCCGAGCTTGCGACGCCCTGAGCCCCCGGTGCCCTCAAGCCCCCGCCGCCGGTGACGAGCTAAACGAGTAATTTTTTGTTTAATTAGTTGTTTGTTTAGTTAATTGATTACCTAAACTAGTTGATTAGATGTTTATAGCTACAAATTTAGTTGAAAATTTTCAACTAGGTTAATTTAGTTAGTTTAGGTTCTAATTTAGATTTGAAGTTTTTTTACTTTCTTTAATTTAGGTGATAATTAGTTGTTACATTAGGTAATTTAGTTTTATTTAATATTATTGTTTAGTTGTTCTTTTAGTTGTTTGTGTAGTGTTTTATTTAATTTGAATTTGTAGTTAGATCAATATTAAGTTTATTATTTAATTACCCATATTGTTACATAAATTACTAGAATTGGTTAGAATTATAGATTAATTGGTACAAATATTTGATTAATTAAATTATTGCATTACTTTAATTGACTGAGTAAATGATTTATCAGAAAATTGATTGTTAATCATTTGCTACACGATGGTTAGCCATATACACCATCGTAAGAGCATGTACAATATGTTATTTACGATAGCTCCAGCCCGAGTTGTCGTAAGTAGTACAATAATGATTAGTAGGACAACTGTCAAGCCAAACACGGAGGTGAACGGTGCCGGTGAGGCGCCAAATGCTCTTTGGAACATCGGGTTGTACACGATACGTTTGCTGCCAAGATTTCATGTCCATCTCCTATCCATTCCCTCTCTTTCTCTATTTCTTTCCTCTCTCTCTAATTAGAACACAAGAAAACCATTATAAATAATCTTTTTTACGACGGATTGAATGAATCAAAAATAACAACCATAAACTATGTGCCACCCATTTTGAATCGGCACGTGTCAGTTGCGCTATGCATGTGACGTGTATAGGTTAAAAATTGTCTTTTTCTTGTACAACCTCGGAGTGTCTGAGAGAGCTTGCTTATGATGAGACGCGAGGTCCGGATCTGATTGAAATTTTGGTTGTATAACTCTGATATTCTCTGTTGCACCATTTTGGGACGTGCAGTTGGAGAACTACGAAGTTATGCCGCTGAAATTTCATCATGATCCGGACCGCGCGACTCATTGTAAGCAAGCTCTCTCGATCACTCTTGGGTGGGTTTAGGACACATCCTTCCAAATAGATGTAGACGTGTGATAGCTGATGTTTAGTTGTCTGCTTGATTTGTAGGCTCAAATATGAGTGAAGGCCGTAGTCGGATCTATACTGATTGAACAAGAATGAAACTCACTCATATGAGTGGATGACCAAGACTACGACTGTCAAAGTGTTCGCTACGACACTTCCCCCGATCTGCTCAGAAGCAGCCTGCGGAGGTTCTTTTCCCAGTGGGGCTATAGGATCACGAAGGTATAAGCACAATGGCAAGCGAGACACGAGGATTTACGTGGCTCAGGCCGCCAAAGCGTAAAATCCAACGTCCACGGGAGTGCTTGGTTAGTTACTTGATCGCGTATGAGAATGTGTTGGCTAAGTCACAAACCGTTTGCTCAGAGGCTGCCCCGGTCGTTTTATAGTCCAAGGCTGGACAGTTACATGGTGGCCCGGGGCCCGACAGGTGGCCCCGTGGCTATCTGTCTCCTATACATAAACTATAGATATTTACAGCCATATGTATGTTCTCTGTCGGCGGAGTTAAGGTGCGCCACCTGATCCATCAGGCGCCTCTGACTGGGTGGCCGGTAATGATGAAGTTCCCGTCTTGTCGCCACGTTTCCTTGCTCTGTTAGGCGGCTCTGTACCGTTGGGTGGCACTGTTGTGCTGTCACGCCTCGTCGCCTTGTCCTTCACCGTAATGGTGAGCAGATGGGTGGACGGAGGTGTGCATCGTGCGCCATGCTTCTGGGGAAGGCCCGAGCCTTGAATGCTTGGCTGGACTACGCATCTTCCTCTTTACTCCTTTGTCATCTGCCCATTGCCTGCCGGAGTAACGTTCAGGCGGATGGCCCCTATGACACGTGTCTCCAACGGAGCAATCTGGTGGAGTAGTGGGCGGTCTAGAGTTGTTGGACATGCGGCAGCACCGGAGCCCTCCCATGCTGGAGGTCGGATCCGAAGCTGCAGGATACATGGCACATCCGGTGACTTCCCCAGGAGGAAGGTATGCTCGGAGTCGCTGCCCATGTGGCAGCACCAGAGGCCTCCGTGCTGGAGGTCGGATCTGGAGCTGCAGGAAGCGTGGCACTTCCGGAGCCCTCTCCGGCTGGTGGGTATGACTCGGAGGTTTCGGGCACTTGGTAGCGCTGGAGCCCTCCTTGGTGGAGGATGGGGTCCGGCACTACTGGACGCGTGTCGGCTCCCGAGCCACCCTTGGCCGGTAATTAGGCTCAAGGCCTGAAGACACGTTGCAACCCTATGACAGCCCATGGGGCATAGAGCGCATGGCTTACGCTGGGGCCCACATAAGATGGGAAGGCGGGGCCCAGGTGCTTTTTACCCACTACACGGGGGTACCCGGTTCGCAGGGTACCGACAGTGGCCCCTGGGCCCATCTCGGAGGAGGTATTGAGCCCGTAGGTGGGGCCCCTATCTCTTCCGCGTGGTGGTTTTGAACTTATAGTTTTTTGGGAATTGAAGCGACAACGTGATTCCCGCGTAGTGGGCGAGCGGTCGTTCTATGGAGATGAAGAGGTTGCTTGCCCTTGGTCAAAGAGACTTCTCTGCCGTCACGAACAGGCGCTTCTTCATTGCTGGAGAGTCGTGGGGGGTGCATGTTTCTTATAACTGCTGCATCGCTTGTGTCAGTTCCCTGCACGACCCCTGTTCTTCCTCTTGTCAGGCTTCATCGGGGAGCCACCTTTTGCTCCTGTTCCAATGGCGTCAAATCTCCGAGAGTCCCGTCTCCGAAGTGCTGCTGATGTGGGGCGCGTGAGACGCCTGATCAGTTGGCAGGCGCCTCAGTACGATGGAAGGATTCGCTGCGGGTCCCTCCCACTCCTAGACCTTCAGCCTGGTGAAGCCGTCGTTTTCACCGGGTACATGCTTGCGGGACTCGCCCTCCCAGCTTCTTCCTTCTTCCTTCTTCCTGACCTTGCTAGAGTTCTACAAGCTCCAGCTGCAGCACCTGACGCCGCACTCCCTCGTGCCGGTGTCAATCGTCGTCCACCTCTGCGAGATCTTTGTGGGGTGCGGCCATCGGTGCGGCTGTTTCGGACGTTCTTCGTCCTGCGGTCGTTGGGGAGGAGCTCGAGTTTCCTGCAGGCTTACTACTTCCAGCATCGCACAAGATCATTAGCAACGTACATCTCCTCCCTTTCTTCCAGTAAGTGGGAGAACTAGAGGGATGACTGGGTCATTGTGAAGACCGACGCCCACGACCGGCTGGAACTGCCGACTTCTCCTCCTTCGTCCACACGGACCAGCTGGGAGAGGATGCCCCGCCTTCAGAGCGTCTACTCTCCTGTGCTGGCGAGAATCAAGCTCCTGGCGGGCCGGGGGTTGTCTTCGCTGATGGTGTTGGCCGACTTTCTGAGTCGGCACATCGCTCCCCTCCAGAATCGCTGCCGCGTGGCCTGGATTTACTCCGGCGAGAATGACCCTTCTCGCCTAGAGTGTGGCCCCGGCACCAACTTAGAGACGGAGCTCCTGGACGCCATGTTGGAGAGGCTGTGCACCGACGTTGGAAACAGCAGCGTCTCTGATGACCTTGTCAACCCACCGGCGTCGTGCTTACCCATCTTCATGGACCACGAGTTGAGATCGCAGCTCCTAAGGTCGATGCCGATGCTGGACGACATCGACATTGCTCCCTGGCAGGCTGGTGATGCTCTACGGGGAGCAGCAATCTCCGAGACAACCGGAGCGAGCGACTGGAGGGCTGCTTCCTCTGCCTCGGCCCCTACTGTTCCAAGCACTGCCGTGCCGAACTCTGTGGCTCTGATCCCCTCTACCTCATGTCTGGACAAGAAAAGGGGGAAGGCGCCAGCGGCCCCCCGGGAAGAAGCGGAGGTTGATGCGTGCAGACGGAACCTTTACCTCGGCACCCGTCCCCATGGCGCCCATAGCAGTTGAACTGGAGAACGAGGTCGGTGGCTGCGCGGTTGGTCCTGCAGCTGAACCCTCACGTCTGCAACTCCTCCTCCTCCAATGTCAACGAAGAGGCCGGCTACGACCAGGGGATCCAGTGGCTCCGGAGGCCCGGGCAAGCGCCTCCGAGCAGTTCCATGGAGCTTTGCCGGCCCCAGGTAGATCATACGAGGCCGGCCCTTGCTGCCTTTGGTTATGCTTTAACGCTATCTGCTGACCCCATCTTTCATGCAGAGCTCCATCCGTAGGTGTTTCTAGGAGTGCTCCGGCAAACCGGGGTGCCCAGTGGTCTATTGGCGGCTTTTGAAACTGCTTCAGCCCAAGATGCGGACCCTTCGACGCCGGTGATGTCCATGCCGCCTGTCCCTTCTGCAGATGCTTCGTCAGCAGTTCCTGGTGTGGTGGACCCTAGCCAGGAAACTCCATCGGTCCCAGCTCCGGGACATGGTTTTGGGCTGGCTGAGGCCGGCGAGGTTTCACCGGTACATGGCGGAGAACCAGTTCCTGCCGCTGACAAGGCGGTGTCGGACGCCGCGGTCCCTAACCCAAAGGGTAGCATTCCCCTGCCGGAAGCTCACCTGCCTCCTTCCGAGGGCCAAGCCGAAGCTTCTCTGGGCCCCTATGTCTTGATGTGCGCTACTCCAGCTACCAATATCTCAGAGGACGGTGCTCAGGAGGCTATGGCACGTGTCGAGCAGATCCCCTTGACTAAGGCCGTATCCTCGGCTCAGGCAAGCCTCACCGAGTTCAGCTGACGTTGGATCAGGGGCGAGAATCCTTTCAGCAGGAGGAGGAGTGCCTCGGTGGTTGGGAAAGTTTGCTCAACTTCCGGACCCGTGAAACACGGAGCAGGTTGGAGTCGCAAGAGGCCCACCTGCGGGAGGACCAGGAACTGACCAACCGGCAGCGGGACTTGGTCGACGAGTTAGACAAGCTGTCCCGTAATCTTTGGGCAGAAGCCAACGAGGCCCAGCAGGCGGCTAATGCCCACCTCACAACTCTGGAGGAGCTACGGCTGACACTGGCTTGCCGTGAGATCGCAGTAGGCGAGCGCGAGCTAGCGGAGGAGAAGGAGGAATCTTTGTTGTGCTTGCAGCGGGAGCAGGCCGAACTGAAGTCACGGGCTGATGACCTGGACCGTCAGCAGGCCTCTTTGGATGAGGAGCGAGAGAGGCAAATGAAGGAGCGCCAGGATCTCCTGGCTGCAGAACTCGATGCCTTGTTCCCTGAGGAAAGACTGCAGCACCGTGCCCATGAGCTTTATGCTTGGGAGGCGGCATTGGCCGGTCGGGAGAAGAGATGCTCTGAAAGCGACGCAGCAGCCTTGACAGTGGTACGGCATGAGCTTCAGGAGCCCCAGGCTTCACGCATGGTGGATGTCCAGCAAATCTGGGATTTCTCGGGCCGTGTCGAGTCAGCACTGGTGCTCTTTGGCTTCAGCGCGGTGCGTGCTGGTGAACCTTCGCAGGAGATAAGCCAAGCACTCCTCGCGCTTGACTTTGCGGGCGCAAACATGGCAGCATTGGAGAACGTTGTCGTCGACCAGCTGGAGACAGAGGGCAAGGCCCTGGCTAAGGAGGTGGCAACCCATGTGTTGACTTGCTTCCGAAGCTGGGACCCCAGTGTTTCTCTAGAGCCGGTCATCCAAGGCCCCATCACCGCGAGGGAGGTGGCAGCCCGGTCTGAGGTTGAAGACTTGGGAGCCCTCATTGCAGAGTGATTTAGGAGTGGTGCGGACTAGTCCTATGTAGGCCCTGACCCCTGTATCTTTCTTTTGTCTTTTGCGACCTGTACTTCTTTGATCAAAAAGGTGATTCGGTTGATCTCCCTTCTATCAATCGTTTGGTGGTGGGTCTGGTGAGCAGAACCATTTTCAGTTCCCGTGAGGCCCCCCTGACCCTTGATGCCGCCGACATCGGGGGGGGGGGGGTCCCTTATCCCACCAAAGCAGCTATAGTTCCTTTGTACTAGTTGCCAGGAGGTCAAGCGACTTACTTAGTTCGACTAGCCTCTAGGATCCTTGGGAGGCGCCGGCTTTTGGGGTCCGAAGGTGGCCTCCTTTGGAGAGCTGGGATCACAATCCCCACGGGCCAGAGTCTTTGTCAATATCTCAAGCTTGCGCCCCCTGTTCTTTAGCGGCGCAAGCACCCAGGGCGCCCGGGCAGTGTGGCTACCACTCCTTATGGGTCCCTGTCGACGCGAGGACCCTAGGGGAGTTCAGCCCTTATCTGTATTTAGCCGTAGCCAGCGCTCTAGATCTTCTGCTTATTGTTGGAACAACCCGATGCCATGCCCGCGTGATTTGCCGAGATGGCCCCCTGGTAGGTGTGGTCACATGGTGAGGGGGCACACCTACCAAATAGACTGGACGAGTTAGGGTGTGGGCATCGGCTTTCCGGAGGGTCCGGGCTACCATGGACCTACTGAGACGGTCCGAGTTTGGGCGACGTGGTTGTCCAGGATGCGGTTGAGGCTATGTCCAGGGGCATGTGCCACCTGGCTCCCTAACACTGCTAAGTTGCACCTCCAAGGTGCCCAGCCATCATGCTTCTAATGGTCATGAGGGTAGGGTCGTTTGCAGCGTCTGCGCTGGTGTGTGGATCTGTTTGGCACGGTACTGATATGCCTCGCATCTCTTGACCAGCTCAACGGCATCCAGGGGGGCTATCGGCCAGTAAAAGCCGTACCGGAAAGCTTTACCGACCAGCGTGCGGAACGAAGCAGTTGTCACACTCGCACGCATGGATTTCTGCGAATATGTCGCAGCCCTCCTCCTGGGTAATGCACCGCAATAGATCTGTGACACCCGGTTCCAAAAAATGAACCAAGTGAATGCATATGTGTGCCCAGGATGTTCATCACACATACACATGTATTCCACAAACTGAAATTCAGAATATAACCACGTACTAATAATGTTTAAGTACTTTATTACATTGACTCATGTAACACCCCAAATTTTGATTCAAAACTCTAAACCATGTTCAGAGGGGAATTTAAAAATTTTTGGACGTGTTGCATGTTTTGCAAAAATTCAAATTCAAACTGGAATTCAAATTATACTCAAAACGGAAAAGAAATGGAAAAAGAAAAAGAGAAACGGGAAAAAAACCGGCCAGTGGGCCGAAACCCGCCAGCCGGCCCAGTTTCCCCCGCGCCAGCCCGCCCCCGCGCGCGCCGCGCTGTCTCTCACAGACAGGTGGGACCCACCTGTCATCCCCAACCTCGCTCGCGCCGACCCCGGACTTTTCCCCCCCGAGCGCGCGCGATCTTAACCGATTGAAAACCGCGTCCCTCAGCCCGAATTCTGATCCCAGAAGAATCCAACTCGATCACAACTGACTCACCGCCCTCCCCCGGCTATAAAAACCCCAGCCCCGATCGGTTTTTCCCACGCGATCGCCGATTTTTACTCCGGTGAGCACCGAGACTTCGCCGGTGAATTCTGGCCGATCTAAGCTCGGAAACTCTGATCTAACTCGCTGGTCTTGATCCACCGCCTCCGGGGAACTTTGCAGGTGCAGAAAACTCGGAGAGTTACGGTGTAAACACAGCGCCGACGAGCTTCGCCGTGGTTTTGCCTCGGACCTCGCCGCCGATCGCTTTCCAGGACCCCCGAGCTCGAGAAAACCCCCGAGGTGAGATCCCTGACCTCCCCTCTACCGATCTATGCCATAAGATCACAGTTCTAGGTAGAATTCTCGCGGATCCGAAATTTTCCAGCGAGATCGCCGCTTCCCGCCGCCGTGCGCCGCCGGCAGCGCCGCCCGCGCTCGATCAGAGCGACGTGGCCGCTTGTGCGCCGTTTATTTTAAATCGCACGGTAGACTTTAAAACCCCGCGTACCGGTTCGATGTTATAATCTTAGCCGTCGGTTTAAAATCGGACGGTCCACGTCAGCCCCGCGTTATAAAGACTGGAATTCTTACG
This sequence comes from Neostapfia colusana, assembly GCA_030760725.1. NCBI lineage: Eukaryota > Viridiplantae > Streptophyta > Magnoliopsida > Poales > Poaceae > Neostapfia > Neostapfia colusana. The sequence goes on along the minus strand of JASWHV010000012.1, from coordinate 12,567,961 downwards.
TGCTACCCCCTGGGGTTCTCTGGAATTGAGAGCTAGCCCCGGAAACTTCAGATCTAGCCCCTGGAACTCCAGAAAATCATGTAAATTCATTTAAAAATCAGTTTTAGCCCCTGGACTTAATAAAAATTAGGAAAAACACCTCTGATAAGTGTAGCTAGACCCCTGGAAATTATGAAAATAATATTATAGACCCTGTAATGGGGGTGAATTCATTATTTTAGCCCTGTTTAGTATTTAATTTAGAAAATTGAATATGTAACTAGTGTTTAAAAATTAAAAAGTGGGACAAACATAATTGTCAAAATTAATTAAAAACTTTCTCAGTACTTAGAAAACATTGGAGTGAGATAAAAATCTATTTTTGGGCTGAAATGAATCTGTTTCATTTATTATTCACATTTATTAGTATAGGGACACATTTTTAAGTAAAGAATAGTTATAGAAAAATAGGGAAAATAATTATGAAATAATCTACATCAGAAGCCAAGGTCAAAACATGTTATTAGATTATTTAGGACCAGAACCTATACTGTTTAGGTGATGTGTATTACTAATTTTATAATAAAATACACAATTATGCATAGGAATATAAATCTGAAAATATAGCAACTAGTAAATGATAAATGGAGTTTCTAAAATACAAAGAATTCAGTTTAGGGTTGATAGAAATTATGAAGGCACATATGGAGAAGAAAAATACTTTTCTTACATACTTGGTAGTAAAAAGGTGTAGTAGTTGAATATAAGAAATTTATTGGAAACCCATATAAATAGTATGTAAGTATAAATGTGGACACAAAAGTAGGAATCATATATACATGGTTAAAAGTGCATGCAAGCCACAACTTAACACACATAAAGTAACCACAACACATATAATGGTAAAGAACTTTTATAAATATAAATGTGTGGTTTGTATGAAGTAGAAGTGTGAACTATGTCTTATGATTGTTGTTTTTCTTTTGCTATGTGTGATGGTATGAAGTAGAACCTGTTCAAGAGCAAGTTATCCCTTTCCAAGATCAGGACTACCCATTTCAAGAGCAGCAAGAAGGAGGCAAGTGTCCTTGACCACTTTGATCCTATGCTAGGATGTGTAGATAGAATTATTTGCATTGTCAAGTTAAATATGAAACCCATGCTAGGAAGTTTCCCTAGAATTACATTACCTTGTTTCCTTGAAGCTTGGGTTGGGATTTATTTTGTCATGTCATTTATACACATGCATATGCTTAGCCATGCTTAGAATGGGATATTTGGGATATGAGATCATCAGTTTATATTACCATACTCTTGAATGAGACATTGTGAGTTATGTAGAGGTAGGGATCAAGGCAAGTTGGATGTTTTGGTTGTGTGCTGGGTGCACAAGACTTGGGTTTGTGTTTAGTACTTGCCTGGATCCTAAGGACCGGTTCATGGAGCATGTAACCCGGCTTTACAGTGCCAACCACATGCTGAGATGGGGCAGCTTGGCCAATTAATTAGGTGTATCCCCGGCGTAGTATGGGTGTGTTGGATGGTGCGGGGAGTAGGTGTCAGCTGGACTACCATATGAACCGCAAGGCTCAAGAGGGGGCCACTGCAGCGGGGTTGGAGCCTCTTGTATGCTGTTAGGGGTGAAACCTCAGTGGGCCCACGCTCGTCGGGAATCCCTTTGTAAAGGCTTCGTAGTGATCTCCTGGCTGCACACCTGGGAAGTGTGAATGTGGATCGTAGCCACTGGCATAATGGAGGTTCTTTTAGTCCACCCGGCAACGGGGGATGAAATCACTACTTGTGGGTACAGTGGTACAAACTCTGCAGAGTCAAAACTGTCTTGGCAGCCGTGCTCACGGTTAAGAGCGGCCTGGACTTATTCATGATTAGAGGAGTGAAGGTTTTTGGAAGTTTTGGAAGTTAAGCGAGGAGCTTAACATTGGAAATAATGTTATGGTTATTGGATTATGATGATGGGATGGGAGATTGGGACCATTTCACCTGTGTAGTAATGTAGGTGCTTAATAAGCTAAGGTGATAGGTATTAATTGCGTAGTGCTTTAACCATGAGTTCAACCTCTCCTTGTTCTAGCCATGCATGATATAAATATAATTTTCCCACACTTGCTGAGTACCATTGGTACTCAACCTTGCATATTTGTTGGTTTATATTGCTGCTCAGGTCAAGATAATGAGGTGGTGTATAATGACCAAGATTTTGGACCCGAGGAAGGATTTTAGGTTCATGAAGACCCCCGGGCAACGCCTGTGATGGAGCCCTAAAAGAATAATATTCCGCTGCTAGTTTATTTACTTGTGATGAAGCATTAGTGTCCATTGAGACATTTGCAATGTAAGACTTATTTTATATTCGACACCTGGTTTGTAATAAATGATGCTTCACTATTTGTCATCACATGTATGAGAAAATGATCCTCGCATACATGTGATATTCACTTGGTTGTTCTTCGGAAAAACCGGGTGTGACAGAGGTGGTATCAGAGCCAAGGTTGCCCGTAGGAACGTGGACCTAGGTAGAAATGGACGTATTTAAGGGCCCTATTTTCTTAAAAACTATTTTCCAAGGTGTGGGTGGAAAAGTGTTATTAAAGGAGTCATTTTATTCATCTTACCCCAACTTTCATTCAAAATAGGATTTTTGTTTGAGATTTTATCTAACCTAATTTTAAATTCTTTTGTTTTAGATGGTTCGCATGATTCGCACCGCTCGTAAGTCCACAGGAGGGAGAGTTCCCGTAGTTGCCCTTGCCGAAAGAGAGGAGAGTCGCCCCGTGACGTACCTTTCCTACGGATTGGCAGTAGGAGACTTGTTGCGCCGTCTTCGACGTGTGCTCGAAGCCGCCGGCAATACGGGCAAGCTAATCATCCACTATAACTCCACCAGGACCATCCGTGAGAAGAGGGAAGAATGGAGTTCGGAGATGAGGATTATACACGAGAATCAGCTGCTTAAGATTCACCACTCTCCAGCTTGTCGAGCAACACAAGTTGACGCGGAGAAAGATGTCACCTGGGAGGCCATCACCTGCCAGAGTCACATCTATCGTCGCCACTTGGACAAAACTGAGTACATGTATGTCCTCCAACGTGAGAGTGGTACCACGGAGTACAAGTACCCACCGGTGCAGCAAGGGACTTCCCATGAGCACATGGACTTGTGCTTGGAGGATGCTGCTATGCTCAGCACTCGATTACAGGAGTGTCAACAAGAGCTTCAGGATGTCCGAGACACCCTGAAGGAAACGGAGGCGTTGCTGCGAGCTTGCTTAAAGGCGAGAGAAAGAGGAGATGGGAATGAACTGTGTGTCACCGTGAGTGATCCATGGACTCCTGACTCTCCGGATCGCCGAGCGACCAGGCGTCGTCGCACTTCTCCACCAGCAGCCTCCCCACCCAAAACAGAGTCAGAAGGTAGCCGAAATGAGGAGGAAGATCCCGAGGAGCCGGCTCAAGAGAACGAGTAGTGTAGAGTCTTTCCCTTAGCTAGCAAGAGGTCGAGTAGTCGAGTCGTTACGTAGTTAATGGTGTGATGATGCTTGGTGTGTGACGTGAGTTGTGGAAGCCATGAGCAATTGTCCACAGCCTCGTCTTCAGATTGTTTGCTTTGGTGTGTGAACCCATAGGAAATAATAGTGCATTTATTTAGTGTGAGATATAAACCCTCGTAAAATTTTAACAAAGCCTCAACACCTCAAAGCGCCAACAAATGAAAATAGTGAGATGATACTAAATGATATCAAATTAACATTTGTTGATTCTGCCAGATGGCCGGAAGAGGAAAAGGACGTGCTGCCAACCCCGCCAACAACAACGATGAGGCGTGCAACCCTCATCTTTCTGGAGGCCAGGACAGGGGTGGTCGCCGTGAAGAAGTTGACCCTCTCCACCAAATGCTGGAGAATCAAAATCAGCTCATCCAGAACTTGACTCAAGTGGTGGCCAACTTGCATCAAGTTCCACCTCCACAAGCTGCACCACGCCAACCAAGGTTGAGTGAGTTCCTAGGAACTCAACCTCCAAAGTTTGCAAGTGCTGCTGAACCTCTGGAGGCAGATGATTGGCTGAAGACCATTGAAAGTAAGATGAGGATCATACAGTGCCAAGGGTATGAGAGGGTGCTGTTTGCCTCTCATCAATTGCATGGACCTGCTGCTGATTGGTGGACCGCCTACGTGGCCGCCCATCATGACCCTGAGAACATCACTTGGGAAGAGTTCAAGCGTAGCTTCCGCAACCATTACATCCCAAGAGGTGAACTCAAAAACAAGAGGAAGGAATTTTTGGGACTGCAGCAGGGAAACATGACTGTGAGGGAATACCTCACTAAATTTACTCAACTATCCCGTTATGCTCCACGAGACATAGAGACTGATGAGCAGAAACAAGATTGTTTCGTGGAAGGACTTACCGCAGAGATGCAGTGTGCAATGTCCTCAAATGAGTATGAAAGCTTTCAAAAGATGGTGGACAGAGCATTTGTGGTGGAAAGGAAGCTAAAGGCCCTGGAAAATGAGAATAAGAGGAAGGCGGGATGGTCACATCAGGCCTCAGGGAGCAACACCCGCCCACGTATGATGCAGCAACCTACGGGGCAGACAAGCCGTGCTGTGGTACCCTATTCAGCACCAAGAGGGTACAACCCAAACTACAGGCCACCCGCGGCACCAGCACAGCCGCCACGTCAGTTTGTGCAGCAGCCTCGCCCCGCATATCCACCTCGACCAGCAGTGCAAGGACCCCCAAACCAACCCCAAGACAACAAGGGCCCAGCATCTAAGATTGGGGTGCAATGTTTCAGCTGTGGTGAAGTGGGGCACTACGCCCATAAGTGTCCAAAGAAGAAGCCCACGCCGCCACAACAGCAGAATGTATTGAGAGGACGGGTGAACCATGTCACTATGGAGGAAGCACAAGAGGCACCCGACGTGGTAGTTGGTAAGTTTCCTGCCAATTTACACCTTGCAACTCTGCTGTTTGATTCTGGTGCTACCCACTCGTTCATTGCTCAAGGGTTTGTTAAGAAGCATGACCTAGCAACCACACAAATGAACCATATGCTAGCCGTAAACTCTCCAGGTGGAGAAATAAAGACAAGACAAGTGTGTCCCAAAGTGAGCCTAGACATTAATGGGGTAGTATTTACTGCTAACCTCATAGTGATAGATTCACAAGGGATAGATATTATTTTGGGTATGGATTGGTTGACCAAACATAAAGGAATCATCCATTGTTCGACCAGAACGGTGGAACTAACTCACCCCAATGGCACAAGAGTAAAGTTCATAACGATACACGAGCCTAGGAGGGACATTAAATTAAATCAAGTGGAGGTGAAAGTTGAGGAAATCAGGACTATCAGGGAATATCCAGATGTTTTTCCGGAGGAGTTGCCAGGTATGCCTCCCGACCGTGATGTGGAATTCGCGATTGAGCTAGTACCGGGAACAGCCCCGATATACAAGAGACCTTATCGAATGGACTCCAAGCAGCTAGAAGAGCTCAAGGATCATTTGAGAGAATTGACGGAGAAGGGGTATATTCGCCCTAGTTCCTCACCATGGGGAGCTCCGGTGATATTTGTGCCCAAGAAAGACGGAACCCAAAGGTTATGCGTGGATTACCGTGCCTTGAATGAGGTAACCATCAAAAACAAGTACCCATTACCCCGCATTGAAGACTTGTTTGATCAGTTGAGGGGAGCTTGTGTGTTCTCGAAAATTGATCTCAGGTCGGGGTACCACCAACTCAAGATAAGGCAATCAGATATTCCCAAGACAGCTTTCGTATCTCGGTACGGACTGTATGAATACACTGTCATGCCTTTTGGGCTAACCAATGCCCCGGCATATTTCATGTACCTCATGAACAAGGTATTCATGGAATATCTGGACAAATTTGTGGTGGTTTTCATAGATGATATTCTCGTCTTCTCCAAAAATGAAGAAGAACATGAGAAACATCTAAGGTTGGTGTTACAGAGGCTGAGAGAACACCAACTATATGCCAAGTTGAGCAAGTGTGAGTTTTGGCTGAAGAGAGTTCCCTTTTTAGGACATATAATCTCGGAGGGAGGAATCTCCGTAGATCCCGCCAAAATCGAGGATATCCAGAAGTGGAAGACCCCTGAAAATGTCGGGGAAGTTCGAAGCTTTTTGGGATTGGCTGGATACTATCGACGGTTTATTGAGGGATTCTCCAAGATCTCGAGACCTCTCACCAAACTGTTGGAGAAGGGAATCACATTCACCTGGACACCACAGTGCGAGACGAGCTTTCAGGAGCTAAAGAAGAGATTGACAACAGCCCCAGTGTTGGTTATGCCAGATATGCAGAAGAATTTCACAGTGTACTGCGATGCCTCTGGAAACGGGTTGGGATGTGTTCTCATGCAAGAAGGACATGTCGTGGCATATGCATTCCGGCAGCTTCGGAAGCACGAGAAGAACTATCCTACACATAACCTAGAACTAGCTGCAGTGGTACACGCGTTGAAAATTTGGCGGCACTATTTGATGGGGAAGAGGACAGAGATATATACGGATCATAAGAGTTTGAAGTACATATTCACACAGCCAGATCTCAACCTCAGACAAAGGAGATGGTTAGAGCTAATCAATGACTTTGATGTGGGCATCAACTATCATCCTGAGAAAGCAAACATCGTGGCCGATGCTTTGAGTCGGAAAGTGCAGGTCAATAAGTTGAGTTTGAAGGACATGCCTGCAGAATTGAAGGACGAGGTTATAAGACTCAATCTATGTCTAGTAAATAGTGGTGAAGCCATCGCCATGGAAGTGGACTCCACACTCGAGCAAGACATACGCGAGGGCCAAAAGAATGATGAGAAGATACAAGAGATCAGACAGCTCATAAAGGAAAATAAAGCTCCTGGTTTTAGAGAGGATGAACAAGGAACGGTGTGGCACGGGAAAAGGATCTGTGTGCCAGAAGTAAAGGAGATCCGTGAATTAATTTTGAAGGAGGCTCACGATTCTGACTATTCCATTCATCCTGGGAGTACGAAGATGTACCAGGACCTCAAAAGCAGGTATTGGTGGTATGGCATGAAGCGAGATGTCGCGGAACATGTTGCCCTATGTGACACATGTCAGTTGGTGAAAGCAGAACATCAACGACCCGCGGGATTATTGCAACCACTCAAAGTGCCTGAATGGAAGTGGGAAGAAATCAGCATGGATTTTGTTGTGGGATTGCCTAGGACCCAATCCGGGTATGATTCAATATGGGTCATTATTGATAGGCTAACCAAGGTAGCTCATTTCATCCCTGTGAAAGAAAGCTACAGCGGATCCAAATTGGCAGAATTGTACATGTCAAGGATTGTGTGTTACCATGGAGTGCCAAAGAAGATAGTGTCGGACCGAGGGACACAGTTCACCTCGAGGTTTTGGCAAAAGTTGCATGAAACCATGGGAACCCATCTGAACTTTAGTTCTGCCTATCATCCCCAAACTGACGGGTAGACGGAGAGAACCAATCAGATCCTTGAAGGTATGTTAAGGGCATGTGCACTCAAAAACAATAGGAGCTGGGACAAGAACTTACCGTATGCGGAGTTTTCCTATAACAACAGTTATCAAGCTAGTATGAAGATGTCACCGTTTGAAGCTTTGTATGGAAGGAAGTGCAGAACTCCCCTATTTTGGAACCAAACAGGAGAAAGCAAAGTGTTTGGTCCAGAAGTGCTACAAGAAGCCGAGGCGAAGGTGAGGGAGATTCGCAACAACTTGAGGATAGCACAAACACGCCAGAAGAGTTATGCTGATGTACGAAGAAGAGAACTCGTTTTCAACGTGGGAGACTATGTTTATCTCAAGGTGTCCCCTATCAGAGGACTTCGTCGGTTCAAGGTGAAAGGGAAGTTGTCACCTCGATACATCGGACCCTTTCAAGTTTTGGAAAGAAAAGGCGAAGTGGCGTACCAACTAGAGTTACCGGTTCATCTATCGGACGTGCACGATGTATTCCATGTGTCACAACTCAAGAAATGCCTGAGGACGCCTGAAGAGGTGTTACCCATGAATGAAGTGGATGTAGCTGAAGATTTGTCTTATGCCGAGCAACCATACAAGATTTTGGAGACGATGGAACGCCTCACCAGAAATAAAAGAATCCGGATGTGCAAGGTGCAGTGGAAGCATCACTCAGAAGAGGAAGCCACCTGGGAACGGGAAGATGAGCTTAAGGCACAATTTCCGGAATTGTTTTCTTAGAAACACCAATCTCGAGGACGAGATTTCTTTTAAGGGGGGTAGAGCTGTAACACCCCAAATTTTGATTCAAAACTCTAAACCATGTTCAGAGGGGAATTTAAAAATTTTTGGACGTGTTGCATGTTTTGCAAAAATTCAAATTCAAACTGGAATTCAAATTATACTCAAAACAGAAAAGAAATGGAAAAAGAAAAAGAGAAACGGGAAAAAACCGGCCAGTGGGCCGAAACCCGCCAGCCGGCCCAGTTTCCCCCGTGCCAGCCCGCCCCCGCGCGCGCCGCGCTGTCTCTCACAGACAGGTGGGACCCACCTGTCATCCCCAACCTCGCTCGCGCCGACCCCGGACTTTTTCCCCCCGAGCGCGCGCGATCTTAACCGATTGAAAACCGCGTCCCTCAGCCCGAATTCTGATCCCAGAAGAATCCAACTCGATCACAACTGACTCACCGCCCTCCCCCGGCTATAAAAACCCCAGCCCCGATCGGTTTTTCCCACGCGATCGCCGATTTTTACTCCGGTGAGCACCGAGACTTCGCCGGTGAATTCTGGCCGATCTAAGCTCGGAAACTCTGATCTAACTCGCTGGTCTTGATCCACCGCCTCCGGGGAACTTTGCAGGTGCAGAAAACTCGGAGAGTTACGGTGTAAACACAGCGCCGACGAGCTTCGCCGTGGTTTTGCCTCGGACCTCGCCGCCGATCGCTTTCCAGGACCCCCGAGCTCGAGAAAACCCCCGAGGTGAGATCCCTGACCTCCCCTCTACCGATCTATGCCATAAGATCACAGTTCTAGGTAGAATTCTCGCGGATCCGAAATTTTCCGGCGAGATCGCCGCTTCCCGCCGCCGTGCGCCGCCGGCAGCGCCGCCCGCGCTCGATCAGAGCGACGTGGCCGCTTGTGCGCCGTTTATTTTAAATCGCACGGTAGACTTTAAAACCCCGCGTACCGGTTCGATGTTATAATCTCAGCCGTCGGTTTAAAATCGGACGGTCCACGTCAGCCCCGCATTATAAAGACTGGAATTCTTACGTGCTACCCCCTGGGGTTCTCTGGAATTGAGAGCTAGCCCCGGAAACTTCAGATCTAGCCCCTGGAACTCCAGAAAATCATGTAAATTCATTTAAAAATCAGTTTTAGCCCCTGGACTTAATAAAAATTAGGAAAAACACCTCTGATAAGTGTAGCTAGACCCCTGGAAATTATGAAAATAATATTATAGACCCTGTAATGGGGTGAATTCATTATTTTAGCCCTGTTTAGTATTTAATTTAGAAAATTGAATATGTAACTAGTGTTTAATAATTAAAAAGTGGGACAAACATAATTGTCAAAATTAATTAAAAACTTTCTCAGTACTTAGAAAACTTTGGAGTGAGATAAAAATCTATTTTTGGGCTGAAATGAATCTGTTTCATTTATTATTCACATTTATTAGTATAGGGACACATTTTTAAGTAAAGAATAGTTATAGAAAAATAGGGAAAATAATTATGAAATAATCTACATCAGAAGCCAAGGTCAAAACATGTTATTAGATTATTTAGGACCAGAACCTATACTGTTTAGGTGATGTGTATTACTAATTTTATAATAAAATACACAATTATGCATAGGAATATAAATCTGAAAATATAGCAACTAGTAAATGATAAATGGAGTTTCTAAAATACAAAGAATTCAGTTTAGGGTTGATAGAAATTATGAAGGCACATATGGAGAAGAAAAATACTTTTCTTACATACTTGGTAGTAAAAAGGTGTAGTAGTTGAATATAAGAAATTTATTGGAAACCCATATAAATAGTATGTAAGTATAAATGTGGACACAAAAGTAGGAATCATATATACATGGTTAAAAGTGCATGCAAGCCACAACTTAACACACATAAAGTAACCACAACACATATAATGGTAAAGAACTTTTATAAATATAAATGTGTGGTTTGTATGAAGTAGAAGTGTGAACTATGTCTTATGATTGTTGTTTTTCTTTTGCTATGTGTGATGGTATGAAGTAGAACCTGTTCAAGAGCAAGTTATCCCTTTCCAAGATCAGGACTACCCATTTCAAGAGCAGCAAGAAGGAGGCAAGTGTCCTTGACCACTTTGATCCTATGCTAGGATGTGTAGATAGAATTATTTGCATTGTCAAGTTAAATATGAAACACATGCTAGGAAGTTTCCCTAGAATTGCATTACCTTGTTTCCTTGAAGCTTGGGTTGGGATTTATTTTGTCATGTCATTTATACACATGCATATGCTTAGCCATGCTTAGAATGGGATATTTGGGATATGAGATCATCAGTTTATATTACCATACTCTTGAATGAGACATTGTGAGTTATGTAGAGGTAGGGATCAAGGCAAGTTGGATGTTTTGGTTGTGTGCTGGGTGCACGAGACTTGGGTTTGTGTTTAGTACTTGCCTGGATCCTAAGGACCGGTTCATGGAGCATGTAACCCGGCTTTACAGTGCCAACCACATGCTGAGATGGGGCAGCTTGGCCAATTAATTAGGTGTATCCCCGTCGTAGTATGGGTGTGTTGTATGGTGCGGGGAGTAGGTGTCAGCTGGACTACCATATGAACCGCAAGGCTCAAGAGGGGGCCACTGCAGCGGGGTTGGAGCCTCTTGTATGCTGTTAGGGGTGAAACCTCAGTGGGCCCACGCTCGTCGGGAATCCCTTTGTAAAGGCTTCGTAGTGATCTCCTGGCTGCACACCTGGGAAGTGTGAATGTGGATCGTAGCCACTGGCATAATGGAGGTTCTTTTAGTCCACCCGGCAACGGGGGATGAAATCACTACTTGTGGGTACAGTGGTACAAACTCTGCAGAGTCAAAACTGTCTTGACAGCCGTGCTCACGGTTAAGAGCGGCCTGGACTTATTAATGATTAGAGGAGTGAAGGTTTTTGGAAGTTTTGGAAGTTAAGCGGGGAGCTTAACATTGGAAATAATGTTATGGTTATTGGATTATGATGATGGGATGGGAGATTGGGACCATTTCACCTGTGTAGTAATGTAGGTGCTTAATAAGCTAAGGTGATAGGTATTAATTGCGTAGTGCTTTAACCATGAGTTCAACCTCTCCTTGTTCTAGCCATGCATGATATAATTTTCCCACACTTGCTGAGTACCATTGGTACTCAACCTTGCATATTTGTTGGTTTATATTGCTTCTCAGGTCAAGATAATGAGGTGGTGTATAATGACCAAGATTTTGGACCCGAGGAAGGATTTTAGGTTCATGAAGACCCCGGGCAACGCCTGTGATGGAGCCCTAAAAGAATAATATTCCGCTGCTAGTTTATTTACTTGTGATGAAGCATTAGTGTCTATTGAGACATTTGCAATGTAAGACTTATTTATATTCGACACCTGGCTTGTAATAAATGATGCTTCACTATTTGTCATCACATGTATGAGAAAATGATCCTGGCATACATGTGATATTCACTTGGTTGTTCTTCGGAAAAACCGGGTGTGACAACTCAATATCTCACTCATAAATGTCTTACTTATTTAGCAGCGGAAGACTCTAAACGACAGCGGAAAAATGACTAAAACAGCAGGCTCCAACTTCAACTCCACAGGCATGTTGACGGTAGTTCGCACACCTAGTACTCCACATGGTCCTCGAAGTACTCATCTCATGTAGCTGATGTTTATGTGATAATGCAAGGGTGAGTACATGTCGTACTCAGCAAGTGCGGGAAAAGTATGACATGTAGAACAAGGTATGGAACAAAAAGGCTCATTGCAGCAAGCAAATTTTATTTCACAAACATGATAAAAACAGCAACTAAGTCTAGATGAATTAAATTCCAATATAACCAAGTAATCAGCAACATTCTTTCATCATAATTCACCATTTATCAACTCTAGACCATTCAATAATCTTTCTCAAGTTCATCTCATACTCATAAATATTCATAACCATCTCATATTCATATAACCGAAACCAAACTCAATGTCATGACTCAAAAAAGTCCCAAAACCAATCCCAATGACCATACCATAACCATACCGAATATCCATCCCATGTTTTCCCTCTAATCATGTGAGTTGGCCAGGTGCTAGTGACCGGAAGCATGGCTATCATGATAGTTTTACACTCCGCAGAGGTGGCACCACTTTACCCACAAGTTCGTGATTTCGTCACCCGTCGGCGACTGCAGAACCTCCATTATACCAGTTCACAACCGTCGGTGTATGACCAATAGATCACAAAATAGCATTTACAAATGGGGCTACTAGTTGTACTGAGGTTTCACCGGCAGGCTCGAATCACCATTCTCCCATCCACGGGCCCCCTCTTGTGCCATGCAATTCCAAGGGCAGTCCTCCTCGACTCCCATTCCCCGCACCATCCACGGTACATAACAAGCTAGCAACACCTAATTAGTCAGCTAAGCCGCACCCATATTTGGCCTTGTGGTGGCACTGTTTTCCTGGCATGTGCTGGCATGAACCGGTTCTTAGATCTACGGCAAGTAAACCACCATCTCATTCAGAAACATCCACAAACCAAGCTTGCCTAGATCTCCCCCGATTCCATGCTCATTATCATCAAGTTCTCATTATCATTATTGCAGTAGCTAACAATGTTTTAATTCAGCTTCCCGTATCCTGTAGATTAAGCGAAGCAAAAAGGAAAAATGACCATACCCGACTCATCAACTTTCCCGGCGATAAGGATGGTTAACAAAACTAGTAAACTCCTATAAAAGGGTGTACCATCAAGTTGACTCAAGCATACAAGTTTTCATAAATAAAACAGTTTCAAAACACATGGGATCAATATGGTCAAGGGGCACTTGCCTTGCTCCCGTGGCTCTTGTTGCTCAAGCATCTCGAAGTCTTGGTGCTGTAGTTCTTCGTAGATGGCCTCTTGAGCTTGTTCTTCTACTCACGATCATGCACATACAAAATTCACAGCAATCAATCATCATACACAAATTTTACTCAAGATGCAATGGGGTAGATGAATACAAATCCTATGGTGCTGTTTTATTAAACCAGTTTGTATGTGTTCTTGCATGTTTTAGCGGGCTTTCATGGGGTTTTATGATGAACAAGGATGTAGGGATCAAGTGTGGACGTGCTGATGATCTTGACTCAAGATCTAGATCAAATGCACCGTCAAAAACCGATCAAAACACGGTCTGTCCACACGTAAAAGTTTCTGCTCGAAGGGGGCGAATAAAACGGATGCGTAGAAACAGCGGCGGCATCGTAAGATGGGTAATGGGGACCAACCTCACTTCCTTTTTGTGGCAGGGCCTTCCTCCTAGCAATGGAAGCAGTGGGGAATTTTTCTATGGAAAATTTTGGTAGGGCAGATCATCGGGCTTCTTCTCCGGCAACGGCGGGGCTCGACGGCGGCCAAATTCCGGCAAGGGAGGGAACTTGGCGATTTGGCAGCAAGGAAGAGGGCTTGGCAGCAGGGGGGGACGACCAAAAGAGAGAGGGGTCGGCCAAGGGGGTGGGGGTTATATTTATAAGGGGGAAAAGGAGAGTCCTACTCCAATTGGAGCTCAAATAAGAGTCCTATTAAATTTTTTTTGGATCTTAACAAACTTATCTCTTATGGTGAGGCAGCCTTGGGGATTTTATCCCCAAAATGTGGGGAAAATCCTCCTTTTTGGGAATTGGAGAATTTGGAAATTTTGGGGGAAATTTGGGAATAACTTATTTCAGCTATCTTTTTCCCATTCCTCACCATTTCTATGTCACTTGCTTCATTTCTACATTCCCCTCTCCATTTCTATGTCCCATTCTCCATTTCTACATTACCCTCTCCATTTATATGTCCCATTCTCCATTTCTACATTCCCCTCTCCATTTCTATGTCCCATTCTCCATTTCTACATTGCCCTTCTCCATTTCTATGCCCCATTCTCCATTTCTATATTCCCTTCTTCATTTCTGTGGTTTTTTCTCCATTTCTATGGTTCCTTCCTCCATTTCTATGGTTCTTTCTCCATTTCTATGGGTCCTTCCTCCATTTCTATGGTTCTTTCTCCATTTCTATGGTTCTTTCTCCATTTCTATAGTTCTTTCTCCATTTCTATAGTTCTTTCTCTATTTCTACTTCTTTTGTAATGTTTCTTTACAAGAAAATGTATGCAATGCATGGAAATGAATTTGAGGGTGTTACAATCCTACCCTCCTTAAACTGAATCTCGCCCTCGAGATTCGATATAGTGGAGAATAGATGAGGGAATTCTGCCTTGAGATCTTGCTCACACTCCCATATAGTTTCGGCTTTCGTGTGATGGCTCCACTGTACCTTGCACCAACGGATCACTTTGTTCTTCGTGACCCTTTCCTTCACGTCCAAAATTTTGACGGGGTGCTCCGCGTAGGTCAGATCTTCTTGAAGCTCAAGCTCATCCATTGGTACTTGTTCTTCCGGTACTCTTAAGCACTTCTTGAGTTGGGATACGTGAAACACGTCGTGTACGTCGGAGAGGTGCGTTGGCAGCTCTAGTTGATAGGCTACTTCTCCTCGCTTGCTCAAAATCTTCAATGGCCCGATGTTGGAAGGTGCTAATTTGCCCTTGACGTTGAACCGTCGTTGGCCTCGGATAGGCGATACCTTAAGATACACGAAGTCTCCCACTTCAAAGGTCAATCTCCTTCGCCTATTGTCCGCATAACCTTTTTGTCGTGATTGAGCAGCCTTCAAGTTTTCTCGTATCATTTGGACTTGCTTCTCGGCATCTTGCAGCACTTCGGGTCCAAACACTTGGCTCTCTCCGGTCTCATTCCAGAACAGCGGTGTTCTACACCGTCTACCATACAATGCTTCGAAAGGTGACCTCTTCAAGCTGGCTTGGTAGCTGTTGTTGTATGAGAATTCAGCATACGGCAAGCTCTTATCCCAGCTACGCCCATGTTTCAAGGTGCAAGCTGTGACGCCCTCAATTCTGTGGAAAACCACGGAACTGAGAACTAATGCATATGTGTGCCCAGGATGTTCATCACACATACACATACATTCCACAAACTGAATTCAGATTATATATTACCACGAATAACAGAGTTTATTACAATATCTCATGAGTCTTGGACTCATGCTCACAGCGGAAGTCTTTATTTTTATGCAGCGGAAGTCTTTATTCTAATGCGGAAGCAATCTAACTAATGCGGAAGCAAATCTAAGCAGAAGTGGCTCTATCTCTACTCCCTCCACAGGCAAGGTTGAGAACAGATCACATGCCTTACTGCTCCACTTGGTCTTCATAGTAGTCTTCTCTTGCTGCTGATGATGAAATAATAATGCAAGTTTGAGTATAATGATGTACTCAGCAAGTGCGAGAAAACACGATATGTAGCTCATAACAACGTCGGTATAAAAAGGCTCATTTGCAGAGAAGCAGATTTATAAAATCATGATAAAACAGCAACTTAACTTTAGATGAATGTAATCCCAGCGTATATTAAATTACCAACATACCTCCATCACTTTCCATGTTCCACCCGAACATTAACCGACTTCATTCTTGCTCAAAAATACCTCCTCGTATTCGCTACCATCTCACGAATACCTTCTCGTATTCGGTACCATCTTATCTCATAAACAACTTCGTCTCACACCGAGACCAATCTCGTTGCCATGACTCAACAGTCATGCAACCATCTTATCACCCGAACTCAACAGTCCCAAAACAAAACCATAACCAAAATCAATAACCATAACCAAGAACCATCCCAACTAATCATGGCAGTTGGCCAGGCGCTCGTAACCGTAAGCTCGGCTATCATGATAGTTTTAAGAACTCTGCAGAGTTTGCACATCTTTACCCACAAGTTTGTGATTTCGTCACCCGTCGGCGACTGCAGAACCTCCATTATACCAGTACACAACCGTCAGTGTATGGTCAAGAGATCACAAAATAGCCTTTACAAAGGGGCTACTAGATGTATATACTCACTAAGGTTTCACCGGCAGGCTAGAATCTCCAATTCTCCCACCCACGGGCCCCCTCTTGTGCCATGCAGTTCCCAGGGCAGTCCTCACTCGACTCCCATTCCTCGCGCCTTCCACAGTCCATAACACTCTAGCAACTTACCTAATTACTCAGCTAAGCCGCTCCCATACTTGGCCTTGTGGTGGCACTGTTATCCTGGCATGTGCATGCATGAACCAGTCCTTAGATCTACGGCAAGTAAACCACCATATCATGCTACCTCATTCACAAACCCGGGCTTGCCTAGATCTCCCTCCGATCCATGTTCATTAACATTACCAGTTTCTAATTATCATTACGAGTGCAGTTAGCTAGACACATCTATCTCGCTTCCCAATCCCATAGACTCAGTGAAGCATAAAGCAAAAACCAT
Source organism: Neostapfia colusana (assembly GCA_030760725.1). NCBI lineage: Eukaryota > Viridiplantae > Streptophyta > Magnoliopsida > Poales > Poaceae > Neostapfia > Neostapfia colusana. Next base: position 12,551,378 of record JASWHV010000012.1, on the reverse strand, counting down.
ACCCAACTCATAAACTTCCCTGGCAACAAGGGTGGTTTAACCAAAACTAGTCAACTCCTATAAAAAAGGGTTTCCCATCATGTTTGACTCAGCACACACACCTTTTCGCAAAACAAAACAGTTTCACCCAAAACATAGGTTCAATATGGTCAAGGAGCACTTGCCTTGTTCTTGCGGTTCCGGTTGTTCTTGGATCTCAAAACCTTGTTGCTGCAACTCGTCGTAGACAGCTCCCTGAGCTTGTCCTGCTATGTAGGATCACGTGCATACAAGATTCACAGTAATCAATATCATACACAAACCTTAAACTAGATGCGATGATGCATATGCATGCTATCCTATGATTAGTTTTATTAGATGGGTTTGTACGTGTTCTTGCATGGCTTGCATGGATAGAGGTGTTCGGATCAAAGGTGGACGTGGCGATGATCTTGTCTTTATATCAACCTGATCATCAAGTGATCTGTCCACGAGAAGGCTTCTGTTTGAAGGAACCAAAGAACAGATGCAAAGAAAACACGACGATGTCGTAAGGTGGTATTGGAGACCTACCTTACGTTCTTCTTGGTCTCGAGATCCTCCTCAGATCTTTGGGCTTTCCCCCGGCGATCTTCCTTGCTGCACTCCGGTGATGGTCTACTCGGCTGGTTGGGACTAGGGCTCTAAGTCGTCGGCTCAGGAGTTGGAAAAGAAGTTTGTGGTTTCGGCCATAGGTTCTGGGTTCTATTTATAATCGGGAAGAGAAGAGTCCTAATCTGATTGTATCCCGAATATGAGTCCTGTTTGAATCTTACAACTTATCTTTAGTTGATTTGGTGCGGTATTATTGTGGAATTCATGTCGGTTTCTGTTCTGGTATTTCTACACGTACAGAATCCAAAAACCGTTCCTAGAACTCGTTACCTCCTCGGTGATGAGCTCCGGAGGCTCCACGTATCCACCGGTTCCTGGTCTCTCCCTTTCCGCAGAGACAGGCTCCGGTTGTGCCGCGTGTCAAACGAGCGAGACCTCCCTTTTCCTTCGGAGGTGAGCTCCGCGTGCGCCACGTATCCTGGCGGTCGGGACCTCCTCTCTTACTTGGAGGTGGCTCCGCGCACGCCATGTGTCAGTGCCGGTCTTTCCTTCTTTCCTCAGAGACGTGCTCCGAGGTTAACACGTGTCCAGCAGCGACGGACCTCCCGGAGATAAGCTCCGGTGGCGACACGTGTTTGATAGAACCGGACCTCTCGGAGGTGAGCCCCAGATCGACACGTATCCCGCGCGACCAGTCCTCTGATTTCCATGATGACTAGCTCCGGGGGCAACACGTGTCCCACAGGGTCGGACCTCTCCTCCTTTGCGGAGATGAGCCCCGAGCCTGCCACGTAGCCAGCTTAGCGGCGGACCTCTCCCCACTTCGCAGGGATGAGCTCCGAACACGCCACGTGGCCAGCGGGCCGTGAAAGTTGTCTTCGGCGCTCTCGGTGAACTGGATTCGGCTCTTACTGGCTATCTATTTGATGATTTCTCTGTCCCCACTTCTTTTTAAAATGTTTTTCTCTACATGAAATATGAATACATGCAGAAACCAGAGATGAGGGTGTCACACAAGCTCTCAACATGTCTTCCAAAATTTGATTTGTCCTCTCAGTTTGCCCGTCGGTTTGCGGGTGATAAGCGGAGCTGAAATTCAGTCGTGTACCCATAGCTTTATGCAGCTTCTTCCAGAACCTAGAGGTAAATTAAGTACCCTGATCTGACACTATCCTCTTCGGAACTCCATGGCGACACACGATTTGCTCCATTACAGCTCGGCTAGTTCTGCGATGCGGTACGTGGTTCTAACAGGAAGGAAATGGGCTGTTTTCGGCAATCGGTCCACGATAACCCAAATGGAGTCGTAACCAGACCGAGTACGTGGCCATCCGATAATAAAATCCATGCTGATGTCTTCTCACTTCCACTCGGGTATTTTCAATGGCTGCAACAGTACAGCGGGTTTTTGATGTTCGGCCTTCACCCGTTGGCACGGCATAAGGCAACATATTCAGCTATGTCCCTTTTCATACCATCCCACCAATAGCAAGTTTTCAGGTCCTTGTACATCTTTGTACAGCCAGGATGTATGGAATAAGGTGAGTCATGTGCCTCCTTTAATATCGTGTCGTGGATGTGTTTCACGTTAGGCACACAAATCCTTTTTCCTAACAAAAGTGTGCCTTTCTCGTCTTCCTAGAAATCCTTTTCTATGCCTTGTCGGATTCTTTCCTTGATTTCCTTGACTTCCTCATCCGTTGCTTGGCCAGCTCATATCTCTTGTTCCAGCGAGGAGTGCAATTCTATCACTTCCATCTTGTTCAAGAACCCGAGATGTAACCGTTCAAACTCCTTGCGCAGCTTGGGCGGCAGCTCCCGAACCATGAGTTTGTGACATGCTCCCTTTCGGCTCAACGCATCGGCTACTACATTGGCCTTTCCGGGGTGACAGTTGATTCCAACATCATAATCCTTGATGAGTTCCAATCATCGAAGTTGCCTCAAATTCAGATCCATTTGCGTGAATATATACTTGAGGCTTTTGTGATCTGTATAGATCTCACATCAGTAGCCAAGGATATAATGTCTCCAAATCTTCAATGCATGTACCACGGCTGCAAGTTCCAAGTCATGTGTGGGGTAATTCAGCTCATGTTTCTTTAGTTGTCTCGATGCATAGGCTACCACTTGTCCTTTTTGCATGAGCACACATCCAAGCCCTTGTCTTGATGCGTCACAATATATGTCGAAGCTCTTGCTCACGTCCGGCAATACCAAAACCGGCACTGTGATTAGTCTCTTCTTCAGCTCCTCAAAGCTTTCTTGACACGCTGGTGTCCACTGAAATGCTTTTCCCTTCATTAGCAATTCAGTCATAGGCTTCGCTATTTTGGAGAAATCCTTGATGAACCGGCGGCAGTATCCAGCCATCCCAAGGAAACTCCGAATATCTCTCACATCCTGCGGTTGGTTCCACTTTAAAACGTCTCCCACTTTTCCAGGGTCAACCGATACTCCTCCCTCGGAGATGATGTGGCCTAGGAACGATATATCCTTTAGCCAAAATTGACACTTGCTGAACTTGGCATACAATTGATGCTCTCGCAGTTTCTGCAACGTCAACCTAAAGTGTTCTTCGTGTTCTTCCTCGCTTTTTGAATACACCATGATATCGTCGATGAAAACCACGATGAACTTGTCCAAGTACTCCATGAAGATATTATTCATGAGGTACATAAAATATGCGGGTGCATTTGTTAACCCAAAACACATAACGGTATACTCATAAACCATACCGTGTTCGAAATGCAGTCTTGGGTATGTCGGAGGGCTTAATATTCAGCTGGAAGTATCCCGATCGAAGATCAATCTTGGAGAAAATTCGGGCACCTTTTATTTGGTCGAACAGGTCCTCTATACGGGGTAGCGGGTATTTATTCTTGATCATCACCTCATTGAGAGACCTATAATCCACACACATCATTTGGGTCCCATCCTTCTTGTCTACGAAGAGCACGGGGGCTCCCCATGGTGACGAGCTTGGGCGTATAAAACCCTTTTCTAGCTGCTCCTGAATTTGCTTCTTAAGCTCCACTAGTTCATTAGCGGGCATCCTATACGGCCTCTTCGCTATAGGTGCAGTTCCGGGTACTAAAACAATAGCAAATTCAATGTCCCGGTCAGGTAGCATATCTGGAAGTTCTTCCGGGAACACATATGAATATTCTTGAACCACCGGAATGCTTTCCAATGTCGCTTCTTCGATGTGGTTCAGCACTGCCTTCTCCGTTGTAGGTTGGGCTGCCTCAAACTCAATACGAGTACTGTGCTCACTTGTCAACTGCACAATCCTCTAAGCACATTGAATCATTCTGTTGCGCTTTCTTAACCAATCCATTCCAAGTATTATTTCGACCCCTTGGGAATCCAATACAATAAGGTTGGCAAGAAAGTCTACCCCCTTATTTTAAGGCTTATTTTCAGACATACTATATTAGTAGGAGCTAGAATTCAGATTTGAAAGACGAAGCGATTTCCCAACTATATGCATCAATTTGTATGAACTAAGTAACTTCTTTTATTAATTTCAGCCTATATGAGGATGTGAACAAGTGCTGGAGCATGTCACACCTCTCTACTATGTGTGGATATGGACATTCGCCGAAGCGTCCCACAACTCACACCAAGCACACAAACACAAGCAATCATTATAAAAAAATGCTTGTCACCATCTTTCTCTTATTCTCATTTTCCAGGGCCTTTAGCTTTCTTTCCACCACAAATGCTCTGTCCACCATCTTTTGAAAGCTTTCATACTCATTTGAGGACATTGCACACTGCATTTCTGCGGTTAGCCCTTCCACGAAACAATCTTGTTTCTGCTCATCAGTCTCTATGTCCCGTGGGGCATAACGGGATAGTTGAGTGAATTTAGTGAGGTATTCCCTCACCGTCATGTTTCCCTGCTGCAGTCCCAAAAACTCCTTCCTCTTGTTTTTGAGTTCACCTCTTGGGATGTAGTGGTTGCGGAAGCTACGCTTGAACTCGTCCCAAGTGATGTTCTCAGGGTCATGATGGGCGGCCACGTAGGCGGTCCACCAATCAGCAGCAGGTCCATGCAATTGATGAGAGGCAAACAGCACCCTCTCATACCCTTGGCATTGTATTATCCTCATCTTACTTTCAATGGTCTTCAGCCAATCGTCTGCCTCCAGAGGTTCAACAGCACTTGCAAACTTTGGAGGTTGAGTTCCTAGAAACTCACTCAACCTAGGTTGGCGTGGTGCAGCTTGTGTAGGTGGAACTTGATGCAAGTTGGCCACCACTTGAGTCAAGTTCTGGATGAGCTGATTTTGATTCTCCAGCATTTGGTGGAGAGGATCAACTTCTTCACGGCGACCACCCCTGTCCTGGCCTCCAGAAAGATGAGGGTTGCATGCCTCATCATTGTTGTTGGCGGGGTTGGCAGCACGTCCTTTTCCTCTTCCGGCCATCTGGCAGGATCAACAAATGTTAATTTTGATACCATTTAGTATCATCTTACTACTTTCATTTGTTGGTACTTTAAGGTGTTGAGGCTTTGTTAAAATTTTACGAGGGTTTATATCTCACACCAAATAAATGCACTATTATTTCCTGTGGGTTCACACACCAAAGCAAAACAATCTGAAGACGAGGTTGTGGACAATTGCTCATGGCTTCCACAACTCACGTCACACACCAAGCATCATCACACCATTAACTACGTAACGACTCGACTACTCGACCTCTTGCTAGCTAGGAGAAAGACTCTACCCTACTCGTCCTCTTGAGCTGGCTCCTCGGGATCTTCCTCCTCATTTCGGCTACCTTCTGACTCTGCTTTGGGTGGGGAGGCTGCTGGTGGAGAAGTGCGACGACGCTTGATCGCTCGGCGATCCGGGGAGTCAGGAGTCCATGTATCATTCACGGTGACACACAGTTCATTCCCATCTCCTCTTTCTCTCGCCTTTAAGCAAGCTCGCAGCAACGCCCGTTTCCTTCAGGGTGTCTCGGACATCCTGAAGCTCTTGTTGACACTCCTGCAGTCGAGTGCTGAGCATAGCAGCATCCTCCAAGCACAAGTCCATGTGCTCATGGGAAGTCCCTTGCTGCACCGGTGGGTACTTGTACTCCGTGGTACCACTCTCACGTTGGAGGACATACATGTACTCAGTTTTGTCCAAGTGGTGACGATAGATGTAACTCTGGTAGGTGATGGCCTCCCAGGTGACATCTTTCTCCGCGTCAACTTGTGTTGCTCGACAAGCTGGAGAGTGGTGAATCTTAAGCAGCTGATTCTCGTGTATAATCCTCATCTCTGAACTCCATTCTTCCCTCTTCTCACGGATGGTCCTGGTGGAGTTATAGTGGATGATTAGCTTGCCCGTATTGCCGGCGGCTTCGAGCATACGCCGAAGACGGCGCAACAAGTCTCCTACTGCCAATCCGTAGGAAAGGTACGTCACTGGGCGACTCTCCTCTCTTTCGGCAAGGGCAACTACGGGAACTCTCCCTCCTGTGGACTTACGAGCGGTGCGAATCATGCGAACCATCTAAAACAAAAGAATTTAAAATTAGGTTGGATAAATTCTCAAACAAAAATCCTATTTTGAATGAAAGTTGGGGTAAGATGAAGAAAATGACTCCTTTAATAACACTTTTCCACCCACACCTTGGAAAATAGTTTTTAAGAAAATAGGGCCCTTAAATATGACCATTTCTACCTAGGTCCACGTTCCTACGGGCAACCTTGGCTCTGATACCACCTCTGTCACACCCGGTTTTTCCGAAGAACAACCAAGTGAATATCACATGTATGCCAGGATCATTTTCTCATACATGTGATGACAAATAGTGAAGCATCATTTATTACAAGCCAGGTGTCGAATATAAATAAGTCTTACATCGCAAATGTCTCAATGGACACTAATGCTTCATCACAAGTAAATAAACTAGCAGCGGAATATTATTCTTTTAGGGCTCCATCATAGGCGTTGCCCGGGGTCTTCATGAACCTAAAAGCCTTCCTCGGGTCCAAAATCTTGGTCATTATACACCACCTCATTATCTTGACCTGAGCAGCAATATAAACCAACAAATATGCAAGGTTGAGTACCAATGGTACTCAGCAAGTGTGGGAAAATTATATCATGCATGGCTAGAACAAGGAGAGGTTGAACTCATGGTTAAAGCACTACGCAATTAATACCTATCACCTTAGCTTATTAAGCACCTTCATTACTACACAGGTGAAATGGTCCCAATCTCCCATCCCATCATCATAATCCAATAACCATAACATCATTTCCAATGTTAAGCTCCCCGCTTAACTTCCAAAACCATCATTCCTCTAATCATGAATAAGTCCAGGCCGCTCTTAACCGTGAGCACGGCTGTCAAGACAGTTTTGACTCTGCAGAGTTTGTACCACTGTACCCACATGTAGTGATTTCATCCCCCGTTGCCGGGTGGACTAAAAGAACCTCCATTATGCCAGTGGCTACGATCCACATTCACACTTCCCAGGTGTGTAGCCAGGAGATCACTACGAAGCCTTTACAAAGGGATTCCCGACGAGCGTGGGCCCACTGAGGTTTCACCCCTAACAGCATACAAGAGGCTCCAACCCCGCTGCAGTGGCCCCCTCTTGAGCCTTGTGGTTCATATGGTAGTCCAGCTGACACCTACTCCCCGCACCATCCAACACACCCATACTACGCCGGGGATACACCTAATTAATTGGCCAAGCTGCCCCATCTCAGCATGTGGTTGGCACTGTAAAGCCGGGTTACATGCTCCATGAACCGGTCCTTAGGATCCAGGCAAGTACTAAACACAAACCCAAGTCTCGTGCACCCAGCACACAACCAAAACATCCAACTTGCCTTGATCCCTACCTCTACATAACTCCCAATAGCTCATTCAAGAGTATGGTATAATAAACTGATGATCTCATGTCCCAAATATCCCATTCTAAGCATGGCTAAGCATATGCATGTAAATAAATGACACGGTAAAATAAATCCCAACCCAAGCTACAAGGAAACAAGGTAATGCAATTCTAGGGAAACTTTCCTAGCATGGGTTTCATATTTCATTTGACAATGCAAATAATTCTATCTACACATCCTAGCATAGGATCAAAGTGGTCAAGGACACTTGCCTCCTTCTTGCTGCTCTTGGAATGGGTAGTCCTGATCTTGGAAAGAAATAACTTGCTCTTGAACAGGTTCTACTTCATACCATCACACATAGCAAAAGAAAAACAACAATCATAAGACATAGTTCACACTTCTTACTTCATACAAACCACACATTCATATTTATGAAATTCATTCACCCTTATATGTGTTGTGGTCACTTTGTGTGTTGATCTGTGGCTTGCACACACTTTTATTTATATGTATATGATTCCTACTTTGGTGTTCATATTTATACTTACATACTATATATATATATATATGTGTGTGTGTTTCAGTTTTAAATAAATTCCCTTTATTAAACTACTAAGTATGTAAGAAAAGTATTTTTCTTCTCCATATGTGCCTTCATAATTTCTATCAACTCTAAACTGAACTCTTTGAATTTTAAAAACTCCATTTATCTTTTATTAGTTGCTATATTTTCATATTTATATTCCTATGCATAATTGTGTATTTTATTATGAAATTAGTAATACACATCATCTAAACAGTATAGATTCTGGTCTTAAATAATTTAATAACATATTTTAACCTTGGCCTCTGATGTAAACTATTTCATAATTATTTTCCCTATTTTTCTATAACTATTCTTTACTTAAAAATGTGTCCCTATACTATTAAATGTGAATAATAGTTGAAACAGATTCATTTCAGCCCAAAAATATATTTTTATCTCACTCCAAAGTTTTCTAAGTACTGAGAAAGTTTTTAATTAATTTTTACAATTATGTTTGTCCCCCTTTTTAATTTTTAAACACTAGTTACATATTCAATTTTCTAAATCAAATACTAAACAGGGCTAAAATAATGAATTCACCCCATTACAGGGTCTATAATATTATTTTCATGATTTCCAGGGGTCTAGCTACACTTATCAGAGGTGTTTTTCCTAATTTTTATTAAGTCCAGGGGCTAAAACTGATTTTTAAATGAATTTACATGATTTTCTGGAGTTCCAGGGGCTAGATCTGAAGTTTCCGGGGCTAGCTCTCAATTCCAGAGAACCCCAGGGGGTAGCACGTAAGAATTCCAGTCTTTATAATGCGGGGCTGACGTGGACCGTCCGATTTTAAACCGACGGCTGAGATTATAACATCGAACCGGTACGCGGGGTTTTAAAGTCTACCGTGCGATTTAAAATAAACGGCGCACAAACGGCCACGTCGCTCCGATCGAGCGCGGGCGGCGCTGCCGGCGGCGCACGGCGGCGGGAAGCGGCGATCTCGCCGGAAAGTTTCGGATCCTCGAGAATTCTGCCTAGAACTGTGATCTTATTGCCTAGATCGGCAGAGGGAAGGTCGGGGATCTCACCTCGGGGGTTTTCTCGAGCTCGGGGGTCCTGGAAAGCGATCGGCGGCGAGGTCCGAGGCAAAACCACGGCGAAGCTCGTCGGCGCTGTGTTTACACCGTAAGTCTCCGAGTTTTCTGCACCTGCAAAGCACCCCGAAGGCGGTGGATCAAGACCAGCGAGTTAGATCAGAGTTTCCGAGCTTAGATCGGTTAGAATTCACCGGCGAAGTCTCGGTGCTCACCGGAGTAAAAATCGGCGATCGCGTGGGAAAAACCGATCGGGGCTGGGGTTTTTATAGCCGGGGGAGGGCGGTGGGTCAGTTGTGATCGAGTTGGATTCTTCTGGGACCGGAATTCGGCTGAGGAACGCGGTTTTTCGATCGGTTAAGATCGCGCGCGGGGTTGGGGATGACAGGTGGGTCCCACCTGTCTGTGTGAGAGACAGCGCGGGCGCGCGGGGGCGGGCTGGCGCGGGGAAACTGGGCCGGCTGGCGGGTTTCGGCCCACTGGCCGGTTTTTTTCCCATTTCTCTTTTTCTTTTTCCATTTCTTTTCTGTTTTGAGTATAATTTGAATTCCAGTTTGAATTTGAATTTTTGCAAAACATGCAACACGTCCAAAAATTTTTAAATTCCCCCCTGAACATGGTTTAGAGTTTTGAATCAAAATTTGGGGTGTTACAGCTCTACCCCCTTAAATGAAATCTCGTCCTCGAGATTGGTGTTTCTAAGAAAACAATTCCGGAAATTGTGCCTTGAGCTCATCTTCCCGTTCCCAGGTGGCTTCCTCTTCTGAGTGATGCTTCCACTGCACCTTGCACATCCGGATTCTTTTATTTCTGGTGAGGCGTTCCATTGTCTCCAAAATCTTGTATGGTTGCTCGGCATAAGACAAATATTCAGCTACATCCACTTCATTCATGGGTAACACCTCCTCAGGCGTCCTCAGACATTTCTTGAGTTGTGACACATGGAATACATCGTGTACATCTGATAGATGAACCGGTAACTCTAGTTGGTACGCCACTTCGCCTTTTCTTTCCAAAACTTGAAAGGGTCCGATGTATCGAGGTGACAACTTCCCTTTCACCTTGAACCGACGAAGTCCTCTGATAGGGGACACCTTGAGATAAACATAGTCTCCCACGTTGAAAACGAGTTCTCTTCTTCGTACATCAGCATAACTCTTCTGGCGTGTTTGTGCTATCCTCAAGTTGTTGCGAATCTCCCTCACCTTTGCCTCGGCTTCTTGTAGCACTTCTGGACCAAACACTTTACTTTCTCCTGTTTGGTTCCAAAATAGGGGAGTTCTGCACTTCCTTCCATACAAAGCTTCAAACGGTGACATCTTCATACTAGCTTGATAGCTGTTGTTATAGGAAAACTCCGCATACGGTAAGTTCTTGTCCCAACTCCTATTGTTTTTGAGTGCACATGCCCTTAACATATCTTCAAGGATCTGATTGGTTCTCTCCGTCTGCCCGTCAGTTTGGGGATGATAGTCAGAGCTGAAATTCAGATGGGTTCCCATGGTTTCATGCAACTTTTGCCAAAACCTCGAGGTGAACTGTGTCCCTCGGTCCGACACTATCTTCTTTGGAACTCCATGGTAACACACGATCCTTGACATGTACAATTCTGCCAATTTGGATCCGCTGTAGCTTTCTTTCACGGGGATGAAATGAGCTACCTTGGTTAGCCTATCAATAATGACCCATATTGAATCATACCCGGATTGGGTCCTAGGCAATCCCACGACAAAATCCATGCTGATTTCTTCCCATTTCCATTCAGGCACTTTGAGTGGTTGCAATAATCCCGCGGGTCGTTGATGTTCTGCTTTCACCAACTGACATGTGTCACATAGGGCAACATGTTCCGCGACATCTCGCTTCATGCCATACCACCAATACCTGCTCTTGAGATCCTGGTACATCTTCGTACTCCCAGGATGAATGGAATAGTCAGAATCGTGAGCCTCCTTCAAAATTAATTCACGGATCTCCTTTACTTCTGGCACATAGATCCTTTTCCCGTGCCACACCGTTCCTTGTTCATCCTCTCTAAAACCAGGAGCTTTATTTTCCTTGATGAGCTGTCTGATCTCTTGTATCTTCTCATCATTCTTTTGGCCCTCGCGTATGTCTTGCTCGAGTGTGGAGTCCACTTCCATGGCGATGGCTTCACCACTATTTACTAGACATAGATTGAGCCTTATAACTTCGTCCTTCAATTCTGCGGGCATGTCCTTCAAGCTCAACTTCTTGACCTGCACTTTCCGACTCAAAGCATCGGCCACGACGTTTGCTTTCCCGGGATGATAGTTGATGCCTATATCAAAGTCATTGATTAGCTCTAACCATCTCCTTTGTCTGAGGTTGAGATCTGGCTATGTGAATATGTACTTCAAATTCTTATGACCCGTATATATCTCTGTCCTCTTCCCCATCAAATAGTGCCGCCAAATTTTCAACGCGTGTACCACTGCAGCTAGTTCTAGGTCATGTGTAGGATAGTTCTTCTCGTGCTTCCGAAGCTGCCGGGATGCATATGCCACAACATGTCCTTCTTGCATGAGAACACATCCCAACCCATTTCCAGAGGCATCGCAGTACACTGTGAAATTCTTCTGCATATCTGGCATAACCAGCACTGGGGCTGTTGTCAATCTCTTCTTTAGCTCCTGAAAGCTTGTATCGCACTGTGGCGTCCAGGTGAATGTGATTCCCATTTCCAACAATTTGGTGAGAGGTCTCGAGATCTTGGAGAATCCCTCAATAAACCGTCGATAGTATCCAGCCATTCCCAAAAAGCTTCGAACTTCCCCGACATTTTCAGGGGTCTTCCACTTCTGGATGTCCTCGATTTTGGCGGGATCTACGGAGATTCCTCCCTCCGAGATTATATGTCCTAAAAAGGGAACTCTCTTCAGCCAAAACTCACACTTGCTCAACTTGGCATATAGTTGGTGTTCTCTTAGCCTCTGCAACACCAACCTTAGATGGTTCTCATGTTCTTCTTCATTTTTGGAGTAGACGAGAATATCATCTATGAAAACCACCACAAATTTGTCCAGATATTCCATGAATACTTTGTTCATGAGGTACATGAAATATGCCGGGGCATTGGTAAGCCCGAAAGGCATGACAGTGTATTCATACAGTCCGTACCGAGATACGAAAGCTGTCTTGGGAATATCAGATGGCCTTATCTTGAGTTGGTGGTATCCCGACCTGAGATCAATTTTCGAGAACACACAAGCTCCCCTCAACTGATCAAACAAGTCTTCAATGCGGGGCAATGGGTACTTGTTCTTAATGGTTACCTCATTCAAGGCACGGTAATCCACGCATAACCTTTGGGTTCCGTCTTTCTTAGGCACAAATATCACCGGAGCTCCCCATGGTGAGGAACTAGGGCGAATATACCCCTTCTCCGTCAATTCTCTCAAATGATCCTTGAGCTCTTGTAGCTGCTTGGAGTCCATTCGATAAGGTCTCTTGTATATCGGGGCTGTTCCCGGTACTAGCTCAATTGCGAATTCCACGTCACGGTCGGGAGGCATACCTGGCAACTCCTCCGGAAAAACATCTGGATATTCCCTGATAGTCCTGATTTCCTCAACTTTCACCTCCACTTGATTTAATTTAATGTCCCTCCTAGGCTCGTGTATTGTTATGAACTTTACTCTGGTACCACTGGGGTGAGTTAGTTCCACCGTTCTGGTCGAACAATGGATGATTCCTTTATGTTTGGTCAACCAATCCATACCCAAAATAATATCTGTCCCTTGTGAATCTATCACTATGAGGTTAGCAGTAAATACTACCCCATTAATGTCTAGGCTCACTTTGGGACACACTTGTCTTGTCCTTATTTCTCCACCTAGAGAGTTTACGGCTAGCATATGGTTCATTTGTGTGGTTGCTAGGTCATGTTTCTTAACAAACACTTGAGCAATGAATGAGTGGGTAGCACCAGAATCAAACAGCAGAGTTGCAAGGTGTAAATTGGCAGGAAACTTACCAACTACCACGTCGGGTGCCTCTTGTGCTTCCTCCATAGTGACATGGTTCACCCGTCCTCTCAATACATTCTGCTGTTGTGGCGGCGCAGGCTTCTTCTTTGGGCATTTATGGGCGTAGTGCCCCACTTCACCACAGCTAAAACATTGCGCCCCAATCTTAGTTGCTTGGCCCTTGTTGTCTTGGGGTTGGTTTGGGGGTCCTTGTACTGCTGGTCGAGGTGGATATGCGGGGCGAGGCTGCTGTACAAACTGACGTTATGGCTGTGCTGATGCTGCGGGAGGCCTGTAGTTTGGGTTGTACCCTCTTGGTGCTGAATAGGGTACCGCAGCACGGCTCGTCTGCCCGGTAGGTTGCTGCATCAAACGTGGGCAGGTGTTGCTCCCTGAGGCTTGATGTGACCACCCAGCCTTCCTCTTATTCTCATTTTCCAGGGCCTTTAGCTTTCTTTCCACCACAAATGCTCTGTCCACCATCTTTTGAAAGCTTTCATACTCATTTGAGGACATTGCACACTGCATTTCTGCGGTAAGCCCTTCCACGAAACAATCTTGTTTCTGCTCATCAGTCTCTATGTCCCGTGGGGCATAACGGGATAGTTGAGTGAATTTAATGAGGTATTCCCTCACCGTCATGTTTCCCTGCTGCAGTCCCAAAAACTCCTTACTCTTGTTTTTGAGTTCACCTCTTGGGATGTAGTGGTTGCGGAAGCTACGCTTGAACTCGTCCCAAGTGATGTTCTCAGGGTCATGATGGGCGGCCACGTAGGCGGTCCACCAATCAGCAGCAGGTCCATGCAATTGATGAGAGGCAAACAGCACCCTCTCATACCCTTGGCATTGTATTATCCTCATCTTACTTTCAATGGTCTTCAGCCAATCGTCTGCCTCCAGAGGTTCAGCAGCACTTGCAAACTTTGGAGGTTGAGTTCCTAGAAACTCACTCAACCTAGGTTGGCGTGGTGCAGCTTGTGTAGGTGGAACTTGATGCAAGTTGGCCACCACTTGAGTCAAGTTTTGGATGAGCTGATTTTGATTCTCCAGCATTTGGTGGAGAGGATCAACTTCTTCACGGCGACCACCCCTGTCCTGGCCTCCAGAAAGATGAGGGTTGCATGCCTCATCATTGTTGTTGGCGGGGTTGGCAGCACGTCCTTTTCCTCTTCCGGCCATCTGGCAGGATCAACAAATGTTAATTTTGATACCATTTAGTATCATCTTACTACTTTCATTTGTTGGTACTTTAAGGTGTTGAGGCTTTGTTAAAATTTTACGAGGGTTTATATCTCACACCAAATAAATGCACTATTATTTCCTGTGGGTTCACACACCAAAGCAAAACAATCTGAAGACGAGGTTGTGGACAATTGCTCATGGCTTCCACAACTCACGTCACACACCAAGCATCATCACACCATTAACTACGTAACGACTCGACTACTCGACCTCTTGCTAGCTAGGAGAAAGACTCTACCCTACTCGTCCTCTTGAGCTGGCTCCTCGGGATCTTCCTCCTCATTTTGGCTACCTTCTGACTCTGCTTTGGGTGGGGAGGCTGCTGGTGGAGAAGTGCGACGACGCTTGATCGCTCGGCGATCCGGGGAGTCAGGAGTCCATGTATCATTCACGGTGACACACAGTTCATTCCCATCTCCTCTTTCTCTCGCCTTTAAGCAAGCTCGCAGCAACGCCTCCGTTTCCTTCAGGGTGTCTCGGACATCCTGAAGCTCTTGTTGACACTCCTGCAGTCGAGTGCTGAGCATAGCAGCATCCTCCAAGCACAAGTCCATGTGCTCATGGGAAGTCCCTTGCTGCACCGGTGGGTACTTGTACTCCGTGGTACCACTCTCACGTTGGAGGACATACATGTACTCAGTTTTGTCCAAGTGGCGACGATAGATGTGACTCTGGCAGGTGATGGCCTCCCAGGTGACATCTTTCTCCGCGTCAACTTGTGTTGCTCGACAAGCTGGAGAGTGGTGAATCTTAAGCAGCTGATTCTCGTGTATAATCCTCATCTCTGAACTCCATTCTTCCCTCTTCTCACGGATGGTCCTGGTGGAGTTATAGTGGATGATTAGCTTGCCCGTATTGCCAGCGGCTTCGAGCATACGCCGAAGACGGCGCAACAAGTCTCCTACTACCAATCCGTAGGAAAGGTACGTCACTGGGCGACTCTCCTCTCTTTCGGCAAGGGCAACTACGGGAACTCTCCCTCCTGTGGACTTACGAGCGGTGCGAATCATGCGAACCAACTAAAACAAAAGAATTTAAAATTAGGTTGGATAAATTCTCAAACAAAAATCCTATTTTGAATGAAAGTTGGGGTAAGATGAAGAAAATGACTCCTTTAATAACACTTTTCCACCCACACCTTGGAAAATAGTTTTTAAGAAAATAGGGCCCTTAAATACGTCCATTTCTACCTAGGTCCACGTTCCTACGGGCAACCTTGGCTCTGATACCACCTCTGTCACACCCGGTTTTTCCGAAGAACAACCAAGTGAATATCACATGTATGCCAGGATCATTTTCTCATACATGTGATGACAAATAGTGAAGCATCATTTATTACAAGCCAGGTGTCGAATATAAATAAGTCTTACATCGCAAATGTCTCAATGGACACTAATGCTTCATCACAAGTAAATAAACTAGCAGCGGAATATTATTCTTTTAGGGCTCCATCACAGGCGTTGCCCGGGGGTCTTCATGAACCTAAAAGCCTTCCTCGGGTCCAAAATCTTGGTCATTATACACCACCTCATTATCTTGACCTGACCAGCAATATAAACCAACAAATATGCAAGGTTGAGTACCAATGGTACTCAGCAAGTGTGGGAAAATTATATCATGCATGGCTAGAACAAGGAGAGGTTGAACTCATGGTTAAAGCACTACGCAATTAATACCTATCACCTTAGCTTATTAAGCACCTTCATTACTACATAGGTGAAATGGTCCCAATCTCCCATCCCATCATCATAATCCAATAACCATAACATCATTTCCAATGTTAAGCTCCCCGCTTAACTTCCAAAACCATCATTCCTCTAATCATGAATAAGTCCAGGCCGCTCTTAACCGTGAGCACGGCTGTCAAGACAGTTTTGACTCTGCAGAGTTTGTACCACTGTACCCACATGTAGTGATTTCATCCCCCGTTGCCGGGTGGACTAAAAGAACCTCCATTATGCCAGTGGCTACGATCCACATTCACACTTCCCAGGTGTGTAGCCAGGAGATCACTACGAAGCCTTTACAAAGGGATTCCCGACGAGCGTGGGCCCACTGAGGTTTCACCCCTAACAGCATACAAGAGGCTCCAACCCCGCTGCAGTGGCCCCCTCTTGAGCCTTGCGGTTCATATGGTAGTCCAGCTGACACCTACTCCCCGCACCATCCAACACACCCATACTACGCCGGGGATACACCTAATTAATTGGCCAAGCTGCCCCATCTCAGCATGTGGTTGGCACTGCAAAGCCGGGTTACATGCTCCATGAACCGGTCCTTAGGATCCAGGCAAGTACTAAACACAAACCCAAGTCTCGTGCACCCAGCACACAACCAAAACATCCAACTTGCCTTGATCCCTACCTCTACATAACTCCCAATAGCTCATTCAAGAGTATGGTATAATAAACTGATGATCTCATGTCCCAAATATCCCATTCTAAGCATGGCTAAGCATATGCATGTAAATAAATGACATGGTAAAATAAATCCCAACCCAAGCTACAAGGAAACAAGGTAATGCAATTCTAGGGAAACTTTCCTAGCATGGGTTTCATATTTCATTTGACAATGCAAATAATTCTATCTACACATCCTAGCATAGGATCAAAGTGGTCAAGGACACTTGCCTCCTTCTTGCTGCTCTTGGAATGGGTAGTCCTGATCTTGGAAAGAAATAACTTGCTCTTGAACAGGTTCTACTTCATACCATCACACATAGCAAAAGAAAAACAACAATCATAAGACATAGTTCACACTTCTTACTTCATACAAACCACACATTCATATTTATGAAATTCATTCACCCTTATATGTGTTGTGGTCACTTTGTGTGTTGATCTATGGCTTGCACACACTTTTATTTATATGTATATGATTCCTACTTTGGTGTTCATATTTATACTTACATACTATATATATATATATATATATATATATATATGTGTGTGTGTGTTTAATTTTTAAATAAATTCCCTTTATTAAACTACTAAGTATGTAAGAAAAGTATTTTTCTTCTCCATATGTGCCTTCATAATTTCTATCAACCCTAAACTGAACTCTTTGAATTTTAAAAACTCCATTTATCTTTTATTAGTTGCTATATTTTCAGATTTATATTCCTATGCATAATTGTGTATTTTATTATGAAATTAGTAATACACATCATCTAAACAGTATAGATTCTGGTCTTAAATAATTTAATAACATATTTTAACCTTGGCCTCTGATGTAAACTATTTCATAATTATTTTCCCTATTTTTCTATAACTATTCTTTACTTAAAAATGTGTCCCTATACTATTAAATGTGAATAATAGTTGAAACAGATTCATTTCAGCGCAAAAATATATTTTTATCTCACTCCAAAGTTTTCTAAGTACTGAGAAAGTTTTTAATTAATTTTTACAATTATGTTTGTCCCCCTTTTTAATTTTTAAACACTAGTTACATATTCAATTTTCTAAATCAAATACTAAACAGGGCTAAAATAATGAATTCACCCCATTACAGGGTCTATAATATTATTTTCATGATTTCCAGGGGTCTAGCTACACTTATCAGAGGTGTTTTTCCTAATTTTTATTAAGTCCAGGGGCTAAAACTGATTTTTAAATGAATTTACATGATTTTCTGGAGTTTCAGGGGCTAGATCTGAAGTTTCCGGGGCTAGCTCTCAATTCCAGAGAACCCCAGGGGGTAGCACGTAAGAATTCCAGTCTTTATAATGCGGGGCTGACGTGGACCGTCCGATTTTAAACCGACGGCTGAGATTATAACATCGAACCGGTACGCGGGGTTTTAAAGTCTACCGTGCGATTTAAAATAAACGGCGCACAAGCGGCCACGTCGCTCCGATCGAGCGCGGGCGGCGCTGCCGGCGGCGCACGGCGGCGGGAAGCGGCGATCTCGCCGGAAGGTTTTGGATCCTCGAGAATTCTGCCTAGAACTGTGATCTTATTGCCTAGATCGGTAGAGGGAAGGTCGGGGATCTCACCTCGGGGGTTTTCTCGAGCTCGGGGGTCCTGGAAAGCGATCGGCGGCGAGGTCCGAGGCAAAACCACGGCGAAGCTCGTCGGCGCTGTGTTTACACCGTAAGTCTCCGAGTTTTCTGCACCTGCAAAGCTCCCCGGAGGCGGTGGATCAAGACCAGCGAGTTAGATCAGAGTTTCCGAGCTTAGATCGGCTAGAATTCACCGGCGAAGTCTCGGTGCTCAACGGAGTAAAAATCGGCGATCGCGTGGGAAAAACCGATCGGGGCTGGGGTTTTTATAGCCGGGGGAGGGCGGTGGGTCAGTTGTGATCGAGTTGGATTCTTCTGGGA
Organism: Neostapfia colusana; assembly: GCA_030760725.1. Classification (NCBI taxonomy): domain Eukaryota; kingdom Viridiplantae; phylum Streptophyta; class Magnoliopsida; order Poales; family Poaceae; genus Neostapfia; species Neostapfia colusana. Next base: position 12,532,767 of record JASWHV010000012.1, on the reverse strand, counting down.
CCGGAATTCGGCTGAGGAACGCGGTTTTTCGATCGGTTAAGATCGCGCGCGCGGGAGAGAGTCCGGGGTCGCGGGGTTGGGGATGACAGGTGGGTCCCACCTGTCTGTGTGAGAGACAGCGCGGGCGCGCGGGGGCGGGCTGGCGCAGGGAAACTGGGCCGGCTGGCAGGTTTCGGCCCACTGGCCGGTTTTTTTCCCGTTTCTCTTTTTCTTTTTCCATTTCTTTTCTGTTTTGAGTATAATTTGAATTCCAGTTTGAATTTGAATTTTTGCAAAACTTGCAACACGTCCAAAAATTTTTAAATTCCCCCCTGAACATGGTTTAGAGTTTTGAATCAAAATTTGGGGTGTTACATGTTACATGGGGTCCAATGATCTCCCTTGTGTCACTCTTCTGATACAGGTGCAGCTCAAAAGTGGTGCCCTCAAGCTGCTCATGGAAGGCGTAGCACAGTCCTGTGAGTGCTTCCCATGCAGCATCATCGATAGCTTCTGCCCTTGTAGCTCTCCATGTCGATGTGAAGTGCCGAGTGACAACCCTACCGTTAGATAGGATGGTTATGTCAGCCTTCCACTCTTCATGTCCGAGACTAGGGACTTTCTTGAGAAGATATTCCACATATAAGCTGTAGCAATCTAGAAATTCTTTGAGCTCCCTAGATATGTGTCCCCCTTCCATTCCGTCGGACCGAAATTCTTGAACTGAATGGTTGGCCCATTCATCACCTTCATTATTGGTCTCAGCAAGGGGTGGCTCCTCCTCGGGTTCATCTCCTCCCGTTATAGCTTCATGAGGCTCCACAGGGTGTAAGCCCGTGTGAAACTCCTCCTGAGGTGCGTACCAATGCCATTCCTGATCATCCTCCATATCGTCTTCGAATGGTTCCACCTCTTCTGGGCCCTCTTCCTCATGCATAGAGCTATTGACTTCCTCTTCATCATGAGGTTCCATCTTTACCTCCTCCAAATATGGTCTATCGGACACCTCAATGGGGTTAAGTGCACTCCCACGTGTGGTGGTCGAGTACTTATGCGTGCCATGCTCCTGATTACTGGCATTTATAAATAAGATATGAGAAACTTTAGAGAAGGAAGAAATAACTCCAAAACTTCAGAAGCTATGGAGCAAGAAAGCAAAAGTGTTGCTGTCCAAAAGAAGAGAAAAGAGGGGCTGAAAATAGCACATTGCGGTGGCTGAAGCAATTTTCGAAAATATCAGTTTAGAGGGATGTTCCTATGTGTTTTAGAGTGTCCATTCTATCTAGGCTTGTGTCCTACGGTCAATGTGGCTCTGATATCAATCTGTGACACCCAGTCCTAAAACATGAACCAAGTGAATGCATATGTGTGCCCAGGATGTTCATCACACATAAACATGTATTCCACAAACTGAAATTCAGAATATAACCACGTACTAATAATGTTTAAGTACTTTATTACATTGACTCAATGTCTCACTCATAAATGTTTTACTTATTTAGCAGCGGAAGACTCTAAACGACAGCTGAAAAATGACTAAAATAGCAGGCTCCAACTTCAACTCTGTAGGATCGAATTACACATGTAAAGCTACCAGAGGGGGGGGTGAATGGTAGATAAAAACATTTCATCGGAAGCAACAAAACACCCCTCAGCAGAAAACTGATCTGTTAAAGAAACCGTGTGTGCGACTAATCTAAACGTGTTCAACTGTGACAAAACTAGTATAGATTGTAGAGAATCAAGTCACGAAGACGTCACAACAAGAATCATGAAAACCCATTGAGAGAAACTCAAGTTACGATCGAAAGATCGAACAAAGGTCAATCTGTCCTATGCGAGAAAAACAGTTCTGGAATACTGCAAAGAAACTCATGTAGATCAGAAACCACAAATTCAATGACCGTGAAATTTTCACAGATCATAGATAATCAAGTTGTGAAGACAACCCAAAAAGAATCACATCAATTGGACCTGTAAAACTCGAGTTATAATAAAACCACCGAAGCAAGGTAGTTCTGAACAGAAACTCGACAAGAAAAACTTGTCTTCAACAAGTCGGACGAAAAAGGCACAAAAGTTCCTTTAGAATACAAATTTTATTTATCAAAACACAAGAGGAACAGCCCCAAAGTCGTACACCATAAGCTCTGGCCTCCATTGCTTATATAACCAGCCCGAAGGCTAACTCAACTCAAACTAGGACTCCTACTCCTACTTGGATTCAAACTGTAACTTTCCAATACTGCTTAGGACTCTTCTATACGCAGATAGAAGCAATCTTAAGACTTCTAAACACCTTAGGAACATATCCCACATTCCTAAAATAACTCAAATTCGTGACCCACACGAAATCCTATCATAACCAACTCAAAACTTTTCATATTTGAGTCAAACACGACTCAGCCACAGCCTGAGTCCATAACCTAGTTGGTTGGACCTTTCCGACAAATTCTTTACGTCCACATCTCTTCATCACGCCTTGGAACCATGCAGCCACGTCCATGCACTCCTTGCACACGTGCAAACATCTTCCAACGACGTCCAAGATACCTTCATATGCATTGTTCTTGATTCAAACATACTGCGCAACCTCCCGATCAACTCAACCACAATTCCTCCCGAACTTGGTTCAATGGATCCTATCACCAGCCATGTCTTGAACTCAAGCAACACCTGCACATGAATAAACATCCAATACTTCCGAGCACAAGTCCTCAACTTGACACTCGTTAGTTCCGAAACTACAACATCTTACGTGAGCACCTCACATAAACATGTTGTAAACCATAGAAAAATGATATCAGCCATAACAACCAAAACACACCAAAAACATAGTAAAATAATACTAAGCCAACTTTCCATAAGAGTAAAACAAGTTCAAAATATTGCAAGTTAAAAGCAGAACCATTGCAATCAAGCTCCGAACCTTACCAAAGCTAACCGGACCTTGATCCGGAGCTTACTAAAGCTAGTCGGACCTAGCGCCGGAGCTTACTAAAGCTTAGTCGGACCTAGCAGGAACTTACCAAAGCTAGTCGGACCTAGCACCGGAGCTTGCAAAAACGAGTCAGACCTAGCCAAAATAAGTCAGACCTAGACAAAGCAAGTTGGACCTTACGTCGGACCTTGCCGGAGCTACCCAAAACAAGTCGGACCTATCGTCGGACCTTGCAGGAGCTCGGACCTTGAGTCGGACCTTGTTAAAAAGGTGTTTTGGTAGTATTCAAAACTTTTATCGTCAAAGCCAATGTATTCAGCACACATAGGTCTCACAATCTCCCCCTTGATGAATGCATTGGCAACACCACTTAAAATCCGAACATTGGCTTATTCACATGAAAAGTTTCGAAAACAATTTCTCCCCCTTTGTAAATCAGAAATAAAATGAGAAGAAAAACAAAAATACGAAAAATCCTCCCCCTGAGAAGAATCGTGCAAAAACACTTGTGAATGTGTCCAATGTGTGATTAGTTTCTCCCCCTTTGACAATGTATTCAGCAAGGTACAAAAGAGAAATTTTAATTTGTTATGAGCACATTATAACATATACATATAAAACAAAGCTCACCCAAATCATACTATCAAGTAACTTACACTATCACATCAATGAGATACATAAAGTAGTGTAAGCCATGCTACAGATCAAGTGTAATTTTCAATTTAAGCAAGTCATGATCTCACAAACTTAAATATTTCAAGACCTGAAAACATGACACTTGTTGCTGCATTTTATTTATCATTTAAAGCACAAATTTTGATCTTATGACATTTGCAAGAGATTATATGCAGCATCAGCGTTATTCTAACCAACCAAGCCAAGCCTATGTCATTTGACAGTTAGAAGCTTAAGGACATGGTTTTAGTCATACACAACTCCTTTCAAGGTCATATCTAAGTGCAATGATAAGCCATCTCAAAAGAAGAAGTGTGATGCATGCATATTCTCTTGATCTTTTCTCATTTTTTTATTTGAACATAAAAACTCAACATGTGAGTTGATTACTTGATTAATTCTTTATGATTAAAAGCACTTGTGAGCATGCAACAAGTTCAAAACAGCAAGAAAAGTTCGACCATGACCAGATTTAGTGTTAGTAATTATTCCAATTACTAGACATGGTAAAAACTACAAAATGTATAACACGAGTAATGTAGTAAGAACTTTCAGCATGAAAAAGGAATCACAAAGTCATATATGCATGAAATACTATGCTCATATTATTTTAATTTCAGATTCACACATAGACTTCCCAAGTTTCAAAATTCTCCCTCAATTTAAGCCATGAGGATGCATAACCCCTATTTCACTATGAATGTAACAAAAACGAGTGAAATCCAAAGGTTTTGTAAAAATGTCAGCCAATTGTTGTTCGGTATCTACATGGTGAAGCACAATGTTTCCTTTTTCGACATTATCACGGAGAAAGTGATACCTAATGTCAATGTGCTTAGTTCTCGAATGTTGCACAGGGTTTTTAGCAATGCAAATGGCACTAGTGTTATCACAAAATAGTGGAACACTATCTAGATCAACCCCATAGTCCATAAGTGTTTGAACAACCCAAAGAATTTGTGAGCAAGCACTAGCAGCAGCTACATATTTAGATTCGGCTGTGGATTGTGCAACTGAACTTTGTTTTCTAGAGGACCAGGCAACAAGTGAATTACCAAGAAAATGCCCAGCACCAGAAGTACTTTTCCTATCAATCCTACAACCCCCAAAATCAGCATCGGAAAAAGCTTTCAAAGTAACAGTTGAGTAAGAAGGAAGAAAAATGCCAAATTCTTGAGTTCCATGTAAGTACCTGAGAATCCTTTTGATGGCTTGACGATGTGAAGCACGTGGGGAGGCTTGAAACCGTGCATAGAGACATACGCTGAATTGTATGTCCTGTCTTGATGCCGTGAGATACAAAAGTGATCCGATCATGCTTCTATATTCTTTTTGATCAACGGGATCACAATCGTCATCAAGTTCAAGTGTTGTTGATGTTCCCATTGGTGTCCGAAGAGGATTGCTTTTGTCCATGTTGGAGCGCCTTAGGAGATCTTTTGTATACTTTGTTTAAAGGTACCCTCCTTGGTTTGCTTGATTTGCAGCCACAAAAAGTACGTGTGTTCTCCCATCATACTCATCTCAAACTATGAACTCATCATAGCTGAAAACTTGGACACAAGATCATGAGAAGCACAACCAAAGATAATATCATCCACATACACTTGAACGAATAATGAGTCATTGCCATGCTTAAGCACAAAAAGAGTTTTATCAACCTTGCCCATGGTAAACCCCTTTTTCAAGTAAGAATGTTTTTAACCTATCATACTATGCTCTAGGGGCTTGTTTGAGACCGTACAAGGATTTGGACAGTTTGTAAATAGTATTAGGAAAATTTGGATTTTCAAAACCAGGTGGTTGTTTGACATAAACCTCCTCATTTATGTAGCCATTAAGAAAAGCACTTTTAACATCCATTTGATATAGCTTAAAACCTTTAGATGCAGCAAAAGCTAACAAAATTCTTATGGCTTCTAATCTAGCAACAGGAGCAAAAGTTTCATAAAAATCTAGACCTTCAACTTGTGTGAAACCTTGAGCAACCAACCTAGCCTTATTCCTAACCACAACCCCATCCTCACTTTGTTTATTTTTAAACACCCATTTAGTTCCAATTAAAGTGTGACCTTGAGGTGAAGGTACAAGTTTCCAAACATTATTTCTTTCAAAATTTTCTAACTCATCTTGCATGGCAATAATCCAAGATTCATTAGTGAGTGCGTGTGATATATCTTTGGGTTCAAAAGAAGCAACAAAAGCAGAATGAGCATGAGAATTGGGGTCGAAAAACCTGGATCTTGTAACTCGTTCATGCAAGCTTCCAATAATTTGTTGTGGAGGATGAATTTTGAGAATCTGGAGGGGAGTGGACACTTCACAAGCTTCTTCTTCTTCATGTTCATCACAAATAGATGAGCTTGTGATGTGAGGAGGATCTGGACCAGCAATGGTGGTCGTCGGTGCTGGCTTTGAATCAAGATCAGGAGCTGGAACAATGTCATTAGCTGCTGAATTTTCGGGCAGCAGCACCACTTCTTCCTCTTCTTCAACGAAAATACTCTCCCCCTGCGGATATGGATCCAGACCTGCAATATTTGAACTAGTACCTGGGCTAGCTTCATCAAAAGAAACCTCACAAGTCTCCACAATTTTTTTAATATCAAGTAAAAGCACACGGTAGCCTCTAGTATGAGATGGATAACCAAGAAACATGCCATCAACAGATCTAGCTTCAAATTTATCAAGATTACCATGTTTCTTAACAAAGCATTTGCAACCAAAGACCCTAAAGTGTGTGACACTAGGCCTATGTCCAAACCTGAGCTCATATGGTGTTTTACCTAGCTTAGCAAGCAAGAAAACACGATTTGAGGCATAACAAGCGGTTGCAATTGCATCAGCCCAAAATTTCCTAGGAGTTTGATATCCGTAAAGCATAGTCCTAGCCATCTCAACTAAGGTTCTGTTCTTTCTCTCTACAACACCGTTTTGTTGAGGTACATATGGTGACCAAAATTGATGATCTATTGCATTTTTAGCAAAAGGTGATCAAACGATTGATTTTTAAATTCGGTTCCATTATCACTTCTAATTGCACTTAAAGATCCTTGGTGATCAATTGATAATCTAAGAAATACAGTTCTAAAGTGACTAAAAGCTTCATTCTTAGATGCCATAAAGTAAACCCAAGAGTATCTAGAATAGTCATCAACAATCACAAGAATATACCATTTACCTCCGAAGGATTGAACACGTGAAGGTCCTACGGTGTCAAGGTGTAAAAGTTGACCCGGTTCAGTTGTCATGGTCATTGTGAGAGGAGCATGTGAACCTGCAACCATCTTAGCATGTCTACAAGAAGAGCACACAATTTCTTTGTCCCCTTTAAGCTTAGGCAGCCCACGTATGCGATCAAGAGCACTAACACGCGTGAGATGATCAAAGCCTACGTGACCAAGTCTACGATTCCAAAAATATAGATCTTTGGAATCATTTGCAACTAGACATCTATGCTTGGAGGAAGACATATCAAAATCAGCTTTAAAAACTCTTCGAAACCGAGACATGTTAAAGATAAGCTCACTATTTGAACCTACAACTTTGCAGCAGTTTTAATTGAAAATAATTTCCAGATTTTCATCTAGCAATTGTGAAACAGAAAGCAAGTTGTATTTCAAATTTTTGACAAATGCCACATCCTTCAAAGTGTAGTGATCATTTACTCTAACCAAACCCTTAGCAATTATAGGAGTTGAAGAATTATCGGCAAAAGTAACATTCTCTACACGTGACACAAAAGAGAGAGAGGAGAACCATTCTTTGTTACCGGTCATGTGGCGTGAGCAACCTGAATCCACAATCCAAATGTTCTCCTTCCTCAAGCGTGTAACCTACATAGAAGCACAATATGTCGATGACTCAATACTGGGGTTAGTTAAAAGGTATTTAGGAATCCAGTACTGAGTCATACGATGTCCAGTAGGAATAACGTGCGAAAGCTGAGAGAAAACAGCAGGTTTATGAGTCATAGTTTGAGATTTTTTGTTCTTAACTACTGACCTATGAGGTGTTACTTGTGTAGCACGAAAATCAGCAGCTCCGGAGGCAAAAACAGAAGGTCCGGAGGAAAAAACAGAAGGTCCGGAGGCAAAAACTGAAGCTCCGGAGGTAAACTTTGAATATTTCTGACTCATAACAGCAGGTTGCATGTTCCTGACATTCGGTTTAGTATGTGCAGCAAATTTTGCATGAGAGTTATAAGATCTAGCTTGCATTCTTTCCCTTTTATGTTGTTTAGCTAGTCTATAACAAAAATCTATGACATGACCATCTCTACCACAATAGGTACAATGAAATTTAACTTTGTGTTCATGTCTAGATGAGCATGCAGTATACTTATTTGAACCCGAATGTGAAAACACTCCTGCAGATTTAAAAACCACTTCTTTTTGTTTAGGAAATGTCTGAATCAAACCACTTCCTAATGATTTTACAATTTTAGATGGATGTTCCTTAGCATGAGCATGTGAATCAAAACCTAAACCAGTTTTATCATTGCAAGACTTGGAAGAATTCAGCAGCAAGTTTAGGTTCTTATTCCCATTACAAAACCGATCTAATGTCTTATGCATGTTATCAAGTTTATTTGATAGATCAAGGCAATTTTCACATGAAGTTTTTCCTTTTAATTTGCAATTGGAACAATATTTAACTTCATGAGAATGTAAAACATTGTTCAATATAGAAATTTCTTTCATAGCATCTTGTAGTTTCTTATCAAGATCATCGCAAGTAGAACAATGAAAATCAATTATAGAACAACAAGCATCTTTCAAGTTTTTATCATTAAGTGCAGCAAGCTTTTTGTTCTTTTCGATTTCAAGTTCAAGTTTATCAAGTGTGGAGGTGTGTGCACTTCTTAGAGAGGACAATTGTTCATATATTAAATCACATGAGGAACAAGAATCATCACTAGGAATCAAGGATTTTAAACGATTGATTTCATATTCTAGTGACTCAATTTTAACAGCATTGTCCCTAATCTTTTTGTCCTTTTTCTTAACAATAATAGTGGCACGAGAAATAACATCACACATTTCTTCGCAAGTAGGATATACCTCTTCGTTGTCACTGTTGTGTTATGCATCCTCCATACTTGATTTTGATTTGCCCGCCATGAAGCACAAGTTTACTAGATCATCTTCATCTTCATCACTTCTAATGTCTACATCACTCAAGCCAAGTTCTTGAAGTGCGGTGATGAAACTATTTATCAATTTGCGTCCTGTAAAACCCTTCTTTTTCTTGTTGGTGTTGCCAAAAGAGGACTTGACTTTATTCTGCTTTTCATCATGGTTAGAAGGACCTGAAAGGTTAGGGCAATCTGTACGAAAGTGTCCTGTCTTACCACATTCAAAGCATCGTTGAGGTCTGGAGCTTCCTCTCCCTCTAGTTCTCACATTTTGCAATGCTTTTGAGAACCTAGTAGAAAGAAGTACTAGCTCCTCCTCTGGAAACTCCTCAATCTGTTCCAGGGTTAGTGAAGATAGCAAAGCAAGTGTTTTGTTAGATGATTGACCCGAGCTAAGCATATCACGTTGTGAGACAAATGCAATAGTCTTATTTGGGTTCTTACGTGATATAATGTCAATTTCATGAGTTTTTAGCTTAGAATAAAGCACATCTAATGTAAGAGAACTCATGACAGTAGATTCACATATGGATGTTACTTTCATCTCCCAAATTGACATGTCTAATGCACTTAGTAATTGCCTAGCATTTTCAGCATCTGAAAAATTAACATTGACGCTACGCAAGTTGCTCAGAATTTTATTAAAGCGAGCAAAGAGGTCATCAATGGACTCACCGGGTTGCATCTCAAAGCACGTGTATTCTTTCTTGAACATATCCTGTCTTACCTCCTTGATCGTGTTGGATCCTTCGTGGTAGTCACAAAGTGCTCTCCACACATCGTACGCTGATCGGAGGTGTGCAACACGGTCAAAATCGCTCTGAGTTAGTCCTTGTATGATCAAGTTCCGAGCCTTGTTGTTGTTGTCGACATCTCTCATGTTTGTAGCCGTGACTTGATCGTTTGAAGGCACATCGTAAGGCTTGTACACCTTTTCCCATATTGCAAAGCCTTGCGCCTGGATGAAAGCTTCCATGCATGCCTTCCAAAACTGAAAATCAATACCACTAAACACACAAGGTTTGACAGACTATTTCTCCATGATGATTAGTCAAAACACATGCAAATCACAAAGATTAGAGCAACCTGGCTCTGATACCAATTGTAGGATCGAATTACAGTGTAAAGCTACCAGAGGGGGTGAATGGTAGATAATAACTTTTCAGCGGAAGCAACGAAACACCCCTCAGCAGAAAACCGATCTGTTAAAGAAACCGTGTGTGCGACTAATCTAAACGTGTTCAACTGTGACAAAACTAGTATAGATTGTATAGAATCAAGTCACAAATATGTCACAACAAGAATCATGAAAATCTGTTGAGAGAAACTCAGTTTACGATCGAAAGATCGAACAAAGGTCAATCTGTCCTACGCGAGAAAAACAGTTCTGGAATACTGCAAAGAAACTCGTGTAGATCAGAAACCACAAATTCAATGACCGTGAAATTTTCATATATGATAGATAATCAAGTTGTGAAGACAACCCAAAAAGAATCACAGCAATTGGATTTGTAAAACTCGAGTTATGATAAAAATATCGAAGCAAGGTAGTGCTGAACAGAAACTCGACGAGAAAAACTTGTCTGAAACAAGTCGGACGAACAAGGCACAAAAGTTCCTTTAGAATACGAATTTTATGTATCAAAACACAAGAGGAACAGCCCCAAAGTCATACACCACGAGCTCTAGCCTCTCTTGCTTATATAGCCAGCCCGAAGGCCAACTCAACTCAAACTAGGACTCCTACTCCTACTTGGATTCATACTGTAACTTTCCAATACTGCTTAGGACTCTTCTATACGCAGATAGAAGCAATCTTAAGACTTCCAAACACCTTAGGAACGTATCCCACATTTCTAAAATAACTCAAATTCGTGACCCACACGAAATCCTATCATAACCAACTCAAAACTTTCCATATTTGAGTCAAACACGACTCAGCCGCAGGCTGAGTCCATAACCTAGTCGGTTGGACCTTTCCGACCAATTCTTTACGTCCACATCTCTTGATCACGCCTTGGAACCATGAATCCACGTCCATGCACTCCTTGCACACGTGCAAACATCTTCCAACGACGTCCAAGATACCTTCATATGCATTGTTCTTGATTCAAACATACTGCGCAACCTCCCGATCAACTCAACCACAATTCCTCCTGAACTTGGTTGTTGAACCTCATCTTCTCCCTAAGACTAGTTCAATGGACCCCGTCACCAGCCATGTATTGAACTCAAGCAACACCAGCACATGAATAAACAACCAATACATCTGAGCATAAGTCCTCGACTTGACTCTCGTTAGTACCGAAATTACAACATCTTACGTGAGCACCTCACATAAGCATGTTGTAAACCATAGAAAAATGATATCATCCATAACCACCAAAACACACCAAAAACTTAGTAAAATAATACTAAGCCAACTTTCCATAAGAGTAAAGCAAGTTCAAAACATTGCATGTTTAAAGCAAAACCATTGCATTCAAGCTCCGAACCTTACCAAAGCTAACCGGACATTGATCCGGAGCTTACCAAAGCTAGTCGGACCTAGCGCCGGAGCTTACTAAAGCTTAGTCGGACCTAGCACGAAACTTACCAAAGCTAGTCGGACCTAGCACCGGAGCTAGCAAAAACAAGTCAGACCTAGCCAAAATAAGTCAAACCTAGACAAAGTAAGTTGGACCTTACGTCGGACCTTGCCGGAGCTACCCAAAAACAAGTCGGACCTATCGTCGGACCTTGCAGGAGCTCGGACCTAGAGTCGGAACTTGTTAAAAAGGTGTTTTGGTAGTATTCAAAACTTTTATCGTCAAAGCCATTGTATTCAGCACACAAAGGTCTCACAAACTCCACAGACATGTTGACGGTAGTTCGCACACCTAGTACTCCACATGGTCCTCGAAGTACTCATCTCTTGTAGCTGATGTTTATGTGATAATGCAAGGGTGAGTACATGTCGTACTCAGCAAGTGCGGAAAAAGTATGACATGGTAAAAACAGCAACTAAGTCTAGATGAATTAAATCCCAATATAACGAAGTAATCAGCAACATTCTTTCATCATAATTCACCATTTATCAAGTCTTGACCAGTCAATAATCTTTCTCAAGTTCATCTCATGCTCATAAATATTCATAACCATCTCATATTCATATAACCGAAGCCAAACTCATTTTCATGAATCAAAACCATCCCAAAACCAATCCCAATGACCATACCATAACCATATCGAATAACCATCCCAAGTTTTCCCTCTAATCATGGAAGTTGGCTAGGTGCTTGTGACCAGAAGCACGGCTATCATGATAGTTTTACACTCTGCGGAGATGACACCACTTTACCCACAAGTTCGTGATTTCATCACCCGTCGGCGACTGAAGAACCTCCATTATACCAGTACACAACCGTTGGTGTATGGCCAAGAGATCACAAAATAGCCTTTACAAAGGGGCTAATAGATGTATGGACTCACTGAGGTTTCACCGGCAGGCTCGAATCACCATTCTCCCACCCACGGGAACCCTCTTGTGCCATGCAGTTCCCAGGGAAGTCCTCCTCGACTCCCATTCCCCACGCCATCCACGGTCCATAACAAGCTAGCAACACCTAATTAGTCATCTAAGCCGCACCCATATTTGGCCTTGTGGTGGCACTGTTTTCCTGGCATGTGCTGGCATGAACCGGTCCATAGATCTACGGCAAGTAAACCACCATCTCATTCAGCAACATCCACGAACTAAGCTTGCCTAGATCTCCCCCAATTCCATGCTCATTATCATCATCAAGTACTCATTATCATTATTCATATGAGTGCAGTACAACAACAACAACCAAGCCTTTATCCCAAGCCTGTTGGGGTCGGCTAGACATGAAACCCAATATCAATGAAGTAAAAGAGAGGAAGAGTTATAAGAACAAGGAAAAAAGAAAAAAAAGGAAAAAGAAAAAAGAAAAAAAAAAGAAAAGAAAAGAAAAAAAAGAAAAAAAAGAAAAAAAAAGAAAAAAGAAAGAAAAAGAGAAAAGAGAAAAGAAAAAAGAAAAAGAAAAAAAAAGAAAAGAGAACAGAGAAAAGAAAAAATAAAAAAGAAAAAAAAAACAAAACTACGATTCTGGCACATGGATTGCTACTTTCCATGCGGTCCTATCATGAGCTAAGTCTGTGGATACATTCCAATCTCTCAAATCTCGTTTTACCGCCTCCTCCCAGGTCAACCTTGGTCGTCCTCTACCCCTCCTAATATTTTCTCTACCTCTTAAAATCCCACTGTTAACCGGTGCTTCTGGAGGTCTCCGTTGGATATGTCCAAACCACCTAAGTCGATGTTGGACTAACTTCTCTTCAATCGGCGCCACCCCTACCTTATCTCGAATCACCTCATTCCTTATTCGGTCGCTTCTCGTGTGCCCGCACATCCACCGTAGCATGCGCATCTCTGCGACACTCACTTGTTGGACATGTTGCCGTTTAGTTGGCCAACATTCCGCCCCATAGAGCATCGCGGGTCTGATCACCGTCCTATAGAACTTCCCTTTTAGCTTTTGTGGGACTTTCCTATCACATAGGATTCCAGAGGCTTGTCGCCATTTCATCCACCCTACCTTGATCCTGTGGCAAACATCCTCATCAATATTGCCATTGCTTTGTAACATTGATCCTAAGTATCGGAAAGAGTCCCTTCTAGGTACTATTTGTCCTTGTAGACTAACATTTCCCTCTTCACGACCAACACCACTAAAGTCACACCTCATATACTCGGTTTTGGTCCTACTAAGTCTAAACCCCTTGGACTCTAAGGTTTGTCTCCATAACTCTAATTTCTTATCAACACCATCTCTAGTTCCATCTACCAGCACTACATCATCAGCAAAGAGCATGCACCAAGGGATATCCCCTTGTATATCCTTCGACACCTCATCCATCACCAAGGAAAAGATGTATGGAATCAAAGCTGATCCTTGATGTAGTCCTACCGTGATAGGAGATGCATCAGTCTCAGTATCACTTACGCGCACACTTGTCCTAACATTATTGTACATATCCTTAATAAGAGTAATGTACTTTGTTGGCACTTTATGTTTCTCTAGTGCCCACCACATGACTGACCTTGGTATCTTATCGTACGCCTTCTCCAAGTCGATGAACACTATATGCAAGTCCTTCTTCTGCTCCCTATATCTCTCCATAAGTTGACGAAGCAAGAAAATCGCCTCCATTGTAGACCTCCCAGGCATAAAACCAAACTGGTTTTTAGTGACATTGGTCACTTTCCTCAGGCGGTGTTCAATCACTCTCTTCCAAAGCTTCATAGTATGACTCATAAGCTTAATGCCTCGATAATTAGTACAACTTTGAATATCTCCTTTATTTTTGAAGATAGGTACTAATATACTTTTCCTCCATTCTTCAGGCATCTTGTTTGACCGAAAAATGTGGTTGAATAGCTTTGTGAGCCATACTATTGCCACGTCCCCAAGACATCTCCATACCTCAATAGGGACATCGTCAGGGCCGAGGGCCTTTCCTCCTTTCATCCTTTTTAAGGCCTCCTTAACCTCAAACTCTTGTATCCTTCGCACGAACCGCCTGTTGGAGTCATCAAAGGAGTCATCCAACTCAACCATAGTGCTCTCATTCCCATCATTGAATAGCCCATATGAGTGCAGTAGCTAACCATATTTTAATTCAGCTTCCCGTATCCCGTAGATTAAGCGAAGCAAAAAGGAAAAATGGCCATACCCGAATCATCAACTTTCCCGGTGACAAGGATGGTTAACAAAACTAGTAAACTCCAATAAAATGGTGTCCAATCAAGTTGACTCAAGCATACAAGTTTTCGAAAACAAAACAGTTTCAAAACACATGGGATCAATATGGTCAAGGGGAACTTGCCTTGCTCCCGTGGCTCTTGTTGCTCAAGCGTCTCGAAGTCTTGGTGCTGTAGTTCTCCGTAGATGGCCTCTTGAGCTTGTTCTTCTACTCACGATCATGCACATACAAAATTCACAGCAATCAATCATCATGCACAAACTTTACTCAAGATGCAATGGGGTAGATGAATGCAAATCCTATGGTGATGTTTTATTAAAATAGTTTGTATGTGTTCTTGCATGTTTTAGCGGGCTTTCATGGGGTTTTATGATGAACAAGGGTGTAGGGATCAAGTGTGGACGTGGTGATGATCTTGACTCAACATCTAGATCAAATGCACCGTCAAAAACCGATCAAAACACGGTCTGTCCACACGTAAAAGTTTCTGCTTGAAGGGGACGAATAAAACGGATGCGTAGAAACAGAGGTGAGGTCATAAGATGGGTAATGGGGACCTACCTTACTTTCTTTTGGTGGCAGGGCCTTCCTCCTTGCAATGGCAGCAGTGGGGAATTTTTCTATGGAAAATTTGGGTAGGACAGGTCGTCGGGCTTCTTCTCCGGCGACGGCGTGGCTCGATGGCGGCCAAATTCCGGCAAGGGGGGGGGGGGACTTGGCGACTTGGCAGCAAGGAAGGGGGCTTGGAATCAGGGGGGAACGACCAAAAGAGAGAGTGATCGGCCAAGGGGGTGGGGGTTATATTTATAAATGGAAAAGGAGAGTTCTACTACAATTGGAGCTCAAATAAGAGTCCTATTAAATTTTTTTTCGGATCTTAACAAAGTTATCTCTTGTGGTGTGGCAGCCTTGGGGATTTTATCCCCAAAATGTGGGGAAAATTCCCCTTTTTGGGAATTGGAGAATTTGGAATTTTTGGGGGAAATTAGGGAATTTCTTATTTCAGCTATCTTTTTCCCATTCCTCACCATTTCTATGTCACTTGCTCCATTTCTACATTCCCCTCTCCATTTCTATGTCCCATTCTCCATTTCTACATTCCCCTCTCCATTTCTATGTCCCATTCTCTATTTCTACATTGCCCTTCTCCATTTCTATGCCCCATTCTCCATTTCTATATTCCCTTCTCCATATCTGTGGTTTTTCCTCCATTTCTATGGTTCCTTCCTCCATTTCTATGGTTCTTTCTCTATTTCTATGGTTCCTTCCTCCATTTCTATGGTTCTTTCTCCATTTCTATGGTTCTTTTCTCCATTTCTATAGTTCCTTCTCCATTTCTAAAGTTATTTCTCCATTTCTACTTCTTTTATAATGTTTCTCTGCATGAAAAATGTATGCAATGCATGGAAATGCATTTGAGGGTGTTACAAGATCGCTGTCAGCACCACATTGGTAGACATGTCCGTCTACCAGTTTGTATCTTCCAGCCGTACGAACGATCGGTTCAGCGGATACACGTTCATCAGGAAGGATATTGTCTTTCAAGTAGGCCCGGACCTCCGTGATCCATGCATCGGACCTATTTGAGCTTTTCAGATCTTGGGCGCCGGGGTGCACGGGTCCCCCGTGACGCATACGATCCTTGGCGAGCAGAGCCGCCAGGACTCGTGTCTTCGAGGTGCCAGGCTCGCCCCCTTTGCCTGGTTCGGCAGGCCAGGCTATATGACGAGTAGCTTCCTTTCAAAGGCGCCTTCGGGGAACGAAGCCCATGCAGAGGCTTTTATTGGAAGGTTGTCTGCTACCACACGGTTGGCGCAGGGGATGTGGCACTACTCCAAAGCACGAAATCCTTTCCCCATCCTTCGTACATATATAAGGTAGGGAGCTAGCTGTGGGCTGATGCAGGGTTACTCTCACTCCCCATGTTTGATGGCGAGACGGGAGTCTCTTTCTAAAGAAAAAGAAGTACTCAAGCCGAATGTGACGGCTTCATACTTTGCCATACTATTAGTGCTTTGGAGTCAAGATGCACCACGTACTCGAACTGCTCTCCTAACTGTGAGGTGAGCAGGTCCCTCACTTTTGGCGCCTCGCTCGCGCGAGGGCTGTCACGGCAGAGTGACTTATTGGGTCCGGTGATGACCGGGGCTCTGGCTCCGGGTCACCATTGTCCTGACCCCTTAGGTAGTGTGGCGACGGAATTAACTCCGCCATGGGCATGTAGGAATAGTGTGGGGGATTAGCGTGTAAGATGGCTCCGAACGCAACATTTATAACTGCTACGCGTGGGCCAACATAGATTGTAATTGGGTGCACCGGACAGGACATATTTTTCCTATTTCCGGCTTCCTTCAACAATAGGGACAATAGGCCATGCCACAAAGCAGCAGTTCGCCCCAGGCACCGAGGGTGACTGGTCCTTTCTGGGACTTTAGCCATTCTAAGCCCTGTCCCCAGCCTCGATGCTACCCTTACAAGAAAGAGAAAATAAAAAAAATGCTCTGCCACTACTCAGGTGTAGTTAGGTAGACTTACAGGAGTGTCCTACGGCCACTTGATCCGGGTAGAGGCGCCCATCCCCCGCAGCAAGATGGGGACACCGGGGCGATTTGCTCGTACTGGACAAGGGATAGGCTTGTCGTCCCTCCTCCAGTAAGCTTGGGTCAGAGCACCACGCAGCATTGCCTTGGGACCGCCCCGTCAGATGTGCAGCGTCTTACGTCTCTCACTATGGTCAGAGACGGAGCTCTCTTCCTGGTCATAGAGGGCCTCTAACGCCCGCTTGGCATCTTGGAACTCCATTTCTTTGTCACCGTCGTCCCCTGGGTCGGCCTTCTGCTTGCCCTCTTGCTGGCGGGGTGGGGGGGACCGTCCTGACGCTCCTGTCGGAGCTCTTGGAAGCGCTCCGCCAGCCTCTGGATCTCCCGGCACTCACTAATGCTGTGTTGGTTGGTGTCGTGGACCCGACACCTCTAGGTGCCATCATTGCTGTTGGACGGCTATCGCGGGCATTTATCGGCGTGTGGCCCCTGGCCCACTGCAGCCGCTATTGCTGCTGCTGTATGGGCTGCGGCCTGCAGCTCATCCTTGCCGCTGGCCCTCTTCCTCCTGCCACCAGGGCCTTCCCTGGCGGGCTCACTCCCTTTGCCAGGCGGTGTGTGCCAGTTGCGACCCTCCACAGCCCTGGCACATTTGTCTACCAAGTTGAAGAGCTCGTAGACGCCCTGTACATCATGTGTGGCCAATTTCTCGAGCATCTTCTTGTCGTGGACGCCTTGCCGAAAGGTGAGAATGACGGATACGTCGGAGATGCGGGGGATGGTATTCCTTACATGGGAGAAGCGCTGAATGAAAGAACGCAGCGACTCTCCTGGTCGTTGTTGTACGGTGTGGAGGTCAGCCTCCGAGCACGGCCGGATGTAGAAACTCCCAAAGTTGGCCGTGAGCTGATGACACAACTCCTCCCAGGAGGTCACAAACTTCTGGGGAAAGTTCATAAGCCATGACCGAGCTAATCCGGTCAATGCTACCGGGAAGTAGTTGGGCATAATGGCCTCGTCCCCCTCTGCAGCTAGGATGGCGGTGGAGTAGATCTGCAGGAACTCGACAAAGTTGACCGTCCCATCGAACTTCTTCGGCAAGTGTGGCTGGAACTTGCGTGGCCATAGCGCCAAACAGAGGGGCGGTTCCAGAGCCATACAGCCTCCCACAGAGCCTGGGGAGGCCGGGTTCTGGCCCATGTAAATGGGACACCTGGTACCCGGGGTACCATATTCTTCCCTGAGGCCAAGGCGCTGTTCGCGCTATCGCTCGTTGGTGACGCGGCCTTCTCTGTTATGATGGCGGTGGCGGTTCAGCTCGCCTCTGAAGTCTGTGATGGGGAGCCTAGAGTGGGTTGTCGTCGTCCCGTAATCCCTTGTTAGGTCACACAGTGGCAACTGCCCTGTCCCTGATTGCTGTCACCGATGACACGGCGAGTTGATCGCGGAAACGACCAGGTGGTCGACATCATTGCGCCATTGTTCAGCAGCAGACGGGGAAGATCCTGCACTTGAGGGATTGCGCAGGAGCGCGTGGGCCTCCAACAGCACGCTTTCCGGGCTGGCTTTAGCCGGCACTTGCGACGCTGTTGCCGTTGCCACCGAAGGCTGCCAGGAGGCAACAGGCACCATCGCTGTAAGAACCGGCACCGACGCAGAAGGCCCTGCTCTGGGGCTAGAGGACGCTTCCTGCTCGCTCTGCTGCTGGTGGTGCGAGGCACGGGAAGAACCCCCAAAGGACTGGATGTTCACCATTATGTGCTTTACGACCGACTTCAAGAACCAAAAGCCCCTACCTGGTGCGCCAAATGTCGAAGTGTTTTCTACGACACTTCTCCCGGTCTGCTCAGAAGCAGCCCGCGGAGGTTCTTTTTTCGGTGGGGCTAGTGGATCTCGAAGGTCTAGGCACAATGGCGAGAGAGACACGAGGATTTACGTGGTTCGGGCCACCAGAGTGTAAAACCCTATGTCCACGGAAGTGCTTGATGTATTGCTTGCTCGCATATGAGGATGAGTTGGCTAGGTCGCGAACACACTGCCCGGAGGCTGCCCCGGTCCTTTTATAGCTCAAGGCCGGGGCAGTTACAATGCAACTCGGGGACCGACAGGTGGTCCCGCGGTTATCTGTGCCTATACATGATCTAGGCATTTACAGCTATACGTATCGTCGCTGTCGGTGGAGTTACGGTGCGCCGCCTGTCCCGCCGGTCGCTTCTGTCCGGGACGCAGGTGATGATGAAGTCCCCGTTTTGCCGACGCGTCTCCTTGTTCTGTTAGGCGGCTCTGTACCATTGGGCAGCACTGTTACCCCGTCACGCCTCGCCACCCTGTTTTTCACCGTCATGGTGCACAGTCGGGGGATGGAGGCGTGCGTCGTGCGCTAGGCTTCTGAGGAAGGCGCAAACCTTGAATGCCTGCCCTGATAACACACCTTCCTCTTTACTCCTTGTCCATCTGCCCGTTGCCTGCCGGAGTAACGTTCGGACGGATGGCCCCCGAGACACATTTCTCCACCGGAGCAGTCTTGTGGAGTAGTGGGCGGTCTGGAGTTGTTGGACACGTGGCACACCGGAGCCCTCCCATGCTGGAGGTCGGATCCGGAGCTGCAGGACACGTGGCACATCTGGTGCCTTCCCCAGGGGGAAGGTATGCTCGGAGTCGCTGCCCATGTGGCAGCACCAGAGGCCTCCGTGCTGGAGGTCGGATCTGGAGCTGCAGGACGCATGGCACTTCCGTAGCTCTCTCCGGCTGGTGGGTGTGACTCGGAGATTCCGGGCACTTGGTAGCGCTGGGCCCTCCTTGGTGGAGGATGGGATCCGGCACTACTGGACGCGTGTCGGCTCCCGAGCGCACCCTTGGCCGGTAATCGGGATCAAGGCTTGAAGACACATTGCAACCCTGGGACAGCCCATGGGGCATAGAGCGCATAGCTTACGTTGGGGCCCGCCTAAGCTAGGAAGGCGGGGCCAGGTGCTTTTTACCCACTACGCGGGGTGTTTGGTTCGCAGGGTACCGACGAGTACTTAGCTAGTAGGCCATTATGTTTCCGAATAAAAGAGCCTTTGAAACCAGTGGTCATAGATCCACACAACAATGAACGAGTATTTCTATTGAGCTACATTGCATTAACACAAACCGTTGTTCTCGTTGCGTTCAGTCGCAGCACTCGTAGAGGTTGCATAGATTAGTCAGGAAAAAAACTGAGTAACGAGTGACGAGGACAACAAGGTAAGGTTTTAAGGACCCATCCATCCTTTTCCTTCTTAACAGCAAGGACAAGACCGTGTTGCATGCCTTCTGTCAGGAAAAGAAATGAGTGACAAGGGAGATATTGTTACCCGATTCGGCATGTGGTCGATCCAGGACCGGGCCAGTAGAAATCGGGTCCTATATGAAACTCTAGAACGAGGCCTACTAGGCTAATAAAAATAAAACAGAATGAACAGTTATGGTTCTTGTACAACAAATTCATCCATAGTGAGCGTATATATCAGGCAGTTTTTTAAAGAGCGCATGTGAAAATCCACTTGTTTTCACATGCGGTCTACATATAAAACCGTCTATGTGAGGCGGTTTTTCATCAGTACCGCCAGCGAAAATATACTTGTTTTCACGAGTGTTTTGTATGGAACCAACTACGATATTGTAGTCATCCCATGCGGTCCTATATACCCACCGTCTGTGAAAACAAGTGTATATATAGCCTTTACAGGTTCTTGTCCTAGCGCGGCTGAGCTAGCTACAGTCGCGGCGGATGATATTTATGTAAAATATGGGGGAGGGCGGTTTTGTTTTTAGATCTTTTTAGCGGTATGCCTCTTTATTGTTATTCTATTCTTTTTCTTCATTTTCCCTTCTTTTCGATGCGATTTAAGGCCTCGAATTTGTAATTTAGGTTCTGCACGAAATTTTGAGTATTTTGTAGATTTGGACAAGGAAGAGAGTTAAATTATGGATTATATCAAAGATATGTCTCTCCATAATGTAAGCCTATGAACTTGCTTTGTTTTTTCTCCTTTTGGTGTGATTTGAGGTCTTAATTTTTTAATTTAGGTTCTGCAGGAGTTTCTAAGAATTTTGAATATTTAAAAATAGAATTAAGCTAAATTTAGAATCTTTTTAAAGATTCTCTCTTTAAAAGATGTCTTGCTACATTGCATACATCCTATATTTTCAAATTTTTATTTATGGTTTCTTTAATTTTTTAATTTTTAATTTTAGACGTGGAATGGATGAGAATAAAAATGATCACTACAGGAAACGAGTAAAAGGTCGTCGGTCTTATAGCCGTAGGTTCCCTTCTGCGGCCGACGTTCATAACTTGTAGCCGTCGGTGAACCGACGGCTTTAGCCGTCACCCTTCATCCGATGATTTTAACTGTTATAGCCGTCGGCCCCGACGCTTTTATGGTCTATAGCTGTTATTTTCTGCAACCTGACACTTTTAATATTATAGCCGTCGGCCAACGGAACTGACAATTTAATACTTATAGCCATCGGCTTGGCAGGGAGACCGACGTATTTAAGAATTATAGCCTTCGGCCTTTGTGGTTGCACCTGATGGCTTTCAATACTTATAGCCGTCGGCTAGGGTGAAACCGACGGCTATAGTACATTCTTTTTTTACCACAGCTTATTTTCTCTCCCTCCCCGGCTGAGAAGCCTCCATTCCAGACATTATATATGCAGCAAATTAAGCACACATTCATATTCACAAAAAACAATTTCATTCACAAACAACAATTCATATTTACATGTCCGAGTTAAAATTATAAGTTCAAATAACATGTCTGAATAAAAACAACATTGCAAAGTTCATCTGTTTGAATCTCCGCCACTCGCACCTCTACCGTTCAAATTGAGAAAATCATCACAATTTTCAGGCGTTCCATGACGATAACCCTACGAGAAACAAATACAAGAAGTTAAACTTTGCATTGGTACATATATTCACATGTCTCAAACTCTCTAATATTCTCTAATTGAATTATTTGTTACAAAACTTGCTTATGTAACTAGACTATGTCTACAACTGTCATATTACTCACCGGAGGGCATCGGAGGGAGGACACCTGTATAAGGTTGCCTTCCAGCATTAGTTGCGGCCAATATCGACATGAATCCTTGCGGTTGTGGATGACCACTCTCTGAACCCTGTGGTACATATGGTTACGATTTTGTATTCTAACTCGAATTAATAAGATATGCAGTTATACCTATGACGAGGGGCCAACAGGTTGTCCTCACAGCATGGGACCAAAGGGCATCGGTGAGAGAACATCTGTGTAAGCTTGCCATCGAGAATGACTTGCATCCAATATCTGCCTAAATCCCTTAGGTTGTGGATGGCCACCCTCGGAATCCTGTGACACATATGGTTACAATTTTGTTTTCAATCTTGAAATAATGAAACATGCAATTATATCTGTGACGAGGGACCACCAACAGGTTGTCCTGCCTGCATCGGACGAGTCATACCGAACTGAGATCCAGTGGTACCTTGAGCCAAATATTGCATCAAGTAAATTATTTGAGAGATCTTAAGTAGAACAATTTTAGACTTTATAAATTGTTCAATTGTTTAGATTACATGTTACCTATGCCATAAACAAATATTGCATCTGTTGTTGCATGTGTTGCATCTTCTGTTGGGTGCGTCTCAACTCTTGTCTTAGTTCTTCTGTCTCCGTATTAGACCGGGACCGACTAGAACTCGCACTGGAGGACGAGCTTCGTTTAGCATAAGCCTCGCGCTCCACATACCCGTCGCCCAACCTAAGTCTACAAAGAAATACAAGTGTTATGAATCGATAGTCATTAACATATAAACGATAAATATCTTTACATATACCTCTCATGCGGTAAACCTCGGCCGGCTTCGTATGCTGCACCCACATCCAACGACTCTCTAACAAAATCACATCATCTCCATGAGTTTTCTTGAAACACTCAACATATTTTGCCTGCGATTCATTAAATTCACAAATAGATGTAATAAAAGATATATTGACTTCATTGATAGATGTAACTCTCAACATACTTACCACTTTCTGTGTCGCCGCCTTGTCACACAATTGCTCAGGGCGATTTGGTTCTGTGCCTCTGTGCGCCTTGAGTTAAACCTCGAAGAAAGATTGAGTGGCACCAGTTTCAGCTGCCTGCAATATCAAAATCCATAGTTCAATCAACGCAATTTTTGAAGCAATTTAAAACTGATTGTAATAATTCATACCATTGTTTGTTCCATCCACGTATGTCCATCTGGCCCATAGCGGTGATTTCCAGGCTTGCTCCTTCGATTTCGTCGGTTTCTATCGGAAACATGTTTGAACTCATCCGACGCCCAGTAATCACATAGACATTCCCAACATTCCATATCCGCACAAACCCAATCAACACAGCTCTACAAGTACTCCTACTGCAAGTGAACACTGGATGCTTCCTTGTTGGTCATGGGCAGAAACAGCTTGGTCTTGTAGAACACGATTAGAGAAGGAGTCTTTTGTATGTATTCTCGTAGAATTCTGGAAAGCCAACCTTGCATATGGTTCGCTCACACCATCCTCCAAGCGAAATAAACTCTGCATATAAGCAAAAATTAATGTCAACCAAAGCAAGACGCAATATAATCTAAAAAATTGAAACAAACTTACCCAAAACATCTCCCAAACTCTATCCTGACAAGTACCCAAATTGTCATACGATTTCAGCGTATAGTGATTCCAATTATGTGCTGCAATTCGTTGGTCGACAGCTAGAACCATTCCAGGGAAGCAAAACGTGATGCCATTTCCCAACTCCGTGTTAATTACACATCAATGGCCCTTGCCACTCCAACCAGGCTCTATCCAACACCTAGTACCCGTGGGCCTTATAATTGTCCGCTCGTCCAAGCCTTTACTTGGATTACATAAAAGGTGCCTCCGCAACCTGTACAAAAATAATATTAGTTAGTTGACAAGAAAACCAATATAGGAGATAGATTCTCAAACAATCCGAAAGACTACCTGAAGGGGCATCAATCAGTCTGCCCCTGTCCTGTCTCAGCTATCTCTGCCTCTCTTGCCAATCTTGCATCTCGCGCGGGGTCATGTCCCCCATTGTCATCTACCTCAGAACCACCCTCACAAGAGGATCG
Source organism: Neostapfia colusana (assembly GCA_030760725.1). NCBI lineage: Eukaryota > Viridiplantae > Streptophyta > Magnoliopsida > Poales > Poaceae > Neostapfia > Neostapfia colusana. The sequence continues at coordinate 12,508,591 of JASWHV010000012.1, read as the reverse complement.
CCCAAAAACCTCCTCCTCGTGCAGTCTATCCTGCCTGCTCCTGAGGTTCCTCCCTGCTCTAGCGGCTGCCTGACAGTCTCCGTCTCCTCGTACAACTCCTCGTACATCGGGCACGATCTGCCACCTGTGCTGGTTGGCTTGATGCCTGTTCTGTGACACACATAAGGAGTTGCCTCTGTCTCTGCGCATTCCCAGTAGTGCCCTGCAAATCCAAATAAACATGTTACGTATATTAATAGCTAATTATGACATTGAAATGTACATAAAAATAAACAAGTACCTGAAACAAAGCTGCGTGGTTCGAACCACTACTCGGCTGAGACGTGGAGGATGAACTACCACTGTGCCTCTTCTCCCTTCCAGTCATCTTACTTATTAAGCTAGAATGCTTCCACATTCGCACAAATTTGAAAATAATGATTAGTATATTTTAATATAATAGAATAAATAATAAATGGTAAAAGCTAAAAGTTATTTAAAATAAGAATCAGAATCTCAAAGAATGTGTACAATAAAATAATAAAAAATCATAAGGATCAGAATCTACTTCTGCCACACGTGCATGAAGATGTTCACATCTGTCTTGTTCTTCCATCTCTTCTTCAAACTCTTGTCCTTCACTCTCTTCCCCAAATCTCTCTTGATTTTCAATAATTCTTTTCATTTTCAATAATCCGTTGTGACTGCCGAAGACGTATTCTTGAAGGGCCTGCTTGTTCTTCAGACATTAACTCTAGGGTACCACTAGCTATTTCTGCGAGTCCTGCCCCACAAGATATCCTAAAATCTTTTGCTTCCTCGACTTCATCTTGATAGACAGCACCATCATCATCTTCCTGATTCTCTATGTACCCATCATAACGATGATTGTGTACTTCACTGTTAACTTTATATACAACCCAATATTTTTTCAAACTTGGGTGAGGATAACTCAAGTAGTACACTTGTTCCACTTGATGCGCAAGTACAACATTGTTGTTATGGGCTGTATACCGTGAGTTGTGGTTGGCCTCCACCATTCGAAAATCATCCACTCGCGTGCCTGATGTTGGATCAAACCATTGACAGTCGAAAAACACCAGTTTTAGTTCTTTCGGACCACCAAATGTGTACTCAATTATTTTATGAAGAACATGGTAGTATTCATTCAATTCTCCACTGCCCTCCGTGGCCGTTAACAATACTCCACTGTTTCATGTGTCTGCAAGTGGACGATTCACTTCTAAACTTGCCGTTCAAAAACGGTATCCGTTGATATCGTAACGGTTAAATTCCCTTGCTTCCAATTGACCATGCGAGATCTTCCGTAAGTCATCAGAGATGTTGACATCCTTCATACACTACATATAAAGCAATAGCCAGAGTTATTAACTATGTGATAACCATGTGAACTATAATTTAAGAACAAAGGAAGGATAGAAAATTACATGTCCACGGAACCAGTTCACGAAGCTTGGGCCATCGTTTATACCTTACTTACGTAGCTTATCTAATTGATTTTGCGTAGGTCTTCTAGAAGATGTCCAATACAGATTGTTGAACACATAAAAAATGGTAACACATCCTCCATGTTGAAGTACATATAAAGCATGGTATAGTTCCTCTCTTGCTCTGAAATAATGAGAAGTGGCAGCCCCAACCCCTTTGCCCTTCCAATGAAAAATCCTAAGCTCAGTCGTAGGTTGCTCTTCTACAATGTGATAACGTGTCATAGATGCATTCACGTTGTTCGCACGTGAGAAATATTTGCTAGAGAAGTTTGTAATCTCTTTAGCTGCAAATGCCTCTGAAATACATCCCTCAACTATTGCCTTGGTGTGCACTATAGATCTAAGTTTTTTAAATTCTCTTTCTTGACTATACGTCCATCTAAACTGTGCAGGTCCTACCACCAATGCTTCATAAGGTAAATGCACCAGCAAATGTTGCATGGCATTCATAAATCCAGGGGGAAAGACTTTTCCCATCTTACATACAAGCACAACGACTTCCTTCTCCCACTGCCGCATCATCTTCTTTGACACTTCCTTAGCACAAATCTGCCTACAGAAATAGCTAAGTTCAGCAAATATATTCCACAAATCAGGTTTGAAGTAGCCACAGAAAATTATAGATACAAGTCTTTCCATCATAATATGGTAATCATGACTCTTCAACCCGTTGAGTTTACCGGTGCTAAAATTAACACATCGTCTTATATTTGCTGCATAGCGATCTGGAGACTTCAATTTTCTCAACTAACTAAGTATTTGCTTTCTTTCTTCTGGCTTGACACAGTATGGAGCTCATGGCCTACTTTCATATCCACTTGCATTTGTTCTGACCTCAAGCCCAGGATGATCACAATGATCAGCTAAGTCTTTCCTCACATTCAAATTATCTTTGCTTTGACCAGTAAAATCAAAACACATGCTTATGATGCTTTCAGCGACATTGTGCTCCTGGTGCATCAAATCTATGTTGTGTGGTAAAAGGAGCACCTTTGCATATGGTAGCTCCCAAACAAAAGAAATATGAGTTCAGTTGTGTTCTTTACCATACCCTTCAAACCCACCTTTTGTGGACTCTTTAACTTTGCATGCCATGCATTTTTTGTTCGCCTGTCAATCGACGAGGAGGTCCTTTTGTAACAGTTCTGCCTTTCTGAAATGATTGTGTATCACTCCTGAAAGGATGGTTTGAAGGAAGGAATCGTTGATGATAATCAAAGAAACTGACTTTTTTCCATATTTCAGCCTGATGGCATCAGTGTCAGCCATACATATGGGGCAAAACAACTGTCCGTGGACACACTAACCAGCCCAAATGCCATATGCCAACAAATCATGGATTTACCATATATATGTGGCACGTAAGGTAAATTCATATTTCAAGTGACTGCCATATGCCTTTACCCCTTGCCATAGCTCTTTCAGCTCTTCAATCAACGGCTGCATAAACACATTGATTTTCTTCCCTAGATGTTTATTACAAAGAATGATGGCTGCGAGGAATATGTATCCTTCTTTCAAGAACATGTTGAGAGGGAGATTGTAGGGCATGATAAAAATAGGCCAACAACAGTATGAGCTGTTACTGGTGCTGAAAGGAGTGAAACCACCTGTTGACAAACCAAGATGAACATTCTGGGATCTCTTGCAAACTCCAGATCAAAAAGGTCTAGAGCTTGCCAAGCCACACCTTGGAAAGGATGCACCATAACATCTTTTTCATCACTTGTGACACCCGGTTCCAAAAACAGAACCAAGTTAATGCATACGTGTGCCCAGGATGTTCATCACACATACACATGTAATCCACAAACTGAATTCAGAATAAAACCACGAATAAATAGTGTTTAAGTACTTTATTACATCGACTCATTGTCTCACTCATGAATTTCTAACTTATTCTTGCAGCGGAAGACTCTAAACGATAGCGGAAATAACTAAAGACAGCAGGCTCCATCTTCGACTCCACAGGCATGTTGACGGTAGTTCGCACACCTAGTACTCCACATGGTCCTCGAAGTACTCTTCTCCTGTTGCTGATGTTTATGTGATAATGCAAGGGTGAGCACATGTCGTACTCAGCAAGTGCGGGAAAAGTATGACATGTAGCTTTCAACAAGGTAGGAAATAAAAAGGGCTCATTGCAGCAAGCAAATTTTATTTCACAAACATGGTAAAAACAGCAACTAAGTCTAAGTGAGTTAAATCCCAATATAACCAAGTAAAACAGCAATATTCCTTCACCATAATTCACCATTTATCATGTCTCAATCAGCCATTAATCTTTCTCAAGTTCATCTCATGCTCATAAATATTCATAACCATCTCATATTCATATAACCGAAGCCAAACTCATTTTCATGACTCAAAACAGTCCCAAAACCAATCCCAATGACCATACCATAACCATATAAAATAACCATCCTAAGTTTTCCCTCGAATCATGAAAGTTGGCTAGGTGCTTGTGACCGGAAGCACGACTATCATGATAGTTTTACACTGTGCAGAGGTGGCACCACTTTACCCACAAGTTCATGATTTCATCACCCGTCGGCGACTGCATAACCTTCATTATACCAGTACACAACCGTGGTGTATGGCCAAGAGATCACAAAATAGCCTTTATAAAGGGGCTAATAGATGTATGGACTCACTGAGGTTTCACCGGCAGGCTCGAATCACCATTCTCCCACCCATGGGCCCCCTTTTGTGCCATGCAGTTCCCAGGTCCTCCTCGACTCCCATTCCTCACGCCATCCACGGTCCATAACAAGCTAGCAACACACCTAATTAATTAGCTAAGCCGCACCCATACTTGGCCTTGTGGTGGCACTGTTTTCCTGGCATATTCTCGCATGAACCGGTCCTTAGATCTATGGCAAGTAAACCACCATCTCATTGAGCAACATCCACGAACAAAGCTTGCCTAGATCTCCCTGATTCCATGCTCATTAACATCATCAAGTTCTCATCATTATTATTCATATGAGTGCAGTAGCTCGACATGTTTTATTTCAGCTTCCCGTATCCCGTAGACTAATCGAAGCAAAAAGGAAAAACGACCATACCCAACTCATCAACTTTCCCAGCGACAAGGATTGTTAACAAAACTAGTCAAGTTGACTCAAGCGTACACGTTTTTGCAACCAAAACAGTTTCAAAACATGGGATCAATATGGTCAAGGGGCACTTAGCTTGCTCCCGTGGCTCTTGTTGTTCGAGCGTCTCAAAGTCTTGGTGCTGTAGTTCCTCGTAGATGGCCTCTTGAGTTTGTCCTTCTACTCACGACCACGCACATACAAAATTTACAGCAATCAATCATCATGCACAAACTTTACTCAAGATGCAACGGGGTAGATAATGTAAATCCTATGGTGCAGTTTTATTAATCCAGTTTGTATGTGTTCTTGCATGTTTTAATGGGCTTTCATGGGGTTTTATGATGAACAAGGGTGCTGGGATGAAGTTTGGACGTAGTGATGATCTTGACTCAAGATCTTGATCAATTCCACCGTCATAAACCGATCAAAACACGATCTATCCACACGTAAAAGTTTCTGTCCGAAGGGGGCGAAGAAAATTGATGCGTAGAAACAGCGGTGACTTCGTAATATGGGTAATGAAGACCTACGTCACTTCCTTTTGGTGGCAGGGAATTCCTCCTAGCAATGGCATAAGTGGGGAATTTTTCTATGGAAGATTAGGGCAGGACAGATCGTCGGGCTCTTTTCCGGCGACGGCGAGGTGTGACGGGGCTCGTCGGCGGGGCTCGACGACGGGGCTCTACGGCGGGGCCTGCCGGTGGAGCTTGACGGCGGGGCTCACCGGCGACTGAACTCCGGCGAGGGGGGGGGCAACTCAGCGAGTTGGGGGCTAGGGCCTCCAAGTCGCCGACTTGGGAGGGGGGAGAGAGGAGGGGGGCTGCAGAAAAAGGGGGGGTTGGGTTCTATTTATAAGGGGGGGGGGGAATCCTACTCCAATCGGAACTAAATCCTAACAAACTTTTCCCCAATTGATTTGTGCGGCAGCAATTGGGGGAAATTCCACCAAATGTGGGGAAAATTCCCCTTTATTTGGGAATTGGGGAATTTGGAGATTTGGGGAAAAATTTGGGGAAATTGGAATTGGCTCATTTCAGCTATCTTTTTCCCATTCCCCACCATTTCTATGTCACTTACTCCATTTCTACATTCCCCTCTCCATTTCTACATTGCCTTTCTCCATTTCTATGCCCCATTCTCCATTTCTATATGCCCTTCTCCATTTCTATGGTTCCTTCCTCCATTTCTATGGTTCTTTCTCTATTTCTATGGTTCTTTCTCCATTTCTATAGTTATTTCTCCATTTCTATGGTTCCTTTCTCCATTTGTATGGTTCTTTCTCCATTTCTATAGTTCTGTATCCATTTCTATAGTTATTTCTCCATTTCTACTTCTTTTATAATGTCTCTCTACATGAAAAATGTATGAAATGCATGGAAATGAGTTTGAGGGTGTTACATCACTCTCACGTATCACTTCAGAATGCCACCTCATCTACTTTGCTGTTTCTTGGCATAGAAACAACCGTTTAAGCCTTGATGTGATAGGCATGTACCGAAGCTGTTTGATCGGTACTTTTGTAGTTATTTCCTCTCCATCAACGCTCAGAACCTTCACATATATAGATCTATTGCAATGCATACAGCGAGTATTGTTCCTGTGTTCCATCCAAAACTGTGACACCCTCAACTCTGGTTTCTGCATGTATTCATATTTCATGTAGAGAAAAACGTTTTAAAAGAAGTGGGAACAGAGAAATTATCAAATAGATAGCCAGTAAGAGCCAAATCCAGTTCACAGAGAGCGCCGAAGACAACTTCCGCGGCCCGCTGGCCACGTGGCGTGTTCGGAGCTCATCCCTGCGAAGTGGGGAGAGGTCCGCCGCTAAGCTAGCTACGTGGCAGGCTCGGGGCTCATCTCCGCAAAGGAGGAGAGGTCCGACCCTTTGGGACACGTGTTGCCCCCGGAGCTAGTCATCATGGAAATCAGAGGACTGGTCACGCGGGATATGTGTCGATCTGGGAGCTCACCTCCGAGAAGTCCGGTTCCATTAAACACATATCGTCACCGGAGCTTATCTCCGGGAGGCCCGACACTGTTGGACACGTGTCAACCTTGGAGCACGTCTCTGAGGAAAGAAGGAAAGACCGGCACTAACATGTGGCGTGCGCGGAGCCACCTCCGAATAAGAGAGGAGGTCCCGACCGCCAAGATACGTGGCGCATGCGGAGCTCACCTCCGTAGGAAAAGGGAGGTCTCGCTCGTTTGACACGCGGCACAACCGGAGCCCGTCTCTGCGGAAAGGGAGAGACCAGGCCCGGTGGACACGTGGAGCTTCCGGAGCTCATCACCGCGAAGGTGACGGGTTCTGAAGCGATTTTGGAATCTGTACGCGTAAGAATACCAGTACGTAAAGGAAACCGACCTGAATTCCACAATGTTATCGCACCAAATCAACTAAAGATAAGATGTTAGGATCCAACGACGATCTGAATAGGACTCTTATTCGGGATACAATCAGGTTAGGAATCTTCTCTTCCAGATTATAAAAAGAACCCAGAACCTCTGGCCGAAACCACAAACTTATTTTCCAACTCCTGAGCCGACGACTTAGAGCCCTAGTCCCAACCCGCCGAGTAAGCCATCACCGAAGTGCAGAAGGGAAGATCGCCGGAGAAAAGCCCAACGATCTGAGGAGGACCTCGAGACCGAGAAGGACGTAAGGTAGGTCTCCGATACCACCTTACGACATCGTTGTGTTTTCTTTGCATCTGTTCTTTGGTTCCTTCGAACAGAAGCCTTCTCGTAGACAGATCACTTGATGATCAGGTTGATCTAAAGACAAGATCATTGCCACGTCCACCTTTGATCCGAACACCTCTGTCCATGCAAGCCATGCAAGAACACGTGCAAACCAATCTAATAAAACTAATCATAGGGTAGCATGCATATGCATCATCGCATCTAGTTTTGGTTTGTGCATGATATTGATTGCTGGAATCTTGTATGCACGTGATCCTACATAGCAGGACAAGCTCAGGGAGCTGTCTACGACGAACTGCAACAACAAGGTTTTGAGATCCATAAACAACCGGAACTGCAAGAACAAGGCAAGTGCTCCTTGACCATATTGATCCTATGTTTTGGGTAAAACTGTTTTGTTTTGCGAAAAGGTGTGTGTGCTGAGTCAAACATGATGGGAAACCCTTTTATTGGAGTTGACTAGTTTTGGTTAAACCACCCTTGTCGCCAGGGAAGTTTATGAGTCGGGTATGATTTTGCTTTATGCTTCGGTGAGTCCATGGGATTGGGAAGCGAGATAGACGTGTCTAGCTAACTGCACTCGTAATGATATGAGAAACTGATTATGTTAATGAACATGGATCGGAGGGAGATCTTGGCAAGACTGGGTTTGTGAATGAGGTAGCATGAGATGGTGGTTTTTACTTGCCGTAGATCTAAGGACCGGTTCATGCATGCACATGCCAGGATAACAGTGTCACCACAAGGCCAAGTATGGGTGCGGCTTAGCTGAGTAAATTAGGTAAGTTGCTAGAGTGTTATGGACTGTGGAAGGCGCGGGGAATGGGGGTCGAGTGAGGACTGCCCTGGGAACTGCATGGCACAAGAGGGGGCCCGTGGGTGGGAGAATTGGAGATTCTAGCCTGCCGGGGGAACCTTAGTGAGTCCATACATCTAGTAGCCCCTTTGTAAAGGCTATTTTGTGATCTCTTGGCCATACACCAATGGCTGTGTACTGGTATAATGGAGGTTCTGCAGTCGCCGATGGGTGACAAAATCACAAACTTGTGGGTAAAGAGGTGCAAACTCTGCAGAGTCTAAAACTATCATGATAGCCGAGCTTACGGTCACGAGCGCCTGGCCAACTGCCATGATTAGTTGGGATGGTTCTTGGTTATGGTTATTGATTTTGGTTATGGTTTGGTTTTGGGACTGTTGAGTCCGGGAGATAAGATGGCTGCATAACAGTTGAGTCATGACAACGAGATTGGTCTCGGTGTGAGACGAAATTGTTTGTGAGATAAGATGGTAGCGAATACGAGAAGGTATTCGTGAGATGGTAGCGAATACGAGGAGGTATTTGTGAGCAAGAATGAAGTTGGTTAATGTTCAGGTGGAACATGGAAAGTGATGGAGGTATGTTGGTAATTTAATACATGCTGGGATTACATTCATCTAAAGTTAAGTTGCTGTTTTATCATGGTTTTATAAGTCTGCTTTTCTGCAAATGGGCCTTTTTATACCTACCTTGTTATGAGCTACATATCATGTTTTTCCCGCACTTGCTGAGTACATCATTGTACTCAAACTTGCATTATTATTTCATCATCAGCAGCAAGAGAAGACTACTATGAAGACCAAGTGGAGCATTACGGCGTGTGATCTGTTCTCAACCTTGCCTGTGGAGGGAGTAGAGATGGAGCCACTTCTATTTAGATTTGCTTTCGCATTAGTTAAATTGCTTCCGCTGCATAGAAATATAGACTTCCGCTGTGAGCATGAGTCCAAGACTCATGAGACATTGTAATAGACTCTATTATTCGTGGTAATATATAATCTGAATTCAGTTTGTGGAACATATGTATATATGTGATGAACATCCTGGGCGCACATATGCATTAGTTCTCAGTTTCGTGGTTTTTCCACAGAATTTAGGGTGTCACAAATTGGTATCAGAGCCACGGGTTGACAGTAGGTTACATGCCTAGATAGAAATCGTAGATTGATATTAGAGCCACGGGTGACTGTGGGTTACACACCTAAATAGGAAACACAGAGTGGTATCAAAAACCACAGATAGGGGTAGATTACACACCTAGATACAATCACATATTGGTATTGGACATAGATTGGTAGCTAAGCCACGCTGACCCAAGGAAGCATCCTAGGACGCTTAGATTGGCTTTAAAACTACCTTGACATAGGAAACCAGCCTTGAATAGGAGTTGTATGAGCCCTTGCAATGATTGTTTGTGATTGTGTGCTTAGTGTGAGTTGTGGGACGTCTCCAAACGTTGACCATATCCACACGTAAGTAGAAAGAGGTGTGAGATGTTTCGGCACTTGTTCACATCCTCATATGGGCTAGTATATATATACATTCCAACTCACCTTGATGCATATAGTTGAAGGGACCTACCTAACCTTCTAACCTTCTATTCTATTTCGTCCTCTCTCACAGATGGTGAGAGGAAACGCCGGCCGAAGGAACGCCCGTGACAACCAAGAGGATGGTCACGATGAAGTTCCTGTTAATCCCGGAGCTGGCGAGAACCACCTGGAACGGTTGATGGCCATGCAGAATCAACTTATGCAAACTATGATCCAAACTTTGGGTCAATTGCAGGCCAACAACAACAACCCTGTTCTGGCACCACCGCCTCCACCACCGCCGGCTCATAAAAGGTTGGGAGAGTTCATGAGGACTCGACCACCCACCTTTGCTCAAGCTAACGACCCCATGGAGGCCGACGACTGGTTGAAATCCATGGAGAAGAAGCTTGCCATAGTACAGTGCAATGACCGAGAGAAGGTTCTCTTTGCGTCGCACCAACTTACGGGAGCCGCCGCTGACTGGTGGGATGCCCTGAGCAACGCTCATGTCGACCCGGAGACAATCACTTGGACTGAGTTCAAGGAGAGTTTCCGCTCTCATTACATCCCTGCTGGTGTAATGATGCTCAAGAGACAGGAATTTGAAGGTCTCCGCCAAGGACAGAGAAGTGTGAATGAGTACCTCAACAAGTTCACGCAACTGTCCCGGTATGCCCCCGAGGATGTCAACTCATACCAAAGGAAGCAGTACCTGTTCATGAGAGGGTTGAACAATGAGATCCAGGTTCAGCTCCTCAACAATGACTACGTAAGCTTCCAGAAGCTGGTTGACAAGGCTATAGTGGTCGAAAGCAAGATCAAAGAGATAGAGCGAGAAGGAAAGAGGAAGATGCAATACCAGCGCGAAGGGAGCAACGTACGACCGCGGTACATGCCCCCAGCCATACCACAGTATAGGTCAACCACTCCTGCATACCGCCCTGGTCAGCCACCACGGCAACAACTCGCTGCACCAGCACCTCGCGTGCCCATGCCTCCTGCGCCCCGACCTAACAATGGCGCTCCTGCTCAAAACCCCCGCCCCAACGTACCTGCTGCCGTAGGCAACAGGGCATGCTTTGCATCTGTCACACCCGGTTTCTCCGAAGAACAACCAAGTGAATATCACATGTATGCCAGGATCATTTTCTCATACATGTGACGACAAATAGTGAAGCATCATCATATTACAAGCCAGGTGTTCAAATACAAATAAGTCTTACATAGCATACGTCTCGATGGACGATAATAAGTTCATAACATATAAATAAAACAGCAGCGGAATGTAAATCTTGTGGGCTGCGTCACAGACGTTGCCCGGGGGACTCCATGAACCTAGAATCCTTCTTCGGGTCCGAAGTCTTGGTCATTGAACACCACATCATCCCCATGACCTGAGCAGCAATTTAAACCAACAGAAATGCAAGCTTGAGTACCGTTGGTACTCAGCAAGTGTGGGAAAGTAATGTCATGCATGGCTAGAGCAAGGAGAGGTTGAACTCATGGTTAAAGCACTATGTAATTAATACCTATCACATTAGCTTATTAAGCACCTACATTACTACATAGGTGAAATGGTCCCAATCCCCCAACCCATCATCAATATCAAGTAAACATAGTCTCATCTCAAATGTTAAGCTTCCCGCTCAACATCCTCAACTTCCCAATCCATCATCCTCTAATCATGAATAAGTCCAAGCCGCTCTTGACCGTGAGCACGGCTGTCATGACAGTTTTGACTCTGCAGAGTTTGCACCACTGTACCCACATGTAGTGATTTCATCCCCCATTGCCGGGTGGACTAAAAGAACCTCCATTATGCCAGTGGCCGCGAACCACGTTCACACTTCCCAGGTGTGTAGCCAGGAGATCACTACGAAGCCTTTACAAAGGGATTCCCGACGAGCATGGGCCCACTGAGGTTTCACCCCTAACAGCATACAAAAGGCTTCAACCCCGCTGCAGTGGCCCCCTCTTGAGCCTTGCGGTTCATATGGTAGTCCAGCTGACGCCTATTCCCCGCACCATCCAAAACACCCATACTATGCCGGGGATACACCTAATTAATTGGCCAAGCTGCCCCATCTCAGCATGTGGTTGGCACTGTAAAGCCAGGTTACATGCTCCATGAACCGGTCCTTAGGATCCAGGCAATTACTAAACACAAACCTGAATCTCGTGCACCCAGCACCAACCAAATCATCCAACTTGCCTCGATCCCTACCTCTACATAACTCATAATGTCTCATTCAAGAGTAAGGTAAACAAGTTGATGATCTCATATTCCACTTATCCCATTCTAAGCATGGCTAAGCATAAGTATTATGAATGAATGACATAATAAAACAAATCCCAACCCAAGCTACAAGGAAACAAGATAATGCAATTCTAGGGAAACTTCCTAGCATGGGTTTCATATTTCAATTGACAATGCAAATAATTATATCTCCACATCCTAGCATAGGATCAAAGTGGTCAAGGACACTTGCCTTCTTCCTGCTGCTCTGGGAATGGAAAGTCTTGGTCTTGGAAGGGGAGAACTTGCTCTGAGGCAGGTTCTACTCATGCCAATACACATAGCAAAAGAAAACAACAATCCATAAGCCATAGTTCACACTTTCACTCATGCAAACCATACATACATACATATGAAAGTCATTCACATTTCTAAGTGTTATGGTTACCCTAGATGTGTTGATTTTAGGCCTACATGCACTTTTAAACATATATATATTATTTCTAACTTTTGTATTCAGATTTCTATTCGCACACTATATATGAATTTCCAATTTGAACAAGTTCTCTATATTTAATTAATACACTCCTTAGCCACAAAACTTGTATGAAAGAAAGTTTCCTACTCCAAATAGGTTTTTAGACCTTCTACAAAATCTTAATTTGAAATGAAGACTTCATTTAAGATTTCCTAATTAGGCATACTTATTTTCCCTATATTTTCAGATTTATTTTCTATGCATAAAAGTGAATTTTAATATTAAAGTAGTAAGACATATCATCTAAACAGAATAGGTTCTGATCTAAAATATTAAATAATATATTTTTGAACTTCCTCTCTGATGTGAACCAATTTAAATTTATTTTACCAATTTTCAGAATTATTTCCTAGCCTAAAAATGTGTTTCTAGAAATAATAAAAATGAGCAACACTTAGGCAGATCTCGTTTCAGCCTAAAACAAATTTTTAACTCATTCTAAAGGTTTACCAAGTGCTATGAGAGTTTAAATTTGTATTTGCACATGTGTTTGCATCACCATTTAAATTCATATCCTAATCACATGTTCAAATTTCTGAATTTAATCTCCTATAGGGTCTGAAGTGCAAACCCACCATACTGCAGGGTTTAATTTACTATTTCCTAAATTTTCAAAGGCCTAGTTACACATAACAGAGGGGTTTTTCCTAATTTTTATTAAGTCCAGGGGCTAAAACTGATTTTTAAATGAATTTACATGAATTTCTGAAGGTCCAGGGGCTAGATCAGAAGTTTCTGGGGCTAGCTCGTGTTTTCCGAGATCCCCAGGGGGTAGCGCGTAAGAATCCCGACCTTTATAATGCGGGGCCGACGTGGACCGTCCGATTTAAAACAGATGGCTCAGATTAGATTGCCGAAACGGTACGTGTCGGTTTTATTTCTACGGTGTGATTTAAAATAGACGGCCCTCAAGGGGCCACGTCGCCCTGGCCGGAGGCAGCCCGCGCACGTGGCGGCGCGCGGCTGCGGGGGTGGCGATCTCGCCGGCGCAGCCTCGGTTTTTTGCCGCTACACGCTAGAACTCACATCTTTTTGCACAGATCGGCTGCGGAGGGTTAGGGGATGCTCACCGAGGGGTTTTCCTGCACTCGGAGGCCCTGGAAGTCGGTCGGCGGCGAGCTTCAACGGCGATGGTCTTCGGTGCACGTCAGGGTGGCAGTTGGGGCGCAAGACACGTCGTTTCCTTCACCTGCAGGGCTCCCCGGCGGCGGTGGAACGTGATCAGCATGTTAGATCAGGAAATTTGAGCAAGGATCAAAGGAAATCGGAGGTAGAAGCTTCGGTTCTCACCGGAGAGAAAAACGGCTGATCGGGGAGGAAAAAGGGGCGGATTTCGGCGTTTAAATAGACGAGATAGGGCGGCGGTCTGTTGAGATCATGTTGGGGGCGTCCGGGACCGGAAATCGGGGCTGGGAGCGTGGGTTCCGGCGGTTGGTTTTGATCGGGCGCGAGAGAGAGTCCGGGGTCAGTTGGGCGCGCGGGAGGAGAGGGATGACACGTGGGCCCCGCGTGTCAGTGAGAGGGAGAGAGAGAGGGCGCGGGTTTGGGCTGGCGCGGGGGTCTTGGGCCGGCAGAGCAGGTTTCGGCCCACTAGCCATTTTCTTTTTTTTTTCCATTTCCTTTTCTTTTTCTGTTTTGATTTGAATTTAAATTCCAGTTTGAATTTGAATTGCTTTATCACATGCATTACGTCCAAAAATTTCTAAATTCCCCTCTTTAGCAGATTTTGGGGTGTTACAGCTCTACCCCCTTTAAAAGAAATCTCGTCCTTGAGATTGGTGGCTCTAGGAAAACAATTCCAGAAACTGTGCCTTAAGCTTGTCTTCTCGCTCCCATGTGGCTTCCTCTTCCGAGTGATGCTTCCACTGCACCTTGCACATCCGGATTCTTTTATTTCTTGTGATGCGTTCCATTGTCTCCAAAACCTTGATCGGTTGCTCGGCATAAGACAGATCCTCTCTTACGTCAACCTCATTCATGGGTAACATCTCTTCAGGCGTCCTTACACATTTCTTGAGCTGTGACACATGGAATACATTGTGCACATCCGATAGGCGAGCCGGTAGTTCTAGTTGATATGCCACTTCACCTTTCCTCTCCAGAATCTGAAAGGGTCCAATGTATCGAGGTGATAACTTCCCTTTCACCTTGAACCGACGAAGTCCTCGGATAGGGGACACCTTGAGATAAACATAGTCCCCCACGTTGAAAACGAGCTCTCTTCTCCGTACATCGGCATAGCTCTTTTGTCGTGTCTGTGCTATCCTCAAGTTGTTGCGGATTTCCCTCACTTTCGCCTCGGCTTCTTGTAGTACCTCGGGCCCAAACACTTTACTTCCCCTGTTTGGTTCCAAAATAGTGGAGTTCTGCACTTCCTCCCATACAAAGCCTCAAATGGTGACATCTTCATACTAGCCTGATAGCTGTTGTTATAGGAGAACTCCGCATACGGTAAGTTCTTATCCCAACTCCTATTGTTCTTGAGCGCACACGCTCTTAGCATATCCTCAAGGATCTGATTGGTTCTTTCCGTCTGCCCGTCAGTCTGGGGGTGATAGGCAGAACTAAAATTCAGATGAGTTCCCATGGTTACATGTAACTTCTGCCAGAACCTTGAGGTGAACTGTGTCCCTCGATCCGACACTATCTTCTTTGGCACTCCATGGAAACACACGATCCTTGACATGTACAATTCCGCCAATTTGGATCCACTGTAGTTTTCATTCACGGGAATGAAATGAGCTACCTTGGCTAGCCTGTCAATGATGACCCATATGGAATCATATCCTGATTGGGTCCTGGGTAGTCCCACTATGAAGTCCATACCTATTTCTTCCCATTTCCATTCAGGCACTTTGAGTGGTTGCAATAGTCCCACGGGTCGTTGATGTTCTGCTTTCGCCAACTGACATGTGTCACATAGGGAAACATGTTCCTCGACATCTCGCTTCATGCCATACCACCAATATCTGCTCTTGAGGTCCTGATACATCTTCGTACTCCTAGTATGAATGGAATAGTCGGGATCATGAGCCTCCTTCAAAATTAATCCACGGATCTCCTTCACCTCAAGCACACATATTCTTTTCCCATGCCACACCGTACCTTGTTCATCCTCTCTGAACCCAGAGGCTTTATTTTCTTTGATGAGTTCTCTAATTTCTTGTATCTTCTCGTCATTCTTCTGACCGTTGCGTATGTCTTGATCTAATGTGGAGTCCACTTCCATTGCGATGGCCTCACCACTATTCACCAGACATAGATTGAGTTTCGCAATCTCTTCCTTCAATTCTGTAGGCATGTCCTTTGAACTCAACATGTGGACCTGCACTTTCCGGCTTAAAGCATCCGCTACGACGTTCGCTTTTCCAAGATGATAGTTGATGCCCACATCAAAGTCGTTGATTAGCTCTAACCATCTCCTTTGTCTGAGGTTGAGATCTGGCTGTGTGAAAATATACTTTAAGCTCTTATGATCCATATATATCTCTGTCCTCTTCCCCATCAAGTAATGCCGCCAAATCTTCAATGCGTGTACCACCGCAGCTAGCTCTAGGTCATGTGTAGGATAGTTCTTCTCGTGTTTTCGGAGCTGCCAGGACGCATACGCCACGACATGCCCCTCTTGCATGAGAACACATCCCAACCCGTGTCCAGAGGCATCACAGTACATCGAAAAATTCTTCTGCATATCTGGCATAACTAGCACTGGGGCTGTTGTCAATCTTTTCTTCAGTTCTTGAAAACTCGTGTCACACTGCGGTGTCCATGTGAATGTGATTCCCTTCTCTAAAAATTTGCTGAGGGGTCTCCAAATCTTGGAGAAACCCTCGATAAACCGTCGATAATACCCAGCCAATCCTAAGAAGCTTCGAACTTCCCCGACATTTTCAGGGGTCCTCCACTTATGCACATCCTCGATCTTGGCAGGATCTACGAAGATTCCTCCCTCCGAGATTATATGTCCTAAGAAGGGAACTCTCTTCAGCCAAAACTCACACTTGCTTAACTTGGCATATAGTTGGTGTTCTCTCAGCTTTTGCAACACCAACCTTAAATGTCCCTCATGTTCTTCTACAGTTATGAACTTCACTCTTGTGCCACTAGGGTGAGTTAGTTCCACCGTTCTTGTCGAACAATGGATGATTCCTTTATGTTTGGTCAACCAATCCATACCCAAAATAATATCTATCCCTTGTGAGTCTATCACTATGAGGTTTGCAGTAAATACTACCCTATTAATGTCTAGATTCACCTTGAGACACACTTGTCTTGTCCTTATTTCTCCCCCTGGAGAGTTCACTGCTAGCATATGGTTCATTTGTGTTGTTGCTAGATCATGCTTCTTAACAAACCCTTGAGCAATGAACGAGTGGGTAGCACCAGAATCGAGTGTAAATTGGCAGGAAACTTACCAATTACCACGTCAGGTGCCTCTTGCGCTTCCTCCATGGTCACGTGGTTCACCCGTCCTCGCATCACATTCTACTGTTGTGGCTGCATGGGCTTGTTCTTTGGGCACTTATGGGCGTAGTGCCCCACTTCACCACAGTTGAAGCATTGTACCCCAACTTTAGGTGCCTAGCCTTTGTTGTCTTGGGGTTGGTTCGGTGGTCCTTGTCCTGCTGGTCGAGGTTGATATGTGGGGCGAGGCAGCTGTACAAACTGACGCTGCGGCTATGCTGGTGCTGACGGAGGCCTGAAATTCAGGTTGTACCCTCTGGGTGCTGAGTAGGGTACCACAGCACGGCTCGTCTGCCCTGCGGGTTGCTGCATCAGACGTGGGCGTGTGTTGCTACCTGAGGCTTGGTGTGACCATCCCGCCTTCCTCTTGTTTTCATTTTCCAAGGCCTTCAGCTTCCTCTCCACGACAAATGCTCTGTCTACCATCTTTTGGAAGCTTCCATACTCGTTGAAGGACATTGCACACTGCATTTTCATAGTAAGTCCTTCCACAAAACAGTCCTGTTTTTGCTCATCAGTTTCGATGTCCCATGGTGCATAACGGGATAGTTGGGTGAACTTACTGAGGTATTCCCTCACAGTCATGTTTCCTTGCTGCAGTCCCAAGAACTCCTTTCTCTTGTTTTTGAGTTCACCCCTTGGTATGTAATGGTTGCGGAAACTGCGCTTGAACTCTTCCCAAGTGATGTTCTCGGGGTCATGATGGGCTGCCACATAAGCGGTCCACCAATCAGCAGCAGGTCCATGCAATTGGTGAGAGGCAATCTGCACCCTCTCATACCCTTGGCATTGTATGATCCTCATCTTGCTCTCAATGGTCTTTAGCCAGTCATCTGCCTCTAGAGGTTCAGCAGCACTTGCAAACTTTGGAGGTTGAGTCCCCAGAAACTCACTCAGCCTTGGTTGGCGTGGTGCAGCTTGTGGGGGTGGAGCTTGGTGCAAGTTGGCCACCACTTGAGTTAGGCTCTGGATGAGCTGATTCTGATTTTCAAGCACCTGGTGGATAGGATCAGCTCCTTCACGGCGACCACCCCTGTCTTGTCCTCTAGAAAGATGAGGGTTGCCGGCCTCATCGTTGTTGTTGGTGGGGTTGGCACCACGACCCTTTCCTCTTCCAGCCATCTATCATGATCAACCAAATGTTAACTTAAAGCATTACGTATTAACTTCTCAAATTGCTTGTTTAAACTTAAACTTTTGAGGCCTTAATATATTAAACATTTTCTGAGGGTTTCACGTAGATTTTTGGGAGTCACGTCTCATGCGAAAATAAATACACTCTTAATTCATAGGGGTTCACACATCAAAGCAAAGCAACCTAAAGACGAGGTTGTGGACAAATGCCCATGGCTTCCACAACTCACGTCACACACCAAACATTAACACACAAATAACTAAGGTATTGACTCGACTACTCGATAACCTGCTGAAATAAGAGAAAGGACTCTAAATGACTCGTATCACTGAGCTGGCTCTTCGGGGGTCCTCATTATTGCGGCTTCCCTCTGATTCCGCTTTGGGTGGGGAAGCTGCTGGTGGAGAAGTGCGGCGACGCCTGCTCGCCCGGCGGTCTGGGAGTCATGAGTCCACGTGTCATTCATGGTGACACACAGTTCATTCCCATCTCCTTTTTCTCTCGCCCTCAAGCTGGCATGAAGCAATGCCTCAGTCTCCTTCAGGGTGTCACGAACATCCTAAAGCTCCTGCTGGCACTCCTGCAGTCGAGTGCTGAGCAAGCAGCATCCTCCAAGCATAGGTCCATGTGCTCATGGGAAGTCCCTTGCTGCACTGGCGGGTACTTGTACTCCGCGGTGCCACTCTCACGCTAGAGGACATACATGTACTCCGTCCTGTCCAGGTGGCGACGGTTGATGTAACTCTGGCAGGAGATGGCCTCCCAGGTGACATCCTTCTCAGCATCGGCCTGAGTCGCCCGACAAGTTGGAGAGCGATGGAGCTTGAGCAGCTGATTTTCATGGATAATCCTCATCTCTGAGCTCCATTCTTCCCGCTTCTCACGGATGGTCCTGGTGGAGCTGTAGTGTATGATCAGCTTGCCCACATTGCCGGCGGCGTGGAGCATACGCCGAAGACGGCGCAACAAGCCTCCTACTGCCAACCCGTAGGAGTGGTACGTCACTGGACGGTTCTCCTCTCTCAAGGCATGGGCAACTACAGGAACTCTCCCTCCGGTGGATTTGCGGGCGGTGCGGATCATGCGAACCATCTAAAACATAAAGCATTTAAAATTAAGTTAGATAAGAGTTAAACAAAAATTGTATTTTGAATAAAAGTTGGGGCAAGATGAATAAAGTGACCCCATTAAATAACACTTTTAACCCACACCTTTGTAAAATAGTTTTTTTTTAAGAAAATAGGGTCCTTAAATACGTCCTTTTCTACCTAGGTCCACGTTCCTACGGGCAACCTTAGCTCTGATACCACTTCTGTCACACCCGGTTTCTCCGAAGAACAACCGAGTGAATATCACATGTATGCCGGGATCATTTTCTAATACCTGTGATGACAAATACTGAAGCATCATCATATTACAAGCCAGGTGTTCAAATATAAATAAGTCTTACATAGCATATGTCTCGATGGACGATAATAAGTTCATAACATGTAAACAAAACAGCAGCGGAATGTAAATCTTGTGGGCTCCGTCACAGGCGTTGCCCGGGGGACTCCATGAACACCACATCATCCCCATGACCTGAGCAGCAATTTAAACCAACAGAAATGCAAGCTTGAGTACCGTTGGTACTCAGCAAGTGTGGGAAAGTAATGTCATGCATGGCTAGAGCAAGGAGAGGTTGAACTCACGGTTAAAGCACTACGCAATTAATACCTATCACCTTAGCTTATTAAGCACCTATATTACTACATAGGTGAAATGGTCCCAATCCCCCAACCCATCATCAATATCAAGTAAACATAGTCTCATCTCAAATGTTAAGCTTCCCGCTCAACATCCTCAACTTCCCAATCCATCATCCTCTAATCATGAATAAGTCCAAGTCGCTCTTGACCGTGAGCACGACTGTCATGACAATTTTGACTCTGTAGAGTTTGCACCACTGTACCCACATGTAGTGATTTCATCCCCCGTTGCCGGGTGGACTAAAAGAACCTCCATTATGCCAGTGGCCGCGAACTACGTTCACACTTCCCAGGTGTGTAGCCAGGAGATTACTATGAAGCCTTTACAAAGGGATTCCGGATGAGCGTGGGCCCACTGAGGTTTCACCCCTAACAGCATACAAGAGGCTCCAACCCCGCTGCAGTGGCCCCCTCTTGAGCCTTGCGGTTCATATGGTAGTCCAGCTGACGCCTATTCCCCGCACCATCCAAAACACCCATACTACGCTGGGGATACACCTAATTAATTGGCCAAGCTGCCCCATCTCAGCATGTGGTTGCCACTGTAAAGCCAGTTTACATGCTCCATGAACCGGTCCTTAGGATCCAGGCAAGTACTAAACACAAACCCGAATCTCGTGCACCCAGCACCAACCAAATCATCCAACTTGCCTCGATCCCTACCTCTACATAACTCATAATGTCTCATTCAAGAGTAAGGTAAACAAGTTGATGATCTCATATTCCACTTATCCGATTCTAAGCATGGCTAAGCATAAGTATTGTGAATGAATGACATAATAAAACAAATCCCAACCCAAGCTACAAGAAAACAAGATAATGCAATTCTAGGGAAACTTCCTAGCATGGGTTTCATATTTCAATTGACAATGCAAATAATTCTATCTCCACATCCTAGCATAGGATCAAAGTGGTCAAGGACACTTGCCTTCTTCCTGCTGCTCTTGGAATGCAAAGTCTTGGTCTTGGAAGGGGAGAACATGCTCTGGGGCAGGTTCTACTCATGCCAATACACATAGCAAAAGAAAACAACGATCCATAAGCCATAGTTCACACTTTCACTCATGCAAACCATACATACATACATACATACATACATACATACATACATACATACATACATACATACATACATACATACATACATACATACATACATACATACATACATACATACATACATACATACATACATACATACATACATACATACATACATACATACATACATACATACATACATACATACATACATACATACATACATACATACATACATACATACATACATACATACATACATACATACATACATACATACATACATACATACATACATACATACATACATACATACATACATACATACATACATACATACATACATACATACATACATACATATGAAAGTTATTCACATTTCTAAGTGTTGTGGTTACCATAGATGTGTTGATTTTAGGCCTACATGCACTTTTAAACATATATATATTATTTCTAACTTTTGTATTCAGATTTCTATTTGCACACTATATATGAATTTCCAATTTGAACAAATTCTCTATATTTAATTAATACACTCCTTAGCTACAAAACTTGTATGAAAGAAAGTTTCCTAGTCCAAATAGGTTTTTAGACCTTCTACAAAATCTTAACTTGAAATGAAGACTTCATTTAACATTTCCTAATTAGGCATACTTATTTTTCCTATATTTTCAGATTTATTTTCTATGCCTAAAAGTGAATTTTAATATTAAAATAGTAAGACATATCATCTAAACAGAATAGGTTCTGATCTAAAATATTAAATAATATATTTTTGAACTTCCTCTCTGATGTGAACCAATTTAAATTTATTTTACCAATTTTCAAAAGTATTTCCTAGCCTAAAAATGTGTTTCTAGAAATAATAAAAATGAGCAACACTTAGGCAGATCTCCTTTCAGCCTAAAATCAATTTTTAACTCATTCTAAAGGTTTTCCATGTGCTAGGAGAGTTTAAATTTGTATTTGCACATGTGTTTGCATCACCATTTAAATTCAAATCCTAATCACATGTTCAAATTTCTGAATTTAATCTCCTATAGGGTCTGAAGTGCAAACTCACCCTACTGCAAGGTTTAATTTACTATTTCCTAAATTTTCAGGGGCCTAGTTACACATAACAGAGGGGGTTTTCCTAATTTTTATTAAGTCCAGGGGCTAAAACTGATTTTTAAATGAATTTACATGAATTTCTGAAGGTCCAGGGGCTAGATCAGAAGTTTTCGGGGCTAGCTCGTGTTTTCTGAGATCCCCAGGGGGTAGCGCGTAAGAATCCTGGCCTTTATAATACGGGGCCGACGTGGACCGTCCGATTTAAAACAGGCGGCTCAGATTAGATCGCCGAAACGGTACGCGTCGGTTTTATTTCTACCGTGCGATTTAAAATAGACGGCCCTCAAGGGGTCATGTCGCCCTGGCCGGAGCCAGCCCGCGCGCCCGGCGGCGTGCGGCGGCGGGGGTGGCGATCTCGCCGGCGCAGCCTCGGTTTTTTGCCTCTACACGCTAGAACTCGCATCTTTTTACATGGATCGGCTGCGGAGGGTTAGGGGATGCTCACCGAGGGGTTTTCCTGCACTCGGAGGCCCTGGAAGTCGGTCGGCGGCAAGCTTCAACGGCGATGGTCTTAGGTGCACGTCGGGGTGGCAGTTGGGGCGCAAGACACGTCGTTTCCTTCACCTGCAGGGCTCCAAGGCGGTGGTGGAACGTGATCAGCACGTTAGATCAGGAAATTTGAGCAAGGATCGAAGGAAATCGGTGGTAGAAGCTTCGGTTCTCACCGGAGAGAAAAACGGCTGATCGGGGAGGAAAAGGGGCGGATTTCGGTGTTTAAATAGACGAGGGAGGGCGGCGGTCTGTTGAGATCATGTCGGGGGCGTCCGGGACCGGAAATCGGGGCTGGGAGCGTGGGTTCCGGGGGTTGGTTTTGATCGGGTGCGAGAGAGAGTCCGGGGTCGGTTGGGCGCGCGGGAGGAGAGGAATGACACGCGGGCCCCGCGTGTCAGTGAGAGGGAGAGAGAGAGGGCGCGGGTTTGGGCTCGCGTGGGGGTCTTGGGCCGGCAGAGCAGGTTTCGGCCCACTGGCCATTTTCTTTTTTTTTCCTTTTCCTTTTCTTTTTCTGTTTTGATTTGAATTTAAATTCCAGTTTGAATTTGAATTGCTCTATCACATGCATTACGTCCAAAATTTTTTAAATTACCCTCTTTAGCAGATTTTGGAGTGTTATAGCATGCGGGGAAATAGGACACTTCGCTAACCAATGCCCAATAAGAGGCCCTGGACAGCAAGGCAACGTGCCTAAACAGAACCCGCGACCGAACGGAGGGGACAATCAAGGAAATCGGGGATAGCAGAACTATGCTCGCGGCAACGTGAACCATGTCTCTGCTGAGGAAGCACAACAGGCTGAGGATGTCGTAATTGGTATGTTCCTTGTCAACTCCAACCCAGCCACCATCTTATTTGATTCTGGAGCATCGCATTCCTTCATATCATCCAAGTATGTTGCCAAGTGTAATCTACCCATATCACGCCTAAAATGTGCTATGTTAGTTAATTCTCTCGGAGGAGAAATGAGGACTAATATAGTATGTCCGAAAGTAAGTCTTAAAATAAGGGGGGTAGACTTTCTTGCCAACCTTATTGTCTTGAATTCCCAAGGGGTTGACATTATACTCGGGATGGATTGGTTAAGCAAGCACAACGGGGTAATCCAATGTGCTGAAAGAAGCGTGCAGTTGACAAATGAGCACAGCATCCGTGTCGAGTTTGAGTCAGCCCAACAAACCACTGAAAAGGCAAATTTGAACCACGTTGAAGGAGCAACATTGGACAGCATTCCGGTGGTTCAGGAATTTTTGGACGTGTTCCCGGAAGAGCTTCCAGGTATGCCCCCTGATCGGGACATTGAGTTTGCCATTGATTTGGTACCCGGAACTGCACCCATAGCCAAGAGACCCTATAGGATGCCCGTCAATGAACTAGTAGAACTCAAGAAGCAAATTCAAGAGCAATTGGAGAAGGGTTTTATACGTCCAAGCTCGCCACCATGGGGAGCTCCTGTGCTCTTCGTAGACAAGAAAGATGGAACCCAAAGGATGTGCGTGCACTATAGGTCTCTCAACGAGGTAACAATCAAGAACAAATACCCTCTGCCCCGTATAAAGGACCTATTCGACCAAATGAAAGGAGCCCGAGTGTTCTCCAAGATTGATCTTCGGTCGGGATACTTCCAGCTGAAGATTAAGCCCTCCGATATACCCAAGACAGCCTTTCGAACACGGTCTGGTTTGTATGAATATACTGTCATGTCTTTTGGGTTGACAAATGCACCCGCATACTTCATGTACCTTATGAACAAGGTTTTCATGGAGTACTTGGACAAGTTCATCGTGGTTTTCATCGACGATATTATGGTGTATTCAAAAAGTGAGGAGGAGCATGAAGAACATTTGAAATTGACCTTGCAGAAATTGTGTGAGCATCAATTGTATGCCAAGCTTAACAAGTGTCAATTTTGGCTAAAAGAAATATCTTTCCTAGGCCACATTATCTCTAAGGAAGGGGTATCGGTTGATCCCAGAAAAGTGAGAGATGTTCTGAAGTGGGACCAACCGCAGAGCGTGAGGGATATTCGAAGTTTTCTTGGGATGGATGGATACTATCGACGCTTCATTAAAGACTTCTTTAAAATAACAAAGCCTATGACAGAGTTTCTAATGAAGGGGAAGCTCTTCCAATGGACACCAGCCTGCCACGGAAGTTTTGAGGAACTCAAGAAAAGGCTAACCACAACACCAGTTCTGGTATTGCCAGACGTAAGCAAGAGCTTTGACATATATTGTGACGCATCCAGACAGGGGCTCGGATGTGTGCTCATGCAAGGAGGACAAGTGGTAGCCTATGCCTCACGGCAATTAAAGAAGCACGAGCTTAATTATCCTACACATGGCTTGGAGCTAGCAGCAGTAGTGCATGCATTGAAGATTTGGAGACATTATATCCTTGGTCATCGATGTGAGATCTATACGGATCATAAAAGCCTCAAGTACATATTTACACAAACGGACTTGAATTTGAGGCAACATCGATGGTTGGAACTCATCAAGGATTACGATGTTGGAATCAACTACCACCCCAGTAAGGCCAATGTAGTAGCTGATGCATTGAGCCGAAAGGTAGCATGTCACCAACTCACGGTTCGGGAGCTACCACCCGAACTACGTAAGGAGTTCGAACGGTTACACCTCGGATTCTTGAACAACATGGAAATAATGGAGATCCACTCCTCATTGGAGCAAGAGATAAGAGATGGCCAAGCAACGGATGAGGAGATCAAGGAGATCAAGGAAAGAATCCGACAAGGAATAGAAAAAGATTTCAAAGAAGATGAGAAGGGTATGCTTTGGCTAGGAAAAAGGATTTGTGTGCCTAACATAAAACACCTCCGCGACATAATATTGAAGGAGGCACATGATTCACCCTATTCTATACATCCCGAAAGTACCAAAATGTACAAGGACTTGAAAACCTTTTATTGGTGGGATGGTATGAAGTGGGATATAGCCGAATACGTTGCCCTATGCGACACATGCCAACGGGTGAAGGCCGAACATCAAAAACCCTCTGGATTGTTGCAACCCTTGAAGGTACCTGAATGGAAGTGGGAGGACATCAGTATGGATTTCATCGTCGGATTGCCACGTACTCAGTCGGGTTACGACTCCATCTGGGTTATCGTGGACCAATTGATGAAAACCGCCCATTTTCTCCCTGTAAGGGCCAATTACAACGTTGCACAATTAGCCGAGTTGTACATGGAGCAGATCGTGTGTCGTCACAGAGTTCCGAGGAGGATAGTCTCAGACCGAGGTTCTCAGTTTACCTCTAGATTCTGGAGGAAGCTGCAGAAAGCCATGGGTACACGATTAGATTTTAGCTCCGCCTATCACCCACAAACTGATGGGCAAACCGAAAGGACAAACCAAATTTTAGAGGACATGTTGAGAGCTTGCGCCTTGAAACATGGGCGTAGTTGGGATAGGAGTTTGTCGTATGCCGAATTCTCCTATAACAACAGCTATCAAGCTAGCTTGAAAATGTCGCCTTTTGAAGCATTATATGGTAGGCGGTGTAGAACGCCACTGTTCTGGGACGAAACCGGAGAGAACCAGGTGTTTGGACCCGTAGTGCTACAAGAAGCTGAAAAGCAAGTCCAAACGGTACGGGAGAACTTAAAGTCTGCCCAGTCACGACAAAAAGGCTATGCGGACAATAGGCGAAGGAAGTTAACTTTTGAAGTAGGAGACTTCGTATACCTTAAGGTGTCGCCTATCCGAGGCCAATGACGTTTCAACGTCAAAGGCAAGCTAGCACCTCGCTACATCATACCATTTAAGATTTTGGATAAGCGAGAAGTAGCCTATCAATTAGAGCTCCCAACGCACCTCTCCGACGTACATGACGTGTTTCGTGTGTCCCAGCTCAAGAAGTGCTTGAGAGTACCAGAGTAGCAAATACCAATGGAAGAGGTTGAACTTCAAGAGTACCTGACTTATGCGGAACACCCTGTCCGAATTTTGGACGTAAAGGAAAGGGTCACCCGGAACAAGGTGATTCGATGGTGCAAGGTACAATGGATCCATCACACCGAAGCTGAAGCCACATGGGAGCGTGAAGAGGATATCAAGGCAGAATTTCCCCACCTATTCTCTACTAACGAATCTCGAGGGCGAGATTCAATTTAAGGGGGGTAGATTTGTGACACCCTCATCTCTGGTTTCTGCATGTATTCATATTTCATGTAGAGAAAAAATGTTTTAAAAGAAGTGGGAACAGAGAAATTATCAAATAGATAGCCAGTAAGAGCCAAATCCATTTCACAGAGAGCGCCGAAGACAACTTCCGCGGCCCGCTGGCCATGTGGCGTGTTTGGACCTCATCCCTGTGAAGTGGGGAGAGGTCCGCCGCTAAGCTGGCTACGTGGTAGGCTCGGGGCTCATCTCCGCAGAGGAGGAGAGGTCCGACCCTTTGGGACACGTGTTGCCCCCAGAGCTAGTCATCATGGAAATCAGAGGACTGGTCGCGCGGGATACGTGTCGATCTAGGAGCTCACCTCCGAGAAGTCCGGTTCCATTAAACACATATCGTCACCGGAGCTTATCTCCGGGAGGCCCGACACTGTTGGACACTTGTCAACCTTGGAGCACGTCTCTGATGAAAGAAGGAAAGACCGGTACTAACACGTGGCGTGCGCGGAGCCACCTTCGAGTAAGAGAGGAGGTCCCGACCGCCAAGATACGTGGCGCACGCGGAGCTCACCTCAGAAGGAAAAGGGAGGTCTCGCTCGTTTGACACGCGGCACAACCGGAGCCCGTCTCTGCGGAAAGGGAGAGACCAGGCCCGGTGGACACGTGGAGCTTCCGGAGCTCATCACCGCGAAGGTGACGAGTTCTGAAGTGATTTTGGAATCTGTACGCGTAAGAATACCGGTACGTAAAGGAAACCGACCTGAATTCCACAATGTTACCGCACCAAATCAACTAAAGATAAGATGTTAGGATCCAACGACGATCTGAATAGGACTCTTATTCGGGATACAATCAGGTTAGGACTCTTCTCTTCCTGATTATAAATAGAACCCAGAACCTCTGGCCGAAACCACAAACTCTTTTTCCAACTCCTGAGCCGACGACTTAGAGCCCTAGTCCCAACCCGCCGAGTAAGCCATCGCCGGAGTGCAGCAGGGAAGATCGCCGGAGAAAAGCCCAATGATCTGAGGAGGACCTCGAGACCGAGAAGGACGTAAGGTAGGTCTTCGATACCACCTTACGACACCGTTGTGTTTTCTTTGCATCTGTTCTTTGGTTCCTTCGAACAGAAGCCTTCTCATAGACAGATCACTTGATGATCAGGTTGATCTAAAGACAAGATCATCGCCACTTCCACCTTTGATCCGAACACCTCTGTCCATGCAAGCCATGCAAGAACACGTGCAAACCAATCTAATAAAACTAATCATAGGGTAGCATGCATATGCATCATCGCATCTAGTTTAAGGTTTGTGCATGATATTGATTGCTGTGAATCTTGTATGCACGTGATCCTACATAGCAGGACAAGCTCAGGGAGCTGTCTACGACGAACTGCAGCAACAAGGTTTTGAGATCCAAGAACAACCGGAACCGCAAGAACAAGGCAAGTGCTCCTTGAGCATATTGATCCTATGTTCTGGGTAAAACTGTTTTGTTTTGCGAAAAGGTGTGTGTGCTGAGTCAAACATGATGGGAAACCCTTTTATTGGAGTTGACTAGTTTTGGTTAAACCACCCTTGTCGCCAGGGAAGTTTATGAGTCGGGTATGATTTTGCTTTATGCTTTGCTGAGTCCATGGGATTGGGAAGCGAGATAGACGTGTCTTGCTAACTGCACTCGTAATGATATGAGAAACTGATGATGTTAATGAATATGGATCGGAGGGAGATCTTGGAAAGACTGGGTTTGTGAATGAGGTAGCATGAGATGGTGGTTTTTACTTGCCGTAGATCTAAGGACCGGTTCATGCATGCACATGCCAGGATAACAGTGCCACCACAAGGCCAAGTATGGGTGCGGCTTAGCTGAGTAATTAGGTAAGTTGCTAGAGTGTTATGGACTGTGGAAGGCGCGGGAATGGGGGTCGAGTGAGGACTGCCCTGGGAACTGCATGGCACAAGAGGGGGCCCGTGGGTGCGAGAATTGGAGATTCTAGCCTGCCGGTGAAACCTTAGTGAGTCCATACATCTAGTAGCCCCTTTGTAAAGGCTATTTTGTGATCTCTTGGCCATACACCAATGGCTGTGTACTGGTATAATGGAGGTTCTGCAGTCGCCGACGGGTGACGAAATCACAAACTTGTGGGTAAAGAGGTGCAAACTCTGCAGAGTCTAAAACTATCATGATAGCCGAGCTTACGGTCACGAGCGCCTGGCCAACTGCCATGATTAGTTGGGATGGTTATTGGTTATGGTTATTGATTTTGGTTATGGTTTGGTTTTGGGACTGTTGAGTCCGGGAGATAAGATGGTTGCATGACTGTTGAGTCATGACAACGAGATTGGTCTCGGTGTGAGACGAAATTGTTTGTGAGATAAAATGGTAGCGAATACGAGAAGGTATTCGTGAGATGGTAGCGAATACGAGGAGGTATTCGTGAGCAAGAATGAAGTTGGTTAATGTTCGGGTGGAACATGGAAAGTGATGGAGGTATGTTGGTAATTTAATACATGCTGGGATTACATTCATCTAAAGTTAAGTTGCTGTTTTATCATGGTTTTATAAATCTGCTTTTCTGCAAATGGGCCTTTTTATACCTCCCTTGTTATGAGCTACATATCATGTTTTTCCCGCACTTGCTGAGTACATCATTGTACTCAAACTTGCATTATTATTTCGTCATCAGCAGCAAGAGAAGACTACTATGAATACCAAGTGGAGCATTACGGCGTGTGATCTGTTCTCAACCTTGCCTGTGGAGGGAGTAGAGATGGAGCCACTTCTGTTTAGATTTGCTTCCGCATTAGTTAAATTGATTCCGCTGCATAGAAATATAGACTTCCGCTGTGAGCATGAGTCCAAGACTCATGAGACATTGTAATAGACTCTGTTATTCGTGGTAATATATAATCTGAATTCAGTTTGTGGAACATATGTGTATATGTGATGAACATCCTGGGCGCACATATGCATTAGTCCTCGGTTCCGTGGTTTTTCCACAGAATTGAGGGCGTCACAAAAACAACATGCAATTGTTCTTGCACGCATCAATCTTCTCATAATTCATGCCCAGACCGGCCAAAAGCTTCTTAGATTGGTATAAGTCTTTCGACATCTTATGATTTGACAGAAGGAGATCACTAATCAGCTTCAAGATACGATTGTAGAAATTGTTCGCAAAATTGTACTTGGACTTCATCGCCATAAGTCGTGTGAACGCCTGCAGAACGGTCACATTGGTGCCCTCATGCACTTTTTCATCTGAGGCGGCAAGAAGCCTGTAAAACTTCTGCACGTCCTCCGGTGGTGACTGCCCTTCATACTCTCTACCAACATTCTCTATCATATCATCAATCCGATCTTCATCCTCGTTTCCGACCGATTCACCAGCATCATTCATATCCCCATGCTCGTGCCACACCAGATAGTCGGGCATAAATCCGTGCTTGCGAAGGTGCAGGTCCATTTCAGATCTATACAGTCGACGATGATTCCGCCACTTGTTGCACAGACACTTCGCAACACGAGCACAACTAGCAAAGGCTTGGTTCACAAAAACATTTGCGATATGAGCCCATTTCATAGTGTGCGCACCAGTTGAACTTGATCCATCATACATCACCTTACAGTCGTCACCCATTTTCAAAACTGTACAACAAATTGCAGGAATGAAGCTGATTATGATACGAGATTGGAAATTAATATAACAAATCTAAACGACTTATACATTGCAAAGAAGAAAATATGATCTAAACATAATTATCTACTCATGATTTTTATTAAATAGCTAGCAGAATGCACACTTCATTTGCCCGTGTCGGCGGCGGGGCGGCCGGCAGCGTCGGGCGGCGGTGGGTCGGGGCGAGCGGACGGTGGCGGGCCGGGGCAAGAGGGCCACGGCGAGCGGCATGGAGGTGGCGCGATACGAGGCAGGGAGGTGGGCATGCGTGTGCGAGTTGAGGCAGGGTGTTAGGGCACTAAAACCGTCGGTTTTGGAAAGGATCGGCGGCTATAACTTATAGCCATCAGCGCTGGCAGATAGACCGACAGCTTTAATTATAGCCGTTGGCCTAAACCCCAGGGCTGACAGCTATAAGTTATACATTGCAAAGCGGTAAACATAATCTAAACATAATTATCTATTCATGGTTTTTTACGAAATAGCTAGCAGAATACGCACTTCATTTGCCCGGCACTAGCACTTAATATGATCCTAATTTATCTAGATATTCACAATTTAATTCAAAACATGTAAGTTATATACTTTAATTATGAAATTAAAGACACAAGATTTGAGCGTACCTTGAATCGGGGCGGTGGGCGCTCGGGCGGGAAGGCGTCGGGGCGGGCGGCTGCCGGTGTGGTCGACACGGGACGGCTGGCACGTGTCGGGGCTGGCGGGCGTCGGGGCGGTCGACGCGGGGCTGCGGGCACGCGTCGTGGCGGGCGGCCACTGGGCTGCGGCAGCTGCGGGGCAGAGGGGTGGCGTCGGGGCAGCGGAGCGACGGGGCGCGCGGGCGGGCGCAGTCGAGGGCGGCCGGCGGCATTGGGAGGCGCCGGTGCGGGGCGGCCAGGGGCATCGGGCATCGGGGTTGGGGCAGCCGGCGGTGTCAGGTGGCGGCTGGCCGGGTGATGAGGACATCACAACAGTGGATACTGACATTGATATACAAGGACCAATCACAAGAGCACGAGCACGGTTACTAAATCAGTAGGTGAACTCGTTCCTAACTTCCTACCCATGTGATTTCGAGAATGGATTGCTATTTAATAATTTAATTGTTATTAGGAACCATGGACATGATCAACAAGTAAAGTGAGGAGGATTTGGGGACGTGGAGAACCAGATGGGACGTCCACAAGTTGATGGAAACAGTCGCCAACTCGGACTCGAGTTCAACTCGGAGTCCAGGAGCAGTCCATCTTAAAACGGACACCCAGGATGCATACGGACTCCGTTTTCGACGTTCTACATATGCATGTGTCGGTACCCTCAGTACCGGGTACCCCCGCGCATAGGAGAAAAACCGCCTAAGGACCTCGCCCCCTCTGTAGGGACGACCTCCGAAGGCGCCACGTGTCCAGCAGGGCCGGGCCTCCCGTCCCCTCATAGGCGAGCCCCGGGCCTGCCACGTGGCCAATTGAGCCGGACCTCACCCCCTCCGCATTGGTGAGCTCCGAAGGCGCCACGTGTCCAGCAGGGCCGGGCCTCCCCTCTCCTCAGAGGCGAGCCCCGGGCCTACCACATGGCCAGCAGCGCCGGACCTCACCCCCTCCGCATGGGTGAGCTCCAAAGGCGCCACGTGCCATGCTGCCCACCCCGGATCGGTAGGCAGCAGGAGTAAAGGCACGCCAGGCCTTGTCCGATCAAGACGTTCAAGTTCCACGCCTTCCCAAGACGCGGAAACGCGGCGCACGCCCCTGTCAGGTGGCACTGTGACCAGTCGCATCACAGTTAAGACAGGCACACCATGTTAGAATCTGTTGACCAATAAATACGGTGACAAGACATTCCCTGCCGTCCCTGCCATCATCAACCACAACGCCTAGCTTGCGGCACAGGCAGGACTGCAGAACGACAACTAAGAATCCATTGCTAGAGACAACTACCAGCATTGACTGCAAAATATGGTAGATGGCAGGAAATCTCCCCGGGGCCACATGTCGAGCCCCGGGGCCCACCTTGTAAGCCACCCGAGCCTTGAAGTATAAAAGACTCGGGTTGACAACATTGCAAGGGGTTCGGCATTTTAGGCAACTCAGCTCACCCAGATCACCAAGCTTAGAACTCCAGTTCTAAGCTCCGAGCAATACAGCTCCTGTAGACGTAGGGTTTTACGCTCAGCGGCCCGAACCACGTAAAAATCCTTGTGTCAATCCTCTCACAACCAACGTGACCTTCCGAGAGAACTAGCCCCTCCGAAAAAGAACCTCTGCGGGTTGCTCATGAAGCCGGCCCGAGGGAAGTGTCGATGGCACACTTCGACAACATGGAAAGATGAGAATATAAACTTTCCAACGGTTCTGGTCCAACATTAAAATTTGCCAGGGGTCATTTGGAGTTGTCGAAACAAGTCGAATTCAGAGTTCTGCCCGGTGCTGCACCACCGTATTGGGCTTTTGGGCCTTGTATCCCATATGAGTCCATTAGGGACGCGTCTAAGGGTCTTATTGCCGAACCCTACCCTTTAAATACTGTAGCCGCCGGCCAAATTCGTAGGTTTTGCTTAGATTAAACAATCTCGCCGTTCTACAGTTTGTGAGACCCCAATTTCGCAATTTCAGGTTGCAGCTTCATCGTTCTTGCTTGTGTTCTTGGTTGCACCTGCAGGAATAGCCTTTTTGGCGAGGTCAAGCGTGTGAAGCACGGTTGATAACAAACGGAGCAGAGGTGTAGTGATTGCAGGGGTAATCCGTGTCTGCTCGAGTGCCTTGGATCATCAACTTCGAGATCTCCACTTCAATCGACCTACCTTTCGGAAGATCGGGCCGAAAACACTCATCAATTGGTATCAGATTTCAGGTTGCCTGTGAGGTACTTTGATTTCCCACTAGATTAGTTTTTTTTCATACCTAGAGTTCACAGAAAAAGCCACAAAAAAACATATCGTGTTTACCGATTCCTAGACCATAGTGCCTGCAAGTTTCATTTTTTAGTTTGCATTGTTGAGTTTGCATTCGTGTGGTCGAGTCTTGTTGCTGGTTTAGCTTTGTGTTTTTGGGTCGTAGTTATCGGAAGTCGTAGTTATCGTTTTTCTTCCTTGTTTTTCTTACTGCTCACCTATTCCACAATCCCTAAACAACAAACCGAGCCACCAAGATCATCGGTTTGCCCTAGCTAGCCGCCTTGTGTGAACTCCCGCATCACCAGCCCTAGAACAGGTAACAAACCATTGTGCCAGTCCTCCTTGATTCATCACACAACATCCTATAAGTCTTCCTTGCTAAATTCCAATTGTTTCTCACATCCTATTGTGAGATCTTTTTCAAAACCGAGTTTGAATCAACATAAAAAGTAACTCGGGTAGCCTACCTTAAAACGGCCATAACTTTTGCATACGAACTCGAAATCGGGTGATTTTTTTTCAAATTGATCTACTCAAAATTTCGCAACAGATTTTCCACTGCTTTGCCGTGTTAAGCGAAATTTGTTTGGCCAAATTCCCCTAGGAAGATAGACTATCCGGCCTCTGAAGTTTCAGCCCGAATTTTAAAGAATCTTATTGATTTTCTATAGGCCACATCTTACATCCAATTGAGCTGCAAACTTGTGTGCTTTCTATTATCGTGCTCTCGAGTAAACAAAAAATATCAGGAAAAATATTAAAAAAAGAAAAAAATAGTGAAGAGAGCACAGATATTAAAGAATTGACAGCACACACATGAAAACAGTTGGCCTATACACTTGTGTTGTACTTGTTGGTTATATCTTCCTGATTTTCTATTTGTCTTTCTACTACTTTATGTTGTGCTAGGCCTAGAACACTTGTTAACCAGCAACAGTTCCTACATTGAATACTTATTCAACTTTGTTTGCTGTTAACGATTTTTTGCTTATTAGCCACCATATTGTGCCATCCAAGCTCCACTTTTCCTCTTGAGCAGAACAGATACCTTTGCAATCACTCCACGCTTCATTGGTTCTCACTGTCCACCGTTTACCACCTGCTGTGTCGGTAAGAACTTGTAAGAATGTGGTAAGACGCTTGAGAGAGAGAGAGATTGTTTCCTTCCTTCCACTTTTCACGTTGCCACTATCCTTTGTAGTTGATAGGGATAACATATTTTTGTTGTCTTTTGTTTACTACTAACAATGGCAGAAGATAAAAGGGATGATGAATGTGTGTTCAACATGCTGAGTTGCATGACATGATGAGGGAAATGATAGATATGTTCATCAAAACCCAAGCATCGACAGAGGCGTCATTGACGACCTTGAATCGCCAACTTGCTGATCTTGTTGTTCGGATGGATACTCTTGAGATGCGGCTGCCTCTCGCTAAAGATCGTGAATACGGTGCTTATAATATGGAAGATCATAACAATCAACCACGACTTCCACTTTATCTACGAGGTGTAGGAGGTAATAACCGTTATAATTACAATGATTGTCATAACAATTTTAATCGCCCTCTTGATGATCCTTTTGCTAAAGTCAAATTTACTATACCCTCTTTTTCTAGTGTTTATGATGCTGAGGCATATATTGATTGGGAGATGACAGTAGAGTAGAAATTTAATGCCCACCTTGTTCCTGAACAACATAGAGTTCGTCAAGCCACTAGTGAGTTTAAGGATTTTGCTATCATATGGTGGAATGAACTTGTTAAAACTAGAACTAATCCTCCAACATAGGATAGATTAAAGGAAGCTATGTGTGTTCATTTTGTTCCTCCTTTTCAGCGGGAGCTTTGCAAAAAATTGCAGCGCTTAGACCAAGGCAACATGTCCGTAGAGGAGTATTATCAAGAGTTACAAAAGGGTATGTTGCGCTGTGGGGTAGTAGAGGACATGGATGATAAAATAGCTAGTTTTGTGGAGGGTTGGGGCCTGAAATTCAGGACATTGTTGATTATAAGGAATATGATACTGTTAACAGATTATTTCAGCTGGCTATGTTGGCAGAAAAAGAATTGCAGGGCCGACAACAGCAGCAGCACCAAAGCACAAGGAGCACCTTCACACCACGTTCAACATCTATACCATCCAAAACAGCACCATCTTCGAGTTTTTGTACAGACACTACACCATCCAATGGTGGCCAACCAACTTCATCTACTGCTCAATTTCCTCGCGCGCCGGGGGGCAGCAAGACAACACTGTTCAAGCCTACGTCTTCCACTCCTTCCATGAGTCAAACTTCCGACATTAAGTGTCACCGCTGCCAGGTAGTTGGTCATGTGATGAAAGATTGCCCTAGCAAACGAGCATACATAGAACGAGATGATGGCGGGTATGATAGTACTTCGGATGTTGAAGATGAATATTCTCTTGCTACTAACGTTGCAAGACCAAAAGATGACCACTATAGCACAGATGAAGAGGTACTTGGTACTGCAGCAACGGAAAATTATAGAAGCATAATTGTGCAGCATGCTTTGAGCTCCAAAGTTGAGGCGGATGACAAGCTACAACGACACAATCTTTTTTACATGTTTCTCATCGTCAAGGACTGCCGTGTGCATAATTGATGGAGGCAGTTGCAATAACTTGGTGAACACGGATGTGATCAAGAAACTTGGGTTGACAACAAGAGCACACCCTCATCCATACCACATTCAGTGGTTCAACAACAGCGGTAAGGTTAGGGTAACACAAACAGCGAGAGTACATTTTTCAATTGGTTCTTACCATGATTTTGCCGATTTTGATGTCGTACCTATGGATGCTTGTTCTCTTTTGTTCGGACGTCCTTGGGACTTTGATACGGATGCTATTCATCATGGTCAAACTAATAAATATATTCTGATGCATAAAGGAAAGAAAATCACTTTACTTCCTATGACTCCTGCTGAAATTGTACATTTGGAGAAAAGTAAAACACGTGATGATAATGCAACAAAATCACTAGACTCTGAAAAACAGCAAGTAATTAAGTTAAAATCACCTTCGCTGCTCACAACTAAATCTGACCTTGCTCATTTATTTAATACCAAGGGGATGTACTATGCTTTAGTATGCAAAGAAGCCATGTTTTCGCTTCATGAAGTGTCCATTGCATTGCCCCCTGCTGTTGCTAACCTTTTGCAGGATTTTGCGGATGTGTTTCCCCCTGATACCCCCTGGATTACCACCTATGAGGGGCATTGAACAAAAGATCGACTTGATTCCAGGGGCAAGTTTGCCAAATCGTGCGGCGTACAGGGCGAATCCGGAAGAGACAAGGGAAATTCAGCGACAAGTTCAAGATCTTTTGAACCGCGGGTATATTCGTGAAAGCCTTAGTCCTTGTTCTGTTCCTGTTCTTTTGGTTCCTAAGAAAGATGGTATATGGCGCATGTGTGTTGATTGTAGAGCGAATAATAACATCACCATTTGATGTCGTTATCCTATTCCTCGCTTAGATGACAAGCTTGATGAATTGAGTAGTGCTATTATTTTCACAAAAATTGACTTGCGTAGTGGTTACCACCAAATTAGAATGGCACTAGGAGAAGAATGGAAAACTGCATTTAAAACCAAGTTTGGACTTTATGAGTGGTTAGTCATGCCTTTTGGTCTAACTAATGCACCTAGCACTTTTATGCGATTAATGAACGAGGTTTTACATGCTTTATTAGAAAATTTGTGGTGGTTTACTTCGATGGTATCCTCATTTACAGCAAGTCATATGACGAACATCTTAATCATTTACGTGCTGTTTTCAGTGTCTTGAGAGATGCACGTTTGTTTGGTGACCTCGAAAAGTGTGTCTTTTGCACTAATCGAGTTTCGTTTCTTGGACATGTCGTTTCATCGCAGGGAATTGAGATGGTTGAGGCAAAAATTGTGGCGATCACTAGCTGGCCAACTCCATCGACCGTCACGCAGGTGCGTAGTTTTCTTGGTCTTGCATGTTTTTATCGACGCTTTGTGCTGAATTTCAGCACCATTGCAGCACCTCTCCATGAAATGACGAAGAAGGGGGTGCAGTTTCGATGGGGCGAACAGCAGCAACAAGATTTTGATGTTCTCAAATCAAAGCTTACACAAGCACCATTGCTACAACTTCCTGATTTTGACAAGACATTTGAGCTAGAATGTGATGCAAGCGGCATTGGTATTGGAGGTGTTCTCATACAAGGAGGTAAACCCGTTGCATTCATTAGTGAAAAATTGCATGGTCCTTCTCTGGATTATTCTACTTATGATAAGGAATTGTATGCCTTAGTGCGAGTTCTACAAACTTAGCAACATTACCTGTGGTCTAAGGAGTTCGTCATACATTCCGATCATGAATCTATGAAGTATCTTAAGTGTCAAACCAATCTGAATAAACGACATGCTAAATGGATTGCGTTCATAGAATCGTTTCTATACATCATTAAGCATAAGAAAGGGAAGGAGAATGTTATTGCTGATGCATTATCTAGACGTTACACCATGCTGTCCCAACTTGATCATAAAATATTTGGTTTGGAAACAATAAAAGTATTATATCCTACTGATTTGGACTTCAAAGATGCCTTTGAAAATTGTAGAGAAGGGAGAACTTGGAATAAATATGTACTACGGGAGGGCCTCCTCTATCGTGCTAACAAGCTATGTGTTCCTGCTAGTTCCGTTCTCCTATTACTTTTGCAGAAAGCATATGGAGGAGGTTTGATGGGACATTTTGGAGTGAAGAAAACTGAGGACGTGCTGGCCACACACTTCTTTTGGCCAAAGATGAGACATGATGTCAAGCGCTACGTGTCACGATGCACTACTTGCAATAAAGCTAAGTCTCGACTTAACCCACATGGTCTTTATATGCCTCTTCCTGTTCCTAGTGTACCTTGGCAGGATATTTCCATGGATTTTGTTTTGGGATTGTCTAGGACTAAGAGGGGGAGGGATAGTATTTTTGTGGTTGTTGATCGTTTCTCCAAAATGGCACATTTTATACCTTGTCATAAGAATGATAATGCCTCACAAATTGCTGATTTGTTAATGACGGAAATTATTCGTTTACATGGTGTGCCAAATACCATTGTTTCTGATCGTGATGCGAAATTTTTAAGTCATTTTTGGAGAACTTTGTGGTATAAATTGGGAACCAAGCTGCTGTTTTCAACCACATGTCACCCACAAACCGATGGACAAACTGAGGTAGTAAATCATACTCTATCCACTATGTTGCGGGCTGTTTTAAAAACAAATTTAAAGTGTTGGGAGGATTGTTTACCACATATAGAATTTATTTACAACAGGTCAGTTCACTCTACTACAAAGGTAAGCCCATTCCAGGTAGTGTATGGTTTTAATCCTCGTGCTCCTATTGATTTATTACCTTTGCCTCCTTCTGAAACTATAAATTTGGATGCTACACAACGATCTGAATTAATTCTTAAGATGCATGATACTACAAAGAAAAATATTGAAAGGATGAATGAGAAGTATAGAATTTCTGGTAGTAAAGGTAGAAAAGAAGTAAAACTTGAACTAGGGGACATGGTATGGCTACATTTGAGAAAATAACGATTCCCTCACTTGAGAAAATCTAAACTTATGCCACGAGCTGCTGGTCCTTTTAAGATTGTTGAAAAGATCAATGACAATGCATATAATCTTGAGTTGCCTCCCAATTTTGGGGTTAGTCCCACATTTAACATTTCAGATTTACGATCATACTTGGGAGAAGAAGATGACCTTGAGTCGAGGACGACTCCGATTCAATAGGGGAAGGATGATGAGGATATCACGACAGTGGATACTCACATTGATATACAAGGACCAATCACAAGAGCACGAGCACGGTTACTAAATCAGCAGGTGAACTCGTTCCTAACTTCCTACCAATGTGATTTTGAGAATGGATTGCTATTTAATGATTTAATTGTTATTAGGAACCATGGACATGATCAACAAGTAAAGGTAGGAGGATTTGGGGACGTGGAGAACCGGATGGGACGTCCACAAGTTGATGGAAACAGTCGCCAACTCGGACTCGAGTTCAACTCGGAGTCCAGGAGCAGTCCATCTTAAAATGGATGCCCAGGATGCATACGGACTCCGTTTTCAATGTTCTACATATGCATGGAAAGATGAGAAGATAAACTTTCTAATGGTTCTGGTCCTACATTAAAATTCGCCAGGAGTCATTGAGAGTTGTCGAAACAAGTCGAATTCAGAGTTCTGTCCGGTGCTGCACCACCGTATTGGGATTTGGGCCTTGTATCCCGTATGAGTCCATTAGGGACGCGTCTAAGGGTCTTATGGCCAAACCCTAGCCTTTAAATACTGTAGCCGCCGGCTAAATTCATGGGTTTTGCTTAGATTAAACAATCTCGCCG
Source organism: Neostapfia colusana (assembly GCA_030760725.1). Classification (NCBI taxonomy): domain Eukaryota; kingdom Viridiplantae; phylum Streptophyta; class Magnoliopsida; order Poales; family Poaceae; genus Neostapfia; species Neostapfia colusana. The sequence continues at coordinate 12,469,059 of JASWHV010000012.1, read as the reverse complement.
TTCTACAGTTTGTGAGACCCCAATTTTGCAATTTCAGATTGCATCTTCATCGTTCTTGCTTGTGTTCTTGGTTGCACCTGCAGGAATAGCCTTCTTGGCGAGGTCAAGCGTGTGAAGCACGGTTGATAACCAACGGAGCAGAGGTGTAGTGATTGCAGGGGTAATTCGGGTCTGCTCAAGTGCCTCGGATCATCAACGTTGAGATCTCCACTTCAATCGACCTACCTTTCGGAAGATCGGGCCTAAACACTCATCACCGGGGCAAACGAGCGGCGGTAGGCTAGAGCGAGCGGGTGCAGTCTAGGGCGGCGTCGGGCCAGAGCTAGCAGGAGGCAGCGGCCCAGGGCGAGCGGCGGGGAGGCGGCGCCAGTCGAGGGCAGGGAGGCAGCGGGCACGCGTGCGCGAGTCGAACTGACAGCTTTAAGTTCTATATGTTTGACGGCCCCGACGGTTATAAATAAACTGACGACCTGTTGCCCTTTTCTGTAGTGGATATCTCTTTTATATTTTTACGTATATTTTGACGTAGAAGATGGACTGGGGGTTGATGTACAATATGCCAAGACCTGATCCTACGTACATTCAAAATGTTGCAAGCTTTATTGAAGCGTCCAACAGACATGCGAAAATGCAAAAGATAGATGATATATTATGTCCCTGTATTGACTGCGAAAACAAGATTTATTGGAAAGATACTATAGTAATATAATCCACTTGGTGAAAAGAGGTTTTAAGAAAAACTACACAATATGGATAGAGCATGGTGGGTTAGATACACGTGAAGTGGATAATGATGACGAGAAAGGTGTTAGATATTCTGATGGGGATAATGCTTATATCAATTATGGTCGTGACAATCATGTTCATGTGACGATGATAAGTTTGATTGTGAGGAGATGTTACGTACAGGAGCAACCATTTGAGCAACAGGTTGAAGCAGTACAGGATCATGCTGAAGAAGTTGAACGACAGGTTGAAGCAGTTTTAGAGCATGCTGAAACCGTCCAACTTCCAACAACTTCTCCTCCGATAGTTCATATGCAAGTTTGCTCATACAAAAATAAGATACCTTCAGAGTCAGTGTCAAGGTATCTGAAAAAGATGAAGAAAATATGTTCAACATCTCATGCTTCATACGTGTCAACAATACAAAATAATGAGACGTGGGAAGAAGATGGGAAGTTCATACTCAGGAGTCTTGTTTAGTTAAAAATGGGATCCTGATATACAAGAAAGAGGACGTCCCTCCTGAATTTTAGAATGGAAAGCCAACCAGGACAACGGTATAACTTATCAAACTGTAGGATCAATGTACACGTGTAAAGCTACCATAGTGGAGGGGGGTGAATGGTAGATAAAAACTTTTCAGCGGAAGCAACAAAACACCCCTCAGCAGAAACCTGATCTGTTAAAGAAACCATGTGTGCGACTAATCTAAACGTGTTGAACTGTGACAAAACTAGTATAGATTGTAGAGAATCAAGTCACGAAGACGTCACAACAAGAATAATGAAAATCCGTTGAGAGAAACTCAAGTTACGATCGAAAGATCAAACAAAGGTCAATCTGTCCTACGCGAGAAAAACAGTTCTGGAAAACTGCAAAGAAACTCGTGTAGATCAGAAACCACAAATTCAATGACCGTGCAATTTTCACAGATGATATATAATCAAGTTGTGAAGACAACCCAAAAATAATCACATCAATTGGATCTGTAAAACTCGAGTTATGATAAAACCACCGAAGCAATGTAGTGCTGAACAGAAACTCGACGAGAAAAACTTGTCTGAAACAAGTCGGACGAACAAGTCACAAAAGTTCCTTTAGAATACGAATTTTATTTATCAAAACACAAGAGGAACATCCCCAAAGTCGTGCTCACCACGAGCCTTGGCCTCCCTTGCTGATATAACCAGCTCTATGGCCAATCCAATTCAAACTAGGACTCCTACTCCTACTTGGATTCAAACTGTAACTTTCCAATACTGCTCAAGACTCTTCTATACGCAGATAGAAGCAATCTTAAGACTTCCAAACACCTTAGCAACGTCCCAAACATTCCTAAAACAACTCTACTTCATGCCTAACACGAAATCCTGTTATAACCAACTCGGAACTTTCCATAAACAAACCATAACCGCCTCAGCCGCAGCCTGAGCGCAAAATCCAGCCGGTTGAACCTTTTCAACCATATCTCCACTTCCATATCTCTTCACCATGCCTTGGAACCATGTTGCCACGTCCATGCACTCCTTGCACACGTGCAAACACCTTCCAACAACGTCCACGATACCTTCATATGTATTGTTCTTGATCCAAACATGCTGCGCAACCTCCCGATCAACTCAACCACAATTCCTCCCGAACTTGGTTGTTGAACCTCATCTTCTCCCTAAGACTAGTTAAATGGATCCCGTCACCAGCCATGTCTTGAACTCAAGCAACACCTGCACATGAATAAACAACCAATACTTCCGAGCACAAGTCCTCAACTTGACTCTCGTTAGTTCCGAAACTACGACATCTTATGTGAGCACCTCACATAAGCATGTTGTAAACCATAGCAAAATGATATCAATCATAACCACCAAAACACACAAAAAACTTAGTAAAATGATACTAAGCAAACTTTCCATAAGAGTAAAGCAAGTTTGAAATATTGCAAGTTAAAAGCAGGACCATTGCAATCAAGCTCCGAACCTTACCAAAGCTAATCGGACCTTGAACCGGAGCTTACCAAAGCTAGTCGGACCCAGCGCCGGATCTTACTAAAGCTTAGTCGGACCTAGCACGAAACTTACCAAAGCTAGTCGGACCTAGCACCAAAGCTAGCAAAAACAAGTCGGACCTAGACAAAATAAGTCAGAACTAGACAAAGCAAGTCAGACCTTACGTCGGACCTTGCCGGAGCTACCCAAAACAAGTCGGACCTATTGTCGGACCTTGCAGGAGCTCGGACCTAGAGTCGGACCTTGTTAAAAAGGTGTTTTGGTAGTATTCAAAACTTTTATCGTCAAAGCCAATGTATTCAGCACACATAGGTCTCACAATCTACCCCTTGATGAATGCATTGGCAACACCACTTAAAATCCGAACATTGGCTTATTCACATGAAAAGTTTTGAAAACAATTTCCCCCCTTTGTAAATCAGAAATAAAATGAGAAGAAAAACAAAAATAGCAAAAATTCCCACCTGAGAAGAATCGTGCCAAAACACTTGTGAATGTGTGCAATGTGTGATCAATTTCTCCCCCTTTGACAATGTATTCAGCAAGGTACAAAAGTGAAATTTTAATTTGTTATGAGCACATTATAACATATACATATAAAACAAAGCTCATCCAAATCATACTATCAAGTAACTTACACTATCACATCAATGAGATACATAAAGTAGTGTAAGCCATGCTAGAGATCAAGTGTAATTTTCAATTTAAACAAGTCATGATCTCACAAACTTCACTATTTCAAGACCTGAAAGCATGACACTTGTTGCTGCATTTTATTTATCATTTAAATCACAAATTTTGATCTTATGACATTTGCAAGAGATTATATGCAGCATCAGCCTTATTCTAACCAACCAAGCCAAGCCTATGTCATTTGACAGTCAGAAGCTTAAGGACATGGTTTTAGTCATACACAACTCCTTTCAAGTTCATATCTAAGTGCAATGATAAGCCATCTCAAAAGAAGAAGTGTGATGCATGCATATTCTCTTGATCTTTTCTCATTTTTTATTTGAACATAAAAACTCAACATGTGAGTTGATTACTTGATTAATTCTTTATGATTAAAAGCACTTGTGAGCATGCAACAAGTTCAAAACAGCAAGAAAGTTCGACCATGACCAGATTTAGTGTAAGTAATTATTCCAATTACTAGACATGGTAAAAACTACAAAATGTATAACACGAGTAATGTAGTAAGATCTTTTAGCATGAAAAAGGAATCACAAAGTCATATATGCATGAAATACTATGCTCATATTATTTTAATTTCAGATTCACACATAGACTTCCCAAGTTTCAAAATTCTCCCTCAATTTAAGCCATGAGGATGCATAACCCCTATTTCACTACGGATGTAACAAAAACGAGTGAAATCCAAAGGTTTTGTAAAAATGTCAGCCAATTGTTGTTCGGTATCTACATGGTGAAGCACAATGTTCCCTTTTTTGAAATTATCATGGAGAAAGTGATACCTAATGTCAATGTGCTTAGTTCTCGAATGTTGCACGGGGTTTTTAGCAATTCAAATGGCACTAGTGTTATCACAAAACAGTGGAACACTATCTAGATCAACCCCATAGCCCTCAAGTGTTTGAACAATCCAAAGAATTTGTGAGCAAGCACTAGCAGCAGCTACATATTCAGATTCGGCTGTGGATTGTGCAACTGAACTTTGTTTTCTAGAGGACCAGGCACCAAGTGAATTACCAAGAAAAGGACAAGCACCAGAAGTACTTTTTTCTATCAATCCTACAACCTCCAAAATCAGCATCAGAAAAAGCTTTCAAAGTAACGGTTGAGGAAGAAGAAAGAAAAATGCCGAATTCTTGAGTTCCATGTAAGTACCTGAGAATCCTTTTGACGGCTTGACAATGTGAAGCACGTGGGGAGGCTTGAAACCGTGCACAAAGACATACGCTAAATTGTATGTCCGGTCTTGATTCCGTGAGATACAAAAGTGATCCGATCATGCTTCTATATTCTTTTTGATCAACGGGATCACAATCTTCATCAAGTTCAAGTGTTGTTGCTGTTCCCATTGGTGTCCGAAGAGGCTTGCTTTTGTCCATGTTGAAGCGCCTTAGGAGATCTTTTGTATACTTTGTTTGATGAACAAAGGTACCCTCCTTGGTTTACTTGATTTGCAGTCCCAAAAAGTACGTGAGTTCTCCCATCATACTCATCTCAAATTCTGAACTCATCATAGCTGAAAACTTGGACACAAGATCATGAGAAGCACAACCAAATATAATATCATCCACATACACTTGAACGAATAATGAGTCATTGCCATGCTTAGACACAAAAAGAGTTTTATCAACCTTGCCCATGGTAAACCTCTTTTCAAGTAAGAATGTTTTTAACCTATCTTACCATGCTCTAGGGGCTTGTTTGAGACCGTACAAGGCTTTGGACAGTTTGTAAACATGATTAGGAAAATCTGGATTTTCAAAACTAGGTGGTTGTTTGACATAAACCTCCTCATCTATGTAGCCATTAAGAAAAGCACTTTTAACATCAATTTGATATAGCTTAAAACCTTTAGATGCAGCAAAAGCTAACAAAATTCTTATGGCTTCTAATCTAGCAACAGGAGCAAAAGTTTCATCAAAATCTAGACCTTCAACTTGTGTGAAACCTTGAGCAACCAACCTAGCCTTATTCCTAACCACAACCCCATCTTCACTTTGTTTATTTTTAAACACCCCTTTAGTTCCAATTAAAGTGTGACCTTGAGGTGGAGGTACAAGTTTCCAAACATTATTTCTTTCAAAATTTTCTAACTCTTCTTGCATGGCAATAATCCAAGATTCATTAGTGAGTGTGTGTGATATATCTTTGGGTTCAAAAGAAGCAACAAAAGCAGAATGAGCATGAGAATTGGGGTCGAAAAACCTGGATCTTGTAACTCGTTCATTCAAGCTTCCAATAATTTGTTGTGGAGGATGACTTTTGAGAATCCGGAGGGGAGTGGACACTTCACAAGCTTCTTCTTCTTCATGTTCATCACAAATAGATGAGCTTTGTGACGTGAGGAGGATCTGGACCAGCAATGGTGGACGTTGGTGCTTGTTGTGAATCAAAATCAGGAGCTGGAACAATGTCATTAGCTGCTGAATTTTCGGGCAGCAGCACCACTTCTTCCTTTTCTTCAACGAAAATACTCTCCCCCTGCGGATATGGATCCAGACCTGCAATATTTGAACTAGTACCTGGGCTAGCTTCATCAAAAGAAACCTCACAAGTCTCCACAATTTTGTTAGTATCAAGTAAAAGCACACGGTAGCCTCTAGTATGATATGGATAACCAAGAAACATGCCATCAACAGATCTAGCTTCAAATCTATCAAGATTACCATGTTTCTTAACAAAACATTTGCAACCAAAGACCCTAAAGTGTGTGACACTAGGCCTATGTCCAAACCTGAGCTCATATGGTGTTTTACCTAGCTTAGCACGCAAGAAAACACGATTTGAGACATAACAAGCGGTTGCAATTGCATCAGCCCAAAATTTCCTAGGAGTTTGATATTCATCAAGCATAGTCCTAGACATCTCAACTAAGATTCTGTTCTTTCTCTCTACAACACCGTTTTGTTGAGGTACATATAGTGAAGAATATTGATGATCTATTGCATTTTCAGCACAAAAGTGATCAAACGATTGATTTTTAAATTCGGTTCCATTGTCACGTCTAATTGCTCTTAAAGATCTGGGTGATCAATTGATAATATAAGAAATAAAGTTCTAAAGTGACTAAAAGCTTCATTCTTAGATGCCATAAAGTAAACCCAAGAGTATCTAGAATATTCATCAAGAATCACAAGAACATACCATTTACCTTCGAAGGATTGAACACGTTAAGGTCCTACGGTGTCAAGGTGTAAAAGTTGACCCGGTTCAGTTGTCATGGTCATTGTGAGAGGAGCATGTGAACCTGCAACCATCTTAGCATGTCTACAAGAAGAGCACACAATTTCTTTGTCCCCTTTAAGCTTAGGCAACCCATGTATGCGATCAAGAGCACTAACACGCGTGAGATGATCAAAGCCTACGTGACCAAGTCTACGATGCCAAAAATATAAATCTTTGGAATCATTTGCAACTAGACATCTATGCTTAGAGGAAGACATATCAAAATCAGCTTTAAAAACTTTTCCAAACCGAGACATGTTAAAAATAAGCTCACTATTTGAACCTACAACTTTGCAGTAGTTTTTATTGAAAATAATTTCCAGATTTTCATCTAGCAATTGTGAAACAGAAAGCAAGTTGTATTTCATATTTTTGACAAGTGCCACATCCTTCAAAGTGTAGTGATCATTTACTCTAACCGAACCCTTAGCAATTATAGGAGTTGAAGAATTATCGGCAAAAGTAACATTCTCTACACGTGACACAAAAGAGAGAGAGGAGAACCATTCTTTGTTACCGGTCATGTGGCGTGAGCAACCTGAATCCACAATCCAAATGTTCTCCTTCCTCAAGCGTGTAACCTACATAGAAGCACAATACATCGATGACTCAATACTGGGGTTAGTTAAAAGGCATTTAGGAATCCAGTACTGAGTCACACAACGTCCAGCAGGAATAACATGCAAAAGCTGAGATAAAACAGCAGGTTTATGAGTCAAAATTTGAGATTTTTTTTCTTAACTACTGACCTATGAGATGTTACTTGTGTAGCATGAAAATCAGTAGCTCCGGAGGCAAAAACAGAAGGTCTGGAGGCAAAAACTGAAGCTCCGGAGGCAAAAACTGAAGCTCCTGAGTTAAACTTTGAATATTTCTGACTCATAACAGCAGGTTGCATGTTCCTGACATTCGGTTTAGTATGTGCAGTAAATTTTGCATGAGAGTTATAAGATCTAGCTTGCATTCTTTCCTTTTTATGTCATTTAGCTAGTCTATAACAAAAATCTATGACATGACCATCTCTACCACAATAGGTACAATGAAATTTAACTTTGTGTTCATGTCTAGATGAGCATGCAGTATGCTTATTTGAACCCGAATGTGACAACACTCCTGCAAATTTAAAAACCACTTCTTTTTGTTTAGGAACTGTTTGAATCAAACCACTTCCTAATGATTTTACAATTTTAGGTGGATGTTCCTTAGCATGAGCATGTGAATCAAAACCTAAACCAGTTTTATCATTGCAAGACTTGGAAGAATTCAGCAGCAAGTTTAGGTTCTTATTCCCATTACAAAACCGATCTAATGTCTTATGCATGTGATCAAGTTTATTTGATAGATCAAGGCAATTTTCACATGAAGTTTTTCGTTTTAATTTGCAATTGGAACAATATTTAACTTCATGAGAACGTAAAGCATTGTTTAATATAGAAATTTCTTTCATAGCATCTTGTAGTTTCTTATCAAGATCATCGCAAGTAGAACAATGCAAATCAATTGAAGAACAACAAGCATCTTTCAAGTTTTTATCATTAAGTGCAGCAAGCTTCTTGTTCTTTTCGATTTCAAGTTCAAGTTTATCAAGTGTGGAGGTGTGTGCACTTCTTAGAGAGGACAATTGTTCATATATTAAATCACATGAGGAACAAGAATCATCTAGGAATCAAGGATTTTAAACGATTAATTTCATATTCTAGTGACTCAATTTTAACAGCATTTTCCCTAAGCTTTTTGTCCTTTTTCTTAACAATAATAGTGGCACGAGAAATAGCATCACACATTTCTTCGCAAGTAGGACATACCTCTTCATTGTCATTATTGTGTTCTGCATCCTCCATACTTGATTTTGATTTGCCCGCCATGAAGCACAAGTTTGCCAGATCATCTTCATCTTCATCACTTCCAATGTCTACATCACTCGAGCCAAGTTCTTGAAGTGCGGTGATGAAACTGTTTATCAGTTTTGCGTCCTGTAAAACCCTTCTTTTTCTTGTTGGTGTTGCCAAAAGAGGACTTGACTTTATTCTGCTTTTCATCACGGTTAGAAGGACCTGAAAGGTTAGGGCAATCTGTACGAAAGTGTCCTGTCTTACCACATTCAAAGCATCGTTGAGGTCCGGAGCTTCCTCTCCTTCTAGTTCTCACATTTTGCAATGCTTTTAAGAACCTAGTAGAAATAAGTACTAGCTCCTCCTCTGGAAACTCCTCAATTTGTTCCAGAGTTAGTGACGACAGCAAAGTAAATGTATTGCTAGATGATTGGCCGGAGCTAGGCATATCACGTTGTGAGACAAATGCAATAGTCTTATTTGGGTTCTTACGTGATATAATGTCAATTTCATGAGTTTTTAGCTTAGAATAAAGCACATCTAATGTAAGAGTACTCATGACAGTGGATTCACGTATGGATGTTACTTTCATCTCCCAAACTGACATGTCCAATGCACTTAGTAATTGCCTAGCATTTTCAGCATCTGAAAAATTAACATTGATGCTACGCAAGTTGCTGAGAATTTTATTAAAGCGAGCAAAGAGGTCATCAATGGACTCACCGGGTTGCATCTCAAAGCGCATGTATTCTTTCTTGAACATATCCTGTCTTACCTCCTTGATCGTGTTGGATCCTTTGTGGTAGTCACAAAGTGCTCTCCACACATCGTATGCCGATCGGAGGTGTGCAACACGGTCGAAGTCGCTCTGAGTTAGTCCTTGTATGATCAAGTTCCGAACCTTGTTGTTGTTGTCGACATCTCTCATGTTTGTAGCCATGACTTGATCGTTTGAAGGCACATCGTAAGGCTGTACACCTTTTCCCATATTGCAAAGCCTTGCGCCTGGATGAAAGCTTCCATGCGTGCCTTCCAAAACTGAAAATAGATACCACTAAACACACAAGGTTTGGCGGACTATTTCTCCATGATGATTAGTCAATACACGTGCAAATCACAAATATTAGAGCAACTTGGCTCTGATACCAATTGTAGGATCAAAATACACGTGTAAAGCTACCAGCGGAGGGTGAATGGTAGATAAAAACTTTTCAGCGGAAGAAACAAAACACCCTTAGCAGAAAACCGATCTGTTAAAGAAACCATGTGTGCGACTAATCTAAACGTGTTCAACTGTGACAAAACTAGTATATATTGTAGAGAATCAAGTCACGAAGACGTCACAACAAGAATCATGAAAATCCGTTGAGAGAAACTCAAGTTACGATCGAAAGATCGAACAAAGGTCAATCTGTCCTACGCGAGAAAAACAGTTCTGGAATACTTCAAAGAAACTCGTGTAGATAAGAAACCAAAAAATCAATGACCGTGAAATTTTCACAGATGATAGATAATCAAATTATGAAGACAACCCAAAACGAATCACATCAATTGGATCTGTAAAACTCGAGTTATGATAAAACCACCGAAGCAAGGTAGTGCTGAACAGAAACTCGATGAGAAAAACTTGTCTGAAACAAGTCGGACTAACAAGGCACAAAAGTTCCTTTAGAATACGAATTTTATTTATAAAAACACAAGAGAAACAGCCCTAAAGTCTTGATCACCACGAGCCTTGGCCTCCCTTGCTTATATAACCAGCTCTATGGCCAATCCAATTCAAACTAGGACTCCTACTCCTACTTGGATTCAAACTGTAACTTTCCAATACTGCTCAAGACTCTTCTATACGCAGATAGAAGCAATCTTAAGACTTCCAAACACCTTAGAAACGTCCCAAACATTCCTAAAACAACTCTACATCATGTCTAACACGAAATCCTGTTATAACCAACTCGAAACATTCCATAAACAAACCATAACCGCCTCAGCCGCAGCCTGAGCGCAAAATCCAGCCGGTTGAACCTTTTCAACCATATCTCCACATCCATATCTCTTCACCACGCCTTGGAATCATGTTGCCACGTCCATGCACTCCTTGCACACGTGCAAACACCTTCCAACAACGTCCACGATATCTTCATATGCATTGTTCTTGATCCAAACATGGTACGCGACCTCCCGATCAACTCAACCACAATTCCTCCTGATCTTGGTTGTTGAACCTCATCTTCTCCCTAAGACTAGTTCAATGGATCCCATCACCAGCCATGTTTTGAACTCAAGCAACACCTGCACATCAATAAACAACCAATACTTCTGAGCACAAGTCCTCGACTTGACTCTCGTTAGTTCCGAAACTACAACATCTTACGTGAGCACCTCACATAAGCATGTTGTAAACCATAGCAAAATGATATCAGCCATAGCCACCAAAACATACCAAAAACTTAGTAAAATAATACTAAGCAAACTTTCCATAAGAGTAAAGAAAGTTTGAAACATTACAAGTTAAAAGCAGAACCATTGCAATCAAGCTCCGAACCTTACCAAAGCTAACCTAACCTTGAACCGGAGCTTACAAAAGCTAGTCGGACCCAGCGCCGAAGCTTACTAAAGCTTAGTCGGACCTAGCACGGAACTTACCAAAGCTAGTCGGACCTAGCACCGAAGCTAGCAAAAACAAGTCGGACCTAGCCAAAATAAGTCACACCTAGACGAAGCAAGTCGAACCTTACGTCGGACCTTGCCGGAGCTACCCAAAACAAGTCGGACCTACCGTCGGACCTTGCAGGAGCTCGGACCTAGAGTCGTACCTTGTTAAATAGGTGTTTTGGTAGTATTCAAAACTTTTATCGTCAAAGCCAATGTATTCAGCACACATAGTTCTCACACAAACAACCTTTCCTGCTCAGGAGAATGCACGAGTGGTACATGATGTGCCGCACAAAATATGATATTTCGAATGTCACATTTCGTGTGCCGGAAGAAGCATTTTGGTGCGGAGGAGGAAACAATAGACGAGCATTTTTTTATTGAAGATCTGTGGGGCTTGTTCTTTCGAGGAATGCTCGAAATCAAATTATTACTCATCTGGTGCTTGTAAGTGCCTCTAATCTTTCGTACTTGCTTTTCTTACTACACGCATACAATGCATGAGTTTATAACAATTACGCACTTATTCTTTAGGATGCAATACATGGATTATGAAAAAGTGAAGGGCAAGATGGGTATCCTTGACCCGACAAGGATTACCAAGTCAAATTTTGAAATGATTGTTGCCGGGGTAGCGTACCCCGGGTACCCAAGGGACGATCGACCGACCAACCACGATAGGACATGTGGACCCAAGAAGCCACAATCCAAGGCGCAGACGCGGGACGACGTCACCGTGAAGCATGACCCACGGGAGCAGAAGCAGGGCTGACATCTAGGCCCGGACAATGAGATCGGGAGAGTGAAACAATCCGGGCTCTTTTGATGCCTTTCATCGTAGGCAATGAACTCTTTCGAGCAGTGTCACGGGTATCCTCCAGCGATGCATCCTGACCGACCAAGGACGAGCTCTTCTCCTCGACATCCACGAAGGCATCTGCGGACACCACGTGGCACCCTGCTCCTCGGTCGGGAAGGCGTACCGATAGGGCTTCTTCTGGTTGACCGCCGCCAGCGACGCCCAACAGATCGTACACAGTTGCAAGGGTCGCCAGTACTTCGCTCGGCAGACGCACGTGCCAGCGCAGGACCTCCAGACCATCCCCATCACGTGTCCCTTCGCCGTATGGGGACTCAACATCCTCTGACCCTTCAAGTAGGAGCTCGGGGGCTTCACCGTTATCCTCATGGCTATCGACAAATTCACAAAATGGATAGAAGCAAAGCCCTTCGTCTCGGTAAAATCTGACCAAGTGGTGAATTTCGTTCGAAACATCGTGTACTGTTTATGGGTGCTGAATTCCATCATCACCTATAACGGGACATAGTTCGCGGGGAAGAGATTTTTGGAGTTCTGCGACAAATTCAATACTCGGGTCAACTGGGCGTCGGTAGCTCACCCTCGGACCAACAGGCAAGTGGAGCAGGCTAACGGCATGATCCTGCAAGGGATCAAACCCCTCACCAGGAGGCAAGTGAAGCCAGGTAGGACTCCGACGACCAGCTGGATGAAGCTCGTGACGTCGCCTTCCTGAGAACGGCAAAGTATCAACAGGCACTTTGCCGCTACCATTCGCAATGGGTCCGACCCCTAACCTTCCAGGTCGGCGATCTAGTCCTCCGATGGATCCAAACAAACAAGGACAAGCACAAGCTGTTCTCCCCGTGGGAAGTCCCGTATGTGGTGGTACACATCTTGTGGCCCGGTGCCTACCGATTAAAAGACGCTGACGGGAATGTCTTATCTAACGCTTGGAACATCGAACATCTAAGGCGGTTCTACCCGTAGCCATTCTGACCTCCGAGCGAAAGGAGACAAGTCAGAAGCCAAGAGATAAGTACCCTCGCCCTAATTTTCACTTCCACGCAAAGTATGTCCCTGCTTCCTAGGCTTAAGATCGGAAGAGTCCACACGATTCAAGCGCCATGAGGTGCACCGGCCAGCCCGGTCACCACGCACCACTCGGGGGGCTACCTACCCTTGAGACACACACAATAGTTTTCTAAGTACTTCCTTCACACTTCGCAACCTACGGCTGGAACTGCAGAAGTTCTCGAAGCTACTATTCGAGCGAAGTAAAGGAACGAAAGCGACACGCTGTTTTTTTTGACCCAATTTTCACAATCCCCGAGCAGGACTATAAAAGTCCTCTGAGCCACAAATTAAAAACACAGCACAAGGGAAAAACTTCATGCACATAGAAAGCTTTTTTCTGCTCTTCTTTACTAGAAGAGCCACGAAGGGCTAAATATATTTGCATTACAAGGAAGCACCAGCTTTTCGTCGTTAAAGGAGCTACGGAGGACTGGTACATCGGTGACACAAGGCAGAAAAGGGAAGCAGATAACCGAGCAAAGGCCTATAGGAGGATGGTTGATGTCAATAAGAAAATTGACTACAAACAATATCTGCAATTCAGCGTTCTTGCAAATTCGCTCGCCCTCAGGCAGCACTCTTGCAAGATTCAGTGGCCCTCGGTCACCCCTATTGCTTGCGGCGCCTCGGCTTCCACATGAACTACGACGACTTGCCGTCCGCACACCTCCATGGCGTCCCCAGTTCTGCCAGTCTCGAAGAACAGGCGTCCGACTCATGAAAGATGAAAGCACCAAACCCTTGTCGCGAAAATAGGGATGGCCTATCTTCAGTTCTTCACGGACTTCGGCAGCGGCAGCCCAAAGCGCCAGAACCACATCCATCAAGGGTGGACGTAGGCGTCACCAATCGCCAGGATCAAGGAGCTTACAGCTGAAGGCCACGTACAAAGGAAGCGCAACCATGCATGGCCCGAAGCGAGGCTCAGTGGATGGGGAACTGTAGACACGATCTTTCAACCCTTTCTAACCCACGCTACTAAATACCCACAGGGAAGCGAGAGCGTGAGAAGACTGAAGAAGAGGCATGCATAAAGATGTACACCCAAAGGACTGCTTATATAGCCAGCGTGTGATGACTAAAGGCACCTGGACACATGAACGCGCGTGTCCTGCCATAACGCCACCCATCTGCCAAACGGTCACATGATTATCAAGAAATCAGGATGCGTCACATGCCATAATTCTCAAGAGCACGAATAATTTGGTTACTAGCCGATGGTAAAAACACCGACAACGGTGAAGCGGTATTCAGCCCAATACTGTCACATGACACAAAAAGAATTTACAAAGATAATTAATGATACGATGAAGAAGAGAAAGATGGAAGTGGCAACCTACATAGGACGAGCCATGAATATCTTTGTCAAAGATGGCAAGGACCTCATGAAGGCTCCGTACCACTTCGAGTAAGTTCGACACATGACGTTGAAATAGCAATTATTGTTAATCATTAACTTAACACGTGTGTTCGTACGTTTGTAGTAATCACTACATTTGTATCTTCATTAAGCCAAAGCATGGTACAACGTCGGTCATGGACTCGACCGATTTCGACACAAGCAGATATAAAGATTTCATTGCCATTTAAAAAAAGGATGGCTATTCTATACTCTTATATACACACATATATAGGTTGACAATTCTTATATGGCATTCCTTATATGACAGCGCTTCACTACAGCAATACGACTCCCTTACAACGGCCAAAACCATCGTAAGTAAGGTCTAAAACATCGTAAATTGCTTAACTATGATGGTTTAAGCCTAATTACAATGGTTTCTAGCCGTCATCAGGTCTTGGTCGTAAGTTAATAACCTACGACGGCCACCGTCGTAAGTTACACAACTTACGAGGGTGGCCCATAGCCGTCATATTTAAGTGTCTGGCCACGTGGTGGGCTGGGCCATACTACTTATGACGTCCTAAACCCGGCCGTCGTAAGTAACCATGTTACTTACGACGACCAGGGCCCAGGTCGTCGTAAGTTAGTCAGGCTTACTTACGACGTCCACAACAGCCATCGTAAGTAACATGGGCTAACTTACGATGGCCTGTATACAAGACGTCATAAGTTATGGTTTTAATTTTTTTTAAAAAAAAAACAGAAACTAGCTGCCCTGGCACAGTTGCCAGCTGAGACAAATCACATAGTTATTTACACAGACAAACAATACAATACACAATCGACGGTTCATTCATAAAGTCCAAGGAAATCTAAAAACACATAACGGATACACACTCCCCTCACGACTACCTCCAGAGCCGTGAACGTCATCTTCACGCGTCCCTCCCGGTGCCGGTAGCTGCGGAGATGGAGTCTGCGCTTCCGTCGGTGAACCCTGCAAAGTAAATAAAAGATAGACATGTCTATTCCTCTTTCTCTCTCTCTCTCTCTGTTCCTCATTCTCTGTCTCTTTAACTCTCAGTACTCCTCTTTCACTCTCTCTCTCGCTCTCGTTGTCCCTATCCCCACCCCCCTCTCCCTTCTCCCCCTCTCGCTCTCGTTGTCCCTCTCCCCATCCCCCTCTCCCTGTTCCTCTCTCCATCATTCTCTCTCTCTTTCACTCTCAGTACTCCTGTTTCACTCTCTCTCTCGCTCTTGTTGTCCCTCTCCCCATCCTCCTCTCCTATCTCTCTCTATTTCACTCTCTCTACTCCTCTTTCACTCTCTCCCCATCCCTCTCTCTCTCTCTCTCTTTCACTATATCTCCCCCTCTCTCCCCTTTTTCACTCTCTCTTTCTCTCTCTCTCTCCCCCCTCTCCCCCCTGCTTTCTCTCTCCCTGTCCCATCCCTCTATCTCTTTCACTATCTCTCCCCCTCTCTCTATCACTTTATCTCCCTCCCTGTATTAAATAGTATTAAAGATTTATACAGTGTCGGGGGTACCTGTGCTGGGGGCGGCTGTGGCGAGGGAGCCTGTGGCGGCTGCGGCCATGAAGGAAACGGGAGCTCCTAGCCACTCTGTCGAGCTAAGGCCTGTCATTGCAACATATTATAACACATGTATATTACTGAAATTGTGACATCCGGTTCCGAAAATAGAACCAAGTGAATGCATATGTGTGCTCAGTATGTTCATCACACATACACATGTAATCCACAAACTGAATTCAGAATATAACCATGAATAAATAGGGTTTAAGTACTTTATTACAATGACTCAATGTCTCACACATGAATTTCTAACTTATTCTTGCAGCAGAAGTCTCTAAACAACAGCGGAAATAACTAAACAGCAGGCTCCAATCTTCAACTCCACAGGCATGTTGACGGTAGTTCGCACGCCTAGTACTCCACATGGTCCTCGAAGTACTCATATCCTGTAGCTGATGTTTATGTGGTAATGCAAGGGTGAGTACATTTCGTACTCAGAAAGTGCGGGAAAAGTATGACATGTAGCGTACAACAAGGTAGGAAATAAAAAGGCTCATTGCAGCAAGCAAATTTTATTTCACAAACATGATAAAAACAGCAACTATTTCTAGGTGAGTTAAAGACCAATATATAACCAAGTAAATCAGCAACATTCTTTCATCATAAATCACCATTTATCAAGTCTCAACCAGCCAATAATATTTCTCAAGTTCATCTCAAACTCATGAATATTCATAACCATCTCATATTCATATAACCGAAACCAATTTCATTGTCATGACCCAAAACAGTCCCAAAACCAATCCCAATGACCATACTATAACATCCATCCCAAGTTTTGCCTCTAATCATGGAAGTTGGCCAGGTGCTTGTGACCGGAAGCACGGCTATCATGATAGTTTTACACTCTGCAGAGGTGGCACCACTTTACCCACAAGTTCGTGATGTCGTCACCCGTCGGTGACTAGAGAAACCTCCATTATTCCAGTACACAACCGTCGGTGTATGGTCAAGAGATCACAAAATAGGCTTTACAATGGGGCTACTAGAATGTACGGACCCACTGAGGTTTCACCGGCAGGCTCGAATCTCCATTCTCCCACCCACTGGCCCCCTCTTGTGCCATGCAGTTCCCAGGGTTGTCCCTCTCGACTCCCATTCCCCGCGCCATCCAACGGTACATAACAAGCTAGCAGCACACCTAATTAATCAGCTAAGCCGCACCCATACTTGGCCTTGTGGTGGCACTATTTTCCTGGCATATTCTTGCATGAACCGGTCCTAAGATCTACGGCAAGTAAACCACCATCTCATCCAGCAACATCCACGAACCAATCTTGCCTATATCTCCCCGATTCCATGCTTATTATTATCATCAAGTTCTCATCATCTTTATTCATATGAGTGCAGTAGCTAACCATGTTTTAATTCAGCTTCCCGTATCCCATAAGTTATGCAAAGCAAAAAGGAAAAACGACCATACCCGACTCATACTCTTTCCCGGCGACAAGGATGGTTAACAAAACTAGTAAACTCCTATAAAAGGGTGTCCCATCAAGTTGATTGAAGCATACGAGTTTTCGCAAACAAAACAGTTTCAAAACATGGGATCAATATGGTCAAGGGGCACTTGCCTTGCTCCCGTGGTTCGTGTTGCTCAAGCGTCTCGAAGTCTTGGTGTTGTAGTTCCTCGTAGATGGCCTCTTGAGCTTGTCCTTCTACTTACGACCATGCACATACAAAATTTACAGCAATCAATCATCATGCACAAACTTTACTCAAGATGCAATGGGGTAGATGAATGCAAATCCTATAGTGAAGCTTTATTAAACCAGTTTGTACGTGTTCTTGCATGTTTTAATGGGCTTTCGTAGGGTTTTATGGTGAACAAGGGTGTAGGGATCAAGTGTGGACGTGGTGATCATCTTGACTCAAGATCTAGATCAATTCCACCGTAAAAAATTGATCAAAACGCGATCTGTCCACACGCAAAAGTTTCTGTTTGAAAGGGGCAAAGAAAACGGATCCGTAGAAACAGCGGCGACGTCGTAAGATGGGTAATAAAGACCTACCTCACTTCCTCCTTGTGGCAGGGCCTTTCTCCTAGCAATGGCAGCAGCGGAGAATTTTTCTATGGAATATTAGGGTAGGACAGATCATCGGCTTGTTTTCCGGCGACAGCGAGGCGTGACGGGGCTCGTCGGCAGGTCTTGACGACGGGGATCGACGACGGGGCTCGACAGTGGGGCTCGACTACGGGCCTCATCGGCGGGGCTCACCGGCGACCAAACTACGGTAGGGAGGGGTGCCAACTCGGTGACTTGGAGGGGGAGGGCCTCCAACTCGGTGACTTGGGAAAGGGGGGGCTGTGGCCAAGGGGGTGGCTGGGGGCTGTATTTATAAGGGGGAGAAAAGAGGAGTCCTACTCCAATTGGAACTCAACCAAGAGTCCTAGTCAATTTGGAACTCAACCGACTTTTCCCCTTAATTGGGTGCGGCAGCATTGGGGATTAAATTCCCCCAAATGTGGGGAAAATCTCCCTTTTGTGGAATTGGGGAATTTGGAAATTTTGGGAAATTTTGGGGGAAATTTGGGAATGCTCATTTCAACTATCTTTTTTCCATTTCTCACCATTCCTATGTCCCTTTTTTCCATTTCTACATTCCCCTCTCCATTTCTATGTCCCATTCTCTATTTCTATATTCCCTTCTCCATTTCTATGGTTCATCCTCCATTTCTATGGTTCTTTCTCCATTTATATGGTTCATTCTCCATTTCTATAGTTCTTTCTCCATTTCTAGGGTTCTTTCTCCATTTCTACTTCTTTTACAATGTTTACATGAAAAATGTATGCAATTCATGGTAATGAATTTGATTGTGTTACAGAAATGCTAAAAATTTAAAATACAGTAATTTAAACTACTTACCTCCACCGCTGCCTTCATCTGGGCCATGAGGTTGGCCTGGTACTCCTGGACGGCCCTCGTCCTGTCGAGCTCCTCTTGGATCCATGCAAGCCTATCCTCCATGGCACGGAACTCCAAGTCCCTCTGCGACAGACGGCCACTCGACGGCCCAACGGATGAAGCCTCCATCGATGGAGTGCCTCTCGAAGGCCTCGACGCCCTCGAGTCAACAACTCCATCGAAAATAGCAAACCTACGAAAGATAGAAAAATAATAAGTAGAAGAAGGAAGTTTTAAAAAATAAAACAGTTAACCAACTCACCATCCATGGGCCTTCCCGTCACCGCTTGCATACACGACTCTAGGCTCAATTGGCGTGTTTTCCCAATCGTAGCCTTCGCTGTGTATCTTCTTCACCTCCTGCGTGTGCTTTTCCTTAAAAAAAAAGAAATGATGCAAGCGTGTCAGTACTAGTATTAGTTTTAATTAAATTTATAAATTTTGAAAACTTACCAGTCGGTCGGCCGCGACCTGACTACACTGCCCAGGCTAGGAAGGGTCACTTCCCCTGTGACCTCTCTTCCAAATCTCGGTCGGTGTCAGCTCCTTACCGGTTTCTCGCTCTTGTAGATACGTGTTAGTTGAAGAAATATATTATTAACACATGAAGGAACTTAAAATATACTTACCATGCATTTAGCCATATGCATGTACCATCACCGCCGTAGTTGTACTGGCCGTCTGTCCCTCTACAGGCTCGAGCCCTCGTGGACTTACTGATGAAGTCCTGGCTAGCCCAGTACCGACAAAGAGCTCTGTACGCGTCGGGCTGGCTCTCTAACCAGCTAATACTAACCTGCCCATATTTAGTATTTCATCAATATTGTTAACATAAGTAATTATTGGAAATAGTTAACAATAATAACTTACCTCTGCGTACTGCTCCTCGGTCAAGTACGTGTCGGAGTCCTTGCTAAACGGACCCCCTTGCCGCTGCTGCTGATGCCGGTTATTGTACTCGTTGATGGACTGGATGCGGGCGTACGACAACACCTGCACCACGAGCTTTCGAGCATTGTTGTGGAACACGGCAGTCACGTGCTCCATCATGCTCTCACTCGAGTCCTCTAGGTGGTACCGCAGCTTAAAGAAAATAAAAATTTGATTATTCCGTATGAACAATTTAAATGAGTGGGAAAAATGCAAACATTTAAATTACCATAAAATCGTTCCACAACGCCCCCTAAAGGGTGTCGTGGACCTCGTGAGGGAAACGAGCGTAGTCGTCCCACAATAAAGCAGGAACACCGTTGATGACACCAGGATAGTGCAACCGCACTAGAGCCCCGGTGACATCATTAACCTGCCTGTGTTGTCCCTGACCCACGAACGAACAATCTTGCCAAGATCTGGAAAATTTGATAACTTATTATGTATCGGCACACAACATCCAATATTTAATACTATACAATTAGTTTACCTGATTCCGAGTGGACGAATGGTAATCCGCTCATGAGGACAGGAGGAGGAGCAGAAAAGCGGGTCCTCCTCGTCCGTCGCCTCTTCAGCGGCACCACGTCTGGTGACCCGGAGGGCTGGCCACCACTAGAGCCCGAAGGATCCACGCTCGCCGGCTCCGAGGTATGCGTAGCTAGCTCCGAGGGCTGCATAGATGGCTCCAAGGGCTGGGTAGCCCCAACCTCCAGCTCCGACTCAGAAGACTCTGAGTCGAACTGCAACAATAAATGATTCATAAGAAAAAATAATTGATAAGTGGAATTTCAAATAACCTGATTGGCAACTGAAATTACCTCCATGCGCTGAAAGGCAAAAACTCGGTCCGAAAAGTCTGGAAGGTGACTCATCAGCTGAGAGCGTCTGCTCGCACCTGACGAGGTACCTGAGAAGACCAAGTCCCGGGGCTGGGTGAGGAACCCTCTCACCCCCTTCCTCCCCTTCCCCTTTTCATTTGACGATGATATCTTGATGTAACGAGTAATTGATAAATATACTAAGATAATAAACAAAATTCATGATAAGTTAGTTAACAAAACATTACTTCATCAATTTCAAAATTCATCAACATCACGATCATGTACCCTACTCCGTAAACCAGAGCATCGATCTTCTTTTCTGAGAGTATGGACTAGAATTCATTTTCGTTTCCTCATATCATAAGCCTCGACGTCTTGAGCGTCTCCAACCAAGTCATCGAGTCCTACACCAGGCTCGGCGATGAACGGCTCTGGCAACTCTTCTTCTTTGTAAACCTCATCAACTTCATTAGTATCATGGTATCCATCATCTCCTGGAGCGTATAACTGCTCACGAGGATTCACCTTATGTGCCACCCACCAAGCATCGAATTTTTTGCATGGATAAGGTAGATAATACACTTGCTACACTTGGCGAGGAAGAACAAATGAATCGTATCCTCGTAGCTGTTCCTTGTGTTTGACTTCCACCATGCCAAATTGGTTTTGTCGAATTCCATGATTGTTATCAAACCAATCAAGAATACTGCTTGAAGATCCATATTACTGACAAAATTAAATTCAAGAATTTTTTTAATGATCCCATAGTAATTAGTTTCACATCCTTGAGAGTCGATGGCCCTTGTCATAACTCCGGTATTTGACATTGCTGTGAGTGGACGATGAGATTCAAATTGAGTTGTACGGAATCGGAAGCCATTGACATCATATCGACCGTAACTTCTAACTTTAACCAATCCATAGGATAGTTGTCGCAAGTCTTTATGGACGTTGGAATCTTTCATGCACTGTCCAAAATATGAAGTTATAAGAAAACTTTGTAAATACTTGTAAGTTATAAGAAAAATTTGTAAATACTCGTAAGTTGTTAGAAAATGTTACATTATCATGAAACCATGATATGAAGATAGGTCTTCCGTTTATTCCATCTCGTCGCATCGCTTCTACTTGTTTGCTCGTAGGTTGATGTTTATGTGTCCAATTCTGTTTGTGAAACTCTCTGTACAGAAGAAAAATTTTAGAACAGATTTGTTCCATTTATGATGAGTAGCATAAATGTAGGACAAACACTTACTCGAAATATTTATCCATCTTATCTATATTAGCATACATCACTACAGGAATATGAACAATTAACGAAGGCTGGAAACCGTCGTTAATAAAGGGCAAACCATCGTGAATAGGTTATTCATGACGGGGAAGCCTTATTCACGATGGTTTTCGGCCATCACCGATAATTAGTCTTAAATAAGGTTGTTAACGACGGCGCCCGTCGTAAATAAGTTTATTCGCGACGGCTAAACAATCCCGTCATAAATAAGTTCCCCCGACCGCCACGTAGCTCGGGGGATTTATTTACGACGGGTCGTCGTGAATAGTACCCATTATTTACGACGGTCAACACCAAGAAACCGTCATAAATAAGTTTGATATTTTTTAAATTAGAAAATACTGCCCTGGCTTCGAGGCCAGCTCACACAGGCAGTCAACAACAACAACACTATGCAGTCAAAATATTATAAATATCAATACTAGCTAGGCACACACACCACACTACACACTACCATGCGCGCTACCTCCAGAACCCGGGAACTCGTCCTCCAGCCTTCGTCCTCCCGGTAGCTGCGGCGATGGCGTGTGAGCCTCAATCGCGGAGCCCTGTTATGTATAAGTGTAGTTAGAAAAGTTATAAGTTTAAAAATGCATATTTGCCTAAGTGAGGTTATTATAACCTATAATTGATCAAGTTAAACTAGTTTTGGCTATGTTTGACTAAGTTTGGTGATTATCTAATAAATTTGGCTAAATTTCATCAAATATGGCTATGTTGTGGAAGTTTGAGTAAATTTGTACCTCTGCTCCTATAAACGGGGCCTGTGGCTCTTGTGGCGGCTGCCACTGTGGAAAGATGATCGGCTGCCCTGCCGCCATAGCCTGTAAATAGAAAACATTATCATACAGCCATCATTGATATGTTAGAAATATTAACTAAAATGACCGGTACATACATGCATTGCCGTTTGCATCTGTAGCATGAACGAGGCTTGATACTCGTCCTGAGCCTTTCTTGCCGCGGCTTGACGCTCCCTTTCTAGCTGGAGCTGCTCCTTTCTAGCCGGAGCTCCTCCTGTGTCCTGTGGAGCTTGTCCCAAACACTCTGGAGCTCCAGGGAGCTAGGCTGTCTCGAGCCCACCTGACGCGATGAAGAGCTACTCGAGGAAGGTCGTGCCTCCCTGGAGTCGACAACTCCATCAAAGATGGCGAACCTACAAAAGAAGAAAGATTATTAAATTTTCGAATATCAAATTCATTGACATTAAATAAAAAAAGAGGACTTACTGTCCGTGAGGTTTTCTGCCTCCGGTTGCGTACGTGGCTTTTGGGATGATTGGCGCGCTCTGCCAATCGAAGCCTTCACCGCGAAGTCGCTCCGCCTCCTGCCCATACTTTGCCTACAAAGACGGAAAGATAATATCAGCAAAACTATTTAAGAGAACTCAATACAAATACAAAACAACTCACCAGTGCGTCCGACACCGCCTGAGAAATTTCTTTCTCATTTGATTGTTTTCAAAACTTTTCATGTGAATAAGCCAATGTTCGGATTTTAAGTGGTGTTGCCAATGCATGCATCAAGGGTGCGATTGTGAGACCTATGTGTGCTTAATACATTGGCTATGACGATAAAAGTTTTGAATTCTGCCAAAACACTCTTTTTGTCATGGTCCGACTCTAGGTCTGAGCTCCGACAAGATCCGACGTAAGGTCCGACTTGCTATGGCTAGGTCCAACATGCGTTTGGTTAGCTCCAGCGGTAGGTCTGACTAGCTTTGGTAAGTTCCGGTGCTAGGTTCTGCTAGCTTTAGTAAGCTCCGGCTCAAGGTCCGGTTAGCTTTGGCAAGGTCCGGAGCTAAATCACAATGGTTCTGCTTTTACCATGCAAATGTTTCGAACTTGCTTTACATCTATCGAAAGTTTGCTTAGTATTCTTTTACTAAGTTTTTGAAGTGTTATGGCTGTTTAAGGTGGTTAACATTTTGCTATGGTTTGCAACATGCTTATGTGAGGTGTTCAAATAAGGTGTTGTAGTTTACAGAACTAACGTGAGTCAAGTCACGGACTTGTGGTCGAAAGTATTGGTTGTTTATTCATGTGCAGGTGTTTCTTGAGTTCAAGATATGGCTGGCGACAGGATCCATTGAACTAATCTATGGGAGAAGATGAGGTTCAACAACCAAGTTCGTGAGGAATTGTGCTTGAGTTGATCGGGAGGTCACGCAGCATGTTTGGATCAAGAACAATGCATATGAAGGTATCGTTGACGTCATTGGAAGGTGTTTGCACGTGTGCAAGGAGTGCATGGACGTGTCTACATTGTTCCAAGGCGTGGTGAAGAGATATGGAAGTTGAGATATGGTTGAAAAGGTTCAACCGGCTAGATTTTGCGCTCAGGCTGCGGCTAATGCGGTTATGGTTTGTTTATGGAAAGTTTTAAGTTGGTTACAATAGGATTTCGTGTTAGGCATGAAGTAGAGTTGTTTTAGGAATGCTTGGCTTGTGAAAGTTATAAGTTTTGCTAGACAGACCCAATGACTATGAAATTTTTACTGTGGTTTGTATACAACCTAAACAGGGACATGGCCAAGTTTCATTTGCAGAAATGCTTATTTGAGTTTTCCACAAATAATTATGTACTTGGCCTTAATTGGAGATCCTAGGGTGTTCTAAGGATTTTCATGGAGCAAGCCATGACTTTCTGAAAACTAGATTTTCAGAGGGTTCTAATAGAGTTGGTGTCACTTGATTTGAAGGTTCCTAACTACAGATATGAGCTAAACAATTTCAGAGAATTTCTGAAAAAATGTTTCTGGACATTTTTCATTTTCTCTGGAACAGTTTTAATAATAACACCATTAGGTGTACCAAATGAGCTCAAATGGATCCGAAATTTTTATGGTAGCTCAGGGATGTTTTGGTGAATATACTAGCAAAATTTCAGAATTTTCCTCCAAATGGTTCTCCAGCTAAAATTCTAAACAGTTTAAATTTTGGAGAATTAATTCTGGAGAAATAAGGATTTTCATAGAGTGAAACCTGATTTGTTGGAAAGTACTCATAGATCTAAATTAAAAAAAATTGGTTCACTCTATTTGGAATTTCTTAGCTGAAGTTATGTGGGTTTGAAGTTTGAACTAAATCTGAAAATCGGGGAAAAGTTTAAATCGCTGCGCGTGGGACCGGGCTACGTGTCAACTCCTGAGCGGCTGACACACGGGGCTATGGAGTATTTCACGTGCAGCCACATCCGATCCGGTGCCACAGCTAATCCCCTGTTTAAAAATATCGGCCGCTGACACGTGGGACCGGGGGCTTCGTCTACCTCCGGCCTCCCGCGCTCGACCGCCGCGACCCCTCGCCGGAGTGCACACCGGAGGCTTCTGCCATGTGCAAAACTCCATGATCTTGGCCGCCTCTGCCTAATCCCACACGGGGAACACGATGCTGGGCTCAGCTCGACGTGACAATCACCGGAACATAGCCGGCGACGAGTGGCGGTTTCGAAAGAACTTCGGCCGTGTCGGCCGGACTTCCTAGCGGCCCAAAAGATCGAGGTATCGGTCGTAGAGCATCAGTGCACCCTAGGGAAACTCAGCATGGGCTCAAGGCAGCTCGGGAGAGGTCCTAGGTAAGCTCTCACCATGCGCCCGATGCTGCCCGAATAAGCCGCCGTTGGCAAACTTGGAAATACGCCGTGCACAGGGGTTTTCATGCTAGGTGTTATGAAGCCAGCTTGTGCGCCACAGAGTCTAGACCCTATGTGTGAAGTTTTGTGGAATCTAAACGAGAACCAAACGGGAATTTTAAAGTTTCTTACCCAAAGGTGACTTTGCACCGGCTGGACGTAAACTGCAAAATTCCCTGTCGACGCTTAACCTCTCAGCTCAAGCTTCGGAGGTGAGCTGCAGGAGGTCCTTGCTCGTCCAGAAACAGCCTTGCTCGGCCGTGACAAGCCCGGGGTGAGGCTGCCCACGAGAGCAGCTCTTATCGGCTTTGTAGCGACCGCTGCGGAACGGTGTGGTTCTCGGTGTATGGAGCACGAGCTCACTCGATGATGGTTTGAGGGGGTAGTGGAGAGTCCTGTGGTGCCGTTTTGCTGCTCAGCCAAGGCTTACACGCGATCTTGGCGGGTGGCCTAAGATCGGAGGAGCAGCGGCTGCTCTGATCAATTTCTTGCATGAGGGAGCAAAGACTGAGTGGTTCTGCCCTCGACCGGCTCGGCTGCGGGGATAAGAAGGAGGGGCAACGTCGGTTGACGCAGCGCAGCCCGAGCAGGAGCTGTCCCGGCGATCAGCTCGATGGCGCTCTCGGATGAAGCCTGAGAAACCGAGTGCCCGGTCTTCAGTCGGTTGAATTTTCTATTGAGGCTGACATGTGGGTCCCACCCCCTTTTAACCTCTGAAATTAACTTCCTCCCACTGCTACAAACAGTAATCCCACTAATACCCTTTAGAATTTGAATTATCTACCAAATGCCCAGTTGAAGATGATAGAATTCAAATTGTGAAGTGTTTGAATAAATTTTCAGCATGCAGTTTGAAATTCAAGTTGAGTTTGAATTTGCTAAACTTAGCTCATGTCAAGATCAACTCCAAATGGAGTGAAAATTGGTGTGTGAGCTCACAAAAATGTTCTGAGTAAGAATATGCCTCCCACTTTTGAACTTATGGGATGGAAGTAGTTTGAATTTGAATTTGGGTTCAAACTAACCCCTTTCTAATTTATACCCAAAAATACCTCAAAAAGGTTTCTTATTTGGGTGAAATTTGGCATGGTCATTCCCGGCAAGGTGTAGGAGTTTTTCATATGCCCAGCCCCTATATGATGCATGTGGGAAATGCCACTTTTGCATTTTGTGAGTTTATTCTCTAATGACCATGTTGATGGTGTTTACTTGCTCTTCAAATGTGTTCACAAAGTTTCCTCAAATGAGGTGTGTGTGGGGTGATGAACATTTTGAATATGTGCCAAAAACTTAGGCCCTTACATTCCTGCCCCCATAAAAGAATCTCGTCCTGAGATTATAGTGTGAAAATGAGAGAGAGGACGGTGGAAGATTACCGTATATGCGACGTGAAAAAGTCGGGGTAGTTAGCGCGAAGAAATTCTTCGCTCTCCCATGTTGCTTCGTCTACAGAGTGATTTCTCGGTAGAACTTTGTAGAACTACAACGTACGGTTGCGTGTGGTTCGGACTTTTCATCAATAATTTGAACCGGTTCCTCCCGATACGTGAGATCCGGTTTCAGTTCTTCAATATCCCCTAGCTGAATAGTAGTTGATAGCTTGAGACACTTCCTCAGCTGGGAGATGTGAAAGACGTTGTGCACACCAGAGAGTGCTTCTGGTAATTCCAGCCGGTACGCTACCGATCCACATCTTTCGGTAATCTGAAATGGACCGATGAGTCGGGGTGCTAACTTTCCTCTCACCCCGAATCTGTTCATGGCCTTCATTGGACACACACGTAGATATACGTGATCCCCGACATCGAATTGTAATGGGCGTCTTCTCCGGTCCTCATACTGTTTTTGTCGGGATTGAGCGGCTTTTATGTTAGTTGAATCAGCCGAACTTTTTCCTCCGTGTTGTTGACAAGATCAACCCCGAAGGTGACCCTTTCGCCAGACTCACACCAATTCAGTGGTGTGCGGCACTTTCTCCCGTATAGCGCCTCATAAGGTGCCATCTTGATGCTAGCTTGGTACCCATTGTTGTACGAGAACTCGACCAACGGTAAGTGAGCATCCCAATTCTTACCGTGGTTGATAGCGCAAGCTCGTAGCATATCTTCTAAAATCTGATTTACCCGCTCGGTTTGTCCATCCGTCTGCGGGTGGTACGCTGAACTACGGATCAGCTTCGTCCCCAACGCAGCATGTAGCTACTCCCAAAAACGAGACACAAATAAAGTGCCCCGGTCCGATATGATGGTGCGGGGTACGCCGTACAAGCATAGGATCCGTGAGATGTACAATTCAGCATACTTCTTGGCGTTGTAGTTGGTGTTGACCGGGATAAAATGGGAAACTTTGGTGAGCCGGTCGACGATCACCCATACAGAATCATGCTTCTGAAAAGTGGTGGGTAAACCGACAATGAAGTCCATGCTCACATCTTCCCACTTCCAGGCAGGAACGCCCAGTGGTTGTAGTAGTCCCGGTTTCCGCATGTGATCTGCCATCACCCTTCGACGTGTATCACACTCGGACACGTACTTGGCGATCTCCTGCTTCATTCGTGTCCACCAAAACTTGTTTCTGAGTTCTTGATACATTTTATTGCTGCCGGGGTGAATAGAAAACTTTGACAAGTGAGCCTCATCAAAGATTTTCTTCCGTAACTCAGGGTTACGGGGTACGACGATCCGGTCCTTGAACCATAGGACGCCGTCTCCGTCTTTCTAGAAACATTTCCGCTCCCCACTGTCTACACGTCTTCGCAAATGCGACATGCCCTTGTCATGTTTCTGAGCTGCCGCTATCTCTTCACGGATGGTGGAGATTAAAGCTAAGTTGTAGAGAGCTCCGTGTGGAATCACATGCAGCGGTGGCTCTCTCTCTTCCAACAGGGTGATGGTCAGATTGTTGACGTGTGACTTGCGACTCAGCGCATCTGCCACTGTGTTTGCCTTGTCGGGGTGATAATGGATCTCTATTTTGTAATCCTTTATCAACTCTAACCATCTTCGCTGCCTCATATTCAGCTCTTTCTGAGTGCACATGTACTTGAGGCTTTTGTGGTCGGTATATAAATGCACGAGGTTACCGAGTAGGTAGTGCCACCACATTTTAAGTGTGAGCACCATGGCAGCGAGCTCCAAGTCATGAGTTGGATAATTCTGCTCATGGTTTCTGAGCTGCCGTGATCCATACGCGACCACCCTTCGGTCTTGCATCAGCACACATCCGAGTCCAATACCGGATGCATTGCAGTACACATCGAACGGTTTTGTTTTGTGTGGCTGCGCCAAAACCAGTGCTGATGTTAGGTGCTTCACTAATGCCTTGAATGCTGCTTCACATGCTGGACTCCAAACATATTTGGTAGCCTTCTTCAGCAGCTCTGTCATAGGCTTGGCAATCTTCAAGAAGTTCAGAATGAACCTCTGATAATATCCTGCAAGTCCGAGAAAACTCCGTACCTCATGAACAGTTCTCGGGGACTTCCAATTCAGCACTTGTGTGATCTTACTCGGGTCTACAGTGATGCCCCCCGCTGAGATAATATGCCCGAGAAAAGGCACTTGCGTTATCCAAAATTCGCACTTGCTGAATTTCGCGTATAGCTTGTGATCCTGCAGCCATTGCAAGACTATACGTAGATGCTTCTTGTGTTCTTCGTCCGACATGGAATATACCAATAGGTCATCGATGAAGATCGACAAACTTGTCCAGCTCCAGCATGAATACCGAGTTCATCAAGTACATGAAGTGAGCTGGAGCGTTGGTGAGGCCGAAGGACATGACCAGGTACTCATAAAACCAGTACCTCGTCGAGAAGGCCGTCTTCGGAATATCCTCAGCCCGTATCTTAATCTGATGGTACCCGGATCTTAAGTCCATCTTGGAAAAGATCTTTGCTTCGACCAACTGATCAAACAATATGTCGATCCGTGGCAACGGGTACTTATTTTTGATGGTTACGGCGTCTAGTGGACGATAGTCCACGCTAAGCCGCAAAGTCTCGTCTTTCTTCTTCACAAATAATGCCGAACAGCCCCATGGCGAGGAGCTCGGCCTAATAAAACCCTTTTCCAGAAGGTCTGTCAACTGCGTCTTCATGTCCGCCAATTCCTTGGGCACCATCTTGTATGGCCTTCGGGATATTGGCATGGTTCCCGGTGCAAGTTCAATCTTGAACTCCACCTCTCGGTCGGGCGGCATCCCTGGTAAATCATCCGGGAACACGTCAGGGAACTCACGGACTACTGGAATATCTTCCAATCTGATGGTTGTGGATTGATATACACTTGGAAGTTTTATTTCTGGACTGTCCAGAAATAAAGAGTGAGACTCGTGCACTTCTGAGTTCAAATGCACGATTCAGAGGACGGTGTCTAAAACAACGCCGTGGAGGGTTAACCACGACATCCCTAGGATGCCATCGACCTTTTGTACCTCTAGAACTATGAGAGACGTAGGGTATACTCTACCCTCTAAGCATAATGGCGCTTTTGGAACTATCATGCCTGCTGAAATTTTCCCACCCGGTGAACAAATCAAGTATGGACTATCACTGGGTAGTATTTGCAAGCTGTATTTAGCAATAAAAGCTTGGCTAATGAAGCTATGCGTGGCGCCTGAATCAAATAACACTATAGCGGGATGCTGGTGGAGTTGGAACATACCCGCAAGGATTGGCTCTCCCTCCGGCACATCCTCTATGGCAAGTTGGTGGACGGTGCCGGGCTTAGGATTTGCCCGCTGCGCATTAGTGGGGTTCCGGGGCTGATTCCTCCCCAGAAACTGCGGTGTCACTCCGCCGCCTTGCCTCTTAGGGCAGTTGTTGGTGAAGTGTCCTGGGCGACCACATTTGTAGCATGTGGCTGCTGACTGGCCGGTGCTTGGGGGGCGAAAGCCTGGCATGCGCTGCTGAGGTGCATACGCACGCGGCATCGCCTGCTGCTGCTGTTGTTGCTGCGGAGGTTGTGCTGGTAGTGCCGGCCTGAATGCCGGTGGGGAATATGGCTGACTGCGGAATGGCATCGGCCTCTGTGGTGGCTGCCAGCGTGGACCCGATGGTGGGCGATTCACCATCCGGTATTTTTGAGAAGGACCACCTCCGTCTCCGCTGCTTTGCGGTGCGCTTCGCTTCCTCTCCGCCGCCGCTAACTCCTTGCCGGAGTCCTCCTGAACAATCGCAACATCAATAATATCATTGAGGCTGCCACGATAGAACATCACCAGCTTGTCCTTCAGGAGCGGGTTAAGCCCCTGGTAGAAATGATCCCACCGCTTCTCGTCGGTATCGGCGTGATACGAAGCGTAGAGTGCAAGATCATTGAATGCCCTGGAGTATTCCAGCGCGTTCCTGCTTCCTTGCGGCAGGCGTAGGAACTCCTGCGTCTTCCTCTTCATGATACCCGGTGGTATGTGATAGGCCCTGAAGGACGTCCGGAATTCCGCCCAGGTCATAACTCGCTCGGTGGGTTGCGAGGCGCAGCAATTCGCCCACCAAGCGCTCACGCCTGAAGCTGTTGGACCGTGAACTGAGTCTTGCGCTGCTCACTCATTTGGAGCAGCCCGAACTTCATCTCCATCGTGCGGAGCCAGTTGTCCGCATCGATGGGTTCATCCGCCCTTGAGAATACCGGGGGATGAGTAGCCAGGAAATCGGAGTAGGAGCTTTGTTGACGCTCCTCGCGATCTTGACGCCTCTCTGGTCGAGACGTATTCGCAATAAGGGTCTGCAGCAACTCCATGTGCTGCTGATGAGAACCCGCCATCACTGCAATGATGTCGGCCAATGTAACCATTGGCGGTGGCGGTTGTTGCTGTTGCTGCTGTTGCTGTCCCGAGGAATCCTCGGGAGGCTGTTGGGAGGTCCTTCCCCCCTGACTGGAACCCCCAATGTCCGGGTTGGCACGAGTGCGAGTCATTCTGAAATTTAAAACAGCAGCGATCAGCACATGCCATACTTTGCAATTCCATATGAAACAGTAGGTATTAAAGTGACACATGAATAATTTGCACAACATTCACATATATTGATAAAGCATAAACTTTATACAAGATACATTATTCTCGGGTCTCCGAGAAGTCGTGCTCATGTCGTCACTACCTATACATACACTACTGTCTACCCGACATGTCACTGATTACAAAATTTTTCTCTTACACCACCCTCGCTGCCCTACTTGGCAACGGTAACCCACTACTCGGAGTAGAACTCGACCTCCTGTGGGTCGTCCTCCTCCGCTACCTCCGCTGGTGGCTCCGGGTCCATAACCTCCTCTTCCGGTTCAAGTTCTCCCATTACCGGAAGAGCCAAAACTACAGGTACGGCACCTACCATTGGTATGCCCATTACAGGAGGTACGAGGTCCTGCAACGCATGCACCTCGTCCATGGCCTGGTTGTAGTCCTCTTCCAAGCCCTGCCCCTCCTCAATAGCGTCATCCCGCTCTTGAGTGAGGACCTCATTCTGCTGGGTCAGGGCCTGCACCTGTTGTTGCAAAGCTGTGATGTCGACATGGCTTTTCTTCTTCACCTTCTTCAGACGATGCAACTGATTATGTTGTTCATTCAGTCGCTTTATCGTTGGAAGGAGCACATTGCGGAGTGCGCTGTGAGCACTTTCGAAATGGTCTCCACGGCTGGTGCTCTCCTTGAGCTTTGCAGCAAGACAATCCGTATGAACAGATTTGCTGTCCATCACGGCTTTTTCCTGCCCTTAACTGGAGGCTGAGGTTCGCCTCCGCGGGGTTGTACCTTGGGCAACACGGATCTGTTGCCTCCATGTACCTTTCCCCCCACACATGATTAGCTCGTCCCTCCACCGGAATGAGCGTGTATGGAGTGCCCTCCATAGGCCTCACGTGTAGTTGGCAGAAACGCGACATGGTGTCGCGAGCTGCCACTTGCTACATTCCCTCCGGCTGTCTACCTCTCACCGTGATGGTGAACGGCGCCCAACCGGATGGCGTGGGTCCTGCAGGAACTTCGACATGGATCGTCCACGTCTTGTTCCCCTCCTCGCCCTATTCCTTGGCGAAGAACTGCGGCATCTGGCTGTACCCGAAATATTGAAGCATTTGCCTCAACGTTTCCGGATAACCGCTGCGGTGAGAACAGTGGGATACAACCCACCCGTTCTCCAATTGTTTATCTGCTGTCATCTGCAGAAACATATTTGAGAAATGTCAAATATTTATTTGAACAGTAAACAATTGAGTTATAACATAAAACATGTCATTGAACTCGTAAAACTTGGAAACATAGTTCAAACTTAAACCAATTTGACTGCTGATCTGCTGTCCAAGATGACAGCCCTGACCAGTTTCCATTTCAACCTGATTTAGACCAAGTTAAATGCAAAACCAATTCTGGAGTTAAACATAAAAGTTAAAGCTAACTTCAATAGATTTCCAGAAAGTATTTGCTTGGCCTAAGATCTGTCCTGGTTCAAAAGTTATGAGATGTCAAAGTTGACAGAATTTCTAGAGAAAATTTGACAGCACCTCCCTGCTTGAGGTACTGATTTGACCCAAGAATTCCAGTTAATTATACACCAAATTTGACAAAAGTTTCTTTTACAAAGTTGTAACCCATCTCATTAAGTTTTCAGAACTACCTTATTTTCTATTTTTGGATTTTTATGCAGGAAGTTATGCTCAATTTACAGAGAGTTACAGAGAGTGTTTGTTCTGCCCTGTTTTCTGGACAGTTTCAACTATACTGCATTTTTCGACTGGTTAAGGAAGGAAACACCTCTGGACATCAACATAAAAGTTGTAAGGATATTCCAAAGATTTCCAGAAATGTATCATATCACCCCAACCTCGAAAGAACTCAACCTCTAACCTCTGATTAACTTCAGCATTATTTCAGCTGAAAACAGGGGACTCAGTCCTAGTATCCTATAAGTTAAAAACTTGTTAACTTTGAACATCCTGATTAAGGAAAGCAGTTACCACAAAGTTTTAGTGCTCTAGATTAAAACTTTCCAGTTTTACAATGAAGTTACTCATTTAGTGGGTTGTGACGTTGATGCGTCACCAGATCATGTCGGTACTACGTTCCTCACAAAGAAAAAACCTATACCGGACTTAGCCGGCTTCGTGTTCAGTGGCACTAAACGTCTCTCTCACACGGATGCTACACGTCTACCGTTTTGTGGTTATACTACCTGCAAATAACTCATACAATCGTCAGACTCGGCTGCACACCGAGCCTGGTATCCATACAGTTCATACACCCGGCCGTCATCACTCACCCGGATGTTCTCAAGCCAAACACGCCTTGAGCTACGTGTTCACGTTACAGACCACGTGACGGCGTCTCTCAAATTTGCCCGAAGCACGCCAGGGAAAGACGTTGCTCGAATACCCCAGACGACATGAAGAGCCGTAGAGGATATTAAAGTGGATCGGGTTACCAGCCACCCGTGGGGCTCCACCCTTCAGCTTGTGCGCACTGGTGGACAGCGCTTACGTGCACCCCCCAAGACATAAACATCCCGAGATGCATGATTTTCTGACATAAAAAATAGGTTAGTATGCCACTTTCAATACACTAATAACATCCTTATATGGGCTACTAACTCGTCCCTCACCGAATTTTTGAAAAAGATGACCATTGTAGTGCGTTAAACCTCAAGCGAGCTCTGATACCACGCTGACACAGCCCCACGGCCTTGTCGAGCCAGGATCACGCTGAGGGGTGCTGTGTTGCACAGCACCGGATAACGCACATCAAAGATACAAAGCGGAAGCAAAATTTTATTACATAAACCAGTTTATGAACATTTTTACAACAAAATAAGTTCAGTCTACACTCACGGGCATAGACTACGCATCGAGTTCACGTTCAGCCCGTGAACGTGTTCCCGTTAGCACGCACACACACTAACACGGCGGCGTGCACGACTCCCACTCTACGGGGTTCCCCTCCTGGGGTTCCGTCTCCTCCTCCGGAGTCCCTTCCTCATAAACCCCTGCAAAACCTTCAAACACAAGCAGTGAGCGCGATGGCTCAGCAAGTCTGACCCGTCTCTCCTATACATGAAACTTCTACATGAATGGTTTTTGGGTACATGAGGTAACATAAGTTGAAAAGGACTCGCCTAATTATTTGGATCTTTATTTCAAGTTTTAGCAGCAGGTTGTGGCAAACCTTACGCTAAGGCACATGAGAGAGCCGCAATCAAACAAGAAACGCATTTCCCTCATGTACTTTGCCCAAAGATGAAAAAAACTTTAATTAGCTCTAAACTAAAACAAGACATTAACAAGCAAAGTATATCTTTCAAATCAGCAAACTTTTAACATGTAGCTAGACTGTTCTTTCTACGTCATGGTACAGTGAACAAGTGGTACTGACTGACCGCGACGGACGGCGATTATAATCGATTTACACCTGCAGGGTTACCTGAATAACCCATCACGTACGCCCCTACTCGATGTTGCCTACAGCAACCATCACAGACGTCGTACGCAACCACCTTTCACCCGTCAGCCAAATGTTGAACCGGTCCAATCGTCCCGAGCAAGAGGTCTCTGCGCGTGCATCCACAGTGCTGCCAGCCCATTTACACCTCGAGCTCTCAACCTACCCTCTGAACGACCAGCTATGCCTCAACACCCAGCTACCCGAGTTACATCGGTTTCCCGGTTCCCATATAGCCGGTAGGTCTTCGGTACTGTTATAGCTTGTTCAACAGGCCCGCACACAACTCGGTCCTCAATCGACACAAGCGGAGCTATGGCACCCAGGCCCCAAAGTCCTGCTGCCCTTACTCTCCGCTCGGTCTCATTTTTCTTGCCATGTGTTTCATTTGCTATCTTTACCTGAGCAATGTGCCTCTAGCCTATTCTTGCGAGTAGTTCCAACTACTCGACTTGTACCGAATCCTACACTATCTTAGCATTACAGTAGCTAACGAGGTTTTCAATCCTAATCCCAACCCAGGGTTTTCTTGGCTATGCATTTGGGTTTCAAACAAGACTCTAATGCAAGAAGTAAGTGGATGCTCAAAGTAAGTTCTCAAAACAGTAAAACTTTGTAAAAAGGGTTAATGCAAACCGGAGCTTGCCTTGCTGCTCTTGGTAGTAGGCTAGCTGTTCCTCCGGAGTGACGAAATCTAAGACTTCAGGTTCCTCCTCAACCTTAGAGACTACATATGATAAATACAAATGTGTATCAATTTAAATGCATTTGTATTGAAGTTAACTTGTGAAAGTTATAAGTTTTGCTAGACAGACCCAATGACTATGAAATTTTTACTGTGGTTTGGATACAACCTAAACAGGGACATGGCCAAGTTTCATTTGCAGCAATGCTCATTTGAGCTCTCCACAAATAATTATGTACCTGGCCTTAATTGGAGATCCTAGGGTGTTCTAAGGATTTTCATGGAGCAAACCATGACTTTCTGAAAACTACATTTTCAGAGGGTTCTAATAGAGTTGGTCTCACTAATTTGAAGGTTCCTAACTACAGATATGAGCTAAACAATTTCAGAGAATTTCCAAAAAATGTTTCTGGATATTTTTCATTTTCTCTGGAACAGTTTTATTAATCACACCATTACGTGGATCAAATGAGCTCAAATGGATCTTAAATTTTTATGGTAGCTCAGGTATGTTTTGGTAAACATCCTAGCAAAATTTCAGAATTTTCCTCCAAACGGTTCTCTAGTTAAAATTCTGAACAGTTTAAATTTTGAAGTATTAATTCTGGAGAAATAAGGATTTTCATAGAGTGAAACTTGATTTGTTGGAAAGTACTCAGAGAGCTGAATCCAACAAAATTTGGTTCACTTGGCCAAAGTTATGTGGGTTTGAAGTTTGAACTAAATCTGAAAATCGGGGAAAAGTTTAAATCGCTGCACGTACGACCGGGCTACGTGTCAACTCCTCAGCAGCTGACACACGAGGCTACGAAGTATTTCGCACGCAGCCACACCCGATCCGGTGCCACAGATAATCCCCCATTTAAAAATATCGGCTGCTGACACGTGGGACCGGGGGCTTGGTCTACCTCCAGCCTCCTGCGCTCGACCGCTGCGACCCCTCGCCGGAGTGCTCGCCGGAGGCTTCTGCCGTGTTCCAAACTCCACGATCTTGGCTGCCTCTGCCTAATATCACATGGGGAACACGATGTTGGGTTCAGCTCGACGTGACAATCGGTGGCGCTCTCGGATGAAACCCTCGACCGGCGCGGCTGCGGGGATAAGAAGGAGGGGCGACGTCGGTTGACGCAGCCCAGCCCGAGCAGGAGCTGTCCCGGCGATCAGCTCGGTGGCGCTCTCGGATGAAGCCCGAGAAACCGAGTGCCTGGTCTTCAGTCGGTTGAATTTTCTATTTAGGCTGACATGTGGGTCCCACCCCCCCTTTTAACCTCTGAAATTAACTTCCTCCCACTGCTACAAACAGTAATTCCACTAATACCCTTTAGAATTTGAATTATCTACCAAATGCCCAGTGGAAGATGATAGAATTCAAATTATGAAGTGTTTGCATAAATTTTCAGCACATAAGCAGGTTGAAATTCAAATTGAGTTTGAATTTGCTAAACTTAGCTCATGTCAAGATCAACTCCAAATGGAGTGAAAATTGGTGTGTGAGCTCACAAAAATGTGCTGATTAAGAATATGCCTCCCACTTTTGAACTTATGGGATGGAAGTAGTTTGAATTTGAATTTGGGTTCAAACTAACCCCCTTCTAGTTATACCCAAAAATACCTCAAAAAGGTTTCCGATTTGGGTGAAATTTGGCATGGGCATTCCCAGCAAGGTGTAGGATTTTTTCATATGCCTAGCCCCTATATGATGCATGTGGGTAATGCCACTTTTGCATTTTGTGAGTTTATTCTCTAATGACCATGTTGATGATGTTTACTTGTTCTTCAAATGTGTTCACAAAGTTTCCTCAAATGAGGTGTGTGTGGGGTGATGAACACTTTGAATATGTGTCAAAACTTAGGCCCTTACACGTATGGCTCACGCCAACTTCGAAACCATGAGCAGCACTATCCGACTCATGATCTTGAGCTCGCTGCTGTGGTTTTGGCGCTGAAAATATGGAGGCACTATCTCTTGGGGAATTTGGTGCATCTCTACACCGACCATAAGAGTTTGAAATATATCTTCACCCAGAAGGAGCTGAATATGAGGCAAAGGAGGCGGTTAGAACTAATCAAATACTATGAGATTGAGATTCATTACCACCCCGGCAAGGCGAATGTGGTTGCCGATGCACTAAGTCGGAAATCACATATCCATAACCTTACCATTACACCGATGGAAGAGGAAGAGAGAAGTGTATACTTGGTTCCTTATGGATCACTATACAACCTTGCTCTCATCCCTACCATTTAGGGAGGATATCATTGCAGCTCAGAAAGTTGACAAGGGCATGGCACATCTACGGAGACGGATAGACAGCGGGGATATCAAATGCTTCTGGAAAGATGATGAGGGGACGCTGTGGTTTAATGACCGCATAGTCGTACCCCGGAATATGGAGCTGAGGAAGAAGATCCTTGATGAGGCTCACTTGTCTAAATTCTCCATTCATCCGGGCAGCAACAAAATGTACCAATATTTAAAAAGAAAATTTTGATGGACACGGATGAAGCGGGAAGTTTCTAAATATGTATCTAAATGTGATACGTGTAGACGAGTGAAAGCGGATCACATGAGAAAATAAGGGCTGTTGCAACCCATGAAAATCCCGGCATGGAAGTGGGAAGACGTGAGCATGGATTTCATTGTGGGAATACCCATGACTTCTAACAAGCATGATTCCATTTGGGTAATCGTCGACTGGTTAACCAAGTCGGTTCACTTCATTCCCGTGCATACACATTGCCATGCCAGCAAGTATGTGGAGTTGTATATTGCAAGAATCTTATGATTGCATGGGGTACCCAAGACCATACTCTCAGATAGAGGGGCACTATTTGTATCTCATTTCTGGGAGCAGTGGCACACTGCTTTGGGTACCAAACTGATTTGAAGCTCCGCCTATCACCCTCAGACAGATGGGCAAACTGAGAGGGTGAATCAAGTGCTAGAAGACATGTTGAGAGCGTGTGCCATCCACCACGGTAGAAACTGGGATGATCATCTACCGTTGGCGGAATTCTTGTACAATAACGGCTATCAGGCGAGTATCAAGATGGCACCCTACGAAGCTCTCTACGGTCGCAAATGCCGCACCCTATTGAACTGGTGCGAGTCCGGTGAAAGGGTCACGTCCGGGGTTGATGTGGTGAACGACGCCGAAGAGCGCATTTGGATTATTCAAGCCAACTTGAAGGACACTCAATCCCGACAGAAAAGTTACGCTGATAAGAGGCGTAGGCCGCTGCACTTCGACGTCGGGGAACACGTGTACCTCCATGTATCTCTGATGAAAGGCGTGCACCGATTCGGCATGAAGGGGAAACTCACTCCCCGATTTATTGGACCCTATGCTATCACTGAGAAGTGTGGACCAGTGGCATATACACTGGAGCTACTGGCATCTCTCGTTGGTGTTCAAGATGTTTTTCATGTTTCACAACTACGAAAATGTCTGAAGTATACGGCTGCTGTTCCCACCGAAGACATTGGCGAGTTGCAACCAGATTTGACATATGCTGAATATACGGTGGAAATTATTGATGAGAAGGCTCGGACCACGCGTAACCGAACGCTGTGGTTCTACAAGATACTGTGGAGCAACCACACCGCTGAAGAAGCAACGTGGGAGAGCGAGGAGTCCCTTCGCTCAAACTACCCGGATTTCATGGCATCTCATCGTGGGTAATTCCTCGTACATCTTCGTCTCTTCTTTTCTAATCTCGGGACGAGATTCTTTTAAGGGGGAAGGGATGTAAAAGCCCAAGAATTTACTTGCTAAAATGTTCATCACATCACCACACCACAGCTCAATTAGTGGATAGCTCATGAACATTTGTGAAGAGCAAGTAAACACAATCAAGAGGGTGATTAGAGGAAAACTCGTAACTTCAAAAAGCAGGATCTCACACACATAAACATGAGAGGATGGGTTTCCCATTAGGCCCTAAACACTCTTGGGGTTGCTCATGCCAAGTCTCATGCAAATCAAAATCAGTTTGAGGCACTTTTGGAGACATTTGTAAAAAGGGCTAATTTGAATGTAAATTCAAATTTCAGCCACTCTCATCACTTGGATTCAAAAGTTGACTTCATATTTAAACTCAGCACATTTTTCTGAGTTAGTCCTACAATTTTCATCCTCATTGGAGTTCATCTTGTCGGGAGCTAAATTTGCAATAATTCAAAACTGAATTTGAATTTCAAATTCTAAATTGAAGCAAGTTTAGCCAAACCAATTTCAAATTGAGGAACTCAAATTCAACTCATGACTTTGTGGCTAAGTCCCTCATTCAATTGTGAGTAGCTGAGATCTTTTCAAGGAAAACAGAAATGGGAAAAGAATTAAGGGGGAGAGAGGGCCACAAATCAGTCCCCCAGACCGAGTGAACCGCCTTCTACTCGAAGCTCTGTTTTTCACTCGGCATTTCACCGGACGACGCCACCGAGCTGCTCTCGGTGCCACCTCCCGAGCGTGTACGTCGTGCTGGCGACCTGAGCTGCGGGAATTCTTGCGCCGAAGCCTCCACTCGTGGATCGTACGGAGTCGCTGCCTCTCCCTCGCACACGCTCGACCGAAAGCACCAACGTCTCGGCCGCCTCCTCGGGTCCTCGGTGCGCCGCCGATCTAAGCGCTCTCAGGGCCAACGATCAACAGCAACTAGACACGCCAGAGGCTGCTCAAACTCAGGGTGAAAACCTTACAACCTTTCATGCCCTGTCGGGGGAGAATTTCCCCATTTTCTTTTCGGGGTTCAAAGAACCGAGCTGGCCAAAAATCCAAAATTCATGGTGATCGGTCCACCACCGCGTATGCCAAGCTACCCACATGTTCTATACGTTCCCACGGCCACTTAGGATAAAAAATCATCAGAAACCATCGAGTTTTGGCACTGCTATTCGAGTTTTTCGAGTCGCCGCCGCTAGGTGACTTAGGTCGACGGTGAACTCCCATCTCCGGCCGTTTTCACGGTGGTCTAGCACCATGACCGTGCTTAGAAGGTCACCACGGAGCTGTAGGGCTGAGAGTTGCTCGGAATGAGCCTCTGTATGGGCCGGGCGACGTCACCGGAGTTGATCCGTAGCGGCGGCTCGTCGCCGACCGGTTTCCAGCTACCTAGAGCATCGGCCGAACCCGGGGATGAGTTCCTCGTGTCCTAAAAGTTAGAGGCGGTGAGCTGTAGCCCTAGCGGCGGTGGGGAAAGCCCTTCCGGCTGACCTCCCCAGAGATCGCCGCCGCCGAGCTCGGGCGCGCGCGCGGGTAAGAAGAAAGGCATGGGTGGGGCCCACGTGCAGGGTTTAAATATTTCTTGAATTTCAGAATTTGGTTCAAACTTCAACTAGCCATAACTTTTGCTAGGGAGCTCCAAATTAAGTGAACCAAATTTTGTTGGATTCATCTTTTCGAGTACCTTCCAGAAATACAAGTTTCAGCTCATTAAACTTATTATTTTCCAGAATTAATTCCCTAAAATTTAAACTGTTGGGAATTTTATCTGGAGAATTCTTTTATGGAAAATTCTGAAATTTGGCTGGGATGTTCAATTGAAAATGCTTGAGTCACAGGAAAAATTTCAGATCCATCCAAGTTCACTTGGTCCCCCTAATGGTGTGATTAAGTGAACTGCCCTGGGAAAATGGAAAAATGTACAGAACCATTTTTCCGATTTTCTCAGATCTTGTTTAGGGCATACCTTCCTCTAGGATTCTTCAAATGACATGAAACCAATTCCATTAGAACCATATCAAACTCTAGTTTCCATAAAGTAATGGGTTGAGCCATGAAAATCCCTGGAAATGCTTAGAAGCTCTAGTAATGACCAAAGAGACTTTTATTTGTACAGAGCTCAAATGAACTTTGTTGCAGATGAAACTTGGTCAAGTCTCGGGTTAGGATCCTACCAAGCCACCATAAAAATTTCAGAGCCAAAGGGGAGGGCTAGCTAGAGTAATGGTAGTTACCTATTCAGTTCCAAACATTGCATTTAAATTGACATATCGTTAATTGCTTACGTGTAGTCGCTGAAGGCGAGGAGACCCCGGAAGTGTTGGACTTCCTACTTCCGGACGAGACCCTAACCACTGACAAGCCGCAACAAGGCGAGCCCCGGTTTGCATTTAACAAGTTTACAAAGTTTTGCTTTATATACACATAGCTTGAGGTATTTATGTGCATTAGGTGTAGGATGGATGAAACCCCAAGTGCATAACAAGATTATTCCTACAAGAGTGAGGGTAATGTCTAAGTCCTCGAGTAGTCAGGCTGTGCTTAATGTTCATAGAACTTTGGTACAAGTCAAGTAGTTGGAATCTACTCGCGAGCATAGGTGTCGGGACACACGGGATTGGTTCGAGTGATGTGAGATCACTTTAGTAAGAAAATGAGACTAGGCAGGGGCTAGGGCGCAGCAAGAGGAAGTCTTGTGGGTGCAGCCCTGTCCGTGTCGATTGAGGACCGATCCGTGTGTGGCCCCGCCGAACAAATTTTGAACGTACCGAAGGAATATCGGATATATGGGCCCCGATAAACCGATGTAACCTATACCTCTGGGTGTCGAGGCATAACGCACCGATTTATAGGTGTAGGTTGAGGGCAGCGAGGTGGAAATCCGCTAACGGGCATAGAGAGATGCTCTGTGTAGGGAACCTCCTGTCCGTTTGGGTGCGACCGGTTTGACGTTTGGGCTGTTTGGTGAAAGGTTGTCCTGTACGACATCGAGTGAGCGTGCTGTGCAGCTCCACGGGTGGGCGTACATGACGTGCTCTTCGGGTATCTCTGCAGGTGTATATCAAGTCAATTCGCCGTCCCTCACGGTGATGAGTACCGTTTGTTCACTGAGTCGTGACGTAGATAAATTATGGAATATTGTGATTCAATTCTGCTGCTATGTATAAATTGTATTGCTCCATGTGTGCCACCAAATATTGCTCACTAAATTTCAGGTTCCTGAACCATTAACTTGTGGCTAAACGAGGAATTAAGGTTAAACTTGTAGGCATGTCCTTTGCTTCAATGTGCCATCCCATGGTGGTTATGAACTGCATGTAGAGTTTCATGTTTAGTTGAGTTGGTTAAGACTTGCTGAGCCATCGTGCTCATGGTTGCTGCTATTGAGTGTTTGCAGGTGAGGACTATCCCACAGACTCGGGGTACGAGTCCCGGCGAGGGTTACCCTCCGTCGGGGACCACGCTGAGTGGGAGCCATACACGCCGCGCTGAGCTGAG
Source organism: Neostapfia colusana (assembly GCA_030760725.1). Taxonomy (NCBI): domain Eukaryota; kingdom Viridiplantae; phylum Streptophyta; class Magnoliopsida; order Poales; family Poaceae; genus Neostapfia; species Neostapfia colusana. The sequence continues at coordinate 12,426,198 of JASWHV010000012.1, read as the reverse complement.
GAGTGGAGCTAGTGTGGGTTGTCCATACGGCTGGACAACCAACTTTTGCTAGTTAGGTGGGTGTGAGTTGTAACAAGTTAGCTTCTGCACGTATAAACTCTGTACTTAGTTGTAAACTGAAGGTTTGTACTAATTTGTACATATTCAGTTGTTTTCTATGTAATACAATGTTTTCCTTATGATGTGTGCTGTAAGTGTCGCATCGTGCGGCACCACCCTCTGAGATCCTGGACGTACGGATTCCGGTCCGTCACATAGCCCCTCCAAAAAAAAACCTCCGCGGGCTGCTTCTGAGCAGAACGGGGAAAGTGTCACAGCAAACACTTCGACATTTGGCGTGCCAGGTAGGGGGGCCTTTTTGGTTCTTGAAGCCGTTCGTGAAGCCCATAATGGTGAACATCCAGTCTTTTGGAGGTTCTTCCCGCCCCTCACACCGCCAGCGGCAGAGTGAGCAGGAAGCGTCCTCTGGTTATAGAGCGAGACCGCCTGAACCGGCACCGGCCCCTACAGCGACAGTGCCTGTTGCCTCCTAGCAGCCTTCAGCGGCAACAGCAACAGCGTCGCAAGCGCCAACTGGAGCCGGAGAGCGCGCTGTTGGCAGCCCGCGCGCTCCTGCACAACCCCTCGAGTGCGGGAGCTTCCCCGTCCACTGCTGAACAATGGCGCAACGACGTCGACCACCTCGTCATCACCGCACTCAACTCGCCGTGTCATCGGAGACGGTGACCAGGGACAGGACAGCTGCTGCCCCATAACCTAACAATGGATTACAGGACGGTGACAACCCACTCGACGGCGACGTCCAGGCTCCCCACCACAGACCTCAGGGACGAGCTGGACCGCCGCCACCATTAGAAGGAAGATGGCCGCGTCACCATCGAGCGACAATGCGAGTGGCGTCGTAGCCTTGGGGAGGAGTATGATACCCCGGGTACCATGCGCCCCGTTTACGTGGGCCAGAACCCCATCTCCCTAGGCTCAGTGGGGAGCTGCATGGCTCTGGCCCCACACCTTCGTATGGGGGTGTGGCCGTGCAAGTCCCGGCCACACTTGCCGGAGAAATTCGACAGGACAGTCAACCTCGTCGAGTTCCTACAGATCTACTCCACTGCCATCCTAGCTGCAGAAGGGGATGAGGCCATCATGGCCAACTACTTCCCAGTAGCCTTGACCGGGTCAGCCCGCTCATGGCTCATGAACTTGCCCCAGGAGTCCGTGACCTCCTGGGAAGAGTTGTGCCGTCAGTTCATGGCCAACTTCAGGAGTTCCAACGTCCGGCCGGGCTCGGAAGCCGGCCTCCACACCATACAACAGCAACCGAGAGAGTCTCTGCACTCTTTCATCCAGCACTTCTCCCAGGTCAGGAACACCATTCCCCGCATCTCCAACGCATCTGTCGTCCTCGCCTTTCGAAAAGGTGTCCACGACAAGAAGATGCTCGAGAAGTTGGCCACTCATGACGTGCAGGACGTCTCCGAGCTCTTCAGCTTGGCGGACAAGTGTTCCAGGGCCCTAGAGAGTCGTAACTGGCACACACCACCCAGCAAGGGGGGTGAGTCCGCCGGGGAGGGCCCTGGTGGCAGGAAGAAGAAGGATGGAGGCAAGGACAAGCCGCTGGACGGAGCCCATACTGCAGCAGCAGTAGTGGCCACAGGGGGCCAGGAGCCGCGCACCGATAAGTGCCCGCGACAGCCGTCCGATAGCGACGATGGCGCCCAGAGGTGCCCGGTCCACGACACCAACCGGCACAGCGCCAGCGAGTGCCGGGAGATCCAGTGACTGGCGGAGCACTTCCGAGAGCTCCAACAGCAGCGCCAGGATAGCGCGCCCTCCCACCAGTGGGAGGGCAAACAGAAAGCTGACCCGGAGGACGGTGACGACTAGGAGATGGAGTTCCAAGACGCCAAGCGGGCGTTGAAGGTCCTCTATGACCATGAAGAGAGCTCCGGCTCCGACCACAGCGAGTGACGCAAGACGCTCCACGCCTAACCAGGCGGTCCCTCTTCCGTTGTGAAGAGTAGGCGGCCCAAGGTAGGGCTACCTGGAGCCTCGGCCAGAGCTTTCTCGAGGAGGAGTGACAAGCCTATCACCCGACCAGTACGAGCATGCCGCCCACGTGTGTCTGACTTGCTGCAGGGGATGGATACCTCTACCCAGACCACAGGCCATAGGACACCTTTGTAAGTCTACCCCCAAGTAGTGGTAGAATATTTTTTCTTTTTCTCTTTCTTGTAAGGGTAACATAGAGACTGGAAACAGAGCTTAGAACAGCTAAAGTCCCGAAAGGGTCCAGTCACTCTCGGTACCTGGGGTGAATCACTGCCTTCTTGCATGGCCTGTTGCGCCCTATTGCCCGAAGGAAGCCAGAAATAAGAAAAAATGTATCCTATCCAGTGTACTCCATTACAATCTATGTTTGCTAGTACTACACGCTAGACCTACACACTTGTGGCGAAATTGATTTCGTCTGCATACCACCTAGGGGGTCAAGACGACGGTGGCCCGGAACAAGAGCCCCGGTTTTCACAGGACCCCACTAGACACTCTGCTGCGACGGCCCTCGCGCGAGCGAGGTGACGGGGCCCGACCTCGATCACGGGCCGTGCCGCGTCGCCCGGAGATCGCATTGGGTGGTGCCGTGTTATGCGGCACCCAACAGCACACAAATAAGGAACAATGTATTACATAAATCAAAGCGGAAGCTTACAATTGTTCTTTGTAAATACTTTACATAAAATAGCTACAGCGAAAGTCTATAAACAGCTCACGTCGTATATCTAACAAGCACTCGAGAAGAGGTCCAGCCCGCGTAGTCCTCTCGCTAGCAACACGAAGACATGGCAGCGGCTAGGTTCTCCAAGTGTGACATGACTCGGAAGTTCCCGAGTCTCACCGGACAACCTTCTTTATAGCGTCGATGTTTACCTGCAAAACCACTTATATAGCAAGAGTGAGCACAAACGCTCAGCAAGACTGAACCGTCTCTCCTAAGGCATGCAACTCTACATGAGGGTAACTTAAGACCTAATCCTGTAATTTGCGAAAAGACTCACCTACGAGTTCATCCTTAACTTTCAGATTTTAGCCATAATAGTAGTGACTGTAACACCCCAAAACTTGTTAAGAGGGGAATTTAAAAATTTTTGGACGTATTGCATGTGGTGCAGAAATTCAAATTCAAATTGGAATTCAAATTAAACTCAAAACAGAAAAGAAAAAGAAAAAGAAAAAAACAAACCCCCCCGGCCAGTGGGCCGAAACCCACCAGCCGGCCCACCTCACCCCCGCGCCAGCCCGCAGCCGCGCGCCCGCTTCTCTCTCACTGACATGCGGGGCCCGCCTGTCATCCCCGACCTCCCGCTCGCGCCGACCCCGGACTCTTCCGCGCGCATGCGATCGTAACCAACCCGGATTTCCGCGTCCCTCAGCCCGAATCTCGGTCCCAGAAGACTCAAACTCGATCTAAACAAACCCGCCGCCCTCCCCTGGCTATATAAACACCGGCGTCTTCCCGATTTTCACCCATGATCAGTCGATTTTCCTTCCGGTGAGAACCCGAGTTTCTCCGGCCAATTTCGCTCGATCTTCGCTCGGGATTTCTGATCTAACGCGCTGATCTTGAACCACCGCCTCCGGGGAATCACGCAGGTGCAGAAAACTCGGTGGTTTGCGCTTAAAACACAGCGCCGACGAGCCTCGCCGTGAATTCACCTCGGACCTCGTCGCCGACCGCCTTCCAGGACCTCCGAGCTCAAGAAAACCCCCGAGCTGAGATCCCCGACCTCCCCTGTACCGATCTATGCCATGAAATTCCAGTTTTAGGAAGAATCCACGAAGATCCGAAGTTTCCGGCGAGATCGCCGCCTCCCGCCGCCGGGCAGCGCCGCCCGCGCTCGATCAGAGCGACGTGGCCGCTTGTGCGCCGTCTATTTTAAATCGCACGGTAGAATTTAAATCCCCGCGTACCGGTTCGACATTATAATCTCAGCCGTCTGTTTTAAATCGGACGGTCCACGTCAGCCCCGCGTTATAAAGGCCAGGATTCTTACGCGCTACCCCCTGGGGATCTCGGAAAATACGAGCTAGCCCCGAAACTTCTGATCTAGCCCCTGGAACTTCAGAAATTCATGTAAATTCATTTAAAAATCAGTTTTAGCCCCTGGACTTAATAAAAATTAGGAAAACCCCCTCTGTTATGTGTAGCTAGACCCCTGGAAATTTATGAAATAATATAATAGACCCTGTAGTGGGGTGAGTTTACTTTTTTTTAATCTTATATAATATTAAATTTAGGAATTTGAATATGTAATTAATATTTAAATTTAAAAGGGTGAGGCACACACATTGTAAATTCAAGTTTAAACTCCACTAACCATTGGAAAACTTTAGAATGAGCTAAAAATAAATTTTAGGCTGAAATGAAATCTGTTTGGGTGTGTTCATGTTTATTTGATCTAGAAACACATTTTAGGCTAGGAAATAATTCTGAAAATTTGTAAAATAAATGTAAAATAGTTCACATCAGAGGAGAAGTTCAAAAATATATTATTTACTATTTTAGATCAGAACCTATTCTATTTAGATGATGTGTCTTACTATTTTCATAATAAAGTTCACAATTACGTATAGAAAATAAATCTTAAAATATAGGAAAATAGGTATGCATAACTAGAAAATGATAAATGAAATCTCCAAAACCCAAAGATTTTGGTTTAGGATTTGGTAGAAGATCTGAAAACCCATTTGGAGTAGGAAAATACCTTCCATGCATACTTGGTAGCTAAGATGTGTATTAATTGAATATAAGAAATTTGTTTAAATTGGAAATTCATATATAGTGTACAAATATAAATCTGAATACAAAAGTTAGAAATCATATGCACATGTTTAAAAGTGCATGTAAGCCCAAAATCAACACACATAGAGTAACCACAACACATAGAAATGTGAATGACTTTCATAAATGAATGTGTGGTTTGTATGAAGTGAAAGTGTGAACTATGTCTTATGGATTGTTGTTTTCTTTTTCTATGTGTGATGGTATGAGTAGAACCTGCTCCAGAGCAAGTTCTTCCTTTCCATGATCAGGACTATCCATTCCCAGAGCAGCAGGAAGAAGGCAAGTGTCCTTGACCACTTTGATCCTATGCTAGGATGTGTAGATAGAATTATTTGCATTGTCAATTGAAATATGAAACCCATGCTAGGAAGTTTCCCTAGAATTGCATTACCTTCTTTCCTTGTAGCTTGGGTTGGGATTTATTTTATCATGTCATTTATTTATATGCTTATGCTTAGCCATGCTTAGAATGGGATAATTGGGATATGAGATCATCAATTTATTTACCTTACTCTTGAATGAGATATTATGAGTTATGTAGAGGTAGGGATCGAGGCAAGTTGGATGATTTGGTTGGTGCTGGGTGCATGAGACTCGGGTTTGTGTTTAGTACTTGCCTGGATCCTAAGGACCGGTTCATGGAGCATGTAACCTGGCTTTACCGTGCCAACCACATGCTGAGATGGGGCAGCTTGGCCAATTAATTAGGTGTATCCCCGGCGTAGAATGGGTGTGTTGGATGGTGCGGGGAGTAGGTGTCAGCTGTACTACCATATGAACCGCAAGGCTCAAGAGGGGGCCACTGCAGCGGGGTTGGAGCCTCTTGTATGCTGTTAGGGGTGAAACCTCAGTAGGCCCACGCTCGTCGGGAATCCCTTTGTAAAGGCTTCGTAGTGATCTCCTGGCTACACACCTGGGAAGTGTGAATGTGGTTCATGGCCACTGGCAAAATGGAGGTTCTTTTAGTCCACCCAGCAACGGGGGATGAAATCACTACATGTGGGTACAGTGGTGCAAACTCTGCAGAGTAAAAACTGTCATGACAGTCGTGCTCACGGTCAAGAGCAGCTTGGACTTATTCATGATTAGAGGATGGATGGCTTTGGAAGTTGAGGATGTTAAGCGGGGAGCTTAACATTGGAAATGATGTTATGGTTATTTGATTATGATGATGGGTTGGGAGTTTGGGACCATTTCATCTATGTAGTAATGTAGGTGCTTAATAAGCTAATGTGATAGGTATTAATTGGGTAGTGCTTTAACCATGAGTTCAACCTCTCCTTGTTCTAGCCATGCATGAAATAACTTTCCCACACTTGCTGAGTACCATCGGTACTCAACCTTGCATATTTGTTGGTTTATATTGCTGCTCAGGTCAAGAAAATGATGTGGTGTTTAATGATCAAGACTTCGGACCCGAAGAAGGATTCTAGGTTCATGGAGTCCCCCGGGCAACGCCTGTGACGGAGCCCACAAGAATAATATTCCGCTGCTATTTTATTTACGTGTTATGAACTTATTGTCGTCCATCGAGACATATGCTATGTAAGACTTATTTATATTCGACACCTGGCTTGTAATAAATGATGTTTCACTATTTGTCATCACATGTATGAGAAAATGATCCTGGCATACATGAGATATTCACTCGGTTGTCTTCGGAGAAACCGGGTGTGACAGTGACCAGCAACATTGGAACTCCACAATCAAACAAGAAACGCTTCATTCCAATGTAACTATCCCAAGGTGGAAAATAACTTTAGTTTGCTCTATCTATACTTCAAACAAGGTTCTCATGCAATTTATAATAATCATAGCAGTCATTAAAACTTTGCAAACTGTTTCCACACAACTTACTTACTATGTCACAACACAGTGAGCAAGCGGTACTCATAACCGCGAGGGACGGTGATTCGGATCAAACACTACCCGGATAACTCGACACATACGCCCGCCTCTGAAGACCCAAATCTAGCGTCCTTCATTACGTCATATGTGGCAACCTTTCGCAGGACACTAGACTGCAGAACCGGTCGCGCTGTCTCGGGCTCATAGGTCTAACGAGACGATGTGGTATGCCTCTACAATCCAGTGAACCTGGTACATCGGTTTCCTGGTTCCCATATATCATTAAGCATCCGGTACACAACTCAAAACTTGCTCAGCGGGGCTGCACACGCTTCGGTCCTTAACCGACACAGGAAGAGCTACTCGACCAAGACCTCGTCTTGTCGCTGCCTAACCCCACTGCCCGGTCTCATCTTTAGAAGTGTAAACTTTAGTTTGCCTCTCCCTTCCAACCACACTTATGTGATCCTGAACTATAGCTCGTGAGTAGATTCCAACTACTCGTCTTCTACCGGATGTCCTAGCCTATTTAGCACGGCCTTATTCTACAACGATGAAACCATTCTAACCTTGACCTCAGGGTTCATTTTTGGTTATGTAAGTGGAGTATAAAACATCCTTGACCTAATGCACATACAAACTTTGACCCATAGTAGTGAACAAAGTAAAAACTTTAGAAAACAACTTAAAAGCAAACCAGGGTTTTCCTTGGTTTTGCAGGTGACTAAAGTCAGATAGGATGAAGTTAGTTGCTGATAATGACTTGAATATTAATCACTGGCCTTCTTGCTCCTTGATTCAAGCTTCACCTTTCCTCCACTCTTCCACGTTTAAACACTACACGTTATGAACATGCATATATATTTAATTGTAAAACTTTTGCTAACAAGTTCTAAAGATAAGTTTAAAACTGGAACTCTGTTTAAGAATTTAAAATAACACTGGGGCTAGTGGTTTGGTTTGGGTGAAGCAACATGGTCAAGTGATAATTACATTTCATCACTTGTGTGCTACTCATCTAAGTAGGTTGAACAGGATAGTGGTGATCCAGAGCCCCAATGGAGCTGAAAATTTTCATGTGAGTTACTTGTCACGAGAAAGTAATCTGGACCAAAATTCAGAATATTTCACTAAGTAGATTACCCAGAACAATTCCCTAAGCATTTAAGCAAAAAGGAATTAATTCTGAATAAATTGGCAGTTTCATGAAAATTCAAGTGAACTAAAATTTCAAACATATCTCACGGAGCATGCATGAATTTTTCTAAGATTTTTGGAGCTAAGGAACGCCCAGAACCGAATTTCCAAGTTTTGGAAATTCTCTGAAAATGTTTCTGTATTCATTTGAATACAGAAATTTGAAATCAGAATTACCATAAATAAATCAACTCCAAATAATCTGAAACTTTTAGAGGAATCTCCTAACATCCTATAGAGTATTATGGCAAATTTTGAGGATTTTTGGATGAACCAAACTCCCTCTAAAATTCTTTTGCTGAAAAGCTTTAAAGAATTTTCCAGAATTTTCTATTGGTTTTCATGCAAATTGGGCTGCATATTTGGATAGATATTTTCATCTTGAATTCAACCCAATTTGAATCACTAAATTTGGAGCCTCCTAGCAAACGTTATGAGGTTCTAAAGTTTGAACTAAATCTGGAAATCCAATGAAACCGAGGAAAAGTTTAAATTCTGACAGTGGACCCCTCGCACACGTGTCAGCTGCTGGAACTGAGCCACACAGGGCCACAGACTCCTTCCCGTGCAGCCACACTGGATCCCGGGACCACAATCGATCAGCAATTTAAACCTTCCATCGCCGACACGCGGGACCCGCCGGTCGTCTTCTTCCTCGGGCCGGTTTCTTTTCCCGCGCCGCCCCCTCGCCGGCACTTCACTGGGGCTCGCCGGACCCGGCTTCCCGGCTGCCTCCCGGCTCGGTACTTGCCGCCTGGGGGTTTCCGACTATGAGCAAACCACTGGTGCGGTGCTTTCGGGCTGCCGGCGACCGTAAACCGGTCGGCGACGTGCGCACACCTCGGTGTGGCTTCGGCACCGTGGTCCGAGCACCCTAACCCGCCAAAGGCTCGGGGGATTTTCTCTAAAGCATCAGTGGAGGACAGGCTAGCTCGGCAAGGCCTCAACGTGGCTCGGAAATGGCGGAAATCTGGTTGTCACCGTGCGCCCGCGCGTTCCTGCCATGGCCGCCGATCGAAAAGCTCGGAATTAGCCGCTAACACTGGGTTTCTAGCTAGGGTTGTGAAGGGGATAGGATCGTCGTTAATCCTAGACCATTTGTGCATGAGTTGATGACCTCTAAGTGCAAATTAAGCACGAATTTGAAAGGTCTTTACCAGAGGGTCCATGGTTGTGCTCCGGAAGAAAAACTTCGAATTCGGCCACTGGGGATCACTGTTTGAGCTGAGCTCCGGGGAGAAGCACCACGGCGGTACGGCACACCTCTGAGCGTAGCTGCTTGAGCGTGAAACCCGCGGTGGTGAGCTGCCCACGAGAGCCCGACGTCGGTTTGTTTCAAGTTGCCACGGAGGAGCCATTTTTCCGGCTAGGAGACCCGTAATTCGGGCTGCTCTTGTGCTGAGGGAGTGATGGGCGATCAGGCCTTTCCGTTTTGCGGTTCAGACGGTGCTGTGTGCTGGGGTTGCATGCGTTCCCGGTCGGAACCGAGGCGGCGGCGAGCTCGGTGTTTATCGGGCGCGAGGAGGAGAGACGAAACACAGTTTGCTCGGTTCAGAGGGGAAGGATCACGCCAAGGGGGGGTTGAGGCGGTGGCGTCGGGGTAGCCTCGGTGGCGCCCTGTGAGTTGATCGAGCTCGTGTCTAACCCGAGAGCAAAGACTTAGGTGCTAAGTTTTTCCTCCTCTTCTATGACCATTGGCCCCCACCAAGTTTCTTTCTCAAATATCTCCAGATTTTTGGCATATTGCAAACTTAAGTAATGAAGAACTTTAATCTCAAAAGTCATTTGACAAATTGACAAGTTGTGCCTCAGTTTCAAATTTGAATTCAAATTTATATGAAATTTACATGTTCCGTTGATATTCATATCAAAGCACCTCCAAATTTGCTCAAAACTTGGCTCCCTCATAATTTGGACCTGAGCAATTCAAATATGTCCTCTGATCTTTTAGTTGTCCATTGCAAATACAACTTCTCAAACAACAGTTTGAACTTCCCCTTTTGGAAATGGCCTCCATCTTTTTAAATTGACTCTTTTAGTTCAAACTGAATTTAAAGTCTTATTGCTCATGCCAACACTTACATGAGTAAACAAAAGTTTTTGCAAGTCCCATTTCTTGTATTTAAACTCAACTTTATTCACAACTCAAGTCTTGCATTTACAAGTTTTGGGACTTTTACATTCCTCCCCCCTTAAAAAGAATCTCGTCCCGAGATTCTTGACTAAGGACAACGTGGAGAGGACAACTACTAAATATAAGCCTCTAACAACTCCGGATGATGGTGTTGTAAATATTCCTCGCTCTCCCACGTAGCTTCGTCGGACGTGTGATTTTCCCAGAGCACCTTGAAAAATCGCAGCGTCCGGTTTCTGGTCTCGCGAGTCTTTTCATCAATTATCCGGGTTGGATATTCGACATAAGTGAGGTCCGGCTTCAAATCTGCTATGCCTTCTGTGAGAATCTCCGTTGGAACTTTCAAACACTTCCACAACTGAGATATGTGGAAGACGTTATGAACTCTGGCTAAGGCTGCTGGTAGCTCCAAACGGTATGCCACGGGTCCACACCTCTCAATGATGGCGAAGGGACCGATAAAACGCGGAGCTAATTTTCCTTTCACTCCGAACCGGTGAATGCCCTTCATCGGAGATACGCGGGGGTATACGTGGTCCCCAACATGGAAATCCAGAGGACGACGTCTCCTATCCGCATAGCTCTTTTGCCTGGACTTAGCGGCTTTAAGATTTGCTTGAATAAGCCTTACCCGCTCTTTAGCTTCATTCACGAGATCAATCGCGTAACTCACTCTCTCGCCGGATTCACAACAGTTCAAGGGTGTGCGGCACTTCCAGCCGTAGAGAGCTTCATACGGTGCCATTTTGATGCTCGCTTAATATCCATTGTTGTAAGCGAATTCCGCCAATGGCAGATGATCATCCCATCCTTTACCATGGTGAATGGCACATGCTCGAAGCATATCTTCGAGAACTTGATTCACCCTCTCCGTTTGCCCATCGTTTGAGGGTGATATGCAAAGCTTCTAATCAATCTGGTTCCCAGTGAAGCATGCAGCTGCTCCCAGAAACGAGCAACGAACAACGCGCCTCGATCGGAGATGATTGTCCAGGGAACTCCATGTAGGCATAGTATTCTTGCAATATATAGCTCCGCATACTTCTTGGAATTGTATCCTGTATGCACCGGGATGAAATGGGCTGACTTGGTTAACCGATCCACGATTACCCACACCGAGTCATGCTTATTTGCCATGAGAGGTAATCCAACAATGAAGTCCATACTAATATCCTCCCACTTCCATGCCGGAACACTTAGCGGTTGTAAGGTTCCCGCCTTCTTCATGTGGTCGTCTTTAACTCGCCGACACGTATCACATTCTGATACGTATTTAGCAACCTCTCTCTTCATCCGGGTCCACCAAAATTTGGTCTTCAGTTAGTACATCTTGTTGCTGCACGGATGAATAGAAAATTTGGATAAGTGAGCCTCATCCAAAATTTTCTTCCGCAGCCTCATATCACGGCGTACGACTATCCGGTCCTTGAACTATAGAGTGTCTTCATCATCTAACCGGAAACATTTCATCTCCCCGTTCTTTAACCTCCTTTCGATATGAGCCATGCCCTTGTCTTTCTTCTGAGCTTCCATAACCTCCTCTCTTATTGTGGGTATGAGAGATAGATTATGTAGGGCTCCATATGGAACCAAGTAGAGACTTGGTTCTTCCTCTTCTATCGGCGTAATGGTCAGGTTATGAATATGAGACTTCCGGCTGAGTGCATCGGCAACCACATTTGCCTTGCCCGGATGATAATGAATTTCAAGCTCATAGTCTTTGATCAGCTTTAACCATCGCCGTTGCCACATATTCAACTCTTTTTGAGTGAATATGTACTTCAAACTTTTGTGGTCGGTGTAGAGATGAACCAGATTTCCCAATAGGTAATGTCTCCACATCTTCAAAGCTAATACCACGGCTGCAAGCTCAAGATCATGAGTTGGATAATGTTGCTCATGATTCCTTAATTGCCGTGATCCATATGCAACCACGCGTCCCCCTTGCAGGAGTACACAACCAAGTCCGATGCCAGACGCATCGCAATAAACGTCAAAAGGCTTGGTTGTATCCAGTTGAGCTAGAACCGGGGCTGTTGTGAGGTGTTGCACCAACGCTTGAAAAGCTTCCTCACATGGCTTGCTCCAATCATGTTTGATGCCCTTTTTTAGTAGCTCAGTCATAGGTTTGGAGATTTTTTAGAAGCCCGGGATGAACCTCCGATAATATCCCGCCAAACCCAAGAAGCTACGAACTTCATGGACTGATGTTGGAGACTTCCACTTCAGCACTTGTTCAATCTTTCTTGGATCAACAGCAATGCCTTCCGCTGAAATAATATGTCCAAGAAACGGCACTTAGTTGATCCAGAATTCACATTTACTAAACTTTGCATAGAGCTTGTGATCTCTCAAGCGTTGAAGCACAATATGCAAATGTTTAGTGTGTTCCTCTTCAGATTTGGAATAGACCAAGATGTCGTCGATAAATACCACGACGAACTGATCCAGCTCCGGCATGAACACTGAGTTCATAAGATACATAAAGTGAGCCGGAGCATTGGTCAACCCAAATGACATGACAAGATACTCATAGAGCCCATATCTTGTCGAGAATGCTGTTTTCGGGATATCTTTCGCTCGAATCTTGATTTGATGATATCCGGACCTTAAGTCCATCTTGGAGAAGACTTTAGCACCCACCAGCTGATCGAAAAGAATATCAACTCTGGGTAGTGGATACTTTTTTTTATTGTCACAGCATTTAAAGGACGATAATCGACGCATAGCCTCAGCGTCTCATCCTTCTTCTTCACAAATAAAGCCGAGCAACCCCAGGGTGATGAACTTGGACGAATGAACCCCTTGTGCATCATATCTTTGAGTTGCTCCTTCAGTTCAGCTAATTCATTCGGAGCCATTTTGTATGGTCTCCGAGAGATCGGCGTGGTTCCCGGTATCAACTCTATTTTGAATTCCACCTTGCGCTCAGGTGGTAAGCCTAGAAGATCTTCGGGAAACACGTCCGGATATTCACGGACTACCGGAATGTCTTCTAGCTTGCAAGCCTCGGCATTACATACTTCCGGGTCTTTGGAAACCGCTCTGCCGAGGTACAATGTTCGACGTCCGTGAAGTGGAGAGTCCAAGTGATCACTCCTGTTCTCGATGTCCAGAACAGCCTTATGGAAGGTCAACCATGATATTCCCAATATGGCATTGATTCCTTGGTCTTCGAGAATAATGAGCGTGGTAGGATAAATTTTTCCACCCAAACAAAGTTTTGCTCGACAAACGACTTCAGTAGTTGATATATCTCCACCTGGCGAATGAATAAGGTAAGAACCTTTGGTGACAGTTGTGGAGATCTGATCCCGGATTACCGTTGCCCTGCTAATGAAGTTATGTGTTGCACCAGAGTCGAATAAAATGACAACCGGCTTGTCATTTAAGGTGAACCTGCTGGCAAGAACATGTCCTCCCTTTGGCAGATCATCGACTGACACATAATTAACTGTTCCTACTTTGGACATAGCTTTTCTTGGCTGTCCAAGATCACTCTTTGGCGCTGGACCCGCAGACACCATGTTGCTGCTCGGTTCAGTTGCTTCATTGATGTTGAGCTCATTGTCAACATGAAGTGGCACAGCACTTGGTTCAGCTGAGAAATCACCTTGTTGATCTTCAACCTCTTGAGGGCAATAATATTATGGCGCACCTTTTTGATACTGAGGTGCATGAGAAATAAGTTGCTGCTGCGGTGGAGGTGAATAAGACCTCTGTGGAGTATACGAGTCGTCATACTCCAAGAATGGCTGCACTCTTTGTGGAACCTCTCGATTGGAAGGTGAGCGGATTACCCACCGATACTTCTGAGGTAGATGATTGCATTCATCCTGTGATGAGTCCCTCTCCCTCTTTTCTTTGAGGTAGAGATTGGAATTATATTCCTGCGTGATAGCACAGCTCACAAACTTATCAAAATTCTCATGGCTAACTTGAGCCAATTCACATCGCAGCCTAGCGGTCAACCCTCGATAAAAATGATAGACCTTCAAGGATGATGATTTCACATAGTCAGGGACATATTGAGCTAAGCGATTGGATTCCTTCGCATACTCAATAACACTCATGTCCCCTTGCTTCAGACTCCAGAATTCATCCAGACTGGTTTGCATTATGCCCGCAGGAATGAAACGAGCACGAAATGCCACCTGGAACTCCGCCCATGTGACACGATACCCTGCTGGTTGGACAGCAAGGTATTCTGCCCACCATGCTCCAGCAAAGCCGTGGAGCTTCTGAGCGGCATATAGAGTCTTCGAGAATTCATCACATTGGATCAACCCAAACTTGGACTCAATGACACGTAACCAGTGATTTGCTTCACAATGGTCAGCCGCCTCGGAGAATACCAGCGGTTGTGTCGCCAAGAAATCCAGATACATGCCCGGGGTTGGCATGTGATACTGAGCTTCTCTATTTATTCCCTGCTGAACTAGAGTTTGGAGAGTTTCATTCATCCTTGCCATAATTTCAGACAATCCGGTTGGCGATGGCTCTTGTGATGAAGTCGAGTCATTCCCACCTCGACTTGAACCTCCAATCTCCATTTGAGAGTGTGCGTGTACCATACTGCACGAAACAAAATTTTGAGTCAATCAAAATTCTATTTCAGTAGTAAGTAAAGATAAGTAAAACATGAACATGTCATGAACTTTATGAAAGCATAACCACATTCATGTTTAAACAAATCTTAAGTACGCTAAACTAATCAGCGGGACTACCCTGACCAGTTCACACAAACTCCAAATTTTTACTCAAGTTATCTACAGATTATTGACTTGAGTTCAATACCAAAGTTTTAGTATACTTCAGTATCTTTTCAACGAGTACTCATAGGCTCCTTAAGGATTTTTCTACAGGCAGTTATGGCTTAAAAACAGAAAGGTCCAGAGAGGTTTTGCTACTGTCCTTGTTCTGAACAGTTTGCCTTCAACTGGACTTTTCACCAACTTAACGTGTGATTTTGCTCTGGAGGTCTACAAAGAAATTGTAGAGCACTTGAAAATATTTCCAGAAATGTATCATACACCTTAATTGGTTAAAGCTACTCAGAGTTATACTCTGTTAATGTCCAGCAAGAATTTCTGCCAGAAACAGAGCACTCTGTTTTTGAAAACTTTGACGCCTAGTCATGCTCTCATTTGAATCTTAGCTCAAAATAAGAGTTCAGTAACTAATATTTGTTTCAAACTTCCATTTTTAGTCGAAAGTTACTTCATGAATCATTTCTTCAGAGGGAAGAGGATTATATGTTTAGTACGGTGTCAATGCACCGTAAGAATCATATCGGTACTACGTTACCTCACCAAAAGAAAATCCTACCCGGATTATACCGGCATATACGTATTATCAGTGGCACTAAGACGGTCTATCACACACATGTACTACACGGGATACGTGCGTGGTCGGTACCTGCAGAAAACACTCAATAGTGGTGCACTCAAAGTTTTTCTCATTTCAGGCAGTTCCATAATTGAAAGTAAATACAAACACCCGTATCATTGCCATACGGCCGTCCTTGAGTTAAGTCACGTCTCAAGGTACGTGATCGTGTTTCAACACCACATGACGGAGAACCCGAGTATATCATGAATGGGTCATCACGGTTGGGAATGTTATCAACCCAACGGATACCACCTACTGCCCGGCAGGGCACGCCGATGGCAAGCGCTACGTATGTCCTCTTAAGCTATTTCCAGAAGAACACACTATCGTGTTACTGACCACATGATGGGGTCTCCACTTACTTGCCTAATGCACGCTAGGGATCAGCATTTCATATGAACTCAGGAACATGAAGAGTCCAAGAGTTTCATATTGACGTCTCACACCAAGCTGTGAGACCTATCCCTGAACCACATTCCTCGTCAGGGGAGCTAACCGAAATTGAACCGCTTTCGGTGGCGTTCCTTACCATGTTTACCTGAGCGTAGGTGCGTCGTTACATAATAAAAATTCAGAATTATAACAAGTAAGTTAGCAATGCCACTTTAAGTAACTATACTACTATAGTCCTTATGTGGGCCTAATACCATTTCCTCACCGTATCCTAAGTTTTTGTCGTAATACGATCCTTATTCCGTGCGCTATTACCAATGCGGCTATGATACCACGCTGACGGGGCCCGACCTCGATCATGGGCCGTGCTGCCTCGCCCGGGGCTCGCATTGGGTGGTGCCGTGTTATGCAGCACCCAACAGCACACAAATAAGGAATAATGTATTACATAAATCAAAGCGGAAGCTTACAATTGTTCTTTGTAAATACTTTACATAAAATAGCTACAGCGGAAGTCTATAAACAGCTCACGTCGTATATCTAAGAAGCACTCGATAAGAGGTCCAGCCTGTGGACCCCTCTCGCTAGCAACACGAAGACATGGCAGCGGCTAGGTTCTCCAAGTGTGACATGACTCGGAAGTTCCCGAGTCTCACCGGACAACCTTCTTTATAGCGTCGATGTTTACCTGCAAAACCACTTATATAGCAAGAGTGAGCACAAAGGCTCAACAAGACTGAACCGTCTCTCCTAAGGCATGCAACTCTACATGAGGGTAACTTAAGACCTAATCCTGTAATTTGCGAAAAGACTCACCTACGAGTTCATCCTTAACTTTCAGATTTTAGCTATAATAGTAGTGACCTTGCGCCCAGCAACATTGGAACTCCACAATCAAACAAGAAATGCTTCATTCCAATGTAACTGTCCCAAAGTGGAAAATAACTTTAGTTTGCTCTATCTATACTTCAAACAAGGTTCTCATGCAATTTATAATAATCATAGCAGCCATTAAAACTTTGCAAACTGTTTCCACACAACTTACTTACTACATCACAACACAGTGAGCAAGCGGTACTCATAACCGCGAGGGACGGTGATTCAAATCAAACACCACCCGGATAACTCGACACATACGCCCGCCTCTGAAGACCCAAATCTGGCGTCCTTCATTACGTCGTATGTGGCAACCTTTCGCAGGACACTAGACTGCAGAACCGGTCGCGCCGTCTCGGGCTCATAGGTCTAACGAGACGATGTGGTATGCCTCTACAATCCAGTGAACCTGGTACATCGGTTTCCTGGTTCCCATATATCAGTAAGCATCCGGTACACAACTCAAAACTTGCTCAGCGGGGCTGCACACGCTTCGGTCCTTAACCGACACAGGCAGAGCTACTCGACCAAGACTTCGTCTTGTCACTGCCTAACCCCACTGCCCGGTCTCATCTTTAGAAGTGTAAACTTTAGTTTGCCTCTCCCTTCAAACCACACTTATTTTGCCAGTGCTGTAGGCATCAACCTTCCTCAGGTTCCATGCCACATCACTTCCCTTGCCATTGAACTTTTCCTCCGAGGGATTCCTATTTCCCTGCCTTGGAGCTGTCATCTTAAGGGGACCAATCGGTCCAGAAGCAAGCCCCTTTCCATTACCTTTGGTTTGGCGTTGAGCCACCGAGCTAGAATCAGCCACATTTGCTCTTGAAGCTGGTCTCTTAATTGTAACCTTTCGGCGAACCCTAGGTGGGGTGAGCGAGGGCTCGACAGCATGATCTTGTCTTCTTTTGGAGAGAGACTTCGGAATATGAGACATCACATCTTGATCCATCTCGGCTTCAAAGTCGGAGAGATTCTCACTCGATCCCAACATGATTTCTGACAAGGAAGATATAAAGGATATGAATAATCAAGGATGACAAGGGATTGCATTGAATTGATGTAAGCTAGGATTTTGATCAGCGCATACCGGACTAGTCCGGTGTTCAGGGTCGGACTAGTCCGGAGTATCGGACTTGTCCGCCCTAAAAACGGACTAGTCCATTATAAGACTGCTCAACCCTAACTTGTCGAAATTTGAGGTTATTCAATGCAAATATGATCTAGGGTACATAGAATACATCAATAGAGCATGTATTGACTAGAGGAGCTGAGCTAATTGAGCAAAAACAAGGAAAATCGAAGGTTCTAGGGTTTGGAGTGAAGTTTATCAAATCCTTCGATTCGAGGCATTGAAGGACTTCCACTCGGACAACTACAGTTTGGTGTACCTCCAAATGAAGACTCTAGTGGTCCGCAGCCAATGGATCGACTGGACATATTTTGAAAGGAAGAGCTGTGAAGCATTTGAGGAGGTCATAGAAGCTGCAGAGAGACACGGACTCAAGGACCTGCTCACCTTCAAATACAACTGAAATGATGAGATCATTGCCCAGTTCTATTCAACTTGCCACTTTGCCCATGATGGAGAAGACAAAGTGACTTGGATGACACATGGATCCAAGTACACAATTTCTTATACTGAGTTTGCCAGACTGCTGCACCTTGAGGACACCGGCAGTGATGAGATTGTGATTCACAATCTTGGAGTTGTGGAGAAGGACAAGATGGAGTTTCTCTATGATACTCGACTCCCATACAATCCTCCCTCAACCAAGAACATGAAGCCCTTCTTCATTGTTCTCAACAGAGTGCTCCGGAAGACCATTGCTCCAAAGGATGGAGATGTCGGGAGCGTCCAAGGTTATTTGAGAACCTTGATGAAAGTAATCAGCAGGAGGAGAAGATTTAATATCTTCGACTATATTTGGAATGACATGGTGAACATATCCTGCACACCAAACCGTTCCTGTGGCTATGCACCTTACTTGATGTTCATGATTGAAAAAGTCACAGGAATTGAGTTTGTGAAGGATGTGGAGCACACTTCTCTAAGGCCTCAGAAGCCTCCTCAAGCCTCTATCCCAGCTGCTACCTCACCTGGATCACCCGAAGAACATCCATAGAGAGCTCGAGAAGATGCAAGGCCTTCATCCAAGACTAGGGCCCCTCCTCACAAAGGGTCGCCTAGTGGAATTAAAAAAATTTTGACTGCTATTTTTAGTTCTTGCCAAAAAACTGAGGTGAAGCTTCATAAGATGAACAAGGCAAGAAAAGAAGAAATGAGATATATGAAGGCCAATGTCAAAGTTATATGCCAAAAACTGGAGATTGAGCCCATTGGATCTCCAGTCATCTCAGAGGACTCTGCATCTGACGTCACAGAGCTTCCTCCTCTCTCTCCATCAAAGCGTGCGTACTTTGGCACGACGAGTGGTTCCTCTCCTCCTCTTCCTCAGCCTGATGATGAAGACGAAGAAAGGACCGATAGCGAGGAGTGAGCCAGCGACGACAAGTAGATCCCTCCTCTCCTTCTTTTTGGTGCCTTGATGCCAAAGGGGGAGAGATTGTGGGGGAGTCTTAGGTCGTAGGCTCCTTTCTTTTCATGTCCTAGTTTGAGAAATCAGTTTTTGTAAGCTTTTGTAAGACTTATGCTATTATTCTATCATTATGCTTTTGGACATGTGATGTGAAATGATAACTATGTTATGCTTTTAGTTAATGATGTATGTTTAAAACTTCTATGTAGGATTGAGACTCTTGATGATGTTATGACTATGCTCATTATGATATTCACATCAAAATTATTGCTCAAACACATAGTTCTGCACCCCACCATAAAGAGTGCACATATGTCTTATGTCTACTTTGCCTACTTTGTCCAAAGCTCATATGTGCACACTTTATAAAAATCTGAATTTTTATTGTCATATTTGTGTGATCTCAATTGGTTGTCATCAATCACCAAAAAGGGGGAGATTGAAAGTTCATCTAGGCATCGCTTGTGGGTTTTGGTTGATTTATGACAAACAAATGAGACCCTAACAAAATTGTTGAGATGAGCGCAAGTTCTTAAATAAATTAGGAAGAAAGTGCAAAAAGAAAGGAGAAGGAGGATCCAAATTGATAAGAGCTCAGGAGCTGAAAAGATTAGATTATTTAGTATAGAGTGTGTTGGAGAAACACACCCCAAGAGCACAAGTGGAAGAAATCACACTAACTGCACAAAATCAGCATGTGCGGACTAGTCCGATATTAGCTGGACTAGTCCGATTTTCTTTCTGACCACAAAACGGACTAGTCCGATATGGACCGGACTAGTCCGATATATCTCTGAGTAGACATCGGACTAGTCCGCACTACTACGGACTAGTCCGGTATCTCACAACACTTAGGGTTTTCCACACACCGCACACCGGACTAGTCCGGAGTCAACCACGGACTAGTCCGGACATCACAAACCCTAACGTAACCGTTGGAAACCCTACTATAAAAAGAGGTGTACGGTCATATCAACACAACTCTTCGACCCCCTGCGCCCCCACACCTCCCAAGAGCCCAAAATTCACATCGCTCCACACATTCTAAGCCAAAAAGGATCGATTCTTTGGGGATTAGCAATTGACCAAAGGAGAGACTTGTTCTACACATCTTGAGCTCGTGGATTTGATCTCTCGTACACTCTTGTTCGTTAATTGTTCATCTTTTGAGTGTGTTTGGCTGTGTTCATTCATTGTAACTCTTGGGGAGCCCTCAACTTGTGAGAAGGCCGCCTTGAATGATTTATTCCCCTTTGTGATTAGTGAAAGAGAATCGGCCTCCGTGGCGATTCGATGAGGGTAGGGTTGGAGAAGACCCGGTCCTTAGTGGACTCCTCAACGGGGACGTAGATTTCCTTTGTGGAATCAAACCTCGGGATAAACACTTGTCTCTTACTCTTGTTTATTTATTGTTCATCATATTCTAGTGTTTAATTAATCTTGTGAAATTCACGTTGAAGCATTGAAATCAAAGTTGATTTCTGTTATTGATTGTATCACTGTTGCAATACATCTAAGTCATCAATTAATTTCCGCTGCATAGAGTACTAGAAGTGAACATATTGATCAATCTTAATTTTCTAGTCCATGAATATCGGACTAGTCCGCACAGTACCAGACTAGTCTGATTTTTCTCTGAGTATAAAATGGACTAGTCCGCACTCTACTGGACTAGTCCGATTTTCCTATGTTTGATAAATCTACTGAGTGTTTTTAGGGATTAACAAAGCATCAAAAATCCTATTCACCCCCTCTAGGCTACATTCAGAGCTACCATTGCCAAGTAGGGCAGCGAGGGTGGGGTACAGAAACTTTTGTAATTGGTGACATGTCGTGTAGACAGTAGTATATGTATAGGTAGTGACGACATGAGCACGACATCTCGGAGACCCGAGAATAATGTATCTTGTATAAAGTTTACTCTTTATCAGTATATGTGAATGTTGTGCAAGTTTATTCATGTGTCACTTCAATACCTACTGTTTTATATGGAATTTTAAGAATGACATGTGCTGATCGCTGCTGTTTTGAATTTCAGAATGACTCGCACTCGTGCCAACCCAGACGTTGGGGGTTCTAGTCAGGGGGAGAGATCTCCCAACAGCCTCCCGAGGATTCCTCAGGACAGCAACAGCAGCAACAGCAACAGCAACAACCGCCACCGCCACCACCAACGGTTACATTGGCCGACATCGTTGCGGCTATGGCGGGTTCTCATCAGCAGCACACGGCGTTGCTGCAGACCTTAATTGCAAATACGTCTCAACTAAAGAGGCGTCAAGACCGCGAGGAGCGCCAACAGAGCTCCTACTCTGATTTTCTGGCTACTCATCCCCCGGTATTTTCAAGGGCGGATGAACCCCTCGATGCGGACAACTGGCTCTGCACGATGGAGATGAAGTTCGGGCTGCTCCAAGTGAGTGAGCAGCGCAAGACTCAGTTTGCGGTCCCACAGCTTCAAGGGTCTGCGAGCGCTTGGTGGGCGAACTTCTGTGCCTCGCAGCCCACCGAGCGAGTTATGACCTGAGCGGAGTTCCGGACGGCCTTCAGGGCCTATCACATACTGCCGGGTCTTATGAAGAGGAAGACACAGGAGTTCCTTTGCCTGCAGCAAAGAAGCAGGAACGCGCTGGAATACTCCAGGGCGTTCAATGAGCTCGCACTCTATGCGTTATATCACGCCGATACTGACGAGAAGCGGCGGGACCATTTTTACCAGGGGCTTAATCCACTCCTGAAGGACAAGCTGGCGATGTTCAATCGCGGCAGCCTCAATAATATTATTGATACTGTGACTGTTCAGGAGGACTCCGGTAAGGAGTTAGCGGTGGCGGAGAAGAAGTGAAGCGCCCCACAGAGTAGCGTAGAGGGAGGTGGTCCTTTTCAAAAATACCGGATGGTGTACCGCTCACCGTCGGGTCAGCGCTGGCAGCCACCACAGAGGCCGATGCCATTCCGCAGTCGGCCATATTCTCCACCGGCGTTCAGGCCGGCACTACCAGCACCACCTCCGCAGCAACAACAGCAGCAGCGAGCGATGCCGCGTGCGTTTGCACCTCAGCAGCGCATGCCGGGCTTTCATCCCCCAAGCACTGGCCAGTCATCAGCCGCATGCTTCAAATGCGGTCGCCCAGGACACTTCGTCGACAACTGTATTGAGAGGCAAGGCGGTGGAGTGGCACCACAGTTTCCGGTGAGGAATCAGCCCGGAACCCCATTAATGCGCGGCGGGCAAATCCTAAGCCCGGCACCGTCCACCAACTCGCCATAGAGGACGTGCCGGAGGGAGAGCCAATCCTTGCGGGTATGTTCCAACTCCACCAGCATCCCACCATAGTATTATTTGATTCAGGCGCCACACACAGCTTTATTAGTCAAGCCTTCATTGTCAAATACAGCTTGCAAATACTACCCACCGAAAGTCCATATTTGATTTGTTCACCGGGTGGGAAAATTTCAGCAATCATGATGGTTCCAAAAGCGCCATTATGCTTAGAGGGTAGAGTATACCCTACGTCTCTCATAGTTTGAGAGGGACAAAAGGTCGATGTCATCCTAGGGATGTCGTGGTTAACCCGCCATGGCGCTGTTTTAGACACCGTCCTCCGAGTCGTGCATTTGCACTCAGAAGTGCACGAGTCACACTCATTATTTCTGGACAGTCCAGAAATAAAACTTCCAAGTGTATACTAATCCACCACCATTAGATTGGAAGATATTCCAGTAGTCCTTGAGTTCCCTGACATGTTCCCAGATGATTTACCGGGGATGCCGCTCGATAGAGAGGTGGAGTTCAAGATTGAACTTGCTTCGGGAACTATGCCAATATCCCGAAGGCCGTACAAGATGGCGCCCAAGGAATTGGCTGAACTGAAGACACAGTTAACGGACCGGCTGGAGAACGGTTTTATTAGGCCGAGCTCCTCGCCATGGGGCTGTTCAGCATTATTTGTGAAGAAGAAAGACGAGACCTTGCGGCTTTGCATGGACTATCGTCCACTAAACGCCGTAACCATCAAGAATAAGTACCCGTTGCCACGGATCAACATGTTTTTTGATTAGTTGGTCGAAGCAAAGATCTTTTCCAAGATGGACTTAAGATCCAGGTACCATCAGATTAAGATACGGGCTGAGGATATACCGAAGACGGCTTTCTCGATGAGGTACGGGCTTTATGAGTACCTGGTCATGTCCTTCGTCCTCACCAACGCTCCAGCTCACTTCATGTACTTTATGAACTTGGTATTCATGCCGGAGCTGGACAATTTTGTCATCGTCTTCATCGATGACATATTGGTATATTCCAAGTCGGAGGAAGAACACACGAAGCATCTGCGTATAGTCTTGCAACGGCTGCGGGATCACAAACTATATGCGAAATTCAGCAAGTGCGAATTCTGGATATCGCAAGTGCCTTTTCTCGGGCATATTATCTCAGCGGAGGGCATCACTGTAGACCCGTGTAAGATCACACAAGTGCTGAATTGGAAGTCCCCGAGAACTGTTCACGAGGTACGGAGTTTCCTCGGACTCGCGGGATATTATCAGAGGTTCATTCCGAACTTCTCGAAGATTGCCAAGACGATGACAGAGCTGCTGAAGAAGGCTACCAAATTTGTTTGGAGTCCAGCATGTGAAGCACCGTTCAAGGCATTAGTGAAGAACCTAACATCAGCACGGGTTTTGGCGCAGCCAGACACAACAAAACCGTTCGATGTGTACTGCGATGCATCTGACATTGGGCTCGGATGTGTGCTGGTGCAAGACCGAAGGGTGGTCGCGTATGGATCAAGGCAGCTCAGAAACCATGAGCAGAATTATCCAACTCATGACCTAGATCTCGCTGCCGTGGTACTCACACTCAAGATGTGGAGGCACTACCTACTCGGTAACCTCGTGCATTTATATACGGACCACAAAAGCCTTAAGTACATATTTACTCAGAAGGAGCTGAACATGAGGCAGCGAAGATGGTTGGAGTTGATAAAGGATTACAAAATAGAGATCCATTATCACCCCGGCAAGGCAAACATAGTGGCGGATGCGCTGAGTTGCAAGTCACACGTCTACAATCTGACCATCACACAGTTGGAAGAGAGCGAGCCACCATTGTATGTGATTCCACATGGAGCTCTCTACAACTTAGCTTTGATCCCCACCATCCGTGAAGAGATAGCGGCAGCTCAGAAACATGACAAGGACATGTCGCATTTACGGAGGTGTGTAGACAGTGGGAAGCTGAAATGTTTCCGGAAAGACGGAGACGACATCCTATGGTTCAAGGACCGGATAGTCGTACCCCGTAACCCGGAGTTACGGAAGAAAATCTTTGATGAGGCTCACTTGTCAAAGTTTTCTATTCACCCCGGCAGCAAAAAAATGTATCAAGAACTCAGAAACAAGTTTTGGTGGACACGAATGAAGCGGGAGATCGCAAAGTACGTGTCCGAGTGTGATACATGTCGAAGGGTGAAGGCAGACCACATGAGAAAACCGGGACTGCTACAACCACTGGGCGTTCCTGCCTGGAAGTGGGAAGATGTGAGCATAGACTTCATCGTCGGTTTACCCACCACATTTCAGAAGCATGATTCCATGTGGGTGATCGTCGACCGGCTCACCAAACTTGCCCACTTTATCCCGGTCAACACCAACTACAACGCCAAGAAGTATGCTGAATTGTACATCTCACAGATCCTATGCTTGTACGGCGTACCCCGCACCATCATATCGGATCGAGGCACTTTATTTGTGTCTCGTTTTGGGAGCAGCTACATGCTTCTTTGGGGACAAAACTGATCCGTAGTTCAGCATACCAACCGCAGACGGATGGGCAAACCGAGCGGGTAAATCAAATTTTAGAAGATATGTTACGAGCTTGTGCTATCAACCACTGTAAGAATTGGGATGATTACTTACCATTAGCCGAGTTCTCATACAACAATGGGTAACAAGCCAGCATCAAGATGGCGCCTTACGAGGCGCTATACGGGAGAAAATGCCACACACCACTGAATTGGTGTGAGTCTGGCGAAAGGGTCACTTTCGGGATTGATCTTGTTAACAATGCGGAGGAAAAGGTTTGGCTGATTCAAGCAAACCTAAAAGCCGCCCAATCCTGACAAAAAAGTATGCGGACGGAGAAGACGTCCTTTACAATTCGAAGTTGGGGACCACGTGTATCTACGTATGTCTCCAATGAAGGGCGTGAACAGATTCGGGGTGAGAGAAAAGTTGGCACCCCGATTCATCGGTCCATTCCAGATTGTGGAAAGATGTGGGTCAGTTGCATACCGTCTAGAATTACCGGTGAAACTCTCCGGTGTGCACGACGTCTTTCACATTTCTCAACTGAGGAAGTGTCTTAAGCTATCAACTACCGTTCAGCTGGGAGATACTGAAGAACTGAAACCTGATCTCACTTATCGGGAGGAACCGGTTCAGATAATTGATGAAAAGGCCCGAACCACACGCAACCGTACGTTGTGGATCTACAAAGTTCTATGGAGTAATCACTCCACAGATGAAGCGACATGGGAAAGCAAAGGATTTCTTTGCGCTAACTACCCCGACTTTTTCATGTCGCACATACAGTAATCTTCCACCGTCCCCTATCTCATTTTCACCTTATAATCTCGGAACGAGATTCTTTTAAGGGGGAGGAATTTAAGGGCCTAATTTTTTGCACACATCCAAAGTGTTCATCACACCCCACACACCTCATTTGAGGAAAACTTATGAACACATTTGAAGAGCAAGTAACCACAATCAATATGGTCATTAGAGGATGAACTCACAAAATGCAAAAGTGGTATTTCCCACATGCATCATATAGGTGCTTGGCATATTAAGAACTCCTACACCTTGCTAGGAATGCTCATGCCAAAATTCACCCAAATCCAAAACCTTTTTGAGGTATTTTTGGGTATAATAAGAAAGAGGCTAATTTGAACTCAAATTCAAATTCAAACTCCTTTCATCCCATGAATTCAAAAGTGGGATGCATATTCACACTCAGCACATTTTTGTGAGCTCACACACCAATTTTCACTCCATTTGGAGTTGATGTTGACATGAGCAAATTTTAGCAAATTCAAATTCAATTTGAATTTCAAACTGCATATGTGCTATAAATATAGTCAAACACTTCACAATTTGAATTCTACCAATTTAAAATGGGCATTTGGTGGATAATCCAGATTGCAAAGGGTATTAGGGGCATTACTGTTTAGAGCAGTAGGAAAATTGAATTTCAGAGGTTAAAACTAGAGGTGGGCCCCACTTGTCAGCCCCACAAGCGAGCAAACCGACTGAAACACTTGGGCTCGGGTCTTGCGCGCGCTCACACGGACGCCATGGCGCTGCTTGCCGCTGCCACATCCTGATCGGTGATCCCCAGCTGCCAACCGACGTCCCCAGCTCGTTATCATCCGGTCCCGGGCGCCACAAAGTCTTCTAGCCTATGTCCCGACGCCTCCTCGCGCTGTAAACCCGAAGAGAGCCGCCGCACGCCCGAAACCACCACCTCGCCGTCGACTGGCCAAACCTGTCCCTTCCACCGCGAGCTGAGGCCATAAATGGCACCGCCGACCTTTGCTCGACGTGCTCCAACCCTTCAGCTGCTCGTGATCAGCTCCCCTCGAGCTTTTCCGAGCCGATCTTCCACTGCTCTGTTCACTCCGAAGCGCCTCTGACTTGACACTGTCGCCCGGGCAGCTCCAAGCTTCTATGGCGCAGCCAACTGGTATCTGAGGTTAGCATCGAGGTCTAGTAGCTTTCCCTACACTCCCTAGCTCCCTCTTAGCGCCGGTTAGCCGGAATTTCACTTTTGCCGACGATCGTCGTATAGAACACCGAGAACAAAAATCAGAAATTCACCTTGATCACTTGATCACTGGAAATCCTGGTTGGGCTGAATCTAGAGTAGCACCCCATGATTACCTCGACCAAATCCTAGCAACGATGATCAATCCAGTGAGCATAGCACCGTATTTTGGCCACCGCCGGTGAAAACGGCTTGGGTCGCCGGTGAAGTCTACTTTCACGGCGATTTCCGGTTAAGAGGAGGGCAGGGTTAGCTTCCCCGTGCCCCAGTGGTGCTTTGCGACCCGTTGGTTGACCGTGTTCACCGCCAAGATGAGCTAGCACCATTGGACCCGAGCTCAATCCCGCCGCCACCGTCGCCGAGTACATTTCTGGCGATGTCAAGGCGCGAGGAGTTGTCCGGCGTGTGCGCCGTGCTTCAAGGGTCACGTAGGAAGAAACCGCGTCGAGAATTAGGCAGTAACAGCCGAGAGCGAGCCGCATCACCGACGCTGTGCGTCGCGCGCTCGGGCGCCGGCGGGAGGTTGAAGAAGGCGGCACTGTGCGTGGGACCCACATGCAGTGTTTTAAACATTTCCCCAATTTTCAGATTTAGTTCAACTTTAAACCCACATATCTTTGGCTAGGAAAATCCAAATCGAGTGAACCAAATTTTGTTGGATTCAGCTCTCTGATACTTTCCAACAAATCAAGTTTCACTTTATGAAAATCCTTATTTCTCCAGAATTAATTCTTCAAATTTTAAACTGTTTAGAATTTTAACTGGAGAATCCTTTGGAGGAAAATTCTGGAATTTGTCTAGGATGTTTACCAAAATATCCCTGAGCTACCATAAAAATTTCAGATCCATTTGAGCTCATGTGATCCACCTAATGGTGTGATTAATAAAACTGTTCCAGAGAAAAGGGAAAATGTCCATAAACATTTTCAGATTTTCTCTGAAATTGTTTAGCTCATACCTTTGGCTAGGAACCTTCAAAATAAGTGAAACCAACTCTATTTGAACACTCTGAAAATCTAGTTTTCAGAAAGTCGTGGCTTGCTCCATGAAAATCCCTAGAACACCCTAAGAGCTCCAATTAAGGCCAAGTACACAATTATTTCTGGAGAGCTCAAATGAGCTTTGCTGCAAATAAAACTTGGCCAAGTCTCTGTTTAGATTGTATCCAAACCACAGTAAAAATTTCAGAGTCATTGGGCCTGTCTAGCAACACTTATAGTCTTCACAAATTCAACTTCAAATTCAAATGCATTCAAATTGATACATATATGTATTTATCTCATGTAGTCGCTAAGGTTGAGGAGGAGCCCAAAGTCTTAGACTTCATCACTCCAGGGGAGCAGCTAGCCTACAACCAACAGCAGCAAGGCAAGCTCCGGTTTGCATTAGCCTTTTTTATAAATTTTACTATTTTAAGAACTTACTTTGAGCACCCACTTAAATTATGCATTAGAGTCTTGTTTGAAAACCCAAATGCATAGCCAAGAAAACCCTGGTTTGGGCTTAGGTTTGTAAACCTCGACTAGTCACTGCAATGCTAAGTTAGGGTAGGATTCGGTACAAGTCGAGTAGTTGGAACTGCTCGGGAGAGTAGGCTAGAGGCACACTACTCGGGTAAAGGTAGCAAATGAAACACATGGCAAGAAAAATGAGACCGAGCGGAGAGTAAGGGCAGCAGGACGTTGGGGCCTGGGTGCCATAGCTCCGCATGTGTTGATTGAGGACTGAGCCGTGTGCGGGCCTGTTGAACAAGCTAGAACAGTACCGAAGACCTACCGGATATATGGGAACCGGGAAACCGATGTAACTCGGAAGGCTGGGTGTTGAGGCATAACTGATCGTTCAGAGGATAGGTTGAGAGCTTGAGGTGTAAATCGGCTGGCGGCACTGCAGATGCACGCGCAGAGACCTCTTGCTCGGGACGATTGGACTGGCTCAACATTTGGCTGACGGGTGAAAGGTGGTTGCGTACGACGTCCGTGATGGTTGCTGTAGGCAACATCGAGTACGGGCGTACGTGACGGGTTATTCGGGTAACCCTGCAGGTGTAAATCAATTATAATCGCCGTCCCTCGCGGTCAGTGAGTACCACTTGTTCACTGTACCGTGACGTAGAAAGAACAAGCTAGAGTCATGTAAAATTTGCTGATTGAAAGCTATACCTTGATTGTTAATGACTTGCTGTAGTTTAGAGCTAATTAAAGTTCTTTTCAACCTTGGGCAAAATACATGAGAGAAATGTGTTTCTTGTTTGATTGTGGCTCTCTCATGTGCCTAAGCGTGAGGTTCTTCACAATTTGCTGCTAAAACTTGAAAGTAAGGTTTAAATAATTAGGCGAGTCCTTTGCAACTTACATTCCCAATTATGCATGATCCAACATGTAGAAGTTTCATGTATAGGAAAGACAGGTCAGACTTGCTGAACCATCGTGCTCACTGTTTGTGTTTGAAGCTTTTGCAGGGTGTTTTGAGAAAGGGACTCCTGAGGAGGAGACGGAACCCCAAGAGGGAAACCCCGTCGAGTGGTAGTCGTGCATGCCGCCGTGTTAGTGTGTGTGTGTGCTAGCGGAGACACGCTCACAGGCTGAACGTGAACTCGGTGCGTAGTCTACGCCCGTTAGTGTAGACTGAACATATTTTTGTTGTAAAATTGTTCATAAACCCGTTTATGTAATAAAACTTTGCTTCCGCTTTGTACCCTTTATGTGTGTTATCTGGTGCTGTGCAACGTAGCACCCCTCAGCGTGATCCTGGCTCGAGGAGGCCGTGGGGCTGCCTCAGAATCACACCTCAAACTGGTTGAAATTCCAGATGATTGTAAACTGTCCAGAACCAGGACAGGTTCAAAAACTCTCTGGACTGTGCTGTTTTTCAAGCATAACTTCCTTTAGAGAAATCTAAAATTATCATATGATACATTTTTGGAAAGCTTAGGAGATGTGTTACATCTTTGTAATTCAAAGTGTTTTGCAGTTGCAGCACGGAATTCAGTGGAATTTTGAGTGGAAAACAGCAACTTCCAAAGGAGGTGCTGTTGAAATTCTTCCAGAAATTCTGTTGATTTTGAATTAACATAACTTTTTAAACAGAGCTGATCTGGAGGCAAATCAATATTTGTTGTAAATATACTGAAGTTAACTTTAACTTTGGTATTCAACTTGAGTTATGAAAATGCCAGGTACCAGGTCAAAATCTGGGATAAGTAGAAACTGCTCATTCTGGGCAGAAGAATGAACAGTTGAACTCATTTGAGAGATTGTTGTATCTAGTGGGGTTTTATTACTTCCATTGGGGTAGAACATACTCATGAGGTTTTATCTTCAACTAGTGAAATATTTGAGTATATTTCTTACTCAAATTCTTTTGCTTGAGACCATGTTTGTGTCGTATTGAGGATAAAGGGTAGTATACGTAATGACCCTGCTATATTAACATCTCGTAGTGACCAAATGTAGTTGAGATGAACCTCCAAAGAGGAAGTCCATCAATTTGGATTTCACTAGTTTGTGTTTGGTCTGGTAATGGTGTAGCTTGTGCAAAGTTATTAAATTATCCATGTACGAGATGTATCGCATGTTTACCGTCATTATATTTTACTCCTATTTTGTTGGATTGCATGGAGTATGCCGTGGGACTGATTTTATTGTCGTATGGTTGCAGATGGTTCGTACTCGGGCCACACACGAGGTCGAGGGATCTAGTCAGCAAGGTAGTGATGACTCCCAGCCGCCTGCCTACGACAACACCCCGCAGCAAGAACAACCACCGCCGCCTCCGCTTACACTAGCGGATGTGATCTCGGCGCTGGTGGGCTCTCATGAGGAGCAAACCGACCTGCTCCGCACGATCATGCAGAATACGTCCCAGGCGGGGGGGGGGGGGGTGGGGGGGCGTCAAGAGAGGGGGCCTCGTGAGCCCCACACCACGACGTACTCGGATTTCATGAGTACGCATCATCCGGTGTTCATCGAAGCGGCGGAACCACTAGAGGCCGACAACTGGCTGCGGATGATTGAGTCCAAGTTCGGGCTGCTCCAATGCACTGAGCGGCAGAAGACTCTCTTCGCGGCGCAGCAGCTTCACGGTGCCACCGGTGCGTGGTGGACGAACTATGTCGCCTCACTACCTGCTGGCTACGCCGTCGAATGGAAAGAACTCCGGGAGGCATTCCCCGCCTATCATATACCTCCCGGGATAATGAAGAGGAAGTTCCAAGAATTCTTGGAGCTGAAGCAAGGCGGGAGGAGTGCCCACAACTACTGCCATGCGTTCAACCATCTGGCGCGGTATGCATCGGATTATATCCTATCAGGGGTTAAATCCCAGGATGAAGACGCATCTCGTGCAATGCAATCGCGGCACCTTCAACGACCTCGTCAATGCCGCAATTATGCAATAGGATGCTCAGTGGGAATGAGCAGCGAAAGCGAAGCACTCCACCGAGCAGTGGGGGTGGATCTCCTGAAAAATACCGCATGGTGTATGGACACCATCCGATCAGCAGTGGCATCCACCGGCACAACCTCAACAGTTTGGGGGTCGTTCTTTTCAGCCACCACTATTCCGACCTCCGATGCCACCACCTCGACCGCAACAGAAGCAGCAGCAGATGGAACCTGGGCGTTTCCACCGCCATAACGCGCCCCGGGATTCCGTCCGTCGGTCAGCGGATGACCGCCTCGCTACACATGCTACACGTGTGGCCAGGTGGGTCATTTCTCGAAGGACTGTCCTCAGGGGCAGCAAAGCAGCAGGCAAGCCCAATATCAGGGAAGTGCTCGAGGCCGACCGCCAGTCAAGAAGGGAGGTCAGCGAACCGGGGGCATTCGCAACCTCGACAATGAGGACGCCCCAGAAGGAGAAAACGTGCAGGCAGGTACGTTCACTCTCAACGATCAAGCAATCATCATTTTATTTGATTCTGGTGCAACCCACAACTTCATAAGTGCATCATATGTGGTTCAGCATCAACTGCAAGTCTTTCCAACCGAGTGTTCATATATGATCGCTCACCGGGAGGGAAGATTTCAACAAATGTGATGATTCTGAAAGCACCACTGTGCTTAGGTGGGAAGATATATCCCACTACTATGATTATTCTTGAGGGGAAGAAGATTGATGCCATCTTAGGTATGTCATGGCTAAGTTACCATGGCGCTGTCCTAGAAACTTTGGCACGGATGGTTCATCTCAACTCCCCACTCCACCGTCCGCAGTCCCTCATACTAGACAATCTAGTCCCGGAAGTTTCAGCCGCCTATCATACTGAAGCTCCCAAGTTAGAGGACATCCCTGTAGTCCGAGAGTATCCTGACGTGTTCCCGGATGATCTTCCGGGCATGCCACCTGAACGGAATGTGGAGTTCAAGATTGAACTTGCACCCGGGACTACACCCATATCGCGGAGACCGTACAAGATGGCTCCGAATGAGCTGGCTGAGTTGAAAGAACACCTCAATGACTTGTTGAGCAAGTGTTTCATCAGGCCGAGTTCCTCGCCTTGGGATGCTCGGCGTTGTTCGTCAAGGAGAAGGATGAAACCTTGAGGCTGTGTGTGGATTACCGGCCGCTCAACGCCGTTACCATCAAGAACAAATATCCACTTCCCCACACTGACATCCTATTTGATCAACTTGTGGGTGCAAGTGTGTTTTCAAAGATGGACCTTCGCTCTGGATATCATCAAATAAAGATCCGGGCAGAGGATATCCTAAAGACGGCATTCTTGACAAGATATGGATTATATAAATATCTTGTCATGTCTTTTGGTCTCACCAACGCCCCGGCACATTTCGTGTACCTCATGAACTCAGTGTTCATGCCAAAGTTGGACAAGTTTGTGGTGGTATTCATTGATGATATTTTGGTTTACTTCAAGTCAGAAGCAGAACACGCCTAACACTTGTGAATCATTCTTCAACGATTGCAGGACCATAAACTCTATGCCAAGTTCAGCAAATGCGAGTTTTGGATCAGCCAAGTGCCATTTTTGGGACATATCATCTCAGCGGAAGGCATTGCGGTTGACCCAAGCAAAATTGAACAAGTGCTGAAATGGAAAGCCCCCACTTATGTCCATGAAGTCAGAAGCTTCCTCGGTTTAGCGGGATATTACCGGAGATTCATCCGGAGCTTCTCCAATCTTGCTAAGCCAATGACAGAATTATTGAAGAAGGGGACAAAATATGTTTCGAACTCAGCATGTGAATGAGCATTCCAAGCATTGGTGAAGCAACTCACAACGGCCCTGGTCTTAGCTCAACTGGATACGACCAAGCCTTTCGACATGTATTGTGATGCGCCCGGTATCGGGCTTGGCTGCATGTTGATGCAAGAAGGACATGCGGTCGCGTATGGATCACGCCAACTTCGAAACCATGAGCAGCACTATCTGACTCATGATCTTGAGCTTGTTGCCGTGGTTTTGGGGCTAAAAATATGGAGGCACTATCTCCTGAGGAATTTGGTGCATCTCTACACCGACCACAAAGCTTAAAATATATCTTCACCTAGAAGGAGCTGAATATGAGGTAAAGGAGGTGGTTAGAATTAATCAAGACTATGAGATTGAGATTCATTACCACCCCGGCAAGGCGAATGTGGTTGCCGACGCGCTGAGTCAGAAATCACATGTCCATAACCTCATCATTACACCGATGGAGGAGGAAGAGCCGAGTTTATACTTGGTTCCATATGGATCACTCTACAACCTTGCTCTCATCCCTACCATTAGGGAGGATATTATTGCAGCTCTGAAAGTTGACAAGGGCATGGCACATCTCTGGAGATGGATGGACAGCGGGGATATCAAATGTTTCCGGAAGGATGATGAGGGGACACTATGGTTCAATAACTGCATAGTCGTACCCCGGAATATGGAGCTGAGAAAGAAGATCCTTGATGAAGTTCACTTGTCTAAGTTCTCCATTCATCCGGACAGCAACAAAATGTACCAAGATTTGAAGAGGAAATTTTGGTGTACACGGATGAAGCGGGAAGTTGCAAAGTACGTATTCGAGTGTGATACGTGTAGACGAGTGAAGGCGGATCACATGAGGAAATCAAGGTTGTTGCAAACCCTGAAAATCCCAGCATGGAAGTGGGAAGATGTGAGCATGGATTTCATTGCGGATTACCCCTGACTTCCAACAAGCATGGTTCCATTTGGGTAATCATTGACCGATTAACCAAGTCGGCTCACTTCATTCCTGTGCATACACGTTACCATGCCAGCAAGTATGCGGAGTTGTACATTGCAAGAATCTTATGCTTGCATGGGATACCCAAGACCATAATCGCAGATCGAGGGGCACTGTTCGTGGCTCGGTTCTGGGAGCAGTTGCACGCTGCTTTGGGTACCAAGCTGATTAGAAGCTCCGCCTATCACCCTCAGACAGATGGGCAAACTAAGATGGTAAATCAAGTATTAGAAGACATGTTGAGAGCGTGTGCTATCCACCACGGTAGAAATTGGGATGATCATCTATCATTGGCAGAATTCTCGTACAATAATGGCTATCAAGCGAGTATCAAGATGGCACCATATGAGGCTCTCTACGGTCGCAAATGTCGCACCCCATTGAACTGGTGCGAGTACGGTGAAAGGGTCACGTTCGGGATTGATTTGGTGAACGACGCCGAAGAGCGCGTTCGGATGATTCAAGCAAACTTGAAGGCCGCTCAATCCTGACCGAAAAGTTACGCTGATAAGAGGCGTAGGCCGCTGCACTTCAACGTTGGGGAACACGTATACCTTCGTGTGTCTCCGATGAAAGGCGTGCATCGATTCGGCGTGAAGGGGAAACTCGCTCCCTGATTTATTGGACCCTATGCTATCACCGAGAAGTATGTACCGGTGGCGTATCGAATAGAACTACCGGCATCTCTCGCTGGTGTTCACGATGTTTTCCATGTTTCACAACTCCGAAAGTGTCTGAAGTATACGGCTACTGTTCCCACTGAAGACATTGGCGAGCTACAACCAGATTTGACTTATGCTGAATATCCGGTGGAGATTATTGATGAGAAGGCTCGGACCACGCGTAACCGAAAGCTGTGGTTCTACAAGATATTGTGGAGCAACCACACCGCTGAGGAAGCGACGTGGGAGAGCGAGGAGTTCCTTCGCTCAAACTACACGGACTTCATGGCATCTTATCACAGGTAATTCCTCTTACATCTTTGTATCTTCTTTTGTAATCTCGGGACGAGATTCTTTTAAGGGGGAGGGATGTAAAAGCCGAAGAACTTACTTGCAAAAATGTTCATCACATCACCATACCACAGCTCATTTTGTGGATAACCCATGAACATTTGTGAAGAGCAAGTAAACACCATCAAGAGGGTGATTAGAGCAAAAACCCATAACTCCAAAAAGTAGGAACTCATGCACATAAACATGATAGGATGAGCTCACCCTTAGGCCCTAAATATTATTAGGAGTGCTCATGCCAAGTTTCATGCAAATCCAAGAAATTTTGAGACACTTTTGGAAACATTTGTAAAAAGGGCCAATTTGAATGCAAATTCAAATTTTAGCTACTTTCATCACTTGGATTCAAAAGTTGACTTCATATTCAAACTCAGCACGTTTTCCTGAGTTAGTCCACCAATTTTCATCCCCATTGGAGTTCATCTTGTCGGGAGCTAAATTTGCATTAATTCAAAACTGAATTTGAATTCCAAATTCAAATGTGAAGCAAATTTAGCCAAATCAACTTCAATTTGCAGAATTCAAATTTATTCCATGACTTTGTGGCTAAGTCTCCATTTAAGTTTGAGTAGCTGAGATATTTGCAGCAAAGAATGGAAAAGAATTAGAGGGGAGAAGTGGACCCACATGTCAGTGACTAGAAACAGAAGAAACCGACTCAAGCCGAGAGAAAACTCACACGGGTGACCGCCGAGCGCCGCGTGCAGCCAGCTCACCGAGGGAAAGACCACCGCATGGTGAAAACTGTGAGTCAGAGCTCCAGAACGACACACCGCTCGTCCGTTTTCGTCGTGCCCAAGCTGAACCAACGTTCACACACCCCACTCGTGGCTCCCGCAACCAAACTTCTCACCGCCGCTATCTGCTCCCCGGCGACCAGCCGATCCCGGCTGCTTAACGCACCGCCACCAGATAAGAAAAGGTGCTCCTGCTTGTGAGGAAGCTGTAGGAGGAAACCGTTTGCCGTTTCATGCGGTGTAGAGCAAGAATTCCGAGTTTCCCTCCACGGTGTATATTAGGGTTAGCAATCGGTCAACAGTGAAATTCATTGCACAGATGCAACCGCCGGTCGAGCTGCAGCTCACACACGCTCTAGACATCCTTGCGCTTCTCCTCGAGCAAGAACCCGCAAGAAAAACTACCCGAACCCTAGTTTCACAGATAAACAATCTGGCGGAAGAGAGGGTCACCGGTGAGGTCCGGTTTGCCAGCTGTTTGGGTCCCAACCGAGGTCATGCCAAGCTTTCCGAGGTTTCCCTGGACGTGGTGACGTGATTAGCGCGCGAAGGGGGTGGTCGGAAGGACGGGAACACGCTGCCAAAGTTACACAGGGACATAGTGCTTGTCACCGGCGAGCAACGGCGGTTAGCCGGTGGCAGCATAGTGTCCAGCGTGTTCAGCATCCAAAGTTACGTGGGGGCGGCGAGTTTCACCGTCGCCGGACAGCTAGGTTACCGGGAACGCCGACCTCGCCGGAGCTCCGGTGGCTCAGGGCGGCGGTGTCGCGAGGTAGATGAAGGGCGCGGGTCCCATGTGTCAGTCACCACGCTAAGCGTGCGCGGTTAGTTTAATTTAAATGCACGGGCCCCGCTGTCAGTCGCTGTTAAGGCGTGGGAGGAGATTTTCTTTAGGAAAATAATTCAGGAATCAGCCCAAACTTTAGATATTCATAACTTTGTGCAGAATTGTCCAAATTTAGTGAACCAAAATTTGTTGGATTCAGCTCTTCGAGTACTATCCAGCAAAAGAAGTTTCAGCTCATGAAACTTATTCTTTTCCAGAATTAATTCCCTAAATTTAAACTGTTGGGAATTTTATCTGGAAAATTCTTTTATGGAAAATTCTGAAATTTGGCTACGATGTTCATTTGAAAATCCTTGAGTCACAGGAACAATTTCAGATCCATACAAGTTCATTTAGTCCCCCTAATGGTGTGATTAAGTGAACTGCCCTAAGAAAATATAAAAATGTACAGAAACATTTTTCAGATTTTCTCAAATCTTGATTAGGGCATAACTCCTCTAGGATTCTTCAAATTACATGAGACCAACTCCATTAGAACCATCTCAAACTCTAGTTTCCAGAAAGTAATTTTTTGATCCATGAAAATCCCTGGAAATCCTTAGAAGCTCTAGTAATGAACCATTTCTGCAGAGCTCAAATGAGCTTAGGTTCAAATGAAATTTGGTCAAGTCTTTGATTAGGTCCTTTCCAAGCCACCATAAAAATTTCAGACCCAAAGGGGAGGTCTAGCTAGAGTTACAGTCTTTACATACAAATTTTAACATATTACATTTAAATTGACATATCGTAAATGTACTTACGTGTAGTCGCTGAAGGCGAGGAGACCCCGGAAGTGTTGGACTTCCTACTTCCGGACGAGACCTTAACCTCTGACCAGAAGCAACAAGGAAATCCCAGGTTTGCATTGAACAAGTTTTTAAAGTTTTGCTTTATATACACCTAGTGTGAAGTATATGTGTGCATTAGATGTAGTATGGATGAAACCCCAAATGCATAACCAGATCATGCCAACAAGAGTGAGGGTAGTGTATAAGTCCTCAAGTAGTTTATGCTCTGCTTAATGTGTATAGACTTTGGTACAAGTCGAGTAGTTGGAATCTACTCGCGAGTACAGGATTCGGGACACACGGGATTAGTTCGAGTTGTGAGAAAATTTTTAGAAAGAACAAATGGAGACTAGACAGGGGCTAGGATGCAGCAAGAGGAAGTATT
The DNA here is from genome assembly GCA_030760725.1 of Neostapfia colusana. NCBI lineage: Eukaryota > Viridiplantae > Streptophyta > Magnoliopsida > Poales > Poaceae > Neostapfia > Neostapfia colusana. Next base: position 12,388,206 of record JASWHV010000012.1, on the reverse strand, counting down.
GTGTGCGTAGCCTTGTCTATGTCGATTTAGGAACGATACGTGTGCGTCCCCGCTGAACAATTTTGAATGTACCGAAGGCATATCGGATATATGGGCCCCGATAAACTGATGTAACCTATACCTCCGGGCGTCGAGGCATAACGCACCGATTTATAGGTGTAGTTTGAGGGCAGCAAGGTGGAAATCCACTAACGGGCATAGAGATATGATCCGTGTAGGGAATTCCTGTCCGTTTGGGTGCGACTGGTTCGACGTTTGTGTAGGATCGAAGAGCACGTGAAAAGCTACCAGAGGGGGGTGAATGGTAGATTTAAAGTTTTTAGCGGAAGCAACAAAAAACCTCCTCGGTAGAAAATCGATCTGTTAAAGAAACTGTGTATGCAACTGATCTAAACATATTCAACCGTGACAAAAGCGGTATATATTATAGAGAATCAAGTCACGAAGACACAACAACAAGAATCAAGGAAATCCGTCAAAAATAACTGAAGTTATGATCGAAAGATCAGACGAGGGTCAATCTGTTCTACTCGAGTAAAAACCAGATCTGCAACACTGCAAAGAAACTCGTTTTGATCAGAAACTAAAAATCCAATGACCATGAAATTTTCACAGATAATATATAATCAAGTTGTGAAGACAACACAAAAATAATCACGCAATTGGGTCTGTAAAACTCGAGTTATGATCAAAACAGCAAAGCACTGTTGTGCTGTCCTGAAACTCGACGAGAAAGACTTGACAAAAACAAGTCGGACGAACAAGGCACAAAAGCCCCTATAAATTACGAATTTTATTGATTAAAACATAAGAGAAACAGCCCAAAGTCGTGCAGACCACGAGCCTTGACCTCACTTGATTATATAACCAGCCCTAAGGCCAACCCAATTCAAACTAGGACTCCTACTCCTACTTGGATTCAAACTGTAACTTTCCAATACTGCTCAAGACTCTTCTATACGCAGATAGAAGCAATCTTAAGACTTCCAAACACCTTAGGAACGTCCCAAACATTCCTAAAACAACTCTACTTCATGCCTAACACGAAATCCTATTATAACCAACTCAAAACTTTCCATAAATGAGCCATAACCGACTCAGCCGCAGCCTGAGTCCATAATCCAGCCGGTTGGACCTTTTCGACCAATTCTTTACATCCACATCTCTTTATCACGCCTTGGAACCATGTTGCCACATCCATGCACTCCTTGCACACGTGCAAACACCTTCCAACGACGTCGACGATACCTTCATATGCATTGTTCTTGATCCAAACATGCTGCACGACCTCCCGATCAACTCAACCGCAATTCCTCCCGAATTTGGTTGTTGAACCTCATCTTATCCCTAAGACTAGTTCAATGGATCCCGTCACCAGCCATATCTTGAACTCAAGCAACACCTGCACATGAATAAACAACCAATGCTTTCAAGCACAAGTATGTTACAAACCATAGAAAAATGTTAACCACCGTAAACAGCCATAACACTTCAAAAACTTAGTAAAAGAATACTAAGCAAACTTTCCATAGATGTAAAGCAAGTTCAAAACATTTGCATGGTAAAAAAGAACCATTGCAATTTAGATCTGGACCTTGCCAAATCTAACTGGACCTTGAGACGGAGCTTACCAAAGCTAGCAGAACCTAGCACCGGAACTTACCAAAGCTAGTCGGACCTACCGCCAGAGCTAACCAAACACATGCCGGACCTATCCATAGCAAGTCGGACCTTATGTTGGATCTTGTCGGAGCTCGGACCTAGAGTCGGACCTTGACAAAAAGAGTGTTTTGGCAGAATTCAAAACTTTTATCGTCATAGCCAATGTATTCAGCACACATAGGTCTCACAGTTTGGGCTATTTGGTGAAAGGTTGTCCCGTATGACACGGGGTGAGCGTGCTGTGTGCAGCTCCGCGTGCGGGCGTACGTGATGTGCTATTCGGGTATCCCTGCAGGTGTATATCATGTCGATGTGCTGTCCCTCGCGGTTATGAGTATCACTTGTTCACTGTGTCGTGGCGGAGGTTAATATATGAAATGGTGTGATTCAATACTGCTGATATGAATAAGTTGTATTGCTACATGTGTGCCACCAAATATTGCTCACTAAATTTCAGATTTATCAACCGTTAACTTGTGGCTAAAACGTGAATTTAGGATGAACTTGTAGGTGAGTCCTTTGCTGAAATTTACCATCCTATCTATGTTATGACCTGCATGTAGAGTTTCTTGTGTAGGTGAGGCGGTTAAGCCTTGCTGAGCCATCGTGCTCACGGTTGCTGCTATGAGTGTTTGCAGGTGAGGAGTACCCCATGGACTCGGGGTACGAGTCCACCGGCGAGGGCTACCCTCCGTCGGGGACCACGGCTGAGTGGGAGCCGTGCAAACCGTGCTGAAGATGAGTGCAGCTACTGTGGGTTGTCCGTAGGGCTGGACAACCGACTTTTGCTAGTTATGTGGGCATGAGTTGTACAAATTATCTTCCGCTGTTGTAACTCTGTAGTTAGTTGTAAACTGAAGGTTTGTACTACCTTTGTACATATTCAGTTTGTTTTAAATGTAATACAATAATTTCCTTATGATGTATGCTGTCGGGTGTCGCATCATGCGGCACCAGCCTCTGAGATCCTGGACGTACGGGCTTCGGTCCGTCACACCAACAGTGCACACGAAAACTCTTCAACCCAATTGGCACCGTGCCTTTTCAAGCTGTCATAGGTGCACGTCTTGAGTCCCCTGAGTATCTCGGCATTTTCTCTCTCGACTTGACCGTTGCTCCCTGGGTGAGCAACGGAAGCATAGTAAACTTGGATGCCGAGGTCTTCGCACTAGTCTTGAAACACTGCACTGGTGAACTAGGTCCCGTTATCGGTGATGATTCTGTCGACTTGATGAACTTGACTGCTGACTGCTTGTTGATTGTTACTACAGGGGCTTGATTGTTACTACAGGGGCGACTTCCGGCCACTTGGTGAACTTGTCTTTGGTGACATAGAGTTACCGGCACCCTCCAAAGGATCTGGGGAATGGCCCCAGGATGTCCAGCCCTCACACAGCGAAGGACTATGAGGGTGGGATCATCTGCAGCGTCTGTGCCGGTGTACGGATCTGCTTGGCGTGAAACTAGCACGCCTTGCATCTCCTGACCAGGTCGATGGCATCTTGGAGAGTTGTCAGCCAGTAAAAGCCATGCCGGAAGGCTTTACCGACCAGCATGCGGGAAAATGCATGGTTCCCACACTCGCCTCAATGGATCTCTGCGAGCCAGTCGCATCCCTCCTCCTGGGTTATGCACAGCAATAGGACGCCATTAGTGCCACGCCAGTAGAGATCCCCTTCGACCAGCGCATATCTCTTAGCCAACCGAGCGATCCGTTCAGCTGATACACATTCATCGGGAAGGATATTGTCTTTCAATTAGTCCCGGATCTCCGTGATCCATGCGTTGAGACCTACTTGAGCACTTGGATCTTGAGCACCAGGTTGCACGGAGTCCCTGGTGACGCTTACAATCCTTGGCAGGCACCATGGTAGGAGGGCCGTCGGGACCGCCAGCTTCGAGGTGCTAGTCCCGCGCCCTTCGCCTGGTTCGGCCGGCCAGGAAGTTGGTCGCAGCAACGTGCTTTCAAAGACCCTCTCAGGTATCGGAGCCCAAGTGGAAGCCTTCGTTGACAGGTCGTCGGCTATTGTGTTTTATGGCGCGGGGAACATGGCACAAATCCAAGGATAAGAAGTCCTTCTCCAACTTATATACTTGGAGGAGATAGGCTGCAAGCTGTGTGTCGTTGCAGCAGCACTCTCCCTTGACTTGCTTGATGATCAGCTGAGAATCACCCTTGACCAACAACTGCTGGACTCCGAGGGACAGTGCGGTCTTTAACCCGAAGATGAGAGCTTCATACTACGCCATGTTATTGATTGCCTTGAAGTCAAGTCGCACCATGTACTTGAATTGCTCTCCAGTTGGTATAAGGAGCAGAACCCCCACTCCGGCACCTTGCTTGCGCGAGGAGCCGTCAAAGAAGAGAGTCCAGTAAGGCCAAGTGAAAACCAGAGCTCTGGGCTCTAGTCCGCCGATGTCTTGGCCCCCTGGGTAGCACGCGGTTTCAAGGAATATTATGGAAAAAGTGAAATATCCTAATCTGAGTTTCATTTTAAATACAACATGCAAATAATCTAACTAATATTCCTAGATTGGGATCAAAGTGGTCAAGGAACGCTTGCCTTCAAATTGCTGCTCACAATTATCAAATTCTTGCTATTGAAGATTAACCGGCTCTAGGGCTGGTTCCATTTTCATGTAGATACATACATACAATATAATTAACACTCAATAAGTAACATTACATAGTAGCAAAAATTATAAACTATCAAGTATAAAGGTATATTCGTTAATATCTTATAAAATCTATGTCTTTATGTATTATATATGTTTTTATACACATATTGCATTTATTAATTTTATGTAAAGTAGCTATTAACATAATATATATGTTTATATGTTAGTTTTGTTTTGGTAAAACATCTATTTATAATTTTATATCATTTACTACGAATTTTTTAGTGTATATATGATTATATACTACTTTTAATACATTTTAGACTTAAATATTACTTTTAAAAGTATTTTAGAATTATTTCTAAAGTATATATTGCCTTTAATGTATTTTCAGAATTTATTTATGCATTTTAGATAATTTCCACTAAGTTTCTATAATATATATTGTGTTTATTTTGATATCAGCATTATTATATTACTTAGAATATATTTCAGCCTAAAAAGTTATTTTTATAATTTCAGAATATATATAGTTTAAAAATGTGAAAAACAGACTTATTTTAATCCTTTTCTTTAATTTTCAAAATATATATATGATATTTTGATTAATTATGAGAATTATAATATTAATATACACTGTTACAGGGTTAAAATTATTATTTTATACTTTTACAAGGTTCTGATCGGATTCTCAGAAACAATTTTTCTAATTTATAAAGAATACATGGGCTAATTGGTTAGTTTATAATATAGTTCACAATTACTATGAAGTCTAGGGTGTATTCTATAAAGTGTAGGGAATAAACGAAATTCTTTTAAAACTTCCGAGGTTTATGTGTGAAATTACGAAGGGGTATGCAAGATATATTCTTGTCCGTACGATCTACATCGGATAGCTCTTATTTAAAACAACGAAGGGGTGTGCATCTTCTAATATGGGCCTTAGGATTCTAATCGGACGGCTGAGGGGTGTTCGACGGAATTTTATCGCCAGAGATGGAGAAGAAGGCGGTGATTTCATCGGAGGATCACCGGAATTCGGCCAAAACAAGCTACATGGCTCCATTCTTGACGGGACTAGGTGCAAATCGAAAAGGACCACAAAAGAAACTTTACCATGGTGTTGTGTGCGGTCGGGGATGGCCGGAAAGGGCGCGCAACGATGAGAGATGGCGATCGACGTTCGGCGATGTCGGAGAGGGGCCTCGGACGACGAAACTTGTTATTGTTGGATCCTACGGGGGCGGTGAGGCGTTGGGATGATCGGCAACAAGTCGGATGAGGTCGGGACCGGTTTAAATAGAGAGAGGCTGTTGTGAAACGCGGACGGACCCAACTGTAGCCGTGGAGAGCGAGCAAACGTGGAAAAAGGTGGCGCCCAGCAGTTGGAGAGAGAGGGGTGTGACAAACTATCCCCTTAAATGGAATCTCACCTTGAGATTCGGTAGGTTTAGACTTTTGAGAGTTTGGTTGACTAAAATTGGTTTTAGTAAGATGTTTTAGGAAGTTGTAACCAAGATTCAAAGGATTAGGACAAAGACGGCTAAGATCAAACAACTTGTGCCTACGGTGATGGTTAGGTGTTAACCAACGGTTTTGATATGGTGAAGTAAGAATAGGCTTAATAAACTAGTATACACACTACATAAAAGCAAGCATATAGCATCAAAACTTTGTGAAAATTTTCAATGCCTCAGAGCTTGCTTCCTCTTAACCAGTGGTCCTTCGTCTTCATGTGTGAGATCCTTCTGTGACGATTTTTCTTCTTATGTTGTTATCGTTGGTGATGACCTATCGTATTGATATATAATCGTGCTTAAAAAGAGTGCTAAAATGGAAAATGCTACCCTCCTTAATAAAAAGCACTAAATTGCAATACATCAAACAACGTTTTTTAACTCGTGACGACTAAGGCATGGATTTCACTCGCTGAACAAAATCGTACCTAAGCGAGTAGTAATATAAATTTCTTCAAAAGTGTTTTTCTCTTATCGGGTTATCTTCATACGTTATTCTTTTAGCCAAATTATTGGTTAAGTGGAAAAATAATTGTCAGTACCCTGCAGACCGGGTACCCCCTCGTAGAGGGTAAAAGATAGCCTGGGCCCCGCCTCCCTGTTGAGGTGGGCCCCAGCGTAGCCACGTGTACTTGGCCCCAGGGTCAGCCCTGGGGCTGCCACGTGCACTTGAGTTCCGGAGCTGACACGTACCCTAGGCTCCGGTCCGAGCCTCCCCACTAAGGTGAGGTCCGGAGCTGCCACGTGTAACCTGGCTAAGAGCCACCTCCCTACTGAGGATAGCTCCGGTGCTGACACGTGCCCTATGCTCCGGTCTGAGCCTCCCCGCTGAGGTGAGGTACGAAGCTGCCACATGTCCCATGGCTCAGAGCCATCTCCCTGCTGAGGACAGCTCCAGTGCTGACACGTGTGCTGGGCTCCGGTCCGAGCCTCCCCGCTGAGGTGAGGTCTGGAGCTGCCACGTGACCCCTAGCTCAGAGCCACCTCCCTGCTGAGGACAGCTCCGGTGCTGACACGTGCCCTGAGCTCTGGTCCGAGCCTCCCCGCTGAGGTGAGGTCCGGAGCTGCCACATGTCCCCTTGCTCCAAATCTGTCGATAAGAGCTCCAGAGCCGCCACGTGCCCCACGATCCTCGTGGTCCGTAGGTCGACGAAGTCAAGAAGGAAATGTGTTGTTAGGCTTCGCATTCAAGGCTCGCGCCTTCCCCAGAAGCATGGCGCACTACGCACGTCATCATCCTCTGCCCGTTCGCCATTACAGTGACAAGACAGGACGGCAAGGCGTGATAGTGGTATAGTGCCGCCCAACGGCACGAAGCCTCCTGAGCAGGGCGAGAAGATGCGGCGACAAGACAACATCTTCATCATCACCTGACACAAGGACAGGGGTGTTCAGCGCGCCAGGCGCCTGGGACTTAACTCCCCCGTCAACCACTCTACCTAGAAGACGAAGCCCTAGATCATGTATAGGGTTCACATAGCTTTGGGGCCACCTATCGGGCCCCAAGCCTCATTCTAACCACCCTGACCTAGGGCTATAAAAGAACTAGGGTGACCACCCGACAGAGGGTTCACATTCTAGACCCCGCAACGCAAAAGCACACACGCACAAGAAATAAAACAAACACTCCAGTGGACATAGGGTATTACGCTCTGGCGTCCTAAACCACGTAAATCTCCGTGTTCATCTGCTCCCTCGAGCCCAGGTTGCGTAGGGCGCCAAGCCCCCTTCAATCAAAGAACCTCGTGGGCTGCTTCCGAGCAGTCCGGGAGGAGTGTCGCAGCTCACACACTCTGACATTTGGCGTGCCAAGTAGGGGGGCTTTCCGCGCTCTCCACGAGACCATGGTGAACATCACCTCTCATAGCGAGCCTTATCGCCCAACTCGCCGTTGTCTCCAGGCGGGGACGACAAGGCTACCCCTTGCTCTAGAGCAGGCAGGCCTGGCCAAGCCGGCAGCCAAACGGCCGGCGCACTCTGCGTGATGTATGGGGGTTCTTCCGACGTCTCATCCAGGCGAGCCGTCAAGACCCTCCATCGAGCAGTGGCAGCGGCCGCCCCAGCCCCGGGGCCGGCGCCGCATCGCAAGTGGATGGAGACGCAAATAAGCTTCAACGCCTCCGACTGCCCCAAGAACATGGTAGGCGCCGGGCAGCTGCCTCTCCTCGTCGCCTCGACCATCTCCAACGTGAAGCTCTACCACGTGCTGATCGATGGCGGGGCGTCCCTCAGCGTTATCAGCCTCGCAGCTTTTAAGAAGCTGCAAATCCTTATGTCCCAGCTTACCCTCTCGAGACCATTCTTGGGGGTAGGTCGGGACCCAATCTTCCCGTGTGGTAGTATCTCCCTCCTGGTGACATTTGGGATGCCTGAGAACTACCGTACGGAAAGCGTCGTTTTCGACGCTACGGAGGTCAGCCACCCCTTCAGTGCCATAATTAGCATGCCAGCCCTGAACCGATTCATGGTGGTAGTCCACTACGGCTACTTGGTCCTGAAGATGCCAACACCGAGTGGCGTCCATAAGATCCGCGGTGACCGCACCGCGGCTGCCTCTACGCTGGAAAAGCTCCAAGCGCTGGCAGCAGCACAGGAGGCCGCTTCCGGTCACGCTGAAGCTAGTCGGCCGCCTCTAAGCATGCGTCAGTGAGGGATGACATCCGCACCCAGTGTGTAGCCCATGGATGGCGAGGACATGCCAGTCAAGGTCGTCCAAGTCAGTCCTGATGTCGCCCAAACCACCCGAATCGCCGGGGGCCTGAGTGACAAATAGGAAGACGCGCTCGTTGCCTTCCTCCGGGCCAATGTCGACGTGTTTGCATGGCAACCATCGGAAATGCCCGGGATCCCCAGGGAGGTGATTGAGCACCAACTGAAGATCCGCCCCGATGCCAGGCTGGTCCAACAGAAGCCACAGAAGCAATCTATCTAGCAGAAATACTTCATCCGTGAAGAAATCAAGAAGCTACTCGACACTGGCTTCATCCGAGAGGTCCACCATCAACGATGGTTGGCTAACCCTGTTGTCGTCCCCAAGGCTGGCCGGAAGCTACGCATGTGCATCGACTACACCACCCTCAATAAGGCATGTCCAAAGGATCTGTTCCCTCTCCCTCGTATAGACCAAATAGTCGATTCTACATCCAGCTAAGATCTACTGTGTTTCCTAGACGCATATTAAGGTTTCCACCAAATACCTATGTCTAGGGAAGATGAAGATCATACCGCGTTCATCACTGTAGATGGTCTATACTGATATGTGTCCATGCCTTATGGTGTTAAGAATGCTCTTCCCACTTTCGTGTGTGCAATGCACAAAACATTTGGGAATCTCATTCGGACCTAGTAGAAGTTTATGTCGATGACATCGTAGTGAAGGTTAAGTCGCAAGCATCTCTGCTCGACAACCTAGCCCTAGTCTTCGACAGACAGTGTTCGACACGCACGAAGTTAAACCCATACAAATGTGTCTTAGGGGTCTCTGCCGGGAAGCTGCTCAGTTTCTTGGTCTCACAGAGAGGAATTGATGCTAACCCAGAGAACATTAAGGCGATAGAACTGATGCGGCCCCCTACCCGCATCAAGGACGTGCAGAAGCTTACCGGATGCTTGGCTGCGCTCAGTCGGTTTATCTCTAGACTGGTCGAGCAGGCTCTTCCGTTCTTCAAGATTCTGCACAAAACCGGTCCATTCGTATGGACCGATGAGGCGAATGAGGCGTTCCAAGAGCTGAAGGAGTTCCTCACAAAGCTGCCAATCATGGTGGCCCCGGAACAAGGCGAGCCTCTACTCCTCTACATTGCTGGCACAACTGGGTTGTGAGCATGGTTCTGGTTGTGGAGCGGCCAGAACTCCATCGACCTCAAGTCCCAGTTAAGGCTCCTGCTGCCGTTGGTCTAAAGCCCAGGGCTCAGACTCCGCAGGAGACCCTTGGGATGAGGATATAATTAGGTCCAAACAGGCGGACCTGATGATCAATGCATATTCGGGTCCAAGCTCTCGGAATGCAGTCCCGGACTCGGGGGCTAGGGGGCCTCGAGTCCCGGACCTCCCCAAGAAGAACTAGTCGGGTCTCAGCCATCTAGACCTGACAACCAGTGCGCATCTAGGTCCGAGCTCCTAGGGTGCAGTCATGGACCCACGGGCCAGGGCCCCCGAGTCCCGGACCTCTACAAGAAGACGCTTTGGACCCCTCCGGGAGGGTCCGAACCATCCAGCATCCGGTCTACTTCATTAGCAAGGTCCTCCACGATGCCAAGACAAGATATCCGGAGGTACACAAGCTGCTCTATGCAGTTCTCGTTGCATCAAGAAAGTTGTTCCATTACTTCCAAGCTCACAAGATCTCAGTGGTTACCTCATACCCGCTGAGAAACGTCCTCCACAGCCCCAATGCCACCGGAAACATAGCTAAATGGGCTGCAGAGTTGGCGGAGTTCAAGCTGGACTTCTTACCGCGCCATGCGGTGAAAAAAGTCAGGTGTTAGCTGACTTTGTGGCAGAGTGGACTCAGCCACCATGCCAGCCAGGGGTCCAGGATACCGGTGAACCAGAGCCCAGAGCTCCGGTCCTCACTAAGCCTTACTGGACTCTCTTCTTCGACGGCTCCTCGTAGAAGCAAGGTGCCGGAGCGGGGGTGCTCTGCTCATTACACAAACCAAAGAGCAGTTCAAGTACATGGTGCGACTTGACTTCAAGGTGACCAACAACATGGTGGAGTATGAGGCTCTCATCTTCGGGTTAAATACCGCGCTATCCCTTGGCGTCCAGCAGTTGTCGGTCAAGGTTGATTCTCAGTTGATCATCAAGCAAGTCAAGGGAGAGTGCTGCTGCAACGACCCACAGCTTGCAGCCTATATCCTCCAAGTACAGAAGTTGGAGAAGGACTTATTATCCTTGGACTTGTGCCATGTTCCCCGTGCCAATAATACAATAGCCGACAACCTGTCAACGAAGGCTTCCACTTGGGCTCCGGTGCCTGAGGGGGTCTTTGAAAGGAAGTTGTTGTGACCTACCACCTGGCTGACCGAACCAGACAAAGGGCGCGGGACCAGCACCTCGAAGCTAGCGGTCCCAGCGGCCCTGTTACCATGGTGCCCGCCAAGGATCGTAAGCGTCACCGGGGACTCCGTGCAACCTGGCGCTCAAGATCCAAGTGCTCAAGTACGTCCCGACGCATGGATCACGGAGATCCAGGACTACTTGAAAGACAATTTCCTTCTCGATGAACGTGTATCCGCTGAATGGATCGCTTTGTTGGCTAAGAGATACGCGTTGGTAGAAGGGGATCTCTACCGACGTGGCGCTAATGGCGTTCTATTGTGGTGCATTACCTGGGAGGAGGGCTGCGACCTGCTCGCAGAGATCCATGGAGGCGAGTATGGGAACCATGCATCTTCCCGCACGCTGGTTGGTAAAGCCTTCCGGCATGGCTTTTACTGGCCGACAACTCTCCAAGATGCCGTCGACCTGGTTAAGAGATGCAAGGCGTGCCAGTTCCACGCTAAGCAGATCCACAGACCAGCGCAGACGCTGCAGATGATCCGGCCCTCATGGCCCTTCGCTGTGTGGGGGCTGGACATCCTGGGACCATTCCCTAGATCCGTTGGAGGGTACCAGTACCTCTACATCGCCGTAGACAAGTTCATCAAGTGCTCGGAAGCTACCCCTGTAGTAACTATTAACAAGCAATCAGCAGTCAAGTTCATAAAGTCGATCATCTGCCGATTCGGGGTCCCAAACAGAATCATCACCGACAACAGGACCTAGTTCACCAGTGCAGTATTCCAAGACTACTGCGAAGACCTTGGCATCCAAGTTTGCTATGCTTCTGTTGCTCACCCAGGGAGTAATGGTCAAGCCGAAAGAGCAAACGCCGAGATACTCAAGGGACTCAAAACACACACCTACAACAGCTTGAAGAAGCATGGTGCCAATTGGGTTGAAGAGCTTTTGTGTGCACTGTGTGCTAGCTGGACGTCCCTCAATTGCTCGTCAGTGGAAACACCCTTCTTCCTAGTGTATGAGGTTGAGGCCTTCCTCCCCCGGAAATCACCATGAGCTCATCCCGTGTCCGAGCGTACGACGAAGCCGCGCAGGATAAGATCCGGTGTGAAGATATCAACCTTGTCGATGAGCAAAGGTGGCATGCAGCTGTCTGAAACACGCGATACCATCAAGCGCTCCGGCGTTATCAGCAGCGGTTCGTGCGGAGTAGACAGCTCGAGGTGGGTGACCTGGTGCTTTGGCGAATACTTTCTCAAGAAGGGGGGGGGGGGGACAAACTCTCCCCCAGCTGGGAGGGCCCCTTCCGAGTGAAACAAGTATGCTGCCCCGGGTGCGTCTACCTAGCCACAGAGGATGGGTACCTCTACCCAATCCATGGAACATAGAACACCTCCGTAAGTTCTATCCTTAGCACACCAGTAGGGTTTTTATTTTCTCTGAAAGGGTGTCATAGTGTCTAGGAACAACGCTTAGAACAGCTAAGCCCCAGAGGAGTCCTTCTACTCTCGTCATCCAAGGCGGGTCGCTGCGTTCTAGTATGGCCTGTTTCCTCCTATGAGGGGAGCCTGAAGTGAGAAAGTTTTGCCTTTCCCTATGCATTCATCCTTTATAGGTTGTGCTTACAAATGCATACCAACTGTAAACGGGCAAGCCACGTGTCCTTGGTCTTGAGGTCATCCCTGGGGCTGCCACGTGCGCTTGAGTTCCGGAGCCGACACATGCTCTGGGATCCGGTCCAAAGCCCCCCCCCCCCACACCCCCCCCCCGCCCCCACTGAGGTGGAACCTGGAGCTGGCACACATTTCCTGGCTCAGATCCTCCTCCCTGCTAAGGATAGCTCCGGAGCTCACACGTGCACTAGGATCCGGTCCAAGCCTCCCCGCTGAGATGAGATCCGGAGCTGCCACGTGTCTCGTGGCTCAGAGCCTCCTCCCTGCTGAGGATAGCTCCGGAGCTCACACGCGCCCTGGACTCCGATCCAAGCCTCCCCGAGGTGAGGTCCAGAGCTGCCACGTGTCTCCTGGCTCAGAGCCTCCTCCCTGCTAAGGATAGCTCACACGTGCCCTAAGCTCCGCTCCGAGCCTCCCCACTGAGGTGAGGTCCGGAGCTGCCATGTGTCACCTAGCTCAGAGCCTCCTCCCTGCTGAGGGTAACTTCGGAACTCACACGTGCCCTGGGCTCCGGTCCGAGCCTCCCCACTGAGGTGAGGTCCGGAGCTGCCACGTGTCACCAAGCTCAGAGTCGCCTCCCTACCGAGGGCAACTCCGGAGCTCACACGTGCCCTGGGCTCCGGTCCAAAGCCTCCCCGCTGAGGTGAGGCCCGGAGCTGCCACGTGTCTCCTGGTTCAGAGCCACCTCCCCGTTGAGGATAGCTCCGGAGCTCACACGTGTCCTGGGCTCCGGTCCGAGCCTCCCCACTGAGGTAAGGACTGGAGCCGGCACGTGTCACCTGGCTCCAGAGCCTTCACCCTACTAAGAAGAGTTCCGGGGCTGACATGTGCCCTGGGCTCCAGACTAAGTCTCCCCGCTGAGGTAAGGTCCGAATCTTCCATGTGTCTCGCTAGGACAAGCTGAAGACAAGAATTGAACTTACCCTAGAGTCCTTGCACTGCCAACAATCAGAAGGAGTGGTAGCCACACTGCTGGAGCGCCCTGGGTCCTTACGCTACTAAGGACCCAAAGGAACAAGCTCTGGACATCAGCAAAGAGCTATCCACGTCGTCTAAGTCATTCCAGACCCTTGCGCTGCCAAGGGTCTGAAGTGTACATCGACAACTCAGGACAATACAATGAAACAAAGAGTTTTCATTAATGACAGAGTTCTTGCATACAAAAGGGGATACAAGACAACTAAGGAACTTAGCAGCTACAAGTCGAGCAATCTTCTGCTCCATTCCATACTTGGTTGTCCCCCAAGCCAATCTATGCGCTGAAAGACGGCCACCTGCTATAAGACCGAGGACGGCGGGAAACGTATCAGTCTGACGCCTCAGTTCTCATCAGGCATCACCGATCTTCTGCACCGAGTCAACGGTAACATCCAGTGTTGTGTGGGCCAAACACCATCTATGGTAGATTTGGTTGTCCACAACAGTGCATGGCAGAGGAAGTCTTGACCCCTCTGGACTTAACCTTCTTCTTGTGTCGGTAGATCGCCCTTCTCCGGCAAGGCGCCTAGAGGACATGTCCCACAAGACAACGATGTAGAGACACCATGCAATCGAGGGTCCTGTCCCCAACGGCTTCCATTACCATCGGCGTGCCATTCGGATGGCTTGTGCTTCTATCCAGGACCGTCAAGAAGAAGGACGTTTTAGAGAGCCGTGCCGAAGGCCGTACACACACGAACATCTCACAAAATTGGACGAAGACGGCTACCGGTGTAATAGCATAAGGTGGATGAGAGTGCTGAGAAGCGGAGGCTTCCAGCGTGCAAGAGGAGAACAAAGGCCGCATGATGAAGGATGGCACCACTCAACACCGTAAGGCCTCCTTTTATACACATCCGCGACCTCTGGCAGGGCAGCAGGTGCAATGATTGGGCTTCCACCTATGCACGTCGCGGGCTATTCGTCTCCCTCAATGATGGGTAGGATTCAGGTCCACCCGTCAGACACTGGGGGCCTGGTGAGTAACATCTCGGGAACGTCTGGCGGTTCCCGAGGAGAGCAACGCGGTGGAGTTATAGCAACCAACCTGTTGGTTGCCGCAGTAAGTACCTCAAGGCAACCCCTCGAGCAAGTCGCCTTGGCACTCACCTCCCTCTTTGATGGGCAGGACCCAGCTCCACCCGTTAGACACTGGGGGCCAGGCGAGTAACACCTCGGGAACGTCCAACGGTTCCTGAGGAGAGCAACGCGGTAGACCTATGACCCATGGGCTGCCGCAGTAATTACCCCGAGGCAACCCGTCGAGTGCGGCGTTGTGACCCGTCAATCAAGAGTAGACATGATGACACACTGCTGCATTGACTGACGAATACGCCCACTACGACAAGGGTGTGCAGCCTTTTTGTCTCCCAGGTACGACCACTCATCCACTACACAGAAATGTCGCCACCACTTCGGCTTCCAAAATGCAGGTTCAGAACCGCCACGCGGGAGAGATGGAGGCCGCACCTACGGGCTCGATGTCTCCCTCGAGATGGGCCCGAGGGCCACTGTTGATACCCTGCAGACCGGGTACCCTCGCATAGAGGGTAAAAGACAGCCTGGGCCCCGCCTCCCAGTTCAGGCAGGCCACAGCGTAGCCACGTGTCTTTGGCCCCATGGTCAGCCCTAGGGCTGCCACATGCACTTGAGTTCTGGAGCTGACACGTGCCCTGGGCTCCGGTCCGAGCTTACCCACCGAGGTGAGGACCGGAGCTGCCACGTGTCCCCTGGCTAAGAGCCACCTCCCTACTGAGGACAGCTCCGGTGCTGACACATGCCCTGGGCTGGTCCAAGCCTCCCCGCTGAGGTGAGTTCCGGAGCTGCCATGTGTCCATTGGCGCAGAGCCACCTCCCTTCTGAGGACAGCTCTGGTGCTGGCACGTGCCCTAGGCTCCGGTCCGAGCCTCCCCACTGAGGTGAGTTCCAGAGTGAAAGTGCATCTAGGTAATTCCCGTGGGTTTTTATTGATTGATGATGACAATTAAGATACTAATAAGTTTTTACTGAGTATGGGCACAGGTGCTTATCAAAGGGATGGATGTGGAGTCTCTCAAGAAGCAAAAAGGAAAATAAGAACACTTGGAAGAGTAGAAAATAGAATTTTTCTATTGAGTTTCACATGTTCTAGTTGTGTACAGGGTCTTCTCTTTTAGAGTGCTTGAGAATCATTAGAGAGCTCAAACTAAGGTTAGAAAGTTAGAATCGTGAGAGGAAGTAGTCATAGGTATGGCTGAAAAAGGAAGACCGGAGTTGTCTGGACTACGGGCCGGACTAGTCCGTTCTAATCCAGACTACTCCGTTATAAACCGGACAAGAAGTCTCTGAGTGAGTTCGGAGTTGTCCGTTTTAGGCCAGACTAGTCCGTTGTTGAGTGAGTCTGAGCCTCAATGAGACTAAGTCTCAGAGGGCCAGACTAGTCCGCTAAGCGGACTAAGCCGTTTGGGTCCGGAGAAGGAATCTCTGAGTGACCCCGGACTAGTCCGATCAAAAGGCCGGACTAGTCCGGTCCCTTCAGACTAGTCCGGTTTAGGGTATCCCTCATATGTATCCCTCATATCTCACCTATGAGCCATCCTCAACCCACAACATCAAACCCTTCTTTGGAGTGCTAAACAGAATTCTAAGGAAGACTCTAGCTCCAAAAGATGGGGATGCGGGGATGATACAAGGGTATCTTAGGAACTTGTTGAAGCTACTCAATGAAGAAGAACGATTCAACGTCTTCGACTACATATACAATGATATCTTCAACATCTCCTACACCCCGAACAGGTCCTGTGGATATGCGCCGTACATCATGTGCATGATAGAGAAAGTCACAGGCCTGGAATTTGCAAAGGATGTGAAGCACAGGAAGATACGTCCTCAGATGCCGATTCCCCTTCCTCGCCCTCCTGCGTCTTTGGGCAGGAGCTCCTCTGCAGCTCCATCCTCCTCAGCTGGGCCATCCGTCCCTCCATCATCGAGTGGCTCCTCTAGTGGGCTACTCAAAATATTTAAGGCCATATTCTCCTCGTGTCGGAAAGTGAAAGTTCGCATGCAGAAAATGAAGCAACGCTAAGAGAAGTATCTCAAGGCAATGTGCGACAAGATGGATATACCTATGTCTCCACCGTCATTGGATGATGACGAAGTGACAGAGTTTCCCACTCTCACCGAGGACGAGCTTGCCTACTTTGGCTCCTCCTCAGCTGCTCCTCCTACCTCCCACGCTCATCAAGAGGATGACAATGAAGACGAAGATGAAGATGAGGACGAGGAAACTTGGAGTGACCAAGACGAAGATCAAGATGGAGATGATAGCGATTAGGTCTTTCTCTCTTTTCCTTCCCTTTTTGGTGCTTTGGTGCCAAAGGGGGAGAGAATATGGGGGAGTAGTCTAGTCTAGCTCCTTTGTCTTTAGTCTTGCTCTTTAACACTTCACTTTATGTTGGGCTGTAATAACTATGCCACATTCTGCCACGTTATGTTATTTTGTAATGACTATGTTATTTTATGTCTTCATATTATGCCATATTGAGATGAGTTTGTTCGTAAATGTTATATCTTCCTTAATGTGGTTAATGCTCACTTCAAAACATCACACCTAGCCACCCCACCATAACACGTGTATGTATGAAATCCCCAAAGAACTCACTCTTGCACATATTTTTTCCTTGACAATCCCTTGTGCAAACATTTAGGGGGAGTGAACCATACACACATGTCTTATGAAAACAATCTATTATATCTATTTATTGAGAATCTTAATGTGTTGTCATCAATCACCAAAAAGGGGGAGATTGAAAGTGCATCTAGGTAATCCCCGTGGGTTTTGGTTGATTGATGACGACAATTAAGATACTAATAAGTTTTTACTGAGTATGAGCACAGGTGCTTATCAAAGGAATCGATGTGGAGTCTCTCAAGAAGCAAAAAAAAAAAGAAGACTTGGAAGAGTAGAAAATAGAATTTTTCTATTGAGTTTCACATTTTCTTGTTGTGTACAGGGTCTTCTCTTTTAGAGTTCTTGAGAATCATTAGAGATCTCAAACTAAAGTTAGAAAGTTAGAATCGTGAGAGGAAGAAGTCATAGGTATGGCTGAAAAAGGAAGACTGGACTTGTCTGGACTACGGGCCGGACTAGTCTGTAAGGGCCTCAGTTTTTGACACCCATTTGTAGTGTTCATCCCCACACCACACACCTCATTTGAGGAAGAATGATGAACACAAATGAAGAGCAAGTAACAATTATCAACATGCTCATTAGGGAACAAACTTACACATTGCAAAAGTGGTATTTCCCACATGTGATATAGATGGGCTGGACATAGGAAAACTCCTACACTTTGCCAAGGATGTCCATGCCAAGTTTCACCCAAATTCAAAACCTTTTTGAGGTCATCTTGGGTATAGATAGGAAGGGGGCAGTTTGAAAACATATTCAAATTCAAACTGTTTTTATACCATGAATTTGAAAGTGGAAGGTATATTCTTACTCAGCACATTTTTGTGAGCTCACACACCAATTTTCACTCCATTTGGAGTTGATCTTGACATGAGCTAAGGGGGAGAAATTCAAACTTTATTTGAATTTCAAACTGAACTTGTGCTGAAATTCATTCAAACCAAACCTCATTTGAACTTTGATCAACTCAAATGGCTCATGGGTGAATAATTTGAATGGCCAAGGGTAGTATAGGATTCACTGTTTACCACAGTTGTTAGGAGTAAATTTCAGAGGTTAAAAGGAGGGGTGGGACCCACATGTCAGCCTCTGCTTCAACACAAACCGACTGAAACACAGTTCAGTCGGTTCCCGGTTGCAGTGTGCGCGCGCCACCGAGGGGGGCAGCCGGCGCCAGCTCCTGCTGCGCGCCCCAAGCCGGAGACCAGCCGCCGGGCTATTTATTCCCTCCCCGGCGTGCTCCGATCACTCATTCCCCGAGCTGCCGGCATACTCGGCCGTTTTTCCACTGCCATCACCGCCGCTCGAGCTCACGCTTGATCAAGCCGATCACTCGCGAGCACAGCCTCCTCCACAGCAAAACGGCACCAAGAGATCGAGAGCAACCTCCCACACTCCGTGTTGGCCAGTGAGCAAGCTTCCTCGAGCTGTACGAGCCATCTCTCCGGCGAGCCGAACATCGCCGCCGATCGGGCTCCCGTGGACAGCACGGCACAGCCGTTGTCACGTCCTCTTCTCTACACAAGAAAGGTGTGTGATTGTATGTAGATGGAGTAGCCGAAAGCCGTTTGGCGATTGATCAACCCTCGGCCGAGAATTTCCAAATTTACTCTTGATCAGTTCATAAGAACCGAGCTCACCTTCGGGTGAAATTCGTGCTCTATGCACGAAGGTTGGACGAGCTCGTTACCTAGTAGCTTCTACGCACGATAGCGCCCACGCTCGAACTGGAATTAGAAAAAACCATCGAGAATCGGCCATGATATGGCTGTTTTCCCCGCCGCCATGGCTGAACACCTCGGCTCACCGCCGAGAGCCTAGTTGCCGGTATTTCTAGCTTCCACCCAGCCCTGGTTCGTGTTTCCCATGCCCTACTGATGCTCTCCGACCGATTTCCGGTTGATTTGGTGCACGGGAGAGCGGGACCGACCTCACCGGAACCCTAGCAGGTGCTGTCACCGGTGCGCACGGGTTTCCGGTCATCGCCGGCAGCCGGCGACCCCACCATCGAGTCCAGGGGGTCGGAAAAGGGGCAGGCGGCAAGTCTCGGGCCGAGGGGTGGCCGGGAACTCAGTTCCGGCGAGGGTCGCCGGAGAACGCCGCCGCCGCGCAGTTGGCGCGAGGAGGGAGACGACGCACTGTGTGCGGGGCCCACAAGCCAGAGTTTAAACTTTTTCCCGAATTTCAGTTTCAGTTCAAACTTCAAACCCTTATAACTTTGGCTAGAAAGCTCCAAATTGAGTGAACCAAATTTTGCTGGATTCAGCTCTCTGAGTACTTTCCAGAAAATCAAGTTTCACTTCATGAAATTCAATATTTCTCCAGAATTAATTCCTTAAAGTTTAAACTGTTAGGAATTTTAACTGGAGAATCCTGTGGAGGAAAATCCTGAAATTTTGCTGGGATAGTCACCAAAATATCCCTGAACTACCATAAAAGTTTCAGATCCATTTGAGCTCATTTAATCCACCTAATGGTGTGATTAGTGAAACTGTTCCAGAGAAAATAGAAAATGTTCAGAAACATTTTCAGAATTTTCTCTGAAATTGTTTAGCTCATATCTTTAATTAGAGACTTCCAAATTAAGTGAGACCAACTCCATTAGAACCCTCTGAAAAACTAGTTTTCAGAAAGTCATAGTTTGTCTCATGAAAATTCCTAGAACACCCTAAGAGTTCCAATTAAGGTCAAGGACATAATTATTTGTGGAGGGCTCAAATGAGCTTTGCTGCAACTAAAACTTGACCAAGTCTCTGTTTAGGTTGTAACCAAGCCACAGTAAAAGTTTCACAGTCATTAGGTCTATCTAGCAAAGGCTATAGACTTCACAACTTCAAAGATAATACAAATGCATTTAAATTAATACATACATTGCTCTTATCATGTAGTCGCTAAGGTCGAGGAGGAACCCGAAGTCCTAGACTTCGTTACTCCGGAGGAACAGCTAGCCTACGACCAAGAGCAGCAAGGCAAGCCCCGGTTTGCATTAACCTTTTTATAAATTTTTATTGTTTTGAGCACATACTTGTTTCCTTTATTCTGTGCATTAGAGTCTTGTTTGGAAGCCCCACTGCATAGCCAAGAGAACCATGGGTTGGGTTTAGGATTGCAAACCCCGTTAGCCACTGCATTGCTAGGATAGAGTAGGATTCGGTACAAGTCGAGTAGTTGGAACTACTCGCGAGAATAGGCTAGAGGCACATTGCTCGGGTAGAGATAGCACATGATACACATGGCAAGAAAATGAGACCGAGCGGAGAGTAAGGGCAGCAGGACTTTGGGGCCTGTGTGCTGTAGCTCCGCTTGTGTCGATTGAGGACCGAGCCGTGTGCGGGCCTGTTGAACAAGCTCGAACAGTACCGAAGACCTACCGGCTATATGGGAACCGGGAAACTGATGTAACTCGGGTAGCTGGGTATTGAGGCATTGCCCGTCGTTCAGAGGGTAGGTTGAGAGCTCGAGGTGTAAATCGGCTGGCGGCACGGAGATGCGCGTGCAGAGACCTCTTGCTCGGGACGATGGGACCGGTTCAATATTTGGCTAACGGGTGAAAGGTAGTCGCGTACGGCGTCCGTGATGGTTGTTGGAGGCAACATCGAGTACGGGCGTACGTGACGGGTTGTTCGGGTAACCCTGCAGGTGTAAATCGATTATAATCGCCGTCCCTCGCGGTCAGTGAGTACCACTTGTTCACTGTACCGTGACGTAGAAAGAACAGGCTAGTTACATGTTAAAATGTTGCTGATTGAAAGCTGGACATTGATTGTTAATGATATGCTGTAGCTTAGTGCTAACTAAAGTTCTTTTCAACTTTGGGCAAAGTACATGAGAGAAATGCGTTTCTTGTTTGATTGCGGCTCTCTCATGTGCCTTAGCGTAAGGTTCTCCACAACCTGCTGCTAAAACTTGAAAGTAAGGTTCTACTAATTAGGCGAGTCCTTGCAAATGATTTTTGCCTCATGCAACCCATTACCCTCATGTAGAAGTTCCATGTTTAGGTGAGACGGGTCAGACTTGCTGAGCCTTCGTGCTCACTGCTTGTGTTTGAAGCTTTTGCAGGGTTCTATGAGGAAGGGACTCCCGAAGAGGAGACGGAACCCCAGGAGGGGAACCCCGTCGAGTGGGAGTCGTGCACGCCGCGGAGTTAGTGTGCGTGTGTGCTAGCAAGGACACGTTCGAGGGCTGAACGTGCACTTGATGCTTAGTCTACGCCCGTGAGTGTAGACTGAACTTGTTTTGATGTAAACATGTTCATAAACCTGTTTATGTAATAAAACTTCCGCTTCCGCTTTGCACCTTTGACGTGTGTTATACGGTGCTGTGCAACGCAGCACCCCTCAGCATGATCCTGGCTCGACAGGACCATTGGGGTCGTGTCAGCGTGGTATCAGAGCTCGCTTGAGGTTTAACACAGTAGAAAGGTCTTCTTTTTCAAAAATCCAGTGAGGAACGAGTTAGTAGCCCGTATAAGGATGTTATTAGTATATAGAAAGTGGCTTATTAACCTATTTGTTATGTCGGAAAATCGTGCATCTCGGGACGTTCATGTCTTGGGGGGTGCACGTAAGCGCTGTCCACCAGTGCGCACATGCTGAAGGGTGGAGCCCCACGGGTGGCAGGTAACCCGACCCGCTTTAGTATCCTCTACGACTCTTCATGTCGTTTGGGGTATTCGAGCAACGTCTGTCCCTGGCGTGCGTGGTGCAACATGGGAGACCCCGTCACGTGGTCTAAAACGTGAACACGTAACTCAAGGCGTGTTTGGCTTGAGAACATCCGGGCGAGTGATGACGGCCGGGTGTACGAACCGTATGGATTCCAGGCTCAGTGTGCAGCCGAGTCTGATGATTGGTTGAATTTCTGCAGGTAGCCTTACCACGAAACGGTAGACGTGTAGCATCCGTGTGCGAGTGACGAGTAGTGCCACTGAACTAACGAAGCCGGCTAAGTCCGGTATAGATTTTTTCTTTGTGAGGACGTAGTACCGACAGAATCTGGTGACGCATCGACGTCACACCCAACTAAATAAACAACTTCATTGTAAAAACTGGAAGGTTTTAATCCAAAGTAGTAAAACTTGATGTAACTCCTTCCCTTGAACAGGATATTCAAAGTTAACAAGCTTTCAACTTATAGGATGTTAAGGACAGAGCACTCTGTTTTCAGCTGAATCAAGGCTGAAGTTAATCAGAGGTTAGAGGTTGAGTTCTTTCGAGGTTGGGGTCGTATGATACATTTCTGGAAAGCGTTGGAAGAGCTTTACAACTCTTCTGTTGAGGTCCAGAGGTGTTTCATCCCTTAACCACTCGAAAAATGCAGTAGAGTTGAAACTGTCCAGAAAACAGGACAGAGCAAAGGCTCTCTGTAAACTCTCTGTAAATTAAGCATAACTTCCTGCTTAAAATCCAAAAATAGGAAATGAGGTAGTTCTGGAAATCTTATGAGATGGGTTACGACTTTGTAACAGAAAGTTTTGTCAGATTAGGAACAGAATTAACTGGGATTCTTGGATCAAATCAGTACCTAAGGCAGGGAGGTGCTGTCCAATTGTTTCCAGAAATTCTGTTAACTTTGACATCTCATAACTTTTGAACCAGGACAGATCTTAGGCCAACCAAATACTTTCTGGAAATCTATTGAAGTTAACTTTAACTTTGATGTTGAGCTCCAGAATTGGTTTTACCTTTAACATGGCCTAAATCAGGTTGATATGGAAACTGGTCAAGGCTGTCATGGGAACAGCAGATCAGCAGTCAAATTTATTAAAAGTTTGAACTATGTTTCCAAGTTTTATGGGTTCAATGACATATCTTATGTTATAACTCAATGGGTTACTGTTTAAATAAATATTTGACATTTCTCAAATATATTTTTACAGATGGCAGCAGATAAACGGTTGGAGAACGGGTGGGTAGTTTCCCACTGTTCTGACCGTAGCGGCTACCCGGAAGCATTGTGGCAAATGCTCCAATATTTCGGGTACAACCAGATGCCGCAATACTTCGCCAAGGCAGAAGGCGAAGAGGGGAACAAGACATGGACGATCCATGTCGAGGTTTCCGCAGGACCTACGCCACCCAGTTGGGTGCCATTCACCGTCACGGTGAGAGGAAGACAACCGGAAGGGATGTGGCAAGTGGCAGCCCGTGACACTATGTCACGTTTCTGCCAACTACACGTGCAGGCTATGGAGGGAACTCCATACGCACTCGTTCCGGTGGAGGGGCGAGCTCAGCATGTGTGGGAAGAAAGGTACCGGGAGGCAACAGACCCGAGTTGCCCAAGGTACAACCCCGCGGAGGCAAACCTCAGCCTCCAGATGAGGGCGGGAAATGCTGTGATGGACAGCCAAGCTGTTCATACGGAGCATCTCGCCACCAAGCTCAAGGAGAGCACAAGCCGTGGAGATCATTTCGAGGGTGCTCACAGCGCACTCTGCAATGTGCTCCTTCCGACGATCAAGCGACTGAATGAACAACACAATCAGTTGCGTCGTCTGAAGAAGGCAAAGAAGAAGGGCCGTGTTGACATCGCGGCGTTGCAAGAGCTGGTGCAGACCCTAACCCAGCAGAATGAGGACATTGCTCAAGAGCGGGACGACGCTATTGAGGAAGGACAAGGCTGGGAAGAGGACTACAACCAGGCTATGGACGAGGTGCATGCATTGCAGGACCTCGTGCCCCCGGTATTGGGCGTACCGGTAGTCTTGGGTCTTCCAGCCATGGGAGAACCTGGAATGGGAGAAGAGGTGGTAGACCCCGAGCCACCAGCAGAGGTGCCGGAGGAGGACGACCCACAGGAGGTCGAGTTCTACTCCGAGTAGGGGGTTACGGTTGCCAAGTAGGGCAGCTAGGGTAGCGTAACCCAACTTTTGTAATCGGTGACATGTCGTGCAGACAGTAGCTTATGTATAGGTAGTGACGACATGAGCACGACTTCTCAGAGATCCGAGAATAATGTATCTTGTATAAAGTTTATGCTTTATCAATATATGTGAATGTTGTGCAAGTTAATCATGTGTCGCTTCAATACCTACTACTGTTTATGGAATTTTGAGTAAGACATGTGCTAATTGCTGCTGTGTTGAATTTCAGAATGACGCGTACTCGTGCCAACCCTGATGTTGGGGGTACTAGCCAAGGGGGAGAGACCTCCCAACCGCCTCCCGAGGACTCCTCGGGACAGCAGCAGCAACAGCAACAGCAAACACCGCCACCGCCACTGCCAACGGTTACATTGGCCGACATTGTCACGGCAATGGCGGGTTCACATCAGCAGCACACAGAGCTGCTGCAAACGTTAATTGCGAATACGTCTCGCCCAGGGAGACGTCAAGATCGTGAGGAGCACCCACAGAGCTCCTACTCCGACTTCCTGGCGACTCATCCCCCTGTATTCTCAAGGGCGGATGAACCACTTGACGCGGACAACTGGCTCCGCGCCATAGAGATGAAATTCGGGCTGCTCCAAATCAGCGAGCAGCGCAAGACTCAGTTCGCGGTCCAGCAGCTCCAAGGATCCGCGAGCGCGTGGTGGGCCAACTTCTGTGCTTCACAGCCCACCGACCGAGCGATGACCTGGGCGGAGTTCCAGACGGCCTTCAGGGCCTATCATATACCGCCCGGTTTGATGAAGAGGAAGACGCAGGAGTTCCTACACCTGCAACAAGGGAGCCGAAACGCACTGGAATATTCCAGGGCGTTCAACGATCTCGCGCTCTACGCGTCGTATCACGCAGATACGGACGAGAAGCGGCGGGACCACTTTTACCAGGGGCTTAACCCGCTCCTGAAGGACAAGCTGGCGATGTTCAATCGCGGCAGCCTCAACGACATAATTGATGCTGCGATTGTTCAGGAGGACTCCGGCAAGGAGTTGGCGGCGGCAGAGCGAAAGCGAAGCGCGCCGCAGAGCAGCGGAGAAGGAGGCGGTCCTTCTCAGAAGTTTCGGATGGTGAATCGCCCACCATCAGGTCCGCGCTGGCAACCACCACAGCGGTCGATGCCGTTCCGCGGTCGGCCGTACTCTTCACCGGCATTCCGGCCGGCACTGCCAGCACCACCGCAACAACAACAGCAGCAGCGGGCGATGCCGCGTGCGTTTGCACCTCCGCAACGCATGCCGGGCTTTCGTCCCCCGAGTACTCCACCAGCAGCGGCCACATGTTACAAGTGTGGTCATCCAGGACACTTCGCGAGCAGTTGCCCGGAGAGGCAAGGCGGCGGAGTGGCACTACAGTTTCCGGGGAGAAATCAACCCCGGAACCCTACTAATGCGCGGCGGGCAAACCCTAGGCCCGGCACTGTCCACCAGCTTGCCATTGAGGACGTGCCGGAGGGCGAGCCAATCCTTGCGGGTATGTTCCAACTCCACCAGCATCCCGCTATAGTACTATTTGATTCAGGCGCCACGCATAATTTTATTAGCCAAGCTTTCATTGCTAAACACAGCTTGCCAATACTACCCACCGATAGTCCATATCTAATTTGTTCACCGGGTGGGAAGATTTCAGCAAGCGTAATGGTCTCCAAAGCACCATTATGCTTAGCGGGTAGAGTGTACCCCACGTCTCTCATTATCTTAGAGGGACAGAATGTCGATGTCATCCTAGGGATGTCGTGGTTAACCCGCCACGGCGCTGTTTTAGACACCGTCCTTCGAGTCGTGCACTTAAACTCAGAGGTGCACGGTTCTCACTCATTATTTCTGGACAGTCCAGAAATAAAACTTCCAAGTGTCTATCAAGCCACCACCATCAGATTGGAAAACATTCCAGTGGTCCGAGAGTTCCCGGATGTGTTCCCGGACGATTTGCCGGGGATGCCACCCGATAGAGAGGTGGAGTTCAAGATTGAACTTGCACCGGGAACCATGCCAATATCCCGAAGGCCGTACAAGATGGCGCCCAAGGAGTTGGCTGAACTGAAGACTCAGCTCACGGACCTTCTGGAGAAGGGTTTTATTAGGCCGAGCTCCTCGCCATGGGGCTGTTCGGCATTATTTGTCAAAAAGAAGGATGAAACGTTGCGGCTTTGCGTGGACTACCGTCCATTAAATGCCGTAACCATCAAGAACAAGTACCCGTTGCCACGGATCGACATGTTGTTTGATCAGTTGGTCGAAGCAAAGATCTTTTCCAAGATGGATTTAAGATCCGGGTACCATCAGATTAAGATAAGGGCGGAGGACATTCCAAAGACAGCTTTCTCGACAAGGTATGGACTTTATGAGTACCTGGTCATGTCCTTTGGCCTCACCAATGCTCCAGCTCACTTCATGTACTTAATGAACTCGGTGTTCATGCCGGAGCTGGACAAGTTTGTCGTGGTCTTCATCGACGACATCCTGGTATACTCCAAGTCGGAGGAAGATCACAAGAAACATCTGCGTATAGTCTTGCAACGGCTGCGGGATCACAAGTTATACGCAAAGTTCAGCAAATGCGAGTTTTGGATATCGCAAGTGCCTTTCCTCGGGCATATCATCTCAGCGGAGGGTATCGCTGTGGACCCGAGCAAGATCACGCAAGTGCTGAATTGGAAATCCCCGAGAACTGTTCATGAGGTACGGAGTTTCCTCGGACTCGCGGGATATTATCGGAGGTTCATTCCGAACTTCTCGAAGATTGCCAAGCCAATGACAGAGCTGCTGAAGAAGGCTACCAAATATGTTTGGAGTCCAGCATGTGAAGCAGCATTCAAGGCTTTAGTCAAGCACCTAACATCAGCACCGGTTTTGGCGCAGCCAGACACAACAAAACCGTTCGATGTGTACCGCGATGCATCCGGCATTGGGCTCGGATGTGTGCTGATGCAAGACCGAAGAGTGGTCGCGTATGGATCACGGCAGCTTAGGAACCATGAGCAAAATTATCCAACTCACGACTTGGAGCTCGCTGCCGTGGTACTTGCACTGAAGATGTGGAGGCACTACCTACTCGGTAACCTCGTACATTTATATACCGACCACAAAAGCCTCAAGTACATATTCACTCAGAAGGAGCTGAACATGAGGCAACGAAGATGGTTAGAACTGATAAAGGATTATGAGATAGAGATCCATTATCATCCGGGCAAGGCAAACGTTGTGGCAGATGCGCTGAGCCGCAAGTCACACGTCAATAATCTGACCATCACACCGTTGGAAGAGAGCGAACCACCACTACATGTGATTCCACACGGAGCTCTCTACAACCTAGCTTTGATCCCCACCATCCATGAAGAGATAGCGGCAGCCCAGAAGAATGACAAGGGCATGTCACATTTGCGGAGACGTGTAGACAGTGGGGAGTTGAAATGTTTCCGGAAGGACGGAGACGGCGTCCTATGGTTCAAGAACCGGATCGTCGTACCCCGAAACCCGGAGTTACGGAAGAAAATCTTTGATGAGGCTCACTTATCAAAGTTTTCTATTCACCCCGGCAGCAACAAAATGTATCAAGAACTCAGAAGAAGGTTTTGGTGGACACGGATGAAGCGAGAGACTGCCAAATACGTGTCCGAGTGTGATACATGTCGAAGGGTGAAGGCAGACCATATGCGGAAACCGGGACTGCTGCAACCACTAGGCATTCCTGCCTGGAAGTGGGAGGACGTGAGCATGGATTTCGTCGTCGGTTTACCCACCACCTTACAGAAACATGATTCTGTGTGGGTGATCGTCGATCGGCTCACCAAAGTTGCCCATTTCATCCCGGTCAACACCAACTACAACGCCAAGAAGTACGCTGAACTGTACATCTCACGGATCCTATGCTTATACGGCGTACCCCGTACCATCATATCGGACCGGGGCACTTTATTTGTGTCCCATTTTTGGGAGCAGCTACACGCTGCCTTGGGGACGAAGCTGATCCGTAGTTCAGCCTACCACCCGCAGACGGATGGGCAAACTGAGCGGGTAAATCAAATCTTAGAAGACATGCTACGAGCTTGCGCTATCGACCACGGCAAGAATTGGGATGATCACTTGCCGTTAGCCGAGTTCTCGTACAACAACGGGTACCAAGCCAGCATCAAGATGGCGCCCTACGAGGCGCTATACGGCAGGAAATGTCGCACACCATTAAACTGGTGTGAGTCTGGCGAAAGGGTTACCTTCGGGATTGACCTTGTCAACAACGCGGAAGAAAGGGTTCGATTAATTCAAGCGAACCTAAAAGCCGCTCAATCCCGACAGAAACAGTATGCGGACCGGAGAAGGCGCCCGTTACAATTCGAAGTTGGAGATCACGTATATCTACGGGTGTCTCCAATGAAGGGCGTAAACAGATTTGGGGTGAGAGGAAAGTTGGCACCCCGATTCATCGGTCCATTCCAGATTACCGAAAGATGTGGATCGGTGGCATACCGGCTGAAATTACCAGAAGCACTTTCCGGTGTGCACGACGTCTTTCACATTTCCCAGCTGAGGAAGTGTCTCAAGCTATCAACTACCGTTCAGCTGAAAGACATTGAAGAACTGCAACCGGATCTCACCTATCGGGAGGAACCGGTGCAGATTATTGATGAAAAGGCCCGAACCACACGCAACCGTACGTTGTGGTTCTACAAGGTTCTATGGAGTAATCACTCCATGGACGAAGCGACATGGGAGAGCAAAGAATTCCTTCGCACTAACTACCCCGACTTTCTCACGTCGCATATCCGGTAATTTTCCACCGTCCTCTCTCTCACTTTCACCTTATAATCTCGGGACGAGATTCTTTTAAGGGGGGAGGAATGTAAGGGCCTCAGTTTTTGACACCCATTTGTAGTGTTCATCCCCACACCACACACCTCATTTGAGGAAGAATGATGAACACAAATGAAGAGCAAGTAACAATTATCAACATGCTCATTAGGGAACAAACTTACACATTGCAAAAGTGGTATTTCCCACATGTGATATAGATGGGCTGGACATAGGAAAACTCCTACACTTTGCCAAGGATGTCCATGCCAAGTTTCACCCAAATTCAAAACCTTTTTGAGGTCATCTTGGGTATAGATAGGAAGGGGGCAGTTTGAAAACATATTCAAATTCAAACTGTTTTTATACCATGAATTTGAAAGTGGAAGGCATATTCTTACTCAGCACATTTTTGTGAGCTCACACACCAATTTTCACTCCATTTGGAGTTGATCTTGACATGAGCTAAGGGGGAGAAATTCAAACTTTATTTGAATTTCAAACTGAACTTGTGCTGAAATTCATTCAAACCAAACCTCATTTGAACTTTGATCAACTCAAATGGCTCATGGGTGAATAATTTGAATGGCCAAGGGTAGTATAGGATTCACTGTTTACCACAGTTGTTAGGAGTAAATTTCAGAGGTTAAAAGGAGGGGTGGGACCCACATGTCAGCCTCTGCTTCAACACAAACCGACTGAAACACAGTTCAGTCGGTTCCCGGTTGCAGTGTGCGCGCGCCACCGAGGGGGGCAGCCGGCGCCAGCTCCTGCTGCGCGCCCCAAGCCAGAGACCAGCCGCCGGGCTATTTATTCCCTCCCCGGCGTGCTCCGATCACTCATTCCCCGAGCTGCCGGCATACTCGGCCGTTTTTCCACTGCCATCACCGCCGCTCGAGCTCACACTTGATCAAGCCGATCACTCGCGAGCACAGCCTCCTCCACAGCAAAACGGCACCAAGAGATCGAGAGCAACCTCCCACACTCCGTGTTGGCCAGTGAGCAAGCTTCCTCGAGCTGTACGAGCCATCTCTCCGGCGAGCCGAACATCGCCGCCGATCGGGCTCCCGTGGACAGCACGGCACAGCCGTTGTTACGTCCTCTTCTCTACACAAGAAAGGTGCGTGATTGTATGTAGATGGAGTAGCCGAAAGCCGTTTGGCGATTGATCAACCCTCGGCCGAGAATTTCCAAATTTACTCTTGATCAGTTCATAAGAACCGAGCTCACCTTCGGGTGAAATTCGTGCTCTATGCACGAAGGTTGGACGAGCTCGTTACCTAGTAGCTTCTACGCACGATAGCACCCACGCTCGAACTGGAATTAGAAAAAACCATCGAGAATCGGCCATGATATGGCTGTTTTCCCCGCCGCCATGGCTGAACACCTCGGCTCACCGCCGAGAGCCTAGTTGCCGGTATTTCTAGCTTCCACCCAGCCCTGGTTCGTGTTTCCCATGCCCTACTGATGCTCTCCGACCGATTTCCTGTCGATTTGGTGCACGGGAGAGCGGGACCGACCTCACCGGAACCCTAGCAGGTGCTGTCACCGGTGCGCACGGGTTTCCAGTCATCGCCGGCAGCCGGCGACCCCACCATCGAGTCCAGGGGGTCGGAAAAGGGGCAGGCGGCAAGTCTCGGGCCGAGGGGTGGCCGGGAACTCAGTTCCGGTGAGGGTCGCCGGAGAACGCCGCCGCCGCGCAGTTGGCGCGAGGAGGGAGACGACGCACTGTGTGCGGGGCCCACAAGCCAGAGTTTAAACTTTTTCCCGAATTTCAGTTTCAGTTCAAACTTCAAACCCTTATAACTTTGGCTAGAAAGCTCCAAATTGAGTGAACCAAATTTTGCTGGATTCAGCTCTCTGAGTACTTTCCAGAAAATCAAGTTTTACTTCATGAAATTCCTTATTTCTCCAGAATTAATTCCTTAAAGTTTAAACTGTTAGGAATTTTAACTGGAGAATCCTGTGGAGGAAAATCCTGAAATTTTGCTGGGATAGTCACCAAAATATCCCTGAACTACCATAAAAGTTTCAGATCCATTTGAGCTCATTTAATCCACCTAATGGTGTGATTAGTGAAACTGTTCCAGAGAAAATAGAAAATGTTCAGAAACATTTTCAGAATTTTCTCTGAAATTGTTTAGCTCATATCTTTAATTAGAGACTTCCAAATTAAGTGAGACCAACTCCATTAGAACCCTCTGAAAAACTAGTTTTCAGAAAGTCATAGTTTGTCTCATGAAAATTCCTAGAACACCCTAAGAGTTCCAATTAAGGTCAAGGACATAATTATTTGTGGAGGGCTCAAATGAGCTTTGCTGCAACTAAAACTTGACCAAGTCTCTGTTTAGGTTGTAACCAAGCCACAGTAAAAGTTTCACAGTCATTAGGTCTATCTAGCAAAGGTTATAGACTTCACAACTTCAAAGATAATACAAATGCATTTAAATTAATACATACATTGCTCTTATCATGTAGTCGCTAAGGTCGAGGAGGAACCCGAAGTCCTAGACTTCGTTACTCCGGAGGAACATCTAGCCTACGACCAAGAGCAGCAAGGAAAGCCCCGGTTTGCATTAACCTTTTTATAAATTTTTATTGTTTTGAGCACATACTTGTTTCCTTTATTCTGTGCATTAGAGTCTTGTTTGGAAGCCCCACTGCATAGCCAAGAGAACCATGGGTTGGGTTTAGGATTGCAAACCCCGTTAGCCACTGCATTGCTAGGATAGAGTAGGATTCGGTACAAGTCGAGTAGTTGGAACTACTCGCGAGAATAGGCTAGAGGCACATTGCTCGGGTAGAGATAGCACATGATACACATGGCAAGAAAATGAGACCGAGCGGAGAGTAAGGACAGCAGGACTTTGGGGCCTGTGTGCTGTAGCTCCGCTTGTGTCAATTGAGGACCGAGCCTTGTGCGGGCCTGTTGAACAAGCTCGAACAGTACCGAAGACCTACCGGCTATATGGGAACCGGGAAATTGATGTAACTCGGGTAGCTGGGTATTGAGGCATTGCCCGTCGTTCAGAGGGTAGGTTGAGAGCTCGAGGTGTAAATCGGCTGGCGGCACGGAGATGCGCGTGCAGAGACCTCTTGCTCGGGACGATGGGACCGGTTCAATATTTGGCTAACGGGTGAAAGGTAGTCGCGTACGGCGTCCGTGATGGTTGTTGGAGGCAACATCGAGTACGGGCGTACGTGACGGGTTGTTCGGGTAACCCTGCAGGTGTAAATCGATTATAATCGCCGTCCCTCGCGGTCAGTGAGTACCACTTGTTCACTGTACCGTGACGTAGAAAGAACAGGCTAGTTACATGTTAAAATGTTGCTGATTGAAAGCTGGACATTGATTGTTAATGATATGCTGTAGCTTAGTGCTAACTAAAGTTCTTTTCAACTTTGGGCAAAGTACATGAGAGAAATGCGTTTCTTGTTTGATTGCGGCTCTCTCATGTGCCTTAGCGTAAGGTTCTCCACAACCTGCTGCTAAAACTTGAAAGTAAGGTTCTACTAATTAGGCGAGTCCTTGCAAATGATTTTTGCCTCATGCAACCCATTACCCTCATGTAGAAGTTCCATGTTTAGGTGAGACGGGTCAGACTTGCTGAGCCTTCATGCTCACTGCTTGTGTTTGAAGCTTTTGCAGGGTTCTATGAGGAAGGGACTCCCGAAGAGGAGACGGAACCCCAGGAGGGGAACCCCGTCGAGTGGGAGTCGTGCACGCCGCGGAGTTAGTGTGCGTGTGTGCTAGCAAGGACACGTTCGAGGGCTGAACGTGCACTTGATGCTTAGTCTACGCCCGTGAGTGTAGACTGAACTTGTTTTGATGTAAACATGTTCATAAACCTGTTTATGTAATAAAACTTCCGCTTCCGCTTTGCACCTTTGACGTGTGTTATACGGTGCTGTGCAACGCAGCACCCCTCAGCGTGATCCTGGCTCGACAGGACCATTGGGGTCGTGTCATAGTCCGTTCTAATCCGGACTACTCCGTTATAAACCGGACAAGAAGTCTCTGAGTGAGTTCGGACTTGTCCGTTTTAGGCCAGACTAGTCCGTTGTCGAGTGAGTCTGAGCCTCAATGAGACTAAGTCTCAAAGGGCCGGACTAGTCCGCTAAGCGGACTAAGCCGTTTGGGTCCGGAGAAGGAATCTCTGAGTGACCCCAGACTAGTCCGATCAAAAGGCCGGACTATTCCGGTCCCTTCAGACTAGTCCGGCTTAGGGTATCCCTCATATGTATCCCTCATATCTCACCTATGAGCCATCCTCAACCCACAACATCAAACCCTTCTTTGGAGTGCTAAACAAAATTCTGAGGAAGACTCTAGCTCCAAAAGATGGGGATGCGGGGATGATACAAGGGTATCTTAGGAACTTTTTGAAGCTACTCATTGAAGAAGAACGATTCAACGTCTTCGACTACATATACAATGATATCTTCAACATCTCCTACACCCCGAACAGGTCCTGTGGATATGCGCCGCACAATGTGCATGATAGAGAAAGTCACAGGCCTGGAATTTGCAAAGGATGTGAAGCACAAGAAGCTACGTCCTCAGATGTCGATTCCCCTTTCTCGCCCTCCTTCGTCTTTGGGCAGGAGCTCCTCTGCAGCTCCATCTTCCTCAGCTGGGCCATCCATCCCTCCATCATCGAGTGGCTCCTCTAGTGGGCAGCTCAAAATATTCAAGGCCATATTCTCCTCGTGCCGGAAAGTGGAAGTTCGCACGCAAAAAATGAAGCAACGCCAAGAGAAGTATCTCAAGGCAATGTGCGACAAGATGGAGATACCTATGTCTCCACCGTCATCGGATGATAATGAAGTGACAGAGTTTCCCACTCTCACCGAGGACGAGCTTGCCTACTTTGGCTCCTCCTCAGCTGCTCCTCCTACCTCCCACGCTCATCAAGAGGATGACAATGAAGACGAAGATGAAGATGAGGACGAGGAAACTCAGAGTGACCATGACAAAGATCAGGATGGAGATGATAGCGATTAGGTCTTTCTCTCGTTTCCTTCCCTTTTTGGTGCTTTGATGCCAAAGGGGGAGATAATATGGCGGAGTAGTCTAGTCTAGCTCCTTTGTCTTTAGTCTTGCTCTTTAACACTTCACTTTATGTTGGGCTGTAATAACTATGCCACATTCTGCCATGTTATGTTATTTTGTAATGACTATGCTATTTTATGTCTTCATATTATTCCATATTGAGATGTGTTTGTTCATAAATGTTATATCTTCCTTAATGCGGTTAATGCTCACTTAAAAACATCACACTTAGCCACCCCACCATAACACGTGTATGTATGAAATCCCAAAAGAACTCACTCTTGCACATATTTTTTCCTTGACAATCCCTTGTGCACACATTTAGGGGGAGTGAACCATACACACATGTGTTATGAAAACAATCTATTATATCTATTTATTGAAAATCTTAATGTGTTGTCATCAATCACCAAAAAGGGGGAGATTGAAACTGCATCTAGGTAATCCCCGTGGGTTTTGGTTGATTGATAACGACAATTAAGATACTAATAAGTTTTTACTGAGTATGAGCACAGGTGCTTATCAAAGGAATGGATGTGGAGTCTCTCAAGAAGCAAAAAGTAAAAGAAGAAGACTTGGAAGAGTAGAAAATAGAATTTTTCTATTGAGTTTCACATTTTCTAGTTGTGTATAGGGTCTTCTCTTTTAGAGTGCTTGAGAATCATTAGAGAGCTCAAACTAAAGTTAGAAAGTTAGAATCATGAGAGGAAGTAGTCATAGGTATAGCTAAAAAAGGAAGACCGGACTTGTCCAGACTACGGGCCGGACTAGCCCGTTCTAATCCGGACTACTCCGTTATAAACCGGACAAGAAGTCTGTGAGTGGGTTTGAACTTGTCCTTTTTAGGCCAGACGAGTCTGTTGTCGAGTGAGTCTGAGCCTCAATGAGACTAAGTCTCTGAGGGCCGGACTAGTCCGCTAAGCGGACTAAGCCGTTTGGGTCCGGAGAAGGAATCTCTAAGTGACCCCGGACTAGTCCGATCAAAAGGTCGGACTAGTCCGGTTTAGGATGGAACAAAGGTTCCTGTGTGAGCTCGGACTAGTCCAGAGTTGGCAAGACTAGTCCACAGTCCTAGATTAGAGAGTTTTCTAGACTAAGTCTGGTAAGACCGGACTAGTCCGCCCTACCAGACTAGTCCGTTCTCATATGTAACAAAGGTTCCTGAATGAGATCGGACTAGTCCGCTCTTGACCGGACTAGTCCGGGATTTTATGACCGTTTGAATCCAACGGTCACGAGACTTTATTTGGTAGCCTTGTGACGTGGGTGGTCCCTCAAGAACGGACTAGTCCGGATGTAAGGGCCTCAGTTTTTGACACATAATTGAAGTGTTCATCACCATACACACACACCTCATTTGAGGAAGGATGATGAACACAAATGAAGAGCAAGTAACCACCATCAACATGCTCATTAGAGAACAAACTCATATATTGCAAAAGTGGTATTTCCACATGTGATATAGGTGGGCTGGACATATGAAAACTCCTACACATTGCTAAGGATGTCCATGCCGAATTTCACCCAAATTCAAAACCTTTTTTAGGTCAATTTGGGTATAGTTAGAAAGAGGGCAGTTTGAAACCATATTCAAATTCAAACTGTTTTTATCCCATGAACTCAAAAGTGGGAGGCATATTCTTATTCAGCACATTTTTATGAGCTCACACACCAATTTTCACTCCATTTGGAGTTGATCTTGACATGAGCTAAGTGGGACAAATTCAAACTTTATTTGAATTCAAAACTGAACTTGTGCTGAAATTCATTCAAACCAAACCCAATTTGAGTTCTACTCAATTCAAATGGCTCATGGGTGAATAATTTGAATTACCAGGGGTAGTATGGGGCTCACTGTTTACAACAGTGTTAGGAGTAAATTTCAGAGGTTAAAATTGGAAGTGGGACCCACATGTCAGCCACTACTTCAAAACAAACCGACTGAAACACAGCTCACTCGGTTCCCGGGTGCAGAGCGCGCGCGCCACCGGGGGGCAGCCGGCGCCAGCTCCTGCTGCGTGCCCCAAGCCAGAGACCAGTCGCCGGGCTTCTTATCCCCTCCCCGGCATGCTCCCATCACCCATTCCCCGAGCTACCGACGCACTCGGCCTGTTCTTCCACTGCAACCGCCGCCGCTCGAGCTCACGCTTGATCAAGTCCGATCACTCGCGAGCACAGCCTCCTCCACAGCAAAACGGCACCGGGAGATCGTGAGCAACCTCCTAGACCCCGTGTTGGCCAGTGAGCAAGCGTCCTCGAGCTATACCAAACCGTTTCTCCGGCGGACCGAGCACCGCCGCCGATCGCGCTCTCGTGGACAGCACAACACAGCCATTGTCACGTCCTCTTCTCTACACAAGAAAGGTGTGTGATTGTATGTAGATGGAGTAGCCGAAAGCCATTTGGCGATTGATCAACCCTCGGCCGATAATTTCCAAATTTACTCTTGATCAGTTCATAAGGACCGAGCTCACCTTCGGGTGAAATTCGTGCTCTATATGCGAGGGTTGGACAAGCTCGTTACCTAGTAGCTTCTACGCACGATAGCGCCCACGCTCGAACTAGAATCAGAGAAAACCATCGAGAATCGGCCATGATATGGCCATTTTCCCCACCGCCATGGCTGAGCACCTCGGCTCACCGTCGAGAGCATAGTTGCCGGTATTTCTAGCTTCCACCCAGCCCTGGTTCGTGCTCCCCATGCTCTACTGATGCTCTCCGCCCGATTTTCGATCGATTTGGTGCACAGGAGAGCGGAACCGACCTCACCGGAACCCTATCAGGTGCTGTCACCGGTGCGCACGGGTTTCCGGTCATCGCCGGCGGCCGGCGATCCCACCATCGAGTCCGGGCGGTCAGTAAAGGGGCAGGCGGCAAGTCTCGGGCCGGGGGGTGGTCGGGAACTCAATTCCGGCGAAGTTCGCCGGAGATCGCCGCCACCGCGCAGTTGGCGCGAGGAGGGAGACGACGCACTGTGTGCGGGGCCCACGAGCAGGAGTTTAAACTTTTCCCCAATTTTCAGAATTCTTCCAAACTTCAAATCCTCATAACTTTGGCTAGAAAGCTCCAAATCGAGTGAACCAAATTTTGTTGGATTCAGCTCTCTGAGCACTTTCCAGCAAATCAAGTTTCACTTCATGAAAATTCTTATTTCTCCAGAATTAATTCCTCAAATTTTAAACTGTTTGGAATTTTAAATGGAGAATCCTTTGGAGGAAACTTCTGAAATTTTGCTAGGATGTTCACCAAAATATACTTGAACTACCATAAAAATTTCAGATCCATTTGAGCTCGTTTGATCCACCTAATGGTGTGATTAGTGAAACTGTTCCAGAGAAAATAGAAAATGTTCAGAAACATTTTCAGAATTTTTTCTGAAATTGTTTAACTCATATCTTTAGCTAGGAACCCTAAAATTAAGTGAGACCAACTCCATTAGAACCCTCTTAAAATCTAGTTTTCAGAAAGTCATAGTTTGTTTCATGAAAATCCTTAGAACACCCTAAGAGCCTTCAATTAAAGTCAAGGACATAATTAATTGTGGAGGGCTCAATTGAGCTTTGCTGCAACTAAAACTTGACCAAATCTCTGTTTAGATTGTAACCAAGCCACAGTAAAAGTTTCACAGTCATTGGGTCTGTCTAGTGAGAGTTATAGAGTTCACAACTTCAAACTCAATACAAATGCATTTAAATTGATACATGTACCTCTTCTATCGTGTAGTCGCTAAGGTCGAGGAGGAACCTGAAGTCCTAGACTTCATTACTCCGGAGGAACAGCTAGCCTACGACCAAGAGCAGCAAGGCAAGCCCCGTTTTGCATTAACCGTTTTTACAAATTTTTATTGTTTTGAGCACTTACTTGAGTATTATGATTCTTTGCATTAGAGTCTTGTGTGGAAACCCAACTGCATAGCCAAGAAAACCATGGATTGGGTTTAGGATTTACCAACACCGTTAGCTACTGCAATGCTAAGATAGAGTAGGATTCGGTACAAGTCGAGTAGTTGGAACTACTCGCGAGAATAGGCTAGAGGCACATCGCTCGGGTAGAGATAGCACATGATACACATGGCAAGAAAGATGAGACCGAGGGGAGAGTAAGGGCAGCAGGACTTTGGGGCCTGTGTGCTGTAGCTCCGCTTGTGTCGATTGAGGACCGAGCCGTGTGCGGGCCTGTTGAACAAGCTAGAACAGTACCGAAGACCTACCGGCTATATGGGAACCAGGAAACCGATGTAACTCGGGTAGCTGGGTGTTGAGGCATAGCTGGTCGTTCAGAGGGTAGGTTGAGAGCTCGAGGTGTAAATCGGCTGGCGGCACTGAGATGCGCGTGCAGAGACCTCTTGCTCGGGACGATTGGACCTGTTCAACATTTGGCTAACGGGTGAAAGGTAGTTGCGTACGGCGTACGTGATGGTTGTTGTAGGCAACATCGAGTACGGGCGTACGTGACGGGTTATTCGGGTAACCCTGCAGGTGTAAATCGATTATAATCGCCGTCCCTCGCGGTCAGTAAGTACCACTTGTTCACTGTACCGTGACATAGAAAGAACAGGCTAGTTACATGTTAAAATGTTGCTGATTGAAAGATGGACTTGATTGTTAATGATTTGCTGTAGTTTAGAGCTAATTAAAGTTCCTTTCAACTTTGGGCAAAGTACATGAGAGCAATGCGTTTCTTGTTTGATTGTGGCTTTCTCATGTGTCTTAGCGTAAGGTTCTCCACAACCTGCTGCTAAAACTTGAAAGTAAGGTTCTACTAATTAGGCGAGTCCTTGCAAATGATTTTTACCTCATGTAACCCGTCACCCCTCATGTAGAAGTTCCATGTTTAGGTGAGACGGGTCAGACTTGCTGAGCCTTCGTGCTCACTGCTTGTGTTTGAAGCTTTTGCAGGGTTCTATGAGGAAGGGACTCCCGAAGAGGAGACGGAACCCCAGGAGGGGAACCCCGTCGAGTGGGAGTCGTGCACGCCGCAGAGTTAGTGTGTGTGTGTGCTAGCAAGGACACGTTCAAGGGCTGAACGTGAACTTGATGCGTAGTCTACGCCCGTGAGTGTAGACTGAACTTATTTGGATGTAAACATGTTCATAAACTTGTTTATGTAATAAAATTTCGCTTCCGCTTTGTACCTTTGACATGTGTTATACGGTGCTGTGCAACGCAGCACCCCTCAGCGTGATCTTGGCTCGACAAGACCGTGGGGTCATGTCAGCGTGATATCAGAGCTCGCTTAAGGTTTAACGCACTACAAAGGTCATCTTTTTCAAAAATCCAGTGAGGAATGAGTTAGTAGCCCGTATAAGGATGTTATTAGTATATAGAAAGTGGCATATTAACTTATTTGAGTATGTCGGAAAATCGTGCATCTCGGGACATTTATGTCTTGGCGGTGCACGTAAGCGCTGTCCACCATTGCACACAAGCTGAAGGGTGGAGCCCCACGGGTGACAGGTAACCCGACCCGCATTGATATCCTCTACGACTCTTCATGTCGTTTGGGGTATTCGAGCAACGTCTATCCCTGGCGTGCGTGGTGCAATTTGGGAGACCCCGTCACATGGTCTGAAACGTGAACACGTAACTCAAGGCGTGTTTGGCTTGAGAACATCCGGGCGAGTGATGACGGCCGGGTGTACGAACTGTATGGATTCCGGGCTTGGTGTGCAGCCGAGACTGACGATTGCGTGAGTTTCTGCAGGTAGCCTAACCACGAAACGGTAGACGTGTAGCATCCGTGTTTGAGTGACGTTTAGTGCCACTGAAGTAACGAAGCCGGCTAAGTCCGGTATAGGTTTTTCTTTGTGAGGACGTAGTACTGACATAATCTGGTGACGCATCGACGTCACACACCATTAAATGAACAACTTCATTTAAAACTTGAAGGTTTTGATTTAAAGTAGTAAAACTTGATGTAACTCCTTCCCTTGAACCGGATATTCAAAGTTAACAAGTTTTCAACTTATAGGTTGTTAAGGACAGAGCACTCTGTTTTCAGCTGAATCAAGGCCGAAGTTAATCAGAGGTTAGAGGTTGAGTTATTTCAAGGTTGGGGTCATATGATACATTTCTGGAAATCTTTGGAAGATCTTTACAACTCTTCTGTTTGAGGTCCAGAGGTGTTTCATCCCTTAACCACTCGAAAAATGCAGTAGAGTTGAAACTGTTCAGAAAACAGGACAGAGTAAAGACTCTCTGTAAACTCTCTGTAAATTGAGCATAACTTCCTGCATAAAAATCCAAAAATAGAAAATGAGGTAGTTCTGGAAAGCTTATGAGATGGGTTACAACTTTGTAACAGAAAGTTTTGTCAGATTAGGAACATAATTAACTGAAATTCTTGGATCAAATCAGTACCTATAGCAGGGAGGTGCTGTCCAATTGTTTCCAGAAATTCTGCTAACTTTGACATCTCATAACTTTTGAACCAGGACAGATCTTAGGCCAAGCAAATACTTTCTGGAAATATATTGAAGTTAGCTTTAACTTTGATGTTGAGCTCCAGAATTGGTTTTGCTTTAACATGGCCTAAATCAGGTTGAAATGGAAACTGGTCAGGGCTGTCATGGGAACAGCAGATCAGAAGTCAAATTTGTTTAAAATTTGAACTATGTTTCCAAGTTTTATGGGTTCAACAACATGTATTATGTTATAACTCAGTGGTTTACTGTTTAAATAAATATTTGACATTTCTCAAATATATTTTCACAGATGACAGCAGATAAGCAGTTGGAGAACGGGTGGGTGGTGTCCCACTGTTCTCACCGTAGCGGCTACCCGGAAGCATTGTGGCAAATGCTCCAATATTTCGGATATAACCAGATGCCGCAGTACTTCGCCAAGGAAGAAGGCGAAGAGGGGAACAAGATGTGGACAGTCCATGTTGAAGTCCCTGCAGGACCTATGTCACCCGGTTGGGTGCCGTTCACCGTTACGGTGAGAGGTAGGCAACCGGAAGGGATGTGGCAAGTGGCAGCCCGTGACACCATGTCACGTTTCGGCCAACTACACGTGCAGGCTATGGAGGGCACTCCATATGCGCTTGTTCCGGTTGAGGGACGGGCTCAGCATGTGTGGTAAGAGAGGTAACGGGAGGCAACGGATCCGGGTTGCCCAAGGTACAACCCCGCGGAGGCAAACCTTATCCTCCAGATGAGGGCGGGAAACGCCGTGATGGACAGCCAAGCTGTTCATACGGAGCATCTCGCCACGAAGCTCAAGGAGAGCACGAGCCGTGGAGACCATTTCGAGAGTGCTCACAGCGCACTCCGCAATGTGCTCCTTCCGACGATCAAGCGACTTAATGAACAACAGAATCAGTTGCATCGTCTGAAGAAGGCAAAGAAGAAGAGCCGTGTCGACATCGCGGCGTTGCAAGAACTGGTACAGAATCTGACCCAGCAGAACGAGGACCTTGCTCAAGAGCGAGACGACGCTATTGAGGAAGGGCAAGGCTGGGAAGAGGACTACAACCAGGCTATGGACGAGGTGCATGCTTTGCAGTACCTCGTGCCTCCGGTATTGGGTATACCGGTAGTCTTGGGTCTTCCAGCAATGGGAGAACCCGAGATGGGGGAAGAGGTGGTAGACCCAGAGCCACCAGCAGAGGTACCGGAGGAGGACGACCCACAGGAGGTCGAGTTCTACTCCGAGTAGGGGGTTACAGTTGCCAAGTAGGGCAGCTAGGGTAGTATAACCCAACTTTTGTAATCGGTGACATGTCGTGTAGGCAGTAGCGTATGTATAGGTAGTGACGACATGAGCACGACTTCTCGGAGACCCGAGAATAATGTATCTTGTATAAAGTTCATGCTTTATCAATATATGTGAATGTTGTGCAAATTATTCATGTGTCACTTCAATACCTACTGTTACATACGGAATTTTAAGTAAGACATGTGCTAATCGCTGCTGTTTTGAACTTCAGAATGACACGTACTCGTGCCAAACCTGATGTTGGGGGTACTAGCCAAGGGGGAGAGACCTCCCAACAGTCTCCCGAGGACTCCTCGGGACCGCAGCAGCAACAGCAACAGCAAACACCGACACCGCCACTGCCAACGGTTACACTGGCCGACATCGTCGCGGCAATGGCGGGTTCACATCAGCAGCACACGGAGTTGCTGCAAACTCTCATTGCGAATACGTCTCCCCAGAGAGACGTCAAGACCGTGAGGAGCGTCAACAGAGCTCCTACTCCGACTTCCTGGCAACTCATCGACCGGTATTCTCAAGGGCGGATGAACCTCTTGACGCGGACAACTGGCTCCGCGCCATAGAGATGAAGTTCGGGCTGCTCCAGATAAGCGAGCAGCGCAAGACTCAGTTCGCGGTCCAGCAGCTCCAAGGATCCGTGAGCGCGTGGTGGGCCAACTTCTGTGCTTCACAGCCCACTGACCGAGTCATGACCTGGACGGAGTTCCGGATGGCCTTCAGGGCCTATCATATACCGCCAGGTTTGATGAAGAGGAAGACGCAGGAGTTCTTACACCTGCAACAAGGGAGCCGGAACGCGCTGGAATACTCCAGAGCGTTCAACGACCTCGCGCTCTACGCGTCGTATCACGCAGATATTGACGAGAAGCGGCGGGACCACTTTTACCAGGGGCTTAACCCGCTCATGAAGGACAAGTCGGCGATGTTCAATCGCGGCAGCCTCAACGACATCATTGATGCTGTGATTGTTCAGGAGGACTCTGGCAAGGAGTTAGCGGTGGCGGAGAGAAAGCGAAGCGCGCCGCAGAGCAGCGGAGAAGGAGGCGGTCCTTCTCAGAAATTTCGGATGGTGAATCGCCCACCATCAGGTCCACGCTGGCAGCCACCACAGCAGTCGATGCCTTTCCGTAGTCGGCCGTACTCTTCACCGGCATTCCGGCCGGCACTGCCAGCACCACCTCCACAGCAACAACAGCAGCAGCAGGCGATGCCACGTGCGTATGCACCTCAGCAGCGCATGCCGGGCTTTCATCCCCCGAGCACTACACCAGCAGCGGCCACATGTTACAAGTGTGGTCGGCCAGGACACTTCGCGAGCAGTTGCCCGGAGAGGCAAGGCGGCGGAGTAGCACCGCAGTTTCCGGGGAGGAATCAACCCCGGAACCCTACTAATGCGCGGCGGGCAAACCCTAGGCCCGGCACCGTCTACCAGCTTGCCATAGAGGACGTGCCGGAGGGCGAGCCAATCCTTGCGGGTATGTTCCAACTCCACCAGCATCCCGCTATAATATTATTTGATTCAGGCGCCACGCATAGCTTCATTAGCCAAGCTTTCATTGATAAACATAGCTTGCAAATACTACCCACCGATAGTCCTTATGTGATCTGTTCACCGGGTGGGAAAATTTCAGCAAGCATGATGGTCCCAAAAGCGCCATTGTGCTTAGAGGGTAGAGTTTACCCCACGTCCCTCATAATCTTAGAGGGACAAAAGGTCGATGTCATCTTAGGGATGTCGTGGTTAACCCGCCACGGCGCTGTTTTAGACACCGTCCTCCGAGTTGTGCACCTGAACTCAGAAGTGCACGAGTCTCACTCATTATTTCTGGACAGTCCAGAAATAAAACTTCCAAGTGTCTATCAAGCCACAACCATCAGATTGGAAGATATTCCAGTAGTCCGAGAGTTCCCTGACGTGTTCCCGGAAGATTTACCGGGGATGCCGCCCGATAGAGAGGTGGAGTTCAAGATTGAACTTGCACCGGGAACCATGCCGATATCCCGAAGGCCGTACAAGATGGCGCCCAAGGAGTTGGCTGAACTGAAGACTCAGCTCACGGACTTCCTGGAAAAGGGTTTCATTAGGCCGAGCTCCTCGCCATGGGGCTGTTCGGCATTATTTGTCAAGAAGAAGGATGAGACGTTACGGCTTTGCATGGACTATCGTCCATTAAATGCCGTAACCATCAAGATCAAGTACCCGTTGCCATGGATCGACATGTTGTTTGATCAGTTGGTCGAAGCAAAGATCTTTTCCAAGATGGATTTAAGATCCGGGTACCATCAGATTAAGATAAGGGCTGAGGACAGTCCAAAGACAGCTTTCTCGACGAGGTACGGACTTTATGAGTACCTGGTCATGTCCTTCGGCCTCACCAACGCTCCAGGTCACTTCATGTATCTAATGAACTCGGTATTCATGCCGGAGCTGGACAAGTTTGTCGTGGTCTTCATCGACGACATCCTGGTATATTCTAAGTCAGAGGAAGATCACAAGAAACATCTGCGTATAGTCTTGCAACGGCTGCAGGATCACAAGCTATACGCAAAATTCAGCAAGTGCGAATTCTGGATATCGCAAGTGCCTTTTCTTGGGCATATCATCTCAGCGGAGGGTATCGCTGTAGACCCGAGTAAGATCACTCGAGTGCTGAATTGGAAGTCCCCGAGAACTTTTCATGAGGAACGGAGTTTCCTCGGACTCGCGGGATACTATAGGAGGTTCATTCCGAACTTCTCGAAGATTGCCAAGCCTATGACAGAGCTGCTGAAGAAGGCTACCAAATATGTTTGGAGTCCAGCGTGTGAAGCAGCATTCAAGGATTTAGTTAAGCACCTAACATCAGCACCGATTTTGGCGCAGCCAGACACAACAAAGTCATTCGATGTGTACTGCGATGCATCCGGCACTGGGCTCGGATGTGTGCTGATGCAAGACCGAAGAGTGGTCGCGTATGGATCACGGCAGCTTAGAAACCATGAGCAGAATTATCCAACCCACGACTTGGAGCTCGCTGCCGTGGTACTTGCACTGAAAATGTGGAGGCACTACCTACTCGGTAACCTCGTACATTTATATACCGACCACAAAAGCCTCAAGTACATATTCACTCAGAAAGAGCTGAACATGAGGCAGCGATGATGGTTAGAACTGATAAAGGATTACGAAATAGAGATCCATTATCATCCGGGCAAGGCAAACATAGTGGCAGATGCACTGAGCCACAAGT
This sequence comes from Neostapfia colusana, assembly GCA_030760725.1. Classification (NCBI taxonomy): domain Eukaryota; kingdom Viridiplantae; phylum Streptophyta; class Magnoliopsida; order Poales; family Poaceae; genus Neostapfia; species Neostapfia colusana. The sequence goes on along the minus strand of JASWHV010000012.1, from coordinate 12,343,412 downwards.
CACACGTCAACAACCTGACCATCACACCGTTGGAAGAGAGCGAACCACCACTGCATGTGATTCCACATGGAGCTCTCTACAACTTAGCTTTGATCCCCACCATCCGTGAAGAGATAGCGGCAGCTCAGAAACATGACAAGGGCATGTCGCATTTGCAGAGACGTGTAGACAGTGGGGAGCTGAAATGTTTCCGGAAGGACGGAGACGGCGTCCTATGGTTCAAGGACTGGATCGTCGTACCCCTTAACCCGGAATTACGGAAGAAGATCTTTGATGAGGCTCACTTGTCAAAGTTTTCTATTCACCCCGGCAGCAACAAAATGTATCAAGAACTCAGAAGCAAGTTTTGGTGGACACGGATGAAGCGTGAGACTGCAAAATACGTGTCCGAGTGTGATACATGTCGAAGGGTGAAGGCAGACCATATGCGGAAACCGGGACTGCTGCAACCACTGGGCATTCCTGCCTGGAAGTGGGAGGATGTGAGCATGGACTTCATCGTCGGTTTACCCACCACTCTTCAAAAGCATGATTCTGTGTGGGTGATCGTCGATCGGCTCACCAAAGTTGCCCATTTCATCCCGGTCAACACAAACTACAACGCCAAAAAGTACGCTGAACTGTACATCTCACGGATCCTGTGCTTGTACGGCGTACCCCGTACCATCATATCGGATCGGGGCACTTTATTTGTGTCCCGTTTTTGGGAGCAGCTGCACGCTGCCTTGGGAACGAAGCTGATCTGTAGTTCAGCATACCACCCGCAGACGGATGGGCAAACGGAGCGGGTAAATCAGATCTTAGAAGACATGCTACGAGCTTGCGCTATCGACCACGGCAAGAATTGGGATGATCACTTGCCGTTAGCCGAGTTCTCGTACAACAATGGGTACCAAGCCAGCATCACGATGGCGCCCTACGAGGCGCTATACGGGAGAAAATTCCGCACACCATTGAATTGGTGTGAGTCTGGCGAAAGGGTTACCTTCGGGATTGACCTCGTCAACAACGCGGAAGGAAAGGTTCGACTGATTCAAGCGAACCTAAAAGCCGCTCAATCCCGTCAGAAACAGTATGCGGACCAGAGAAGGCGCCCATTACAATTCGAAGTTGGAGATCACGTATATCTACGGGTGTCTCCAATGAAGGGCGTAAACAGATTCGGGGTGAGGGGAAAGTTGGCACCCCGATTAATCGGTCCATTCCAGATTACCGAAAGACGTGGATCAGTGGCATACCGGCTGGAATTACCAGAAGCACTTTCCGGTGTGCACGACGTCTTTCACATTTCCCAGCTGAGGAAGTGTCTTAAGCTATCAACTACCGTTCAGCTGGAAGATATTGAAGAACTGCAACCGGATCTCACCTATCGGGAGGAACTGGTGCAGATTATTGATGAAAAGGCCCGAACCACATGCAACCGTACGTTGTGGTTCTACAAGGTTCTATGGAGTAATCACTCCATGGACGAAGCGACATGGGAGAGCAAAGGATTTCTTCGCGCCAACTGCCCCGACTTTTTCACGTCGCATATCCGGTAATTTTCCACCGTCCTCTCTCTCATTTTCACCTTATAATCTCGGGACGAGATTCTTTTAAGGGGGGAGGAATGTAAGGGCCTCAGTTTTTGACACATAATTGAAGTGTTCATCACCATACACACACACCTCATTTGAGGAAGGATGATGAACACAAATGAAGAGCAAGTAACCACCATCAACATGCTCATTAGAGAACAAACTCACATATTGCAAAAGTGGTATTTTCCACATGTGATATAGGTGGGCTGGACATATGAAAACTCCTACACATTGCTAAGGATGTCCATGCCAAATTTCACCCAAATTCAAAACCTTTTTGAGGTCAATTTGGGTATAGCTAGAAAGAGGGCAGTTTGAAACCATATTCAAATTCAAACTGTTTTTATCCCATGAATTCAAAAGTGGGAGGCATATTCTTATTCAGCACATTTTTTTGAGCTCACACACCAATTTTCACTCCATTTGGAGTTGATCTTGACATGAGCTAAGTGGGACAAATTCAAACTTTATTTGAATTCAAAACTGAACTTGTGCTGAAATTCATTCAAACCAAACCCAATTTGAGTTCTACTCTATTCAAATGGCTCATGGGTGAATAATTTTAATTACCAGGGGTAGTATGGGGCTCACTGTTTACAACAGTGATTAGGAGTAAATTTCAGAGGTTAAAATTGGAAGTGGGACCCACATGTCAGCCACTACTTCAAAACAAACCGACTGAAACACAGCTCACTCGGTTCCCGGGTGCAGTGCGCGCGCGCCACCGGGGGGCAGCCGGCGCTGTGGGGACCACCCCGTGGTTCACCCACTCCAGGATCGCATAGGGTGGTGCCGTGCGATGCGGCACCCAACAGCACACACGAAAAGAATAAAGGATAACATACAAACTTTTATTTGATATAAAACAGCGGAAGTCTTTTTACAAAACCTATTCATACAGCGGAAGTAATATACATATAAGGCCTCTCATCCTAGCTATGCAAAAGTGCAGCCGTCCAGCCCGGGGACGCTACACACTAGCAGCATGGAACCGGAGAATCACGGCGGCGGGCAGGGCTCCAGCTCGGCCATGTACCCCGACGGGGGCATCGCCTCGTCCTCGGAACCTTCCTCATAACTCTCACCTGCACACAGCTCAAATATTGCAACCGTGAGCACGAAGGCTCAGCAAGTCTTAACCGTCAACCCTAGGCATGGAACTCTACGTGCAAGGATGTATAAGGTAGGAAAGGTTTTTGCAAGAAAGACACGCCTATAAGTTGATCCTTACTTTCAGTTTTATAGCAGCAGATTCATGTGCCTTAGACAGCTCTCACATCGGAAGTCCACAATCAAACAAGAAACGCTTTCCCCCGATGTGGAGATGCCCAAAGTGGAATATAAACTTAATTAGCTCTATATCTACAACAATCAAGGTATTCAAGACATTAAGATCAATACAGCATTTTCAGTTGGCTTATTTCACTTCTTACTACGTCACAGCGCAGTGAACAAGCGGGTACTCAAATAACCGCGAGGGACGGTGATTGCAATCAAGACACACCCGGATAACACGTCACATACACCCACTTTCAGAAGCGTGAGTCCACACCCCTTCCTACTCTGTTGTATGCAACAACCTTTCAAAGGCAACCCAAATGCCGAACCGGTCCATCCGTAACGGGTAGGAGGTCCCCGCGTGGAGCGTGACTGTGCCCACCGGCAGATTTACACCTTGCTACCCTCAACCCACTCCTATTTACGGTTGGGTAAGCCTCGACACCCAGGTTAACCAATTACATCGGTTTCCTGGTTCCCATATGCCAGTATGCATCCGGTACTGTCCGATACTTGTCCAGCAGGGCCGCACACGGACGGTCCTCAACCGACACCAACAGGGCTACGCACGTGAGACCTCTGCTCACTGCTTCCTATCCCCCCTGCTGGGTCTCATTTTCATAACTCAAGCCATTATCTACCTCTTTTCTTCCCGTGTGATAAGTACTATCTCGCGAGTAGCTTCCAACCACTCGACTTCTACCGAGTTCCTATACATTAGCATGGCAATCTCTACTCGTCGGTTTGTAAACTACCCAACCCTTTATAGGATTTAAAGAGGCTATGCAAGTGGGGTTTCAATCACCCTAACTCTAATGCAAACATTCACCCTAGACATAAATGATACAAATAAAAACTTTATAAAAGGTACTTAAGTGCAAACCGGGGCTTGCCTTGTTGCGAGTTAAAGGGAAAGTCGGCTTCTGGTGGGAGGACGTCCAACGGCTCCGGCGTATCCTCAACTTCGGTCACTATTATGAAATGTAATAAAATATATGTATAAGTATTAAGGATTTATAAGAATTAGACTTCTACTCATAGCTACTGCTATTTAAAATCCTTAATTGGCTTTGGGATTTTTACAGTGGATACTAGACTCTCTAAGGATGATTTGAGCCAAATTTGGAGATATGTCATTGCACAATGTAGTATTTAAAATTCCTACAAGTACAATGCTTCTCTAAATTTTGAGCCCAAATCAGGAGCTTTGACATATCTAATGGTGGAAGATCTGATTAGGGTAAGTCTCCATGGTTCCAACAAAATTTGTTCCACCATTTTTGGAGCTACCATCAGAGAGATATGAATTTTCAAACTTAGACAGGAGTTCTGAAAAAGCTTCTGTTTAAATTTGAATTTTCAAATAAAGGCTGAACTTGAGAAGGTAATCTGACCTAGCAAATGACCTCCAATGAAGCCCAAATTTTTACTGGAGATCAGTATCTATGAAGAGGATTTGCTACCCAAATTTGGGAATATTTCATAAAGAATTGCTCCTGTAATAAATCCCTAAAGGGTTTACTAAAAACAATTCTACAGAAATTCCTGGGTATTTTCATAGTCAAAATTTGGTTTCTCTGTGATGTACTCCTCATGAGGAACCCAACAAAATTGGTCTCACTCTTTTTGGAGTTTTCTACACAAAGTAATGGCCTTGCAAAGATCAGCTAATTCCTGAAATTATTTCTCTAATAGAAACTTCAAATAATTTGGGCTGGGCCCACTGTTTTAAATCGGACCAGTGAGATTTCGGCAACACCGGGGGCTACGGAGTTAACCCGCGTAGCCACATCTGATCCGAGCCACAATTCGATCCGGCGCTCAAACAGGGCCACTGACAGGTGGGGCAGGCCCCCACCTTCGTCTACCTCGCGCCCGGCCGGTCTCCTCGCCGGAACGGCGGCGGCACCTCGCCGGAATGATTACCCAGTTCCCTAGACGGCCCAAATCCCGCCGCCTGTTCCCAAAACCCGACGAGGAACATGCTGGTAAGGTCAGCGGAGGCGCTAGATGGCCGGGAATACCTCCCCGACGTTGACAGCGGCAAACTCTACCCCGATGCCGTCGTTCTCGCATGGCAGGCGGTTATTCCGGTTGGGGAGAGCGCCGCAAGCACCAGGGTGATGTGAGGAGCACGTTTTTGCCTACAAAGAGGGGTGAAAACTCGTGCAAGGTGTAGTTCGCCGGTGCAGCTAGGGTTGTGCGTCGGCGGCCGGAAAAACTTAGCTTACAGCTTCATTTCTCTACGGTTTTCGATGATTCTTCGTCGAGGGGCTGCGCTAGGTCGTGTAGAAGCATCAAGCCAAAGTAATTAAGCTGTGGTTTTACCTTGGCGGCGAATTCTGGGGTAGACGGGCGGCAGTGCTTTCGGTAGCTCGGAGCAACTTGGCCGCGATCGCAGCTGGAGGGGAAACGTGGTTGCCCCTAGCTTGGACAGCGGCACCCCGCACCGCCGGCGACCTCGTCTGACCGAAGAAGGCCTGGGCTAGCGCAGCGAGAGCAGAGGAAAAGGGCGAGCTTGCGTTCCGGAGAGAAACAGAGGAAGCGTGCGTGTTTTCTTCTCTGAGGGAGCGGATACACCCGAGCAGCCGGGTCTCTCGGCTTAACTGCGACCGCGCCAGCGGTTCGGTGCCTTCGGCACAAAGCCAAGGCATCGCCGTGGCGCGCTGCTTCGCCGTGGCGGCTGCGGAGGAAACCGGGAGAACCGACGTCGGCTCGGTGCACACTGATCAGCTGGCCCCACATGTCATCCCCTCTCCTCCCCCTTGATATTTCTGATCTTTTATTTCTGCCACCCACTTTTGTCCAAAAATTTTAGATATTTACAGGGAAGCCAAATTAAATATGAGGAATCCGAATTTGACTCCCATGCTGTATTTGATTAAGTTTGGTCCAAGTTTGAAATTTCATATTTGAATTTTTGAAGGGTTTTTGATGTCACCCTAAGTTGGAACAGCAAACCTACTCCAAAATTTCTCATTTCTGGCATGGCTGCTAGTTTAAATATGGATAACACCATTGTGGACCCAAATTGACAAATTGAGGCAATTGGGATTTGAAACTGAATTTGAAATTCAGATTAGAGGGCTTTTCCTTTTAATCCCAAACAAATATGAAAACTCCTCCAAATGAGCTGAAATTTGGAAGGTTGAATATTTGGACTATGAAGATCCAAGTTATGAACTTAGACTCCCATGTTTGGAAGTTTTGGGAAGTCTAAACCCCTCACTTTGAACTTATACCATTATAATTCAAAGTTTTTGTTCCCCTCATTTTTCATAAGTGTATATGAGCTGAATTTTCTTGCTACCACTTTTGGGGATTTTACATCCCTCCCCCCTTAAAAAGAATCTCGTCCCGAGATTCCAAAGGAAAAGCAAAGTGGAAAGAAAAAAAAAAACTTTACCGGGTATAGGATGATAGCAAGTCCGGATAATACGTTTGTAGATAATCCTCGCTTTCCCATGTCGCCTCATCAGCGGTATGGTTACTCCACAAGACCTTGTAGAACCCTAAGGTCCGGTTTCTTGTGGCACGAGTCTTTTCATCGATGATCCGGATTGGATACTCCGTGTACGTGAGGTCCGGGTGAAGAACTTCTATGTCTTCCGTGCGGATTTCAGCTGAGGGTTTGAGGCACTTCCGCAGCTGAGAGATGTGGAAGACATTGTGAATGCCTGCGAGAGACGCTGGTAACTCCAGGCGATAGGCCACGGGTCCGCATCTTTCAATGACGGCGAACGGGCCAATGAACCGCGACGCAAGTTTACCCTTCACTCCGAAACGATGAACTCCCTTCATCGGAGACACACGGACATAAACATGGTCCCCGATGTCGAAGTGGAGAGGGCGGCGTCTCTTATCCGCATAGCTCTTCTGACGAGATTGAGCAGCCTTGAGATTGGCTTGTATTACTCGCACTCGTTCTTCAGCTTCATTCACAAGTTCAATGCCGTAGATGACTCGCTCGCCGGACTCGCACCAGTTGAGAGGTGTGCGGCATTTCCGGCCGTAGAGAGCTTCATACGGCGCCATCTTGATGCTAGCTTGATAGCCATTGTTGTAAGAAAACTCCGCCAACGGCAAATGATCGTCCCAATTCTTGCCGTGGTGGATGGCACACGCGCGTAGCATGTCTTCAAGCACTTGATTCACCCGTTCAGTTTGACCATCTGTCTGCGGGTGATACGCGGAGCTTCGGATCAGTTTGGTCCCCAATGATGCGTGCAGCTGTTCCCAAAACCGAGAGACAAACAGCGCACCGCGATCTGAAATAATGGAGCGGGGAACACCGTGCAAGCATAAGATTCTTGCAATATAAAGCTCCGCATATTGCTTGGCCACGTACTTTGTATGTACGGGGATAAAATGAGCCGACTTGGTTAGTCGATCGACTATCACCCAAATCGAGTCATGCTTGTGAGACGTGAGAGGTAGCCCGACTGTGAAGTCCATGCTGATATCCTCCCACTTCCACGCCGGAGTGTTTAATGGTTGCAGTTGTCCGGCTTTACGCATATGGTCGGCCTTCACACGCCGACACGTATCACATTCGGATACGTATTTGGCGATCTCTCTCTTCATCCGTGTCCACCAAAACCTGGTTTTCAGATCCTGGTTTATCTTGTTGCTGCCCGGATGAATAGAATACTTGGACAAATGAGCCTCGTCCAAGATTTTCTTCCGAAGCTGCATGTCACGGGGTACCACTATACGGTCTTTAAACCATAGAGTGTCGTGTTCATCTCTTCGGAAGCATTTCATTTCGCCATTCTCCATCCTTCTCCGAATGTGCGACATCCCCATGTCTTTCTTCTGAGCTTCCATAATCTCCTCTCTTATGGTTGGGATGAGAGCAAGATTATATAATGCCCCGTATGGAACCAAGTACAGACTCGGCTCCCCCTCTTCAAGTGGGGTGATGGACAGATTGTTGACATGGGATTTGCGGCTGAAGGCATCGGCAACCACGTTTGCCTTACCGGGGTGGTAGTGAATCTCGATCTCATAGTCTTTGATCAGTTCTAGCCATCTCCGTTGCCGCATATTCAACTCCTTTTGAGTGAATATATATTTCAGACTTTTGTGGTCGGTGTAGAGGTGCACTAAGTTCCCAAGCAAATAGTGCCTCCACATCTTCAAGGCCAATACCACAGCAGCGAGCTCAAGATCATGAGTCGGATAGTGCTGCTCGTGGTTACGAAGTTGACGTGAGCCATAGGCGACCACTCTTCCTCCTTGCATCAATACACAGCCAAGCCCGATGCCAGACGCATCACAATATACGTCAAAGGGCTTGGTTGTATCCGGTTGAGCTAACACCGGGGCTGTTGTAAGATGCTTCACTAATGCTTGGAAAGCTTCTTCACAAGCTGAGCTCCAAACATATTTGATCCCCTTTTTCAACAGTTCAGTCATCGGCTTAGCAAGCTTGGAGAAATTTGGTATGAATCTCCGATAATATCCTGCTAACCCGAGGAAACTCCTGACTTCATGGACTGATGTGGGGGACTTCCATTTCAGCACTTGTTCAATTTTGCTTGGATCAACTGCAATGCCTTCTGCAGAAATAATGTGACCAAGGAATGGCACTTGGCTGATCCAAAACTCGCACTTGCTGAACTTAGCATAAAGCTTATGGTCTCTTAATCGTTGAAGTACGATATGCAAGTGTTTGGCGTATTCTTCTTCAGTCTTAGAGTAAACTAAGATGTCGTCTATGAAAACACCACAAACTTGTCCAACTCCGGCATGAACACTGAGTTCATGAGATACATGAAGTGTGCCGGGGCGTTGGTGAGACCAAAGGACATGACGAGGTATTCATACAACCCATATCTCGTCGAGAAGGCCGTCTTTGGAATATCTTCCACCCGGATCTTGATTTGATGATACCCTGAGCGAAGATCCATCTTGGAAAATACACTCGCACCCACAAGTTGATCGAAGAGAATATCGATGCGGGGCAGTGGATATTTATTCTTGATGGTGACGGCGTTGAGAGGCCGGTAGTCCACACACAACCTCAAGGTTTCATCCTTTTTCTTCACAAACAGCGCCGAGCATCCCCATGGCGAGGAACTCGGTCGAATGAAACCCTTCTTCATCAAATCGTTGAGCTGCTCCTTTAGTTCAGCCAGCTCATTTGGAGCCATCTTATATGGTCTCCGTGAGATTGGTGTCGTCCCAGGTACGAGTTCAATCTTGAACTCGACATCTCTTTCAGGTGGCATGCCCGGAAGATCATCCGGAAAGACATCCGGGTATTCACGGACCACACGAATATCCTCAAGTTTCGTGGCTTCCGTGTTATATGTGGCTGGGGTTTCTTGAACCGAATGGTCAAGAATAAGAACATGTGGTTCATGAAGTGGAGAGTTTAAACGAACCACACGTGGAATGATGTCAAGAACAGCACCATGGCGATGTAGCCATGACATTCCTAAAATGACATCAAGTTTTTGGCTCTCTAATATGATTAGAGAAGTCGGATATAGATTCTCACCCAACTGTAATGGTGCTCTATAGACCATTCTATCAGCTGTTATTTTCCCACCCGGAGAACATATCAAATATGAATTATTTGTGGGAATGATAGGCAGTTGATATTTAATAACATAAGACTGACTTATGAAATTATGGGTGGCACCGGAGTCAAAAAGTATGACTACGGGATGATCTAGGTAAGAGAACGTACCCACGAGGACGGGTTCGCCTTCCGGCACGTCTTCGAGGGCTAAGTGGTGGACGTTGCCGGGTTTTGGTGCTGGTTTCTTGGGCTGATTACGGGGCTGATTAGCACCCTGATATGGTGCTGCACCCCTGCCCTGTCGCAGCTCGGGGCAGTCCCTCGAAATGTGCCCGACACGGCCACACGTATAGCACGTGTAAGGTGTCGGGGTCCCGCCGACTTGAGGACGGAATCCCGGTGCACGCTGTTGAAACTGGGGCGCACGCGGGACCATCCTTTGCTGCTGCTGTTGCTGTTGTGGATACGTCGGTCGAAAGCCCGGCGCATTATATTGCCGGCCGCGAAACGGAGGCGGTCGCGCCGGTGGCTGCCATCTCTGACCGGATGGTGAACGATATACCACGCGGTATTTCTGTGGCATTCCACCACTGCTGCTCGTCGGCGCGCTGCGTTTCCTCTTGTCAGAACCGCGCTCGCGCTGAGCATTCTCCTGTAGAATTGCGGCATTAACTAGGTCGTTGAATGTGCCACGATTGCTCTGGGCGAGATGGACCTTCATCTTGGAGTTCAGGCCCCGGAAGAACGCATTGCGCTTGTTGTCTTCCGTGCCCACAAATCCTGGCGCATACTGCGCCAGCCGGTTGAATAACCTGGAGTACTCATGAGCACTCCTCTCGCCTTGCCGTAGTGCCAGGAACTCCTGGAGCTTCATCTCCATCACACCGGGAGGTATGTGATAGGCGCGGAACGCCTCCCGGAACTCCGTCCATGTGACGGCACGGCCAGCTGGTAAGGAGGCGGTGTAGTTCGCCCACCAGGTACCGGCTTCTCCTTGAAGCTGTTGCGCTGCGTACAGCGCCTTCTGATGTTCGGTGCATCGCAGCAGCCCAAACTTTGCCTCTAGAGTGCGGATAAAGCTGTCCGCCTCCAAAGGTTCTTCGGCCTCCGTGAAGACCGGTGGATGGGTCGCCATGAATTCTGAATACGAGCTTTGTTGGGGCTGGCGTTGCCCATTGTCTTGGCGTCCTCCCTGATGGGACGCATTCTGCTGCACCAACATCCGCAGTAACTCGGTTTGCTCATCGCGCGAGCCGAGCACTGCGGCGAGAACCTCTGCAAGATTCCTTGGAAGTTCTGGCGGTGGAGGGGGTGGTTGCTGCTGCGTCGTGGTCTGCTCCGGAGGTGGAGACTCATCACCACGAACTTGACTCGGACCTCCCTCCTCTTGCGTTGAGCGTGTCCGCACCATTCTGCATTCATACCATTCAAACGATCAGCACATGTGGGTTTAGCTCATCCAGTCTATACAATAGTAATGCGAGAATGGGATAAACAATGCGCATAACAATCACACATATGGATAAAGTATAAACTTTATGCACCATATACAATGCTTGACCGCGTCATACGATCGAGTTCCAAAGTATTGAACTTTATGGGTTAAAAGTTCATTTCGACCATCGGGGTCACCACGGGATGTTAAGTGTGTTAGCATGCGTACTTCCTCGCTGTTGTATTGGACCCAAACATGTACTAACTCGAAGTGATATGTCAAATGCATAAACCATTCGACTCTAACTCGCTGTTTTACAACAGCCACTGGACGTCAAACTGTGAAACTAAGTGTTTTGGTTGAAATACAGAAAATTCCAGAGAGCTTTTGGTCTGCCCTGTTCATCTGAGATTTTCATCCATTTGGAGGGAGATTTTGTTCTGGGTCTCTACAGAAGAGTTGTAGAGGTCTTCAAAACCTTTCCAGAATGGTATCCCACACCTCCATTGGTTCAACCAATCTTAAGTTATGCCCTGTTAAAGTTCAGGAAAATTCCTGCCAAAAACCGGGGAGATTGTTCCTAAGCTTTGAGATTGAACCTATACTCCCAATTGACTCTCAGTTCAATATAGGAGTTTACTAACCCCTAAATGAATTCCTATACTTCATTGTGATTCTTTTTTTTGAAAATAAACTTTTATGCAGTCGGTACTACGTTTCCTCACCAAAGAAAAATCCTAAACCGGTAGTCCGGCATATACGTGTCACATGGTGGAACTAAAGACGTCACTCACAAACGGTTTCTACACGTCATGCACTAACGTGGTTAATGTACCTGCAGAAGAACACACAATAATGGTGCACACAAAGGTTTTTGACATTTCAGGCAGTTCCATATCGTAGTAAAAACATACGGTCCGTATCATTGCCATACGGATCATCCTTGAGTCAAGCCACGTCTCAAGGTACATGGTCGTGTTTTCACACCACACGACGGGGAACCCGAGTAGAGCGCGAACGGGTCGTTACGGTTGGGAATTTTATCAACCCAATGGATACCACCTACTGCCTCATAACCGTTGAGGCACGCCGATGGCGAGCGCTGCGTATGGTCCTTTGAACATTGAACGTTCAAGAGTTGCATACTATCGTGTTGCTTACCACACGATGGGGTATTCTCACTTTTGCCTAAAGCACGCTGGAGATCAGCGTTTTCATATGCTCTCAGAACCATGGAGAGGTTCAGAGATTCATATTAACTACCGTGCCAAGCCACGGTATAACCTTCCATACTATTACTCGTATGGGGAGTTACCGTAATTGATCCGCCTACGGTGGCGTACCTTACCTCTTACCGGACGTCGGAGCGTCGTTACAGAATGTATAACATATAAGTTAGCTTTCCACCATCATAACTAGTACTATCATAGACCTTATGTGGGCTTAATGACTAATCCTCACTCGACTACTTCTAAGTTTTCAAAATAAGCTCTTTTCGAGCGTGCTATTCCCAATGCGGCTCTGATACCACGGCTGTGGGGACCACCCCGTGGTTCACCCACTCCAGGATCGCATAGGGTGGTGCCGTGCGATGCGGCACCCAACAGCACACACGAAAAGAATAAAGGATAACATACAAACTTTTATTTGATATAAAACAGCGGAAGTCTTTTTACAAAACCTATTCATACAGCGGAAGTAATATACATATAAGGCCTCTCATCCTAGCTATGCAAAAGTGCAGCCGTCCAGCCCGGGGACGCTACACACTAGCAGCATGGAACCGGAGAATCACGGCGGCGGGCAGGGCTCCAGCTCGGCCATGTACCCCGACGGGGGCATCGCCTCGTCCTCGGAACCTTCCTCATAACTCTCACCTGCACACAGCTCAAATATTGCAACCGTGAGCACGAAGGCTCAGCAAGTCTTAACCGTCAACCCTAGGCATGGAACTCTACGTGCAAGGATGTATAAGGTAGGAAAGGTTTTTGCAAGAAAGACACGCCTATAAGTTGATCCTTACTTTCAGTTTTATAGCAGCAGATTCATGTGCCTTAGACAGCTCTCACATCGGAAGTCCACAATCAAACAAGAAACGCTTTCCCCCGATGTGGAGATGCCCAAAGTGGAATATAAACTTAATTAGCTCTATATCTACAACAATCAAGGTATTCAAGACATTAAGATCAATACAGCATTTTCAGTTGGCTTATTTCACTTCTTACTACGTCACAGCGCAGTGAACAAGCGGGTACTCAAATAACCGCGAGGGACGGTGATTGCAATCAAGACACACCCGGATAACACGTCACATACACCCACTTTCAGAAGCGTGAGTCCACACCCCTTCCTACTCTGTTGTATGCAACAACCTTTCAAAGGCAACCCAAATGCCGAACCGGTCCATCCGTAACGGGTATGAGGTCCCCGCGTGGAGCGTGACTGTGCCCACCGGCAGATTTACACCTTGCTACCCTCAACCCACTCCTATTTACGGTTGGGTAAGCCTCGACACCCAGGTTAACCAATTACATCGGTTTCCTGGTTCCCATATGCCAGTATGCATCCGGTACTGTTCGATACTTGTCCAGCAGGGCCGCACACGGACGGTCCTCAACCGACACCAACAGGGCTACGCACGTGAGACCTCTGCTCACTGCTTCCTATCCCCCCTGCTGGGTCTCATTTTCATAACTCAAGCCATTATCTACCTCTTTTCTTCCCGTGTGATAAGTACTATCTCGCGAGTAGCTTCCAACCACTCGATTTCTACCGAGTTCCTATACATTAGCATGGCAATCTCTACTCGTCGGTTTGTAAACTACCCAACCCTTTATAGGATTTAAAGAGGCTATGCAAGTGGGGTTTCAATCACCCTAACTCTAATGCAAACATTCACCCTAGACATAAATTATACAAATAAAAACTTTATAAAAGGTACTTAAGTGCAAACCGGGGCTTGCCTTGTTGCGAGTTAAAGGGAAAGTCGGCTTCTGGTGGGAGGACGTCCAACGGCTCCGGCGTATCCTCAACTTCGGTCACTATTATGAAATGTAATAAAATATATGTATAAGTATTAAGGATTTATAAGAATTAGACTTCTACTCATAGCTACTGCTATTTAAAATCCTTAATTGGCTTTGGGATTTTTACAGTGGATACTAGACTCTCTAAGGATGATTTGAGCCAAATTTGGAGATATGTCATTGCACAATGTAGTATTTAAAATTCCTACAAGTACAATGCTTCTCTAAATTTTGAGCCCAAATCAGGAGCTTTGACATATCTAATGGTGGAAGATCTGATTAGGGTAAGTCTCCATGGTTCCAACAAAATTTGTTCCACCATTTTTGGAGCTACCATCAGAGAGATATGAATTTTCGAACTTAGACAGGAGTTCTGAAAAAGCTTCTGTTTAAATTTGAATTTTCAAATAAAGGCTGAACTTGAGAAGGTAATCTGACCTAGCAAATGACCTCCAATGAAGCCCAAATTTTTACTGGAGATCAGTATCTATGAAGAGGATTTGCTACCCAAATTTGGGAATATTTCATAAAGAATTGCTCCTGTAATAAATCCCTAAAGGGTTTACTAAATACAATTCTACAGAAATTCCTGGGTATTTTCATAGTCAAAATTTGGTTTCTCTGTGATGTACTCCTCATGAGGAACCCAACAAAATTGGTCTCACTCTTTTTGGAGTTTTCTACACAAAGTAATGGCCTTGCAAAGATCAGCTAATTCCTGAAATTATTTCTCTAATAGAAACTTCAAATAATTTGGGCTGGGCCCACTGTTTTAAATCGGACCAGTGAGATTTCGGCAACACCGGGGGCTACGGAGTTAACCCGCGTAGCCACATCTGATCCGAGCCACAATTCAATCCGGCGCTCAAACAGGGCCACTGACAGGTGGGGCAGGCCCCCACCTTCGTCTACCTCGCGCCCGGCCGGTCTCCTCGCCGGAACGGCGGCGGCACCTCGCCGGAATGATTACCCAGTGCCCTAGACGGCCCAAATCCCGCCGCCTGTGCCCAAAACCCGACGAGGAACATGCTGGTAAGGTCAGCGGAGGCGCTAGATGGCCGGGAATACCTCCCCGACGTTGACAGCGGCAAACTCTACCCCGACGCCGTCGTTCTCGCATGGCAGGCGGTTATTCCGGTTGGGGAGAGCGCCGCAAGCACCAGGGTGATGTGAGGAGCACGTTTTTGCCTACAAAGAGGGGTGAAAACTCGTGCAAGGTGTAGTTCGCCGGTGCAGCTAGGGTTGTGCGTCGGCGGCCGGAAAAACTTAGCTTACAGCTTCATTTCTCTACGGTTTTCGATGATTCTTCGTCGAGGGGCTGCGCTAGGTCGTGTAGAAGCATCAAGCCAAAGTAATTAAGCTGTGGTTTTACCTTGGCGGTGAATTCTGGGGTAGACGGGCGGCAGTGCTTTCGGTAGCTCGGAGCAACTTGGCCGCGATCGCAGCTGGAGGGGAAACGTGGTTGCCCCTAGCTTGGACAGCGGCACCCCGCACCGCCGGCGACCTCGTCTGACCGAAGAAGGCCTGGGCTAGCGCAGCGAGAGCAGAGGAAAAGGGCGAGCTTGCATTCCGGGGAGAAACAGAGGAAGCGTGCGTGTTTTCTTCTCTGAGGGAGCGGATACACCCGAGCAGCCGGGTCTCTCGGCTTAACTGCGACCGCGCCAGCGGTTCGGTGCCTTCGGCACCAAGCCAAGGCGTCGCCGTGGCGCGCTGCTTCGCCGTGGCGGCTGCGGAGGAAACCGGGAGAACCGACGTCGGCTCGGTGCACACTGATCAGCTGGCCCCACATGTCATCCCCTCTCCTCCCCCTTGATATTTCTGATCTTTTATTTCTGCCACCCACTTTTGTCCAAAAATTTTAGATATTTACAGGGAAGCCAAATTAAATATGAGGAATCCGAATTTGACTCCCATGCTGTATTTGATTAAGTTTGGTCCAAGTTTGAAATTTCATATTTGAATTTTTGAAGGGTTTTTGATGTCACCCTAAGTTGGAACAGCAAACCTACTCCAAAATTTCTCATTTCTGGCATGGCTGCTAGTTTAAATATGGATAACACCATTGTGGACCCAAATTGACAAATTGAGGCAATTGGGATTTGAAACTGAATTTGAAATTCAGATTAGAGGGCTTTTCCTTTTAATCCCAAACAAATATGAAAACTCCTCCAAATGAGCTGAAATTTGGAAGGTTGAATATTTGGACTATGAAGATCCAAGTTATGAACTTAGACTCCCATGTTTGGAAGTTTTGGGAAGTCTAAACCCCTCACTTTGAACTTATACCATTATAATTCAAAGTTTTTGTTCCCCTCATTTTTCATAAGTGTATATGAGCTGAATTTTCTTGCTACCACTTTTGGGGATTTTACAGGCGCCAGCTCCTGCTGCGTGCCCCAAGCCGGAGACCAGTCGCCGGGCTTCTTATCCCCTCCCCGGCGTGCTCCCATCACCCATTCCCCGAGCTACCGACGCACTCGGCCTGTTCTTCCACTGCAACCGCCGCCGCTCGAGCTCACGCTTGATCAAGTCCGATCACTCGCGAGCACAGCCTCCTCCACAGCAAAACGGCACCGGGAGATCGTGAGCAACCTCCTAGACCCCGTGTTGGCCAGTGAGCAAGCGTCCTCGAGCTATACCAAACCATTTCTCCGGCGGACCGAGCATCGCCACCGATCGGGCTCTCGTGGACAGCACAACACAGCCGTTGTCACGTCCTCTTCTCTACACAAGAAAGGTGTGTGATTGTATGTAGATGGAGTAGCCGAAAGCCGTTTGGCGATTGATCAACCCTCGGCCGAGAATTTCCAAATTTACTATTGATCAGTTCATAAGGACCGAGCTCACCTTCGGGTGAAATTCATGCTCTATACACGAGGGTTGGACAAGCTCGTTACCTAGTAGCTTCTACGTACGATAGCACCCACGCTCAAACTGGAATCAGAGAAAACCACCAAGAATCGGCCATGATATGGCCGTTTTCCCCGCCGCCATGGCTGAGCACCTCGGCTCACCATCGAGAGCATAGTTGCTGGTATTTCTAGCTTCCACCCAGCCCTGGTTCGTGCTCCCCATGCTCTACTGATGCTCTCCGCCCGATTTCCAATCGATTTGGTGCACGGGAGAGCGGGACCGACCTCACCGGAATCCTAGCAGGTGCTGTCACTGGTGCGCACGGGTTTCCGGTCATCGCCAGCGGCCGGCGATCCCACCATCGAGTCCAGGGGGTCAGTAAAGGGGCAGGCAGCGAGTTTCTGGCCGGGGGTGGCCGGGAATTCAATTCCGGTGAAGGTCGCCGGAGATCGCTGCCGCCGCGCAGTTGGCGCGAGGAGGGAGACGACGCACTGTGTGCGGGGCCCACGAGCAGGAGTTTAAACTTTTCCCCGATTTTTAGAATTCTTCCAAACTTCAAATCCTCATAACTTTGGCTAGAAAGCTCCAAATCGAGTGAACCAAATTTTGTTGGATTCAGATCTCTGAGCACTTTCCAGCAAATCAAGTTTCACTTCATGAAAATCCTTATTTCTCCAGAATTAATTCCTCAAAATTTAAATTGTTTGGAATTTTAACTGGAGAATCCTTTGGAGGAAAATTCTGAAATTTCGCTAGGATGTTCACCAAAATATCCTTGAACTACCATAAAAATTTCAGATCCATTTGAGCTCGTTTGATCCACCTAATGGTGTGATTAGTGAAACTGTTCCAGAGAAAATAGAAAATGTTCAGAAACATTTTCAGAATTTTCTCTGAAATTGTTTAGCTCATATATTTAGCTAGGAACCTTCAAATTAAGTGAGACCAACTCCATTAGAACCCTCTGAAAATCTAGTTTTCAGAAAGTCATAGTTTGTTTCATGAAAATCCTTAGAACACCCTAAGAGCCTTCAATTAAGGTCAAGGACATAATTAATTGTGGAGGGCTCAATTGAGCTTTGCTGCAACTAAAACTTGACCAAATTTCTGTTTAGGTTGTAACCAAGCCACAGTAAAAGTTTCACAGTCATTGGGTCTGTCTAGTGAGAGTTATAGACTTCACAACTTCAAACTCAATACAAATGCATTTAAATTGATACATGTACCTCTTCTATCATGTAGTCGCTAAGGTCGAGGAGGAACCCGAAGTCCTAGACTTCGTTACTCCAGAGGAACAGCTAGCCTACGACCAAGAGCAGCAAGGCAAGCCCCGGTTTGCATTAACCGTCTTTACAAATTTTTATTGTTTTTTAAGCACTTACTTGAGTATTATGATTCTTTGCATTAGAGTCTTGTGTGGAAACCCAACTGCATAGCCAAGAAAACCATGGATTGGGTTTAGGATTTACCAACCCCGTTAGCTACTGCAATGCTAAGATAGAGTAGGATTCGGTACAAGTCGAGTAGTTGGAACTACTCGCGAGAATAGGCTAGAGGCACATCGCTCGGGTAGAGATAGCACATGATACACATGGCAAGAAAGATGAGACCGAGGGGAGAGTAAGGGCAGCAGGACTTTGGGGCCTGTGTGCTGTAGCTCCGCTTGTGTCGATTGAGGACCGAGCCGTGTGCGGGCCTGTTGAACAAGCTAGAACAGTACCGAAGACCTACCGGCTATATGGGAACCGGGAAACCGATGTAACTCGGGTAGCTGGGTGTTGAGGCATAGCTGGTCGTTCAGAGGGTAGGTTGAGAGCTCGAGGTGTAAATTAGCTGGCGGCACTGAGATGCGCGTGCAGAGACCTCTTGCTCGGGACGATTGGACCGGTTCAACATTTGGCTAATGGGTGAAAGGTAGTTGCGTACGCCATCCGTGATGGTTGTTGTAGGCAACATCGAGTACGGGCGTACGTGACGGGTTATTCGGGTAACCCTGCAGGTGTAAATCGATTATAATCGCCGTCCCTCGCGGTCAGTGATTACCACTTGTTCATTGTACAGTGACGTAGAAAGAACAGGCTAGTTACATGTTAAAATGTTGCTGATTGAAAGATGGACTTGATTGTTAATGATTTGCTGTAGTTTAGAGCTAATTAAAGTTCCTTTCAACTTTGGGCAAAGTACATGAGAGCAATGCGTTTCTTGTTTGATTGCGGCTCTCTCATGTGTCTTAGCGTAAGGTTCTCCACAACCTGCTGCTAAAACTTGAAAGTAAGGTTCTACTAATTAGGCGAGTCCTTGCATATGATTTTTACCTCATGTAACCCATCACCCCTCATGTACAAGTTCCATGTTTAGGTGAGACGGGTCAGACTTGTTGAGCCTTCGTGATCACTGCTTGTGTTTGAAGCTTTTGCAGGGTTCTATGAGGAAGGGACTCCCGAAGAGGAGACGGAACCCCGGGAGGGGAACCCCGTCGAGTGGGAGTCGTGCACGCCGCAGAGTTAGTGTGCTTGTGTGCTAGCAAGGACACGTTCAAGGGCTGAACGTGAACTTGATGCGTAGTCTACGCCCGTGAGTGTAGACTGAACTTATTTGGATGTAAACATGTTCATAAACTTGTTTATGTAATAAGATTTTGCTTCCGCTTTGTACCTTTGACGTGTGTTATACGGTGTTGTGCAACGCAGCACCCCTCATCGTGATCCTGGCTCGACAAGACCGTGGGGTCGTGTCACCGGGGTTTGGACCGGACTAGTCTAGACTTTAGTAGGTAATGGCTAGATGCCAAGATTTCTATAAAAGGAGACCCCCCGGCTGAGAATTGAGGAGACAACAACCCTAGCACTGAAAACTCATTCTTAGAGCTCTTCTAAGCCTCTTTCCTCACCTCCTTGACCCCTAATATTGGATCTCAAGGAGTTTGTGGTTATGTAAGAGGAAAGTCGTGGTGATCGAAGTTTGAACTCTCGGTTTGACTCTCTTGCACTCTAATTGTTAATTTGAGTTCTTGACTGTTGCATTTTGATTCCTAGAACTGCTAGGTTGTTGAAGGGAGCCTCAAGTTGTGAGTAGCCCCTAAGAGTATTGTATTCACATTTGATTGATAGTGAAAGAGCCCGGGCTTGATATTGGTGATCGCTTGGTGAGGGAAGGGTTGGAAAAGACCCGGTCCTTTGTGGACTCCTCAACGAGGACGTAGATTCCTGTGTGGAATCGAACCTCGGGATAAATTGTGTCTTGTGTTTCCCTTACCTTCTCGCTCACCCTCTTAAATTACTCATTAATCTTTTGCCTTGTTAACACTTGTGAATTGTTCCACTATCTTGCAATCTAATCATTCACAACTAATTAGTGAGATTGTTTGACTACTATATATCTTCCTCTTAAACAAACTTAAAAAGAAAACCTAAAACGCAATTTTATACCTAGACCGGACTAGTCCGCCCTCAGACCGGACTAGTCCGGCCTCCTTCAAGTTTAATCTGTTGTTTGCAATAGTTTCAGGTTTTATTAGCCTATTCACCCCCCCTCTAGGCAACTTTCAATTGGTATAAGAGCCTAACTCTCCACAAAAGCTTAACCGCTTGGAGAGGAGATGGGGGACAAGGCCGGTAGCCAAATTGATCTCATCAAGGGAAAAGGAGCAAGTACGAGCAACTTTGAAGAACAAGGTTCTAACCCGCCTCTAGCGATCACCCCTCCACAAGATGTTTCAAGCTCAGAAGAAGATGAAGAAGTTCTTCGTCTCATGGCACTCCTCAAAAAGAAGAAGGAGGAAGCTAAGAAGAAAAAGAAGGAGAAGTTGGAGAAGAAGCTCAAGAGTAGTCAACAAGACTACTCACGATATCCTTTTAATTATGAACGCTTAAATTCTCACTCTAGTAATTTATCAATTCCTCTAGGCAAACCACCTCACTTTGATGGAACTAACTACACAATGTGGAAGCACAACATGAAGTTGCATCTAATTTCCTTGAACCCAAGTCTTTGGCATGTTGTGTGTACAGGTATAGATATCCCTGAAGACGTGGATGAACTCACCCAAGAGCAAGAACAACAAATCCACCGCAATGCACAAGCAGCGGCCGTGCTCAACTCATCTCTGAGCATTGAAGAATTCAACAAGGTAGATGGGTTAGAGCTCGTCAAAGATATTTGGGACACCCTCAAGATTGCACATGAAGGAAACCGATCCGTGAGGGAAGCCAAGATCGAGATGATAGAAGGAGAGCTTGGAAGGTTCGCCATGGAAGAAGGCGAAATACCCCAAGAGATGTACAACCGGCTCAAAACTCTCATCAACAAGAGTCGAGCGTACGGATGCAAGAAATGGAATGACCATGAGGTGGTCAAAAGAATGATAAGAGCCTTCATGCCTCGCAATGTGACCCTATGCATTTTAATCCGGGAAAGTCCAAACTTTCACATCATGACTCCGGATGAAGTGCTAGGGAAAATCATTAACCACGAGATGATGGAGAAGGAAGACCAACACGTCAACGACCTAGAACAGATCACTTCATCCAAGAAGAAGAGAATTGCTCTCAAGGCCACATCCAAATCCAAGGGAAAAGAAACACAACTCACAAGTGAAGATGAAGAAAGTGATGATGAGAGCACAGACATAGATGATGAAGAAATGGCATTCTTCATTAAAAGATTCAAAAGGTTGATGAGGAGAAGGAGAAGCCATCACTATGAGAACAAGAGCAAAGACAAGGGCAAGTCAAGGACAAAGAAGACTTGCTACAACTTTGGCGAACATGGGCACTTCATTGTGAACTGCCCCCATAGCAAGGAAGATGACAAGAGGAAGAAGAAGAATGGGAAGCCTCTAGACAAGAATATCTTCACAAAGAAGAAGGCTTATGGACAAGCTCATATTGGAGAAGAGTGGGATTCAAATGAAGAATCCTCTTCCGAAGATGAAGAAAAGGTGGCAACCGTCGCCATCAAGAAGCCAACCATGAAGAAATCACTCTTGCCAAACAAGGGTGATTGGAAGATCCCAAGCCACACATGCCTCATGGCAAAGGAAGGAAAACGCAAGGTAATGTCTAAACCTTCCAAGTTACATACTGTAGATGATAGTGACTTTGATAGTAATAGTGAAAACGAATTCATGTTTAAAGGATTAAACAAAAAGGCTATAGCTAAAATGAAAATGCTATCGGATGAAATATTTGAACAAGAAGAGCTTCTCAATCAACAAGAAGAATTGCTTATCCTTGAAAAGGGAAGAAACCTTGAGATTGAGAAGCTCCTTGAACTTGAGAGAGAGAAGAGTAGAGCACTTGAAAGCGAACTAGCCATGAGCAAGGAGACTTTTGTTGAGCTTAGAAGTTAGAATGTAGTACTTCAAGATGAACTTGTGAGTTTAACCAAAACTCACAAGAATCTTGAAGCACAACTTAACTCACTTAAGTCAAGTGTCTCAACTAATTCATCCTCCAAAAACTCCCTCTCAACAAGTATAGAATCCAACACTAAAACTTGCAAATGTGCTAGCATTGTTTTAAACTTGAAAAATGAGCTCAAAGAAGCACAAACCAAGAATACACACAAAAATGGAATCTTTGATAAGGAGAAGATCAAATATGCACGTAGTGCATACTCAATCACAAGATCTCCTTTAATCAAAGATGGACTTGGTTATACTAGGAGAAGAAAGCAAAATGCTAGAATCCTTAAAAACAATAGCAAATGCGTAGCCTTTGTCAAAGAAAACTCATGTCAAAACAAGAGTGACAACCTTGCATCTACCTCACATGAAATTACAAAAAATGTAAAATCTATAGTATTTCATAATTTTGATGCATCTTATGTTCTTATGAAAAGCAAGTATGGTAGAGTTTTTACAAAATATGTTGAGCCACTCCACAAGAGTCCAAAAACTTGTGTGTGGGTGCCCAAATGCCTTGTAACTAACCTCAAAGGACCCAACCAAGTTTGGGTACCTAAGACCAAAGCTTAAATTGTGTTGTAGCCCTACTCCTCTGGTGGCACTAAATGGGTGCTAGATGGTGGGTGCACTAACCATATGACCGGAGAGAGAAAGATGTTCGTCGAGTATGAAGAAAATGATGATCCAAGTGAAGGCATCTACTTCGGCGACAACAGACAAGGAAGGGTGCTCGGTATGGGTAAAATTGCAATCTCTTCTCAACATTACCTTTCTCATGTTCTACATGTTGAATCACTAGATTATAACCTATTGTCCATATCTCAACTATGTGAGAAAGGTTATAATTGCTTGTTTACTAATGAGGGTGTGACCGTCTCTAGAAGAAGTGACAACTCGATTGCCTTTAAGGGTGTGTTAAAGGGAAAGGTTTACTTAGTGGACTTTTCCATGGATAAAACTCAACTTGACACATGCTTAATAGCAAAAACCAACATGGGAGGGTTGTGGCATAGGAGACTAGCCCATGTTGGAATGAGGAACTTACAAAAACTTCTAAAGGGAGATCTCATCCATGGATTAAAAGATGTTGTTTTTAAAAAAGATAGGCCATGTAGCGCGTGTCAAGCAGGAAAACAAATTGGAGCAGCTCATCCCGCCAAGAATGTGATGACGATAACAAGACCATTGGAGATGCTCCACATGGACCTTTTCGGCCCTATCACCTATATAAGCATCGGCAGTAACAAATATGGTTTAGTAATTAATGATGACTATTCTCGTTTTACTTGGATGTTTTTCTTGCATGATAAGGGAGAAACTCAAAGTGTCCTCAAAAAGTTCTTGAGGAGAGCTCAAAACGAGTTTTCCTCAAGAATCAAGAAGATAAGGAGTGACAACGGCTCCGAATTCAAGAACACTCAAGTAGAAGAATATTTGGATGCAGAGGGCATCAAGCATGAGTTTTCGGCCCCCTACTCTCCCGAACAAAATGGGGTGGCTAAAAGGAAGAACCGAATACTCATAGAGATGGCAAGAACCATGCTTGATGAGTACAAGACCTCGGATCGATTTTGGGCGGAAGCGGTCAACACCGCTTGTCATGCTACAAACCGCCTCTATCTCCATCGACTTTTGAAGAAAACCCCATACGAGCTCCTAACCGGTAACAAACCCAACATCTCTTACTTTTGAGTTTTTTGAAGTAAATGCTACATTCTCAACAAGAAGCCTAGGACTTCAAAGTTCGCTTTGAAATCCGATGAAGGTTTCCTACTTGGTTATGACTCAAACACCTACGCCTATCATGTTTTCAACAAGACCACCGGTTGTGTTGAAATTGCACGTGACGTGGTGTTTGATGAAACTAATGGCTCCCAAGTGGAGCAAGTTGATCAATGTGTGCTAGATGAAGAAGAAGCACCATGTGAAGCACTGAGAAGAATGGGGCTTGGAGACGTCCGTCCCCAAGAAAATGTAGGACAAGACTCTACAAGCTCATCACCATCAGCACATCTCATTCAAGATCAAACTCAAGAACCCCAAGATCAAGATGGTCAATTTCAAGAAGGAGAAAATCAAAACCATGAGGTTGATCAAGGGGGAGAAGAAGACCGCTCAATAAATCATGTGCCTCACCCAAGGGTTCATCAAAGCATTCAATGAGATCACCCCGTTGACAACATCCTTGGAGATATCACAAAAGGGGTAACAACACGTTCTCGAATAGCTAACTTTTGTGCACATTACTCTTTTGTGTCGTCCTTGGAACCATTTACGGTGGAAGATACAATCAAGGATCCGGATTGGGTGATGGTCATGCAAGAAGAGTTGAACAACTTCACAAGAAACCAAGTATGGGAGCTGGTGAAAAGACCAAATGCAAATATGGTAGGCACCAAGTGGGTGTTCCGCAACAAGCAAGATGAACACGGAGTGGTGACAAGAAACAAGGCCCGACTTGTGGCAAAGAGATATGCTCAAGTCGAAGGTATGGATTTCGATGAAACCTTTGCTCCCGTAGCTAGGCTTGAGTCCATTCGTATTCTATTGGCCTAGATTTCAAACTCAATCAAATAGATGTGAAAAGTGCCTTCCTAAATGGTCCAATCAAGGAGGAGGTGTACGTGGAGTAACCATACGGTTTTGAAGATCAAGAATATCCTAATTATGTGTTTAAATTGCATAAAGCTCTCTATGGCCTCAAACAAGCTCCTACAACATGGTTTGAGTGTCTTAGAGACTTTCTCATTGATAATGGCTTTAAGATAGGCAAGGCAGATTATACCCTCTTCGCAAAAAATATAGATAATGATCTCTTTGTGTGCCAAATATATGTCGATGACATTATATTTAGTTCTACTAACAAATGTTTTTGCAATGAGTTTAGTAAGATAATGACGGATAGGTTTGAGATGTCCATGATGGGAGAGTTGAAGTTCTTCCTAGGATTTCAAGTCAAGCAACTCAAGGAAGGCACATTCATTAGTCAAACCAAGTACACACAAGACATACTCAAAAAGTTTGACATGGACAAAGCCAAACCCATCAAGACACCAATGGCAACAAACGGGCACCTTGACCTCAATAAAGATGGACCAAGCGTGGATCAAAAGGTATATCGCTCTATGATTTGTTCATTGCTTTATCTTTGTGCATCTAGGTAGGCCCGATATCATGCTTAGTGTATGTTTGTGTGCAAGATTTCAAGCATCACCTAAAGAATGTCATTTAACAGCCGTTAAAAGGATCCTAAGATATCTAGTTCACACACCTAACCTAGGATTATGGTATCCAAAGGGATCTAAGTTTAATCTCATCGGATACTCAGATGCGGATTACGCCGGATGCAAAATAGATAGAAAAAGCACCTCAGGGACTTGTCAATTTTTGGGTAGGTCCCTAGTATCATGGTCATCCAAGAAACAAAACTCCATAGCTCTCTCCACAGCCGAGGCGGAGTATGTCGCAGCCGGAAGTTGTTGTGCTCAACTTCTTTGGATGCGACAAACTCCAAGGGATTATGGTTACAATATGAACCACATTCCACTCCTATGTGACAAAGCACTCTAGGACCAAATATATAGACATCCGGCATCACTTTTTGAGAGATCATTCTATAAAGGGGGGACATAGCTATCTCACATGTAAGAACCGAAAAATAACTAGCCGATATTTTCACCAAACCACTAGATGAAAAACAATTTTGTGAACTTCGAAATAAGCTAAATATCCTAGACTCTAGGAATGTGAGTTGAACTGTTGTGCATCTGAATGCTAACAATTAGAAGTCTTTCAAAACTTTCTCACAAATTTCAAAAATATGCACGATTATGAAAAACTTGTTCCCTCTCTCATTCTTCTCTCATATTAATTTTGGCTATATTATGGTCATCATATAAATGTATGTTTTGATATATATATATATATATATATATATATATATAATAGAAGGTGCAAGTAAATCCACCACAATCACGAGCAAAATTCTAATGTATAAGAATTTCTCAGCCTCTAAAAGCCGGACTAGTCCGCCCTAAAGGCTGGACAAGTCCGAGTATCCTAAATAGCCCGAGATGCAGCGGACAAGTCCACAACGGACTAGTCCGGACTGCACCCGGATAAGTCCAGACTATAGACTAGTCCAGACCTAGTCCGACAGACCGGACTAGTCCGGACTCAGGACCGGACTAGTCCGGCCCCTAGAGACTTAACCTCCAAGGGTCGGGCTAACCCCCTTCCCTCTCTCTCATTCACCTCCACTCCACTCCTCTCCTCCAAAACTCGTCCCCATTAGCGATTTTGGAGCTCTCCCTCAAATCCCTCGAAGGAATCCTTGATTCAAGGCTTGTGGAGTACAGGGAATCCTTCTCCGACCATCTCCGCTCCTTCGATCCGCGGATTTCATCAAACTTCTTCACTCTAAGGTACTTCTTTGACCTAACCTTGATTTTTCTCAAAACTCTTGTTTCTAGGTCATATCTTTAGTGCCTTAGGCCTTCCCTGATGTTCCTACGCCATATTGTTGCGATCCCTCGTAGTATTGCGTCTACTTTGTTGAATTAGTGATCAAATCACCTAAGTTACGGTTTAAAACTGTAGAGTCCAGACAACTGGACAAGTCGGGCTAGGGCGGACTAGTCCGCCCCTGGCCCGGACAAGTCCGGCTGATACAGTTTTAGCCCCTAACTTTGGGTATGTAAACTATTTCAAACGCAATACTCTAGCATCTAAGCCTTTCTTTTCATATATCACTAGATCATGTCAGGATCCGAAGACAGTCCTCTTCCAAATTCTAAGGCCGAAGCGGCTCGCCAAGCCGCTTATCGTGCGTCAGTCGAGACAGAGGCAGGAGAGGCTGCAGCAAGGGAGGCTCGGACAAAGAAACGGGCTGACAGGGAAGCACAAGCCTCTCAGTCCGTTGATCCTCCAAGGAGAAAGAGGCTAGTGACCCTGAAGGAGAAACAACATGCTGAGTCCCAAAGATCAACCCAAGACAAACGAAAAGGCAAAGCAGTTGATCCTCCCAGAAAACAGGCCTTGGCCAACAGGGGACTCGTCATTCGTGACAACCCTAGACGGGGAAGGGAGAATCCCGCACAAGGACCTATTGGGCCACTTGAGAGGGCACCTCCTATGCACAAACCAAACCGCCAACCCAATTTGGCGAGTGCAACCTTCAAAGGGAAAGGAGCTGACAAAGCCAGAAGGTTCAAAGAAGAGGAGGTTTAGAAGTATGAGAAGTCCACACCAGACCCTCATTTCTGGTGTGACTTCCACTGTGACTACTAACGGCTTGTCTATCTCCAGTGAAGACACCGGTAGTTGATGCTCAGTGGGTGGATTGGCCATACATGGCAAACAAAAAGCATCAAGCTTTTGATGCAGTAATTGAAGCAGTAGAACGCCATGGGATCAAGGATTTAATGGCTTTTCAGTATGATTGGAACATCGAAGTGATAGTCCAATTCTACACCACCTGCTACTTACACACCTATGGAAACAGAAAAATCACTTGGATGACAAATGGTGTGGTCTACTCGGTGTTGTATGATGAATTTGCTAGGATCCTTGGACTTGAGGTGCATTTCAACTATGAGATCATAGTTCACAATGAGAGGACCTTGGGAAAGGATGACTTGGATATGATGTATCCCTCATATCTCACCTATGAGCCATCCTCAACCCACAACATCAAACCCTTCTTTGGAGTGCTAAACAGAATTCTGAGGAAGACTCTAGCTCCAAAAGATGGGGATGCGGGGATGATACAAGGGTATCTTAGGAACTTATTGAAGCTACTCAATGAACAAGAACGATTCAACCTCTTCGACTACATATACAATGATATCTTCAACATCTCCTACACCCTGAACAGGTCCTGTGGATATGTGTCGTACATCATGTGCATGATAGACAAAGTCACAGGCCTGGAATTTGCAAAGGATGTGAAGCACAGGAAGCAACGTCCTCAGATGCCGGTTCCCCTTCCTTGCCCTCCTGCGTCTTTGGGCAGGAGCTCCTCTGCAGCTCCATCCTCCTCAGCTGGGCCATCCGTCCCTCCATCATTGAGTGGCTCCTCTAGTGGGCTGCTCAAAATATTCAAGGCCATATTCTCCTCGTGCCGGAAAGTGGAAGTTTGCACGCAGAAAATGAAGCAACGCCAAGAGAAGTATCTCAAGGCAATGTGCGACAAGATGGAGATACCTATGTCTCCACCGTCATCAGATGATGACGAAGTGACAGAGTTTCCCACTCTCACCGAGGACGAGCTTGCCTACTTTGGCTCCTCCTCAGCTGCTCCTCCTATCTCCCACGCTCATCAAGAGGATGACAATGAAGACGAAGATAAAGATGAGGACGAGGTAACTCAAAGTGACCAAGACAAAGATCAAGATGGAGATGATAGCGATTAGGTCTTTCTCTCTTTTCCTTCCCTTTTTGGTGCTTTGATGCCAAAGGGGGAGAGAATAAGGGGGAGTAGTCTAGTCTATCTCCTTTGTCCTTAGTCTTGCTCTTTAACACTTCACTTTATGTTGGGCTGTAATAACTATGCCACATTCTGCCACGTTATGTTATTTTGTAATGACTATGCTATTTTATGTCTTCATATTATGCCATATTGAGATGAGTTTGTTCGTAAATGTTATATCTTCCTTAATGCGGTTAATGCTCACTTCAAAACTTCACACTTAGCCACCCCACCATAACACGTGTATGTATGAAATCCCCAAAGAACTCACTCTTGCACATATTTTTTCCTTGACAATCCCTTGTGCACACATTTAGGGGGAGTGAACCATACACACATGTGTTATGAAAACAATCTATTATATCTATTTATTGAGAATCTTAATGTGTTGTCATCAATCACCAAAAAGGGGGAGATTGAGAGTGCATCTAGGTAATCCCCGTGGGTTTTGGTTGATTGATGATGACAATTAAGATACTAATAAGTTTCTACTGAGTATGAGCACACGTGCTTATCAAAGGAATGGATGTGGAGTCTCTCAAGAAGCAAAAAGGAAAAGAAGAAGACTTGGAAGAGTAGAAAATAGAATTTTTCTATTGAGTTTCACATTTTTCTAGTTGTGTACAGGGTCTTCTCTTTTAGAGTGCTTGAGAATCATTAGAGAGCTCAAACTAAAGTTAGAAAGTTAGAATCGTGAGAGGAAGTAGTCATAGGTATGGCTGAAAAAGGAAGACCGGACTTGTTCGAACTACGTGTCAGACTAGTCCATTCTAATCCGGACTACTCCGTTATAAACCGGACAAGAAGTCTCTGAGTGAGTTCGGACTTGTCCGTTTTAGGCCAGACTAGTCCGTTGCCGAGTGAGTCTGAGCCTCAATGAGACTAAGTCTCAGAGGGCCGGACTAGTCCGCTAAGCGGACTAAGTCATTTTGGTCCGGAGAAGGAATCTCTGAGTGACCCCGGACTAGTCCGATCAAAAGGTCGGACTAGTTCGGTCCCTTCGGACTAGTCCGGTTTAGGATGGAACCAAGGTTCCTGTGTGAGCTCGGACTAGTCCAGAGTTGGCAGGACTAGTCCACAGTCCTAGATTAGAGAGTTTTCTATACTAAGTCTGGTAAGACCGGACTAGTCCGCCCCTACCAGACTAGTCCGTTCTCATACGGAACAAAGGTTCCTGAATGAGATCGGACTAGTCCGCCCTTAACCGGACTAGTCCGGGATTTTATGACTGTTTAAATCCAACGGTCACGAGACTTTAGTTGGTAGCCTTGTGACATGGGTGGTCCCTCAAGAACGGACTAGTTTGGGGTTTGGACCGGACTAGTCCAGGCTTTAGTAGGTAACGGCTAGATGCCAAGATTTCTATGAAAGGAGACTCCCTGGCTAAGAATTGAGGAGACAACAACCCTAGCACTGAAAACTCATTCCTAGAGCTCTTCTAAGCCTCTTTCCTCACCTCCTTGACCCCTAATATTGGATCTTAAGGAGTTTGTGGTTTTGAGAGAAGAAAGTCATGGTGATCGACGTTTGAGTTTTCGGTTTGACTCTCTTGCACTCTAATTGTTAATTTGAGTTCTTGACTGTTGCATTTTGATTCCTAGAACTGCTAGGTTGTTGAAGGGAGCCTCAAGTTGTGAGTATCCCCTAAGAGCATTGTATTCACATTTGATTGATAGTGAAAGAGCCTGGGCTTGATCTTGGTGATCGCTTAGTGAGGGAAGGGTTGGAAAAGACCCGGTCCTTTGTGGACTCCTCAACGAGGACGTAGATTCCTGTGTGGAATCGAACCTCGGGATAAATCGTGTCTCGTGTTTCCCTTACCTTCTCGCTCGCTCACTTAAATTACTCATTAAGCTTTTGTCTTGTTAACACTTGTGAATTGTTCCACTCTTGCAATCTAATCATCCACAACTAATTAGTGAGTATGTTTGACTACTATATATCTTCCACTTACACAAACTTAAAAAGAAAACCTAAAACGCAATTTTATACCTAGACCGGACTAGTCCGCCCTCAGACCGGACTAGTCCGGCCTCCTTCAAGTTTAATCAGTTGCTTGCGATAGTTTCAGGTTTTATTAGCCTATTCACCCCCCTCTAGGTAACTTTCACGGAGCTGCCACGTGTCCCCTGGCTCAGAGCCACATCCCTGCTGAGGATAGCTACGGTGCTGACATGTGCCCTAGGCTCCGGTACGAGCCTCTCCACTGAGGTGAGGTCCGGAGCTACCACGTGTCCCTTGGCTCAGAGCCACATCCCTGCTGAGGACAGCTCCGGTGCTGACACATGCCCTAGGCTCCGTTCCGTGCCTCCCCGTTGAGGTGAGGTCTGGAGCTGCCATGTGTCCCCTGGCTCAGAGCCACCTTCCTGCTGAGGACAGCTCCGGTGCTGACACGTGCCCTGGGCTCCGGTCTGAGCCTCCCCGCTGAGGTGAAGTCTGGATTTGCCACGTGTCCCCTGGCTCCAAACCAGTCGATAAGAGCTCCAGAGCCGCCACATGCCCCACGATCCGTCGTGGGCTGTGGGTCGATGAAGTCAAGAAGAAAGTGTGTTGGCAGGCTTCACATTCAAGGCTCACGCCTTCCCAAGAAGCATGGCGCACTACGCACGCCTTCGTCCTCTGCCTGTTCGCTATTACGTGACAGGATAGGACGTCAAGGCATGACAGCAGTACAGTGCCGCCCAACGGCATGAAGCCGCCCGAGTAGGGCGAGAAGACACGGCGACAAGACGACATCTTTGTCATCACCTGACACACGCACAGGGACGCTCAGCGTGCTAGGCAGCGGGACTTAAATCTCCCGTCAACCACTCTACTCAGAGGACGAAGCCCTAGATCATGTATAGGGTTGACATAGCTTTGGGGCCACCTGTCGAGCCCCAAGCCTCATTGTAACCATCCTGGCCTCTGACTATAAAAGGACCGGGGTGACCACTCGACAAAGGGTTCCCATTCTAGATTCCACAACGCACAAGCACACGCGTGCAAGCAATAGAACAAACACTCTCGTGGACGTAGGGTATTACGCTCCGGCGGCCCGAACCACGTAAATCTCCGTGTTCATCCACTCCCTCGAGCCCAGATCGCGTAGGGCGCCAAGCCCCCTCCGATCAAAGAACCTCGCAGGCTGCTTCCGAGCAGGCCGGGAGGAGTGTCGCAGCTCACACACTCCGACAGGCATGCATCTTCTAATCTAGGCCTAAGGATTCTAATCGGACGGCTGAGGGGAGTTTGCCAAAATTTTGTCACTAGAAATGGATAAGAAGGCAGTGATTTTGCAGGAGGATCGCCAAGTTTGGCCAAAACACGCTACAGGGCTCCATACGTGACGGGACTTGGTGCAAATCGAAAAGGAGCATAAAAGAAACCTTACCATTGTGTTGTGTGGGGTCGGGGAGGGCCAGAAACGGGCGCGCAACGATGAGGGGCAGCGATCGATGTTCGACAATGTCGTGGAGGGGCCTCGAGTGATGAAACTTGTCGTGGTTAGATCCTATGGGGGCGGTGAGACGTTGGGATGATCAGCAACAAGTTGGATGAGGTCCGGACCAGTTTAAATAGAGGGAGGCGGTTGTGAAAAGCGGACGGACGCAACCAAAGCCGTGGCGCATGAGCAGACGCGGAAAAAGGGTCGTGGCCAGCGGTTGGAGAGAGAGGGGTGTGACACATCGCTAGTCAAATCTAATATTTCCTTTGCACGTGGGTTTGATTGCTCTCATTCATATCTTGCTCACTAATGTTCACAAGTTTTTTACCGTTATTTCCTTATTTATGGCCGCGTGTGCCCCAGAATAAAAGTTTTTATTGCTGGCGAGCCCAACCGTGGCACCAGCTCGCTGCTGCCACCCCTCTCTTCCAACCCTGTTCATGATTTGAGTTCCCACCGGTCTTCGTCTCAGTGAGTTGAAGCTTCCCGCGCAATTTGCCCCTTCTTCTTCACCTTGGAGCAAGCACACGACACCGTCGAAGTCCGATGCCTTGGCAAGCTCTCCGCTGGCTCTCTGCCGACCTCCCGGAAGTCGCTGCAACCCACCGGCTAGGAGCCCCGTGCGCGGCAGCCCTCCGCAGCCCAGCCCTGCCGCCAGGCGCCACCTCTGTCGAGCCATTGGTGGCCGCCGCCGCCCCCGGTGGGCTAGCCACCATGGGCGCAACCTTGCCCAGGCGTGGGGATCTCTTGTGCTGCGGTGATCCCATGCGCCGAACTCTATGGCCTCCTATGGCTCAGATCTCATTGATCGATAGAATTCCAGACGTTTTTCTGTAAAAGAATAATATCAAAAATTATGTAAAACTTCCAAAATCCATAGACAATGTAATAAATGTCAGAAAAAATACGAAACCCCTTTTAGTAGACTCTTTATGACCTTATCTACATTTTAGGAATGTTTAATTTTCGTAAATACATTCTGTATTATGCAAAACAAACGCATTAATTGGTACAACTTGGGCAATATATGATGAAAAATCTGTCTGTCAGAAAATTCCACATATTTACGGAAAAATTTCCTATATGTACAGTATATCACAGTAAAAAGCTCATACTACTTTGGCATGTGAATGTTTCCGAAATAATTGTTAATTGAAACCTGCCATTTAAATTGTAGACATTTTAAATGAGCTCTATAAATTTCTGAATTCGGTAATAAAATTCTTTAACGTATTTTCCCACCATTAATAAATCAGCCATGGCAAAAAACTTGGACGTAATTGTGTGAAATGACTCAGCTACTAATGGTTAATTAATAGAAATCCCTTTTATTGATAGCAGGAAATGTTGTATAAATTATAAAATGCCTAGAAAATTATAAATACTTTAGGAAAAATGTAAAACCAATTTTATTAGACTTTATAGGTCCACATATGCATGCCAATAAAGTTTATATTGTATAAATACATTCTATACTTTGTTAAAAAAATACAGTAAGTACTACCTTTAATGGAAAAAATTGTGGAAGATCTAACCATTATAAAAATATGAAAAAGTGCAGGACACACCCTTGCATACCTTAGCAGTCACAGCAAACATTTCAGCTCATTTTGACCTTTAGATCTTGGTAAGGTAATTATTTACTGATATATGCTAATTAAATTGTAGTAAAATAAGTATGCCTTTATAAATCTTTAAAATTGGTTACAAGCTTACTTAGTATATCACTAATCTTCTACAAAACATCCATAGCAAGAATTTAATTGTAAGTTTAGGAAATGATTGAACCAAGTATAGCAAGTTTATAGAATTTCCATTTCTTAAATAGTAGAAGTTCCCAAACTAAAAGTTCAGTTGCGTGACAACCTTCCCTAACCAGAACACATAATCATGTGCCAACATATTACTTATACAACCGTGTGCATGATGCCCCTTAGTTAAAATTTATAGTTTTTATAATTATTGCATTATGTTATGCATATCGGTAGAACGGACGTCTGCAGAACTCAACACGGAGGAGAAGCACACTGACATGAACCCCACTGTTATTGAGGTTCATTCTGAGCACGTCAAATGCAAGCCCCGGCTTCATTAGCTATGTTTTGCAAATTTCTTATTTTACATATGGTTATGTGGTTATTGTTATGTATGCAAGTTATGTGATACTCACCTGCATGACCATAAAAATTCTTTGGGTCTGTGAGTAGATTAGCCACATTTCTTTGGGTTGAAAAAAATGGTGATATGGATAACAATTGATAATTTGAGACAACTTAGGTGATAGGGAGCAGCTGGACATGGATCTTGTGTGCGTAGGTCTGCCCGTGTCGTTTGAGTAATGAGTCGTAGTCAGCACCTTAGACAAGTATTGAATGTAGCGTGTGCATGCTAGTGATATGACTACTAGTACACCGATTTAACTTGATCACTGTGATGTCAGAACATCATTCAACCACCACTAGGTTGGACTCAGAGAGGGTGAATCGGGTGTAAATATGCTACATCGATGACTCGGTCGGTGTCATGTGTAGGGACTCTCTGTCTGGGGCGGTAGACATGTTCAGCAATAGGGTGTATTGAGAAAGGTTACCTCCACATCCGGTAAGTGCTCCACATGCGACTTCGAGAAGTGCGTACATGACATGGATTCGGGTTCTTTTGTAGGAGTAAATTGATTATAATTGTCATTACTCGTGGATATAAGTACCATTTATTCATTGCGTCGACCCAACTTTTTTGAATGTCATCAGATCTGTGTGAGGTATAATTATTTCTTGTAAACTTGTATGATTTAGATGCAGGTCCTAACTAAATTTTTCTTTCTTGCCGACTAAATATGCAGCTGCAATTTGCTAAAAATAAGGAGTTAAAAAATAGACTCCATTTATATAATCAGTACCTTTATCCCTAATTTACCTGTTGCACATAATGAGAGTCCTAGTGAGAATTTGACGGGTATATCTTGCTGAGTATTAGTTGTCAGGGTTTGTTGCTAAATGATTTTCAAGTGAGCATGTTAATGTTGATGCTTTTATGTTCGATGGGTTTTTGTAGGATGCGCCACCCCCTACGGGATAGTCGGTCCAGTGAGAGTGTGACTCACCGCGGCTTGATGAAGTGCTGCTAGAACAACGTATCGGTGGGCTCAATACAATTGTTACTGCTATTAGCATCGTAGAACTGTAATAACTTACAACTTATGTTTCATTTCTGCTGCAACTTAACTCTAAATTTAAACTATGGCATAGCGGTCCTAAACACTCTCATTTGTAATATATTTTACTATGTTCTTTTATGATGTGCAGTACCGCTGTCGCAGCGCATGACACCACTCGAATGTCGATCCTGTTATAGAGGGGAGACCCTCACACTAAAGGTTTTAAGTGTCATATTTGTGTGCAAACAAAAAACCTCCAAAGCCTCATATGACAGTCTAGGAGAGAAACTTGAGATCTTTAGAACTCATGCATTCGGATCTATGCGAGATGAATAGTGCGTTGATAAAAGATGGAAATAAATATTTTATGGCATTAATTGCTGATGTTACTAGATGCTACTATGTTTATGTGTTGCAAACTAAAGATGAGGTCTTGGACTACTTTAAAATTTATAAGAGTGAAGTTGAAAACTAATTAGAGAGGAAGATCAAACATGTTAGGTTATATCATGGTGGTGAGTAGTTTGTCAAATTATTTGATGAAGTCTATAAGGAACACGATATTATTCATAAGAGCACATCTCCCTATTCATCCCATCCAAACAGGCTCACCGAGAGGAAAATATGCATAGTATTGCTGATTTGGTACATTCCATGTTAGATACTGTTGATTTTTCTAAAGCATGGTGTCACACCCGGTTTTCATGAAGCTCAACCGAGCGTATCTCACATGTATGCCAGGATAAGTTTAATCATACATGTGCTGACGATAGTGAAATATTATAATATATTACAAGCCAAGTTCAACTTGTATCATAGAGGCGCAACAAAAAGTGGTGCTCCATCACAGGCGTTGCCCGAGGGTTACGTCAGCCTAGGACAATTCTTCGGGATCAGATTCCTCCCCGTTGTACTCTATCTCATTACCATATCCTGAGCAACATTTAAAGTCTAACAAAAACAAGTTTGACTATCAATGGTACTCAACAAGTATAGAAAAGTATGACATGTAGGCCAATAGTAAGGAAGGCTGACTCAAGTTAAGCACTAAGTATTAATCCTAATTCCTTAGCTTTAATTAGCAATCTATACTACTAAGTGATTATAATTCCACCATCTTCATGATTAAACCATCAAAGATAGGTTACACCACCTAACATTCCCATCCATATCATTTCCATGTTTCTCTAATCATGAACAAGTCCAAGCCGCTCTTTATCGTTAGCACGGCTATTATGACAATTTTTATCCTCTACCGAGATTGTACCACTTTACCCACAACTCGTGATTTCATCCCCTATTGTCAGGTGGACTAAAGAACCTCTCTGATACCCGTGGTTCCAAGAAACAATACACACTTCCTCTGGTGTGTGGTCAGGAGATCACTACGAGACCTTTACAAGGGTCTACCGGCAAGTACGAGTCCACTGAGGTTTCACCGCTATAGTTCCCAGGAGTACACCCTCTCCTACAGAAGCCCCCTTTTGAACCTTGCGGTTCTCAGGGCAGTCCCTCTGAGTCTCATTCCTCGCACCATCCAATCACTCATAATATACTGGAAGAACACCTAATTAATTGGCCAAGCAACCCCACCTAAGCCTTGTGGTGCCACTGTAAAGTCGGCTTAACTGTTTCATGAACCGGTCCTTAGAATCTAAGACAGGCACTAACCATATCCCAAGTCTCGTGCATACAACACCATACCAAACAACCAGCCTATCTAGATTCCTATCCCTATGATACACTATTTGTCTCTTATATCTTCCAATATATCAAGTAATAAATATATTCCAACTATTTTCTAAAGATCTAAGCATGGCTAAGCATAATTAATAACAATGAACTATTATAAATATTTCCCATCAAGGCTTCACGGAATAATATGGAAACTAGATAAAATCCTGCATAGGTTTCATTTAATGACAGCGTGCAACTAGTCTATCTAGTTTCCTAAGAATAGAGGCAATGTGGTAAAGGAACACTTGCATTAAACATGCTGCTCAGAATTCTCGAAAACTTGTTCTTGAAGATTAAGGACTGGTTCTTGTGCTGGGTCTATCGATGTAGTTGTGCACATAACAATACAAACAACACATAATAAGAAACATTATAATGTAGCAATCATTGCAAATTAACAAGCACAAAGTTATATTCATTTATCATTTATAATTTATATGTATTTATGTCTCATATTTATTATTTTATAGTTACTTCATTTATTAATGAGTGTAATATAGTTAATAACATTATAATGTGCTTTCAGAATTTCATTATGCATTTTAGATAATTTCTACTAATTTTCTAATGTATATATTGTTTTTATTATGATTTCAACATTATTATTATAACTAGAATATAGTTTCAGACGAGAAAGTTATTTATTTATAATTTCAGAACCTATATATGGCTTAAAATGTGACAGCAGTATATTTTAAATCTTTTCTCTAATGTTAAGAACATATATATAACTTGCTACAGGGTCAAAATATAATTTTATATGGTATTCAGGGATTTGATTCAATTTATAGGAATAGTTCTCTTAATTTTTAAATAAATCAGGGGCTATTTGACAGGGCTCGACCCGATCACGGGGCCGTGCCGCTCGTCTGGGAATCGCATTGGGTGGTGCCGTGATATGCGGCACCCAACAACACACATATAAGTAAAACCGTATTACATAAATCAAAAGTGGAAGCTTATAAGTGTTCTTTGTAAATAATTTACATCAAATATCTCACGTTGAATAACTACTAAGCACTCGAGAAGATATCCAGCCTGCGGACTCTTCTCGCTAGCAACACGAAGACAACCGCAGCGGCTAGGTTCTCCATGTGTTAAACGACTCGAAAGTCTCCGAGTCTCACCGGACAACCTCCTCATAGCAGCGATGTTAACCTGCAAAACCACTCATATAGCAAGCGTGAGCACATAGGCTCAGCAAGATTGATCCGTCTCCTCTAAACAAGGAACTCTACATGCACGATGGATTGAAAAAAATAGCTGAATTTGCATAAAGGACTCGTCTACAGTTGATCCTTAACTTTCAGATTTTAAGCCTCATTTTAAAGACCTTGAGCCGAGCGGCATCGCAACTCCACAATCAAACAAGAAATGCTTTGTTGTGATGCTTCTTGCACAAAGTAAAGTAAAGTTTAATTGGCACTATCTCTAAGTCAAGCATGGTTGCAATACAATTTAGAGCACAAGCCTTATCAAATTCAAAGGAGTTCACTTCAGTTCTTACTACGTCAAGACGCAGTGGGAAAGTATGCTCATATGACTGCGAGCGACAGTTATTCGAATCAGTACACGCCCAGACTACACGACACGTACACCCATACTCTGAGTTGCCGGCAGCAACCTCGACTGATGTTGTACGCAGCCAACTTTCCCAAGTTCTTCCACACAGGACGCAGTCCAATCGCCCCGAACAGCAAGCTCCATCAAGGTACATACCCGCAGTGATATGTTCTTGAGCGAGTTATCTGCTGCTGTACTGACGCCGAAAGCCTAAGACGATTAGAAAAGTTTCAATATGGATCTCACAAGGTACATCAGTTTTCTGGGTCCCATATAGCCAGTATGCGCCCGGTACACAACTCAAACTTGTCCAACAGGGACAAGTACGGACGGGCCTTAACCGACACAGGCAGGGCTATGCACGCACGGTCTGTAGCCTGCTGCATATAAATCTCCATGCTCGGTCTCCATTTCTCACTTGTGAATTTTCCCCAGTGATTCTAGTTCATGACCCGTTCCGATGAAACCAAGCCCTAAACTCACGAGTAGATTCCAACTACTTGACTTCTACTGGTCCTTTCCAACTAACATTTAGCATAGCCCAAATCCACTCGAGGAGGTGCTACTCTACCCATTCTCTATTGGGTTCATCTGGTCATGCAAGTGGGTTTTCAATATCATCTAGACCTAATGCAATCAATATTTTATACTATGATCTCTAGAAATGAAAAGACTTTATAAAATTGCTTGAATGCAAACATGAGCTTGCCTATTTTGCAGATGACTAAGAATGTATAAAATTTTCAGTTAGTGATGATCACTTAAGGCTTGATCACTTGCTTTCCTCCCTCTTTGATCTCCACTTCAATTACTTCACAATCTTCAAGTCGATGATACACGTTATAAATATGCACAAGTATTTAATTGTAAAACTTTTGCTAACAAGGTCAAATGACAAGTTAGAAACTGGAACTCTGTTTAAGAATTTAAAATGACACTGGTGCTAGTGGTTGGGTTTGGGTTAAGCAAAGTGATCAAGTGCTAAGTGCATTTCTCACTTGTGTTTTGATCTCTAAAGAGGATAGACAGAAAAGTGATGATCCAGATCTCCAATGGAGCTGAAAATTTTCATGTGAGTTCCTTGTCACACGAAAGTGTTCCGGACCAAAAAATAGCACTTTTCATTGAGTGGTTTATTCATAACAATTCCCTAATCAATTAAGCAAAAAGGAATTAATTCTGAAGTAACTCACATGTTCATGTCAAACTTAGTGAACTAAAATTTCAATTATAGTTCATAGACCCTGCATGAATTTTCCTAGGATTTTTCGAGCTAAGGATTTCCCAGAACTGAATTTTTCAAATTTTGGGGATTTTCTGAAAAAGTTTCTGTATTCATTTGAATACAGCAAATTGAAATCTGAATTCTCCTAATCAAATCAACTCTAAATGAGCAGAACATTTTACAGGAGTTCAATAACATCCTAAGGATTATTAGGGCAAAATTTTGAGGATTTTTGGATGAACCAAACTCCCTCTAAAATTCTTTTACTGAAAAGTTTAAAAGAATTTTCCAGAACTAAACATTGACTTTCTTACAAATTGGGTTGCATATTTGGATATAGTTTTTCAATCTGAATCTAACCCAATTTGTATCACTAAATTTGGAGTTTCCTAGCAAAATATATGGCCTTCTAAATTTTGGAGGAAAATCTGAACTTCAAATAAATTCGGGGAAAACTTTAAATCTCTGACAGCGGGCCTGGAGCTACATGTCACTTCCTGAGACGAAGACACACGGGACCATAGAGACATTGGTGCGTAGTCACAAACTGATCCGAGGCCGCAGAGACTCCTAGTTTTATTTCCCCTCTCACTGACAGCGGGCCCAGCGGCTTTTCTTCAACCTCCGGCTCCCGCGCGTCCCCCGCACCCGAGCACGCTGGAGCTCGCCGGAACTCGCCTCTCCGGCCTTCTCCCATGCTTCCACTCTCTGCCATCCCCTAGAGTCATGTGCCGAACATGTTGGAGGAACTTCCCCCGGCCGGCGATGGCTCCAACACGGCTAGCGACGGTGCGGCGGCTCGGTGAAGTTTCGGCAGCGTCTACCCGACGCTCTAACCCACCAAACTTGATGAATTT
Source organism: Neostapfia colusana (assembly GCA_030760725.1). Lineage (NCBI taxonomy): Eukaryota > Viridiplantae > Streptophyta > Magnoliopsida > Poales > Poaceae > Neostapfia > Neostapfia colusana. The sequence continues at coordinate 12,302,869 of JASWHV010000012.1, read as the reverse complement.
CGGCCCTACAGCACCAGTAGAGAATGAAGGAGCTCGACATAGAGGCAAAAGGGCCCAGGAATGGATCTAACCATGTTCTCATCGTGCGCCCGAGGGTGAAATCATGTTTGGCCGTCGGAAAACCTCCAAATAGAGCTTCTACAGATGATCTTAGGCTATGGCGTGGAGGGTAAAGGTGCGCTAGCAAGTCTAAACCATGTGAGTGCAATTTGCAGAGCCCTAAACGATTATGGAGTGAGAATTTGAGCGATTCTTACCCGGACCTCAGTTTGAACCGGCCAGAGGAAAAACAGGAAATCCTCTGAGGAGCTTCCACGGCTTGGGATGAGATTTGGAGGAGAGCTGCATGAGTCCTTGGCGCATCCAAAGATGCTCTCGCTCGGGCGTGAGAAGTTCTCTATAGGGCTGTCCACGTGCGACCTCCCTTTGGATGTTGTTCGACCGCCGCGGAAACACGAGGTTCTCGGGGTTGGGGAGGCCGAGCTCACTCGGTGGTGTGTCGAGGAGGTAGAGGGAAAGGTTCTGGTGCCGTTTTGCAACTAGCTGGGACTTTGTATGCACGGCAACGCCGGCTCCCGATCGAGTCCGGAGAGGCGGCGACCTCTGTTCAGTTCTTGCGCAAGGGGGAAAACAGAGCGGGGGCTGCGGTGTTGTGGCAAAATTAACACGGCAAAGGGTGATAAGATCGCCGAGGGGGTTGAATCAGTGCTGGAGTCGGTTGTGGCGGTGGTCGACCGACTGCCGGTGTGCGCTGGCGAGGCAGCAGCTGCTGTCGATCTCCCTGGAGAAGCAAAACAGAGACTCAACACTGAAGATCTTTTGGGCATATGACAATTGGGTCCCACACTCCCCCTTATCTCTCCAAAATATCTTCAAAATTCGGCAAATGACCAATTCAGTTATTTGGAGTAGAAATCTGAACTGCATTTGGATAATTAGGAAAATTTCATCCAAATTTAAAGTTGTATTTGAATTCATTGCAAATTTAAGTCCATTTGGAAAAATGGTTAGCAAAACATCTCCAAAATTCATGAAACTTTGCATACCGACTAATTTGGACCTAAGAAATTCAAATATGAAATCTGATTTTAAATTTAGCTGCTGCAAATGAGAGTTTGAGCACGACAGTTTGCATTTCCATTGTGTTGCCCTCATTTGAAATTTGAGTTGAACAAATTTAGTTCCAAAATCTGAATTTAACTTTCTCACACACATGAGAACTTCCCACCTTGGTTTCAAATCCCCTTTGCTTCCAAGCATTTAAATAAATAATTGAACTTGTGTGAAGAGAGCTCTCATGTGCATCATCACATGTGAAAGTTTAAACAAGTCTCAATTTTCATACATATGAAACCAACTTGCATTCAAACTTTGTTCATTTGTATTCACATTTTTGGGACCTTTACACTATTTGGTTATTCCAGAGTTTGTTTCATATTTATCCTAAAGTTCAAGGTCTATTCTGAAATGTACAAGGCCTAAATTGAGTTCTTTTAAGTCTTCAGGGGTTTAATCATAAAAAATTCCAACAGTTATAACTGGGTTGATTGGGCCGTTGGATCAAATCTGATGGGCTCAGATTTAATCGATGAAGGGGTACGCTAGGTTCTATTGTGGACCGAGGGATTTAAAATGGAGCGCCGTGATTTAAAACGCCCGAACGGGTATCCTCCTTCTAATCCCAGCCATACACGGAAAATCAATGGCTGTGATTCAGCAACGTCCACCCAGACACTTCTAATAGAAGCTCGCGGCGGCGCTCACTCGGCTCCCTCACCGAATTTAACCGATTCCCGTGCAAACATCATTGTTTCTCAACATTTCCTACTTAAAAATGAAGAAGGCACGATGGGGAACACACCTAGCATGTTCTCTTGGACCCGAAAAGCCCGGAAGATGATTGAAGACGATGGATGGCGGTGGTGGCGGTCGGTTCTCGTCGATACGGTGTTTGGGTCATAGTTTCTTGTGAAATCTTGATCGGTTATCTTCCCAGTGACCATGTGAAGGCGTAGCGTGTGTTAGGAAAGGAAAAGGTTGTGTAATTCGGGAGATCAATGGTGAGTGGTGGCGGTTCTTACTGATTCGAGTTTTGGGCGATCAGGGAGGGGAAATTATGGGGTTTCGGTTTGCTTAAGTAGAGGAGGAAGAGGCGGTGGTTTGTGGGACACCGATTGAAAAAGGCGCGAGTTTTGAGTCGTGGCAGGTCAGTTTTGCACGTGCTTGGATGTGAAGAAGAAAGGGTGCGGCTGTTTGGGGAAAAAGATATTGACAGTCGGGACCCACACGTCAGTGAGAAGAAGAGGAAAAAAGGGTGGCGGGCTGGGTTTGGGCTGCATGGGTAAGTTTTGGCCCAAGTGAGTTTTAGTTCTTTTCCTTTTTTCCAATTTCATTCAAGTTCGAATTTGATTACAATTTGAATATGTTTTCCCTAATATGTATTTGTATTTAAATTCTCCACACCAATGCACATACAAAGATGCATAGTCCTATTTGTTTTATTCTATTTGATTTTTTTTGGATGTTTCACATGGTGTGGGAGGCTTTATTGACTTCATGTTATATCCTAAACCAAGTTCTAAACAAGAATAAAAAAACCCTTATGAGGAGTGGGTCGGGAGAAAACTATCACTCTCTTGTGGATTTGGGGATGTTTGATGAAGGTCAAATTTTCAATTTTCCATAAACACAAGTTTGGACCAAATACAATGGATTGTGTCTTTTAGGTTATGCTCAACGGAATATTGCTGATAGATTTTTAGTTGTTAAATCAGAGATTCCTGATACATATGTTGATAATATAATGGAATCTCGTGATACACTTTTACTATGAAAAATGTGCATAATATTGCTACATTTTTCATGTACCTACTATTTCTAGCGATTATTTTTAATAACTACCTAATGATGTCCTTGAGGAGGAACAAAACCTATTAATGATGAATTCATTATGTACTTGTGGCCAATACTCTCAAATCCATTACAGAGCTACATGCATCTCCAGGTGCAGATGATTGGAAAGAAGAGGTTCATAACGAAATGGACTCATTTTTTTCTAATGGAATTTGGAAACTCTGAATAATCATATGGTTGTAAACATGTGGGTTGTAAATGGGTGTTTAAAAAGAAGCTTAGACATGATAGTACTATTGAGAACTAAAGGGCACGACTAGTGGTCGAATGCTATACTCAAAAGATGGTGAAAATTATTTTAACACCTATGTACCCGTCGCTAGATTGATGACAATTTGATTACTAGTTTTCCTAGATGCATCTTATGATCTAACCGTTTATTAAATGAATATGAAAACAACTTTCCTTAAAGGAGAGTTTGAGGAGAAAATCTAGATGGAACAACTTGATGGATTTATAATAAAGGGTGAAGAGAGGAAGATGTGCAAATTATTAAAAATTTTGTATGGTCTAAAACAAGCAACTAAGGAATGACATGAGAAGTTTGGCAGAACTATAACTTCTATGGGCTTTGTCATTAATAAGAACGATAGGTGTATCTATGATCGCAATTGTGTGAGTGATAGTGTTATATTATGCTTATATCTAGATGATATAAGCATTTTTGGTACAAATATTAATATAATCAATATGGTCATGTCTTTCCTATTAAACGCTTCAATATGATAGATCTAGGAGAAGCTAATGTTATTCTAAACAAGTAATCTTAGTAAGAATTACAATAAGATTTTTCTATCAAAATTTTACTATGTAGAGAAAATCTTGAGCCGGTTTGGCTCTATGAATAGCAATACTTCTCCAACACCTTATAATCCTAGTATGACACTTTAAAAGAACAAGAATGAACCAAGAGATCAAATAAGATACTCTCAAATGATCTTTTGTATGATATATCTTTTGTTGTGAGCAAATTTAGCAGGTTCATGTTAAACTTGAGTATTGATCATTGACATGCATTTGAAAAGGTTATGCGCTATCTAATAGGTATAATAAGTTATGAGATTTTTTATCCAGGACATATGGTCATGCCTGAAGGATATTGTGACTCAGATTGGAACTCGGATGTCGATGAGCTATACGCCACAAGTGGATATGTATTTGTCCTTGGTGGCGGCGTAATGTCATGTAGGTCTTGTGTGGCAGCTCTCTAGGATCATAGACTAGCCCCACAAACCAACACTAGTCTTTTCTTTGCACTTTGTCCTCACTCGTGCGCACCCGGGAAGACTTCCCGGTCGGTCACCTATCCCCAAATTTCTCCGAGCCAAGCACGCTTAACCCCGAAGTTCTTTGCAGGTGGGCTTCCGGAAAAGAAGGTATACCTTGATGGTATGAGTACTCTATCAACCCTATTATGTCGGGAGCCAAGATATCACACAATCCACCCCCTCTTAGAAGACCGACGTCCTCGTCGGTCAACGCCAAGACAAGAACATCCCCTCTTAGCCACATCCATACGTTCAGTACTGACATACGCATACCGTACGTCCTGTTAGCAGCATACATACCATACAGTGTCCCTCACAGAGAACCCACATGTCATGTGTACATACCCACGTCCCTGGCCCGCTCGCTACCATACCCTTCTCACTGACCCGTACGCACCCGTGAAATTGCGAGGGTCAGCTCTCATACCATTTGTGGCAGCTCTCTAGTATCATAGACTAGCCCCACAAACCAACACTACTCTTTTCTGCGCACTTTGTCCTCACTCATGCGCACCCAGGAAGACTTCCCGGTCGGTCATTCATCCCCAAATTTCTCCGGGCCAAGCACGTTAACCCCGGAGTTCTTTGCAGTTGGGCTTCCGAAAAGGATGATATACCTTAATGGTATGAGTATTCTATCAATCCTATTATACCGGGAGCCAGGATATCACATCTTGCAAATAGACCATATTGACGAGGTCAACCATGAAAACAGAACATACTGCCTTAGAGCCAACCACTACATAGGTGGAATGTTGAAAGAGATATTGATTACTTGTGCATGTTTGAAAAATTAATATTGACTATCCTTATAAATGTGACAATCAAATGGTGTTTGCCAAAGTAAATTATAAGGATAATTTAAAGTCATCAAGACTCGTAAGAAGGCATTTGAAGCATGTGAATGTTGCCTAGAGGGGGGTGAATAGGCGGAATACCTAAAATTCGGCTTAATAAAAGCTAATTAGATCAGAGAGTGCAGACTAGTCCGGCCTGGGGGCGGACTAGTCCGGTCAAAGGAAATTTAACCCAAAAGCTGAGATCCTCAGAAGTTTTTGCTGATCTATTTGATAAGTAGTGAAGTACTATAGCCCAGCAATTTAGTGGTGTGGTTGATAGAGAAAGTAACTAACTAGAACTAGGTGGATCGCAAGACTTAAATAATAAGTGTCAAGAACTTTAAAATGATCTAGCAAGAAACAAGAGGCAAAACGAAAATGCAAGGCACACGATTTAACCCGTGGTTCAGCTTCACCAAGAAGCCTACGTCCACGTTGAGGAGTCCACAAAGGACTTGGGTTGCTCTCAACCCTATCCTCACCAAGCCACCACAAAAGTTGGCTTGTTCTTCCACTAGATCACAAAGACTTCACAACAATTCATGGGGCGACTCATAAACTGAGGCTCCCACAAGATTTCAGCTCAATGAACTTACAAATCAGCACCCTCAACAACTCAACTACCCCAGTCACTGTGGGAGAATCAACCAAGAGCTCAATACTAATCATTCCCCTCTTTCTCCTCTTCCCAAATCTCATAAACCCTCAAGATTCACTCTTAGGGCTCAAAAAATTGAAGAGAAAAGGCTAGGAAAGCTCTAGGAAGGCTATGGCGGCACTAGGGTTCGAGTTGATGCCTTAGAGGCTCGGGGATCCCCTTTTTATAGAGGTCCCGGTAACTAGCCGTTGCCACCAGAAAAAGTCCGGACTAGTCCGGCCTTTAACCCCGGACTAGTATGGCTTGTGGGGACCGGTGATGTCACACTTCACCAACCACAAGGTCTCCCGCCTCCTTTTGAATTCAAACAGTCACAACACCACTGACTAGTCTGTTCAACAACGGACAAGTCCAATCTCACACAGAAACAACTGTTCTGGTTGAGAACGGACAAATCTAGTTCACTAGACTAGTCCAGCCTCAAAGGGCGGACAAGTCTGTCCATCCAGGGCTTAGTCCCCGCAGCCACTTCCAAGTCTCAAATGGACTAGTCTGGCTCACAATGGACTAGTCTGATCTCACACAGAAACTCTTGTTCCGGTTAGAAACGTGACTAGTCTGATCGGGCGGACTAGTCTAGTCCTTCAGGACTTAGTTCCTGAAGGAATCAGACACACTCACACGGACTAGTCCGTCCCTAAACGGACAAGTCCAAACTCACACAAAACTCCTGGTCCGTCTAACATTGGATTGGTCCAATGTGGTCGGACTAGTTCGGCCTTCCAGCCCGGACAAGTCCGGCCCTGTTCTTAGGGCTGCCTCAACTCTTCTCTCCAACTAACCTAAACTTGGACTAAGAGCTCTTAGATGATTCTCAACACTTTGACCCTATGAACACACTCATACTAAAAGGCTAAACTCAACTCAAGAGAATTTAAACCCTAAATTCTACTCTTCGAGTATTTTCGCCTTTTTCTCCTATTTTCCCTTTTTGGGTGCATCCATCTCCGTTGATTTCATAATCACCTGTATTTACATTTGTAATGCTCATTAGTCCCTTAAGTGTTGTCATTAATTATCAAAAGCCACAGGAATTTAGCCTAGATGCACTCTCAGCATATCAGAAAAATAAGAAACTCTGGAGTATCAACTATTTCAAATATACAAAAAGACAAAAATTGGTTAGATCCCTTTATGAAGGGACTATTATGTAATGTGATAGTAAGTGCATCGAGCAAGATTGGTATGAGACCCTTAAGTGTGACACCATAGCGTAACCAAACATGCGTGATCTTAATCCCGTAAATTATGACATGAGAAAAACAAACTATTAGTTCATGAAGGATAATATCATATTTTGACACCCTCTGTATATGAAGATGAACAAATATATTATCAAAACTGTAAGTCAATTGGCGATATGCCTTAATGTGTTTCTATTGGCTATGTGTGGTAAAAATGTTATCCTATAGGGCATTCTTGAAAGAAATACACCTATATGAGCTTTGATTGTTTAACATCACGGTCTGTGAGACTTGAGTGATCTCTAGAAAGATTATGAAAAGACTGAAATTATGACGCATTGTAACACCCCAAAACCTGTTAAGAGGGGAATTTAAAAATTTTTGGACGTATTGCATGTGGTGCAGAAATTCAAATTCAAATTGGAATTCAAATTCAACTCAAAACTGAAAAGAAAAAGAAAAAGAAGAAGAAAAAAACAAAACCCCCGGCCAGTGGGCCGAAACACACCAGCCGGCCCAACCGTCCCCACGCCAGCCCGCAGCCGCGCGCCCCCCTCTCCCTCTCACTGACACGCGGGGCCCGCGTGTCATCCCTGACCTCCCGCTCGCGCCAACCGCCGGACTCTTCCGCGCGCGCCCGATCGCAACTAACCCGGAATTTCGCGTCCCCAGCCCGACTCCCGGTCCCGGACGACTCCGGATCGATCTAAACAAACACGCCGCCCTCCCTCGTCTATAAAAACGCCGGCATCGCCCCGTTTTTTTCCTCACGGTCGGCTGCTTTTGCTTCCGGTGAGAACCAGAGCTTCTCCGGCCATTTTCTCTCAATCTTTGCTCGGGATTTCTGATCTAACGCGTCGAGCTTGTTCCACCGCCTCCGGGGAATCATGCAGGTGCAGAAAACTCGGTGGTTTGCACTCTAGGCACAGCTCCGACGAGCACCGCAGCGATTCCATCTCGGACCTCGTCGCCGACCGCCTTCCAGGACCTCCGAGCTCAAGAAAAACCCCGAGGTGAGATCCCCGACCTCCCCTCTACCGATGTATGCCATGAAATCCCAGTTTTAGGAAGAATAGACGAAGATCCAAAGTTTTCCGGCGAGATCGCCGCCTCCCGCCACCGCGCGCCGCCGGGCAGGGCCGCCCGAGCACGGCCAGGGCGACGTGGCCGCTTGTGCGCCGTCTATTTTAAATCGCACGGTAGAACTGAAACCCCCGCGTACCGGTTCGACGTTATAATCTCAGCCATCTGTTTTAAATCGGACGGTCCTGTCACACCCGGTTTTTCCGAAGAACAACCAAGTGAATATCACATGTATGCCTGGATCATTTTCTCATACATGTGATGACAAATAGTGAAGCATCATTTATTACAAGCCAGGTGTCGAATATAAATAAGTCTTACATCGCAAATGTCTCAATGGACACTAATGCTTCATCACAAGTAAATAAACTAGCAGCGGAATATTATTCTTTAGGGCTCCATCACAGGCGTTGCCCGGGGGTCTTCATGAACCTAAAAACCTTCCTCGGGTCCAAAATCTTGGTCATTATACACCACCTCATTATCTTGACCTGAGCAGCAATATAAACCAACAAATATGCAAGGTTGAGTACCAACGGTACTCAGCAAGTGTGGGAAAATCATATCATGCATGGCTAGAACAAGGAGAGGTTGAACTCATGGTTAAAGCACTACGCAATTAATACCTATTACCTTAGCTTTATTAAGCACCTACATTACTACACAGGTGAAATGGTCCCAATCTCCCATCCCATCATTATAATCCAATAACCATAACATCATTACCAATGTTAAGCTCCCCGCTTATCTTCCAAAACCATCAATCCTCTAATCATGAATAAGTCCAGGCCGCTCTTAACCGTGAGCACGGCTGTCAAGACAGTTTTGACTCTGCAGAGTTTGTACCACTGTACCCACAAGTAGTGATTTCATCCCCCGTTGCCGGGTGGACTAAAAGAACCTCCATTATGCCAGTGGCTACAATCCACATTCACACTTCCCAGGTGTGCGGCCAGGAGATCACTACGAAGCCTTTATAAAGGGATTCCTGACGAGCGTGGGCCCACTGAGGTTTCACCCCTAACAGCATACAAGAGGCTCCAACCCCGCTGCAGTGGCCCCCTCTTGAGCCTTGCGGTTCATATGGTAGTCCAGCTGACACCTACTCCCCGCACCATCCAGCACACCCATACTACGCCGGGGATACACCTAATTAATTGGCCAAGCTGCCCCATCTCAGCATGTGGTTGGCACTGTAAAGCCGGGTTACATGCTCCATGAACCGGTCCTTAGGATCCAGGCAAGTACTAAACACAAACCCGAGTCTCGTGCACCCAGCACCAACCAAAACATCCAACTTGCCTTGATCCCTACCTCTACATAACTCACAATATCTCATTCAAGAGTATGGTAAAATAAATTGATGATCTCATATCCCAAATATCCCATTCTAAGTATGGCTAAGCATAATGCATAAAAATAAATGACATGATAAAATAAATCCCAACCCAAGCTACAAGGAAACAAGGTAATGCAATTCTAGGGAAACTTCCTATCATGGGTTTCATATTTAAATTGACAATGCAAATAACTCTAATTACACATCCTAGCATAGGATCAAAGTGGTCAAGGACACTTGCCTCCTTCTTGCTGCTCTTGAAATGGGTATTCCTGGTCTTGGAAATGAATAACTTGTTCTTGAACAGGTTCTACTTCATACCATCACACATAGCAAAAGAGAAACAACAATCCATAAGACATAGTTCACACTTCTACTTCATACAAACCACACATTTATATTTATGAAATTCTTTACCATTATATGTGTTGTGGTTACTTTATGTGTGTTAAGTTGTGGCTTGCATGCACTTTTAACCATGTATATATATGATTCCTACTTTTGTGTCCACATTTATACTTGCATACAATGTGCCTTCACAATTTCTATCAACCCTAAACTGAATTCTTTGTATTTTAGAAACTCCAGTTATCATTTACTAATTGCTATATTTTCAGATTTATATTCCTATGCATAATTGTGTATTTTATTATTAAATTAGTAATACACATCACCTAAACAGATTAGGTTCTGGTCCTAAATAATTTAAAATCATATTTTGACCATGGCTTATGATGTATACTATTTCATAATTATTTTTCCCTATTTTTCTATAACTATTCTTTACTTAAAAATGTGTCCCTATACTAAATAATGTGAATAATAGATAAAACAGATTTATTTCAGCCCAAAAATATATTTTTTGTCACTCCAAAGTTTTCTAAGTACTGAGAAAGTTATTAATAAATTTTGACAATTATGTTTGTCCCCCCTTTTTAATTTTTAAACTCTAGTTACATATTCAATTTTCTAAATTAAATACTAAACAGGGCTAAAAAGTAAACTCACCCCATTACAGGGTCTATAATATTATTTTCATAATTTCCAGGGGTCTAGCTACACTTATCAGAGGTGTTTTTCTTAATTTCTATTAAGTCCAGGGGCTAAAACTGATTTTTAAATGAATTTACATGATTTTCTGAAGTTCCAGGGGCTAGATCTGAAGTTTCCGGGGCTAGCTCTCAATTCCAGAGAACCCCAGGGGGTAGCACGTAAGAATTCCAGTCTTTATAATGCGGGGCTGACGTGGTCCGTCCGATTTTAAACCGACGGCTGAGATTATAAGATTGAACCGGTACGCGGGGTTTTAAAGTCTACCGTGCGATTTAAAATAAACGGCGCACAAGCGGCCACGTCGCTCTGATCGAGCGCGGGCGGCGCTGCCGGCGGCGCACGGCGGCGGGAAGCGGCGATCTCGCCGGGAAGTTTCGGATCCTCGAGAATTCTTCCTAGAACTGTGATCTTATGGCCTAGATCGGTAGAGGGGAGGTCAGGGATCTCACCTCGGGGGTTTTCTCGAGCTCGGGGGTCCTGGAAAGTGCTCGGCGGCGAGGTCCGAGGCAAAACCACGGCGAAGCTCGTCGGCGCTGGATTTACACCGTAAGTCTTCGGGTTTTCTGCACCTGCAAAGTTCCCCGGAGGCGGTGGATCAAGACCAGCGAGTTAGATCAGAGTTTCCGAGCTTAGATCGGCCAGAATTCACCGGCGAAGTCTCGGTGCTCACCGGAGTGAAAATCGGCGATCGCGTGGGAAAAACTGATTGGATCGGGGGTTTTTATAGCCGGGGGAGGGCGGTGGGTCTGTTGTGATCGAGTTGGAGTCCTCCGGGACCAGAATTCGGGCGACGGAACGGGTTTCCCGATCGGTTAAGATCGCGCGCGCTCGGGGAAAAGTCCGGGGTCGCGGGGTTAGGGATGACAGGCGGGTCCCACCCGTCTGTGAGAGGCAGCGCGGCGCGCGTGGGGGCGGGCTGGCGCGGGGAAGCTGGGCCGGCTGGCGGGTTTCGGCCCACTGGCCGGTTTTTTTCCCGTTTTCCTTTTTCTTTTTCCATTTCTTTTCTGTTTTGAGTCTAATTTGAATTCCAGTTTGAATTTGAATTTTTGCAAAACATGCAACACGTCCAAAAATTTTTAAATTCCCCACTGAACATGGTTTTGGGTTTTGAATCAAAATTTGGGGTGTTACAGCTCTACCCCCCTTAAAAGAAATCTCGTCTTCGAGATTGGTGTCTCTAAGAAAACAATTCCGGAAATTGTGCCTTAAGCTCATCTTCCCGTTCCCAGGTAGCTTCCTCTTCTGAGTGATGCTTCCACTGCACCTTGCACATCCGGATTCTCTTGTTTCTGGTGAGGCGTTCCATTGTCTCCAAAATCTTGTATGGTTGCTCGGCATAAGACAAATCTTCAGCTACATCCACTTCATTCATGGGTAACACCTCCTCAGGCGTCCTCAGGCATTTCTTGAGTTGTGACACATGGAATACATCGTGCACGTCCGATAGATGAACCGGTAACTCTAGTTGGTACGCCACTTCGCCTTTTCTTTCCAAAACTTGAAAGGGTCCGATGTATCGAGGTGACAACTTCCCTTTCACCTTGAACCGACGAAGTCCTCTGATAGGGGACACCTTGAGATAAACATAGTCTGCCACGTTGAAAACGAGTTCTCTTCTTCGTACATCAGCATAACTCTTCTGGCGTGTTTGTGCTATCCTCAAGTTGTTGCGAATCTCCCTCACCTTCGCTTCGGCTTCTTGTAGCACTTCTGGACCAAACACTTTACTTTCTCCTGTTTGGTTCCAAAATAGAGGAGTTCTGCACTTCCTTCCATACAAAGCTTCAAACGGTGACATTTTCATACTAGCTTGATAGCTGTTGTTATAGGAAAACTCCGCATACGGTAAGTTCTTGTCCCAACTCCTATTGTTTTTTAGTGCACATGCCCTTAACATATCTTCAAGGATCTGATTGGTTCTCTCCGTCTGCCCGTCAGTTTGGGGATGATAGGCAGAACTGAAGTTCAGATGGGTTCCCATGGTTTCATGCAACTTTTGCCAAAACCTCGAGGTGAACTGTGTCCCTCGGTCCGACACTATCTTCTTTGAACTCCATGGTAACACACAATCCTTGACATGTACAATTCTGCCAATTTGGATCCGCTGTAGCTTTCTTTCACAGGGATGAAATGAGCTACCTTGGTTAGCCTATCAATAATGACCCATATTGAATGATACCCGGATTGGGTCCTAGGCAATCCCACGACAAAATCCATGCTGATTTCTTCCCACTTCCATTCAGGCACTTTGAGTGGTTGCAATAATCCCGCGGGTCGTTGATATTCTGCTTTCACCAACTGACATGTGTCACATAGGGCAACATGTTCCGCGACATCTCGCTTCATGCCATACCACCAATACCTGCCTTTGAGGTCCTGGTACATCTTCGTACTCCCAGGATGAATGGAATAGTCAGAATCGTGAGCCTACTTCAAAATTAACTCACGGATCTCCTTTACTTCTGGCACACAGATCCTTTTTCCGTGCCACACCGTTCCCTGTTCATCCTCTCTAAAACCAGGAGCTTTATTTTCCTTAATGAGCTGTCTGATCTCTCATATCTTCTCATCATTCTTTTGGCCCTCTCGTATGTCTCGCTCGAGTGTGGAGTCCACTTCCATGGCGATGGCTTCACCACTATTTACTAGACATAGATTGAGTCTTATAACCTCGTCCTTCAATTCTGCAGGCATGTCCTTCAAACTCAACTTATTGACCTGCACTTTCCGACTCAAAGCATCGGCCACGACGTTTGCTTTTCCGGGATGATAGTTGATGCCCACATCAAAGTCATTGATTAGCTCTAACCATCTCCTTTGTCGGAGATTGAGATCTGGCTGTGTGAATATGTACTTCAAACTCTTATGATCCGTATATATCTCTGTCCTCTTTCCCATCAAATAGTGCCGCCAAATTTTCAACGCGTGTACCACTGCAGCTAGTTCTAGGTCATGTGTAGGATAGTTCTTCTCGTGCTTTCGAAGCTGCCGGGATGCATAAGCCACGACATGTCCTTCTTGCATGAGAACACATCCCAACCCATTTCCAGAGGCATCGCAGTACACTGTGAAATTCTTCTACATATCTGGCATAACCAGCACTGGGGCCGTTGTCAATCTCTTCTTTAGCTCCTGAAAGCTCGTATCGCACTGTGGCGTCCAGGTGAATGTGATTCCCTTTTCCAACAGTTTAGTGAGAGGTCTCGAGATCTTGGAGAATCCCTCAATAAATCGTCGATAGTATCCAGCCAATCCCAAAAAGCTTCGAACTTCCCCGACATTTTCAGGGGTTTTCCATTTCTGGATATCTTCGATTTTGGCGGGATCTACGGAGATTCCTCCCTCCGAGATGATATGTCCTAAAAAGGGAACTCTCTTCAGCCAAAACTCACACTTGCTCAACTTGGCATATAGTTGGTGTTCTCTCAACCTCTGCAACACCAACCTTAGATGTTTCTCATGTTCTTCTTCATCTTTGGAGAAGATGAGAATATCATCTATGAAAACCACCACAAACTTGTCCAGATATTCCATGAATACCTTGTTCATGAGGTACATGAAATATGCCGGGGTATTGGTTAGCCCGAAAGGCATGACAGTGTATTCATACAGTCCGTACCGAGATACGAAAGCTGTCTTGGGAATATCAGATTGCCTTATCTTGAGTTGGTGGTATCCCGACCTGAGATCAATTTTCGAGAACACACAAGCTCCCCTCAACTGATCAAACAAGTCTTCAATGCGGGGTAATGGATACTTGTTTTTGATGGTTACCTCATTCAAGGCACGGTAATCCACGCATAGCCTTTGGGTTCCGTCTTTCTTAGGCACAAATATCACCGGAGCTCCCCATGGTGAGGAACTAGGGCGAATATACCCCTTCTCCGTCAATTCTCTTAAATGATCCTTGAGCTCTTCTAGCTGCTTGGAGTCCATTCGATAAGGTCTCTTGTATATCGGGGTTGTTCCCGGTACTAGCTCAATTGCGAATTCCACGTCACGGTCGGGAGGCATACCTGGCAATTCCTCCGGAAAAACATCTGGATATTCCCTGATAGTCCTGATTTCCTCAACTTTCACCTCCACTTGATTTAACTTAATGTCCCTCCTAGGCTCGTGTATTGTTATGAACTTTACTCTGGTACCACTGGGGTGAGTTAGTTCCACCGTTCTGGTCGAACAATGGATAATTCCTTTATGTTTGGTCAACCAACCCATACCCAAAATAATATCTATCCCTTGTGAATCTATCACTATGAGGTTAGCAGTAAATACTACCCCATTAATGTCTAGGCTCACTTTGGGACACACTTGTCTTGTCCTTATTTCTCCACCCGGAGAGTTTACGGCTAGCATATGGTTCATTTGTGTGGTTGCTAGATCATGCTTCTTAACAAACCCTTGAGCAATGAACGAGTGGGTAGCACCAGAATCATACAGCAGAGTTGCAAGGTGTAAATTGGCAGGAAACTTACCAACTACCACGTCGGGCGCCTCTTGTGCTTCCTCCATAGTGACGTGGTTCACCCGTCCTCTCACTACATTCTGCTGTTGTGGCGGCGCAGGCTTCTTCTTCGGGCACTTATGGGCATAGTGCCCCACTTCACCACAGCTAAAACATTGCACCCCAACCTTAGGTGCTTGGCCTTTGTTGTCTTGGGGTTGGTTCGGGGGTCCTTGCACTGCTGGTAGAGGTGGATATGCGGGGCGAGGCTGCTGCACAAACTGACGTTGCGGCTGTGCTGGTGCTGCGGGTGGCCTGTAGTTTGGGTTGTACCCTCTTGGTGCTGAATAGGGTACCGCAGCACGGCTCGTCTGCCCCGTAGGTTGCTGCATCATACGTGGGCGGGTGTTGCTTCCTGAGGCCTGATGTGACCATCCCGCCTTCCTCTTATTCTCATTTTCCAGGGCCTTTAGCTTCCTTTCCACCACAAACGCTCTGTCCACCATCTTTTGAAAACTTTCATACTCGTTGGAGGACATGGCACACTGCATCTCTGCGGTAAGTCCTTCCACGAAACAATCTTGTTTCTGCTCATCAGTCTCTATGTCTCGTGGAGCATAACGGGATAGTTGAGTAAATTTAGTGAGGTATTCCCTCACCGTCATGTTTCCCTGCTGCAATCCCAAAAACTCCTTTCTCTTGTTTTTGAGTTCACCTCTTGGGATGTAGTGGTTGCGGAAGCTACGCTTGAACTCTTCCCAAGTGATGTTCTCAGGGTCATGATGGGCGGCCACGTAGGCGGTCCACCAATCAGCAGCAGGTCCATTCAATTGATGAGAGGCAAACAGCACCCTCTCATACCCTTGGCATTGTATTATCCTCATCTTACTTTCAATTGTCTTCAGCCAATCATCTGCCTCCAGAGGTTCAGCAGCACTTGCAAACTTTGGAGGTTGAGTTCCTAGAAACTCACTCAACCTTGGTTGGCGTGGTGCCGCTTGTGGAGGTGGAACTTGATGCAAGTTGGCCACCACTTGAGTCAAGTTCTGGATAAGCTGATTTTGATTCTCCAGCATTTGGTGGAGAGGATCAACTTCTTCACGGCGTCCACCCCTGTCCTGGCCTCCAGAAAGATGAGGGTTGCATGCCTCATCATTGTTGTTGGCGGGGTTAGCAGCACGTCCTTTTCCTCTTCCGGCCATCTGGCAGACTCAACAAATGTTAATTTGATACCATTTAGTATCATCTTACTACTTTCATTTGTTTGTACTTTTGAAGTGTTGAGGCTTTGTTATGCTTTTACGAGGGTTCATATCTCACACCAAATAAATGCACTATTATTTCCTGTGGGTTCACACACCAAAGCAAAACAATCTGAAGACGAGGCTGTGGACAATTGCTCATGGCTTCCACAACTCACGTCACACACCAAGCATTATCACACCATTAACTACGTAACGACTCGACTACTCGACCTTTTGCTAGCTAGGGGAAAGACTCTACACTACTCGTCCTCTTGAGCTGGCTCCTCGGGATCTTCCTCCTCATTTCGGCTACCTTCTGACTCTGCTTTGGGTGGGGAGGCTGCTGGTGGAGAAGTGCGACGACGCCTGATTGCTCGGCGATCCGGGGAGTCAGGAGTCCATGGATCACTCACGGTGACACACAGTTCATTCCCATCTCCTCTTTCTCTCGCCTTTAAGCAAGCTCTCAGCAACGCCTCCGTTTCCTTCAGGGTGTCTCGGACATCCTGAAGCTCTTGTTGACACTCCTGCAGCCGAGTGCTGAGCATAGCAGCATCCTCCAAGCACAAGTCCATGTGCTCATGGGAAGTCCCTTGCTGCACCGGTGGATACTTGTACTCCATGGTACCACTCTCACGTTGGAGGACATACATGTACTCAGTTTTGTCCAAGTGGCGACGATAGATGTGACTCTGGCAGGTGATGGCCTCCCAGGTGACATCTTTCTCCGCATCAACTTGTGTTGCTCGACAAGCTGGGGAGTGGTGAATCTTAAGCAGCTGATTCTCGTGTATAATCCTCATCTCCGAACTCCATTCTTCCCTCTTCTCACGGATGGTCCTGGTGGAGTTATAGTGGATGATTAGCTTGCCCGTATTGCCGGCGGCTTCGAGCATACGTCGAAGTCGGCGCAACAAGTCTCCTACTGCCAATCCGTAGGAAAGGTACGTCACTGGACGACTCTCCTCTCTTTCGGCAAGGGCAACTACGGGAACTCTCCCTCCCGTGGACTTGCGAGCAGTGCGAATCATGCGAACCATCTAAAACAAAAAGAATTTAAAAATTAGGTTAGTTAAACTTTTTAAACAAAAATCCCATTTTGAAGGAAAATTTGGGGTAAGATGAAGAAAATGACTCCTTTAATAACACTTTTCCACCCACACCTTGGAAAATAGTTTTTAAGAAAATAAGGCCCTTAAATACGTCCATTTCTACCTAGGTCCACGTTCCTACGGTCAACCTTGGCTCTGATACCACCTCTGTCACACCCGGTTTTTCCGAAGAACAACCAAGTGAATATCACATGTATGCCAGGATCATTTTCTCATACATGTGATGACAAATAGTGAAGCATCATTTATTACAAGCCAGGTGTCGAATATAAATAAGTCTTACATCGCAAATGTCTCAATGGACACTAATGCTTCATCACAAGTAAATAAACTAGCAGCGGAATATTATTCTTTAGGGCTCCATCACAGGCGTTGCCCGGGGGTCTTCATGAACCTAAAAACCTTCCTCGGGTCCAAAATCTTGGTCATTATACACCACCTCATTATCTTGACCTGAGCAGCAATATAAACCAACAAATATGCAAGGTTGAGTACCAACGGTACTCAGCAAGTGTGGGAAAATCATATCATGCATGGCTAGAACAAGGAGAGGTTGAACTCATGGTTAAAGCACTACGCAATTAATACCTATCACCTTAGCTTTATTAAGCACCTACATTACTACAAAGGTGAAATGGTCCCAATCTCCCATCCCATCATTATAATCCAATAACCATAACATCATTACCAATGTTAAGCTCCCCGCTTAACTTCCAAAACCATCAATCCTCTAATCATGAATAAGTCCAGGCCGCTCTTAACCGTGAGCACGGCTGTCAAGACAGTTTTGACTCTGCAGAGTTTGTACCACTGTACCCACAAGTAGTGATTTCATCCCCCGTTGCCGGGTGGACTAAAAGAACCTCCATTATCCCAGTGGCTACGATCCACATTCACACTTCCCAGGTGTGCGGCCAGGAGATCACTACGAAGCCTTTACAAAGGGATTCCAGACGAGCGTGGGCCCACTGAGGTTTCACCCCTAACAGCATACAAGAGGCTCCAACCCCGCTGCAGTGGCCCCCTCTTCAGCCTTGCGGTTCATATGGTAGTCCAGCTGACACCTACTCTCCGCACCATCCAACACACCCATACTACGCCGGGGATACACCTAATTAATTGGCCAAGCTGCCCCATCTCAGCATGTGGTTGGCACTGTAAAGCCGGGTTACATGCTCCATGAACCGGTCCTTAGGATCCAGGCAAGT
Organism: Neostapfia colusana; assembly: GCA_030760725.1. NCBI lineage: Eukaryota > Viridiplantae > Streptophyta > Magnoliopsida > Poales > Poaceae > Neostapfia > Neostapfia colusana. Next base: position 12,284,524 of record JASWHV010000012.1, on the reverse strand, counting down.
ACTAAACACAAACCCGAGTCTCGTGCACCCAGCACCAACCAAAACATCCAACTTGCCTTGATCCCTACCTCTACATAACTCACAATATCTCATTCAAGAGTATGGTAAAATAAATTGATGATCTCATATCCCAAATATCCCATTCTAAGTATGGCTAAGCATAATGCATAAAAATAAATGACATGATAAAATAAATCCCAACCCAAGCTACAAGGAAACAAGGTAATGCAATTCTAGGGAAACTTCCTATCATGGGTTTCATATTTAAATTGACAATGCAAATAACTCTAACTACACATCCTAGCATAGGATCAAAGTGGTCAAGGACACTTGCCTCCTTCTTGCTGCTCTTGAAATGGGTATTCCTGGTCTTGGAAATGAATAACTTGTTCTTGAACAGGTTCTACTTCATACCATCACACATAGCAAAAGAGAAACAACAATCCATAAGACATAGTTCACACTTCTACTTCATACAAACCACACATTTATATTTATGAAATTCTTTACCATTATATGTGTTGTGGTTACTTTATGTGTGTTAAGTTGTGGCTTGCATGCACTTTTAACCATGTATATATATGATTCCTACTTTTGTGTCCACATTTATACTTGCATACAATGTGCCTTCACAATTTCTATCAACCCTAAATTGAATTCTTTGTATTTTAGAAACTCCAGTTATCATTTACTAATTGCTATATTTCAGATTTATATTCCTATGCATAATTGTGTATTTTATTATTAAATTAGTAATACACACCTAAACAGATTAGGTTCTGGTCCTAAATAATTTAAAATCATATTTTGACCATGGCTTATGATGTATACTATTTCATAATTATTTTTCCCTATTTTTCTATAACTATTCTTTACTTAAAAATGTGTCCCTATACTAAATAATGTGAATAATAGATAAAACAGATTTATTTCAGCCCAAAAATATATTTTTATCTCACTCCAAAGTTTTCTAAGTACTGAGAAAGTTATTAATAAATTTTGACAATTATGTTTGTCCCCCCCTTTTTAATTTTTAAACTCTAGTTACATATTCAATTTTCTAAATTAAATACTAAACATGGCTAAAAAGTAAACTCACCCCATTACAGGGTCTATAATATTATTTTCATAATTTCCAGGGGTCTAGCTACACTTATCAGAGGTGTTTTTCTTAATTTCTATTAAGTCCAGGGGCTAAAACTGATTTTTAAATGAATTTACATGATTTTCTGAAGTTCCAGGGGCTAGATCTGAAGTTTCCGGGGCTAGCTCTCAATTCCAGAGAACCCCAGGGGGTAGCACGTAAGAATTCCAGTCTTTATAATGCGGGGCTGACGTGGTCCGTCCGATTTTAAACCGACGGCTGAGATTATAAGATTGAACCGGTACGCGGGGTTTTAAAGTCTACCGTGCGATTTAAAATAAACGGCGCACAAGCGGCCACGTCGCTCTGATCGAGCGCGGGCGGCGCTGCCGGCGGCGCAAGGCGGCGGGAAGCGGCGATCTCGCCGGAAAGTTTCGGATCCTCGAGAATTCTGCCTAGAACTGTGATCTTATGGCCTAGATCGGTAGAGGGGAGGTCAGGGATCTCACCTCGGGGGTTTTCTCGAGCTCGGGGGTCCTGGAAAGTGCTCGGCGGCGAGGTCCGAGGCAAAACCACGGCGAAGCTCGTCGGCGCTGGATTTACACCGTAAGTCTTCGGGTTTTCTGCACCTGCAAAGTTCCCCGGAGGCGGTGGATCAAGACCAGCGAGTTAGATCAGAGTTTCCGAGCTTAGATCGGCCAGAATTCACCGGCGAAGTCTCGGTGCTCACCGGAGTGAAAATCGGCGATCGCGTGGGAAAAACTGATCGGATCGGGGGTTTTTATAGCCGGGGGAGGGCGGTGGGTCTGTTGTGATCGAGTTGGAGTCCTCCGGGACCAGAATTCGGGCGACGGAACGGGTTTCCCGATCGGTTAAGATCGCGCGCGCTCGGGGAAAAGTCCGGGGTCGCGGGGTTAGGGATGACAAGCGGGTCCCACCCGTCTGTGAGAGGCAGCGCGGCGCGCGCAGGGGCGGGCTGGCGCGGGGAAGCTGAGCCGGCTGGCGGGTTTCGGCCCACTGGCCGGTTTTTTTCCCGTTTTCCTTTTTCTTTTTCCATTTCTTTTCTGTTTTGAGTCTAATTTGAATTCCAGTTTGAATTTGAATTTTTGCAAAACATGCAACACGTCCAAAAAATTTTAAATTCCCCACTGAACATGGTTTTGGGTTTTGAATCAAAATTTGGGGTGTTACAGGTCCACGTCGGCCCCGCATTATAAAGGCCGGGATTCTTACGTGCTACCCTCTGGGGATCTCGGAAAATACGAGCTAGCCCCGGAAAACTTCTGATCTAGCCCTTGGAACTTCAGAAATTCATGTAAATTCAATTAAAAATCAGTTTTAGCCCCTGGACTTAATAAAAATTGGGAAAACCCCTCTGTTATGTGTAGTTAGACCCCTGGAAATTTATGAAATAATATAATAGACCCTGTGGTGGGGTGAGTTTACCTTTTTAACCCTATATGATATTAAATTTAGGAATTTGATTATGTGATTATGATTTAAAATTTAAAAGGTGATACAAACACATTGTAAATTCAAATTTAAACTCTCCTAGCACTTGGAAAACTTTAGAATGAGTTAAAAGTAGATTTTAAGCTGAAATGAATCTGTTTTATTGATTGTTCACATTTATTAGTTATAGGAACACATTTTTAGATTAGGAAATAATTATGAAAATTAGTAAAATAAATTTAAATTAGTTCACATCAGAGGGGAAGTTCCAAAATATATTATTTAATATTTTAGATCAGAACCTATTCTGTTTAGATGATATGTCCTACTCTTTAATATTAAAATTTACTTTTAGTCATAGAAAATAAATCTAGAAAATATAGGAAAAATAGGTGTGCATGACTAGAAAATGATAAATGAAGTCTCCCAATCCAAAGACTTCAGTTTAGGATTGGTAGAAGATATGAAAACCCATTTGGAGTAGGAAATTAGCTTCCATGCAAACTTGGTAGCTAAAGAGGGTATTAAAGAATTTGTTTAAATTGGAAATTCATATATAGTGTGCAAACAGAAATCTGAATACAAAAGTTAGAAATAATATACATATGTTTAAAAGTGCATGTAGGCCAAAAATCAACACATCTAGGATAACCACAACACTTAGTAATGTGAATGACTTTCATAGGTATGTATGTGTGGTTTGTATGAAGTGAAAGTGTGAACTATGTCTTATGGATTGTTGTTTTCTTTTGCTATGTGTATTGGCATGAGTAGAACCTGCCCCAGAGCAAGTTCTCCTCTTCCAAGACCAAGACTTTTCATTCCCAGAGCAGCAGGAAGAAGACAAGTGTCCTTGACCACTTTGATCCTATGCTAGGATGTGTAGATAGAATTATTCGCATTGTCAATTGAAATATGAAACCCATGCTAGGAATTTTCCCTAGAATTGAAATATGGGTGTGTTGGATGGTGCGGGGAGTAGGTGTCAGCTGGACTACCATATGAACCGCAAGGCTCAAGAGAGGGCCACTGCAGCGGGGTTGGATCCTCTTGTATATTGTTAGGGGTGAAACCTCAGTGAGCCCACGCTCGTCAGTAATCCCTTTGTAAAGGCTTCGTAGTGATCTCCTGGCTACACACCTGGGAAGTGTGAATGTGGTTCGTGGCCACTGGCATAATGGAGGTTCTTTTAGTCCACCCGGCAACGGGGGATGAAATCACTACATGTGGGTACAGTGGTGCAAACTCTGCAGAGTCAAAACTGTCATGACAGTCGTGCTCACGGTCAAGAGCGGCTTGGACTTATTCATGATTAGAGGATGATAACCTTGGAGGTTGTGGATGTTAAGCGGGGAGCTTAACATTGGAAATGATGTTATGGTTATTTGATTTTGATGATGGGATGGGAGATTGGGACCATTTCACCTGTGTAGTAATGTAGGTGCTTAAGCTAAGGTGATAGGTATTAATTGCGTAGTGCTTTAACCATGAGTTCAACCTCTCCTTGCTCTAGCCATGCATGACATAACTTTCCCACACTTGCTGAGTACCAACGGTACTCAACCTTGCATATTTGTTGGTTTAAATTGCTGCTCAGGTCAAGGGGATGATGTGGTGTTCAATGACCAAGACTTCGGACCCGAAGAAGGATTCTAGGTTCATGGAGTCCCCCGGGCAACGCCTGTGACGGAGCCCAGAAGAATAATATTCCGCTGCAATTTTTATTTACATGGTATGAAGTTATTGTTGTCCATCGAGACATATGCTATGTAAGACTTATTTATATTCGACACCTGGCTTGTAATAAATGATGCTTCACTATTTGTCATCACATGTATGAGAAAATGATCCTGGCATACATGTGATATTCACTCGGTTGTTCTTCGGAGAAACCAGGTGTGACACGCATATGCTCCACCCGTGTGGTAGACTACGGGTAGCCTGTTTCAGGTTGTAGTGTTTAAGTAAAATTAGTTTGCATAAAAACTTATAAGTTAAGTCATAGTCTATTGTTTAAGTTGTGAATAGATGTATCCTAAGTATTTAGATAGACTTTCAACATAGCGGTCTTTGTTGAAACACTGGTATATCAAACAAGTAAAGAGAAAGGCAAATCTTCAAATAGCTTTGAGGTCTAATGGGGGTTTAGTGGAATTTTGGTCCAAACATTTAAGAACCAAAACAAAATTACTAATAAACCTCGAAGGTTCATGTATGGCAAGAGGTGGATGCTAAACTTTACTACACATGAACACAGGAGAGAGAGCGAGACTCACTTATAAATTAAAGTGTTATGGCACTTCTCAAGTGAGAAGCAAGTAGGTAGAGAAGTGATACACGTGTGCTCCTCCTCACTCACTCGCACACCATGCCTCGTTTCGCCTCACCTCGCCACACGCGTGTGACTCCTATTCATAAATTGAGGGTTCTGTCGAGTCAATATTTACTTTTACTTATTGGAAAATTGGAGTCTAAGTCGATTCAAGTCGCTCCCGAACAACTCCAACATGACATTGACTCAGAGTCATCAGTCGACTCAACATGGAGTCAGAGTCAGACAGTCGACTCAAACATGTTGTAGACTCGTAGTTGGTCGAACTGTTAACTCAATATGGACTAACACTAAGTTCCCAAATTTCTTGCAATTTATATCCTATTTCAAGAAAAGAAAAGAAAAGAGCAATATTCACTACACAGGACATTTATCTTTTCATTCTCATTCCGTTCTTTGGTTGTAATCAAAGATAAATGTATTTTGTTGTAGCGCAATTTCTTCCCACACAATAATAGAGGTAGCCAAGTTATATCAGATTAATTTTAACTAGCACATTTGAGAAGTTTTGTCGTTGTAACAAACATGACCATAACCACAAGTGTAGACAGTGTCATCACTGACCAAGCGATCAGAGTTCTCGGTGGATGCTATTATTGTAATATGTGGGCCTTGGGCCCTAATAATTGCAGATAAAATTCCAAAAGCTTATAAGAAAAGATTAATTCCGCATAAAAATTAGAGGGTAGCAATACCCATTTATAAGGGGAGCTATTTTTCATGTGAATATATGAGAAAATATAGGCTAGAGTCACACACGAGACACACCCACACGCGCGTGCATTAGCGTATCCTCATGTGATTTACCACGTGACTTGTGACTTGCTCGTAATTTATTATGTTTTATTTTGCGAGTCAGTTTCTAATTGATAATTGTGCCTCAATTACTCTAAGCTAATTATGATGCAAATACTGGAGGTTCATTGTTTTTAGTTACGAGAGATTAGTTATCTAGTTCTACTAGACACTAATTACCTTCAGTTACTAGAGTCTATGTTTAATAGAGAGAAAAACCTATATGTACATATGGGAAAAATTGTATTCTGCTTGTAAGATGAATAAACTCTTGATTCTACTGTGTTGCACATTTAATTTGGGCTTCCCCATTCTTCTCACTGGCATGTGAGAGAGAGCAGCGTCTGTGAAACCTCGGCCAACTGAAGAAACTGCATAGGTTGGGGCGAATTAGGTTTTTAGTTAGTGTTCGCACGACAGTTCAATAAATGATATATTTTTTTCTACGGCCTTCTTCTCATCAAAAACTCATCGTATTTCAAGTTGAAGACCTTTCCATTGTAAGTGAACATAATTTTTCTACAGTTGAATGAGATAAATATACAGTTGAATGAGATAAATATAATCTGTTTTACATATATATTATTGCTTATGTTTATTAATTATTTATTATGCATGTTGTTACAATTTTAGTAATTTATTTTGTCTCTAAAGTACATCATTTTCTAATAGCTACCATGCATAAATTGTTTCACTTAGATATCGGAGAGCAGGAAAAAGGAGAGGCGAGGTGATGTTGATACAACCTGTGGTGAAGAGCTTATTGGTTCTGGAGTTGGAGATCGTGGGACGTGTGCAGTGGAAGTGGTGTCCTAAAACCAAAATCTCCGGAATTCTGAGCTAGGCTGGTGCGCAGCTTATTTAAATATTTAATCGATAATCCTATGCCTGCACGAAACAGTCAGCCTTTGACCTTCCGACAAGACAGCTATAAGTGACTATTCCTAGTCATGTTATCGAATCTCAATCATACCCCCTCCATCAGTGTACATTTTACAAACCACTCCCTCCTCTTAGCAATTTTGGCAATCCACCGTTTCCCACCTTCTGCTATATCATCATACACCGTTTCGAGCGGAAACGCCACTTCAAAGAAACGCAACAGCGCAGAGACCGTTTCGGCCTTTCCTGGTGTGCGTCATGGGATCCCCGGAGCAGCAGAAGTCTGATGAGCCGGTAGCCGCCGCGGAGGAGGAGATCATCTTCCGGTCCAAGCTCCCGGACATCGCCATCACCAACACCCTCCCGCTGCACCGCTACTGCTTCGAGCGGCTCCCGGAGGTGGCCGCGCGCCCGTGCCTCATCAACGGGTCCACGGGCGCCGTCCTCACCTACGCCGAGGTGGACCGCCTGTCGCGCCGCCTCGCAGCCGGGCTCCGCCGCGCACTGCTGGGCCTCCGTCGCGGCGGCGTGGTCATGAATCTGATGCTCAACTCCACCGAGTTCGTCATCTCCTTCTTCGCCGCGTCCCGCGTCGGCGTCGCGGTCACCACCGCCAACCCGATGTCCACGCCGCACGAGATCGCCAGCCAGATCGCCGCCTCTGGCGCAACGGTCGTCATCACCGAGTCCCTCGCCATCGACAAGCTACCTGACGGCCTCACAGTCGTCCTCGTCGACGAGCGCCGCGACGGCTGCCTCCACTTCTGGGACGACGTCGTGGCCGGCGTCACCGACGACGACGCCATCGCCGCCGACGAAGAGGACAACTCCGAGTTCTCACCGGACGACGTGGCGGCGCTTCCCTACTCGTCCGGCACGACGGGTCTCCCCAAGGGCGTGATGCTGACGCACCGGAGCCTGAGCACCAGCGTGGCGCAGCAGGTAGACGGCGACAACCCCAACATCGGCTTGACCGCCGACGACGTGATCCTGTGCTCGCTACCCATGTTCCACATCTACTCGCTCAACACCATCATGATGTGCGGCCTGCGCGTGGGCGCGTCCATCGTCATCATGCGCCGCTTCGAGCTCGCCAGGATGATGGAGCTCGTCGAGAGGCACCGGATCACAATCGCGCCGCTCGTGCCGCCCATCGTGGTCGCCGTGGCCAAGAGCGACCAGGCGGCGGCGCACGATCTGTCGTCGATCAGGATGGTCATGTCGGGCGCCGCGCCCATGGGGAAGGACATCGAGGACGCCTTCATGGCCAAGCTCCCAGGCGCCGTGCTCGGACAGGTACTTCGCCAATGCATTGACACGCTGCCCCTATTTTTAATAATGTTGATTGATGAGCAAACTTGCTTATTCTGTATCGTGTTGTATTACCATTATTCTTGTGCTTACTTGTCGTTGAAATTTAATTACTGATTGGCCTAGCCGCCAATTGATAAATTAACAGACAAGGCGACATGACGGCATTGGATGACCTATCTTCATAAGCTTTTCTTGGCCGTTGGATGTTCTTCGAGTGGTTTAGATTGTCCTTTTTCACAAGTCAGCATTATATCTCATTGTTCATTTGATATATCCAATGGTTGTGGAACCATATATGTACGCTCAGCAGCATAAGATGCTTGACATCCTAGTTACACAATTTTTGTAGATAGTGAAAGCCACTATAAGGTTTATAGTGCTATTTACACTCTTCTTAAAAAACATTTTAGATGGTTGTTAGGCTGTAACAAGTAAACTAGTACTTTCCGTGATTCGATCAGCTAGCCATGAGATCTTACACACGCTTAATTGTTGCTGATTTTGATGTGAGAAATAAGTCATGTGCTTCATTTTATGAGTAGTAACCGTGTCAGGGGATAGCAATTGAGCCCGGGTAGTTCTGAAAAGTCCGAATACTTTTTTTTATCTTAATGGCATCTATCAAAGCACGTTTGTTCTCAAAGGTGAAATGTCGACCGTGTGTCAAAATGTACTGTGATGTCTATATTCAGCGTCAATTAGAAACGCTTATGATTGATAGATGTCTATTAAGTAATATTTACATTCCACATAAAGATAATAAAATAGACACTTTCAAAATGAAGATGGAAATCCATTTGATTGACAAACTTAACTTCGTGTTTTAAAAAGGACAATGGAAGTTGTGTAATTGACCTCTCAAATGAAATTCATTCTATTTTTTCCTACATCAACTGGATGGACCTTAGCTCTTATATTTATCTCAACTTGCATTCTCTGAAGAAGAAATATGGAGCACGTTCTACAAAGCTGTATCATCATATCGGCCGTGTTGCCTCCCATGCGTCGTGCAGGGTTACGGCATGACGGAGGCCGGACCAGTGCTGTCGATGTGCCTGGCGTTTGCCAAGGAGCCCTTCAAAGTGAAGTCTGGCGCATGCGGAACGGTGGTGCGCAACGCGGAGCTGAAGATCATCGATCCCGACACCGGCAAGTCGCTCGGCCAGAACCATCCCGGGGAGATCTGCATCAGGGGGCAACAGATCATGAAAGGTACAGAACATCCTGGGGCTGTGATCTTACCTGCTCAAATGGTTGAGTCCAGCAACATTGGCCAGATCCCTAGATCAAATCTGACTTGGAACTATAAGTTATGTGCTAGTGGGTGACCAACTGCACATTAGTTCTTTGCACATCCTTGATTGGTTCCGATCAATATAATAACGCGTTAGAAATCTAGGTCAACAAGATGTGCGCTGTCAAGTTTCTTTGCAAACATAATTTAGAAAGACGCAATTGCATCGATTTTCCGTCATTAGGATTCTATAAAAATAACTGCAACTGCAAATTATTTTGAAGGTGAATCTTTCCTCCAATTTGTAACTTTCATGTTCAGATTGAACGGAACGTGGAAATGAGATTAGAAACTGAAATAGATCATGTTTAGCACCGGCCAGCTTCAGTCTATTGCTTTTCCCCAAAAATATGTCAGCTTCAGTATAGCTAGCTACGAAACGGAACGTTGCCAGGGTTCGTGTGAGTATTCCATTGCGGTTGCCAGACCTGCAACAATGTTTGTTTCAAACAGCTGCGTCAGAGGTGATGGCAACAAGCCAACAAGCACAGACGAGACTTCAAGAGTTGTCGCTTTCAGTCCCCTTTCGAAGACGAAATAACAAAATTATCGAAACCTCTGCATGTCACTTTCAGGTAGTTCATAACTGTCGTACATGCCTATTCCATCGCGGATACAAAATATGGATTGACCGATACTTAATTAAAAAGTTACTGAAAATTCATAGTTTGTTTGAAAAGGAAAGACTGTAATTTCGTAGAACAGAATGGGAAAGAAATAATGGTATTATTTGTCTATCTGTGTGATATTCTCACTTTCTCGTTAGGAATTTCCAGAGCTTTGTGGATTGATCCTTCCCCTCTTGTGTCTAGGCCCGGCCCAACAGTCCAGACCCTACCCAGCTTGACCAGGCCTGACCCAGCTCGCACAGGAGGATTAGGATAAGGTTTGTTGGTTCTGTTCAGATTAGAACAGATAAGTTTAGATAGAGTCTGTTTGAGATTAAATGTGTTCCTATCTCTAATTTAAATCAATTAGAAGTCTATATAAATAGCCAGATATTCAAAAGGAATAAATCATCCCTCCCTCATTATTCCTACGCCCACAAGACTAGCCACCTCCCTTCTCCCTCTCTATTCTGCTCAGATCCAATCTGCCGAGAACACAAGAACAAAACTGATATGTTCTTCTCCTCGTCTCTTGCGCCTGCCTCTTCTTGTTTTCTGTGCACTACAAACTCTGTACAGAACCGATCTGCTATTGCAGATCGTCCTGTTCAGCACCCCAGATCACATCTGGCCTAGGTCCAGAACTCATATGTTTGGGCGTTGGTCTATTGCTTGAGCTAGGACATGTCTCTGTTCTGCTCTCTGCCTCACACAGGTACAACAGCACACAGGTGGGGTGTTGTTCTGCTTCGGTACGTGTTCAATTGACAAAATAGAGGGAGATCATATGTTTAAGACACTGGATTTGCAACAGTCGTGACATCAGAGCCGAGTTTGACCTTGCATTGAATTCAGCAAGATGTCGTTAACACCTCCAAGCAGCGGCAGCAATCATCGTCTACTAGACACCCTCTCTGGTAGCTCGTGAGATAAACACAGGGACAGGGTTCCCCGTGCTCACCAAGACCAACTATGTGGGAGTGGGTTGTCATGATGAAAATCAAGCCAAAGGCGCGACGGCATTGGAAGGTCGTGGAGGAAGGCAACGTGAGCAAGAAGACATGATGGCGCTTGACATCCTATTCAGCGTCTTTCCGTCGAAGGTGATCACGACGATTGGAGAGAAGAAGACGGGTAAGGAGCCATGGGACACGATCGCCATCATGCGGGTCGGGGCCGACCGCGTAAAGAAGAGGACGGTGAGGAAACTCTGTCGGGAGTTTGATGTCGCCGCCTTCAAGGACGGCGAGAGCGTGGAGGACTTCTTCATACGCCTGAGCGGCATTGCTATCACGGCTTGCGTCGCTCGGAGAGGTCGTAAAAGAGTCGCTGGCCGTGGAGAAGCTCCTTTGAAGCGTTCCAGAACGCTTCCAACAAATCGTGGTGGCGATCACAACACTGTTGGACATGTCGACCCTCATCTTGTCACATGTGATAGGGCGTCTCAGAGCGGCGGAGGAGAACGCCTTCGGCATGACGGAGCGAAAGGGGGGAGTTCATGACAGCCAGCTGTACCTCACTCCAGAGGAGTGGGAGGCGTAGCTGAAGGAGGAGCGGGCTACCCAGTCCGTGGGTTCTTCGAAGAGGGGCGGCCGCAAGGATCCGCCAAAGAAGAACGGAGGCAATAAGGGAGGTTCCGGGGAAGACATACCTATGGGGACCACCCCGTGGTTCACCCACTCCGGGATCGCAGAGGGTGGTGTCGTGCGATGCGGCACCCAACATCACACAAGAAAAGATTAAGAACAACATACAAACTTTTATTTGACATAAAACACAGCGGAAGTCTTCTACAAACTTACTTATACAACGGAAGTATTATACATAACTACACTCTCATCATAACTAAGCAAAAGTGCAGCGGTCCAGCCCGGAGACGCTACACACTAGCAGCATAGAACCGGAGATCACGGCGGCATGCAGGGCTCCAGCTCAGCCGTGTACCCCGACGGGGGCACCGCCTCGTCCTCGGAACCTTCCTCATAACTCTCACCTGCACACAGCTCAAATATTGTAACTGTGAGCACGATGGCTCAGCAAGGCTTAACCGACAACACTAGTCATGGAACTTTACATGCAGGGATGTATAAAATAGGATAAAATCATTGCAAGAAAGACACGCCTACATGTTAATCCTTACTTTTAGTTTTGTAGCAGCAGTTTAATGAGCCTTAGGAAGCCCTCACATCGGAAGTCCACAATCAAACAAGAAACGTTTTCCTCCGATGTGGTGATGCCCAAAATGGAAGATAAACTTAATTAGCTCTACAACTACAGCATACAGGGTTTCAAGACATTAATAGTTCAATGCAGCATATTCATTTGGATTATTTCACTTCTTACTACGTCACAACACAGTGAACAAGTAGTACTCAAATAATCGCGAGGGACGGTGATTGCAATCAGGAGACACCCGGATAACACGTCACATACACCCACTTTTAGAATTGTGGTGTTTCACACCTTCCTACTCTGTTGTATGCAACAACCTTTCAAAGGCAACCCAAATGTCGAATCGGTCCATCCGTAAGGGGCAGGAGGTCCCCGCGTGGAGCGTGTCTGTTCCCACCGGCAGATTTACACCTTGCTACCCTCATCCCACTCCTATAAAACGGTTGGGTAAGCCTCGGCACCCAGGTTAACCAATAACATCGGTTTCCCGGTCCCCATATGCCACTATGCATTCGGTACTGTTCGATACTTGTCCAGCAGGGCCGCACATGGCTCGGTCCTCAATCAACACCAACAGGTCTACGAACGTGAGACCTCCACTCACTGCATCCTATCCCCCCTGCTGGGTCTCTGTTTCATAATCTTAAGCCATTCTCTACCTCTTCTCATCTCGTGTGATAAAGTCTTATCTCGCGAGTAGATCCCAACCACTCGACTTCTACCGAGATCCAAAGAACATTAGCATGGCATTCTCTACTAGTCGAGTTTGTAAACTACCCAACCCTCCACAGGATTTAAAGGTTATGCAAGTGGGGTTTCAATCACCCTAACTCTAATGCAAGCAATTCACCCTAAACATAAGTGATACAAATGAAGAATTTGCTTTCCTGGTTGCAAGTCAAAGGAGAAGTTAGCGTCGGGTGGGAGGACGTCCAACGGCTCCGGCGTATCCTCAACTTCGTTCACTATATGAAATGTAGCAAAATATATGCATAAGTGCTAAGGAATTATAAGAATTAAACTTCTATTCATAGCTACTGCTACTTAGGTTCCTTAAGTGGCCTTGGAATTTTTCCAGTGGATACTAGACTCTCTAAGGATGATCTGAGCAAAATTTGGAGAAATTTCATTGCACCTTGTCATCTCCAAAATTCCCACAAGTACAAGCCTTCTCTGAATTTTGATCCCAAATATGAAGTTTTGACATGGATAACAGTGGAAGATCTAATTAGGGTAGGTCTCCATGGTTCTAACAAAATTTGTTTCACCATTTTTGGAGCTACCAACAGGGAGATATGAATTTTTGAAGTTTGGACAGGAGTGCTGAAAAGTTTCTGTGTAGAATTTGAATTTCCAATTAAAGGCTGAACGTTGGAAGACAGTTTAGCCTAGCAAATGAACTCCAATGAAGCTCGAATTTTTACTGGAGATCAGTAACTATGAAAAGGATTTGCTTCCCAAATAGGAATGTTTCATAAAGAATTGCTCCTGAAATAAATCTCTAAAGGATTTACTAAAAACAATTCTACAGAAATTTCTGGGCATTTTCATAGCAAGCACTTTGTTTCTCTGCAAAGTACATCTTATGTGGTATCTAACAAAATTTGTCTCACCCTTTTTGGAGTTTTCTACACAAAGTTATGGGTTTTTCAAGTTTGAACAACTTTCTGTTTGAAGTTTACACAGATAACTCAAATGTGGGGCCCACGGGTCAGATATTTCTTCAACCTCCCACCATAGAACGCGCGTGTACACCGGCACAGATCGTGGCGCGACTCGTTCTCCCTCAATTCTCCACTATTTTTGCTCCGGTTTCGCCCTACACGACCGTGGGAACGTGGCGCAGCTGCCAGGCAAGGTCTCACCTGATGAAAACAGCCGGAAAGAGGTCGGCATTGGCGGCATCGACACGTTCCGGCGTGTCCCAAGCTTCTCCCGACGAGATAAGTTGCCCTAAAGCATCCCTAGTGGTCGGGGAACACAGAACGCATGCCAAACCTTGCAGTAAATGGCGGGAAAAGGGGGTTCACCGGAGGACAGACCCGTTTTTGCCGTCGGCGGCGAATTCTCGTCGCCAGGGGCGTTGGATGGACGGTTTGCTTTGGTATTCAGTGTGGGAGGGCGCTAGGGGATGTAGTTGCTATGGCTTGAACCAAAAAACAAATGATCATGCGTGTTGGACGAATTTCCTGGTTTGGTTTCGATCGGTTCTTCACGTGTACCGGCGCCAAAACACAAATTCCAGCGAGCCGGCGATGGGGAAGAGCAAGAGGACTGTGGTAGTATGATCTACACACCTTAGCGCACCTTAGGGAGGTGTTGGTCATGCTGAAGAGGCGTTGGACCGTCTGGAAGACGAGGAGCAGCGAGGTGCGACATCGGCTCTGTTTTGTCGGAGGAAAAACTGGTTGGCACCGATGGAGAAGGCCGGGCACGAGCTGTGGAGGTGCGGATGATGTCCAGTGGAGGCCGGTGTATCTCCAAGTCGACTCAGCTGGGCGCCACAGTCCTCAGATGGTGATCAGGGATGCGAGCAGAGAGGAGGCGGCGCCATTTTCCTTCGAGTGCGCGCGTACGAGCGCTGTTCTGTGGAGTAGCGAGCAGGGAAAATGAACTTCGTTTGTTCCCTGATATTTAACGAGCAGCTGAGGCCACGGATTGAACCAACTCGGAGGCAGAAGGCACACAACCAGCTCGGTGGAGATGCATGCTTCTCGGTGTCAAGCGCACACAGAACAGGAGCTCGTTTGTTGACTTTGTGCCAATGACAGGTGGGTCCCACAAGCAGTCTCCCCCCACTCAGTGGCTCCCAAATTCAAAATTCAAGTTTACAGAAAATTCCACGAACTGAATTTGATTACAGTGGAGTTAACCTTCGGTTGTGTTCAGTTCAAATTTTAAATTCCGTGGTGTCGGTTCAGTTCCTTGTGTGGGGGAAATAATGCCCGGGGTTGCTGTTTTTGTGAGCAAAAGATCACGCCGGAAGCTACTCAATCCCATGAGCTGGTCGCCAGTGCGACGGAAGCAGAGAGGAGGTGGCCTCCGCTTGCAGCTCGGTTAGTGAGTGAGAGGATCACGCCGTGAGGTGTTGAAGCCACGAGCAGGTTGACAACTCGATGCAAGAAGCTTGAGGTGGCTGCCCTCGGTGGCGCTCTGAGGAGGCTCGGGTGGTGTTCGACACCGAACAGAGAAAGAATTCCGGAGCAAGTTAAAGCGGCCCAATGACATGTGGGGTCTACCCCTTTACTCCTCTTCTTATCCTCCAAATGTCTCCAAAAGATCTTCATTCGAGTGAATCCCCTCAATCTGATATTTTGGGAGTTTAAACGTGGGCGGAAATTTGAATAAACCAAATCCAGTGTGAAGTTCACTTTCAAATTTGAATTCAGCTCACATTTGGAAATGATCATGTTTAACTCCTTTCTAGCCCACTCTAAATTAGAATGTGGCCACCATGAATTTCCTCAAATTCAAAGATATGAGGATACATGTGTGCTCCAAATTTTTGGCAGCAACTTGAGGGAAACAATTGAGTTCAAATCTGAATTTAAACTCCCCCTTACATGTGAGAACTTTACACATGGTGTTTAATTCAACCTTGGCTACACACGTTTCAAATGAAGGTAAGAGCTCGTTTGGTTGGACACCCATGTGCATCATCACGTGTATAAAATTTTCGTAAGTCCCATTTTCATGCATTCCAATCATAACGGTTGTCAACCCTATATTTATTGCCTTTACATTTTTGGGACTTTTACATTGCCCCCCCCCCTTAAAAGAATCTCGTCCTGAGATTCCAACGAGAAGAGGAAAGTAGGGAATGTTATCGGTAATATGACGATAACACCCCGAACTGATATAACGATCTTCTAGGTTTTCCATAGTTCTTCCATTGACGGTATGATTAGTCCGTAAAACTTTGTAGACCCATATTAACCAGGTCAATTGGCTGGGATCTTTACTATCCTAATCTTGACATGGATAACTAACACTTATCTAGATTAACTGAGTCCTTCAAAGTTTAGTGTAGTACTTGAACTTTTATTACATAAAAACATAATTTCTTCTTATCTTCTGATGACGTCATCCTTCGGGCTATAGCCAAGTGAAGATCAATGCTTTGGTTTAATTGTATGCACTCCTCCCCCCTTAAGTTCCAATGTAGGATATTGAGAACTTAATCCATACTATTCTTGCGGGAAGGTAATGCACAACCATAGCCTTCTAGGGCGAAAACTACACCAGTTTTGATCGCCGAGTGTGGTGGTACTGTAGTCCATCTTCCTCACTTGGTAGGGTCTTGTAAATAAAAATCTTCTGTGGTTGAAATCAAAACTAATGATATACAGAAGACTCGGAACTTGTTATGGACTTTTGAGTGTACGAAGAAAAACACTCATAATCCCAACAAATTATCAGGGCTTGACCAATCAGTTTCCCGACAACTCGGTTCACAACTGACCGGTCTGCACTAAAATTCCATAGCAGCAGAATTATGACCAGAAGAAAATACCAAAGTTCCGGATCACTTCAGTATCTTTCTAACAGTTGTTTATGTGACTCCAACCAGTTAAGGTTCAACAGATATGGAGTTTGAAAGTTGATAGAAATTCAGGGGAAATTTCAGCGGTACCCCACCCGGAGGTACCCACTTTGATTCAACTTTTTCATACAGTTCCGGACCATGTTTGTTAAACTCACAACTACCAAGTTGTAGTCTAACTCACCAAATTTCCAGAAATGTATCACACAACCATTGGTAAATATGTATACAGGAAGTGATGGTCCAAAACAGAAAGGTACAGAAAATGGACCAACTTCTGTTCTATGCTTTAAAATACTAAGTTATCATGTGGATCTGTTGTGGGTGTGAACAGAAAAGTTTGAGAAGACTTCCATATCTTTCCAACAGGTATTCATTTGCCTTCAACTAAGTTCTAGATCGAAATCTATGAGCTTCTAAAGTTGACAGAAATTCGCGAGGAATTTCAGCAGCAACTCCCCTGTAAGTGCTCACTTTGGGTCAACTTTTCCATACAGTTAGAAACGTATATGGACCAAACTCATACTTAAAAAGTTGAAGCACGATTTATAATCTTTATAGAATTGTAAGATTTCACCTTTTTACAGGGGGATTCTGTCCTAGGGTTGAACAGAAACATAGTAAAGAACTTCCCAGACTTTCCAAAAATGTATTTATATGGCCGCTTTGAATTCCTGGATCAAAAGATATGATGGTTCAAAGTTAACAGAATTTCTGGCAGGATTTTGACAGCACCTCCCAGAGGTACCTAGTTTCAATCCATGATTCCAAATAATTCTGCTCCAGTTTTGGCAAAACTTTGAATTACAAAGTTGTAGCATATCTCATACCCTTTCCAGAAATGTATCATAATACCCTTAGATATTTTTCTACAAGAAGCTATGGTCAAAATACAGAAAATTCCAGAGAGCATTTTTGATATGCCCTGTTTCTGGACAGTGCATACTCATCAGAGATTTTCATCCATTTGAAAGGAGATTTTGTTCTGGAGTTCTACATAAAATTTGTAGAGGACTTCAAAACCTTTCCAGAATGGTATCCCGCACCTTTATTGGTTCAACCAATCCTGAGTTATACCCTGTTTAAGTTCAGCAAAGTTTCTTCCTAAGTCTTTGAGATTGAATCTATACTCCCAATTGACTCTTAGTTCAATATGGGAGTTCAATAACCCCTAAATGGAATCCTAAACTTTATTTTGACTATTTTCATTAAAAATATCCTTTTATGCAACTAATACTCATCTCGGTACTACGTTTCCTCACAAAAAAAATCCTAAGCCGGTATTCCGGCATATACGTGTCAAATCGTGGAACTAAGAATGTCACTCACAAACGGTTTCTAAACGTCATGCACTAACATGGTTAATGTACCTGCAGAAGAACACACAATAATGGTGCACACAAAGGTTTTTGACATTTCAGGCAGTTCCATATCATAGTAAAAACATACGGTCCATATCATTGCCATACGGGTCATCCTTGAGTCAAGCCACGTCTCAAGGTACATGGTCGTGTTTTCACACCACACGACGGAAACCCAAGTAGAGCGTGAACGGGTTGTCACGGTTGGGAATTTTATCAGCCCAACGGATACCACCTACTGCCTCATGACCGGTGAGACATGCCGATGGCGAGCGCTGCGTATGGCCCTTTGAACATTGAACATTCAAAAGTTGCATACTATCGTGTTGCTTACCACACGATGGGTATTCTCACTTTTGCCTGAAGCACGCTGGAGATCAGCGTTTTCATATGCTCTCAGAACCATGGAGAGGTTCAGAGACTCATATTAACTACCATGCCATGCCACGGTAAACCATTCCATACTATTGCTCGTATGGCGAGCTTACCGCAATTGATCCGCCTAGGGTGGCGTACCTTACCTCTTACCTGACGTCGGCGCGTCGTCACAGAATGTATAACAAGTATGTTAGCATTTCCACCTTAGTAACTACTACTATCAAAGACCTTATGTGGGCATAGTGACTAATCCTCACTCAACTACTTCTAAGTTTTCAAAATAGGCTCTTTTCAAGCATGCTATTCCCAATGCGGCTCTGATACCACGACTATAGGGACCACCCCGTGTTTTACCCACTCCGGGATCACAGAGGGTGGTGCCGTGCGATGCGGCACCCAACAACACACAAGAAAAGATTAAGAACAACATACAAACTTTTATTTGATATAAAACACAGAGGAAGTATTTTACAAACTTATTTATACAGCGGAGGTATTATACATAACTACACTCTCATCCTAACTAAGCAAAAGTGCAGCCGTCTAGCCCGGGGACGCTACACACTAGCAGCATAAAACCGGAGATCATGGTGGCGTGTAGGCCTCCAGCTCGGCCGTGTACCCCGACGGGGGCACCGCCTCGTCCTCGGAACCTTCCTCATAACTCTCACCTGCACATAGCTCAAATATTGCAACCGTGAGCACGATGTCTCAGCAAGGCTTAACCGACAACCCTAGTCATGGAACTCTACATGCAGGGATGTATAAAGTAGGATAAAGTCGTTGCAAGAAAGACACGCCTACATGTTAATCCTTACTTTCAGTTTTATAGCAGCAGTTTAATGAGCAGGCAACCCTCACATCGTAAGTCCACAATCAAACAATAAACGCTTTCCTCCGAAGTGGTGATGCCCAAAGTGGAAGATAAACTTAACTAGCTCTACAACTACAGCATACAGGGTTTCAAGACATTAATAGTTCAATGTAGCATATTCATTTGGCTTATTTCACTTCTTACTACGTCACAGCGCAGTGAACAAGCGGTACTCAAATAACCGCGAGGGACGGTGATTGCAATCAGGATACACCCGGATAACACGTCACATACACCCACTTTCAGAAGTGTGGTGCTTCACACCTTCCTACTCTGTTGTATGCAGCAACCTTTCAAAGGCAACCCAAATGCTGAACCGGTCCATCCGTAACGGGCAGGAGGTCCCCGCATGGAGCGTGTCTGTGCCCACCGGCAGATTTACACCTTGCTACCCTCAACCCACTCCTATAAAACGGTTGGGTAAGCCTCAACACCCAGGTTAACCAATTACATCGGTTTCCTGGTTCCCATATGCCAATATGCATCCGGTATTGTTCGATACTTGTCCAGCAGGGCCGCACACGGCTCGGTCCTCAATCGACACCAACAGGGCTACGCACGTGAGACCTCCACTCACTGCATCCTATCCCCCTGCTGGGTCTCGGTTTCACAATCTTAAGCCATTCTCTACCTCTTCTCATCCCGTGTGATAAAGTCTTATCTCGCGAGTAGATTCCAACCACTCGACTTCTACCGAGATCCTAAGAGCATTAGCATGGCATTCTCTACTCGTCAAGTTTGTAAACTACCCAACCCTCCATAGGATTTAAAGGTTATGCAAGTGGGGTTTCAATCATCCTAACTCTAATGCAAGCAATTCACCCTAAACATAAGTGATACAAATGGAGAATTTGCAAAAGTACTTAAATTGAAACCAGGGCTTTCCTGGTTGCGAGTCAAAGTAGAAGTTAGCGTCGGGTGGGAGGACCTCCAATGGCTCTGGCGTATCCTCAACTTTGGTCACTATATGAAATGTAGCAAAATATATGCATAAGTACTAAGAAATTATAAGAATTAAACTTCTATTCATAGCTACTGCTATTTAGCTTTCTTAATTGGCTTTGGGATTTTTCTAGTGGATACTAGACTCTCTAAGGATGATCTGAGCAAAATTTGGAGAAATTTCATTGCACCTTATGGTCTCCAAAATTCCCACAAGTACAAGGCTTCTCTGAATTTTGATTCCAAATCTGAAGTTTTGACATGGCTAACAGTGGAATATCTAATTAGGGTAGGTCTCCATGGTTCTAACAAAATTTGTTTCACCATTTTTGGAGCTACCAACAGGGAGATATGAATTTTTGAAGTTTGGACAGGAGTGCTGAAAAGTTTCTGCGTAGAATTTGAATTTCCAATTAAAGGCTGAACTTTGAAAGACAGTTTAGCCTAGAAAATGAACTCCAATGAAGCTCAAATTTTTACTGGAGATCAGTAACTATGAAAAGGATTTGCTGCCCAAATTTGGGAATGTTTCATAAAGAATTGCTCCTGGAATAAATCTCTAAAGGATTTAATTAAACAATTCTACAGAAATTCCTGGGCATTTTTGTAGCAAGCACTTTGTTTCTCTGCAAAGTACATCTTATGAGGAATCCGACAAAATTTGTCTCACCCTTTTTGGAGTTTTCTACACAATGTTATGGGTTTTTCAAGTTTGAACAACTTTGTGTTTGAAGTTTACACAGAAAACTCAAATGTGGGGCCCACAGGTCAGATGTTTCTTCAACCTCCTGCCAGAAAACGCGCATGCACACCGGCACAGATCGTGGCACGGCTCGTTCTCTCACAATTCTCCACCGTTTTTGCTCCGGTTTCGCCCTACACGACTGTGGGAACGTGGCGCAGCTGCCGGGCAAGGTCTCACCTCATGAAAACAGCCGGAAATAGGTCGGCATCGGCGGCGGCGCTCGGCGGCGCGGCATCGACACGTTCCGGCGTGTCCCAAGTTTCTCCCGACGAGATAAGTTGCCCTAAAGCATCCCTAGTGGTCGGGGAACATGGAACACATGCTAAACCTTGCAGCAAACGGCGGGAAAAGGGGGTTCACCGGAGGACCGACCCTTTTTGCCGCCGGCGGCGAATTCTCGTCACCCGGGGCGTTGGATGGACGGTTTGCTTTAGTATTCGGTGTGGGAGGGCGCTAGGGGATGTAGTTGCTATGGCTTGAATCGAAGAACAAATGATCATGCGTGTTGGACGAATTTCCTGGTTTGATTTCGCTCGGTTCTTCACGTGTACCGACGCCAAAACACAAATTTCGGCGAGCCGACGATGGGGAAGAGCAAGGGGACTGCGGTAGTATGATATACACATCTTGGCGCACCTTAGGGAGGTGTTGGTCGTGCGGGAGAGGCATTGGACCGGCTGGAATACGAGGAGCAGCGAGGTGCGACGTCGGCTCTGTTTTGCCGGAGGAAAAACTGGTTGGCACCGATCGGAGAAGGCCTGGCACGAGTTGTGGAGGTTCGTATGATGTCCAGTGGAGGCCGGCGCATCTCCTAGTCGACTCAGCTGGGCACCACAGTCCTCAGATGGTGATCGGGGATGCAAGCAGAGAGGAGGCGGCGCCATTTTCCTTCGAGTGCGCGCGTACGAGCGCTGTTCTGTGGAGTAGCGAGCAGGGAAAATGAACTTCGTTTGTTCCCTGATATTTACCGAGCAGCTGAGGCCACGGATTGAACCGACTCGGAGGCAGCAGGCACACAACCAGCTCGGTGGAGATGCATGCTTCTCGGTGTCAAGCGCACACAGAACAGGAGCTCGTTTGTTGACTTTGTGCCATTGACAGGTGGGTCCCACAAGCAGTCTCCCCCCACTCAGTGGCTCCCAAATTCACATTTCAAGTTTACAGCAAATTCCATGAACTGAATTTGATTACCGTGGAGTTAACCTTCGGTTGTGTTCAGTTCAAATTTTAAATTCCGTGGTGTCGGTTCAGTTCCTTGTGTGGGGGAAATAACGCCCGGGGTTGCTGTTTTTGTGAGCAAAAGATCACGCCGGAAGCTACTCAATCCCACGAGCTGGTCGCCAGCGCGACGGAAGCAGCGAGGAGGTGGCCTCAGCTTGCAGCTCGGTTGGTGAGTGAGAGAATCACGCCGTGAGGTGTTGAAACCACGAGCAGGTCGCCAGCTCGATGCAAGAAGCTTGAGGTGGCTGCCCTCGGTGGCACTCTGAGGAGGCTCGGGTGGTGTTCGACACCGAACAGAGAAGACATCGGGAGCAAGTTAAAGCAGACCAATGACATGTGGGGTATACCCCCTTACTCCTCTTCTTATCCTCCAAATGTCTCCAAAAGATCTTCATTCGAGTGAATCCCCTCAATCTGATATTTTGGGAGTTTAAACATGGGCGGAAATTTGAATAAACCAAATCCAGTGTGAAGTTCACTTTCAAATTTGAATTCAGCTCACATTTGGAAATGATTATGTTTAACTTATTTTTAGCCCACTCTGAAATTAGAATGTGGACACCATGAATTTCCTCGAATTCAAAGATATGAGGATACATGTGTGCTCCAAATTTTTGGCAGCAACTTGAGGGAAACAATTGAGTTCAAAACTGAATTTAAACTCCCCCTTACATGTGAGAACTTTACATGTGGTGTTTAATTCAACCTTGGCTAAACACGTTTCAAATGAAGGTGAGGGCTCGTTTGGTTGGACACCTATGTGCATCATCACGTGTATAAAATTTTTGTAAGTCCCATTTTCTTGCATTCCAATCATAACGGTTGTCAACCCTCTGTTTATTGCCTTTACATTTTTGGGACTTTTATAATTCCGCTGGACTAATGCAGTAAGTGAGGAAAGAAGGGCCCTTAGGCCAAATAGTGTTGGTCGAATCCGAATAGCGGTAGGAATCGCAGCAGTGGGTGCGCGTGGCGAAGGCAGAGGAGGAGGGTGTTCTGTTCATGACAAGGGTGGCCTCAGTACAGAAGAAGCCTTTACAAGATTGTCCCACGCGTCCACTAGATATAGTGAAGGGACGCGTCTTCCCGCACCGCGGCAACAGCGATGAATTCGACGACACACGTTGGTACCTCGGCACGGGCACAACCAACCACATGTCTTGTTCACGCGCCATCTTCTTCGAGCTCGACAAGAACGTCATCGAGACTATCAAGTTCAGCGACAACCCCGTTCTACAGATCCAGGGGAAGAGCATGGTCCTGTTCGCCGCCAAGACGGATGAGCACAGGTGGTTCACCGGCATCTACCTTACCCTGTGCCTCACCACCAACCTCATCAGTGTCGGCCAGCTAGAGGAGCACGACTATAGCATCACGGTCCATGGAGGAGTGATGCACATACGGTATTAGCATGAACGCTATGATGTTCAGCACAACAACAACAATCTATACTCCGTCAAGCTCAACATTAAGCACCCGGTTTTCCTAACCGCACGACGCTATGATGTTGTGTGGCATTAGCATGAACGCTACAGACACGTCGGCTTCCAGAAACTACGAAAGCTTCCAAGGGAGGAGTTGTTGCACGGGCTTTCACAGATTGATCACACCGATCAATTGTCTGAAGCATGCTTGGATGGGAAGCAAAGGCGCACTAGCTTCTTCACACAAACACTGCAGGGAGCGGAGGGCGCGCTCGACCTCGTCCATGGCGACATCTGCGGGCCCATTACTCTGATGACCCAAAGTGGAAAGAAGATGTCCTTGTTGCTGGCAGATGATACGAGTCGCTACATGTGGCTCTATCTTTTCGCAAGCAAGGACCAGGCGACCAACTTAATTCAGCAGTTCTAGGCTACACCTGAATTGGAGTGCGGCAGAAGGATAAAGCTACTCGTATTGATTGCGGAGGAAGTTCACCTCAAAGGAGTTCGGAGACTACTACGCTCAGCATGGCGTACAGCATTAGCTCACAGCCCCTACATGCCGCAGCTGAACGGGGTTGTGGAGCAGTGCCACCAGACGGTGGTCTGGATGGAGCGAAGCATGATGAAGGCAAAGGAGCTCCCTGGGATTTTTCGGGGTGAAGCAGTCTGTGCTGCTGTTTTTATCCTAAATAGATCCTCGACACGCGGCCTCGATGGGAAGACGCCTTATGCAGCTTGGCACGGGGAACGACCAGCCGTCCACTACTTCTGTACTTTCAAGTGTGTCGGGAATGTCAAAAACACACGCCCCCACTTGAAGAAATTGGAAGATTGGAGCACGCCAATGGTCTTCGTGGGCTATGTTAGGCGGCTAAGTGGGACTGGGGCGAAGGAGCAGTAGAAGAGGTCTTTGGCACATTCTACTTTCACTCCACGGGTCTGTCAGCCGCTGGACTCCCTGCTCCAGGCGCTGGAAATGCTGCCCCAGGCGCTGGAACACCTGTGCAGGGTGCTGAAAGCCCTGTACAGAGTGCTGAAGATTCTATCAAGCGTGCAAGAGCTGAAGGGAGGCACACAGGAGTTGCTGGATCTCCTCTACAGCACCCCAGGAGTGCTGGACAGCACCCCGCAGGGGCGGCACAGGGCGTAGGAGGCGCTGTACAGCCCGCTGTCCTTGTAGGAGTGTTCGAAGATTAAGATGGGAGCTCATGCAATACCCCGAAGCATCCTCCAACACCCATATAGTTTGCTATGCGGCCAATGAACATCAAAGACTACGTCGACGAGGATGCGCAAGTGCGGTTCCGCACATTACAGAATGTGCTAGGATCAATCACCCTTCAGGGTGCGCCCCACGAAACTTGGAGGAGGGTGAGCTGTTGTTCACCACCGCGGAGGAGCCTACTTCCTTCATCGAGGCCGAGCAACATCCGTGCTAGAGGCGGGCTACGCTCGAGGCGATGAAATCCATTGGAAGGAAAAAGACATGGCAGCTTGTTGATCATCCTAAAGGTCATAAACCCATTGGCCTCAAGTGGGTATTCAAGATGAAGAGATGAGCATGGTGAGGTGGTGAAGCACAAGGCGTGGTTGGTGGCAAAAGGCTATGTCCAACGGCAAGGAAAAGACTTTGATGAGGTATTTGCTTCTGTTGCTCGTCTCGAGTCTGTTCGGTTGCTCCTTGCAGTTGCCGCACACAAGGGATGGAAGTGCACCACATGGACGTGAAGAGCGCCTTACTAAATGGCGGTCTGTTGGGAGGTTTACGTCTCCCAGCCTGCTGGCTTCATCGTTAACGGAGCCGAACGCAAGGTGTTCCGGCTCAAGAAGCCTATATATGAACTTCGTCAAGCGCCCAACGCTTGGAATGTCAAGCTCAACGATCGCTTGCTATCTTTTGGTTTCCAAAAGAGTACAAGCGACCACGAGATCTACTTTCGTGGAGCTAGAGATGAGAAGCTCATCGTAGACGTCTACGTCGACGATCTCGTGATCATAGGAGGTGGTGCTATTGAGAAGTTCAAACAAGAGATGATGAAGCGGTTTAAGTTGAGCGACATAGGCCTCTTGCCGTATTATCTTGGACTTGAGGTACGTCAGACGGAGGCGAGGATTAGCATTAGGCAGGCGGCCTACGCTTCCAAGCTTGTCTAAAATGTTGGCGTGAAGGATTGCAATCCCAGTTCCCCATGGAGCCCGACCTAAAACTTTACAAGACAAGCGAGAGTTTGTTGGTCCATGCAACAGACTACAGGAGTTTGGTTGGAGGGTTGCGATATCTGGTGAACACACGCCCTGATCTCGCCTACTCGGTTGGGTATGTGAATCGGTTTCTAGAGGAGCCCAAGGAGGATAGCTTTGCTGCAGTCAAGTGCATCTTACGCTATATAGCGGGTACAATCAATACAAAGTCTTCTATGCAAGAGGAGACATGGAGTTGATTGGGTAGTCGGATAGAACCTTTGCCAGAGATGTGGAGGACTGGAAGAGCACGAGCGGGGTGTTGTTTTGTCTTGGAAACAACCACGTTTCATAGCACTTCTACAAGCAGAAGGTGGTGGCCATGTCTTCATGTGAGGCAGGATATATTACAGCAGCTCAAGAGGCTTGTCTGGGTGTATGGATGGCACGGCTATTGGATGATCTTGGTGAAAAGATAATGGCGCCAGTGCTGCGGGTTGACAACAAGTCTGCCATAGACTTGAGCAAGAATCTGGTCCACCATGACAGGAGCAAGCACATCGACGTCAAGTATCACTACATACGGGAGTGTGTGGACAACGATACTATTGTGCTTGAGTAGGTCTCTACCAAGATCAGATGGCAAACATCTTGACCAAGGCACTTGGAAGACATAAGTTCGTGAAAACGGGAAAAAAGATTGGGATCCTGGGTGTGCGCAAGTGTCAGGATCAAGAGGAAAATGTTGATTGATCCTTCCCCCATTGCGCCTAGACCCGGCCCAGTGGCCTAGACCCGCTCAGCTTGCCTAGGCTCAGCCCAGCAGCCTAGTTTCACGCCCAACTCGCACAAGAAGATTAGGATAAGGTTTGTTCGTTCTATTCAGATTAGAACAAATAAGTTTAGATAGAGTCTGTTTGAAATTAGATTTGTTTCTATCTCTAGTTTAAATCAATTAGAAGTATATCTGTAAAAAGCTATAAATAGCCAGGTATTTTCAATGATCAAATCATCCGTCCCTCATTATTTTTACGCCCTGAAGCCTAGCAATCTACCCTCCCTCTCTATTCTGCATAGATTCAATCTGACCAGAACACAAGAACAAAACTGATCTGTTCTTCTCATTGTTTCCAGCGCCTGCCTCTCGCTGTTTTCTGCGCACTACAAAATCTGTACAGAACCGATCTGCTATTGCAGGTAGTCCTGTTCAGCACCTCAGATCACATCTGCCGTAGGTCCAGAACTCATATGTTATGGGCGCTGGTCTATTGCTCCAGCTAGGACGTTCTGCTCTCTGCCTCACACGCAAGGTACAGCAAGCTGGACGTTCTGCTCTCTGCCTCACACGCAAGGTACAGCAGCACCCAGGTGGGGTGTTGTTCTGTTTCTGTACGTGTTCAGCAGACAAAACAGAAGGAGAACATGTGTTTAGGACACCGGATTTGTAACAAGCTTCACTGTAGAGATTGCACCCTCAGCTCTTGTCCATTGAAGTGATCTAGCATCCTTACATGACCTGCTTGATTAGGGAAGTGGGATCTAGAATCATCAACTAAATCCTAAAAAATTTGTGCTGCAGTCCTATTTTACAATCGGCTCTAAATTTCATCTACATTTATCAGCGTTTTTTGGTTGTAAAATATAACTTTGGTGGTTTCATAAAAGAAACACTTTGGCCCCAATCAGTATCTTCTCGACCACAATTATTCTCTCCTTTATCTTAAGTCAGTCTCTTGCATGCATCGTGCTCTGTCCAAGAGGACCTGCAGATGCGAAGAACTAATGCTGTGCCGCTCTTTGCATGTGTGATCAGGTTACCTGAACAACCCGGACGCCACAAAGAACACGATCGATGCGGACGGGTGGCTGCACACCGGTGACGTCGGGTACGTGGACGACGACGACGAGATCTTCATCGTGGACAGGCTCAAGGAGATCATCAAGTACAGGGGTTTCCAGGTGGCTCCGGCTGAGTTGGAGGCCCTGCTCATCACCCACCCAAGCATCGCCGATGCTGCTGTTGTTGGGTAGTTACTTGCTTAACCTCTTGTTCTCTGATAGGTCAACATGGTGTGGATCCAAAGATTGAAATGGCATTTCTATATGAACGTTCAATAACCGCAGGAAACCAATCGAGCCTGAAATTGGAGAAATCCCGGTGGCATTCGTGGCGAAGGCTGACGACGGGTGTGAGCTCACCGAAGATGACGTGAAGGAATTCGTGGCAAAGGAGGTAGACCTCTGATAAAAGTGGAAAACACAATCATCTACTCTCGATTTCATATTATCATGCTCAGCTATCTGTATAATGCATAACTCTGAACAGTAAGAGATGCATCTACTGCACGTTTGAGATGAGGGATCCTGCTCCTGTTTCAGGTGATCACCTACAAGAAGATCCGTGAGGTGATCTTTGTCGACAAGATACCCAAGGCGCCTTCTGGCAAGATCCTGCGGAAGGAACTGAGGAAGCAGCTTCAGCAGCAGCAAGCTTAATTTCCCGGCGAATACTGTTTGATAAATTAAACAACTTGCACTCGTATGGTGTTGACTGCATGTCAAGGAAGAAACTGATTTGAAGGTGCCTTGCTTCTGTCTGTATTTTCATTGTGTTTCTAGCTAGTGAGAGAGGCGAAGGCCGGATTAATTAGTTATCATAGTCGTGTTCATGAGAGTTGGTTCACGCGCAAGGGACATCAAATTTGGGTGGCTTCGATTGTAACTTCAATGAATGACGTATTTTCTTATTAATTGGTTTTTTACTTGTACCGTGTAATAATATATATATTTCTTTTGTATGCTGAGTTCTAGTTAATTTGGATTAATTGATGGACATGTATCTGTTTGTTTATAACAACATTTAATTGATTTATATACTTAAAGTATGTTTTCGACAACAGTAACTGCCCATGGCCTAATGTATAAAGCGTCTTGTGGGTTCGAGTCCCCCAGGGAGTGACCTTGTTTTTCAATTTATTTCTTTTTGGATCGGGTTCCTTTTTCAACGTTCTGATCACGTCCCAGATGCAAGTACCTTATACTAAAAAGAATATTGTTGTCAGTGGTCTAAGTTCAGCAACAATGTTGAGCTTATGGAGAGGAACAATTTATGATAGGAAGAATAATAGCTCCGATATGTCAGACTGTTGCGTCCAGCTTATGAAGAGAAATAATCTTTGATAGGAAAGATGTGGCAGACTGTTGCGTCCACTGGTGACTACGCAAGAGCAGGTCTGAAGCAGTAACAGTAGTTCAGTTTTAGGTTAGTGCTCTGTTTTAAATAGTATCATAACATCACAAACTTCAATCTCTACAATAGAAGTTGAAGAATATAGTTTCTGCAGCAAGCTTTGAGCTTCATCATGACCTTAAACTGATAATGCTATCTGACTCCAAGATACTACAAGTACTCCCAATCATTCTCGGCGGATTCAGTTGAACCCACAAAGTCTGCTATGTAGTTTGCTGAGCTGTCGAGTGCAACTATCTCGAGCTGTACATGGGCCACACATAAGGTAAATCACATTTCCCAGGGGTCTGACATAGATATCATCCTCTTTGCGAAGCTGTTCAACCAAGGAACTAGCATATAGAGATGCATACCTGTAAGATTAGACAGCATCAATCTAATTAGCATAATGGTAACAGTGATAATACAACAGTGCAACTTATCATGCAACAAACAACAACAACAAAGCCTTTGTCTCAAGCACGTTGAGGTAGACTAGATATGAAACTGAGTTTCATATCCATAGGAATGGCTGGTTTTGATGCTAGCTCGCCAAACCTATCATGATTAAGCAAAAATAATATCAAACTGAACATGTATTCTATGTGACAGGATTAAAGCCAAAGCATACACCATGAGAAACACAAACAACTAAGTTGAATTCATTCAACGCAGACAAGTGAGGAGTCTACTTTGCTATGTTAAGAAATAGACCATCATATCTTAAAATCCAGGATTTTGTTTCAGATACCAGTTCCATTGTGTATATGTATTGGTTCAAAAATGTTTCAAAGATACAAAGAATCTATTTAAAACTTGTAATCTGCAGTTCTCGTATTTTTAAAGGTACGCACAACTTGACCAACATACACAACTATTGACTAGCCAGTATACTCATATTTATATAATTATAAGAAGATAGAACATCAGTTGTTCAAAAATGCCACAATTGGCACTGCAGTTGCTTGTTCAAACTTTTATTTTACTAGGCTTGACTATAATTTGTTTGGAACTTGGAACCATAACAATATTTCGATTACAATATGAAAGATATTCAGTGAAGAACAGCAATGCTGGACGTGCCCTTCTTTGAGCACTCCGAGAAACTAGTCACAGAATAAAAGGACTGGAATTAATGAAGCATAATTATAAAGGATTCAGTGTCATACCCAGCATCAGATCCCCGAGGCTCAAGTTCAACTACACAGAGAGTTCCTATGGACACTAATCTTTTTACATTTGGTAGTGATGATAGCTGCTGCACAAGTGCACCATCCCATAGCTGAAAATCAGTAGTATACTTATTAATATGTTTTAATGCCAAATTTTAAAGACGGTTCAGAAACCAAGTGTCTATTAAGGCCTTCGTACACCATTGCTTTTGAAACAAAGAAAAAACTATGTAGCAAAAAACAAAAAAAAACACTAAGTATTTTGATCTTGGGCCAAATGTTTGTACACAGAATGTTAGAACTAGTGCCATCTCTAAGATGCAAGAATACTCAGAAAAGCAAAATGTGTTAAAAATGTCTCTTGTCTATAGCCACTTCTACCAATTCAATCAATAACATTATCTTACCTCTTTCAACCTCATATGATCAAACTCAAGGTTTGAATTGGTGAATGGATCTTGGTACCACTGGATAGCTTTTATGGCTGCACAGCACCCCATGGCATGAGCAGTATAGGAGTGGCCATGTAATAGAGCTGTAAGCTGTACCAGGTAAAACCGAAGTCAGCGCTAACCAGTAATATTCACCTTCATTGTGACACTTTTTGGCATAGCATCATGCATAATTATTAAGGTGGTAAGGCGACCTACCCTCTTTTTATCTTTTAAGCGATAAGGCGTAAGGCGAGGCGATGCCTTAGTAATATATAGATATAAGAGAATGTAGGAATTCAATTACAATTAGCAATACAAATAGTTCAACAAATAGCAACATAATATTGTTTCCTGGCCTCCCTCTTCTGTGGCCTCAGCCCAGCCCACGGGCCGCTCACCCAAGCCCAATTTATTTCTAGGGCGACCCCGCTCCCGGTGCCCACTCCCCACCCGCCCCCGCTCACTCAACCCGCAGGCGGCGCCGCCCGCCCCCCCCCCCCCCCCCCCCGGCGGTAGCCTCCCCACCCGCCTGCTGCCTTCCTCCGCCGGCGGCCCCCCCTCCCGATTCCGATGCTCCGAGCGGATATGCTCCACAGACGGCTCCAGCCCCCGACCCAGGCACGGATCGGCGGCGGCCTCCCCCTGCCCGGCGTGCTGCCTTCCTCCGCCGGCACCCCCCCCCCCCCGACTCAGGCAAGGATCAGCGGCGGCCTCCCCCCGCCCGGCGTGCTTCCTTCCTCCGCCGGGCGCCCCCCCCCCCCCTCCCACAGGTACTCGTCTGCTGCTCGCGCCTCTCCAGAAGGGCGGCTCTGCCCCCCCTGCCCCCACCCACCTTACGCCGGAAACCAAGGCGACCCAGACGCCTTAGCGCTTAAGCGACGCCTTGAAATCCATGGCATCATGTCTAACTTCTAGGTTGCTGAGGCCCAGGCATGCAAATGCAATCAAGATGAGTACCTTCGAGTCACTTTTGAAGGATTCAAATATCTCCTCTGTTGCTAACGTTGTAGCTAATGGTACAATCCCCCCAGTCATCAATTTAGCATAGCAGGCAATATCCGGTAAACACCCAAGCAACTCTGAAGCACACTGAAAGAGAAAAACAGCTTCTGGAAGACATGGGTTAAAAATCTAAAATTATCCTCCAAGATAATCTTGATAAATATTACCTGCACGCCAAGACGCCAGAACCCTGTAAATACCTCATCAAATATGACAGGTATCTTTCGATTTTTACACTCCTTGACAAGTACTCTTTGGAAAAGTGGATCTATCATGTGCATCCCCCCAGCACCTTGTATTACTGCATGAATATGAGTTCATGAGGTTGATGTAGTGCACCAGACCAGTAAAAGAGAGGCCAACAAAACTAATGGACAGTTACATGATTTTATATATACATCCCTGCAAACACAAGCTTTGATCCAGTTCTATAAAAGAAAAGGTATATGACTACGCAAGCAGAGGTTGCAACTGATGTCTTATATTTTACAACAACAACAACAACAACCAAGCCTTTATCCCAAGCCTGTTGGGGTCGGCTAGACATGAAACCCAATATCAATGAAGTAAAACAGAGGAAGAGATATGAGAACAAGGAAAAAAGAAAAAAAATAGAAAAAAAAGGAAAAAGAAAAAAAAGGAAAAAAGAAAAAGGAAAAAGAGAAAAGAGAAAAGAAATAAGAAAAAAGGATAAGAAAAAGAGAAAAGAAAAAAAAACAAGACTACGATTCTGGCACATGAATTGCTACTTTCCATGCGGTCCTATCATGAGCTAAGTCTCTGGATACATTCCAATCTCTCAAATCTCGTTTTACCGTCTCCTCCCAGGTCAACCTTGGTCGTCTTCTACCCCTCCTAATATTTTCTCTACCTCTTAAAATCCCACTGTTAACCGGTGCTTCTGGAGGTCTCCGTTGGATATGTCCAAACCACCTAAGCCGATGTTGGACTAACTTCTCTTCAATCGGCGCCACCCCTACCTTATCACGAATCGTCTCATTCCTTATTCGGTCTCTTCTCGTGTGCCCACACATCCACCGTAGCATGCGCATCTCTGCGACACTCATTTGTTGGACATGTTGCCGTTTAGTTGGCCAACATTCCGCCCCATAGAGCATTGCGGGTCTGATCACCGTCCTATAGAACTTCCCTTTTAGCTTTTGTGGGACTTTCCTATCACATAGGATTCCAGAGGCTTATCGCCATTTCATCCACCCTACCTTGATCCTGTGGCAAACATCCTCATCAATATCGCCATTGCTTTGTAACATTGATCCTAAGTATCGGAAAGAGTCCCTTCTAGGTACTATTTGTCCTTGTAGACTAATATTTCCCTCTTCACGACCAACACCACTAAAGTCGCACCTCATATACTCGGTTTTGGTCCTACTAAGTCTAAACCCTTGGACTCTAAGGTTTGTCTCCATAACTCTAATTTCTTATCAACACCATCTCTAGTTTCATCTACCAGCACTACATCATCAGCAAAAAGCATGCACCAAGGGATATCCCCTTGTATATCCTTCGACACCTCATCCATGACCAAGGAAAAGATGTATGGGCTCAAAGCTGATCCTTGATGTAGTCCTACCGTGACAGGAAATGCATCAGTCTCACTATCACTTACGCGCACACTTGTCCTAACATTATTGTACATATCCTTGATAAGGGTAATGTACTTTGTTGGCACTTTATGTTTCTCTAGTGCCCACCACATGACTGACCTTGGTATCTTGTCGTACGCCTTCTCCAAGTCGATGAACACCATATGCAAGTCCTTCTTCTGCTCCCTATATCTCTCCATAAGCTGACGAAGCAAGAAAATCGCCTCCATTGTAGACCTCCCAGGCATAAAACCAAACTGGTTTTTAGTGACATTGGTCACTTTCCTCAGGCGATGTTCAATCACTCTCTCCCAAAGCTTCATAGTATGACTCATAAGCTTAATACCTCGATAATTAGTACAACTTTGAATATCTCCTTTATTTTTGAAGATAGGTACTAATATACTTTTCCTCCATTCTTCAGGCATCTTGTTTGACCGAAAAATGTGGTTGAATAGCTTTGTGAGCCATACTATTGCCACCTCCCCAAGACATCTCCACACCTCAATAGGGACATCGTCAGGGCCGAGGGCCTTTCCTCCTTTCATCCTTTTTAAGGCCTCCTTAACCTCAAACTCTTGTATCCTCCGCACGAACCGCCTGTTGGAGTCATCAAAGGAATCATCCAACTCAACCATAGTGCTCTCATTCCCATCATTGAATAGCCCATTAAAGTAATCACGCCATCTATTCTTAATCTCTTCATCCTTCACTAGAATGCGGTCAGTCTCATCTTTGATGCATTTAACTTGATTGAGATCCCTCATCTTTCTCTCGCGGATTTTTGCTACCTTGTATATGTCCTTTTCACCTTCTTTTGTCCCTAGTCTCTCATATAACTTATCATAGGTTTGTCCTCTTGTCTTACTCACAACCCGCCTTGCATTCTTCTTAGCCTCTTTGTACTTAAGCATGTTGCTTACGCTTCTATCATTATGCCAACTCTTGTAACACTCCTTCTTCTCCTTAATGGCCTTTTGTACATCCTCATTCCACCACCAAGTGTCTTTATCTATAAGTTTCTTTCCCTTTGTCACACCGAACACCTCATTAGCTACCTTCCTAATGCAAGTTGCCATCTTCATCCACATACTATCTGCATCTCCATTTTCTGCCCAAGGTCCTTCTATGATCACCCTATTTTTAAAGGATTCTTGTGATTCTCCCTTCAACTTCCACCACTTTGTTCTTGTGATTTTGACACCTTTGTCCCGCAAAGAACATGTATGGAAGCGAAAGTCAGCTACCACAAGCTTATGTTGTGTCACAACACACTCCCCCGGGATCACCTTACAATCTAGACACTCCCGTCTATCCTTTCTCCTAGTGAGGACAAAGTCAATCTGGCTAGAGTGTTGGGCACTACTAAAGGTCACTAGGTGAGATTGCCTCTTCCTAAAGAGGGTGTTAGCTATCAACAGATCATAGGCTACGGCGGAGTCTAGGATGTCCTTACCCTCTTGATTTCTATCGCCGCATCCAAAACCTCCATGTACTCCCTCAAATCCTAGGTTAGTTGCACCCACATGACCATTGAGATCTCCCCCTATGAGGAGTTTCTCGGTTATCGGTACACTACTAACCATATCCTCCAAGTCCTCCCAAAATTGCCTCTTAGCACTCATGTTGAGCCCAACTTGTGGGGCATAAGCACTAATGACGTTCAAGACAATGTCCCCAATTACTATCTTGATTAAGATGATCCTATCCCTTCGTCTTCGAACATCCACTACTCCATCCTTAAGACTCTTATCTATTAGAACACCTACGCCATTCCTAATCCCAGCCGAACCAGAATACCAAAGCTTGAAACCGGTATTCTCGACTTCTCTCGCCTTTTGAACCGCCCATCTAGTCTCTTGTACACAAAGGATATTTACTCGTCTCCTAATGGCAACATCTACTAACTCACGTAGCTTCCCCGTCAAGGATCCTATATTCCAACTACCCACCCGAAATCTATGTTCCTCGGCTAGCTTCCTTACGCTTTGCACCCGTCGAGTAAGATGCAAATACCCTTGCTCACTTATCACTACATTCGGGCGATGATGTAGCGCGCCACTAAGGTGATGGCGATCCGGCCCTTGCTCATTTAACACCATATCCGGGTTCCGATATGGCGCGCCACTAAGGCGGTGGCGACCCGGCCCTTGCCCACTTAACACCATACCCGGGTTCCGATATGGCGCGTCGCTAAGAGGGTTACGCCCCAACGAATTTCTATTGGGTTTCATTTCCATGAGAATGGCTAAGTGTAGTTGTTGGCTCGCCAAGCCTATCACAACCCCCTCCTCCTTTACCCGGGCTTGGGACCGGCTATGTCATTACAACATAGGCGGAGTTTGATGTCTTATATGTTTGCGACACAAATTATTAGATTCTATATGGTACACACAAGGGCTAGTAATTCATATGACGAGATTGCAAGCACACTCAGTACTATCAGATAATAAGTCAAAGACGAAAAAGAATGGCCACAAAAATAAAGGACAAATACTTCCTTGCCTGGTTCAATAATTAGTGCGGCAATATACTCTGAATTATTTAACAGAGAAAATTCTGACAACTTTTTTGATATGTAGGACAAATATAAATCAGCAGCAGATGACGCGTCCCTGGTGTCACAAAAGACATCATCTAAGGAAGAAAAACCTGCATTGCGGACCAAGTACAAATTAAATAAAAATCCGCTACGAGTAATCTGACATACAACAACAACAAAGCCTTTGTCCAAGCACGTTAGGTAGGCTAGACATGAAACCAAACAATTTTTTTATTTTATTAAACAAATTTCAAGCTTTAGTATTCTGGATCGGCTGGGACTAAGAATGACTTAGGTGTTCTAATAGATAAGAGTATTAAGGATGGAGTAGTGGATGTTCGAAGACGAAGGGATAGAATCATCTTAATCAAGACAGTTATTGGGGACATTGATCTTGAACGTCATTAGTGCCTACCCACAAGTTGGGCTCAACATGAGTGCTAAGAGACAATTTTGGGAGGAATTAAAAGATATGGTTAGTAGTGTACCGATAAACGAGAAACTCATAGAAGGAGATCTCAATGGTCAGTGGGAGCAACTAATCTAGTATTTGAGAGAGTACATGGAGGTTTTGGATGCGGCGATAGAAATCAGGAGAGTAAGGACATCCTAGACTTTACTGTAGCCTATGATCTGTCGGTAGCTAACAACCTCTTTAGGAAGAGGCAATCTCACCTAGTGACCTTTAGTAGTGCCCAACACTCTAGCCAGATGACTTTATCTCACTAGAAGAAGGGATAGACAGGCGTGTCTAGATTGTAAGGTGATCCCCGGAAGTGTGTTGTGACACAACATAAACTTGTGGTAGTTAACTTTCGCTTTCACGCATGTTCTTTGCGAGACAAAGGTGTCAAAATCACAAGAACAAAGTGATGAAAGTTTAAAAGAGAATCACAAGAATCCTTTAGAAACAGGGTGATTACAGAAGGACCCTGGGGGAAGATGAAGATGCAGATAGTATGTGGGTGAAGATGGCAACTTGCATTAGAAAAATAACTAGTGAGGTGTTTGGTGTGACAAAAGAAAAGAAACTTGTAGATAAAGACATTTGATGGTGGAATGAGGATGTACAAAAGGTTATTAAGGAGAAGGAGTGTTACAAGAGATAGCATCATGATAGAAGCGCAAGCAACATGCTAAAGTATAAAGAAGCCAAGAAAAATGCAAGGCGGGCTGTAAGTAAAGCAAGAGGACAGGCCTATGATGAGTTATATGAGAGACTAGAGATAAAAAGAAGGTGAAAAGAACATATACAAGATGGCAAAAATTTGCGAGAGAAAGAGAGATTTCAATCAAGTTAAATGCATCAAAATGAGACAGATCGCAATCTAGTGAAGGATGAAGTGATTAAGAATAGATGGCGGGATTACTTTAATGGGCTATTCAACGATGGGAATGGGAGCATTATGATCGAGTTGGATGACTCCTCTGATGACTCCAACATGCGGTTCATGCAGAGGATACAAGAGTTTGAGGTTAAGGAGGAAGTTAAGGAGGACTTAAAAAAGATGAAAGGGGGAAAGGCCCTCGACACTGATGATGTCACTATTGAGGTGTGGAGATGCCTTGGTGACGTGGCAATAGTATGGCTCATAAAGCTATTCAACCATATTTTTCAGTCAAACAAGATGTCTGGAGAATGGAGGAAAAGTATATTAGTACATATCTTCAAGAATAAAGGAGATATTTAAAGTTGTACTAATTATCGAGGGATTAAGCTTATAAGTCGTACTATGAAGCTTTGGGAGAGAGTGATTGAACACCGCTTGAGGAATGTGACCAATGTCACTAAAAACTAGTTTGGTTTTATATCTGGGAGGTCTACTATGGAGGCAATTTTTTTGCTTCGTTAGCTTATGGAGAGATATAGGGAGCAGAAGAAGGACCTACATATGGTGTTCATTGACTTGGAGAAGGCGTATGACAAGATACCAAGGTCGGTCATGTGGTGGGCATTAGAGAAACATAAAGTGCCAACAAAGTACATTACCCTTATCAAGGATATGTACAATTATGTTACACAAGTGTGCACGTAAGTGATAGTGAGACCGATGCATTTCCTATCACGGTAGGACTACATCAAGGATCGGCTTTGAGCCCATACATCTTTTCTTTGGTGATGGATGAGGTGTCGAAGGATATGTTATACATTGTGATTATGTGTGTGTCACAGGGGCATATTAGTCATTAGTGAGGGATTAGGGTTAGGGGTAGTTTAGTCCTTTTTCCCCTCCTAATCCCTCTATATAATCAGACCTGTACCTCAACATTATCATCCATCTAATACAGTCACAATTGCTACTCTAATATAGTATCAGCTAGGAACTAATTAGGATTAGTGCTTAACCCTAACCCTAATGACCCGGCCCAGCCGCCGCCACTGCAGTGGCCCTGCGCCGCCGCCGCCACCGACGCCCCGCATGCCTGCGCTGCCGCCGGCTTCGCCGACGTGCCGGCCGCCGGAGCGGCCGCTGCCGCTGCTGAGGCGCCGCGCGCCTGCGCTGCCGCCGCCGCTGCTGATGCGCCGCGCGCCTGCGCTGCTGCGCCGCCTGCACCCGAACGACCCCCACACCACCCTAGCTCGCCGCCTCGCCGGCCCGAGCCCTACTGGTCTGCCGTGGTGCCGTCCCGCCGCCCGAATCCTCGAGCGGCCGAGCCGGAGCCCCATCTCCCGTACGCGTGCCACGAGGCGTCAAAGCCCGAAGTAGCCGCTGCCCCGAGACCTGCCGGCCTGCCACGGTGCCCGCCAGCCACCCTGCCCTCCCGCGACCCTGGTGTGCACCCCAGCCACGCCGCCGCAGCCGCGCCGCCACCCTGGGCCATAGCCGCACCGCCACCCTGGGCCACAGCCGCGCCGCCACCCTGGGCCGCCATAGGCGCTGCGTCGCTACCCTGGGCCGCCTCAGGGGCCACCCCGCTGCCACCATGCACCGCCAGCGCCCTTGCAGCCCCCAGCGCTGCCACCCCTCCAGCAGCTGCTGCCGCCTGGCCCGCCGTCGTCGCGTAAGCAGTGTCTCTAGATGCAAGTATTACTTGGTGGCCGTGGATGATTTTTCGCACTATTCGTGGACTTTTTCCTTGCGACATAAGTCTGATACTTTCGGTACTCTTTCTCACTTCTTCGCTTGGGTGTCCACCCAGTTTGGGCGCACGATTCGTGCGGTCCAGTGCGACAACGGGCGCGAGTTTGACAACTCTACGTTCCGTGACTTTCTGCTTTCTCGCGGTGTTCGGTTGCGCATGTCATGCCCGTACACTTCCCCCCAGAACGGCAAGGCTGAGTGCATGATTCGAACCACCAACGATGTCATGCGCTCCCTGATGTTTCAGGCTTCTACCCCTGTTAGCTACTGGACGGAGGCGCTTCACACTGCCACCTACCTCATTAATCGCCTTCCTACTAAGGCGATTAGTGCTCCCACCCCTCACTTCGCTTTGTTCGACACCCATTCTCTTTACGACCATCTTCGAGTCTTCGGGTGCGCTTGCTACCCGAACCTCTCTGCCACAGCTCCCCATAAGCTTGCGCCTCGCTCGACTCAGTGTGTTTTCCTTGGGTATTCCCCTGACCATAAGGGGTACAGGTGCCTTGACCCGACCACCCGTCGTATCTTGATCTCCCGACACGTTGTCTTCGACGAGTCTTCCTTTCCCTTTTCCACCCCGTTCTCTGACTCCGTCGCTGAGTTGGATTCCCTCTTCTCTACTGACCCCGAGGCCGCTCCTGTACAGCGACCTTGTCAGTTACCTCTTACAGGTTACCCACCCGCTGCACCACGCACGACTTCGGCGTCTTCCACGCCACCTGTTGTGCCTTACGTGGCCCCGACGTCCCTGACGCCACTTGTTGCGCCACGCGCGGCACCGGCGTCCCCGACGTCACCCACTGCACCACGTGCGGCCCTGGTGTCTCCGACAACGCCTGCTGCGCCAAGCGCGGCCTCGACGTCCCCGACGTCGACTGTTGCGCCACGTGCGGCTTCAGCTTCCCCGACATCACCTGCAGCAAGCCCGACGTCACCATACACACCAGGAGCAGCACCGACGACGACTTCTCGCTTTGCCGACCCCGTACTTGCCTACCAGCGACGAGCACAGGGGGGGCGGCCCTACTCCAGCTGCACCACGTGTGGCCCCGAGACGAGAGCAGGTTGTTGTACCTGAGCGCCCGGTGTACAACCCTCCTCTTCTCCACAGGGATCCTGGTCACGTCCACCCGATGGTGACTCGACGTGCATCCGGGAGTCTTCGGCCAGTTGAGCGCTTCACCGGAGCTGCCTTCTCGTCGACGACTTCTCCACTGACCGACTCTTCTTCGATCTCACCCATACCTACTTTCGTGCGTAGCGCCCTCGCCGACCCTCACTGGCGTCGCGCTATGGAGGAAGAGTATGAGGCTCTGCTTGCCAACCGGACCTCGGACCTGGTTCCCCGTCCTGGTCGTGGCAATGTTGTCACGGGCAAGTGGGTGTTCACGCACAAGAAGAAGGCGGACGGTACCTTGGAGAGGTACAAGGCTCGGTGGGTACTCCGAGGTTTCACTCAGCGCCCTGGAGTCGACTACGACGAGACCTTCAGCCCGGTGGTAAAGTTGGCGACGGTTCGTACCGTTCTGTCGCTGGCTCTCTCGCGTTCTTGGCATGTCCACCAGTTGGACGTCAAGAATGCTTTCCTCCACGGTACACTGACCGAGACGGTGTACTGCAGTCAGCCGGCAGGGTTTGTTGATCCAGCTCACCCAGACATGGTCTGTAAGCTGAACAAATCCCTATACGGACTGAAGCAGGCACCGCGAGCCTGATATAGCCGGTTCGCCTCCTTCTTGGTCTCACAGGGGTTCGTCGAAGCTAAGTCGGA
Organism: Neostapfia colusana; assembly: GCA_030760725.1. Classification (NCBI taxonomy): domain Eukaryota; kingdom Viridiplantae; phylum Streptophyta; class Magnoliopsida; order Poales; family Poaceae; genus Neostapfia; species Neostapfia colusana. The sequence continues at coordinate 12,244,079 of JASWHV010000012.1, read as the reverse complement.
CACTTCGCTGTTTGTCTATCGACGTGGCAGTGACACTGCTTACCTCCTACTGTACGTCGATGACATTGTACTAACAACGTCTAGTCCGGCTCTGCTTCATCGCACCATTTCTGCTTTACAGCACGAGTTCGCTATGAAGGACCTAGGCCGTCTTCACCACTTCCTGGGCATTGCGATCGAGGACCGACCAGACGGCTTATTCCTTCACCAGCGACAGTATTGCCTAGATATCCTCCAGCGAGCGGGCATGACTGAGTGCAAGCCTTGCTCCACTCCAGTGGATACTCAGGCGAAGCTCTCCGCTACCGACGGGACTCCCGTCTCTGACCCCACTACTTACAGGAGTCTTGCAGGTGCTCTTCAGTACCTCACCTTCACCAGGCCGGATATCTCGTATGCAGTTCAGCAAGTGTGCCTCCACATGCATGACCCAAGGGAGCCGCACCTCACCGCTGTGAAGCGGATTCGTCGGTACCTACGAGGTACTCTCGACTACGCCCTTCTCTTTCGACGTGACACGGCCTCCGAGCTAGTCGTGTACACCGATGCTGACTGGGCAGGCTGCCCAGACACACGACGTTCTACTTCTGGGTACGCCGTCTTCTGGGCGGTAACCTCGTCTCCTGGTCCTCGAAGCGACAGCCCGTGGTGTCGCGTTCGAGTGCTGAGGCGGAGTATCGCGCCGTGGCTAACGGCGTAGCTGAGGCCTCCTAGCTCCAGCAGCTGCTTCAGGAGCTCCACACTCCGGTCGTCAGGAGCACCCTCATCTACTACGACAACGTCAGCGCCGTGTACCTCTCCACCAACCCGGTCCAGCATCAGCGCACGAAACATGTGGAGATTGACCTCCACTTTGTTCGTGAGCGGGTTGCACGCGGCGAGGTTCGGGTACACCATATCCCGACGACGACGCAGTTCGCCGACATCTTCACGAAGGGCCTCCCGTCGTCGCTGTCCTCCGAGTTCGGTCCAGTCTCAACATCTGCAGTGGCTAGATGTTGTGACTGTGGGGGGGTGTTAGACACTGTGATTATGTGTGTATCACAGGGGCATATTAGTCATTAGTGAGGGATTAGGGTTAGGGGTAGTTTAGTCCTTTTTTCCCTCCTAATCCCTCTATATAATCAGACCTGTACCTCAACATTATCATCCATCTAATACAGCCACAATTGCTACTCTAATAGGATATACAAGGGGATATCCCTTGGTGCATGCTCTTTGCCGATGATATAGTGCTGTTAGGTTAAACTAGTGATGGTGTTGATAAGAAATTAGAGTTATAGAAACAAATCTTAGAGTACAAGAGGTTTAGATTTAGTAGGACCAAGACCGAGTATATGAGGTGTGACTTTAGTGGTGTTGGTTGTGAAGATGGAAATGTTAGTCTACAAGGACAAATAGTACCTAAAGGGACTCTTTCTGATACTTAGGATCAATGTTACAAAGCGATGACGACATTGACGAGGATGTTTGTCACAGTATCAAGGTAGGGTGGATGAAATGGCGACAAGCTTATGGAATCCTATGTGATAGGAAGATCCCACAAAAGCTAAAAGAGAAGTTCTATAGGACGGTGATCAGACCCGCGATGTTGTATGGGACGGAATGTTGGCCAACTAAACGGCAACATGTCCAACAAATGAGTATCGCGAAGATGTGCATGCTATGGTGGATGCGCGGGCACACAAGAAGAGACCGAATAAAGAACAATACGATTCGTTATAGGGTAGGGGTGGCACCGATTGAAGAGAAGTAAGTCCAACATCGACTAAGGTGGTTTGGACATATCCAGCAGAGACCTCCAGAAGCATCGGTTAACAATAGGATTTTAAGAGATAGAGAAAATATTAGGAGGGGTAGACGACGATCAAGGTTGACTTGGGAGCAAGCGGTAAAACGAGACTTGAGGGATTGGAATGTATCCAGAGACTTAGCTCATGATAGGACTGCATGGAAAGTAGCAATTCATGTGCCAGAGTCTTAGTCTTTTTTTCTTTTCTTTTTTCCTTGTTACTCTTATATCTCTTTCTCTCTTTTACTTCATTTAAAAACAACAACAACAACCAAGCCTTTATCCCAAGCATGTTGGGGTAGGCTATTTAAAAAACAATAATAAAAAGTTTGTTGGGTTTCATGTCTAGCCTACCCCAACGTGCTTTGGAATAAAGGATTTGTTGTTGTTGTTTGTTGAAGTACAAGAGAGGAAGAGATATGAGTAACAAAAAAACTAAGATTCTGGCACATGAATTGCCTACGAGTAATCTGACATATCATTATATCAAAAAAATATTACTGACATGTAGCAGCAGAAGACAGTTGATCATGCTTCATCAACTCGGGCAAAGAAAGATTGCAGGTGTCATTTTTAACGTACACTGTTGGAGGATCTAGAAAAAGCCCACGACCTGAGTACCTACAGTACAGAAGAACTAAGTTATCTCAGTTTCGCTCAGATTGAGGGGACAAGATATGGGGTGCGCATGCGCTGCATGGTTACAAAGAAGCTCTAATTAGCACACACCATGGCTGCTGAAGAAAAGATGTATAAGCTGATGGAGCCTGAGCTTCCATAGCACCAAGAGTATCACCATGGTAGGAACCATTTAGGGCAAGGACCTAGAGATAAAGTAATTATTATAGGAACATAGTGAAGGTTAAAGGTATTTTCAAACATTAAATAATTCATTTCCTTAGAACTGAATATAAAAGGGGTCATGGCGCAGCGGTAAAGCTGTTGTCTTGTGACCATAATGTCACGGGTTCGAGTACTAGAAACAGTCTCTTGCAAAAATACATGGAAAGATTACGTACAAAAGACCCAAGTGGGCCGGGCCCTTTCCTGGACCCTGTGCAAGCAAGAGCTACATGCACTGGGCTGCCCTTTCTTTTTTTTTAACTGAACACGAAATGCCAAGACATGAGGTAAAGATATGCCATCGTGATCAACTGAGTTGAACAGTAAGGATAAAAAATATGCAGAAGCATCCTTTATGTGACGAGAGATTTAAGGTCCCATAATGGATTTCTGGAGTGTTATCCGCTTACATGAAATTCCTATTAAAAAACTTCCAACTATGTCGATCAATCCACCACATACTGTGAGCTCTACATAAGAAATGACTGTAGGAATTGTGATTACCTCAGTTGGACGTATGCCTAGACTAACAAGGTTGAGTCCTCTTCAAAACGCATTTGGGTGTCCATTTCTTTTTTACAGTGCCACCTATACTCCTAGGTTGGTTTGAGTTTTTACATTAGCAAGGCCTGTGACCTCCAGAAGAAGGCTGAGGTTTCCTAGGTGTGGTGGAGCTGTAGAGCTAGATTAATATGGCAAGGGCATCATCAAAGATCTGAGGAAAGACAAGCTCAGGGGGCAAGCAGTTGCTGCAAGGGGGCAAACATCCAACTGATACATACAGATGGGGCAGGGAAGAAAAGTTCATTGGTGAATACAGCGAGCTTGTGCCTATTGTCTACATGGCAGTGCACTTGTCTTGAATGGTTGAAGAGGAAGGAGCTCCTAATTAGTGTATGCGAAGGGTTCGTAGATCCGCAACAATGGTGCCAGAAAACCAGAGCCATAAGGGGGCAACAGAACAGAAGCAAGAGAGCAGCAGGGAGCTTGGACGCCATCTAAACAAGCCTTAAAAAGGGAGGAGGGAAGGTGTACCACATAGCAACAGTAAAGTGCTACTGCTATCAGTTCTAATGCAACACAGTAAAAAAATATGAGACCAACATCAGAAGCAATCTATGAGTGTTCTTTTTTCTGTAACATACGACAAAGTATATACCGAAGTAAAGTTATCCATCTTAAAGTTCATAATGTTGATCTATGACTACATATGTCATTTACATATAAGATAATAGTTACATCGCTACTGACAAAAGAACATTGTAAGAAAAGATGATTCATGAAGTATCTAAAATATCCTTGAACACTATGAGGTTTTATAAACAGTTATCCAATACGGTGTAGCTTAAATGCAACTATCTGGATAAGTTTCATCTTGTTCGACAGTCAAATGAAGAATGAACATATCGAATAATGAAATTTCTGTGATGAACACATGGAGTAATGCAATAAAAATTAGTGCATATTCTTAGTGTTCTGTTGTCATGTTCAAAGTTTACACCAGGCGCCATAGGGCCCGTGACGTGCGCCGAGCAAACGAACGCGCTGCTGCGCGCGCGGCAAGCACGCAGGACACGATCTCCAACAGTGGCTAGGAGGTAAAGTAGGAGATATTTTAGCTATTTTTGGTAATCAATAATTAGTGGAGTTTGTTACTCCTTTTGGTTGAGCCGGAGGCTATAGATAGGCATGTAATCAAACACTTGGGAATAAGAAAGATATTACCATCTATCCCCTCTCCTCTTCTACCTAAGCCGGCGGCAGGGGGAATAACCCACCGACGAAGAACGGCGGCAAGGGGGTATAACCCGGCCAGCCATCACGGATAGCGGCTACGACCTACGTAGCCGAGGTCCTCCTGCCCTCGGGATTACTGCCCTTGACAACCTGGTATCTCAGTCTCGTCGATCCTCTTCCACCACCTCCACCCAATCTTCCACCGCAGCCTCACCACCATCCCAGCCGCCGCCTCCATCTCCTCCCTTGACGTCCACGGCAACGCCCGCACCGTCAGTCATGGGCGATGACAATCAACCCACCATGGCCGATGTGATGAAGATGCTCAAGTCCCTGACCACCGAGATGTCGAAGATACAGACCGACATGGCGGGCATGAAGGAGAAGGTCGGCTCGTCGACCGACTCCAGCACCAACCACGACGGCCAACACCACACGGATCGCCCCCCGCGGTTCCAGAAGATGGACTTTCCACGCTACGACGGCAAGTCCGACCCACTGATTTTCATCAATTGGTGCGAATCGTATTTCCGCCAACAACGCACCATGCCGGAGGAGAAAGTGTGGATGGCGTCGTACAACCTAGAGGATGTGGCTCAACTTTGGTTCGTCCAGCTCCAGGAGGACGAGGGCATGCCGCCATGGGGGCGTTTCAAGGAACTTCTGAACCTGTGTTTTGGTCCGGCGCTGCGATCCGCCCCCCTGTTCGAGCTCACCGAGTGCCGCCGCACGGGGACGGTCGAGGAATACTCCAACCGCTTCCAGGCGCTTCTTCCTCGCGTTGGCCGGCTCCAGGAAGGCCAACGGGTGCAACTCTACACCGGCGGGTTGCTGCCACCACTCAGCCACCAGGTGCGCATCCACGGCCCGGAGTCCCTCGTGGCGGCCATGAGCCTGGCACGGGCGTTGGAACTGGTCGAGCTGGACCGTCTCAACTCCGCCCACGGCAGGGCTGCGCCGCGCGCGCTCGGACCACCGCTCGCGCCGCGTCCAGGCGTCCTGGCGGCCCTCCCTACAACCGCTCAATCGGCGCCTGCGGTTCAGACGCTGCCCGCACCCCAGGCGCCGCCCCTGGCACTGCCGGCGCCACCACCACCACGCGGCGGGAGCAAGCGCCTCTCGACGGAGGAGCAGGCGGAACGGCGCCGCCTCGGCCTCTGCTATAACTGCAACGAGCCATACTCACGCGGCCACAATAGAGTCTGCCGCCGCATCTTCTACATCGCCGGCGTCGAACTGGCCGAGGACGAGCCCGCTGAGGAGGCCTTTTACCCGTCTATTCCCTCCACGCCGTCGTCGGCGTTCCAGTGTGCGGTACTATCCAACTTGAGGTACAGGTGGGCGCGGCCACGTTGATCGCCCTCATCGACACGGGCTCCACCCACTGCTTCATTGGCGAGGCGGCAGCACAGCGGGCCGGCCTGCCCGTCGCGCCTCGGCCTCGACTAACGGCGACCGTGGCCAACGGCGAACGGATCACCTGCCCAGGCGTTCTGCGCCAGGCGCCCATCGTCATCGACAACCGGCGGTTCGTGGTCGACTTGTACATCATGCCGCTGGCCGGCTATGACCTGGTGCTCGGCACTCAATGGTTGGCTACATTGGGTAAGATTATCTGTAACGTGGCCGCCGGGACCATGGAGTTCACGATGGAGGACCAGCAGGTCTGCTGGCGCAGCGTCGCGTCGCCGACACCGCCACGCATCCACTCTGCCTCGGTGACGGAACCCCTCCTCGACGAGCTGCTTGCATCCTTCGCCGACGTGTTCGCCGAGCCGACGGGCCTGCCGCTTGCGCGTGGCCGGACGCACCGCATCATCCTGAAGCCAGACACCGCGCCGGTGGCAGTGCGGCCCTACAGATATCCGGCCGCCCACAAGACGGAGCTGGAGAAGCAGTGCGAGAACATGCTCACGAACGGCATCATCCGGCGCAGCGACACCGCATTCTCCTCGCCGGTCCTTCTCGTCAAGAAGCCGGACGCCTCGTGGCGTTTCTGCGTCGACTACCGCGCCCTCAACGCGGTGATGGTCAAGGACGCGTTCCCGATCCCCGTCGTCGACGAGCTCTTGGATGAGCTCCATGGCGCCAAGTACTTCACCAAACTGGACTTGCGCTCGGGGTACCACCAAGTACGCATGAGGCCGGAGGATGTTCACAAGACGGCGTTCCGTACACACGACGGCCTCTATGAATTCCTGGTGATGCCGTTCGGACTCTGCAACGCCCCGGCCACATTTCAGGCGCTCATGAACGACGTCTTGCGCCCGTTCCTTCGCCGGTTTGTACTTGTTTTCTTTGACGACATCTTGATCTACAGCAAGTCATGGGCCGACCACCTGCGTCACCTTCGAGCTATCCTTAGCGAGCTTCGTCGGCACACCCTCTTCGTCAAGCGCTCCAAGTGCGCGTTCGGGGTCTCCTCAGTCGCCTACCTCAGCCACACGATCTCGGAGGCAGGGGTGGCCATGGACTCCGCCAAGGTGCAGGCCATTCACGACTGGCCGGGACCCCGCTCGGCGCGGGCGGTGCGTGGCTTCCTCGGGCTCGCGGGATACTACCGCAAGTTCATCCACAACTACGGCTCCATCGTCGCGCCACTCACCGCGCTGCTCAAGAAGGAGGGCTTCGCGTGGGGTCCTGAGGCTGCCTCGGCCTTCCTCGCCCTCAAGGAGGTGGTCACCTCGGCGCCGGTGCTCGCTATGCCGGATTTCAACAAGCCCTTTGTCGTCGAGTGCGACGCGTCGTCCCATGGGTTTGGTGCTGTCCTCATCCAGGAGGGGCATCCGATCGCCTTCTTCAGTCGGCCGGTGGCGCCTCGACATCACGCCCTGGCAGCCTACGAGCGTGAGCTCATTGGCTTGGTCCAGGCGGTGCGCCACTGGCGGCCATACCTCTGGGGGCGCCGCTTCACCGTCAAGACGGATCACTACAGCTTGAAGTATCTGCTGGACCAGCGCTTGGCCACCATTCCACAGCACCACTGGGTTGGCAAGTTGCTGGGCTTCGACTTCTCCGTTGAGTACAAGCCGGGCGCGACGAACGCCGTCGCTGACGCGCAGTCCCAGCGCGACACCGTGGAGGGAGAGCTCCTTGCCCTCTCTGCTCCGCGCTTCGACTTCATCGACAAGCTCCGGCAGGCCCAGCTGGACCACCCAGCCCTTGTCGCACTCCGAGGTGAGATCACGGCGGGCACCCGACTGGCTCCCTGGGCGCTGGTGGACGGCCTGGTGCAATTTTCCGGGCGGCTGTACGTTCCGGCCGACTCCCCGCTGCTCCAAGAGATCGTAGGGGCCATCCATGAGGACGGACACGAAGGCGTACAGCGGACGCTCCACAGGCTGCGCCGTGACTTCCATTTTCATAACATGAAGCAAGTTGTGCAGGAACGCGTGCGTACGTGTGAAGTCTGCCAACGCTACAAGTCCGAGCACCTGCACCCGGCGGGTCTCCTTCTTCCGCTGCCGACGCCCCAGGGCGTGTGGACTGATGTCGCGCTAGACTTTGTGGAGGCGCTACCACGGGTCCGCGGCAAGTCAGTGATCCTCACTGTGGTGGATCGGTTCAGCAAGTACTGCCATTTCATCCCACTGGCACACCCGTACTCCGCTGAATCTGTCGCTCAGGCCTTCTTCAACGACATTGTCCGCCTCCACGGGATTCCACAGTCCATCGCCTCCGACCGGGACACGGTGTTCACGTCGACGTTCTGGCAGGAGTTGATGCGGCTGATGGGGACCAAGCTGCAGATGACCACGGCGTTTCACCCCCAGTCCGACGGGCAATCCGAGTCGGCCAACCGCGTCATCCTCATGTACCTGCGGTGCTTGACAGGAGACAGGCCGCGCGAGTGGCTCCGGTGGCTTCCCTGGGCGGAGTTCCTCTTCAACACGGTGTACCAGACGTCCCTGCGGGACACCCCCTTCCGCGTGGTCTATGGGTGTGATCCTCCCTCCATCCGGTCCTATGAACCCGGGGAAACCAGGGTGCCGGCCGTCGCCAAGAGCATGGAGGAGCGCGCGGGGTTCCTGGCCGACATCCGTCACCGCCTGGAGCAGGCACAGGAGTACCAGAAGTGCCACTACGACCGTACGCACCGCGCGGTCACCTATCAGGTCGGTGATTGGGCGCTGCTTCGACTACGTCAGCGCGCGGCGTCATCTCTTCCTCAGGCTGTGGGCGGCAAACTGAAGCCGCGCTTCGTCGGGCCGTACCGCGTCGTCGAACTCATTAACGAGGTCGCCGTCCGGCTGGAGCTTCCGCCCCGCGCCCGCATCCACAATGTGTTCCATGTGGGACTACTCAAGAAGTTCTAGGGGTCGCCACCAACAGCGCCTCCACCATTGCCGCTCATGCATCATGGCGCCATTAGCCCAGAACCTGAACGCGCGGTGCGGTACCGACTGGCTCGCGGCGTACATCAGGTGCTCATCCAGTGGAAAGGCACGTCGGCAGCATCAGCGACCTGGGAAGACGTCGCGCCTTTCCGCGCCAAGTTTCCCCAATTCCAGCTCGAGGACGAGCTGGCCCTCGACGGGGAGGGAGATGTCATGTTCAAACAAGTTTACACCAGGCGCCATAGGGCCCGTGACGTGCGCCGAGCCAACGAACGCGCTGCTGCGCGCGCGGCAAGCACGCAGGACACGATCTCCAACAGTGGCTAGGAGGGAAAGTAGGAGATATTTTAGCTATTTTTGGTAATCAATAATTAGTGGAGTTTGTTACTCCTTTTGGTTGAGCCGGAGGCTATAGATAGGCATGTAATCAAACACTTGGGAATAAGAAAGATGTTACCATCTATCCCCTCTCCTCTTCTACCTAAGCCGACGGCAGGGGGAATAACCCACCGACGAGGAACGGCGGCAAGGGGGTATAACCCGGCCAGCCATCACGGATAGCGGCTACGACCTACGTAGCCGAGGTCCTCCTGCCCTTGGGATTACTGCCCTTGACATCTGTTAACCTGAGTTTCATCTTGCTGGACATTCAAATGAAGAATAAAGATATCGAGTAAAAAAAATTCTGTGATGAACATATAGAGTAATGCAATGAAAAAATATACGTATCATTTATAACAAGATAGTCAAGCATTTCCCTTGAATAAAAAAATTGAAGCTTTAACTAATATAGATCGGATTATTTGTAAAATGTTATTCCTCCCAAAATATAAAAAAAAACCTCTATCGGAAGTAACTTTTTAATAGTTCAGCTGACAAAATTAAGTGATGAATACAATGACATCCAGTTTCCAGTGTAAGGGTAACCAACCTTAAACTGCACGTTTCTAGTACTCTTTTCACTGTCCATTAGAATTTCATGATCATCAGAAAATTTACGAAATGCCATCTTTAGAGCAATTTCAATTGCAGTGGATCCGTTGTCTGAATAATAAACTCTTGAAGCCCAACCTGAAGAAAAAGGAGGAATCTCTAATCAACGGATAATATCTTAGCAGTAATGTGGATCACATGCCAGAATACCAGTGACAGAATGTAATACATTAAGGTACGCAACAAGAAAATGCAAAAAAAAAAAAGGATCAACATGACAGAGAAGCATGTCTCCTTCACACACTTATCCTTCTTGAAAATGTCTTTTCATTCACTAGCCACGATTATCATCAAGGACATAGGATCAAGATATATTCACAAGATAGAGTACGGAATTCTTCAGCTAGAACATATTTGAGCTACTTGTCAATTTTATAGTAACACTACATCTAGTTTATAATGATAGAGAACACAGAAAAGGACTAACCTTTACCAACTCCTCCAAGTAAAAGCTCAGCACATCGAAGAGCAGGCTCATGAACATTCTCTGGAAACATCACATGGCCATACCTTCCAGCAGCATAACCCATATCTCTTGCAAGTTCAATCTAATGAGCAAAGAGAAGTTTAGGCAACATATATTGCCTGTCAAAAGTTCGACATTCATAACTTTAGCAACAAAATCCTGTAAAGTGTGTTCCCATAGCAAAATAAGGTAGACAAGATTTCATAGAAGCAAGATGACATCATAATGACAATGACCTGTAAATCAGAATCAGGCCCTTGAGTCCACCAACTTGCACATGCATCAAATTGAGGGACAAGCATCATCGTGTTGTCTTTAATCTACATTAAAATATTAAAAAATATATTCTTTAATATTTTTCAGCATAACCTTCATTAGAATTTTCTTTCGAACATAACAGCACTAGAAACCTGACAAACCTTGTATGCTGAAAAATTCTCACCACAACGTGAATCAATTACTGTAACAGAATCTACTGGTACAAGATTATGCTGAGTGAAGGGCCACCATAGTAATTCCTTTGATTTTCTCTGCATACTGCTTAACCTCTGAATTCTTTTTGAATGAAATGACTGCAGGGCATCTTTAAGCAAACTGAAAACTGAGGATGACTCGGAAAACCAATCAGTTAAATCATCTGAAGAATCTTTCGGAATTTGTGGCAACACAAGCACACACACCCTGAACAATGGAATGAAACAGTACAAAACGGACAACTATCATATCTAAAGAAACTTTGAGTGGCAGAAAGTTTGTTCAAAATGACTAAATTAGAAGAATGATCCAGAATACAAACTTTTCTCCCAGGTATGAAAGCAAGAACTTGTCATTTGACAAGGCACAATCTTCTAAAATAACTGCGCCCACATCATAGCCTCTTAGCAGTAAAGTCTCATATGCAGATAAAGTGGATGAAATACCACCAAGGCGGCCATCTCCAACAAGAATGACAGGTAACCGAAAAGGCCTGTGAAGAGAGGCATGTAAAGAACCACAGTGGAAAGAAAATTCAACCTAACTCACATAAATTGAAAGAAGTTAAAACTGCACAGAACACAATGTGCTTTAGGGAACGACTAAACCGATTTTTATCTGAAATTTTGGTAAGATCACAACACTGTAGTTTATGACCTGTTATGAAGAAATGCAAATATGTCAACACTAACGATGACATAGATATGGAGATCATCAAATTTTGCACATAGTAGGCTAAAATGTTGGTCTCACACAATAACTACAACAACAACAACAAAGCCTTTGTCTCAAGCACATTGAGGTAGGCTAGATATGAAATCCAAACTGGGTTCCATAGCCATAGGAATGGCTGATTTTGATGCTGGCTCGCCAAGCCTATCACAACCCTCCTCCTTTACCCGGCCTTGGGACCGGCTATACCTAGAAAGGCACAGGCGGAGTTGGTCTCACACAATAACTACAAACTTGAATATGTAACTGCTTTGAAGTTTCAAGTGATGTTACAATGCCACATTTTTTCGTCAAAAAATTAGCCACGGAACCAGGTGCCAAAAGGCAGAAGGGGGTGTTAGAAATAATCCCGTTTTCTAGATTAAATTAGTGTTAGAGATAGAGTCCAAGTCAAGAGTTAGAGATAGAACCTAAGTCTATCTCTAATTAGAGTAGGAGTCTAGCTAATATTAGATTAGGACACTGTAATTTGGGGCTATATATACAGTCCCCCCCCTATTGAGAATAATATCAAGAGAAAGGATTAGAGGAATTAATCCACGTATTTCCAACATTTGGCATCAGAGCTAGAGTTTTAAGATCTGCCCCCGGGAGGACGTGCTCTCGGGGGTGGGCAACGGCCTGTGGGGAGGAGGCCCTCGCGGCGGCAGCTTGGAGATCGTGCGTGCACAGGTGAGGCGCGCGCACGCAGCCGCGTCGCGCGCGCGACCGGGTGGCGCTCTCTGGAAGGGCTGCAACTTCAGTCGGTGGTGGCCGTGGTCGCCGGTGCGGTGCCGAAGGGCAGACAACGCAGGAAGGGAACAAGCGTACCTCAAGGAGGTCGATTCCGGGGAGCAAAGCTTCGGATCGGGCGCTCGCAGTCGCAGGGCGGATCTCATCGGGGTCGGAGTGGATCCCGGCGCAGATCCAACGACAGGCGAAGAGGTCGTGCTCCAAGGGCGAGGGGCCCCAAGAGCGGCATCGGCGGGAGCGCGCAGCAGGTGGCCAGGCGGGCGATGGCCAGCAGGCGGGCGCTAGCGGCGCGAGCGCGGCTAGGATCGGGCCCACGCGGCAACGGGCGGCGGTCGAGCTTGGTTAGGAGGCGGTGGTAGGAGAAGCTGTTGTGGCGGCTGCTAACGCTGAAGGAGCAGGTGGTGGCTAGACAGAGAGGAGGAGGCTGAAGGTAGCACGCGAGGCGGCTGGCGCTAGGGTTGCGGCGGTGAAGGCTCGGGCTGAGCAGAGAAGAGGCGGCGGCTGCTCGTGGTCCTGTGAAAAGAAGAGAGGAGAGGTTGTTGATTAGGGTTTCAGAGGGCTGGTTGGGCTGGGCCTGCTGGCCACATGCTAAGGAACTGTTCTTTGCTAAGGTCACCTAAAGAAGTACAGTTGTTGGTGTTATTTGCTAAAGACACCCGAAGTGGACCAGAGGGAGTCAAGTGCTAGCCCACGACCAAGGAGGTGTCTGTAGAACATGGCACATGATTCGACTTTCAAACCAACGGAGGAGAGCTGGCGCTTCACTTTCTCCGACCATAGCTGCGTGGTTTTCCACCACGTGAGGCGGGCGTTGTGATAGAAGCAGACTTCTATGATGTGACGTCGTGGGACCTTTTGGCAAACTACGACCTGCACGACTTGGGATACTTCTTCACGTTACACAGGCGGAGCAAGCCTCAAGTACAGCGGTCCAGCAGCGGCGGCATCTGGAAGCATAGCGCGACAAAGTACGCATAGTCGATTTCCAACATGAGAGTTGTGTTGCAGTGGCGTTTGGTCAAGTTCTGCTTCTACGTGTGTGGAGAACTCGGGAAGCGTCGTAGCACGGGATGGATCTTGGAAGAGTACGAGATCACTGACCCAAGGTGCTATCGCCACGATGATGAAGGTGAAGAAGAAGAATACTAGGTGCTGCCGCGTGAGAAAGAGCAGGCCAATGCGAGGTGTGCTCGAGATAAAGATGTGACCATCTCGAGTATGTGATCGGAACGAAGATGTGTCCATTCCGAGATCTAGTGCAAGATGAAGATGAGCCCATTCTGGGGTTGAAGATGTGACCAACCCGAATTTGTGTGCAGGATAAAGATGCGACCATCTTGGGGATGAAGACGTGCCCATCGCAAAATTAAGTGTTCGAGATGTAGTGCCCACCTCAGGGATGTAGTGCCCATCCTCTAGTGTGTGCAGGATGAAGTGTCCATCCTGCGGGTGTAGTGTCCACCCCAAAAGTGTGAGTGTGATCTAGAAAAACGAGATTAGGGGGTGATTGTTAGAAATAATCCCGTTTTCTAGATTAAATTAGTGTTAGAGATAGAGTCCAAGTCAAAAGTTAGAGATAGAACCTAAGTCTATCTCTAATTAGAGTAGGAGTCTAGCTAAGATTAGATTAGGACTCTGTAATTTGGGGCTATATATACAGCCCTTCCTATTGAGAATAATATCAAGAGAAAATATTAGAGGAATTAATCCACGGATTTCCAACAGAGGGGGGGTTCAGAACGAAAGAAACTAAAAGAGAGGGGCTGCTGGGAGTACCATCTGAGCTGCTATTCTTATAATGTAGTATAGTGTATTTCTACGAACTGAAGTATTCAGGTGCCTTTATAAGGTCAAATGGACCTTTCTCTTCCATCTTTGTCCTTTTCTGATTTGGCCTTAGCAGTGCCCACATATCATTACTGTTTGATCTTTTCAGTTTATTTGCATAATAAGTTTGCTGAATATTTTGGTGCACCAAGACAATATTCATCAGATAATACTGTAAATGCCATAATAGCAGACCACTGAGGTGTTCACAGTCACTGATTCAGTCCAACGGTACTCACTAATCTTCCCAACTATGTTCATTTAGCATGGTGCCCTACCATTGAAACTGCTTTTCCAATGAAAAATCAAATAAAACTTGATCCCATTGAAACAATTTTAAGATTGAGAATATACGGCACATCATAACATCGAGTAACCCGTCAAAGTCAATAGAATGACAAATGTACAATGCACAACCACCAGCAGGCTAAAGCTAAACCCAAATGTCATTCTGCTTATCCTTGTCCTAGATATGTGACACAATATTTACTGACATGACCCCGAAAATGGCATCTTTAAGAGATAGAAAGCCGAGAAGGACGAAGCGTTGAGGCACGCACCGGTAGAGGTCGCACTGCAGCGTGCCGGACGGGCCAGGGCTGGCGACCCCGCCGGCCGTCTCCAGCACCTTCCACACCTCCCCCTCCTCCACCACGCCTTCCATCAGCCACTTTTCCACGGACCCTCGGATCTCCTCATCCGTCACCGGCATCCCCTCCCTCTCCGCCGCCAGGTGCGGCGACACAGGCTCCCGCCACGCGTACACCGTCCTGCACGACAGAACCTTGGCCTCCTCCGCCCCCTCCCCTCCGCACCTCACCACCGTCTCCTGGAGCTCGCGGTGGCCCGGGCCCGCTCCCACGGCGGGGGACAGGAACAGGGTGCGGCAGGAGGCGACGAGGCGGGTGGCGTAGGCGGAGGAGGCGGGGAGCAGCGCGGGGACCCTGGTGAAGACGAAGCACGCGTCGGAGTCGGCGGGGTATCCGGTCTGGAGCGGCTTAAGGAAGTGGACGGCGGAGGGGGTGGGGGATGAGAGGAGCGCGGCGGAGAGCCCCGCGGAGACGAGGGTCTTGCCGACGCCGGTGTTGGCGCCGAACACGGCGAAGGTCGGGTTGGAGAGGGGCACGACGGCGGTGGATGACGAAGAGGAGTAGTAGCAGCGGCGCCGGCGGGCGTGGCGGAGGAGGCGGCGGAACATGGTGGCGGAGGTGGGTTTTGGACGGGGTTCGGTAGCAGCGGAGATGGCTAGTGACTGTGTGACAGCTTCGGATTATCCCCCACCACATAACGGGTGGGCTAAAAAGGAAAAAAATACAACTAGAAATCGAACCAATATCTGAACGGACTATGACTAGCTGTTACTCTTATTTTATAATTAGTCAGTTAACAATTACCTAGTCTAGAAGCCTGTTTTGGTCTTGCGCTGTTCCTGTCATGTGCTCGTCTGTGCTGCGTCGCACACCATCTCGCGATTCAATGTGGGGTGGGAGAAATGAGGGGATTTTTCACGCGACAGTTGCGACTGCTAGTGCACTGAAACCTGTCTGGAATTTGCTTGAGGATAGGCGTCGCCTTCTTCTTGTTGAATTTTTCACACAAATTGTCTGTGACCAATGCCGCGGGTGCGTGTTCTTGGTACTTGGATGCATGCGGCAAGTTGGCGTGAGGCTTTGCCACTTAAGCCTTGGCATGGCTCAGAGTCAATTGCTATTATAGAACTCGTATCGAGCGGTTTCGACAAAATAACACTTACGTCGTGTGCTTCGAAAAATGACACTTTTATCGTTGATACACCATTAAAATAGAATTATAGTCTAATTTACCTCTTTTTAATATTTTTCTTTTCTTTTTTAATTCTTATAGAATTTGAAATGACCATACGACCCTTTGTTGATTTCTCCTATACCATACTCTCCCATTTCCCAACAACTAAGCCGCCAGCGTCCTTGATTTCTCATGTACCATACTCTCCCATCTCACAACACCTAAGCCGCCAGCAAGCCACATATGACTCTCTCCCATCTCCCAACACCCAAGCTGCCAGCAAGCTAGGGATGGTTGTGGCGGGGGCGCGTCTAGGGCTCGTTGGCGGCTTGGTTGTTGTGAGATGAGAGAGTAGGGTACAGGAGAATTAGAAAAGAAAAAAATGTTAAAGGAGGTAAATTAGACTATAATTCTATTTTAGCAATGCGTCAACGATAAAAGTGTCATTTTACCGAAGCCCACGACGTAAGCTATTTGTCGAAGCGCGTCAAAACATCATTTGCTTGTACATCAATTGACTCGCATAGCTCATGCCTAACCAGTACATCATCTGCTTGTATATGATCATATTAACCTTTTATATTGAAAGGTAAAACAATTTTATATCGGAATTGTTTTTGATACAATCGATAAATTAATGTTGCACCATAAAGTCTCTATGTTTGTAAGTACATGAATAAACAAAGTATTGAACGCAAATGAAAGATATGGAGGACCAAAAAATTTATTGGAGACCAAGTACAAGTATTTCCAACCTACTCCATACTACTTTTGGTGAAAGGAAATAAATAGATCAAATCCCACATGTGTTTAATAGTTTAATTCAAATTATAGGACATCAATTTGTGATAGTCCCTCAGCTTCATACGCACTACGATTTGGATGTTCTAATACTTGACGAAAAGGTTATGAAATATATTTTCATATGGTTTTGATCTCACCTCTATTTATATATTTTCAGCCTTTCACATTGAAATGTAGATGATTCTAACCTTTGCAGTTAAGTTCGCTGCACCCGTTAATTCTAAATCCAACCTCTATATCATCTAACACCTATTTATCATATCATTCTACTCTTTTTTCTATTTCTTTTTCCCTCTCTTATTTTCTTTTCTCCTTCTATTTTCCACTTTTCCTTTATTTTTCCCTAGGGCCCCCATTGGATGTACATATATTGCACAAAAATTAACTCTGTGACCTGGCCTCATAAAAGTCTCTTTGCTTCAGCTGCACCAATCGGATTCTCTATAAAAAATCGAAAATATAAACCGAATGGGTTCCCATGAGAATCAGGTTCTCCAAGATCTACAGATTTTTCTGGTGCAAATAAAAATCTGCCACGATTCTAGATTTTCCAGATTCCTCTTCCAAATTTTCCTAAAAATTACCACCATGCCAATGATTATAGAACCAGAAACGTCAATTTATTTATAACACACATTTACTACAGAATCATAGTTGTTGGTTGTTTCCAGCCAAACAGATTTCAGCTTCACTGCAGCTCTTAGCTCACAGCAGCTTTCTCACACCTCACAACTAGAATCAGATTGTTAGGAATCCACAGTTGAACCAAACACACCAAGTATTCTCAATCTGCAATGAAGCCAAATTAGAGAAACAGTGTTGCTAGATTGTCTAAACCTCACGTACCACTTGCATTTAGGGGTGGTAATTGGGCTCGGCCCGCAGGCCCTTTCATAATTTATTTCGGTCCTTATTAAATGTTAGTTCAAAATGAATATAGATTTGGCTCGATCCTAATCCGATCCGGCCATTAACATTATTAGTTCATTTTTGTACCCTTTACTAGCCCAAAAAAAGTCCACCCTTCGATTGATTACATACATGCATACATGCATCATTTATTATCTGACTCGCCACATTTGCTCCTCCCAAAATAAACGCAACCACGCCAGTATGATCGTCACCTTTTCGGTTGCGTCAATTCCGGTTGTTGTTACAGCGATTGCGGCCTCGGTTGGAGGACGGAGGGACACAAGCAGGGGCACCAGATGCTGGAGGGCATGGTGCAGGAGGGGCACCTCAAATGTGCCACCTCAATATCCTCGAGCTGGAAATCCTTGTGGATCTCGGCAAACATGGGGACGGCGCAACTGCCCCTTAAGGTGGTACGCCACATCAGAGAAGCGTCCGTTGAGATCATGAAGTGTCATTAGCACAAGGCTACGTTCGGGGACGGAGAGCATCGTCGCTGGGGTGCACGTCGGTAAGACGTGGTTGGAGAGCTCGTACTCGTCGAGCGTGTTGAGGAAGAACACCTTCCATTGATTGTAGTTTGGTGAGAGGTTGTTGAGCACAACGGGGTCATCGACCTGATGTTGAGGATGAAGATGGTCTGCGTGCAAAAGGAAGCCACCTCGACAAACGCTTGAGTGTAGCCGTGATGAGAGGCGTCATTAGTCGGAGGAGGAGGGTCGATGATCTCATAACCCATCGTGGCACGACAAGCACATACTCGTGGTGTCACGTCACGAATATGTGCTGCTTGGGCCACTAGACGATCAGCTTCAGCAACCAACGGGTTGGCCTCAGCGAGTCGGTCAGATTAGATGCCATTGTGATTGGCGGTCAGACCTCACAGAGGGGTGGTTGGATCGAGGAGGCGGCGGTTTGGCCAATGGTATCGTGTTCAGATCGTGGGTGGTGGTGCGGGCCTGAGGAGGGAGTAGAAGGGGCGAGCATAGCTAAGGGGAAGGGCGGCACTCCCAGTGGAGGGACGGTGGCGGAGCAACTGGGGGTGGGGGTGTGGCCGAAGGGCAACAGCGGCTAGGGTTAGGGTTGTCGAAGCGAGGTCATTGGAGCGAACCCTCTATGATACAATGGTTGAAGAATATGTGGGAGAATTAATTGATAATTATTGTTAGGAGGTGTTACATATTCATATGAGAGGCAGGAGGCAAACATAGTTAAAATGGGCCACACACACATAACCCACAACACACACATAGTCTTACAAAAAGATAAAGCCACCGAGGGTTTCGCTTTTACATACTATTGCGGGGGAATGCATGACTTCTGTTAGATAATAATCTTTAGTGATTTCTTTATGATTTACATATTAACTATGTACAAGAACTATAAACAACTTAAGATTTTGTGGTAAGTCTAGGAAACCCCTAAGATCCACCACACTAGATCCAAGAGATACACGCTTCTTTGATGTACTATCGCAGGGGAATGTAGAATTTTTTAGTAAGTAAACTCTATCCTCATATACGAAGAATATTAAATAAAGTGAACTGCACGGCACATGTTCAATCAATCTACATCAATTGTGCTTTTCCCCGCTTTATTTCTTTAATCATGACACTTTTTCATTTGGTTCATGTTAAAAACTAAAAACCGGGGCAGTGGGAAAGTTCGCCATTAGGGCACTAAAGCTCCGTTTGGTACGTGTCGAAGTGTGTGGTCGACACTTCCCCCGGACCTGCTCTGGGCAGCCCGTGGAGGTTCTTTTTCGGAGGGGCTAGTCACTTGCGGAGAGCTTAAGCGTTAGGGACGAGTGAGGGGGAAGCTTGACACGGTGAGTTTTACGTGGTTCAGGCCGCCGGAGCGTAAAACCCTACGTCCACGGTGAGCAGAGATGCTCGCTGCATTGCTTGTTGCTCAGAACCGGAGTCCTGAGCTTGAGGGTGAGTGATGTCTAGGATGCGAGTTCTCAGGGTTCGAACCTAAGGGTGCGAATGGCTGGAGTGCCAACCCTTGCTACCGTTGCCTACCCGAGCCTTTTATAGTCCAAGGCTCGAGCGGCTTACAAGGTGGGCCGGGGACCCGACAGGTGGTCTCAGGGAGATTTCCTGCCATCTACCGTATTTGCAGTTATGCCGATCGTTGTCTCTGGCGAAGGCTTCCGAGTCTTCGTTCCGCCGTCCTGCCCATGCCGCAAGCTAGTCGTAGTGGTTGATGATGGCAGGGGCGACAGGGGATATCTTGTCGCTGTGTTTATTGGCGGGCAGACTTTGACACGGCGCGCCAGTCTGCGATGTGATTAGGCGCAACGGCACCTGACAGAGGCGTGCTCCGCGTCTCCGCGTCTTGGGAAGGCGCGGGTCTTGAATACCTTGTACGGGCAAGGTATGGCGCGTCTTTACTCTTGCTGCCTACTGCGTGGGGGCAGGCAGCGCCGCTCTGCTAGCCACGTGGCGGGCCCGGAACTCTCCTCTGAGGAGAGGGAGGTCCGGCCCCCCCTCCCGACATGTGGAGCCTTCGGAGCTCTCCCCGCGGAGGGGGGTGGTCCGACTGCTGCTGGCCACGTGGAGGGACAGGAGCTCCCCTCTGAGGAGAGGGAGGTCCGGCCCCACAGGACACGTGGAGCCTCCGGAGCTCTCCCCGCGGAGGGGGGGGTCTGGCTTAGTTGGTCACGTGGCGGGTCCGGAGCTCTCTTCTGAGGAGAGGGAGGTTCGGCCCCGCTGGACACATGGCGCCTTCGGAGCTCACCCCCGCGGAGGAGGCGAGGTCTGGCCTTCTAAGCCACGTGGCAGGCCCGGAGCTATCCTCCGAGGGGAGGCGAGCTCCGGCCCTGCCGGACGCGTGGTGCCTTCGGAGCTCGCCCCTACAGAGGGGGCGAGGTCCTTAGGCGGTTTCACCCTGTGCGCGGGGGTACCCGGTATTGAGGGTACCGACAGTGGCCCCGGGCGTACCTCGGGGGAGGTAACGATCCTGGGGTGGGGCCTTCTTCTTTCCACGCACTTCCTTGTCTTGAGTATTCCGTGTGCTGATAGGGTCTCCACGGCTTCGGAGTTCAGCTTCTGA
The DNA here is from genome assembly GCA_030760725.1 of Neostapfia colusana. Lineage (NCBI taxonomy): Eukaryota > Viridiplantae > Streptophyta > Magnoliopsida > Poales > Poaceae > Neostapfia > Neostapfia colusana. The sequence continues at coordinate 12,223,609 of JASWHV010000012.1, read as the reverse complement.
GGAGAGGGTGAACCCTGGCATCAGAGCTCAGCCCTGCCGTGGGGGCGGAGGTCCGGAGGTCATCGGAGCTTAGGCCCACGTAGGGCTTGAGGTCCGGCATCAGGGCTCGCCTCTGAAGGAGGGCGAGGGCTGGCATCGGAGCTCGACCCAGCTGTGGGGGCGGAGGTCCGGAAGTCATCGGAGCTCACGCCAGCGAAGGGCGTGAGGTCCGGCATCGGGGCTCGCCTCTGAGGAGAGGGCGAGGGCCGACATCAGAGCTCGGCCCAACTGTGGGGGCGGAGGTCCGGAAGTCATCGGAGCTCAGGACAGCGAAGGGCGTGAGGTCCGGAGGTCATCGGAGCTCAGCCTCTGTGGAGAGGGTGAGGTCTAGCATCGGGGATCGCCTCTAAGGAGATGGCGAGGGCCGACATCGGAGCTTGGCCCAGCTGTGGGGCCGGAGGTCCGGAAGTCATCGGAGCTCAAGCCCACAGAGGGCGTGAGGTCGGGCATCAGGGATCGCCTCTTAAAGGAGGGCGAGGGCCACATCGGAGCTCAGCCCAGCTGTGGGGGCGGAGGTCCTGAAGTCATCGGAGCTCAGGCCCACGGAGGGCGTGAGGTCCGGCATCAGGGCTCGCCTCTGAAAGGAGGGCGAGGGTTGGCATCGGAGCTCGACCCAGCTGTGGGGACGGAGGTCCGAAAGTCATCGGAGCTCAGGCCCACGGAGGGCGTGAGGTCCGGCATCAGGGCTCGCCTCTGAAAGGAGGGCGAGGGCTGGCATCGGAGCTCATCCCAGCTGTGGGGGCAGAGGTCCGGAAGTCATCAGAGCTCAGGCCAGCGAAGGACGTGAGGTCCGGAGGTCATCGGAGCTCAGGCCAGCGAAGGGTGTGAGGTCCGGCATCAGCGCTCACCTCTGAAAGGAGGGCGAGGGCTGGCCTCGGAGCTCGGCCCAGCTGTGGGGGCGGAGGTCCGGAAGTCATCGGAGCTCAGGCCCACGGAGGGCGTGAGGTCCGGCATCAGGGCTCGCCTCTGAAAGGTGGGCGAGGGCTAGCATCGGAGCTCGGCCCAGCTGTGGGGGCGGAGTCCGGTACTGCTCAGAGGTCCTCCCTTTCCTGTCCCTTAGTCTCATTTGGCTTACTGTCCCAGGCCGGAATACGGGGCTTGGGTAATCCAGTGCACTTGGTCCCGGAGGTCTGGCCCTAGCCCTAGTCAGGGTGTAACCGTCCGACCCCCTAGTACTCAGACCGTAGCGCTGGGGGGCAGAGTGCGCATGCTTTGGGTGTAGGATCGGGAAAAGCAAGGCTCCTGACCCCTCGGTCTAGCGTAGGTCTTTTCTTGGAGGAGACCAACTAGCGGTACAGTACCCTTACAGAAGGAGGTCCAAAAGGCCCCCGGGCCTCTGGCAGGTACCCCAAGCACTACCGCCTTCGGCAGGATGGCAAATATCGACTATGCATGAGAGCAGGAAAGAGGAACCGAGTGTACAATGGATGCACACTGTCTAGAGCATGGGGAGGTGATCATATAAATTAATGCATAATTTAAATAAACACCTGAGTAAGTGTGGTAGAACTTACAGAGGTAGGGCCGGAGCGCCTACCTCGTGGTCCCATGCATGGATCGACGGTGTAGCGCTGGGGCCCGCTGGTTCCGTGCGATCCGGAGCGTGGGTTGCCATCTTGCCTCGACGACGAGGTAGATGTCCTCACGCAGAGCGGGTCATGCGTGGCTTCGTCGTATGCTCGGACACGGGGGGACCCCCATGGCGATCGCAGGGGGAAGCATGGCTTCGGCCTCGCATACCATGTAGAAGGGTAATTCCCGTGACCCGGGCCTGGGAAGTCTGGCTGGTCCCCGACATAGAGGAGCCAGTATCCCCCGACGGCTCTGGGTGCGGCATATGCACCGGTTGTGTGGGTTTGCTCAGCATGGACCTGGCACGCATTGCATCTCCTATCCGGTTTGATGGCGTCCAGGTGGCTCTCGGTCAGTAGGAGCCATGCCGGATGGCTTAACCGACAAGTGTGCGGGACGATGAGCGTTCCCAGCACTCGCCTCCATGGATTACTGCGAGCTGGTCGCAACCTTCCTCCTGGGTTATGCACCGTAATAGGATGCCGTGGCGCCATGCTAGTAAAGATACCAGCGCGTATCACTTAGCCATCCGCACAATCCGTTCAGCGAATGCACGTTCATCAGGAAGGATGTCTTTCAAGGAGTCCCGGACCTCCGTGGTCCATGCATCGGGACTACTTGAGCTTCTGGATCTTGGGCGCTGGGTAGCACGGAGTCCCCAAGGCGCATACGATCCTTTGGCTGGCTCCATGGCTGCATGGCCGCCGGGACCGCCAGCTTCGAGGTGCTGGTCTCGCCCCCTTCGCCCGGTCGGCACTCCGGGCTGTGAGTCGCAGCAACGTCCCTTCGAAGGCTCCTTGGAGCTCCGGGGCTCCGGCGGAGACCTTCGCTGTCAGGTTGTTGGCGACGGTGTCGTCGGCGCGCGGTACATGGCACAGGTCCAGGGTACCCAAACCGCTCCCCCGTTGGCATGAGGAGCAGCACGCCGCCGAGGTAGAACGTCCAGTGGGGCTCGGTGAAGACCGATGCTCGGGGCTCCGGTTCTCCATCTTCAGGGGCCCCCTGGGATGCTTGGTGGTGGTGTCCACCTGACCACGGAGTCAGTCGGTGCTTGGCTCTTGACTGTCTGACGTGGTCGGGAGCTCAGCTTGAACTCCGCCGTCTTCGGGCTGTCTTCCGGCTTCGGAGGCTGGCAGTGAGTGCCAATGACGCCCGTCTTCTGCTCTGGCGCACTTGTCCGCCAGGCTGAAGAGCTCTGAGATGTCTTGCACCTCCCTGGTGGTCAACTTCTCGAGCATCTTCTTGTCCCTCACACCTTGTCGGAATGCGACCACCGCTGATGCATTCGGGATGTGGGGGATGGTTTTGCGTACTTGGGAGAACCACTGGATGAAGGAGCGCAGAGATTCTCCCGGTTGTTGCTGCACGGCGTGGAGGTCGAGCTCCGTGCCAGGCCGGGTGTAGGAGCTGCCGAAGTTGGCGGTGAACTACCGGTAGAGCTCTCCCCAGGAGGTTATGGAACCCTACGGGAGGTTCATGAGCCAAGACCGGACTGGGCCGGTCAAGGCGACAGGGAAGTAGTTGGCCATGACAGCCTCGTCCCCTCCTGCAGCAAGGACGGTGGTGGAGTAGATCTGGAGGAACTCCGCCGGGTTGATGCTGCCGTCGTACTTCTTGGGTAGGTGCGACCGAAACTTGCGCGGCCACCTTGCGAAGCGAACGTGGGGCGCCAGGGCCGCACATCCTGCTCCTGTTGCCGCAGGCGTTGGTGCCGCGAACACTTGGTTCGCTGCTGGCACTTTGTACCCCGTTATGGGCAAGGCTGCACCATAGACCGGCGGCGCCGTTTGCAGGGCATATGGCTGTGGCATATGCTGCGTGGCGTATGCTTGGGGTAGAGATCGCGTGGCGAAAGTCTGCGCCTCAGGCAGGATCAAGGCAGATGTCATGCTGTCGCCGACCTCTTGGTTGCGATGCCTTTCTCGTCGTCGCTCGAGGAATACTCGGGCATCTAGGCCCAAGTGGCATCGTTCCATCTCTGTCCCCAGGTCCGTCGATGGGAGCCTGGTGGAGCTGGAATCTACCGTCTGCCCGTCAACCATTGGTTTGCGCGTCAGCGACACAGCCGGTTGGCCGGGGCGTCGTCCCCGCCGAAGTCGAGGGTTTGCGGCGGCGACGACAAGAGGGTCTACCTCATGAATCCACTGCTGGGTCGCTGACCGAGGCGCGTCCCCAGCAGGCAGATTGCGCAGTAGCGCTCTTGCTGCAGCTAGCGCGCCCCCGTGGGGGACGCTCAGCGCTGCAGAGGATCTCACGCTCGCTGGAGCCTGCGTGGCCGGAGTCGGCGCTGCCGGAGTCGGCTGCTGGCTTCCAGCTTGCGCGGACACACTCCGTCCAGAGTGTGTCGAGACGTAGTCCCCGCTAGTCACGGTCCGCCGTGAACGCGGGGGTGGAGAGCTTGCCGCTGAAGGAAGCTTGGTCATCCTCGCCGGCAAAAGCTCGTCGCGCAAGGGAAAAGCCCCCTACCTAGCGCGCCAAATGTCGAAGTGTGTGATCGACACTTCCCCCGAACCTGCTCTGGGCAGCCCGCGGAGGTTCTTTTTCGGAGGGGCTAGTCGCTTGCGGAGAGCTTAAGCGTTAGAGACGAGTGAGGGAGAAGCTTGACACGGCGAGTTTTACGTGGTTCAGGCCGCCGGAGCGTAAAACCCTACGTCCACGGTGAGCAGAGGTGCTCGCTGTATTGCTTGTTGCTCAGAACCGGAGTCCAGAGCTTGAGGGTGAGTGATGTCTAGGATGCGAGTTCTCAGGGTTCGAACCTAAGGGTGCATATGGCTGGAGTGCCAACCCTTGCTACCGTTGCCTGCCCGAGCCTTTTATAGTCCAAGGCTCGAGCGTCTTACAAGGTGGGCCCGAAACCCGACAGGTGGTCCCGGGGAGATTTCCTGCCATCTACCGTATCTGCAGTTATGCCGGTCGTTGTCTCTGGCGAAGGCTTCCGAGTCTTCGTTCCGCCGTCCTGCCCATGTCGCAAGCTAGTCGTAGTGGTTGATGATGGCAGGGGCGGCAGGGGATGTCTTGCCGCTGTGTTTATTGGCGGGTAGACTCTGACACGGCGCGCCAGTCTACAATGTGACTGGGCGCAACGGCACCTGACAGAGGCGTGCTTCGCGTCTCCGCGTCTTGGGAAGGCGCGGGTCTTGAATACCTTGTACGGGCAAGGTATGGTGCGTCTTTACTCTTGCTGCCTACTGCGTGGGGGCAGGCAGCGCCGCTCTGCTGGCCACGTGGCGGGCCCGGAACTCTCCTCTGAGGAGAGGGAGGTCCGGCCCCTCGCGACACGTGGAGCCTTCGGAGCTCTCCCCACGGAGGGGGTGGTCCGGCTGCTGCTGGCCACGTGGCGAGTCCGGAGCTCCCCTTTGAGGAGAGGGAGGTCCGGCCCCACAGGACACGTGGAGCCTCCGGAGCTCTCCCCGCGGAGGGGGGAGGTCCGGCTTAGTTGGTCACGTGGCGGGTCCGGAGCTCTCTTCTGAGGAGAGGGAGGTTCGGCCCCGCTGGACACATGGCGCCTTCGGAGCTCACCCCCGCGGAGGAGGCGAGGTCTGGCCTTCTAAGCCACGTGGCAGGCCCGGAGCTGTCCTCCGAGGAGAGGCGAGCTCCGGCCCTGCCAGACGCGTGGTGCCTTCGGAACTCGCCCCTGCAGAGGGGGTGCGGTCCTTAGGCGGTTTCACCCTGTGCGTGGGGGTACCCGGTATTGAGGGTACCGACAGTACGGTTTCAAATTTTTCAAGAGTTAGAAACATTTCAGTTTCAACCTGAAAATGTTTATCAACTTATAACAGAGTCATTTTAGAAACTGTTTGGCTAATTTTTTTATTTTAGTTTCAGTATAGAGAGAAGGAGAATTAAAACGATCCACTTATCTTTAAATGGAGAATCACTTTAATACCATGGTACAAGTGGATGGTGAATATGTTAGAGCCAAGGGGTACGGAGATGCCACAGATGACCGCCAAATACTAGGCAAGTTTGATGCCGTACAAACCAAATGAATATAATGTTTGAGCGTTGATACGCTCTTGTACATAGAAAATTCTAAGTTACAGACAGCTTTGGGGATAGAGAAGACTTTCTTTAATCTGAGATTTCTCATGTCACGCTCGTGAGGCAAGGTCAGCCAACTTTGGGATTTTTTTATTTTTGTCACTGTTGTTAAAGAATTTAATATCAATAACATCCAATTTTTTTTTGCAAAAGTAGCTACCCTATCATCCACGACATGGACGATTTGTCCACGTGGACACCCTGTCGTCCACGCCGTGGACGACAGGAGCCCACGTGGACTTACACGTCAGCCCAACGGTCACGGGACCGTTGGACCGACTTGTCCTATCGTCCATGTTTTCCTATATAAAGAGTCACCCCGGGGACCATCTCCCACACCAAAAACAACACAAAGAGAGGGGAAGGGGAAGGAGAAGAGGAAGAGAAGAAAGAGAAGAGGAAGAGAAGAAAAGAAAAGAAGAAAGAAAAGAAGAAAAGAAAAAAGAAAAATGGAAACGGAAAAAAATATAGAAACAAATAAAAACTATGAAATTACTTATTTTAATTATGTATTTTAGATAGTTTATACTTAAACACTAGTTTATTCTTAGTTAGTTTCATATTAGGACTTAGTTAGATTGTTTTTAGAATTAAATTAGATTGTAATTTTATTCATTAGTAGGATTTAGTTAGTTTACAATCTAAATTTTATATTAGCCATCAATTTTAGTTTATGTTATATTTAATTGTTTGTTTAAATCTTGTTTCATTATTTTAGTTATAGTGTAGTTTATTTTTTATAGGTTTTTAGCTTAGTTTATTTTTTATTACGTTGATTAGGTTAATTTAATTTATATTAATTTAGTTCAAACTTTAAATTTTAATTTAAGCATTATTATTAGTTTTAATATAATTTTATTTTAATTCAGTTTATAATTTAGTTAAGTTATCCTGTTGATTAGGTTAATTTAGTTTATAGTTCAGTATAATTTATTATTTTAATACAATTTGTTTTAATTCAATTTTGGTTGCTATTGTTGTGGCAGTTATTAAATTACGTATATACGTATGTTAGGTATGTCAAATAAAGTAGAATTTTAAATCTTTTATAGAGATGGCAAAATTAGCTATAATTCGAGTGGAGTAGATCTATCAGAACTCCATTTTATAAATCGTGGAATACCTATTCCAACGGAACGGACATTTATGGGTATATACAGATGGCTGTTGAATGTTTTTAAACTGAGTGAGGATGAATATGAGTTGAAAATAAACGGAGTTATCAGTCGTTCAAGTGACGTTCATTTTTGGGAACTACTGCTGCTAAACGGAACGCCCGTGTGGCGTGCTTATGTTTCAAGAGCTATGCAATATGGCTGACCTCTCATACTTCTTATTCGGGTTGAAGCCAAGGAAGTAGTCGATGAGACGCAGGATCAAAATGATGATGGGGAAGATAATAATAGTGGTGAAGCTGTAGAGGACGATTATAATGAATTGCCACACACGGTTGTTACTGAGGCAACTGGTCAAGCAAATGAAGGAGAGCATATATAATATATAGTTCATCAGATGACTGTTGAGGATAGAGATTATAATAATGTTACTGATTATGATTCATCTGACGAAGAAGTTCAACCTCCTGTCCCTGCCGATTGGAGTAATCCAAATTTTGAAAACCTAAGAGTAACCAAAGGTTATCATTTGCCGTTGGATTACCACGGCAATACGATAACAGCGGGGTCTCTTTTCAAAAATAAAGAAGCTTTGCAAGATGCTGTTAAATATTGGTCTCTTTTAATGAAAAGATCATTTAAAGTTTCTCGATCCACTAAGAAACTTTATGATGTCGGATGCTTATCAACCAGTTGCCCGTTTCATGTTCGCGGATATGCAGAGAAATGGAGTAGCCGTTGGAAGTGTGCTATTGTGATTGATCATTCGTGCGAGTTACAACATCTTGAAAAATGCAATACTGCTCTAACATCTAATTTTGTTGCAAATCACATGTATGCTCGTGTCGTTGATAATATTTCTTTTCAGTCTAAATCTATTATCAACACAATTGAGCAAGATTTTAAGTACATAATAAGTTACTCTAAAGCTTGAAAGGCGAAACAGAAGGTTATTAAGGCAAGATTTGGTATTTATAAAGCATCTTATGATAATCTTCTGAAATTACTTAATACTATCAGAAGTCAGAATGTTGGCACAGGCGTAGATATCGTGGATGTTCCAAACTCTCGACATGCTCGGAAACCTATTTTTCACCGTTCATTCTTTTCACTAGGTCAATGCATAAATGCATTTCAATATTGTGGGCCCGATCTGTGTTTGGATGGCATATTCTTAACCGGAAAGTACAAAGATCAAATTCTCACAGCTATTGGAGTTGATGGCGATAATCAAATTTTACCTGTGGTCTTTGCATTTGTGGAGAGTGAAAATGGTGACAGTTGGTACTGGTTTTTGAAACGGATTAGAATTGATGTAGTTCAAGGCCGAGAAAATGTATGTGTCATACATGACCGTCACGCTGGCTTGTTGAAGGCAATAATGAATTTTAAATACGGCTGCGCAGAGAGCTCTCTCACACCAGTTTGACCAGATATACAATCAAGGTGGTGTATGAGGCACTTGGGTGCAAATTTTTATAGTCACTTCAAGAACAAATAGTTCATAAACATGTTTAAGCGTATCTATAGTCAAAATCAAGAGAGAAAATTCAATGCTTTATGGCGTCGTCTTGATGAGCTCACTAATAAACAAACCGATGATTTACTTGGACGGGATAGTAATGAAGACGCCTCTGATCCACTCTCCACCGTTCCTTCAACCGAACAGACTATATCTCGTAGGGCTGGATCATCTATCAGATGTTTCTCACATTGGATTCATAATGAGCCGAAAGAGAAATGGTCATTGTTATATGACATACATGGTGCTAGGTACAAAATTATGACAACTAATTTAGCAGAGGTATGTAATTATTTGTTATACTTAAATTTATCTTAACAATGGTAAGACTACAAAATAATGCAATTTTAATATAGGTCTACAACTTTATCCTACGTGGGTCAAGAGTTTTACCACTAGTTGGTATTGTTGAAGCAATATTGAATGGAACGATGAAATACTTCCGTGAGCGTTTTGCAAAAGCTTCTCCATTGATGGCTGATCCTAATTTAGTCTTCTCAAGATTTGTTTGTGACTACACGGATGAGAAGATTAAAAATGCTCATTTGCACAGTGTTAAACAAACTGGAATTATGTAGAACAGGTTTGAAATCACATGTAGAGACAGAGGCAAACATTGTGCCACGAGTGAACGGACTGTGCAGGAGTGCATTCTTTGTGAGAACTCTGCCATATGTACATGTATGAAGCCAAAGCTACTGCATAGACCTTGTTCTCATGTCATTGCTGCCTGCAGTCGGAGTCAATTATCTCCAACTATATATGTGTCACAGTATTTTTTGAAGGAGACTTTGCACACAACCTGGCACGCAGAGATATTTGGTTACCGGATTTTTGGTGCATTCACCAATGATCCTGGACCACAATTCGAAAGAGGTCCTGATTATCTGAGGTTGAAGCAGACTCGTGGCCGTCGTAAGACTCGACGTATAAGAAATGATATGGATGAGTGCTCATTGTCGCAACAAGTAAGATGTAGGAACCGTAACGAAGTTGGCCATAGTTATAAGAATTGCGTTCGACGTAATGTTCCTAGAGCAGCAGAAGCGGGACATTCAGGAAATCCATATGACGGGCGGCGTCCTCGTGCTCGTCGCTCACGGCGGGATGATCAATGATTGGATTTGTAATATTTTCATTTTAACGTCACCATGTATTACGGATTTTATTGTTTAAGAACAATATTGTTCGTTAAGACTTTACATAAGTTAATAATGAATAACAATTTCATGTATTTTGACCCTGCAGCCATGGCTGCGAGTGATAATGGCACTTACGAGCTCTTGGACGCTTAGTTCGACTCTCGGCACCGCTCGTACTAGAGCAGTGTTCGAGGAGTCGAACTCACCACGTTGCGGCCTAGGGTGCCGAAGACGCTGTTACACCTGTACGATAGGTGGATCGACAGGTACGAAATTGTATAATTAATTAATTAATGTTAGATTGTTTCGTAGTAATTTAATATCGTGTATTGCAGGTTAAGTGCAGCGGGGCTTCTACCACTGTGTAGGATGTTGGAGCGCCAGGTAATGGAACGGTCTAAAGAAAAGTCCACGCGACTAACCTACGACCGTTCCCTACTTACTGCGTTGGTCGACCGTTGGAGACCAGAGACACACACTTTCCACATGCCTTGTGGAAAGATGACAGTCACGCTTGAGGATGTGTCCTACCTGTTAGGGCTTCCGCTCGCCGGGCAGGCCGTTTGTAGGCCTGACTTGTCAGACGGATGGCGCGAGGACCTACATGCCCGTTTCTCTGGCGTCGTACTACACCCGAGGTACACTTAGAGGCACAGACTGGTGAGATCAATCACAGATAGACAAGACCACGGTCTATTGTTCGTAGGTGGCGATGGATGGCATACTGTCTGGTTGTCCGTTGTTGTTGATCCTCTGGGCGTACGAGCGAGCGTTTCTCGATAGGTCGGCCTAGTGTGGACATCACCCCATACAGCGATGTCTTGTACGGGAACTCCTAGGAGGACAAACCAACGATGGGTACATTGTGGACTCGACGCAGGGTACGTAAACTTGTAAATCATGTACGTTCATTATTAACGTAACTATTTGTTTTGTTATAATATTTTTTTAACGTACTTGGGGGTGACGACACCATGCACAGAGGTTACCCGTAGTATACGATGTCGTTTGACCGCCTACAGGCGGACAACGATGTCGTATGGACTCCGTTCTCGTACGAGGCCGTGGAGCGTCGCGCACCCGCTGGGTTGTCGTCGTTGTGCACGAGAGATGCAGACGTGTGGTGGACACGGAAGGCTCTCGTGTACGATATCTGCGTGGAGGAGTACTCTCCTCACAGAGTTATGCGACAATTCGAACGGCAACAGGTCTTCCCAGTTCCTAGGGGTCTCGCAGTTCTGCCTACTGCACACATGTAAGTACTTTTTTTATTTATATTTAACTTACATAAGTTTTAATCGCTGAGAAACATTATATTTTCCTCGCAGGCACACACGGAAGGGTTTCTCTACGCCTATTTTCTGGCCTCGCATGGAGGCTTGGGTACAGCTTTGGGCAGAGGCACCTCAGGACGTAATCGCGGATGCCTACCCGTTCAACGCGGAGTCGTACGATGAGTACCTACGTTGGTACGTCTCTCGTACACGTACGCGAGTTTCGTACGTCCCAACAGAGCCGGAGGCATACGTCACGTCGACGCACACACATACCCTCGACACAGAGATTCTAACACTTTACTAGCAGTAAGTTTCCAATTACTATTTTCTTAGTTGCGTAAGTTTTATTATAATTTGTATTACTTATATTTTTTCGTTTATGGTTTCAGATGCTTAGAAGTGTCGAGATCGATGCGAGGGCTATGGTACAAAGGGCGGATCAGGGCTTGCACATCCTGGCAGAAGAGAACGCAACGACGTGGAAAAAATGTATAAGTACATCGCCAACGCCATCAAGCATATGTCCCTGTCGTGCACGGAGTCTTGTCGTCAAGACTCCTCCGGACACCAGCCGTTCTATGCACCGGCGACGACTGTTCCACCGCCAGGTATGACGTAGATATACTACTGATTTATACAAATAGGTTCAACGTAGTCATTAATATTATTTTCTGTGTAGTGCCTTCGACGTGTCCCGGTGACATTGTTGGGACATCTAATTGGTGCAGTGGTACGTGTCACTTTAATTTATATTACTAATCTTTATAGATATTCAATAATTTGACAAATAACATTTTTTGTAGGTTTTGAGGACCCGTCTTACGGGTCCGATGCTACGCAGCAGGATTTGGGAGTCTCCTTCGACTGGGAAGCGTATGTTGCCGATGCTATGGCGGACACGCTTCCTGAGACGCAAGGAGCTCTGGAGCCGACGCAGCCGATGGACGACGCGACCCCGCCAGCACCTCCTAGGCCCAGGAACCCCCCTGATCCGCTGACTTACGATGCGGACCACGTACGAGCGGCGTGTAGGGCTGCTAGGGGTGCACGTGGAAAGCGTGCTAGGCATTGATTTATTGTGTAATTTATTTTTTGTTTTTGTTTCACTCTTTTACGATAATGAATTTATATATCTACTTTTACACGTTACTTTATGTCACAAATAATAACGGTTTTAATACCAAAACACCCAACTACAAATGAAAAAGTGTTCCTGATAACCGATTCAAAATCGTTCACAAGTTGGACGAGTAGTCTACGACGTGGACGACTCGTCCATATAATAAACGAGTCGTCCACAACGTGGAGGACTCTTCCATACAATAAACGAGTTGTCCACGACGTGGATGACTCGTCCATATAATAAACGAATCATCCACGGGGTGGACGATATTAGCCCTATAAAAGTCGTAGCGCCTTGAAGAGTCACCTTTACAAACTGAGAGTGAGCGAAGAGAGTACTAAAACAATGGCGAGCAGAGGTCGTGGTAGGACATAGGTGGAAAACATTAGATCGATGCATCTCGAGTACTTGGTGGGTGGTCCTGATTGGTATGAACCACCGATAGACAGATTCCCAGTTCTAAGCAAGAGTGATTTTGGTGTGTTCAATCCTCTTCGTTCATATGATAGCACGAAAGAAGAGTGACCTAAATGCCACTGTGGCATTGATTGTGTTGTGCAAATGAAGGATGAAAGGGAGGGCAGCTGTCGTCAATTCTTTCGTTGCCCTAACGGTGGAGTAAGTTCAAAATACATATTAATTTTTCGGTAGAATATTGTCATTTTTGACCTTTTTTGCTTTTCAACTAGTGTTACTTCGATGATGATAACTGCGGATACACACTCTGGCTTAACCCACCGTCAATCAAGCCAACTGAAGATTACATTAAATATTTACAAGATCGAAACCGAGAGATGGTTGGTGAACTAGCAGAAATGGAGTCACAACTATTCGAGTACATAGGTGCTAGACCCGTCTGCGATAACAAGGATTGTGAATGTCCTCACCACAAGCCAAACCATAACCGTTAGAACTAGGTTTCACTAATGTGGAGCAACATGTATGCTCGCAATGTATTCTTGTAATGTATGATCTTCTACTAAGAATTTTAATAAGTATGGACGAGAGTAACTATTATTGTTCTACCTAATAGACGAGTCGTACAACTAATAGACGAGTCGAACAATTGATGAACGAGTAGTACAAGTGATGGACTAGTTGTCCACCTACTGGACAACTCGTCCACATGGTGGACGACTCGTGCACCTGATGGACGAGTCATACAAATAATGGACTAGCCGTACCGCTGATGGACTTGTCATCCACGTAGTGCTCGTCCACCTGTTCGACGAGTCATACAACTGATGTACTATTCGTCCACGTACTGGACGAATCGTCCACCTCGTGGATGAATCATCTATCATCGATTGTCTATTTAAGAGCACTCCGGACATTCGCCACAACCACACTTCACAGACCCAACTCTCGCGGACATGGACTCACCGTACTCACCACCAAATCAAAAAGAGAGAGTTCGTGTTCCAGAGGGATTACAACCACCAATGTGTCTATGTGGCACTGATTGCTGGTCCGTGAAAGATTTAAAGCTGGGAGTCACTTACGGTTGGAGACTATGGATGTGCAACAACTATGAATATGATCCCCTGCATAGGACCACACCATTTTTCCCGAATGGTAGACGTCAGGTAACATGTTTACTTCACGTATTCGTATTTTAGCTCTAATATTCATAACAACATATAACTAATCATGCAATCTCCACCGCCTATTTGTGAGTTCACACGGTACATCGATAACGAACAAACACCGAAAGACGTCGAGTACGTACACGTGATGCATAGAGCTGCCTCGGACAAGTTCCACTACGAGATGGAGTTCGAAAAGCGGGTTGAGCAGGAGAGGAAGGATGCGGCTGAACAGGAGGACCGTCGACGCAAACGTCAGGAATAACTTCAAAGAATCGATGAAAAGTATCGTCGCCAGGCGAGAGAGGATGAACGGGAGCGCTAACGCGAGAGAGCACATCGCACATGGGACGTCGGACCGGATGCATTGCGCAAGGGAAAATATCCCCGTAGCACTCAGTAGAATCTATTTTTGCAATTTAATAAACTTCATAATGTATCCGAATATTTTAAATCAAGTGCTGTTGTTATTTTGCTAAATTTAGTTACATTTACATCCATAACAAGAAATAATAAAATTTGTGATCGTGTTATATAATTCAAAATTCCGTAACATAAAATCTATTAAACAAAAAACAAATTAAACAACTTGCATAAAATCATAACACAATATACTACATTAAATTCTATAAAAATTTTATAAAAATATCTCTAACCATTTTTAAATAGATGCTAAAAATCTAATCTTATAACATTTGCTGCAGAAAGCGATCAAGCCTTCCTGGTCTGTCGTCCACGGCGTGGACGACAGTATGGTCCACGTGGCCTAGTCGTCCATGCTGTGGACGAGAGGGCTGCATCGTGGCTCAATCGTCCACGGCATGAACGACAGAATGTCCACGTTGACAAATCATCCACGCCGTGGATGATTGAGTGGCTAGATTTGATTTTTTTGAGGATGTTATTAATATTGAATTCCTTAACAACAGTGCCAAAAATAAAAAAAAATTCCTAACTTTGGTGCCAACAAAACCCACGTCACATGTGGGCCGCTGCCCTGACGCGTTGGGTCAAGCTTGGCCCTACATTTTTTATGCTGCAAATATGAGATGGGCTGCCAAAATACTGAGTGGGCTGATGATCTTTGGGCTCTAAGGGCTGCAAAGATGTGATGGGCTGTCGAAATACTGAACGTTCTGATGATTTTTGGGCTCTGATAACATGATATGAGCTAAAATCATAACATTAGCACTAGCTATCGATCTAGGATTGTATAGCTACAGTATTGCTAGTGACTGTAGCTGCAGCAATATACGAGAAGCTGGGATGGGAGCCTATGGACACATTGTTCGGGAGATCAAAGATAGGGCAAATGACTCTAACGAAGTTAGTTTATCAGAAGAGATTATAAAATAGGGATGCCCATAATTTAGTGAGGAGTGGTTTATGCTGCTGTTGGCAGACATGAATGGTTTCTTTATCCGCATGATGGAGTTTGCAGCTCATATAACTCTTTAATATAATAAAGAGTAGGCATTCTAAAAAATAAAATCGACTAACTAAAGCTATGGATGGAAAGAAGAGGTGATCAGAAGCAAAAAAAGTAATTAATAGCTAAAAAATGGAGGAAGTTATTAAATCTTCTACAACTTAAATCATCTGGATTAAGAAGTATAACTAGGTGACAAACTCGCATGTAGGATGCATCTATATAAGTTACAAGAGAAAGAAGAAAATTGTGGTACATGATGACTTGTCATTATGACACCACAAAATCCATCACATGAGCGAGCTTATGTCATAGGTGCGGCATCCACCTCCTCCTCCTTGCAACAAATTACTTGCCCTTGCAGCATCTGAGACGCTGACACCCTCCTGTCGTTGATCTGGACCAACCTGTGTCTTCGGCCACAAACCTCCTTGATGTATAGCACCGCCACCAGCGATACGTGTTATGCTGCCACCAAGTTCACCAACCAACCCATGCTCTATGCCGCTACTTGTTGCCCCATAGAAGCCGTTGTTGCCCTGATGGTTGCCAAGAAACCCCCGTGTGAGCATGTCCAAGAATGACATAGCGGCACTGAGAGTAAGCGGCGGCGCCGACACAAGGGTGGACAAGGACTGAGACACGAAGTGCGGCAGGTGACTTTTGAAGCACTTGATGAATTTATATTACTGTTTCAGATATTGCGGAATATCAACCTCACTGCAAATAAAGATACAATAACTTGGAGATGGACACCAAATGGAGAATATTCTGCATCTTCTGCCTATGAAATCCAATTCCTTGGTGGTGTGGACATCAGTTGGGCACCGTTTCTTTGGGCTGCTAAAACGCAGCCATGTTGTCGATTCTTTGCATGATTGGTAATGCATAATAAAGCTCTAACAGCTGACAACCTTGCCAAGAAGCACTGGCCGCATCAGACCAACTGTGCATTCTGCTACTGTTTACCTGAGACAACAGACCATCTCCTCTCGTATTGCAATTTCACAGAGACGTCGTGGCGCAAACTAGCTCAAATCCTTGGACTTCCGGCCCAGCTACATCAGGCTATACTCGAAGGCGCATCAGAGTGGCTTCACTTCATCATTGTCTCGTGTTCCAAACATCACCTGAAGACAGTTGTTGGTATTCTGTTTACATTCTGGTGGCGGATATGGAAGGAGAGAAATCGACGGATATTTCAGAATCAGGAACATTCACATATCCAAGTTGCTCGATTGGCGCTGGAAGACAACCGGTTACTCAACACAGCCTTCAGACTCAACGATGCGCAATACTCTAGCTGACCTATCTTCTTAGGGGTGGATCATGTTTGTTAGTCTATCTCTTAATGTAATTTGTTCTTTTCCTTTCTTAGTAATTGTATCTCTTAAACTGTAACTCTATTCTTCTTAATGCAAGGGCAGCGCTCCTGCCTTTTTTTCAAAAAAAAAAACTGTTGGGGGAGCTCAAAGCAGTTTGGCATAAACGTCGGGAGCATGTTGGAGAAGTCCTGCTCCGCAGTCAAGGAGGCGGGAACCAGATGCTGCTGCAGTTGCTGATTAATGGAGGTGAAGCTGGAGCTAGAGCTGGACGACGGCGATAAGGAAGCATGTGAGCTCTTGTTTTTGCGACATCCACTGCCGACGGGGATGTTGCGGAGGCAGCCTCCATGGGTCCAATAGCGGCTGCAGGCCTTACAGAAGTAGCGCGGCTGGGACAGGTTATAGTTGTTGTAGTAGGCGAATTTGGTGCTGTTTGAATTGCAACAGGGGCACTTCAGTGCCTCACCCTCCTGCAGCCGAGGCTTATGCTCCCGGCGGCTGACTGACCGCTGCCGTGCCTGCCTCACATTTCTGGCTTCCACCACCAGCGGTGCCGTGCCCATAGCCTCCTGCATGCACGCACCAGTTATTTAAATTAGATCTTGAATTATGCATGTGTACTCGACATAAGCAATACAAACAGACATGCTCTAAAAGAAACGTATTTATGTTCAACACACTTTTGATCTCTTGATGCGAGTATTTATATGCAAATCTGAGTACAAGTAATTTTGTGCGCATTAAAACAATCCTGGTTAATTCGTTAGAAACTACCCTGATTTGCTATAGCTGCCTAACAAAGACAAACACAGTACTCCCTCCAGATTTTTTTGGCATATAGGACAGCGTGTTAGTGGAAAAATGAATTGTACATGTTGTCCTCGCAATATTAACATTCATCCGGAAGGATTATATATAAAGAATGGATATTCCAGGGGCAATAACTTGTGCAAAGCAAAGTAAATCAAATCAAAGGAAAATTTATCTTCGAATTTAGTGGTCCAGTTCATTTGAGGGAGAATAAAATGTATGTGCGGTGCCCACGCGTATCAGGTGTGTATATGCACATATATCAATATACTTATACTATAACAGGAATAACAGATATATGCCTTAATTAGTTCCTAAGTACAGTACAGCCGTATACTGATATACATGCACAAACACGAAATAATCTTATGCATCGCGCTAGCTCAGGGTGGGCAAAATAAACCGAAACCAAACACTAAAACTGAAAAGACCGGAACCAAAACCGAAAAAACTGAAACCGACCAAACCAGAGTGTATTTCGATTAGCAGAACTGAAAACTGATTTTTTCTTCAGTTTCAGTTTTCAATCCTGGTTAACAGAACTGAAAACTGATTTTTCTTCAGTTTCAGTTTTTAATCCGGATTAACTAGGTTAACTGAATCTAGCCTAGTAGTAGTGAATCCAGCCCATCTAGTAGCGGCCGAATCTAAATAAGTAAATAAACCTAACCCTAGTTCCCCTCACCCGGTCAGCATGAGTGACCCCGGCTCCCCCACCCGCCGCCGAAGCGCGAGCCTCCGAGCGAGCGCCGACCGCTGCCTCACCGCCCCACGCCTCATGCCCCATGCACCGCGGGCAGCCAGCCCGCCGCCTCATCGCCCGCCTCGCCCAGTGCCGCTCCGCGCCTAGCCGCACACCGCTCCCGGCGCCGCCCCACTGCCTCGCTGCCCGCCTAGCCGCCCACCGCGCCCGGTGCCGCCTCGCTACCTCCCACCACGCCCGGAGCTGCTCCGCGCCTAGCCGCCCTACACCCGCGCCTTGCTGCCTGCCTTGTCCGGCCATAACGGCGCCACCCGCTGTGCCCAGCTACGGGCGCTCCGCCCCACAGCCCCACCGTGTTCCAATCTTGGTTTTTTTGATTTAACCAAAAACCAAACCGGAATTTTCGGTTAACCGGGGGAGCAGTTTTCTTTTTAACGTGGACTATTTTGGTTTTTATTTTCTGATAACCGAAGTTTCAAAAAAAAATAAAAAACCGAACCGATCGGTTTCAGTTAAACCGGATGCCCAGCCTGACTGCTAGCAGTCCCTTACTCCAACTTTTGGCTCAAGATCAAGAAACTAGCTAAGCTACATCACCAAAAAGACCACGAGTATGGAAGAAGTTGGTGATGGGAGGATTATTACCTGTTGATCTTGGTGCCGGCGGCCGTGGTGGTGGTCAGATCCGGCGGCACGGCTGTTGCTGCTGGCCTTCTTGGAGCTGGAAGTCATCATAACGTCCATGGATATACCACCGAAAGCTTTCTGTTAGGGCAAAGACACAAACAAACGGCGATCTGCCTGCCATAGATCAGTCAAACCTGTAGATCTAGATGGAGAAGGAGGAGAAGCTAGCATACATACCAGGAGGAAGAGTGGAAAAACACCGTTGCACAGATTCAAAAGATGTTAAGCCCTTGATAGTCGCCGTCACTCGATTGGAGAATAGTAGGAGTGGACAGTGGTGCTGCCGAGAGAGATGTCGTTTAGTTTAGTACTAGGCAGAGGAAGAGAGGAGAGAAGAAAGTGAGGGAGAGATGAGTCAATGGTGTGCGGAAGCATACGCGAGGCATGGATGATGCAGCTCCTCGTTTGCTCACGCTGGCATGGAACGGTGTGGGACCACTCCAAAGAGACGTTGCACCGACTGCTCCATTTGCATATAATGGAAAAGAAGAGAAAGATAGTCCAGGTAAGCATCAATGGTGCAGGCCTAAGAAATTGATGGAAAGACGGGTGGACAATGTGTGGGAGAAGGTGAAACAAAATTGGTACGCTGATTTTCCATATAAGCAAATACAAGGCACGGTTCACACATGCTCTCATTGGTTTGCACTCGAATGAACAGAGTAGACCGATCCAAAAGGATGTTGCACTTACTATTTTGTTAGCATATATCAGAAAAGGAGTGAAACAACAATCTAGGCAGAAATTCATGGTGAACCCCCCGCAACTTTGCAACTTCCACTGCAAGCCTAATTTATTTTCCTCTTTTTTTCATCACAATCACTTACCAATTGACACATCATAAATGTTCTCTTTCTGACATGGGGTCTGGCTTTGTCAAATCTACGAGGTATATTGTAGGGGTCGCCGGATATAGTGTTTTATCTCCAAAACAATTGAGCCACAAGCCTGAATCGATCAGGATTATCACAGATTGCCCTTGATCACCATCGTCATGGAGAAGAGAGGAGTGGGCAGTGGTGCTTCCGAGAGTAATTCCTTTAGTTCAGTACTAGGCAGAGAAAGAGAGAGGACAGAGGAAAGTGAGGGAGAGACGGGTCAATGATGTTCAAAAGAAGGTGAAATGTAAACTGCAGACTGATTTTCTGTGAAAGCATACGCAAGGCGCGGTTGGTACATGCACCTGGTTTGCTCGTGCTGGGCATGGAACAGAGTGAGACTGATCAAAAGAGATGTACCCACCGTTTTGTTGATGTATAACTGAAACTGATTTTTCATGGAAGCAAACGCAACGCGCAGTTGACACATACTCCTCGCTTGGTTGCGCTGGCATGGAACAGAGTGGACTGGCCCAAAAAGATGTTGCACCTACTGTTTTGTTAGCGTATAAAAGGGTGAATGGATAATCCAGGCAGGTATTGATGATGCACCCCCAACTTAGCGGCTCCCACTGAAAGTCTTAATTTTTTCCCTCGTTTTTTATCAGAATCACTTACTAATAAACACATCATAAATATATTTTCTCTGACATATGGGTCGGGCTGAGCCAAATCTATTAGATATATTATAGATCACAGGATATACATATATACCCTTTTAGATCCAGCCATGAAAAGTAACCCTAAATCCTAATAATATAGTGTTTTATCTCCAAAACAATTAACGTACATGCCTGAATGGATCAGGACTGTCACAGATTGCCCTTGATCATCATGGTCACTGGACTGGAGAAGAGGATTGGGTGGTGGTGCTTCAGAGAGAGGTGCCTTTACTTTAGTACTAGGTAGAGAAAGAGAGAGAAGAGATGACAGTGAGGGACAGACGGGTCAATGTGTGCAGAAGAAGGTGAAATGTAAACGGCAGGCTGATTTTGGTGAAAGCATACACAAGGCGCGGTTGTGCATGCTCCAGGATTGCTCACGCTGGCATGGAACATAGTGGAGCCGATCTAAAGAGATGTTGCACCTACTTTTTTGTTGACTTATAATGGAAAAGGAGAGAAGTGACAATCCAGATAGGCATCGATCGTGCAGCCTCAAGAAACTGAGGGAGAGACGGGTAGACCGTAGACAGTGTATAGAAGGAGGTGAAACAGAAAAGGTAGGCTCATTTTCATGGAAGCAAACGTGAGGCGCCTTTGACATATGCTCCTCACTTGCTTGCAATGGCATAGAACAAAGTGGACCGACCCAAAAATATCTTACACCTACTATTTATTTAGCTTATAATAGAAAATGAGAGAAATGATTATCCAGGCAGTCATTGATGGTGCATCCCCCAACTCAGTAGCTTCCACTGCAAGCCTTAATTTCCTTTTCTCTCTCTCTTTTTTTTTTATCACAATCACTGACCAATTGACATTCCATACATGTTTTTCTAACATATGGGTCGTGCTAGGACAAATATATGAGGTATATTATAGGTAATCAGAAATACATATATACCCATTAGGTCAGCCGTGAAGGGTAACCTTAAATCCTAATAATATACTACCTTTGTCCCACCCAAAGTTTATTTCTGGATATGGTCAAAGTTAAACGTATATAATTTTGACCAAGTCTATAGAAAAAATAATAACATCTACCACATAAAATAAATATGTTATGAAAATACAAGTCATGGTGACTCTAATAGTACTAATATAGCGTTATAAAAAGTAATATTTTTTCTTTAAACTCCAGAAATAGACTTTGATCAAGAGCCATTTTATCTCCAAAACAATCAACACACAAGCCAACATTGATCAAGAGCCATAGATTGCCAGTTGCTTGGGACTCAAATTCCTGCAAGATGTACTACGGACTCATGTTCGTTTTAAAGACAGACTTATTTTGAAATAGTGTTTGAAAAAAGTGGTGCCCCAACGCCTCGCTTTCATGAAACCGGTTGCTATTAAGCGGTTGAAAGTTTAAACATTCAAAGGCGTGCTCTTTAACGCTTTCTTGCGCCTTTTTACCCTTTTGCCGTTTTCTTACTGATTGCAGTATTCATACATGTTAAATTTAAAATTTAGTATATAATGAAGTATATATAGAATTGAGTTCGATTTTTGTAAAACGCATAGAAACGACTAGGTGCCCCTAGGTGACCTAGAAGGTAGGCAGAACTCCTTTGCCTGCTTTTCTCTGCCTGCTTTTCTAAACATTGTTCTAAAGTATCTGACTTTTGCCCTGCACACTACTACAAAAAGCATTTTCACAGACGCCTCCCATTTCTTGTACAATCAGTCCATTTAAAAAAAGCGTCTGTGATGTCTAATAAATTAAAAGCCATCTGTGATAATTTAATATCACAGGCGATCGATAAACACAAACCGCCTGTGAAAAGATATGAATTTTCATAGGAAGTCATCCTTACAAACTGCATGTGAAAATAAACAATATCTCAGGTGGTTTTAATTCAAAGGCTGCCTGTGAAAATACACTATCGTCACAAGGGGTCGATATGGAAAACCGTCTGTGATAATGGACAATATCTTAGGCTGTTTTTTGACAAAGACCGCCTGTGAAAATATATTTGTTTTCTCAATCGGTCTATGTATGGAACCGCCTGTGATACTGTAGTCATCACATGCGGTTCACTATATCGACCGCATGTAAAAACAAGTGTATATATAGCCTCCACGGGTTCTTGTCCGAGCGCGACTGAACTAGCTATAGTCCCGGTGGACGATATTTTTGCAAAATTTTGGGGGGGGGTTTGTTTTCAAATCTTTCAGAGGTATGTCTCCTTATTATTATTCTATTCTTTTGCTTCGTTTCCTCCTTCTATTTTATGTGATTTAATATCTCAAATTTATAATTTATGTTTTGCATAAAATTTTAAGTACTTTGTAGATCTGGACATGGAAATGAGTTAAATTAGAGATTATTTCAAAGATCTGTCTCTCCATAAGGTAAGCCTACGATCTTGTTTTATTTTGTCTCCTTTTGGTGTGATTTGAGGTCTTAATTTTTTAATGGTTATGTATGAAGCTTTAAGGATTTTGGAGATTTCGAAATAGATCTAAGCTAAATTCAGAATCTTTTCAAAGATTTCTCTTTTCAAAAGGTATGTCTTGCTACACTGTATATATCCTACATTTTTAAATTTAAATTTAAGGTTTTTAAAATTTTTAATTTTAAATTTTAGATGTGGAAATGGATGAAAAAATGACATCTCTTTTATATTTTTACGTACAGTCTGACGTAGAAGATGGACAGGGCGTGGATGTACAATATGCTAAGACCTGATCCTACGTACATTCAAAATGTTACAAGCTTTATTGAAGCGTCCAAGAGACATGCAAAGATGCAAAAGATAGATGATATATTATGTCCCTATATCAACTGCGATATAAGATTGTTTGGACATATACTATAGTAATCCAATCATACTTGGTGAAAAGAGTTTTAAGAAAAACTACACAATATGGACAGAGTATGATGAGTTAGATACCCGTGAAGTGGATAATGATGACGAGAAATGTGTTATATATTCTGATGGCGATAATGCTCATATCGATTATGGTCATGACAATCATGATGATGACGATGATGATGAGTTTGATTGTGAGGAGATGTTGCGTTGCATGGAACCACATGTGTTGATTTCTATGGGAACAAGTACATGTTTAAGTAAAATAGAGACATTACAGAGTGCGTCAAAGGAGCTTTTATATGATGAATCAAAGGATTGTGATAAAGATTTTACTACGTTGTGTGCGGTCCTAGAACTACTAAAGTTGAAGGCCACCCACGTATGATACGATTGTAGTTTCACCGATCTTTTAAATCTTCTGACAGAAATTATTCCAAATCCCAATAAACTGCCAGAAGCACTTATAAAGCGAAGAAACTTCTATGTTCGATGTCGCTAGGTGTGACAAAAATACACGCTTGTCCGAACCATTGTATTCTATATCATAAGGAACATGAGCTCGCAAAGAGATGCCCGATCTGCGGTGTCTGTAGATACAAGAAGTACTACAATTACCAGAATGTTACCAACATGAATAAGACCTAGAAAAATAAGAAGAGTTCTATTGACCCTGAGTGTGACGATGATACTTCTGACAATACAGACAAGAAGAATTAGAGAAAGATTCTTGCCTTGGTGATGTGGTACCTTCGAGTGATTGATCGATCGAAGCTTTGTTCTCAAACCCTATGGAGGCCAAACTTATGCATTGTCATTCTGAGCAGCGCACAAAGAATGACAAACAGATTCCATGCCCTGATGATGCAGCATAATGGAAAATCTTTTATATTCAGTATCCAGAGTTTGCAAAGAAGATTAGAAATATAAGGTTTGCTTTGGGTACAGAAAGAATGAATCCATTTGGTGAAAAAAGGAGTATACATAGCACATGACCAGTGGTCTTAACGATGTACAACCTATCGACCTGGTTGTGTGACAAGAGGAAGTACATTTTATTATCTATTCTTATCTAAGGTCCGAAACAAGCTGGCGTCAAAATTGATGTGTTCTTGGAACCTCTAATCGAAGATATGCCAAAGTTGTGGAATGAAGGGGTACGTACATGGAATGAGTACAAGCAGAAATATTTCACGCTAAGAGCAATGATATCCGTTACCGTCCATGATTGTCCCATACTCTTTACATTATCAAGACAAACGAAAGGGAAAAAAAGTTGTGTAATATGCGTGGATGGAACTGGTTTTCTGTACCTCACTTCATCCACAAAGTTGGTGTACATGAGACACTGGCGGTTCTTGACAGATACACACAAGCACCAAAAGATAAAAAAACTTAATAACAAAACCAAAAATGGTACTGCACCAAAACCTTATAGTGGAAAACTCTTGTTCGAAATGGTCAAGAACATTCATATTGCATTCGGTAAGGACACAAAAATATAGGAACAAAGAGAAAGAAAACTACATCTTTAGCTGATTTTTCACAGTATTGATTTAATGGATGTTACAAAGAATGTATTTGACAGCATAATTGGAACCTTGTAGGACATGATTAGGAAGACAAAGGACGAATTAAAATCATGTATGGACCTAGTAAATCTTGACATCATACCAGAACTTCACCCAGTAGAAAAGGCAATGGGAACCATTACTTTCCCCTAGCTAGCTACAACTTGACACTACAGGAGAAAAAACAATTTGCGAATGCTTGCGTGGGGTCAAAGTGCCCACGGGTTTCTCATCCAATATTAGCAAACTAGTCTCGATGAAAGACTTGTCTCTATTTGACTACAATTCTCACGACTGTCATATGATGGTGACAGTGTTCCTCGCCATTGCACTAAGGGTCATCAAACGAGTGCTTATAAAAGTTGTCATCACATGTTTGTGTTACTTTTTCAATGCAGTATCGTAAAAGGTGATATCTTGTAAAGACTATCTAAAAACGTACATCATCGAGACTGTGCAAACTTGAGATGTGTTTCCCACCACCCTTTTTTGATATGCAAGTATACCTAGTCATAAATCTCGTCGATGAGATAAAAGCACTGGGCCACTATATTTACATCATATGTTTCCGTTGGAGCGATATTTATCAGTATTAAAGGTTATCTACGGAATCATACTCACCAAGAGGGTTCAAATTATGTAAGCTACACTACGGAAGAAGTGGTTGAGGGTTGTGCTGATTACATCAGGGATGGAAAACAGATAGGTGTGTCTATATCAGTACATGAGGGTGGACTATGTGGGAGTGGAAAAGCGGATAGGAAAACTTCCATCGTTCAAAATTACAAATTAGTATATTATGCACGTTTTGGTGTACTACAACAACTCGCGATAGCTGAGCCATACATCGAAAAACACCAAATTGAGCTTTGCAGAGAAAACCAAGGTTTATAATTCAATTATAAACACTAGAAAATTTAAGTGGAAAACTTTTCAAGGATGCTCTAAATATTTAAATGAATATTTCAGCCAATTTGATCAAAAGTCAAACAAGAAATAAACCCATACATAGGAGGGAATTCCATTCAAATTTAAACTTCAGTTCAAATTTGCTTGTATTCAAATTACATGCATATTTTTACAGGCGGTGCTATATAAGAATGGCTTGTGAAAATGATTTTGCACGGGTGGTTCTTATTGTAGCCCGCCTGTGAAAATTCGTTTTCACAGGCGGATCTTGTTACAGGCCGCCTGTGAAAATGCTGGCTCTATAAAGCCTCACAACCGCACCCCGCAAAACCTAAGTCCTGGTGTTTGAGACGACGCCGTTAGGCTGCCAGAATTTTTTTCACCTTGGTGCCGAGCGCCGCCTCCCTCCTCCTCCCCTCCTCCGCCAGGTACATGCCGCCGCCTCCCTCCTCCCCCCGTCCGCCGCCGGGTAAACACCACCACCTCCCCCCCCCACATTACAAAAACCTAATACGAATTATAAGATTCTTGTATGTTTTATATTTAGGATGAGACCTACAAACACATAGGACAATATTTCTGCTACCATTTTCTGCTTGTATTAGTTGACTGAGATATGTGCAACTGTTGCACATTTACACTTGTACACCACAGTGAACTCAATTACATTGGCTTCACTATTAGATTTCTGCAATATCATATCTTTTATTTTAGACCTATGAGCCTTTCATAATTGATACTTATTGTTAAATTTGGCTTATAATGTATAATATTTCACTTTTGCTGTCTTATGTATCAACAAGTAATTGATTCTGGCATATATTAGAGAGCTACTTGTTTTTTCTTATAGGAACCCGATATGACATTTTTTTCATTTTCATCAAGAATCACCAGGTGTGGCAATATGATTCTACTGGCACTAATCATTAAATACATCATCCACACACACACACACGAGTGTACTTGTGTGCCAACTACAAATAAGTTTAATTACAACATACCGGCATACGACAAATTTTTAGTAGTGTTTGTAGGTAAATAAAAACACAAATAATCAAACCATGGTAATAAGATGAATTGTTCTTTTTCAGCTTGACCACAATGGATTAACATACCGAAATGAATCACATTTGTGCTAATATTGCTATGTTTCAGTTTGTTAATTGTTATGCTATGCTATGTGTTAATTGCTACGCTATATGTGCTATTATTGCTAATAGGAAAAAAATCATTTTTACTCCCTCTAACTATGGTCCAGGTCCACATAACCCCCTGAACTATTATCTGGACTTAGACCATAGTTCAGGAGAGTATATATATATATATATATATATATATATATATATATATATATATATATATATATATATATATATATATATATATATATACTGTGTGTGTGTTTGTGTTTATATATATAGGTTCGACTAGAGATTACCATAAAGAATGGGTATGGCGACTAGGATCGACTAGGGTTGACTAGTCATCCTAGTCGACCTAGTCAGTGGTTAGGCGACTAGTGGTTGACTAGGGTCGACTAATCGACCTTGTCAACGTAGTCGACCCTTAGGCGACTAGGGTTATCCCTAGCTGTTACTTTCATAATATTTGCTTTGCTTTGCTTCAAGTATTCTTTTCTAACTTCAGCTCATTCTAAAATGAGCTGATAAACAATCACTTTTTTGTCTTATCAGTACTAACATGGAACTCTCTAAGAAGACGGTCTCGCAAGGCGATGCTGCAGGTAACAAGGAAGACCACAATATTGACTGGGACTCAGACTACTCCGGTAATGAGTCCAGTAGTGATGGATCATATCACAGTCCATTAGATCATTTTCTAAATCTGAAAACTAAATGAACTTCAGAGGATCTTTACTCGGGATATGACCCCGCCGTCGAGGTATGGTACTTGTGTGGTCTAATAAATCACAAATATTATCGTTTAAGTTAATCTTGCTTGTCAAGTAAATAAAGTCTTTTAATGATTTTCGATCTAGATTAACTGCCAAGAGAACGAGGTGACTTCTGCTCCGAAACACGTAGAAGATTCTCCAATGGCTGAATCCTTGGGTTCACAAAAGCAAAAACGAGGGAAACGAGGTACGAATAAGGGTCCAGAAGGCATCATATGCATAATAAGAATCAGTAAAGGTGGGCTTCCCCAAGAACCACTATACTGTTACAAAGTACCGAAATGCCTGTGGTTGTCTCGTTAGAGTGTTCCTGCCAATCACAACGAACAATTTGAAAAAATTCCCTGAGTCGGGCAAGAACGAGTTGTGGGAGAGGTTTAAGAAATAATTCAAGTTCCTAAAAGGCATGGGAGAAGTTGTAAAGAAAGCAAAATTGATCTCTTGCGGCAAGAAGTTTCGTGGCTGGAAGAGTGAGATGAATGCTTATGTTAAGGATAATAAGGTCACTAGCCCTAAGAAGATGGGAAAAATCACGCAATCTCAGTGGGAAGAATTTGTTCATCAAAAGACCACACCTGAGGATGTAGCCCTATGTCAAGCTAGGTCTGAGCTTGTGAATAAGAACACTTGCCACCATCGCTTGTCAAGCTAGGTCTGAGCTTGTGAATAAGAACACTTGCCACCATCGCTTGGGGTCTACCGGATATGCCCCAAAAATTGAGAAATGGCATAAGATAATAGAGGATACTGTCAGCATGGGGCAATCCTGATCCGCTAAAAGGCCGAGATGAGCGAACTAGGCGATGGGTGTTAGCTTGGTTAGGTTTGACCAACGAGGGCAAACTTGCAAAGCCCGAATCTATGTCCGAAGTAAGGATGAGATTATAAGATGTAATTGAAAAGCAAGAGAAGGGCCTCTTCAAGTCAGTGAGGGAGATGGACCAACTTGCTGCTGCCCTAGGCCATCCTGAACACAGTGGATGGATCCAAGCAATCTCTTCTCAAATATCCTGGAAAGAGGGGATCCTGAACGATGCAACATCATATAGAAAATATGATAAATTCAAGAAGACACTTGAAGATACGATTGAAGAAAAGGTCAAGGCGTCTATACAACAAATATTGCACGAACTTAGAGAATTAGGGCAATTGCCGTCTGAGAATAAATGGTTGGTGGTCATGGCAAATGAGGCTTTGCTATATCCAACTGCCTGCCTAGCAGTGTAGGATCAGTGCCAACTGCCTTCCCTTTCGATGATATCGTTGAGCACAAATCTTGTCTTCTTCTTGTCCCCATCGGTAGAACAGGAAACAAAACAAAACAGATTTCCACTGCTATGGCAAAACCATATCATGTCTGCAACGATAATCCCCTTCCTATGTACTATGCTATGGTGCATGTTCTTGAGATCATCGACTATAATTTTGAAGATTATGAAATAGGCCACGACACTCCTGAGGGGATCACGACACCGGGGCAGGTTGTCAACAAGTTAATACTTTGGCACCGATGCGACATCATGTTGGACGATGAGCCGATGTCGAGTCCCATCGCATCTCAGAAGACCTCAACCCCGTCTTCTACATTGAAGGTTCAAGAACATCCACTCCCTCTATCTCCTAGCAAGGACGATAGTAAAGATAAATAAGAGCAACCATTTGAACAACATGTTGAAGCAGTACAGGAGCACGATAAAAAAGTTTCACAACGGGTTTAAGCAGTTTTAGAGCACGCTGAAACCGTCCAACTTCCAACAACTGCTCCTCCGACAGTTCATATGCAAGTTTGCTCATACAAAATAAGGAACCTTCAGAGTCAGTGTCAAAGTATCTGTAAGCAATGAAGAAAATAACTTCAACATCTCATGATCTTTCTAATGTCACATTTCGTGTACCGGAAAAGCATTTTGGTGCGGAGGAGGAAGCAATAGACAAGTAATTTCCTTTGAAGATCTATGGGGCTTGTTCTATCGAGGAATGCTCGAAATCAACTTATTACTCATCTGGTGCTTGTAAGTGTCTCTAATCTTTCGTACTTGCTTTTCTTACTACACACATACATTCAATGAGATTATAATGATTCCAAACTTATTCTTTAGGATGCAATACATGGATAACAAAAAAGTAAAGGCTAAGATGGGTATCCTTCACCCGACAAGGATTGTAAAGTCGAATTTCAAAATGAAAGTGAAGCGGGATTCACCCCAATACCGACACATGACATAAAAAATTTACAACGACAATCAATGATACGATAAAGAATAGAAAGATGGAAGTAGGAGCCTACATAGGACGAGCCATGCATAACTTTGTAAAAGATGGCAAGGACTTTATAAAGGCTCTGTACCACTTTGAGTAAGTTCGACACATGATATTGAAATAGCAATTATTGTTAATCTTTAACTTAACACATGTGTTCGTACGTGTGTAGTAATCACTACATTTGTATCTTCATCCGGCCAAAGGATGGTTCAGTGTCGGTTATGGACTCGGCCAATTTCAACTCAAATAGATACAAAGATTTCATTACCATTTTAAAAAAGTACGACTATTCTATACTTTTATATACACACGTATGTAGGTTCTCAATACTTAGATGACATCGCTTGGCTGTTTTACTGGAGACAACTTGGCGGTGAGAGACCCGCGCATAGGATCATATTGCATGTAGGGACAAGTTTTCCTTATGCAAACTAGCCTCCTGGTAGTGTCCTCTGCGGATATTATGTCTGCCAGGATCTCCGTGTCGTCGGTGAATATATAGTGAATTGTGAGGATGTAAGTTATCCTTACCGTCGATATTGTATTTTTTTATTTTTGAGTTACATTTTTATTGTCACTAGCATATTCTAGTACTTTTATTATGTTTTTATTATCACCAACACATTATAATAATTATATTATGTTTTCATTGCAGTACACAAATTTGATCAGAGATTGGCCGGTCGCTAGGGATTTGGTTGATATAGGAGTCGATAAGATTGTGAGTGAACTGTGAATGTTCATGCGTGATGAAGTTATCCACCGAAGAGGGCTGTTCTTCGATGACACTGGTCCACATGTCGATGTGCCATAACTTTGCAGTTATGAGCATGCAACTAGTTTTTAGAGAAATTCGTAAAATATGTGTACGTGTGAACTACGAATTGAGATATACAAGTATCTGCATTGTATGTATGTGATTGACTTATATTTTATGATTGGTGTGTGAATGTGTGTTTGAATCCAAGCAGGCGAAAATTGTGTTTGTGCTGTTTGTACTTGAATTGAGCTACAAATTAGAAATAATGGCATGTAGTTCTGTATAGAGTATATATCTTCACAGACGGTTCTTAAATATGAACCGCCTATGATAATTTCTTATCACAGGCGATCGGTTGCAAAGAACCACCTGTGATAATCTATTTTCACAAGCGGTCGCGGATAACAGAACCGCATGTGATAATCTATTTTCACATGCGGTGGGGATATAGAACCGTCTGTGGTAGTTAATTTTCATAGGCGGTCATTTATAAAGAGCTGACTGTAATAGTTCATTTTTACAAGCGGTTTGTTACAATGAGCCGCCTGTGATAATCCATATTCACAAGCGGTCTATTGTAAAGAGCTGTCTGTGATAGTCGATTTTCACAAGCGGTTTGTTATAAAGAGCCGCCTGTGATAGTTGATTTTCACAGGAGGTCGCTGTTTAGAACAACCATTGATAAAACATTTTCACAGGCGGTCTGTGATGTTGAACCGCTAGTGATAAAGCTTTTTCACAAGCGGTCTGCAGTTTAGAACCGCCTATGATAATTCTTTTTCACACGCAGTGTTTACTTCCACCTGTGATAATAGACCATTTTCACAGATGTTTTGGCACATACGGTTTTTAAAACCGCATGTGATAATATGTTTAGAGCCGTCTGTGAAAATGTTTTTTGTAGTAGTGGTAGCTGCTGCCAGACGCTGCAGTTGCTTCACAAAACTCATGATGCTTTGGTTTGCCGTATACAGTGGGTGGAGAACTGCGTAAACCTAGTGATTAATTTTAGTCTCGCTCACATCTGCAATATTTTACTTTCACCATGCTCTTCCTTTGTGTTCAGGTGTGTATTATATAAAAGGAAAAACTGATTACATGGATTTAAAGGTACTCAGTCACTACATAAGAACCTCAAATCGAAGATAAAGATCAGAGACGAGCGCAAAGGAGACCGTCTCCGATCTAGAAAAACGAGACGCACCTGCATCAACGAGGATCAGAACCGGCTCAGTTGAGGGTAAAAGAAGACGAACTACATTAAGGCGTGTCTCAGTTAAGTTACTATCCGAGACGCGCCCGCTTCTCTGACAAAAGGGAGACAGGCGTTCCTACAACACGACTCCTATTATGAAAGAAAAGGAGACAATCCTTTCTAGGAGCTCGTCCACTTTTATCATTGAAGCGGGCGCGTCTCCCATAACCATTATAAAGAGACGTGTGTTACAAATGATTGTCTCGATTCCCTATCCCATATACGAGCTCCCAGTTATGGCAGAACCGTGGCGGCCAAATCTGCCCTGTTGTTGCCCTGTTCTAATCGTTTGTTTCCCTCTTTGGAGATGCCCTTCTAAAAATCTTGCGGTGACTATCAGTGGCCCTTAAAACAAAGGGTTAGTCCTCTCCTCATCTCCCGCTCCTTACTATTTTTTACCCCTTTAGATCTTAACTATCAGTGGCTTCGAATTTCTTTGATTTAGCTCTTCTTTTCTGTACGTAGATGTCGTCGGATTGAAGTTGGATGTATGGGCCGTGCCTTTGCATTGAGTATATCAAAGGGGTAGATGCATTTGTCCATTTCGCAAAGAAAGACATGTTGTAAAATATTAGAGGGAATATTTGTTGTCCTTGCAAATATTGCAAGAATGAGAAGAGATATTGCACAAATGATGTGTTGAGGTCACATTTGATCACGCATTGATTTATCATGGATTATCGATGTTGGAACAAACATTGGGAGGAGGGACTTAATGAAGAAGAGATGAGAGATTCATATCTTGAGAGGGAGGTCTCTACAGTGTCGAAGAAGATCACGATGATGATGTGAATGAGCCAGATATATTAGGATTCACCGGTGACGACATTGACTTTCATGTGCATAACATAGAGGAGATGGTATGCAATGTCGAGAGGCATGACGACGATGATCAGTACAATAATGGTGAACTTGCAAAGTACAAGAAGATGATCGAAGACTCGAAGAAGCCATTGTATCAGGTTGTGCGGTGCAGTACATGAGACTATTTGCGATGGTGAAACTTTTCCAGTTGAAGGCGAGCAATGGATGGAGTGATTGTAGTTTTAAGGAATTGTTGACGCTCCTTAAGGACATGTTAGCCCAAGGCAATGCAGTCGCTAAGACAGTTAAGAGGCAAAATAGATAATCTGTCCACTGGGTTTGGAGGTGGAGAAAATCCACGTGTGCAAGAATGATTGCATTCTATATCATAGACCTGAGTATGAAAACCTAGAGAAATGCACTATTTGTGGACTTGACCGATTCAATCGTAGGAAAGACGACGGTGATGATGAGAACTGCAACAGAATAAAAAGCAGAACTAAAAAGGTGTTTTGGTACTTTCCTATCATTCCTCGTTTGAAGCGTTGGTTTGCAAACAAGAAGTCAGAATTGTTGCGATGGCACAAAGAGAAGCATAAGCAGGATGCTGGAATGATAAGACATCCTGCTGATGCCACGTAGTGACGAAACATTGATTCACAAAATCCTGAACTTTCCATTGATCAGAGGAATATTAGGATCACAATGAGCACCGATGGCATGAATCCGTTTTTGAACAGTAGCACACATAGCACATGGCCAATTGTGCTAACGATTTTGAACCTTCCTCCTTGGTTGTGCAATAAACGGAAATATATTATGATGTCAGGACTGATACCGGGGCCACAACAACCTGGGAATAACTACGACACTTATTTCAGGCCTCTGGTTGAAGATTTGAAGGAGTTGTGGTACAACGACAAAGTGCAATTTTGGGATGAGCACAAACGTGAGTAATTTGGTCTCAAAGCCATTTTATTTGTGATTGTTAGTGATTCTCCAGCGGCACGTAACTTGTCCGAACAAAGTAAGAAAGTAGGTTGCGGATGTCCACATTGTTTCAGAGAAAGAGACTCACAATATTTGAGCGAGTCACGGAAAATAGTGTACATGGGACATCGACGCTACATTCCAATAAAGAACCTATTTTGGAGTATGAAGGATAATTTCAATGGTAACACTGAGAAGAGGCATGCTCCACCCCATCTCACAGGTCATGAAGTCTATGAAATGGTCAAGGATATTCATGGTTTCCTTGGTAAGCGGAAAAGGACTGGCAAAAATACTGGCGAAGATGACATGTGGAAGAAGTAATCGATTTTTTGGGAGCTGCCGTATTGAAAAGACTTAGACGTCCGTCATTCGATTGATGTGATGCACGTTGAGAAGAATGTGTGTGAGAGCCTACTCGAGACATTTCTTAACATGGATGAGAAAACTAGGGACCATGAACATGCACGAGATGATATAAAAAATGGGAATTAGGCCTGAGTTGTGGCTCGATGACTCGGTAAAAGCAATGGAACTAACCGCATCATGCATCACCCTTTCAAAACATGAGAAGAAAGAGTTTTGTGGGTTCTTGAAAAATGTGAAGGTACCATCCGGCTACTCGACGAATGTCTCAAGGCTTATTTTATTTCTAGATCTAAAAGTAGCTCCCGGTGTGAAGTCTCATGATTACCATGTATTTCTTATGCATATGATAGATGTTGGAATTTGGAATATCCTACCGGTCAATGTTCGGGAGGCTATAATGAACTTTTGCTTTTTCTTCAATGCAATTGGTCAAAAAGTACTAAGTGAAGCAGCTCTCGAGTCATTGGAAAAGGCACTATGAAACTTTATGCTTCCTTGAGATGTATTTTTCACCTGCTTTTTTCGATATAAGCGTCCATTTCACAACTCATCTTATTAAGGAGATAAAGCTACTTGGCCCCGTGTTCCTTCACCAGATGTATGCGTACGAGAGATTCAACGGCACATTGAAGTTCTTCGTTCGAAATCTAGCTTACCCTGAGGGCAGCATGGTACAAGGATACTATACAGAGGAAGCCGTGAAGTGGGCTCTAAACTACGCTGACCCGAGTAACCCTATTGGTGTTCTCAAGTCTCGTCATGAGGGGAGACTCATAGGAAAAGGGACCACTGGGAAGAGGGCTATAACTCCAGATCCACATTTATTCTTCTGCGCTCATTTCCATGTGTTGCAACAGATGTCCATTGTGTTCGAGTATTTTGATGAGCACAAGGAGGTGCTGCTTAGAGAAAATCCTGGCTGCAATGAATCATGGTTAGCAAATGAACACATGAGAAAATTCATTGGCTGGCTCCGGGATCGGATTTCTGACTCATCGGATACTTAAACTGAATGTGGCCTAGAGGGGGGTGAATAGGCCTTTAAAAGATTCCTGCACACTTAATAGAATTATCAGAAACTTGATTGAGCGGACTAGTCCGGTTGTGTGGGCGGACTAGTCCGGTGTGCTGAATTGTGTAGATTGTATAAGTGTTGTGCAGAAGAATTAACTTGTTTAGCAGCGGAAATAAGAACAACAATTATTCTATTTTGATTTTACAATGTGAGGTATGATTATGCCCGTGAATGAGACTTAGCAACTCAAATTATGAAGTTTAGCAACTAGATGTTATAATCAACAAAAAACAAGAAGGCATGCGAGACACAAATTTTACCGAGGTTCGATCTCACCAAGAGATCTATGTCCTTGTTGAGGAGGCTCACACAGAGCCGGGTCTCTAACCCTTTCCCTCTTCAAGTCACCACACAAGGCCGACTTGACTCCACTAGCACGGGTAATCACCGAGTTTGTGGAGCAACCTCACACGTTGAGGGCTCCAACAAGAATTACAATGAGAAAGCGATCAAATACACTCAAAAAGATTACAATGCAGAATATGAGTGTAGAGAGATCAAACCCCAAGAGCTCACAACGAAAGAACGACGATCTCCCAATCCCGAATCCAAGTGTTCAATTGATCTTCACCTTTTTGCACCTTAGATGTGTGGGGAGATGTGTTTTTGGGCTCTTGGGACAGGTGGTGGCGCTAGGGTTTTTGTTTCAAGCAGTATGAGTCGTGTCTCTGCTTTGGGAGGCCGTAGATCACCCATTTATATAGTTTCTAAAAAGTTATCATTGTAAAACCTAATACCGGACTAGTCCGGTATATGATCGGACTTGTCCGGTCTACTTCCAGTGGGTTAACCGGACTAGTCCGGTCTAAAACCGGACTTGTACGGTGCTATGTGAAGTGGGGTTCCAGAAAGTTCAGCGGACTAGTCCTGTCACATGGATGGACTAGTCCGCAGTCATCTAAAGAGCACAACAGAAACATGAGCGGACTAGTCCGGTCTAAAACCGGACTTGTCCGGTCGCGTTCCAGTAAGCTGACCGGACTAGTCCGGTCCATGAGCGGACTAGTCCGGTGTCCAGTGGATTTTAGTTGATTTTTAAACCCCTTACCCTTACGCAAAGTCATGAGCTCTTGGGATGTGTCTCTCACACACACCCTATACATTTACATCTACTTTGCTCTTCTAAATTCCACTAAAGTCTTCCTTTTCGGACACCACTATTTTTCACCTTTTTGTGTGCACGAGCTAGTTCACTTTGTTTGTCCTGCAAACATTTCATTAGGATCTCATATGCTTGTCATCAATTAACCAAAACCCACAAGGGATATCCTAGATGCACTTACAATCTCCCCCTTTTTGGTGATTGATGACAACTATTTGAGATATCACAATTAAGAATGAAAAGTTGATTTTCATAAGGTGTGCACATATGAGAATAATAAGGAATTCACAAAAAGCTTCTCACATATGCACACACCTTATGGTGGGGTGCCTAACAGGTGTGTGATAAACAAAATGTGATAAATTAAAGACAAACAGTAGTGAACATATAAGTAGGCATTAGAGCATAGTGCATCACACATAAGAATAGAAATAGTGCATTACAAGATTTTAAAATAGGTACATGTCCTTGATCACAAAAGATCTTAATAACTAATACTAGATAGTTCGAGTCCAAATCTAATCTCAATCTCTCCCCCTTTGGCATCAAGGCACCAAAAAGGGAAAAATTGAGGGGAATCACTCATCGCTGCCTTCTCCTTTAGTCTCAGTCTGATCTTCATCTTCACCAACTTCGGCATCCATGGGAGCAGGATCTTCCTCTGAGTCCTCGGAGGCGGGCGGTGATCCAACTGTAACACCCCAAAATTTTGATTCAAAACACTAAATCATGTTAAGAGGGGAATTTAAAATTTTTTGGACGTGTTGCATGTTTTGCAAAAATTCAAATTCAAACTGGAATTCAAATTAAACTCAAATCAGAAAAGAAATGGAAAAAGAAAAAGAGAAAACAGAAAAAAACCGGCCAGTGGGCCGAAACCCACAAGCCGGCCCAACTTACCCCGCGCCAGCCCGCAGCCGCGCGCCCGCGCTTTCTCACGCTGACAGGCGGGACCCACCCAACCTTCGTCTACCTCGCGCCGCGCCGAACTCCCCCCCGCGCCCGAATCAAAACCGATCGGGATTTCGACGTAAACCCCGCTGAATTCTGTTCGTAGCCGACGCGGACATGATCTAAACCACCCCGCCGCCCTCCCCCGTCTATAAAAACCCCGGCCTCGTTCTGTTTTTCCCACGCGATCGCCGATTTTTACTCCGGTGAGAACCGAGACTTCTCCGGTGAATTCTGGCCGATCTAAGCTCAGAAACTCCGATCTAACTCGCTGATCTTGATCCACCGCCTCCGGGGAACCTTGCAGGTGCAGAAAACTCGGTGACTTGCGGTGCAAACACAGCGCCGTCAAGCTTCGCCGTGGTTTTGCCTCGGACCTCGTCGCCGATCACCTTCCAGGACCTCCGAGCTCAAGAAAACCCCCGAGGTGAGATCCCCGACCTCCCCTCTACCGATCTATGCCATAAGATCACAGTTCTAGGCAGAATTCTCGAGGATCCGAAAGTTTCCGGCGAGATCGCCGCTTCCCGCCGCCGTGCGCCGCCGGCAGCGCCGCCCGCGCTCGATCAGAGCGACGTGGCCGCTTGTGCGCCGTTTATTTTAAATCGCACGGTAGGGTTTAAACCCCCGCGTACCGGTTCGATGTTATAATCTCGGCCGTCGGTTTAAAATCGGACGGTCCACGTCAGCCCAGCGTTATAAAGACTGGAAATCTTACGTGCTACCCCCTGGGGTTCTCGGGAAATAAGAGCTAGCCCCGGAAACTTCTGATCTAGCCCCTGGAACTTCAGAAAATCATGTAAATTCATTTAAAAATCAGTTTTAGCCCCTGGACTTAATAAAAATTAGGAAAAACACCTCTGATAAGTGTAGCTAGACCCCTGGAAATTCTGAAAAAAATATTATAGACCTTGCAATGGGATGAGTTTACCTTTTTAGCCTTGTTTAGTAATTAACTTAGGAAATTGAATATGTGGCTAGTGTTTAAAAATTAAAAAGTGGGACAAACATATTGTCAAAATTTAATTAAAGACTTTATCAGTGTTTAGGAAACTTTGGAGTAAAATAAAAACATATTTTGGGCTGAATTGAATCTGTTTAACTTATTATTCACATTTAGGGACACATTTTTAAGTAATGAATAGTTTAAGAAAATAGGGAAAATAATTATGAAATAGTTTACATCAGAGGCAAAGGTCAAAATATGTTATTAAATTATTTAGGACCAGAAACTATGCTGTTTAGATGCTGTGTATTACTAATTTCATAATAAAGTACACATTTATGCATAGGAAAATAAATCTGAAAATATAGCAACTAGTAAATGATAAATGGAGTTTCTAAAATCCAAAGAATTCAGTTTAGGGTTGGTAAAAATTCTGAAGGCACATATGGAGAAGAAAAATACTTTGCATACATACTTGGTAGTGAAAAGGTGTAGTAGTTGAATATAAGGAATTTATTTAAATTTGAAACACACACACACACACACACACACACACACACACACACACACACACACACACACACACACACACACACACACACACACACACACACACACACACACACACACACACACACACACACACACACACACACACATATATATATATATATATATATATATATATATATATAGAATGTAAGTATAAATGTGAACACCAAAGTAGGAATCATATACACATGATTAAAAGTGTATGCAAGCCACAAATCAACACACATAGAGTGACCACAACACATATAATGGTGAATGACTTTCATAAATATGAATGTGTGGTTTGTATGAAGTGGAAGTGTGAACTATGTCTTATGGATTGTTGTTTTTCTTTTGCTATGTGTGATGGTATGATGTAGAACCTGCTCAAGAGCAAGTTATTCCTTTCCAAGATCAGGACTACCCATTTCAAGAGCAGCAGGAAGGAGGCAAGTGTCCTTGACCACTTTGATCCTATGCTAGGATGTGTAGCTAGAATTATTTGCATTGTCAATTTAAATATGAAACCCATGATAGGAAGTTTCCCTAGAATTGCATTACCTTGTTTTCCTTGTAGCTTGGGTTGGGACTTATTTTACCATGTCATTTATTATTATGCATATGCTTAGCCATGCTTAGAATGGGATATTTGGGACATGAGATCATCAGTTTATTTTACCATACTCTTGAATGAGATATTGTGAGTTATGTGGAGGTAGGGATCAAGGCAAGTTGGATGTTTTGGTTGTGTGCTGGGTGCACGAGACTTGGGTTTGTGTTTAGTACTTGCCTGGATCCAAAGGACCGGTTCATGGAGCATGTAACCTGGCTTTACAGTGCCAACCACATGCTGAGATGGGGCAGCTTGGCCAATTAATTAGGTGTATCCCCGGCGTAGTATGGGTGTGTTGGATGGTGCGGGGAATAGGTGTCAGCTGGACTACCATATGAACCGCAAGGCTCAAGAGGGGGCCACTGCAGCGGGGTTGGAGCCTCTTGTATGCTGTTAGGGGTGAAACCTCAGTGGACCCACGCTCGTCGGGAATCCCTTTGTAAAGGCTTCGTAGTGATCTCCTGGCTACACACCTGGGAAGTGTGAATGTGGTTCGCAGCCACTGGCATAATGGAGGTTCTTTTAGTCCACCCGACAACGGGGGATGAAATCACTACATGTGGGTACAGTGGTACAAACTCTGCAGAGTCAAAACTGTCATGACAGCCGTGCTCACGGTCAAGAGCGGCTTGGACTTATTCATGATTAGAGGATTGATGGTTTTGGAAGTTAAGCGGGGAGCTTAACATTGGAACTGATGTTATGGTTATTGGTTTATGATGATGGGATGGGAGATTGGGACCATTTCACCTGTGTAGTAATGTAGGTGCTTAACAAGCTAAGGTGATAGGTATTAATTGCATAGTGCTTTAACCATGAGTTCAACCTCTCCTTGTTCTAGCCATGCATGACATAATTTTCCCACACTTGCTGAGTACCATTGGTACTCAACCTTGCATATTTGTTGGTTTATATTGCTGCTCAGGTCAAGATAATGAGGTGGTGTATAATGACCAAGACTTTGGACCCGAAGAAGGTTTCTAGGTTCATGGAGACCCCCGGGCAACGCCTGTGATGGAGCCCTCAAGAATAATATTCCGCTGCTAGTTTATTTACTTGTGATGAACTTATTATTGTCCATCGAGACATTTACTATGTAAGACTTACTTATATTCGACACCTGGCTTGTAATAAATGATGCTTCACTATTTGTCATCACATGTATGAGAAAATGATCCTGGCATACATGTGATATTCACTTGGTTGTTTCTTCGGAAAAACCGGGTGTGACAGAGGTGGTATCAGAGCCAAGGTTGCCCGTAGGAACGTGGACCTAGGTAGAAATGGACGTATTTAAGGGCCTTATTTTCTTAAAAACTATTTTACATGGTGTGTGTTGAAAAGTGTTATTTTCTTCATCTTACCCCAACTTTCATTCAAAATAGGATTTTTGTTTGAGAGTTTATCTAACCTAATTTTAAATTCTTTTTGTTTTAGATGGTTCGCATGATTCGCACCGCTCGCAAGTCCACAGGAGGGAGAGTTCCCGTAGTTGCCCTTGCCGAAAGAGAGGAGAGCCGTCCGGTGACATACCTTTCTTATGGATTGGCAGTGGGAGGCTTGTTGCGCCGTCTTCGGCGTATGCTCGAAGCCGCCGGCAATACGGGCAAGCTAATCATCCACTATAACTCCACCAGGACCATCCGTGAGAAGAGGGAAGAATGGAGTTCAGAGATGAGGATAATACACGAAAATCAGCTGCTTAAGATCCACCACTCTCCATCTTGTAGAGCGACACAGGTCGATGCGGAGAAAGATGTCACCTGGGAGGCCATCACCTGCCAGAGTCACATCTATCGTCGCCACCTGGACAAGACTGAGTACATGAATGTCCTCCAACGTGAGAGTGGTACCACGGAGTACAAGCAC
The DNA here is from genome assembly GCA_030760725.1 of Neostapfia colusana. Classification (NCBI taxonomy): domain Eukaryota; kingdom Viridiplantae; phylum Streptophyta; class Magnoliopsida; order Poales; family Poaceae; genus Neostapfia; species Neostapfia colusana. Next base: position 12,182,960 of record JASWHV010000012.1, on the reverse strand, counting down.
CCGCCGGTACAGCAAGGGACTTCCCATGAGCACATGGACTTGTGTTTGGAGGATGCTGCTATGCTCAGCACTCGACTGCAGGAGTGTCAGCAAGAGCTTCAGGATGTCCGGGACACCCTGAAGGAAACGGAGGCGTTGCTGCGAGCCTGCTTAAAGGCGAGAGAAAGAGGAGATGGGAATGAACTGTGTGTCACCGTGAATGATACATGGACTCCTGACTCCCCGGATCACCGAGCGATCAGGCATCGTCGCACTTCTCCACCAGCAGCCTCCCCACCCAAAGCAGAGTCAGAAGGTAGCCGAAATGAGGAGGAAGATCCCGAGGAGCCAGCTCAAGAGAACGAGTAGTGTAGAGTCTTCCCCTTAGCTAGCAAGAGGTCGAGTAGTCGAGTCGTTACGTAGTTAATGGTGTGATAATGCTTGGTGTGTGACGTGAGTTGTGGAAGCCATGAGCAATTGTCCACAGCCTCGTCTTCAGATTGTTTTGCTTTGGTGTGTGAACCCACATGAAATAATAGTGCATTTATTTGGAGTGAGATATGAACCCTCGTAAAAGTATAACCAAGCCTCAACACTTCAAAGTACAAACAAAATGAAAGTAGTAAGATGATACTAAATGCTTTCAAATTAACATTGGTTGATTCTGCCAGATGACCGGAAGAGGAAAAGGACGTGCTGCCAACCCCGCCAACAACAACGATGAGGCATGCAACCCTCATCTTTCTAGAGGCCAGGACCGGGGTGGTCGCCGTGAAGGAGTTGATCCCCTCCACCAAATGCTGGAGAATCAGAATCAGCTCATCCAGAACTTGACTCAAGTGGTGGCCAACTTGCATCAAGTTCCACCTCCACAAGCTGCACCACGCCAACCAAGGTTGAGTGAGTTTCTAGGAACTCAACCTCCAAAGTTTGCAAGTGCTGCTGAACCTCTGGAGGCAGATGATTGGCTGAAGACCATTGAAAGTAAGATGAGGATCATACAATGCCAAGGGTATGAGAGGGTGCTGTTTGCCTCTCATCAATTGCATGGACCTGCCGCTGATTGGTGGACCGCCTACGTGGCCGCCCATCATGATCCTGAGAACATCACTTGGGAAGAGTTTAAGCGTAGCTTCCGCAACCATTACATCCCAAGAGGTGAACTCAAAAACAAGAGGAAGGAGTTTTTGGGACTGCAGCAGGAAACATGACGGTGAGGGAATACCTCACTAAATTTACTCAACTATCCCGCTATGCCCCACGGGACATAGAGACTGATGAGCAGAAACAAGATTGTTTTGTGGAAGGACTTACTGCAGAGATGCAGTGTGCAATGTCCTCAAATGAGTATGAAAGTTTCCAAAAGATGGTGGACAGAGCGTTTGTGGTAGAAAGGAAGCTAAAGGCCTTGGAAAATGAGAATAAGAGGAAGGCCGGGTGGTCACATCCAGCCTCAGGGAGCAACACCCGCCCACGTCTGATGCAGCCACCTGCAGGGCAGACGAACCGTGCTGCGGTACCCTACTCAGCACCAAGAGGGTACAACCCGAACTACAGGCCTCCGGCAGCACCAGCACAGCCGCAACGTCAGTTTGTACAGCAGCCTCGCCCTGCATATCCACCTCGACCAGCAGTGCAAGGACCCCCGAACCAACCCCAAGACAACAAAGGCCAAGCACCTAAGGTTGGGGTGCAATGTTTTAGCTGCGGAGAAGTGGGGCACTACGCCCACAAATGCCCAAAGAAGAAGCCCACGCAGCCACAACAGCAGAATGTAATGAGAGGACGGGTGAACCACGTCACTATGGAGGAAGCACAAGATGCACCCGACGTGGTAGTTGGTAAGTTTCCTGCCAATTTACACCTTGCAACCCTGCTGTTTGATTCTGGTGCCACCCACTCATTCATTGCTCAAGGGTTTGTTAAGAAGTATGACCTAGCAACAACACAAATGAACCATATGCTAGCCGTAAACTCTCCAGGTGGAGAAATAAGGACAAGACAAGTGTGTCCCAAGGTGAATCTAGACATTAATGGGGTAGTGTTTACTGCTAACCTCATAGTGATAGATTCCCAAGGGATCGATATTATTTTGGGCATGGATTGGTTGACCAAACATAAAGGAATCATCCATTGTTCGATCAGAACGGTGGAACTAACTCACCCTAGTGGCACAAGAGTAAAGTTTATAACAATACACGAGCCTAGGAGGGACATTAAATTAAATCAAGTTGAGGTGAAAGTGGAGGAGATCAGGATTATCCGGGAATATCCAGATGTTTTTCCGGAAGAATTGCCAGGTATGCCTCCCGATCGTGAAGTGGAATTTGCAATTGAGCTAGTGCCTGGAACAGCCCCGATATACAAGAGACCTTATCGGATGGACTCCAAGCAGCTAGAAGAACTCAAGGGTCATTTGAGAGAATTGACGGAGAAGGGGTATATTCGCCCTAGTTCCTCACCTTGGGGAGCTCCAGTGATATTTGTGCCCAAGAAGGACGGAACCCAAAGGTTATGCGTGGATTACCGTGCCTTGAATGAGGTAACCATCAAGAACAAGTACCCATTACCCCGCATTGAAGACTTGTTTGATCAGTTGAGGGGAGCTTGTGTGTTCTCAAAAATTGATCTCAGGTCGGGATACCACCAACTCAAGATAAGACAATCTGATATTCCCAAGACAGCTTTCGTATCTCGGTACGGGCTGTATGAATACACCGTCATGCCTTTCGGGTTAACTAATGCCCCGACATACTTCATGTATCTCATGAACAAGGTATTCATGGAATATCTGGACAAATTTGTGGTGGTTTTCATAGATGACATTCTCGTCTTCTCCAAAGATGAAGAAGAACATGAAAAACATCTAAGATTGGTGTTGCAAAGGCTGAGAGAACACCAACTGTATGCCAAGTTGAGCAAGTGTGAGTTTTGGCTGAAGAGAGTTCCCTTCTTAGGACATATAATCTCGGAGGGAGGAATCTCCGTAGATCCCACCAAAATCGAGGATATCCAGAAGTGGAAGACCCCTGAAAATGTCGGGGAAGTTCGAAGCTTCTTGGGATTGGCTGGATACTATCGACGGTTTATTGAGGGATTCTCCAAGATCTCGAGACCTCTCACCAAACTGTTGGAGAAGGGAATCACATTCACATGGACGCCACAGTGCGAGACGAGCTTTCAGGAGCTAAAGAAAAGATTGACAACAGCCCCAGTGTTGGTTATGCCAGATATGCAGAAGAATTTCACAGTGTACTGCGATGCCTCTGGAAACGGGTTGGGATGTGTTCTCATGCAAGAAGGGCATGTCGTGCCTTATGCATCCCGGCAGCTTCGGAAGCACGAGAAAAACTATCCTACACATGACCTAGAACTAGCCGCAGTGGTACACGCGTTGAAAATTTGGCGGCACTATTTGATGGGGAAGAGGACAGAGATATATACGGATCATAAGAGTTTGAAGTACATTTTCACACAGCCAGATCTCAACCTCTGACAAAGGAGATGGTTAGAGCTAATCAATGACTTTGATGTGGGCATCAACTATCATCTCGGGAAAGCAAACGTCGTGGCCGATGCTTTGAGTCGGAAAGTGCAGGTCAATAAGTTGAGCTTGAAGGACATGCCTGCAGAATTGAAGGACGAGGTTATACGGCTCAATCTATGCCTTGTGAATAGTGGTGAAGCCATCGCCATGGAAGTGGACTCCACACTCGAGCGAGACATACGCGAGGGCCAAAAGAATGATGAGAAGATACAGGAAATCAGGCAACTCATCAAGGAAAATAAAGCTCCAGGTTTCAGAGAGGATGAACAAGGTACGGTGTGGCACGGGAAAAGGATCTGTGTGCCAGAAGTAAAGGAGATCCGTGAATTAATTTTGAAGGAGGCTCATGATTCCGACTATTCCATTCATCCTGGGAGTACGAAGATGTACCAGGACCTCAAGAGCAGGTATTGGTGGTATGGCATGAAGCGAGATGTCGCGGAACATGTTGCCCTATGTGACACATGTCAGTTGGTGAAAGCAGAACATCAACGACCCGCGGGATTATTGCAACCACTCAAAGTGTCTGAATGGAAATGGGAAGAAATCAGCATGGATTTCATCGTGGGATTGCCTAGGACCCAATCAGGGTATGATTCGATATGGGTCATCATTGATAGGCTAACAAAGGTAGCTCATTTCATCCCCATGAAAGAAAGCTACAACGGCTCCAAATTGGCAGAGTTGAACATGTCAAGGATCGTGTGTTACCATGGAGTGCCAAAGAAGATTGTGTCGGACCGAGGGACACAGTTCACCTCGAGGTTTTGGCAGAAGTTGCATGAAACCATGGGAACCCATCTGAACTTCAGCTCTGCCTATCATCCCCAAACTGACGGGCAGACGGAAAGAACCAATCAGATCCTAGAAGATATGCTAAGGGCATGTGCACTCAAAAACAATAGGAGTTGGGACAAGAACTTACCGTATGCGGAGTTTTCCTATAACAACAGCTATCAAGCTAGTATGAAGATGTCACCGTTTGAAGTCTTGTATGGGAGGAAGTGCAAAACTCCCCTATTTTGGAACCAAACAGGGGAAAGTAAAGTGTTTGGTCCAGAAGTACTACAAGAAGCCGAGGCGAAGGTGAGGGAAATTCGCAACAATTTGAGGATAGCACAGACACGCCAAAAGAGCTATGCCGATGTACGAAGAAGAGAACTCGTTTTCAACGTGGGAGACTATGTCTATCTCAAGGTGTCCCCTATCAGAGGACTTCGTCGGTTCAAGGTGAAAGGGAAGTTGTCACCTCGATACATCGGACCCTTTCAAGTTTTGGAAAGGAAAGGCGAAGTGGCGTATCAACTAGAGTCACCGGCTCATCTATCGGATGTGCACGATGTATTCCATGTGTCACAACTCAAGAAATGTTTGAGGACGCCTGAAGAAGTGTTACCCATGAATGAAGTGGACGTAGCTGAGGATTTGTCTTATGCCGAGCAACCATACAAGATTTTGGAGACAATGGAACGCCTCACCAGAAATAAAAGAATTCGGATGTGCAAAGTGCAGTGGAAGCATCACTCGGAAGAGGAAGCCACCTGGGAGCGGGAAGATGAGCTCAAGGCACAATTTCCGGAATTGTTTTCTTAGAACCACCAATCTCGAGGACGAGATTTCTTTTAAGGGGGGTAGAGCTGTAACACCCCAAAATTTTGATTCAAAACACTAAATCATGTTAAGAGGGGAATTTAAAATTTTATGGACGTGTTGCATGTTTTGCAAAAATTCAAATTCAAACTGGAATTCAAATTAAACTCAAATCAGAAAAGAAATGGAAAAAGAAAAAGAGAAAACAGAAAAAAACCGGCCAGTGGGCCGAAACCCACCAGCCGGCCCAACTTACCCCGCGCCAGCCCGCAGCCGCGCGCCCGCGCTTTCTCACGCTGACAGGCAGGACCCACCCAAGCTTCGTCTACCTCGCGCCGCGCCGAACTCCCCCCGCGCCCGAATCAAAACCGATCGGGATTTCGACGTAAACCCCGCTGAATTCTGTTCGTAGCCGACGCGGACATGATCTAAACCACCCCGCCGCCCTCCCCCGTCTATAAAAACCCCGGCCTCGTTCTGTTTTTCCTACGCGATCGCCGATTTTTACTCCGGTGAGAACCGAGACTTGATCCACCGCCTCCGAGGAACCTTGCAGGTGCAGAAAACTCGGTGACTTGCGGTGTAAATACAGCGCCGTCAAGCTTCGCCGTGGTTTTGCCTCGGACCTCGTCGCCGATCACCTTCCAGGACCTCCGAGCTCAAGAAAACCCCCGAGGTGAGATCCCCGACCTCCCCTCTACCGATCTATGCCATAAGATCACAGTTCTAGGCAGAATTCTCGAGGATCCGAAAGTTTCCGGCGAGATCGCCGCTTCCCGCCGCCGTGCGCCGCCGGCAGCGCCGCCCGCGCTCGATCAGAGCGACGTGGCCGCTTGTGCGCCGTTTATTTTAAATCGCACGGTAGGGTTTAAACCCCCGCGTACCGGTTCGATGTTATAATGTCGGCCGTCGGTTTAAAATCGGACGATCCACATCAGCCCCGCGTTATAAAGACTGGAAATCTTACGTGCTACCCCGTGGGGTTCTCGGGAAATAAGAGCTAGCCCCGGAAACTTCTGATCTAGCCCCTGGAACTTCAGAAAATCATGTAAATTCATTTAAAAATTAGTTTTATCCCCTGGACTTAATAAAAATTAGGAAAAACACCTCTGATAAGTGTAGCTAGACCCCTGGAAATTTTGAAAATAATATTATATACCCTGCAATGGGATGAGTTTACCTTTTTAGCCTTGTTTAGTAATTAACTTAGGAAATTGAATATGTGGCTAGTGTTTAAAAATTAAAAAGTGGGACAAACATATTGTCAAAATTTAATTAAAGACTTTCTCAGTGTTTAGGAAACTTTGGAGTAAAATAAAAACATATTTTGGGCTGAATTGAATCTGTTTAACTTATTATTCACATTTAGGGACACATTTTTAAGTAATGAATAGTTTAAGAAAATAGGGAAAATAATTATGAAATAGTTTACATCAGAGGCAAAGGTCAAAATATGTTATTAAATTATTTAGGACCAGAAACTATGCTGTTTAGATGATGTGTATTACTAATTTCATAATAAAGTACACATTTATGCATAGGAAAATAAATCTGAAAATATAGCAACTAGTAAATGATAAATGGAGTTTCTAAAATCCAAATAATTCAGTTTAGGGTTGGTAGAAATTCTGAAGGCACATATGGAGAAGAAAAATACTTTGCATACATACTTGGTAGTGAAAAGGTGTAGTAGTTGAATATAAGGAATTTATTTAAATTTGAAACACACACACACACACACACACACACACACACACACACACACACACACACACACACATACACACACACACACACACACACACACACACACACACACACACACACACACACACACACACACACACACACACACACACACACACACACACACACACACACACACACACACACACACACACACACACACACACACACACACACACACACACACACACACACACACACACACACACACACACACACACACACACACACACACACACACACACACACACACACACACACACACACACACACACACACACACACACACACACACACACACACACACACACACACACACACACACACACACACACACACACACACACACACACACACACACACACACACACACACACACACACACACACACACACACACACACACACACACACACACACACACACACACACACACACACACACACACACACACATATATATATATATATAGAATGTAAGTATAAATGTGAACACCAAAGTAGGAATCATATACACATGATTAAAAGTGTATGCAAGCCACAAATCAACACACATAGAGTGACCACAACACATATAATGGTGAATGACTTTCATAAATATGAATGTGTGGTTTGTATGAAGTGGAAGTGTGAACAATGTCTTATGGATTGTTGTTTTTCTTTTGCTATGTGTGATGGTATGATGTAGAACCTGCTCAAGAGCAAGTTATTCCTTTCCAAGATCAGGACTACCCATTTCAAGAGCAGCAGGAAGGAGGCAAGTGTCCTTGACCACTTTGATCCTATGCTAGGATGTGTAGCTAGAATTATTTGCATTGTCAATTTAAATATGAAACCCATGATAGGAAGTTTCCCTAGAATTGCATTACCTTGTTTTCCTTGTAGCTTGGGTTGGGACTTATTTTACCATGTCATTTATTATTATGCATATGCTTAGCCATGCTTAGAATGGGATATTTGGGACATGAGATCATCAGTTTATTTTACCATACTCTTGAATGAGATATTGTGAGTTATGTGGAGGTAGGGATCAAGGCAAGTTGGATGTTTTGGTTGTGTGCTGGGTGCACGAGACTTGGGTTTGTGTTTAGTACTTGCCTGGATCCTAAGGACCGGTTCATGGAGCATGTAACCTGGCTTTACAGTGCCAACCACATGCTGAGATGAGGCAGCTTGGCCAATTAATTAGGTGTATCCCCGGCGTAGTATGGGTGTGTTGGATGGTGCGGGGAATAGGTGTCAGCTGGACTACCATATGAACCGCAAGGCTCAAGAGGGGGCCACTGCAGCGGGGTTGGAGCCTCTTGTATGCTGTTAGGGGTGAAACCTCAGTGGGCCCACGCTCGTCGGGAATCCCTTTGTAAAGGCTTCGTAGTGATCTCCTGGCTACACACCTGGGAAGTGTGAATGTGGTTCGCAGCCACTGGCATAATGGAGGTTCTTTTAGTCCACCCGGCAACGGGGGATGAAATCACTACATGTGGGTACAGTGGTACAAACTCTGCAGAGTCAAAACTGTCATGACAGCCGTGCTCACGGTCAAGAGCGGCTTGGACTTATTCATGATTAGAGGATTGATGGTTTTGGAAGTTAAGCGGGGAGCTTAACATTGGAACTGATGTTATGGTTATTGGTTTATGATGATGGGATGGGAGATTGGGACCATTTCACCTGTGTAGTAATGTAGGTGCTTAACAAGCTAAGGTGATAGGTATTAATTGCATAGTGCTTTAACCATGAGTTCAACCTCTCCTTGTTCTAGCCATGCATGACATAATTTTCCCACACTTGCTGAGTACCATTGGTACTCAACCTTGTATATTTGTTGGTTTATATTGCTGCTTAGGTCAAGATAATGAGGTGGTGTATAATGACCAAGACTTTGGACCCGAAGAAGGTTTCTAGGTTCATGGAGACCCCCGGGCAACGCCTGTGATGGAGCCCTCAAGAATAATATTCCGCTGCTAGTTTATTTACTTGTGATGAACTTATTATTGTCCATCGAGACATTTACTATGTAAGACTTACTTATATTCGACACCTGGCTTGTAATAAATGATGCTTCACTATTTGTCATCACATGTATGAGAAAATGATCATGGCATACATGTGATATTCATTTGGTTGTTTCTTCGGAAAAACCGGGTGTGACACCAACGGGCTCAATCTCAAGCTTTGCACAGATAGACTTGATATTGGCATTGACATACTGTTGGTGTTTCTTCCTTGCAAGCTTTTCCTTGCGCTGCCTGTCTTCGATCTTGTGGCAGCAGGCAAAGATGGAGGAGAGCACCTTGAAGATGCCACTGGATGATTCTTGTGCAGGTGGAGACCCAGGAGGAGCAGCTGCAGATCTAGTAACATCATGAGCTTGCTTTGATCTCCTCTCCACTGATGGAGAGGACGGGGCAGTTGGAGCCGGGGGGAGAGTGTACTCGGTGGGTTTTTGCGGCTTCAACCCCGCATGCTTGACATCCTTGACGAAGTCAAGTCCCGTCACTTTCTCAATCATGTACATGATATACGGTGCATATCCACAGGACCTATTGGGGGTGATTGAGATGTTCACAATGTCGTTGTAGATATACTCAAAAACATTGAATGGTCTCCTTCCACTAATGACCTTCATGAGAGTCCTCAAGGTCCCTTGTATAGTTCCCGCATCTCCATCCTTCGGAGCTATAGTCTTTCTCAAGACTCTATTGAGGACCACAAAGAAGGGCTTCAGATATTTGATGGTGGGAGGAACATATGGCATCCTTGTGTCATAGAGAAACTCAAACTCTTCCTTCTCCAGGGGTTTCAGATTATGGATGATCAGTTCATGATCCAAAGTGTGTTGGAGGTGAATAATCCTAACAAATTCATCATAAGTGACACTGTACCTTGAACCATGAGTCATCCAAGTAAGACTGTCTCCATCACCACGAGCAAAGTAGAGAGTGGAGTAAAACTTGGTAATAACTTCATTGTTCCAGTCATACTCAAAGGATAGCAGGTCCGTCAGACCGTGCCTCTCTAAGGCCTCCACCATCTCACGAAAGGCAGGATACCTCTTCAACTTCAGGTATTCAACATTTAGCCATTGACTCTCTACTACAGGATTCTTCATCTTCATGTACACATGCTCATAGTAGTCTGCATGGAAGTTGCTCCAGAACCTTGGATCAGAACATTGTTTAGGTTGGTCATACACTTCAATCTTCCTGAAGTTATCAGCTAGCTCATTCCCTTTTCCAGTGAAATCCTCACTTGAAGGCTGCCTGTTGCGGTGAACGGGATTTTTCATTTTCAGAGGCCCAATGGGGCCACTAGCAAGTCCCTTCCCTTTATTGAGAACTCTTTTTGGCCCTGACGAGCCCTCAGCAGCATCTTTCCTTTGAGGCCTTTTGACAATGACTTTCCTCTTCTTAGGTAGATTGTCGTCGGAGGGTGGAGAGTGAGCATTGACATCATGTCTCTTCTTCATCACTCCCTCCTTAGCTCTCCTCACTCTTTCACGTTGAACTTCTTCATCAAGGTGAAAAGAGTCATCATCTGAGCCCGAAGACATGATGCCTGATAAGGAGTTTAAGGATTAGATGCAAATGGACGCATTATCGACTTCAAATGGGAATGTAGGGGTTCAACTGTCAGAGACCGGACTTGTCCGGTTTAAGAGTGCGGACTAGTCCGGTGGACCGGACTTGTCCCCATCTGAACGCCGGACTAGTCCGACCTAGCATAAGAACCCTAAATTGAATGTTTCATTTGAAACAAATCTCCTATCTAAGGACACAAGGGCAGGAAAGTGGTAGGAATACATCTATTTATGCAATGTACATCCTTTTGAAATCAAAGGAAACTAGCTAGAGCTAGAAAAATTGAGATTTTGGTTTTAGGGGGGGGGATTTACCAAGATTTGAAGATTCGCGTTGAAGGAGCAAGAGTCTACCCGGATGAGTCCGGAAAGTAGGATCCCCTCGTCGAGAAGAGGCTTTTTCACGGAGAAAACTCCAAGTTTGAGGGCTCAACTCGAAAATCACTTTGGGAGCTAGGGTTTAGGAGAGAGGGTGAGACAAAGTGCTTATGAGTGGAGAGGGAGGCGTTTGGTCCGGCCAACTGCTTCTATATGCGATTGACCGGACTAGTACGGTCATGGTAGCGGACTAGTCCAGTACCCCTGATTTAACCTAACTGTCGTCTGTCCGGACTAGTCCGGTTGAAAATCGGACTAGTCCGTTTCCAACAGACCTGATACATATATAGATGATTAATAGTGATCCAAGGACAATAATTCTGCAATTAGTCTTGGTGATTACGACCAGTAGGCAATCAGCAATCAAACAATGGTCATAATACACAAGATTTCTTCATTAAGATAGTTTTCTGAGTGGAAAAGGAGAAGAGGAGCATTTTTAACAATACAAAGGAACATTTTGAGTTGCAACCAGGTATGCAATGTTTCAAGCCACATTTCGAGAGTCAAGAATGTTTAGCTCATTTCTTAGTTCACAAAACCTTTTCTCATCTAACGGTTTGGTAAAAATGTCCGCAAGTTGTTTTTCAGTCCTAACATGTGAAATAGCAATGTCACCTTTTAATGAATGATCTCTAAGAAAGTGATGACGGATATCTATGTGCTTAGTTCTTGAGTGCTCTACAGGGTTGTGTGCAATTTTTATAGCACTTTCATTATCGCATAGAAGCGGGATATGACTTAGATTGTAGCCGTAGTCCCTAAGAGTCTGTCGCATCCAAAGTAGTTGCGCACAACAACTACCGGTTGCAACATACTCCGCTTCCGCTGTGGAAAGAGCAATGGAGTTCTGCTTTTTAGATGACCAAGAAACTAGGGACCTACCAAGAAATTGACAAGTCCCTGACGTGCTCTTTCTATCGACTTTGCATCCTGCATAGTCGGCGTCGGAATACCCTATCAAGTTAAACTTGGACCCTTTGGGATACCAAAGGCCCAAGTTGGGTGTGTGCACAATGTACCTTAGGATTCTTTTTACAGCAATTAAGTGACACTCTTTAGGTGCGGCTTGAAACCTTGCACACATGCAAACACTAAGCATAATATCTGGCCTAGATGCACATAAATAAAGTAAGGAGCCAATCATGGACCGATATACCTTTTGGTCCACATTTGGACTGTCTTCATTGAGGTCGAGATGTCCGTTGATGGCCATGGGTGTCTTGATGGGCTTGGCTTTGTCCATATTGAATTTCTTGAGAATGTCTTGTGTATATTTAGTTTGGCTTATAAATGTACCTTCTCTCAGTTGCTTCACTTGAAATCCCAAGAAGAACTTCAATTCACCCATCATTGACATCTCGAACCTGTCTGTCATTATTTTGCTAAATTCTTCACAGAAGGACTTGTTAGTGGATCCAAAGATAATGTCATCAACATAAATTTGACATACGAATAAATGATCATCAAAATGTTTAGTAAAGAGTGTATAGTCAGCTTTACCAATTTTGAATCCATTTTGAGTCAGAAAATCTCTAAGGCACTCATACCAGGCTCTAGGAGCCTGTTTGAGGCCATAGAGAGCCTTACGCAGTTTATAGACATGGTTAGGGTATTCCTGATCTTCGAACCCTGGTGGATGCTCCACATAGACTTCCTCCTTTATCGGACCATTGAGGAAGGAACTCTTGACGTCCATTTGATACAACTTAAAATTATGGTGAGTAGCATATGCCAATAAAATGCGAATGGACTCAAGTCTAGCTACAGGAGCGAAAGTTTCATCGAAGTCCAAACCTTCCACCTGAGAATAACCTTTGGCCACCAACCTCGCTTTATTTCTTGTCACTACTCCATGTTCATCTTGTTTGTTCCGAAAGACCCATTTGGTTCCAACGATGTTCGCCCTTGGTCTTTCCACCAGCTCCCACACTTCATTTCTTTTGAAGTTGTTCAGCTCCTCTTGCATCGCAATCACCCAGTCTGGATCCCTTAAGGCTTCTTCTACCCTGTATGGCTCCAGAAAAGACACAAAAGAATAGTGTTCACAAAAATTTGCAATTTGAGATCTAGTAGTTACTCCCTTAGCAATATCTCCAATGATATTGTTGACAGGATGGTCTCTTTGCACACACTGATGTACTCTTGGGTGTGGAATTTGTATAGTTGCTTGTTCTTCATTGTCTTCATGTGTCATGTCTCCCCCTAGATCATTGCTTCCATGATCATCTTGATCTTCTTGACCTTCCTCAACCTGATCTTGTGTAGGAGCTCCCCCTTGATCATTGCTTCCTGGTTGAAATTCGTCTTGTGTTTCCTCTCGTGGTAGGATATCACCAAGTGCCATTTTCTTCAGCGCTTCACACGGAGCTTCCTCCTTATCTAGCATAAACTTATCGACTTGCTCCACTTGTGAGCCGTTAGTTTCATCGAACACTACGTCACGTGCTACTTCAACAAGGCCAGACACCTTGTTGAAGACACGATAGGCGTAGGCATTTGATTCATATCCGAGCAAGAATCCTTCATCGGACTTCGAAGCGAACTTTGAGGCCCTTGGTTTCTTGTTCAGGATAAAACATTTGCAACCAAAAACTTTGAAATAAGAAACATTAGGCTTTTTACCCGTGAGAAGCTCATATGGAGTTTTCTTCAGTAATCGATGAAGGTACAACCGATTTGTGGCATGACAAGCGGTGTTCACCGCTTCTGCCCAAAATCGGTCTGACGTCTTGTATTCATCCAACATTGTTCTCGCCATTTCGATCAATGTTCTGTTCTTTCTTTCGGCCACCCTGTTCTGTTGAGGAGAGTAGGGTGCCGAGAATTCATGCTTTATACCTTCTTCATTGAGATATTCTTCGACTTGGGTGTTCTTGAATTCTGTCCCATTGTCACTTCTGATATTCTTTACAGTTGATGAGAATTCATTCTGAGCTCTTTTCAAGAACTTCTTGAGGATTCCCTGAGTTTCTGATTTATCATACAAGAAAAATACCTAGGTAAATCTTGAAAAATCATCAACAATTACTAAACCATATTTGTTACCGCCAATGCTGATGTACGCAATTGGACCAAAGAGATCCATGTGGAGAAGTTCCAGCGGTCTAGCGGTGGTCATCACATTCTTGGCGGGGTGTGGTGCTCCAACCTGTTTTCCTGCTTGACAAGCGCTGCACGGCCTGTCTTTTTCAAAAATCACATCCTTAAGACCACGGATGTGACCACCTTTTAGAAGTTTCTGCAGATTTCTCATTCCAACATGGGCTAGCCGTCTATGCCACAACCATCCCATGTTGGTCTTAGCAACCAAACAAGTGTTGAGTTCGGCTTTATCTTTGTTGAAGTCAACAAGATAAAGCTTTCCCTTCAAAAATCCCTTGAATGCAATCGAGCCATCGCTTCTTCTAAAGACGGTCACACCCTCATTAGTGAATAAACAGTTGTAACCTTTGTCGCATAGTTGAGATATTGATAAAAGATTATAATCTAGAGAGTCTACGTGTAAAACATTAGATAAGGTGTGTTGAGAGGATATTTCAATGTTACCACTACCAAGGACCTTTCCTTGGCTGTTGTCTCCAAAGTATATACCTTCACTTGGATCCTTGTTGCACTCGTACTCCACAAACATACCTCTCTCTCCGGTCATATGATTTGTGCATCCGCTATCTAGCACCCACTTAGATCCGCCGGAGGAGTAAGCCTGCAAAATAGAACTATTCCTTGGTTTTAGGTACCCAAGCTTGCTTGGGTCCTCTCAGGTTAGTCACAAGAGTCTTGGGCACCCACACACAAGTTTTTAAGTTCTTGTGGCGTGGCCCTGTATATTTAGCAATGACTTTTCCATACTTGTTTTTCATGAGAACATAAGAAGCATCAAATGTATGGAACAGTGTTTGTAATTCAGATTCATGGGATTTTTCTTTAACAAAAGTGATTCTATTCTTAGCATGATTAGGAGTAGACATGTGTTTGTTCCTGTCAAAACCAAGACCATCTTTGACATTGGGAGGTCTAGTGATCATATATGCACTTCGTGCATATTTGATCTTCTCCTTGTCAAAGATGCCGTTTTGAGAAGAATGCATGTCATGAGAGGTTGAAGCATTAGAAATTACATTCTTCTTACTAGAGCAAGTGCAGGTTCTTATTTTTGTCAAACTCATGTCTTTGGAGGAAGAGCTCTTGGAGGAAGAGGAGTCACTTTGTTTGAGCGACTCAACTTGCACCTCAAGGATTTTGTTAACTTTTGACAAGTTAGCAAGTTCTTCCTTGATTGCAATGTGCGAGTCTTCTAACTTTGAGTAAGTTTCCTTACTCAAGGCTAGCTCTAACTCAAGTGACTCATTCTTCTCTCTTTCAAGCTCAAGAAGCTTTTCAACTTCTTGATATCTCTTCCTCTCACGGATGAGCATATCTTCTTGTCGGTTGACAAGTTCCTCCTTTTCAAAGATTTCGTTCGACAACATTTCCATTTTCTTTAAAGCAATTTTACTTAGCCCTCTAAACATTTCTTCATTATCACTAGAGCTATCAAAGTCATCAATGGAAGAATTTAGTACAGGAGGAGTAAGTCGAACCTTTTTCTTGCCTTCCTTAGCCATAAGACAAGTGTGGTTGTTCATGTCCCGTCCTCCCATGTTTGGAAAGAGTGTGGCTCTCATAGTTGGTTTCTTGACTGCGATAGTGGCCATCTCTTCTTCTTCATCGGAGGAGGACTCGTCGTTTGAGTCCCACTCCTTCCCAATGTGAGCTTGATGGACTTGTCTTCTTTTTCTGAAATTTTTCTTTTCTTGAGATCTTGTTTCCTTCTTCTTTTTGTTTTCTTCATAAGTACAGTCCACCATGAAGTGACCATACTCTCCGCAGTTGTAGCAAGTGCGTCGAGCCTTGGATTTTCCTTTATCCTTGCTTTTGCCTTCTTCAATAGCAAATCTCCCCAACTCTCCTTCAAGCATCTCAATTTTGGCTTCACGGACAGACCTATTTCCTTCATGAGCTGTTTTGAGTGTATCCCAGATCTCTTTTGCACTCTCTAGTCCATCGATCTTGGTAAATTCTTCTCTGCTCAGTGACGATGTGATTACTGCAATGGCTTGTGCATTTCTGTGAATCTCTTGTTCTTGTTCCGGAGTGAGTTCTTCATCCGTGTCTGGGATATCTATTCCCGTGCAGACAATATGCCAAAGGCTAGGATTCAGAGATATCAGATGCATCTTCATGTTGTACTTCCACATGGTATAGTCACTTCTGTCAAACTGTGGAGGCCTTCCCATAGGAATCGAAAGATAGTGATTGTTTGAATTGAGACGGTTGTAGTTGTAAGGATACCGGGAGTAGTCGTGATGACCACTCCCCATCGTCTTTTCTTCCTCTTTTCCCTTTTGTGCCATAATTTCTTTCTCAGTAATGCCTTTAGCTGTCTCACTTCATCATCGCCATGTGGACTTTCTTTCAGCACATCGAAGGCTTTGGCTTCTTGCTCCTCATCGTTGTTGTTCGTTTTCGGGATATCGTTATTCTTCTCAGAGGCCATTGATCTCTCCGAGATGTGAGTCTTATTGATGGAGAACTTGGCTCTGATACCAATTGAATGTGGCCTAGAGGGGGGTGAATAGGCCTTTAAAAGATTCCTGCACACTTGATAGAATTATCAGAAACTTGATTGACCGGACTAGTCCGGTTGTGTGGGCGGACTAGTCCGGTGTGCTGAATTGTGTAGATTGTATAAGTGTTGTGCAGAAGAATTAACTTGTTTAGCAGCGGAAATAAGAACAACAATTATTCTATTTTGATTTTACAATGTGAGGTATGATTATGCCCGTGAATGAGACTTAGCAACTCAAATTATGAAGTTTAGCAACTAGATGTTATAACTAACAAAAAACAAGAAGGCATGCGAGACACAAATTTTACCGAGGTTCGATCTCACCAAGAGATCTATGTCCTCGTTGAGGAGGCTCACACAGAGCCGGGTCTCTAACCCTTTCCCTCTTCAAGTCACCACACAAGGCCGACTTGACTCCACTAGCACGGGTAATCACCGAGTTTGTGGAGCAACCTCACACGTTGAGGGCTCCCACAAGAATTACAATGAGAAAGCGATCAAATACACTCAAAAAGATTACAATGCAGAATATGAGTGTAGAGAGATCAAACCCCAAGAGCTCACAACGAAAGAATGACGATCTCCCAATCCCGAATCCAAGTGTTCAATTGATCTTCACCTTTTTGCACCTTAGATGTGTGGGGAGATGTGTTTTTGGGCTCTTGGGACAGGTGGCGGCGCTAGGGTTCTTGTTTCAAGCAGTATGAGTCGTGTCTCTGCTTTGGGAGGCCGTGGATCACCCATTTATATAGTTTCTAAAAATTTATCGTTGTAAAACCTAATACCGGACTAGTCCGGTATATGATCGGACTTGTCCGGTCTACTTCCAGTGGGTTAACCGGACTAGTCCGGTCTAAAACCGGACTTGTCTGGTGCTATGTGAAGTGGGGTTCCAGAAAGTTCAGCGGACTAGTCCTATCGCATGGATGGACTAGTCCGCAGTCACCTAAAGAGCACAACAGAAACATGAGCGGACTAGTCCGGTCTAAAACCGGACTTGTCCGGTCGCGTTCCAGTAAGCTGACCGGACTAGTCCGGTCCATGAGCGGACTAGTCCGGTGTCCAGTGGATTTTAGTTGATTTTTAAACCCCTTACCCTTACGTAAAGTCATGAGCTCTTGGGATGTGTCTCTCACACACGCCCTATACATTTACATCTACTTTGCTCTTCTAAATTCCACTAAAGTCTTCCTTTTCGGACACCACTCTATTTTTTACCTTTTTGTGTGCACGAGCTAGTTCACTTTGTTTGTCCTGCAATAATTTCATTAGGATCTCATATGCTTGTCATCAATTAACCAAAACCCACAAGGGATATCCTAGATGCACTTACATAAACAAGTGAATACCTAAAAAGTTGGCTGTGCATAGAAAAATATTCAACTGACGCACATGCACACACTACTGAATCTGGCACTTTTTTGCCGTGAACGAAGCAAAAGGGATACGATCTCTAAGTAAGCGTGTCACGTATCTCAAACAAAGGAGACGTGCATTATGGAGCCACTATATAGTGCGTCTCCGATCTGAATAAATGCGAGACGCGCCCATATTAGGCTCGTCTCCCATACAAGCAAATGAGGGACGAGCTTTATATATCCGCGTCTCCGATTGTTGCGCGCACGGCTCTGAATCTGGCACTTGTTCTGTTTCCCCTTCGACAGTCTTGTATTGTAACTTGTATGGATTAGAAGCATTAAATTTACAATTTCTAAACATCAACGTATGCAACCTTGGGCATGTAACATCATGGATGAAGCGTTTCTTGTTTGATTGTGGAGTTCATGATGTGCCCTGCCCAGGGAATCTCATATGCTATTCTAATAATTGAAATTTTATCACTCTCGGTAATCCTCGGGAGAGCTCATCGGAGTTGAGCAGTGTCGCGGACGCCATCGCGGCCCGGTATACGTCAACCACATTTGGCATCAAACAAAAAGACAACAAACCATTCGAGAATCGATAACAAACATTCATCATCAAACAAACATTCATTAAAGATAACATTTTTACAAAAAACAAAAGAAAACAACAGACGATCGCCTAGTCCTCCGGTGGCGGTGGAACCCCACACTTGTCGGCCGGCGCCTCCACCAACTCCCTGTGATAAAGAGGTCAGTTATAAAGAGCCGTCTGTGATAGTTGATTTTCATAGGCGGTCACCGTTTAGAACCGCCAACGATAAAATATTTTCACAGGTGGTCTGTGATGTAGAACCGCCAGTGATAAAACATTTTTACAAATGGTCTGCAGTTTAGAACCGCCTGTGATAATTCTTTTTCACGAGCGGTGTTTACTTCCGCCTATGACAATATACCATTTTCACAGACGTTTTGGCACAAACGGTTTTTAAAACCACATGTGATAATATGTTTAGAGCCCCTGTGAAAATGTTTTTTTGTAGTAGTGGTAGCTGCTGCCATGCTGCAGTTGCTTCACAAAACTCATGATGATTTGGTTTGCCGTATACAGTGGGTGGAGAACTGTGTAAACCTAGTGATTAGTTTTAGTCTCGCTCACATCTGCAATATTTTTAATTTCACCATGCTCTTCCTTTGTGTTCCGGTGTGTATTATATAAAAGGAAAAAACTGATTACATGGATTTAAAGGTACTCAGTACAGTATCATCTCACGGAGCCACCAGGACAAGATGTCAAGATGTTTCTTTCCTGCCCGTTCTCCTTTTCCTGATTCCGTCGAAAAGTTGGCCGACTGTTTTTATCTTTCTTCAAAGATTCTGGCGTTTTTATATCGCCAGACTGTCCAGCAAACTAGGGTGATCAAAGAGCAAGTCCCTTCATTTCCGGTGTTGTGGCCTCCGTCGACAATTTGTTGAACCACACGAGGCAATGTCAATACCACCTGTCTGGGATGATGGGTGAAATGCAGTCTTCCCAGACCAATTTGCAACCAGTGTCCAGATGATAGTTGAGGCAGGGAAAACCTAGGACAAGTGTATGGCCGCCTCCAGGCTTCTTCAACATAGCAGTAGAAATATTGATTTGGCCATCCCCTCGCTTGTAGACGCATCACGGACAATACTTTCCAAACTTTATTTAGGAACCACTATCCATGAACTCCCTCAAATTGTAATTTGTATGCTGATTTAGCCGAGTACTCCCGGTCCACTGAGAAACACCATTTAGGGCCCGTTTGGCACGGTTCCAAATTCTTAAAGAATCAGAAACATTTTAGTTTCAAGCTTGAAATGTTTTTTTACCTGAAACAGAACCACCAACTCTGTGGCATGTCAATATTTTAAGTCCTCTCATTCCTGTGGGGACCACCCCGTGGTTCACCCACTCCGGGATCGTAGAGGGTGGTGCCGTGCGATGCGGCACCCAACAGCACACACGAAAAGAATAAAGAATAACATATAAACTTTTATTTGATATAAAACAGCGGAAGTCTTTTATAAAAACGTAATTATACAGCGGAAGTCTTATACATAGGTAGCTTCTCATCCTAACTATGCAAAAGTGCAGCCGTCCAGCCCTGGGACGCTACACACTAGCAACAAGTAACCGGAGATCACAGCGGCGTGCAAGGCTCCAGCTCGGCCGTATACCCCGACGGGGGCATCGCCTCGTCCTCGGAACCTTCCTCATAACTCTCAGCTGCACAAAGCTCAAATATTGCAACCGTGAGCAGGATGGCTCAGCAAGTCTTAACCGACAACCCTATGCATGGAACTCTACATGCAAGGATGTGTAAGATAGGAAAAAGGACTTTTCAATAAAGACACTCCTACATGTTGATCCTTACTTTCAGTTTTATAGCAACAGTTTAATGAGCCTTAGGCAGCCCTCGCATCGGAAGTCCACAATCAAACAAGAAACGCTTTCCTCCGATGTGGTGATGCCCAAAGTGGAATATAAACTTAATTAGCACTATAACTATAGCATGCAAGGTTTCAAGACATTAACAGTTCAAGACAACATATTCAGTTGGCTTATTTCACTTCTTACTACGTCACAACACAGTGAACAAGCGGGTATTCAAAAACCGCGAGGGACGGTGATTGCAATCAGGACACACCCGGATAACATGTTACATACACCCACTTTCAGAAGCGTGATTCCACACCCCTTCCTACTCTATTGTATGCAACAACCTTTCAAAGGCAACCCAAATCCCAAACCGGTCCATCCATAACGGGCAGGAGGTCCCCGCGTGGACCGTGACTGTGCCCACCGACAGATTTACACCTTGCTACCCTCAACCCACTCCTATAAAATGGTTGGGTAAGCCTCAGCACCCAGGTTAACCAATTACATCGGTTTCCTGGTTCCCATATGCCAGTATGCATCCGGTACTGTTCGATACTTGTCCAGTAGGGCCGCACACGGCTCGGTCCTCAATCGACACCAACAGGGCTACGCACGTGAGACCTCCGCTCACTGCATCCTATCCCCCCTGCTGGGTCTCATTTTCACAACTTAAGCCATTTTGTACCCCTTCTACTCCCGTGTGATAAATTCTATCTCGTGAGTAGCTTCCAACCACTCGACTTCTACCGAGATCCTAAGCACATTAGCACGGCATTGTCTACTCGTCGAGTTTGTAAACTACCCAACCCTTCATAGGATTTAAAAGGCTATGCAAGTGGGGTTCCAATCACCCTAACTCTAATGCAAGCATTCACCCTAGACATAAGTGATACAAATAAAGAATTTGTAAAAAGTACTTAAATGCAAACCGGAGCTTGCCTGGTTGCGAGTCAGAGGATAAGTTAGCGTCGGGTGGCAGGACGTCGAGGGGCTTCGGTGTATCTTCGACTTCGGTCACTATATGAGATGTAGCAAAATATATGTATAAGTGCTTATGAAATATAAGAATTCACTTCTATTCATAACTACTGCTATTTATGTTCCTTAATTGGCTTTGGAATTATTACAGTGGATACTAGACTCTCTAAGGATGATCTGAGCAAAATTTGGAGAAATGTCATTGCACATTGTGGTCTCCAAAATTCCCACAAGCGCAAGGCTTCTCTGAATTTTGAGCCCAAATCAGGAGCTTTGACATAGCTAACAGTGGAAGATCTGATTATGGTAAGTCTCCATGGTTCTAACAAAATTTGTTTCACCATTTTCGGAGCTACCAACAGAGAGATATGAATTTTTGAAGTTGGACAGGAGTTCTGAAAAGTTTCTGTTTAAATTTGAATTTTTAAATAAAGGCTGAACTTTGGAAGGCAATTTAGCCTAGCAAATGAACTCCAATGAAGCTCAATTTTTTACTGGAGATCAGTTTAGGATTAGCTACCCAAATTTGGGAATGTTTCATAAAGAATTTCCCCTGTAATAAATCTCTAAAGGATTTATTAAAAAATAATTCTACAGAAATTTCTGGGCATTTTCATAGCAAGCAATTTGTTCCTATGTGAAGTAATCCTCATGAGGATTCCAACAAAATTGGTCTCACCTTTTTTGGCGTTCCCTACACAAAGTTATAGATTTTCCAAACTTGAATAACTTTCTGTTGGACATTTACACAGAGACTCAAAGGGGGGGGGGCACTGTCAGACGTTTCTTCAACCTCTCGACAGGCCCCCCGCGCGCGCACGCCGGACCTGACGATGACGCACCGTGTTCTGACCCGTTTCTCCACCACTCTTCCTACGGTTTTGTGCTACATCCCCCTCGGATCACGGCCTAGCAGCTGAGCAAGGTTTTGAAGCATGAAAACGCCGGGAAACCCATCGGCAACGGCGAAGCGGCTCGGTGGCGCGGCGCCTGCAATGAACCGCACGTCCCAGGTCTCAACCGGTGATCTAAGGGGCCGTACACCATCCCTGGAGTATGTAGAACATGATGCTACCCATAGCTGGAGCTGAAAACGCCCGCAAATAGGAGCTCGACAGTGAATCGAGCCGTTTCAGCCGGCGGCGACGGATTCTCGTCGCTAGGGTTGTAGAAAAGATGATTTGCGTCGTGCTTCAGCGTGGGAGGGTGCTAGGAGCTCTAGTAGCTGTGTCTATGACCAGAGACCTGATGATCCAACGTGTGTGAAGAATTTCCCGAAGTTGTCTCGATCGGTCCTCCACGTGCACCGTCGGAAATCTGCAAATTCCGGCTAGCCGGTGGTGATAAAGTACAAAAGGATGTCGGTGTGAGAAACTAGACTCCAGGACGCACCTCTAGGTGGTTTTCCTCGCGCTGGGGAGGTCGGAGTTGGCCGAAAGACGTGGAACCGAGGCGGCGGCGTCGTGCTCTGTTTTCTTCGGAGCAGAACAGCTCGGCGCCGGTGTAAACGGTCAGCCACGGGCCGAGAACCAGTGGAAAACATTGAGGAGGCTCCGGCGGAGCTGGCGGGTGGCTCAGCTAGGCGCTGGTGTCGCCGGAAGATGATCAACAACGGAAACCCAAGCAGACTAGCGTAGCGCGGTGGTTTTGCTCGTGCGCTCGAGCAGAGAGCGGAGAGGCACATCGGTTGAAGACCGAGAGGGCAAAGAAAATTGTGCTGCTGCCGTGGCATGGACGTATGATCATGTAGCCGGGGAAATCAGGAGGTGGCGTGGTGCTCCTCGGGCGCGGGTTGCAAACGGGAGCTGTCGAGCTCTCGCTATTCGACCGAAGTCGGCAGAGGCGGTAGCCCTTTTGTGAGGCTGACCACTGGGTCCCACTTCCTCCTCTTTTAATCAAAATTTTCACTGATATTTATCCCTCAGCTACTCAAAATTTAAGGCTATGCTTTACCTCAAAGTTATGATTTGAAAAGGTTGAATTCAAATGATTTGAATTCTAGTGTGGAGTTTGAATTGTGTTTGCTCATTTGAATTTGAAATGAAATTTGAATTCTCCTTTTTGCATTGCTCCAAAAATATAGCAAACCAACTCCAAAGTTTCTGATTTTTGGCATGGCTGCTAATTCAAATGTAGAGAACACATTTGTGGAACCAAATTTGCAAATTGAGGAAATTGGAATTTGAAACTGAAATTCAAATTCAGATTAGAGGGCTTCCTCTTTTAATCCTAAACAAATATTAAAACTCCTCCAAATGAGCTGAAATTTGGAAGGTTGAATATTTGGAATATGGAGATCCAAGTTATGAATTTAGATCTCCATGTTTGGAAGTTTTTGGGAAGTCTAAATCCTCACTTTGAACTTACACCGTTATAATTCAAAGCTTTAATTTCCCCTCATTTTTTCTAGGTGTACATGAGCTGAATTTTTTTCTTGCTACCACTTTTGGGGATTTTACATCCCTCCCCCCTTAAAAAGAATCTCGTCCCGAGATTCCAAAAGAAATGTAAAGTGGGGAAACTTTACCGGTTATATGATGGTAGCAAGTCCGGATAATTAGTTCGTAGATATTCCTCGCTTTCCCATGTCGCCTCATCATCGGTATGGTTACTCCAAAAGACCTTGTAGACCCATAAGGTCCGGTTTCTTGTGGCGCGAGTCTTTTCATCGATAATCCGGATTGGATACTCCGTGTACGTGAGGTCCGGTTGAAGAACTTCTATGTCTTCTGTGCGGATTTCAGCCGAGGGTTTGAGGCACTTCCTCAGCTGCGAGATATGGAAGACGTTGTGAATTCCTGCGAGCAACGCCGGTAACTCCAAGTGATAGGCCACGGGTCCGCATTTTTCAATGATGGTGAACGGACCAATGAACCGCGGCGCAAGTTTGCCCTTCACTCTGAAACAATGAACTCCCTTCATCGGAGACACACGGACATAAACATGGTCCCGATGTCGAAGTGAAAAGGGCGGCGTCTTTTATCCGCATAGCTCTTCTGACGAGATTGAACAGCCTTGAGTTTGGCTTGTATTAGTCGCACTCGTTCTTCAGCCTCATTCACAAGTTCAATGCCATAGATAACTTGCTAGGCAGGCTCGCACCAGTTGAGAGGTGTGCGGCATTTCCGGCCGTAGAGAGCTTCATACGGTACCATCTTGATGCTAGCTTGATAGCCATTGTTGTAAGAAAACTACGCCAATGGCAAATGATCATCCCAATTCTTGCCGTGGTGGATGGCACAAGCGCGTAGCATATCTTCAAGCACTTGATTCACCCGTTCAGTTTGACCATCCGTCTGCGGGTGATATGCGGAGTTGCGGATCAGTTTGGTCCCCAACGACGCATGCAGCTGTTCCCAGAACCGAGCGACGAACAACGCACCACGATCTGAAATAATGGAGCCAGGAACACCGTGCAAGCACAATATCCTTGCGATACACAACTCTACATATTTCTTGGCCACGTACTTTTATGTACGGGGATAAAATGAGCCGACTTGGTTAGTCGATCGACTATTACCCAAATCGAGTCATGCTTGTGAGACGTGAGAGGTAAACCAACAATGAAATCCATGCTGATATCCTCCCACTTCCACGCCGGAATGTTCAATGGTTGCAGCTGTCCGGCTTTACGCATATCGTCGGCTTTCACCCGCCGACACGTATCACATTCGGATACGTACTTTGCGATTTCTCTTTTCATCCGTGTCCACCAAAACCTGGTTTTCAGATCTTGGTACATCTTGTTACTGCCTGGATGAATAGAATACTTGGACAAATTAGCTTCGTCCAAGATTTTCTTCTGAAGCTTCATGTCACGGGGTACAACTATACGGTCTCTAAACCATAGAATGTCGTGTTCATCTCTCCGGAAGCATTTCATTTCGCCATTCTCCATCCTTCTCCGAAGTGCGACATCCCCACGTCTTTCTTCTGAGCTTCCATAATCTCCTCTCGTATGGTAGGGACGAGAGCAAGATTATATAATGCCCCATATGGAACCAAGTATAGACTTGGCTCCTCCTCTTCAAGTGGGGTGATGGATAGATTGTTGACATGAGATTTGCGGCTTAAGGCGTCGGCAACCACGTTTGCCTTTCCGGGATGGTAGTGAGTCTCGATCTCATAGTCTTTGATCAGATCTAACCATCTCCGTTGCTGCATATTCAACTCCTTTTGAGTGAATATATACTTCAGACTCTTGTGGTCGGTGTAGATGTGCACTAAGTTCCCGAGTAAATAGTGCCTCCACATTTTTAAGGCCAACACCACAGCAGCGAGCTCAAGATCATGAGTTGGATAGTGCTGCTCGTGGTTACGAAGTTGACGTGAGCCATAGGCGACCACTCTTCCTCCTTGCATCAATACATAGCCAAGCCCGATACCGGACGCATCACAATATACGTCGAAGGGCTTGGTTGTATCCGGTTAAGCTAACACCGGGGTTGTTGTAAGATGCTTCACTAATGCTTGGAAAGCTTCTTCACAAGCTGAGTTTCCAACATATTTGATCCCCTTTTTTAACAGTTCAATCATCGGCTTAGCAAGCTTGGAGAAGTTCGGTATGAATCTCCGATAATATCCTGCTAACCCGAGGAAACTCTTGACTTCGTAGGCTGATGTGGGGGATTTCCATTTTAGCACTTGTTCGATTTTGCTTGGATCAACTGCAATGCCTTCTGCAGAAATAATATGACCCAGAAATGGCACTTGGCTGATCCAAAACTCGCACTTGCTGAACTTGGCATAAAGTTTATGGTCTCGCAATCATTGAAGCACGATATCCAGATGTTTGGCGTGTTCCTCTTCAGACTTGGAGTAAACCCAGATGTCATCTATGAACACCACCAAAAATTTGTCCAACTCCGGCATGAACACTGAGTTCATGAGATACATGAAGTGTGCCGGGGCGTTGGTTAGACCAAACGACATGATGAGGTATTCATACAACCCATATCTCATCGAGAAGGCTGTCTTTGGAATATCCTCCGCTCGGATCTTGATTTGATGGTATCTGGAGCGAAGATCCATCTTTGAAAACACACTTGCACCCACAAGTTGATCGAAGAGAATATCGATGCGGGGCAGTGGATATTTATTCTTGATGGTGATGGCGTTGAGAGGTCGGTAGTCCACACACAACCTCAAGTTTTCATCCTTTTTCTTCACAAACAATGCTGAGCATCCCCAAGGCTGTAACACCCCAAATTTTGATTCAAAACCCTAAACCATGTTCAGAGGGGAATTTAAAAATTTTTGGACGTGTTGCATGTTTTGCAAAAATTCAAATTCAAACTGGAATTCAAATTAGACTCAAAACAGAAAAGAAATGGAAAAAGAAAAAGAGAAAACGGAAAAAACCGGCCAGTGGGCCGAAACCCGCCAGCCGGCCCAGTTTCCCCCGCGCCAGCCCGCAGCCGCGCGCCCGCGCTATCTCTCACAGACAGGTGGGACCCACCTGTCATCCCTAACCCCGAGCGTCTGCGGCCCGGACTTTTCCCCCCCGAGCGCGCGCGATCGTAACCGACTGAAAACCGCGTCCCTCAGCCCGAACTCTGATCCCGGAAGACTCAAACTTGATCACAACCAACTCACCGCCCTCCCCCGGCTATAAAAACCCCAGCCCCGATCGGTTTTTCCCACGCGATCGCCGATTTTTACTCCGGTGAGCACCGAGACTTCGCCGGTAAATTCTGGCCGATCTAAGCTCGGAAACTCTGATCTAACTCGCTGGTCTTGATCCACCGCCTCCGAAGAGCTTTGCAGGTGTAGAAAACTCGGAGACTTACGGTGTAAACACAGCGCCGACGAGCTTCGCCGTGGTTTTGCCTCGGACCTCGCCGCCGATCACTTTCCAGGACCCCCGAGCTCGAGAAAACCCCCGAGGTGAGATCCCTGACCTCCCCTCTACCGATCTATGCCATAAGATCACAGTTCTAGGCAGAATTCTCGCGGATCCGAAACTTTCCGGCGAGATCGCCGCTTCCCGCCGCCGTGCGCCGCCGGCAGCGCCGCCCGCGCTCGATCAGAGCGACGTGGCCGCTTGTGCGCCGTTTATTTTAAATCGCACGGTAGACTTTAAAACCCCGCGTACCGGTTCGATGTTATAATCTCAGCCGTCGGTTTAAAATCGGACGGTCCATGTTAGCCCCACATTATAAAGACTGGAATTCTTACGTGCTACCCCCTGGGGTTCTCTGGAATTGAGAGCTAGCCCCGGAAACTTCAGATCTAGCCCCTGGAACTCCAGAAAATCATGTAAATTCATTTAAAAATCAGTTTTAGCTCCTGGACTTAATAAAAATTAGGAAAAACACCTCTGATAAGTGTAGCTAGACCCCTGGAAATTCTGAAAATAATATTATAGACCCTGTAATGGGGTGAGTTTACTTTTTAACCCTGTTTAGTATTTAATTTAGAAAATTGAATATGTAACTAGTGTTTAAAAATTAAAAAGTGGGACAAACATAATTGTCAAAATTAATTAAAAACTTTCTCAGTACTTAGAAAACTTTGGAGTGAGATAAAAATATACTTTGGGCTGAAATGAATCTGTTTCATTTATTAATCACATTATTTAGTATAGGGACACATTTTTAAGTAAAGAATAGCTATAGAAAAATAGGGAAAATAATTATGAAATAGTTTACATCAGAGGCCAAGGTCAAAATATGTTATTCAATTATTTAGGACCAAAACCTATACTGTTTAGATGATGTGTATTACTAATTTCATAATAAAATACACAATTATGCATAGGAATATAAATCTGAAAATATAGCAACTAGTAAATGATAAATGGAGTTTTTTAAAATTCAAAGAGTTCAGTTTAGGGTTGATAGAAATTATGAAGGCACATATGGAGAAGAAAAATACTTTTCTTACATACTTGGTAGTTTAATATAAGGAATTTATTTAAAACTGAAACACACACACACATATATATATATAGTATGTAAGTATAAATATGAACACCAGAGTAGGAATCATACACATATAAATAAAAGTGTGTGCAAGCCACAGATCAACACACAAAGTAACCACAACACATATAATGGTGAATGAATTTCATAAATATGAATGTGTGGTTTGTATGAAGTAAGAAGTGTGGACTATGTCTTATGATTGTTGTTTTTCTTTTGCTATGTGTGATGGTATGAAGTAGAACCTGTTCAAGAGCAAGTTATTCCTTTCCAAGACCAGGACTACCCATTTCAAGAGCAGCAAGAAGGAGGCAAGTGTCCTTGACCACTTTGATCCTATGCTAGGATGTGTAGATAGAATTATTTGCATTGTCAAGTGAAATATGAAACCCATGCTAGGAAAGTTTCCCTAGAATTGCATTACCTTGTTTCCTTGTAGCTTGGGTTGGGATTTATTTTGTCATGTCATTTATTTACATGCATATGGTTAGCCATGCTTAGAATGGGATGTTTGGGATATGAGATTATCAGTTTATTTTACCATACTCTTGAATGAGACATTGTGAGTTATGTAGAGGTAGGGATCAAGGCAAGTTGGATGTTTTGGTTGTGTGCTGGGTGCACGAGACTTGGGTTTGTATTTAGTACTTGCCTGGATCCTAAGGACCGGTTCATGGAGCATGTAACCCGGCTTTACAGTGCCAACCACATGCTGAGATGGGGCAGCTTGGCCAATTAATTAGGTGTATCCCCGGCGTAGTATGGGTGTGTTGGATGGTGCGGGGAGTGGGTGTCAGCTGGACTACCATATGAACCGCAAGGCTCAAGAGGGGGCCACTGCAGCGGGGTTGGAGCCTCTTGTATGCTGTTAGGGGTGAAACCTCAGTGGGCCCACGCTCGTCGGGAATCCCTTTGTAAAGGCTTCGTAGTGATCTCCTGGCTACACACCTGGGAAGTGTGAATGTGGTTCGTAGCCACTGGCATAATGGAGGTTCTTTTAGTCCACCCGGCAACGGGGGATGAAATCACTACATGTGGGTACAGTGGTACAAACTCTGCAGAGTCAAAACTGTCTTGACAGCCGTGCTCACGGTTAAGAGCGGCCTAGACTTATTCATGATTAGAGGATTGATGGTTTTGAAAGTTAAGCGGGGAGCTTAACATTGGAAATGATGATTATGGTTATTGGATTATGATGATGGGATGGGAGATTGGGACCATTTCACCTGTGTAGTAATGTAGGTGCTTAATAAGCTAAGGTGATAGGTATTAATTGCGTAGTGCTTTAACCATGAGTTAAACCTCTCCTTGTTCTAGCCATGCATGATAAAATTTTCCCACACTTGCTGAGTACCATTGGTACTCAACCTTGCATTTTTGTTGGTTTATATTGCTGCTCAGGTCAAGATAATGAGGTGGTGTATAATGACCAAGACTTTGGACCCGAAGAAGGTTTTTAGGCTCATGAAGACCCCCGGGCAACGCCTGTGATGGAGCCCTAAAGAATAATATTCCGCTGCTAGTTTATTTACTTGTGATGAACTTATTATTGTCCATCGAGACATTTACTATGTAAGACTTACTTATATTCGACACCTGGCTTGTAATAAATGATGCTTCACTATTTGTCATCACATGTATGAGAAAATGATCCTGGCATACATGTGATATTCACTTGGTTGTTCTTCGGAAAAACCGGGTGTGACAGAGGTGGTATCAGAGCCAAGGTTGCCCGTAGGAACGTGGACCTAGGTAGAAATAGACGTATTTAAGGGCCCTATTTTCTTAAAGACTATTTTCCAAGGTGTGGGTTGAAGAGTGTTATTTAAGGAGTCATTTTCTTCATCTTATCCCAAATTTTCATTCAAAACGGGATTTTTGTTTAAAAAGTTTATCTAACCTAATTTTAAATTCTTTTTGTTTTAGATGGTTCGCATGATTCGCACTGCTCGCAAGTCCACGGGAGGGAGAGTTCCCGTAGTTGCCCTTGCCGAAAGAGAGGAGAGTCGCCCCGTGACGTACCTTTCCTACGGATTGGCAGTAGGAGACTTGTTGCGCCGTCTTCGATGTATGCTCGAAGCCGCAGGCAATACGGGCAAGCTAATCATCCACTATAACTCCACCAGGACCATCCGTGAGAAGAGGGAAGAATGGAGTTCGGAGATGAGGATTATACACGAGAATCAGCTGCTTAAGATTCACCACTCTCCAGCTTGTCGAGCAACACAAGTTGACGCGGAGAAAGATGTCACCTGGGAGGCCATCACCTGCCAGAGTCACATCTATCGTCGCCACTTGGACAAAACTGAGTACATGTATGTCCTCCAACGTGAGAGTGGTACCACGGAGTACAAGTACCCACCGGTGCAGCAAGGGACTTCCCATGAGCACATGGACTTGTGCTTGGAGGATGCTGCTATGCTCAGCACTCGACTGCAGGAGTGTCAACAAGAGATTCAGGATGTCCGAGACACCCTGAAGGAAACGGAGGCGTTGCTGCGAGCTTGCTTAAAGGCGAGGGAAAGAGGAGATGGGAATGAACTGTGTGTCACCGTGAATGATACATGGACTCCTGACTCCCCGGATCGCCGAGCGATCAGGCGTCGTCGCACTTCTCCACCAGCAGCCTCCCCACCCAAAGCAGAGTCAGAAGGTAGCCGAAATGAGGAGGAAGATCCCGAGGAGCCAGCTCAAGAGGACGAGTAGTGTAGAGTCTTTCCCTTAGCTAGCAAGAGGTCGAGTAGTCGAGTCGTTACGTAGTTAATGGTGTGATAATGCTTGGTATGTGACGTGAGTTGTGGAAGCCATGAGCAATTGTCCACAGCCTCGTCTTCAGATTGTTTTGCTTTGGTGTGTGAACCCACAGGAAATAATAGTGCATTTATTTGGTGTGAGATATGAACCCTCGTAAAAGTATAACAAAGCCTCAACACTTCAAAGTACAAATAAATGAAAGTAGTAAGATGATACTAAATGATTTCCAATTAACATTGGTTGATTCTACCAGATGGCCGGAAGAGGAAAAGGACGTGCTGCCAACCCCGCCAACAACAATGATGAGGCATGCAACCCTCATCTTTCTGGAGGCCAGGACCGGGGTGGTCGCCGTGAAGAAGTTGATCCTCTCCACCAAATGCTGGAGAATCAAAATCAGCTCATCCAGAACTTGACTCAAGTGGTGGCTAACTTGCATCAAGTTCCACCTCCACAAGCTGCACCACGCCAACCAAGGTTGAGTGAGTTTCTAGGAACCCAACCTCCAAAGTTTGCAAGTGCTGCTGAACCCCTGGAGGCAGATGATTGGCTGAAGACCATTGAAAGTAAGATGAGGATCATACAGTGCCAAGGGTATGAAAGGGTGCTGTTTGCCTCTCATCAATTGCATGGACCTGCTGCTGATTGGTGGACCGCCTACGTGGCCGCCCATCATGACCCTGAGAGCATCACTTGGGAAGAGTTCAAGCGTAGCTTCCGGAACCATTACATCCCAAGAGGTGAACTCAAAAACAAGAGGAAGGAGTTTTTGGGACTGCAGCAGGGAAACATGACGGTGAGGGAATACCTCACTAAATTCACTCAACTATCCCGTTATGCCCCACGAGACATAGAGACTGATGAGCAGAAACAAGATTGTTTCGTGGAAGGACATACCGCAGAGATGCAGTGTGCAATGTCCTCAAATGAGTATGAAAGCTTCCAAAAGATGGTGGACAGAGCATTTGTGGTGGAAAGGAAGCTAAAAGCCCTGGAAAATGAGAATAAGAGGAAGGCCGGGTGGTCACATCAAGCCTCAGGGAGCAACACCCGCCCACGTATGATGCAGCAACCTACGGGGCAGACGAGCCGTGCTGCGGTACCCTATTCAGCACCAAGAGGGTACAACCCAAACTACAGGCCTCCCGCAGCACCAGCACAGCCGCAACGTCAGTTTGTACAGCAGCCTCGCCCCGCATATCCACCTCGACCAGCAGTGCAAGGACCCCCAAACCAACCCCAAGACAGCAAGGGCCAAGCATCTAAGATTGGGGTGCAATGTTTCAGCTGTGGTGAAGTGGGGCACTACGCCCATAAGTGTCCAAAGAAGAAGCCCACGCAGCCACAGCAGCAGAATGTAATGAGAGGACGGGTGAACCACGTCACTATGGAGGAAGCACAAGAGGCACCCGACGTGGTAGTTGGTAAGTTTCCTGCCAATTTACACCTTGCAACTCTGCTGTTTGATTCTGGTGCTACCCACTCGTTCATTGCTCAAGGGTTTGTTAAGAAGCATGACCTAGCAACCACACAAATGAACCATATGCTAGCCGTAAACTCTCCAGGAGGA
This sequence comes from Neostapfia colusana, assembly GCA_030760725.1. NCBI lineage: Eukaryota > Viridiplantae > Streptophyta > Magnoliopsida > Poales > Poaceae > Neostapfia > Neostapfia colusana. Next base: position 12,150,535 of record JASWHV010000012.1, on the reverse strand, counting down.
GAAATAAGGACAAGACAAGTGTGTCCCAAAGTGAACCTAGACATTAATGGGGTAGTATTTACGGCTAACCTCATAGTGATAGATTCACAAGGGATAGATATTATTTTGGGTATGGATTGGTTGACCAAACATAAAGGAATCATCCATTGTTTGACCAGAACGGTGGAATTAACTCACCCCAGTGGCACCAGAGTAAAGTTCATAACAATACACGAGCCTAGGAGGGACATAAAATTAAATCAAGTGGAGGTGAAAGTTGAGGAAATCAGGACTGTCAGGGAATATCCGGATGTTTTTCTGGAGAAATTGCCAGGTATGCCTCCCGACCGTGACGTGGAATTCGCAATTGAGCTAGTACCGGGAACAACCCCGATATACAAGAGACCTTATCGCATGGACTCCAAGCAGCTAGAAGAGCTCAAGGATCATTTGGGAGAATTGACGGAGAAGGGGTCGATTCGCCCTAGTTCCTCACCATGGGGAGCTCCGGTGATATTTGTGCCCAAGAAAGACGGAACCCAAAGGTTATGCGTGGATTACCGTGCTTTGAATGAGGTAACCATCAAGAACAAGTACCCATTACCCCGCATTGAAGACTTGTTTGATCAGTTGAGGGGAGCTTGTGTGTTCTCGAAAATTGATCTCAGGTCGGGATACCACCAACTCAAGATAAGGCAATCTGATATTCCCAAGACAACTTTCGTATCTCGGTACGGACTGTATGAATACACTGTCATGCCTTTCGGGCTAACCAATGCCCCGGCATATTTCATGTACCTCATGAACAAGGTATTCATGGAATATCTGGACAAATTTGTGGTGGTTTTCATAGATGATATTCTCGTCTTCTCCAAGGATGAAGAAGAACATGAGAAACATCTAAGGTTGGTGTTACAGAGGCTGAGAGAGCACCAACTATATGCCAAGTTGAGCAAGTGTGAGTTTTGGCTGAAGAGAGTTCCCTTTTTAGGACATATCATCTCGGAGGGAGGAATCTCCGTAGATCCCGCCAAAATCGAGGATATCCAGAAGTGGAAGACCCCTGAAAATGTCGGGGAAGTTCGAAGCTTTTTGGGATTGGCTGGATACTATCGACGGTTTATTGAGGGATTCTCCAAGATCCCGAGACCTCTCACCAAACTGTTGGAAAAGGGAATCACATTCACCTGGACGCCACAGTGCGATACAAGCTTTCAGGAGCTAAAGAAGAGATTGACAACAGCCCCAGTGCTGGTTATGCCAGATATGCAGAAGAATTTCACAGTGTACTGCGATGCCTCTGGAAATGGGTTGGGATGTGTTCTCATGCAAGAAGGACATGTCGTGGCATATGCATACCGGCAGCTTCGGAAGCACGAGAAGAACTATCCTACACATGACCTAGAACTAGCTGCGGTGGTACACGCGTTGAAAATTTGGCGGCACTATTTGATGGGGAAGAGGACAGAGATATATACGGATCATAAGAGTTTGAAGTACATATTCACACAGCCAGATCTCAACCTCAGACAAAGGAGATGGTTAGAGCTAATCAATGACTTTGATGTGGGCATCAACTATCATCCCGGGAAAGCAAACATCGTGGCCGATGCTTTGAGTCGGAAAGTGCAGGTCAATAAGTTGAGCTTGAAGGACATGCCTGCAGAATTGAAGGACGAGGTTATAAGGCTCAATCTATGTCTAGTAAATAGTGGTGAAGCCATCGCCATGGAAGTGGACTCCACACTCGAGCGAGACATACGCGAGGGCCAAAAGAATGATGAGAAGATACAAGAGATCAGACAGCTTATCAAGGAAAATAAAGCTCCTGGTTTTAGAGAGGATGAACAAGGAACGGTGTGGCACGGGAAAAGGATCCGTGTGCCAGAAGTAAAGGAGATCCGTGAATTAATTTTGAAGGAGGCTCACGATTCTGACTATTCCATTCATCCTGGGAGTACGAAGATGTACCAGGACCTCAAGAGCAGGTATTGGTGGTATGGCATGAAGCGAGATGTCGCGGAACATGTTGCCCTATGTGACACATGTCAGTTGGTGAAAGCAGAACATCAACGACTCGCGGGATTGCTGCAACCACTCAAAGTGCCTGAATGGAAGTGGGAAGAAATCAGCATGAATTTTGTCGTGGGATTGCCTAGGACCCAATCCGGGTATGATTCAATATGGGTCATTATTGATAGGCGAACCAAGGTAGCTCATTTCATCCCTGTGAAAGAAAGCTACAGCGGATCCAAATTGGAAGAATTGTACATGTCAAGGATTGTGTGTTACCATGGAGTGCCAAAGAAGATAGTGTCGGACCGAGGGACACAGTTCACCTCGAGGTTTTGGCAGAAGTTGCATGAAACCATGGGAACCCATCTGAACTTCAGCTCTGCCTATCATCCCCAAACTGACGGGCAGACGGAGAGAACCAATCAGATCCTTGAAGATATGTTAAGGGCATGTGCACTCAAAAACAATAGGAGTTGGGACAAGAACTTACCGTATGCGGAGTTTTCCTATAACAACAGCTATCAAGCTAGTATGAAAATGTCACCGTTTGAAGCTTTGTATGGAAGGAAGTGCAGAACTCCCCTATTTTGGAACCAAACCGGAGAAAGTAAAGTGTTTGGTCCAGAAGTGCTACAAGAAGCCGAGGCAAAGGTGAGGGAGATTCGCAACAATTTGAGGATAGCACAAACACGCCAAAAGAGTTATGCCGATGTACGAAGAAGAGAGCTCGTTTTCAACGTGGGAGACTATGTTTATCTCAAGGTGTCCCCTATCAGAGGGCTTCGTCGGTTCAAGGTGAAAGGGAAATTGTCACCTCGATACATCGGACCCTTTCAAATTTTGGAAAGAAAAGGCGAAGTGGCGTACCAACTAGAGTTACCGGTTCATCTATCGGATGTACACGATGTATTCCATGTGTCACAACTCAAGAAATGTCTGAGGACGCCTGAAGAGGTGTTACCCATGAATGAAGTGGATGTAGCTGAGGATTTGTCTTATGCCGAGCAACCATACAAGATTTTGGAGACGATGGAACGCCTCACCAGAAACAAGAGAATCCGGATGTGCAAGGTGCAGTGGAAGCATCACTCAGAAGAGGAAGCCACCTGGGAACGGGAAGATGAGCTCAAGGCACAATTTCCGGAATTGTTTTCTTAGAAACACCAATCTCGAGGACGAGATTTCTTTTAAGGGGGGTAGAGCTGTAACACCCCAAATTTTGATTCAAAACCCTAAACCATGTTCAGAGGGGAATTTAAAAATTTTTGGACGTGTTGCATGTTTTGCAAAAATTTAAATTCAAACTGGAATTCAAATTAGACTCAAAACAGAAAAGAAATGTAAAAAGAAAAAGAGAAAACGGAAAAAAACCGGCCAGTGGGCCGAAACCCGCCAGCCGGCCCAGTTTCCCCCGCGCCAGCCCGCAGCCGTGCGCCCGCGCTATCTCTCACAGACAGGTGGGACCCACCTGTCATCCCTAACCCCGAGCGTCTGCGGCCCGGACTTCCCCCCCCCCCCCCCCCCCCCGAGCGCGCGGGATCATAACCGACTGAAAACCGCGTTCCTCAGCCCGAATTCTGATCCCGGAAGACTCAAACTCGATCACAACCAACTCACCGCCCTCCCCCGGCTATAAAAACCCCAGCCCCGATCGGTTTTTCCCACGCGATCGCCGATTTTTACTCCGGTGAGCACCGAGACTTCGCCGGTAAATTCTGGCCGATCTAAGCTCGGAAACTCTGATCTAACTCGCTGGTCTTGATCCACCGCCTCCGGGGAGCTTTGCAGGTGCAGAAAACTCGGAGACTTACGGTGTAAACACAGCGCCGACGAGCTTCGCCGTGGTTTTGCCTCGGACCTCGCCGCCGATCACTTTCCAGGACCCCCGAGCTCGAGAAAACCCCCGAGGTGAGATCCCTGACCTCCCCTCTACCGATCTATGCCATAAGATCACAGTTCTAGGCAGAATTCTCGCGGATCCGAAACTTTCCGGCGAGATCGCCGCTTCCCGCCGCCGTGCGCCGCCGGCAGCGCCGCCCGCGCTCGATCAGAGTGACGTGGCCGCTTGTGCGCCGTTTATTTTAAATCGCACGGTAGACTTTAAAACCCCGCGTACCGGTTCGATGTTATAATCTCAGCCGTCGGTTTAAAGTCGGACGGTCCACGTTAGCCCCGCATTATAAAGACTGGAATTCTTACGTGCTACCCCCTGGGGTTCTCTGGAATTGAGAGCTAGCCCCGGAAACTTCAGATCTAGCCCCTGGAACTCCAGAAAATCATGTAAATTCATTTAAAAATCAGTTTTAGCTCCTGGACTTAATAAAAATTAGGAAAAACACCTCTGATAAGTGTAGCTAGACCCCTGGAAATTCTGAAAATAATATTATAGACCCTGTAATGGGGTGAGTTTACTTTTTAACCCTGTTTAGTATTTAATTTAGAAAATTGAATATGTAACTAGTGTTTAAAAATTAAAAAGTGGGACAAACATAATTGTCAAAATTAATTAAAAACTTTCTCAGTACTTAGAAAACTTTGGAGTGAGATAAAAATATACTTTGGGCTGAAATGAATCTGTTTCATTTATTAATCACATTATTTAGTATAGGGACACATTTTTAAGTAAAGAATAGCTATAGAAAAATAGGGAAAATAATTATGAAATAGTTTACATCAGAGGCCAAGGTCAAAATATGTTATTCAATTATTTAGGACCAAAACCTATACTGTTTAGATGATGTGTATTACTAATTTCATAATAAAATACACAATTATGCATAGGAATATAAATCTGAAAATATAGCAACTAGTAAATGATAAATGGAGTTTTTTAAAATTCAAAGAGTTCAGTTTAGGGTTGATAGAAATTATGAAGGCACATATGGAGAAGAAAAATACTTTTCTTACATACTTGGTAGTTTAATATAAGGAATTTATTTAAAACTGAAACACACACACATATATATATATATATAGTATGTAAGTATAAATATGAACACCAAAGTAGGAATCATACACATATAAATAAAAGTGTGTGCAAGCCACAGATCAACACACAAAGTAACCACAACACATATAATGGTGAATGAATTTCATAAATATGAATGTGTGGTTTGTATGAAGTAAGAAGTGTGAACTATGTCTTATGATTGTTGTTTTTCTTTTGCTATGTGTGATGGTATGAAGTAGAACCTGTTCAAGAGCAAGTTATTCCTTTCCAAGACCAGGACTGCCCATTTCAAGAGCAGCAAGAAGGAGGCAAGTGTCCTTGACCACTTTGATCCTATGCTAGGATGTGTAGATAGAATTATTTGCATTGTCAAGTGAAATATGAAACCCATGCTAGGAAAGTTTCCCTAGAATTGCATTACCTTGTTTCCTTGTAGCTTGGGTTGGGATTTATTTTGTCATGTCATTTATTTACATGCATATGCTTAGCCATGCTTAGAATGGGATGTTTGGGATATGAGATTATCAGTTTATTTTACCATACTCTTGAATGAGACATTGTGAGTTATGTAGAGGTAGGGATCAAGGCAAGTTGGATGTTTTGGTTGTGTGCTGGGTGCACGAGACTTGGGTTTGTGTTTAGTACTTGCCTGGATCCTAAGGACCGGTTCATGGAGCATGTAACCCGGCTTTACAGTGCCAACCACATGCTGAGATGGGGCAGCTTGGCCAATTAATTAGGTGTATCCCCGGCGTAGTATGGGTGTGTTGGATGGTGCGGGGAGTGGGTGTCAGCTGGACTACCATATGAACCGCAAGGCTCAAGAGGGGGCCACTGCAGCGGGGTTGGAGCCTCTTGTATGCTGTTAGGGGTGAAACCTCAGTGGGCCCACGCTCGTCGGGAATCCCTTTGTAAAGGCTTCGTAGTGATCTCCTGGCTACACACCTGCGAAGTGTGAATGTGGTTCGTAGCCACTGGCATAATGGAGGTTCTTTTAGTCCACCCGGCAACGGGGGATGAAATCACTACATGTGGGTACAGTGGTACAAACTCTGCAGAGTCAAAACTGTCTTGACAGCCGTGCTCACGGTTAAGAGCGGCCTGGACTTATTCATGATTAGAGGATTGATGGTTTTGGAAGTTAAGCGGGGAGCTTAACATTAGAAATGATGATTATGGTTATTGGATTATGATGATGGGATGGGAGATTGGGACCATTTCACCTGTGTAGTAATGTAGGTGCTTAATAAGCTAAGGTGATAGGTATTAATTGCGTAGTGCTTTAACCATGAGTTAAACCTCTCCTTGTTCTAGCCATGCATGATAAAATTTTCCCACACTTGCTGAGTACCATTGGTACTCAACCTTGCATTTTTGTTGGTTTATATTGCTGCTCAGGTCAAGATAATGAGGTGGTGTATAATGACCAAGACTTTGGACCCGAAGAAGGTTTTTAGGCTCATGAAGACCCCCGGGCAACGCCTGTGATGGAGCCCTAAAGAATAATATTCCGCTGCTAGTTTATTTACTTGTGATGAACTTATTATTGTCCATCGAGACATTTACTATGTAAGACTTACTTATATTCGACACCTGGCTTGTAATAAATGATGCTTTACTATTTGTCATCACATGTATGAGAAAATGATCCTGGCATACATGTGATATTCACTTGGTTGTTCTTCGGAAAAACCGGGTGTGACAAAGGCGAGGAGCTCGGTCGAATGAAACCCTTCTTCATTAAATCGTTGAGCTGCTCCTTCAGTTCAGCCAGCTCATTCAGAGCCATCTTGTACGGTCTCCGTGAGATCGGTGTCGTCCCAGGTACAAGTTCGATCTTGAACTCGACATCCCTTTCAGGTGGCATGCCCGGGAGATCATCCGGAAAGAAATCTGGGTATTCACGGACCACATGAATATACTCAAGTTTTGTGGCTTCCGTGTTATATGTGGATGGAGCTCCTTGAACCGAACGGTCAAGAATAAGAACATGTAGTTCATGAAGTGGAGAGTTTAAACGAACCACACGTGGAATGATGTCAAGAACGGCACCATGGCGATGTAGCCATGACATTCCTAAAATGACATCAAGTTTTTGACTCTCTAACATGATTAGAGAAGACTGGTATAGCTTCCCACCCAATTGTAATGGTCCTCTATATAACATTCTATTAGCTGTTATTTTCCCACCCGGAGAGCATATCAAGTATGAACTATTTGTCGGAATGATAGGCAGTTGATATTTAATAACATAAGACTGACTTATGAAATTATGAGTGGCACCGGAGTCAGAAAGTATGACTACGGGATGATCTAAGTAAGAAAACGTACCCGCGAGGACGGGTTCGCCTTCCGGCACGTCTTCGATGGCTAAGTGGTGGACGTTGCCGGGTTTTGGTGCTGGTTTCTTGGGCTGATTGCGGGCCTGATTAGCACCCTGATACGGTGCTGCACCCCTGCCCTGTCGTGGCTCGGGGCAGTCCCTCGAAATATGCCCGACACGGCCACACGTGAAGCACATGTAAGGTGTCGGGGTCCCTCCGACTTAAGGACGAAATCACGGTGCACACGGTTGAAAATGAGGCGCACGCGGGACCATCCTTTGCTGCTGCTGTTGCTGTGGTGGATACGACGGTCGGAAGCCTGGCGCATTATATTGTCAACCGCAGAACTGAGGCGGTCGCATTGGTGGCTGCCATCTCTGACCGGATGGTGAGCGATACACCACACGGTATTTTTGTTGCGCTCCACCACTGTTGCTTGTCAGCGCGCTGCGTTTCCTCTTATCAGAACCGCGCTCGCGCTGGGCATTCTCTTGTAAAATTGCGGCATTAACAAGGTCGTTGAATGTGCCGTGATTGCTTTGGGCGAGATGGACCTTCATCTTTGAATTCAGGCCCCGGAAGAATGCATTGCGCTTGTCTTCCTCCGTTCTCACAAATCCTGGCGCATACTGCGCCAGCCGGTTGAATGACCTAGAGTACTCATGAGCACTCCTCTCGCCTTGTTTTAGCACCAGGAACTCCTGGAGCTTCCTTACCATAACACCGGGAGGTATATGATAGGCGCGGAACGCCTCCCGGAACTCCGTCCATGTGACGGCATGGCCAGCCGGTAATGAGGCGATGTAGTTCGCCTACCATGTACCAGCTTCCCCTTGAAGCTGTTGCGCTGCATACAACGCCTTTTGGTGTTCGGTGCACTGAAGTAAACCGAACTTTGCTTCCAGAGTGCGGATGAAGCTGTCCGCCTCCAACGGTTCTTCAGCTTCCGTAAAGACCGGTGGATGGGTCGCCAGGAAGTCTGAATATGAATTTTGTTGGGGCTGGCGTTGCCCATTGTCTTGGCACCCTCCTGGATGGGATGCATTCTGCTGCACCAGCATCCGCAACAACTCAGTTTGCTCGTCGCGCGAGCCGAGCACTGTGGCGAGAACCTCTGCAAGGTTTCTTGGAAGTTCTGGCGGTGGAGGAGGTGGTTGTTGCTGCGTCGTGGTTTGCTCCGGAGGTGGAGACTCATCACCACGAACCTGACTCGGACCTCCCTCCTCTTGCGTGGACCGTGTACGCACCATTCTGCATTCATACCATTCAAACGATTAGTACATGTTGGTTTATTTCATCCAGTCTATACAATAGTAATGCGAGAATGGAATAAACAATACGCATAACAACATATGGATAAAGTATAAACTTTATACAACATATACATCCCTGGACCATGTCACGCGATCGAGTTCCAAAATATTGAACTTTATGGGTTAAAAGTTCATTTTGACCATCGTGGGTCACCACGGGATGTTAAGTGTGTTAGCCTGCGTAAATTCTCGCTATTGTACTGGACCCTAACATGTCCTCGCTCGAAATGATATTTGGAATACATTAACTTTTCGACTCCACTCGCTGTTTTACAACAGCTGCTGGATGTCGAAATATGAAACTTAATTGTTTTGGTCGAAACACTTCAGCATGGTGTTCACTGTCCAGCCTCTGGTCCTGCAGACCCGTTGGAAAAATTTAACTGTTTTGGCCACCTTGGAGGCAAAATCTGGACTAGAGTTCCACAACAAAATTCTCGACGAGATATGGGCTATATGAATATCTCGTCATGTCTTTTGGTCTCACCAATGCTCCGGCACATTTCATGTACCTCATGAACTCAGTGTTCATGCCAAAGCTGGACAAGTTCGTAGTGGTATTCATTGATGATATCTTGGTTTACTCCAAGTCAGAAGAAGAACACGCCGAACACTTGCAGGTTGTCCTTCAACAATTGTGGGACCAAAAACTTTATGTCAAGTTCAGCAAATGCGAGTTTTGGATCAGCCAAGTGCCATTTTGGGACATATCATCTCAGCGGAAGGCATTGCGGTTGATCCAAGCAAAATTGAACAAGTGCTGAAACGGAAAGCCCCCACTTCTGTCCATGAAGTCAGAAGCTTCCTCGGTTTAGCAGGATATTACCAGATGTTCATCCCGAGCTTCTCCAAGCTTGCTAATCCGATGACAGAATTATTGAAGAAGGGAACAAAATATGTTTGGAACCCAACATGTGAATGAGCGTTCTAAGCATTGGTGAAGCATCTCACAACAGCCCTGATCTTAGCTCAACCGGATACGACCAAACCCTTCGACGTGTATTGTGATGCGTACGGTATCGAGCTTGGCTTCGTGTTGATGCAAGAAGGATGTGTGGTCTCATATGGCTCACGCCAACTGCAAAACCACGAGCAGCACTATCTGACTCATGGTCTTGAGTTCGCTGCTGTGGTTTTGGCGCTGAAAATGTGGAAGCACTATCTCTTGGGGAATTTGGTGCATCTCTACACCGACCACAAGATCTTAAAATATATCTTCACCCAGAAGGAGATGAATATGAGGTAAAGGAGGTGGTTAGAATTAATCAAAATCTATGAGATTTAGATTCATTACCACCCCGGCAACGCGAATGTGGTTGCCGACGTGCTGAGTCGAAAATCACATGTCCATAACCTCACCATTTCACAGATGGAAGAGGAAGAGCCGAGTTTATACTTGGTTGTATATGGATCACTCTACAACCTTGCTCTCATCCCTACCATTAGGGAGTATATTATTGCAGCTCAGAAGGTTGAAAAGGGCATGGCACATCTCCGGAGACATATAGACAGCGGGGATATCAAATGTTTCCGGAAGAATGAGGGGACACTATGGTTCAATGACCGCATAGTCGTACCCCAGAATATGGAGCTGAGAAAGAAGATCCTTGATGAAGCTCACTTGTCTAAGTTCTCCATTCATCTGAGCAGCAACAAAATGTACCAAGATTTGAAAAATAAATTTTGGTGGACACGGATGAAGCGGGAAGTTGCAAAGTACGTATCCAAGTGTGATACGTGTAGACGTGTTAAGGCGGATCACATGAGAAAATCGGGGCTGTTGCAACCCCTGAAAATCCCAGCATGGAAGTGGGAAGATGTGAGCATGATTTCATTATGGGATTACCCCTGACTTCCAACAAGCATGATACATTTGGGTAATCGTTGACCGATTAACTAAGTCAGCTCACTTCATTTCCGTGTATACACGTTACCTTGCCAGCAAGTATGCGGAGTTGTACATTGCAAGAATCTTATGCTTGCATGGGATACCCAAGACCATAATCTCAGATCAAGGGGCACTGTTTGTCGCTCGTTTCTGGGAGCAGTTGAACGCTGCTTTGGGTACTAAGCTGATTAGAAGCTCCGCCTATCACCCTCAGACAGATGGGCAAACTGAGAGGGTGAATCAAGTGTTAGAATACTTGTTGAGAGCGTGTGCCATCCACCACGGTGGAAATTGGGATGATCACCTACCGTTGGCGTAATTCTCATATAACAATGGCTATCAAGCGAGTATCAAGATGGCACCATGTGAGGCTCTCTACGGTCGCAAATGCCGCACCCCATTGAACTGGTGCGAGTTCGGTGAAAGGGTCACGTTCGGGATTGATTTGGTGAACGACCCCGAAGAGCGCGTTCGGATGATTCAAGCAAATTTGAAGGCCGCCCAATCCCGACAGAAAAGTTACGCTAAAAATAGGCGTAGGCCGCTACACTTCAACGTCAGGGAACACGTGTACCTCCGTGTGTCTCCGATGAAAGGCGTGCACCAATTCGGCGTAAAGGGGAAACTCACTCCCTGATTTATTGGACCCTATGCCATCACCGAGAAGTGTGGACCAGTGGCGTATCGACTAGAACTACCGGCGTCTCTCGCTGGTATTCACGACGTTTTCCATGTTTCACAACTCCGGAAATGTCTGAAGTATATGGCTACTGTTCCCACCAAAGACATTGGCGAGCTACAACCGGATTTGACTTATGCTGAGTATCTGGTGGAGATTATTGATGAGAAGGCTCGAACCAAGTGTAACCAAATGCTGTGGTTCTACAAAATATTGTGGAGCAACCACACCGCTGAGGAAGCAACGTGGGAGAGCGAAGAATTCCTTCGCTCAAACTACCCGGATTTCATGGCGTCTTATCACGGGTAATTCCTCTTAGATCTTCGTCTCTTCTTTTATAATCTCGGGACGAGATTCTTTTAAGGGGGGAGGGATGTAAAACCCCAAGATTTCACTTGCTTGAGTGTTCATCATATCCCCACACCATAGCTCATTTTGTGGATAACTTATGAACACATGTGAAGAGCGAGTAAATACCATCAAGAGGTGGATTAGAGGATAAATCCATAACTCCAAAAAAGTAGGAGCTCACACATATAAACATGAAAGGCTGAGCTCACCATTTGGCCCTAAATATCCTTAGGAGTGCTCATGCCAAGTTTCATGCAAATCCAAACCATTTTGAGCCACTTTTGGAAACATTTGTAAAAAGGGCTAATTTGAATGCAAATTAAGATTTCAGCTACTTTCATCACTTGGATTCAAAAGTTAACTTCATTTCAATATCAGCACATTTTTCTAGTTAGTCCACCAATTTTCATCCTTATTGGAGTTCATCTTGTTGGGAGCTAAATTTGCATTAATTTAAAATTGAATTTGAATTCCAAATTTAAATATGAATTAAATTTAGCCAAACCAATTTCAATTTGAGGAAATCAAATTCAACTCATGACTTGGTGGCTAAGTCTATCATTGATGTGTGAGTAGCTTGGATATTTGCAGCAAACAAATGAAAAAGAGAGAAGGGGGAGAGAGGGCCCACAGGTCAGTCTGATCAACAGAGGGAACCGCCTCTGTTTGCTTCGGGTTGCTGCCGAGGGCGCGCCAGCACGAGCTGCAGCTCGACCACTGGGCAGCGGTGGGAGCGCCACCTCGTGCTAGAACTGGGGAGGTGCCATGTGAAGCGAGTAGCACATCTTTTGCCCATGTGAGCCGACCCTTGTTTGCTCCCGATCACTTCATCGCTCAGCTTCCCCGTTTCGCCGCCTCCCGACACCCTCGGCTCCCCGGCGTCCGGGTGACACAATCTCTCTCGTGCCCGATGATCTACATGAAAAATGACCGTACAACTCTCCCCTCTTCTTATGCAGCGACGACGGAGAATTTCCCCGGTTAGCACTTCGGTGTTCATAGGACCGAGCCGCACAAATTTCCAAATTCGTAGTAATCAAGCCACCATCACTTGTGCCGAGCTATAGACATTATCTAGACCCTTCCGCGCTCCTCTAGTATCAAGAACCATAAAAAATCATTAAGTGTAGGCACTGTTCTTCGAAAAATCCGAGCCGCCGCCGGTTTTGGCCCTAGGTCGCCGATGAACTCCTATTTGCAGCCACTTTTGAGCTGATTTGAGATCATGACGGTGATGATGATGCCACCATGGTGCTCTAGGAAGAATAACCAAAGAGTTTCAGCCATTCTAGTGCGCGTGCGACGTCGCCAAAGTCGAGCCGCTACCGCCGCTCGTCGCCGACGCCTTTCTGGAGATCGGGGGCCTCGGCCGACCTCGGGGATGAGTTTCCCGTGTCCCTAAAGTGAGAGGCAGAAATTTTGAACTAAAGGGGTGGCTGGAAATGCGGTTTCCTCAAAGCTCACCGGAGAGCGCCGCCATCCGAGTTCGGGCACGCGCGAGGAAGAAGAAAGCTCGAGTGGGACCCACGCGCAGGGTTTAAACTTTTCTTTGAAATTCAGAGTTTTGTTCAAACCTAAACTAGCCATAACTTTTGCTAGGGAGCACCAAATTGAGTGAACCAAATTTTGTTGGATTCAGCTCTACGAGTAATATCCAGCAAAAGAAGTTTCAGCTCATGAAACTTATTCTTTTCCAGAATGAATTCCCTAAATTTTAAAATGTTGGGAATTTTATCTGGAGAATTCCTTTATGGAAAATTCTGAAATTTGGCTAGGATATTTGTAAAAGCCCAAGAAAGGGACTTGCAAAATTGTTCATCACCTAGCAACACTACAGATCTGGTGATGGATATCTCATGAACACTTGTGAAGAGCAAGTAACCACCATCAAAAAGGTGATTAGAGGGGAAAGCCCTAACTTCTAAAAAGTAGGATTTCTACACATGAACATGAAAGGTTGAGCTCACCCCTAGACCCTAAATAGTCCTGGGAAGGCTCAGGCCAAATTTCATGCAAATCCAATGCTTTTTGAGGCACTTTTGGAGACATTTGTGAAATGGGCCAATTTGAATCCAAATCCAAATTGCAGCAACTTGCATCACTTAAATTCAAAATTTGACTTCATATTCAAACTCAGCACATTTTGCTGAGTTAGTCCACCAATTTTCATCCCCATTGGACTTCATCTTGTCGGGAGCTAAATTTGCAATAATTCAAAACTGAATTTGAATTTCAGTTCAAATGTGCAGAAAATTTAGCCAAACAAACTTCAAATTGGGGAAAATCAAATTCAAACAATGACTTGGAGGTTAAGTCTCTTATTCAATTGTGAGTAGCTGGGATCTCTTCAGTGAAAACAGAAATGAAAAATTGGAAAAAAATTAGAGGGAGAGATGGGGCCCACTGGTCAGTGTCTCAGCTCCACTAAACCGACTCAACCCGAGGGAAATCGCCACGGCGACCGTCGGGCGCTCGGAGGGCCGACAGCTCGATCGGTTGACACCACCTCACGGTGAAAAACGTGGCCCCAAAGTCCAGCACACGAGCTACTCCATCTGTTCTTTTCGTTTCTGAGTGAACCCAGCTCCCACCACGCGGTAAAGACTGTTTCCGCTCGCAAGCTGTTGCCGCCGTTCTCTGATCACCGGCGATCAGCCAATCCCGGCTGCATCACGCGCCACTACCAGAGAACAAAAGGTGCGTCCGCGTGTGAGGAAGCTGTAGGGGGTAACCTTTCACCGTTTCATGCAGGGTAGAGCGAGAATTTCGAGTTTTCTCCCATGGTGCACCTTAGGGTTAGCAATCGGTCGTCGGCGAAATTCGTTGCACAAAAGCAACCGCCGGTCGAGCTGCAGCTCACACACATTCTAGAAACAACCATCCCAAACCCTAGTTTCACCGATAACAGTCCAGCGGAAGAGAGGGTCGCCGGTGAGGTCCGGGTTGCCGGCCGTTTAGGTTCCAACCAAGGTCATGCCGAGTTTCCCGAGGTTTCCCAGGACGTGGTGACGCGATTAGCGCGCGAAGGGGGTGGTCAGGAGGACGGGAACACATTGCCGATGTTGCACAGAGACATAGCACTCGTCGCTGGCAAGCTACGGCGGTTAGCCGCCGGCGGCATGATGTCCAACGTGTTCAGCGTCCAAAGTTATGTGGGGGCGGCAAGTCTCACCGTCGCCGGCGAGCTAGGTCGTCGGGAACGCTGACCTCGCCGGAGCTCCGGCGGCTCGGGGCGGCGGCGTCGGCAGGTAGATGAAGGCGCGGGTCCCATGAGTCAGCCGCTGTGTTAAGCATGCGCGAGCGTGTGGTTAGTTTAAATTAAACGGGCGGGCCCCGCTGTCAGCCCCCGGTTTAGCGCGGGAGGCGATTTTCTGTAGGAAAATAATTCAGGGACCGGCCCAAACTTTAGAAATTCATAACTTTGGTTAGGAGTGTCCAAATCCAGTGAACCAAATTTTGTTGGGTTCATCTATTTGAGTACTTTCCATAAATACAAGTTTCAGCTCATGAAACTTAATAGTTTTCCAGAATTAATTCCCTAAAATTTAAACTGTTAGGAATTTTATCTGGAGTATTACTTTATGCAAAATTCTGAAATTTGGCTGGGAGGTTCATTGGAAAATCCTTGAGTCACAGTAACATTTTCAGGCCCATCCAAGTTAATTTAGTCCCCCTAATGGTGTGATTAAGTGAACTGCCCAGAGAAAATAGAAAAATGTACAGAAACATTTTTCAGATTTTCTCAAATCTTGTTTAGGGCATAACTTCATTTAGAATTCTTCAGATTACATGAAACCAATTCCATTAGAACTATCTCAAATTCTAGTTTCCATTAAGTAATGGTTGAAGCCATGAAAATCCCTGGAATTCCTTAGAGGCTCTAATATTGACCAAATAGGCTTTTAATTGTACAAAGCTCAAATGAACTTTGTTTCAAATGAAACTTGGCCAAGACTCTGGTTAGGACCCTACCAAGCCACCATACAAATTTCAGAACCAAAGGGGAGGGCTAGCTAGAGTTATAGTAATTACTTATTCAGTTCTAAACATTGCATTTGAATTGACATATAGTATCTCGTTGACGTGTAGTCGCTGAGGGCGAGGAAACTCCGGAAGTGCTCGACTTCCTTCTTCTGGACGAAGCCCTAACCACTTACCAGCAGCAACAAGGCAAGCCCTGGTTTGCATTAACCCATTTTATAAAGTTTTGATTTGTTAACATACTTAGTGTGAGGTATATATATGTGCATTAGGTGTAGGATGGATGAAATCCCAAATGCATAGCCAGATTTTCCTATAAGAGTGAGCGTAGTGTCTAAGACCTCAAGTAGACAGTCTATGCTTAATGATTCCTAGAACTTCGGTACAAGTCGAGTAGTTGGAATCTACTCGCGAGTTTAGGCTTGGGACACATGAGATTGGTTCGAGTGATGTGAGATCACTTTAGTAATGAAAATGAGACTAGGCAGGGGCTAGGGCGCAGCAAGAGGAAGTCTTGTGTGCGTGGCCTTGTCCGTGTCGATTGAGGACCGATCCGTGTGTGGCCCACGCTGATCAAGTTGGAACGTACCGAAGGCATATAGGATATATGGGCCCTGGTAAACTGATGTAACCTAAACCTCCGGGCGTCGAGGCATAGCACACCGATTTATAGGTGTAGGTTGAGGGCAGCAAGGTGGAAATCTGCTAACGAGCATAGACAGGTGCTCCGTGTAGGGAACCTCCTGTCCATTTCGGTGCGACCGGTTCGACGTTTGGGCTGTTGGGTGAAAGGTTGTCCTGTACGACATCGAGTGAGCGTGCTGTGAAGCTCCACGGGTGGGCATACGTGACGTGCTCTTCGGGTATCCCTGCAGGTGTATATCGAGTCGATTTGCCGTCCCTCATGGTGAAGAGTACCACTTGGTCCTGAGTCATGACGTAGGTTAATATATGAAATGTGATGATTCCATATTGCTGTTATGATATAATTGTAATGCTACATGTGTGCCACCAAATATTGCTCACTAAATTTCATATTCATGAACTGTTAACTTGTGGCTAAAAGATGAACTAAGGATGAACTTGTAGGCGTGTCCATTTGCTGAAATTTACCATCCCATGATCGTTGTACACTACATGTAGAGTTTCATGCCTAGGTGAGTCAGTTAAGTCTTGTTGAGCCATCGTGCTCACGGTTGCTGCTATAAGTGTTTTTCAGGTGAGGAGCATCCCACGGACTCGGGGTACGAGTCCACCGGCGAGGGTTACCCTCCGTCGGGTACCACGGCTGAGTGGGAGCCGTACACGCTGCGCTGAGCTGAGGAGTGCAGCTAGTGTAGGTTGCCCTAGGGCTAGGCAACCGACTTTTGCTAGATAGACGGGCGTGAGTTGTACAAATTTAGTTTCCACCGTTGTAATATAAACACTAGTTTGTAACTGAAGTATTGTACTACTTTGTACATTTCAGTTGGTTTTCTATGTAATACAATGTTGTTCTTATAATGTGTGCTGTCGGGTGTCGCATCGTGCGGCACCACCCTCTACAATCCTGGATGAGTGGATTCCGGTCCGCCACAGGCTGGTATCAGAGCCGCATTGGGGATAGCACATTAATTAAGGACTGTATTACGGGAAAACTTAGTACTACGGTGAGGATTTGCTAGTTTGCCCAAGTAAGGACTATATTAGCATAGTTACTTAAAGTGGCAAGACTAACATATGTGTTATAATTCTGAATTTTAATTATGTAACGACGCACCTACGCTCAGGTAAAAATGGTAAGGAACGCCACCGAAAGCGGTTCAATTTCGGTTAGCTCCCCTGACGAGGAACGTGGTTCAGGGATAGGTCTCACAGCTTGGTGTGAGACGTTAATATGAAACTCTTGGACTCTTCATGTTCCTGAGTTCATATGAAACGCTAATCCCTAGCGTGCATTAGGCAAGTAAGTGGAGACCCCATCGCGTGGTCAGTAACGCGAAAGTGTGTTCATCTGGAAATAGCCCAGGAGGACATACGCAGCGCTTGCCATCAGCGTGCCCTGCAGAGCAGTAGGTGGTATCTGTTGGGGTGATAAAATTCCCAACTGTGACGACCCGTTCGCGCTCTACTCGGGTTCCCTGTCATGTGGTGTTAAAACACGATCACATACCTAGAGACGTGGCTTAACTCAAGGATGGCCGTATGGCAATGATACGGACATTTGTATTTATTTTCAACTATGGACCTGCCTGAAATGGAAATAACCTTTGAGTGCATAATTATTGTGTGGTTTTCTGCAGGTACTAACCACGTATGTATCCCGTGTAGTATACGTGTGCGAGAGCCCGTTTAGTGCCACAACTGAGACGTATATGCCGGTATAATCCGGTTAGGATTTTCTTTTTTTTGTGAGGAACGTAGTACTGACATATCATAGGCATGTGCATGAAATATAATGATAACAAGGAACAAAAATCACTAAGTTTAAACATTTAGGACCCTGGTTGGGTAGAAAAATTCAATAGTGGATCAGTGTAGCTCCAAGGGATTGAAAAACAGAGTGCTCTGTTTTGGGCAGCAAGTTGGCTGAACTTTGACAGAGCATAACTCACAGATTATTTAGCCAATGGAGGTGTGGGATATTGTTCTGGAAAGGTGTTTAAGTACTCTACAACTTTGTTGTAGACCCCCCAGAGCTGAATCACACCTTAAGATGGCTTAAATTCCAGAAGAAAGTAAACTGTCCAGAACCAGGACGGATTTAAACTACTCTCTGGGCTGTTCTGTTTTGCAAGCATAACTCCCTGTAGGAAAATCAAAAATTATCATATGATATATTCTTAGAAAGGGTAGGAGATGTGTTATATCTTTGTAATTCAAAGTTTCTGAAATTTCAGCACAGAACTCAGTGGAAATTAGAGTTGAAAACAGCAACTCCCAATGGAGGGGCTGTTGAAATTCTCCCAGAAATTCTGTTGACTTTGAACTACCATAACTTTTTAACAAAAGATGATGTGAGGGCAAATAAATACTCGTTGGAAATATACTGAAGTTAACTTTAACTTTGCTATTCCGCTTGAGTCATGAAAATGCCCAGCACCAGATCAAAATCTGGAATATGTAGAAACTGGTCATTCTGGCAGAGGGATGACAGTTGAACTCATTTGAGAGATTGTTGTACCCTAGGGGGTTTAAGTACTTCCAATGGGGTAGAACATACTTTTGATTGATCATCTTCAACTAGTGAAGGATTTGAGTATATGTCTTACTCAAGTTTCTTTTGCTAGAGACGATGTTTGTGTCGTATTGAAGATAAAAGGGTAATATACGTGATGACAAAGCGATTTTAACGTCTCGTAGTGACCAAACCTAGTTGTGATGAACTTCCAAAGAGGAAGTCCATCAAGTTGGATTTAACTAGCTTGTATTTGGTCTGGTAATGGTGTAGCTTGTGCAAAGTTATTACATTATCTGCATACGAGATGTATCGCATGTTTTACTATCATTATGTTTTACGCCTATTTTATTGAACTGCATGAAGTATGTTGCGGGACTGATGTTTATTGTCGTATGGTTGCAGATGGTTCGCACTCGGACCACGCATGATATTGGTGACTCTAGCCAGCAGGGGGGTGATGACTCCCAGCCACCTGCCTACGACAGCACCCCGCAGCAACAACCACCACCGCCGCCTACGCTTACACTAGCGGATGTGATTGCGGCACTGGTGGGTGGTCGTGAGGAGCAGACCGACCTGCTCCGCACGATCGTGCAGAATACGTCCCAGGCGGGGGGGGGGGGGGTCATGAGAGGATGCCTCGTGAGCCCTGTGATGTGAGTACTCGGACTTCATGAGTACGCACCCTCCGGTGTTCACTGACGCAGCAGAACCCCTGGAGGCCGACAACTGTCTGCGGACAATTGAGTCCAAGTTCGGGCTGCTCCAATGTACGGAGCGGCAGAAGACTCTGTTCGCGGCGCAGCAGCTTCACGGTGCTGCTGTTGCGTGGTGGGCGAATTATGTCGTCTCACGTCCAGCTGGCCATGCCGTGGAGTGGGAAGAATTCCGGGAGGCGTTCCGCACCTACCATATCCCTCCCGGGATAATGAAGCGGAAGTTCCAAGAGTTCTTGGAGCTGAAGCAGGGCGGGAGGAGTGCCCATGACTACTCCCGTGCCTTCAACCATCTGGCGCAATATGCGTCGGATTACGTCTCCACCGAGGAGAAGAAGCGGGAGCACTTCTATCGGGGGTTACACCCCGAGATGAAGACGCATTTCGTCCAATGCAATCGCGGCACCTTCAACGATCTCGTGAATGCCTCGATCATGCAAGAAGACGCTCAGCGGGAGATGGCGGCTGAGCAGCGGAAGCGCAGCACTCTACCCAGCAGTGGGGGTGGAGCTCCCCAGAAGTACCGCATGGTGTATCGGACACCATCCGGTCAGCAGTGGCATCCACCGCCGCGACCTCAATAGTTCGGGGGTCGTTCTTTCCAGTCACCCCCGTTTCGACTGACGATGCCACCACCGCAACCGCAATAGCAGCAGCAGACGGTACCCCAGGCGTTTCCACCGCCACAACGCGCCCCGGGTTTCCGTCCGCCAATCAGCGGAGGGCCGCCTCGCTACACATGCTTTACGTGTGGCCAGGCGGGCCATTTCTCGAAGGACTGTCCCCAGGGGCTGCAGAGCAGCGGGCAAGCCCAGTTCCAGGGTGGCACTCGAGGCCGACCTCCGGTCAAGAAGGTTGGTCAGCGAACTGGGAGCGTTCGCAACCTTGACAATGAGGACGCCACAGAGGGAGACAACGTGCTGGCGGGTACGTTCACTCTCAACGATCAAGCAATCGTCATATTATTTGATTCGGGTGCAACCCAAAGTTTCCTAAGTGCATCCTATGTGGCTAAGCATCAAATGCAAGTCTTCCCAACCGACTACACATATATGATCTGCTCACCGGGAGGGAAGATTTCAGCAAATATGATGATTCCAAAAGCACCTTTGTGCTTAGGTGGGAAGATATATCCCACCACCTTGATAATCCTTACGGGACAAAATATTGATGCAATCTTAGGGATGTCATGGTTACGCTACCATGGCGCTGTCTTGGACGCTCGGACACGGACGGTCCATTTGAATTCTCCATTCCACCATCCGCATTCCATGGTGTTAGACAATCCTGTCCATGAGGTTTCAGCAATTAATAATACCGAAGCTCTCAAGTTAGATAACATCCCCGTAGTCCGGGAGTACCCCGACGTGTTTCCGGATGATCTTCCGGGCATGCCACCTGAGCGGGATGTCGAGTTCAAGATTGAGCTTGCACCCGGGACTACACCCATATCACGGAGACCATACAAAATGGCTCCAAATGAGCTGGCTGAACTGAAAGAACAGCTCAATGATCTGTTGAGCAAAGGTTTCATTAGGCCGAGTTCCTCGCCTTGGGGATGCTCGGCGCTGTTCGTAAAGAAGAAAGATGAAACCTTGAGGCTGTGTGTGGATTACCGGCCGCTCAACGCCGTCACCATCAAGAACAAATACCCACTGCCCCGCATTGACATCCTGTTTGATCAGATTATGGGTGCAAGTGTGTTCTCCAAGATGGACCTTCGCTCTGGATATCATCAAATAAAAATCCGGGCGGAGGATATCCTGAAGACGGCTTTCTCGATGAGATATGGCTTATATGAATATCTCGTCATGTGTTTTGGTCTCACCAATGCTCCGGCACATTTCATGCATCTCATGAATTCGGTGTTCATGCCGGAGCTGGACAAGTTCGTGGTGGTGTTCATTGATGATATCTTGGTTTACTCCAAGACAGAAGCAGACACGCCGAACACTTGAGGATCGTTCTTTAACGACTGAGGGACCATAAGCTATATGCCAAGTTCAGAAAATGTGAGTTTTGGATCAGCCAAGTGCCATTTTTGGGACATATCATCTCAGAGGAAGGCATTGCGGTTGACCCAAGCAAAATTGAGCAAGTGCTGAAATGGAAAGCCCCTACTTCTGTCCATGAAGTCAGAAGCTTCCTTCGCTTAGCGGGATATTACCGGAGATTCATTCAAAGCTTCTCCAAGCTTGCTAAGCCAATGACAGAATTATTGAAGAAGGGAACAAAATATGTTTGGAACACGGCATGTGAAGGAGCGTTCCACACATTAGTGAAGCATCTCACAACAGCCCCGGTCTTAGCTCAATCGGATACAATGAAGCCCTTTGACGTGTATTGTGATGCGTCCGGTATCGGGCTCGGCTGCGTGTTGATGCAAGAAGGAAGTGTGGTCGCATATGGCTCACGCCAACATTGAAACCATGAGCAGCATTATCCGACTCATGATCTTGAGCTCGCTGCTGTGGTTTTGGCGCTGAAAATGTGGAGGCACTATCTCCTGGGGAATTTGGTGCATCTCTACACCGACCACAAGAGCCTAAAGTACATTTTCACCCAGAAGGAGCTGAATATGAGGCAAAGGAGGTGGTTAGAGCTAATCAAAGACTATGAAATTGAGATTCATTACCACCCCGGCAAGGCGAATGTGGTTGCTGACGCGCTGAGTCGGAAATCACATGTCTATAACCTCACGATAGCACCGGTGGAGGAGGAAGAGCGGAGTTTATACTTGGTTCCTTATGGATCGCTCTACAACCTTGACCTCATCCCTACCATTAGGGAGGACATCATTGCAGCTCAGAAGATTGACAAGGGCATGGCACATCTCCGGAGACGGATAGACAACGGGGAAATCAAATGTTTCCGGAAGGATGATGAGGGAACGCTGTGGTTCAATGACAGCATAGTCGTACCCCGGAATATGGAGCTGAGAAAGAAGATTCTTGATGAAGCTCAATTGTCTAAATACTCCATTCATTCGGGCAGCAACAAAATGTACCAAGATTTGAAAAAGAAATTTTGGTGAACACGGATGAAGCGGGAAGTTGCTAAGTACGTATCCGAGTGTGATACGTGTAGACGAGTGAAAGCTGATCATATGAGGAAATCAGGGCTGCTGCAGCCCCTGAAAATTCCAGCATGGAAATGGGAAGATGTGAGCATGGATTTCATTGTGGGATTACCCTTGACTTCCAACAAGCATAATTCCATTTGGGTAATCGTTGACCGATTAACTAAGTCGGCTCATTTCATTCCCGTGCATACACATTTCCATGCCAACAGATATGCGGAGTTGTATATTGCAAGAATCCTATTCTTGCATGGAGTACCCAAGACCATAGTCTCAGACGAGGGGCACTATTTGTATCTCGTTTCTGGGAGCAGTTGCACGCTGCTTTGGGTACTAAGCTGATTAGAAGCTCCGCCTATCACCCTCAGACAGATGGTCAAACAGAGAGGGTGAACCAAATACTAGAAGACATGTTGAGAGCGTGTGCCATCCACCACGGTAGAAATTGGGATGATCATCTACCATTGGCGGAATTCTCGTACAATAACGGCTATCAAGCGAGTATCAATATGGCACCCTATGAGGCCCTCTACGGTCGCAAATGCGGCACCCCATTAAACTGGTGCAAGTCCGATGTAAGGGTCACGTTCGGGGTTGATGTGGTGAACGACGCCGAAGAGCGCGTTCGGATGATTCAAGCCAACTTGAAGGCCGCTCAATCCTGGCAGAAAAGCTATGCTGATAAGAGGCGTAGGCTGCTGCACTTTGACGTCGGGGAACATGTGTATCTCCGATGAAAGGCGTGCACCGGTTCGGTGTGAAGGGGAAACTCGCTCCCCGATTCATTGGACCCTATGCCATCACTGAGAAGTGTGGACCAGTGGCGTATAGACTGGAACTACCGGCATCTCTTGCTGGTGTTCACGACATTTTCCATGTTTCACAACTGCGAAAATTTCTGAAGTATACCGCTGCTGTTCCCACCGAAGACATCGGCGAGCTGCAACCGGATTTGACGTATGATGAACATCCGGTGGCAATTATTGATGAGAAGGCTCGGACCACACGTAGCCAAACGTTGTGGTTCTACAAGATACTCTGGAGTAACCACACCGCCGAAGAAGCGACGTGGGAGAGCGAGGAATTTCTTCGCTCAAACTACCCGGAGTTCATGGCGTCTCAGCACGGGTGAGTTCCTATTACATCGCTGTCTCTTCTTTTGTAATCTCGGGACGAGATTCTTTTAAGGGGGGAGGGATGTAAAAGCCCAAGAAAGGGACTTGCAAAAATTGTTCATCACCTCGCAACACCACAGCTCTGGTGATGGATATCTCATGAACACTTGTGAAGAGCAAGTAACCACCATCAAAAAGGTGATTAGAGGGGAAAGCCCTAACTTATAAAAAGTAGGATTTCTACACATGAACATGAAATGTTGAGCTCACCCCTAGACCCTAAATAGTCCTGGGAAGGCTCAGGCAAAATTTCATGCAAATCCAATGCTTTTTGAGGCACTTTTGGAGACATTTGTGAAATGGGCCAATTTGAATGCAAAAGTTGACTTCATATTCAAACTCAGCACATTTTGCTGAGTTAGTCCACCAATTTTCATCCCCATTGGACTTCATCTTGTCGGGAGCTAAATTTGCAATAATTCAAAACCGAATTTGAATTTCAGTTCAAATGTGCAGCAAATTTAGCCAAACCAATTTCAAATTGGGGAAATCAAATTCAAACAAAGACTTGAAGGTTAAGTCTCTCATTCAATTGTGAGTAGCTGGAATCTTTTCAGTGAAAATAGAAATGAAAAATTGGAAAAGAATTAGAGGGAGAGATGGGGCCCACTGGTCAGTGTCTCAGCTCCACTAAACCGACTCAACCCGAGGGAAATCGCCATGGAGATCGTCGGGCGCTCGGAGGGCCGACAGCTCGATCGGTTGACGCCACCTCACGGTGAAAAATGCGGCCCCAAAGTCTAGCACACGAGCTACTCCATCCGTTCTTTTCATTCCCGAGTGAACCCAGCTCCCACCGTGCGGTAAAGACTGTTTCTGCTCGCAAGCTGTTGCCGCCGTTCTCTGATCACCGACGATCAGCCGATCCCAGCTGCACCACGCGCCACCACCAGAGAAGAAAAGATGTGCACGCGTGTGAAGAAGCTGTAGGGGGAAACCTTTCACTGTTTCATGCAGGGTAGAGCGAGAATTTTGAGTTTTCTCCCACTGTGCTCCTTAGGGTTAGCAATCGGTCGTCGGCGAAATTTGTTGCACAGAAGCAACCGCCGGTCGAGCTGCAGATCACACACGTTCTAGACACCCGTGCGCGTCTCTCCGAGCAAGAACCCGCAGGAACAACCATCCCAAACCCTAGTTTCACCGATAACAGTCCAGCGGAAGAGAGGGTCACCGGTGTGGTCCGGGTTGCCGGCCGTTTAGGTCCCAACCAAGGTCATGCCGAGTTTCCCGAGGCTTCCCAGGACGTGGTGACGCGATTAGCGCGCGAAGGGGGTGGTAAGGAGGACGGGAACACGTTGCCGATGTTGCACAGAGACATAGCGCTCGTCGTCGGCGAGCTACGGCGGTTAGCCGCCGGCGGCATGATGTCCAACGTGTTCAGCGTCCTAAGTTATGTGGGGGCGGCAAGTCTCACCGTCGCCGGCGAGCTAGGTCGCCGGGAACGCCGACCTCGCCGGAGCTCCGGCGGCTCGGGGCGGCGGCGTCGGGAGGTAGACGAAGGCGCGGGTCCCATGTGTCAGCCACTGTGTTAAGCGTGCGCGAGCGCACGGTTAGTTTAAATTAAATGGGCAGGCCCCGCTGTCAGCCCCTGGTTTAGCGCGGAGGCGATTTTCTGTAGGAAAATAATTCAGGGACCAGCCCAACTTTTAGAAATTCATAACTTTGGTTAGGAGTGTTCAAATCAAGTGAACCAAATTTTGTTGGATTCATATCTTTGAGTACTTTCCATCAATACAAGTTTCAGCTCATGAAACTTAATAGTTTTCCAGAATTAATTCCCTAAATTTTAAACTGTTAGGAATTTTATCTGGAGAATTACTTTATGAAAAATTCTGAAATTTGGCTGGAATGTTCATTTGAAAATCCTTGAGTCACAATAAAACTTTCAGGCCCATCAAAGTTCATTTAGTCCCCCTAATGGTGTTATTAAGTGAACTGCCCAGAGAAAATAAAAAAATGTACCGAAACATTTTTCAGATTTTGTCAAATCTTGTTTAGGGCATAACTTCATCTAGAATTCTTCAAATGACATGAAACCAATTCCATTAGAACCATCTCAAATTCTAGTTTCCAGTAAGTAATGGTTGAAGCCATGAAAATCCCTGGAATTCCTTAGAGGCTCTAATATTGACCAAATAGGCTTTTAATTGTACAAAGCTCAAATGAACTTTGTTTCAAATGAAACTTGGTCAAGACTCTGGTTAGGACCCTACCAAGCCACCATAAAAATTTCAGAACCAGAGGGGAGGGCTAGCTAGAGTTATAGTAATTACTTATTCAGTTCTAAACATTGCATTTGAATTGACATATACTATCTCGTTGACGTGTAGTCGCTGAGGGCGAGGAAACTCCGGAAGTGCTCGACTTCCTTCTTCCGGACGAAGCCCTAACCACTGACCAGCAGCAACAAGGCAAGCCCCGGTTTGCATTAACCCATTTTATAAAGTTTTGCTTTGTTTACATACTTAGTGTGAGGTATATATATGTGCATTAGGTGTAGGATGGATGAAACCCCAAATGCATAACTAGATTTTCCTATAAGAGTGAGGGTAGTGTCTAAGACCTCGAGTAGACAGGCTATGCTTAATGATTCCTAGAACTTCGGTACAAGTCGAGTAGTTGGAATCTACTCGCGAGTTTAGGCTTGGGACACATGAGATTGGTTCGAGTGATGTGAGATCACTTTAGTAATGAAAATGAGACTAGGCAGGGGCTAGGGCGCAGCAAGAGGAACTCTTGTGTGTGCGGCCCTGTCCGCGTCGATTGAGGACCGATCCGTGTGTGGCGCACGCTGATCAAGTTTGAACGTACCGAAGACATATCGGATATATGGGCCCCGGTAAACCGATGTAACCTAAACCTCCGGGCGTCGAGGCATAGCACACCAATTTATAGGTGTAGGTTGAGGGAAGCAAGGTGGAAATCTGCTGACGGGCATAGAGAGGTGCTCCGTGTAGGGAACCTCCTGTCCGTTTTGGGGCGACCGGTTCGACGTTTGGGCTGTTGGGTGAAAGGTTGTCCTGTACGACATCGAGTGAGCATGCTGTGCAGCTCCACGGGTGGGCGTACGTGACATGCTCTTCGGGTATCCCTGCAGGTGTATATCGAGTCGATTCGCCGTCCCTCGCAGTGAAGAGTACCACTTGGTCACTGAGTCGTGACGTTGGTTAATATATGAAATGTGATGATTCCATATTGCTGTTATGATATAATTGTAATGCTACATGTGTGCCACCAAATATTTCTCACTAAATTTCATATTCATGAACTGTTAACTTGTGGCTAAAAGATGAACTAAGGATGAACTTGTAGGCATGTCCATTTGCTGAAATTTACCATCCCATGATCGTTGTACACTACATGTAGAGTTTCATGCCTAGGTGAGCCTGTTAAGTCTTGTTGAGCCATCATGCTCACGGTTGCTGCTATAAGTGTTTTTCAGGTGAGGAGCATCCCACAGACTCGGGGTACGAGTCCACTGGAAAGGGCTACACTCCGTCGGGTACCACGGCTGAGTGGGAGCCGTACACGCCGCGCTGAGCTGAGGAGTGCAGCTAATGTAGGTTGCCCTAGTGCTGGGCAACCGACTTTTGCTAGATAGACGGGCGTGAGTTGTACAAATTTAGTTTCCGCTGTTGTAATATAAACACTATTTTGTAACTGAAGTATTGTACTACTTTGTACATTTCAGTTGGCTTTCTATGTAATACAATGTTGTTCTTATAATGTGTGCTGTCGGGTGTCGCATCGTGCGGCACCACCCTCTGCGATCCTGGATGTGCGGATTCCGTCCACCACAATGTTCATTTGAAAATCCTTGAGTCACAGGAAAAATTTCAGATCCATCCAAGTTAATTTAATCCCCCTAATGGTGTGATTAAGTGAACTGCCCTGAGAAAATAGAAAAATGTACAGAAACAATTTTCAGATTTTCTCAAATCTTGATTAGGGCATAACTTTCTCTAAGATTCTTTAAATGACATGAAACCAACTCCATTAGAACCATCTAAAAATCTAGTTTCCAGAAAGTAATGGTTTGATCCATGAAAATTCCTGGAAATCCATAGAAGCTCTAGTAATGACCATTTAGACTTTTATTTGTGCAGAGCTCAAATAGGCTTTGATTCAAATGAAATTTGGTCAAGTCTCTGGTTAGGACCTTACCAAGCCCCCATTAAATATCAGAGCCAAAGGGGATGTCTAGCTATAGTTATGGTCTTTACATACTAAATCTAACACATTGCATTTAAATTGACGTATCGGTTAATTTGCTTACGTATCGTCACTGAAGGCGAGAAGACCCTGGAGGTTCTGGACTTCCTACTTCCGGAGGAAACACTAACACCTGACCAGAAGCAACAAGGCAAGCCCCGGTTTGCATTTAACAAGTTTTATAAAGTTTTGCGTTATACTCTCTTAGTTTGAAGTATGTATGTGCATTAGGTGTAGGATGGATGAAACCCCAAATGCATAACCAGATTATCCCAACAAGAGTGAGGGTAGTGTCTAAGTCCTCGAGTAGTTCATGCTGTGCTTAATGTTTATAGACTCCAGTACAAGTCGAGTAGTTGGAATCTACTCGCGAGTATAGGTCTCGGGACACACGGGATTGGTTCGAGTTGTGAGACAACTTTAGTAAGAATAAAATGAGACTAGGCAGGGGCTAGGACGCAGCAAGAGGATGTCTTGTTTGTGTTGCCCTGTCCATGTCGATTGAGGACCAATCCGTGTGCGGCCCCGCTGAAAATGTTTTGAATGTACCGAAGGCATATCAGATATATGGGCTCCGATAAACTGATGTAACCTATACCTCCTGGCGTCGAGGCATAACGCACCGATTTATTGGTGTAGGTTAAGGACAGCAAGGTGGAAATCCGCTAACGGGCATAGAGAGATGCTCCGTGTAGGGAACCTCCTGTCCGTTTGGGTGTGACCGGTTCGATGTTTGGGCTGTTTGGTCAAAGGTGTCCCGTACGACACGGGGTGAGCGTGCTGTGTGCAGCTCCGCGTGTGGGCGTACGTGACGTTCTACTCGGGTATCCCTGCAGGTGTATATCAAGTCGATTCACCATCCCTCGCGGTTATGAGTACCGCTTGTTCACTGCGTCGTGACATAGGTTAATATATGGAATGTTATGATTCAACATAGCTGGTATGAATAATTTGTATTGCTACATGTGTGCCGCCAAATATTTCTTACTAAATTTCAGATTCATGAACCGTTAACTTGTGGCTAGAAGATGAACTAATGATGAACTTGTAGGCATGTCCGTTTGCTGCAAATTATCATCCTATGTTCGAGTATGAACTGCATGTAGAGTTTCATGTATAGGTGAGTCAGTTAAGACATGCTGAGCCATCGTGCTCACGGTTGCTGCTATGAGTGTTTGCAGGTGAGGAATACCCCACGGACTCGGGGTACGAGTCCACCGGCGAGGGCTACCCTCCGTCGGGGACCACGGCTGAGTGGGAGCCGTACACGCCGCACTGAAGATGAGTGCAGATAGTGTGGGTTGTCCGCAGGGCTGGACAACCGACTTTTGCTAGTTCGGTGGGCGTGAGTTGTATAAATTATCTTCCGCTATATTAACTCTGTAATTAGTTGTAAACTGAAGGTTTGTACTACCTTTGGTACATATTCAGTTTTTTCAATATAATACCATGTTTCCTTATGGTGTGCTGTCGGGTGTCGCGTCGTGCGGCACCACCCTCTGAGATCCTAGATGTACGGATTTCGGTCCGTCGCATCAAGACCCTAGAATTTTCATAGGAATTTAGAGAAGCCAAATAGCTAAGAAAATTCCTTAGACCACATCTTACATCAACTTTGACTGAAATTTTGCAAGCCATACCTCTGTATGATCTATGGACCACTGTAAAAATTTCAAAGCAAGTTGAGATTATCTTCTCCAGCTTTCTGCTAATTCTTTCCAAATCCCTTTTTATGTTCATTAAATAGCTCTTTGAACTTTACTCCAAACATCCACTGATCAAAATGATTCTTTCTCTGTTCATCACATAGCCAAACCCAACTCTCAAGTCTTAGTTGATCTGAACTCTTCTTAAGTCATAAAACACTTTTGTTTTATAATTTATTTACTCGCAATATGAACTTGTGCATATTCATATCGATAGGAACCACGACAAAGGAGCTCGATGAGGCACTTGACTTGGAGCAGAAAGTTGAGGCGTTACTCGTTGCCAAGCTACTGACTTTATGTTAGGATTAAACCTACAGCAACATAAGGCAAGCCCCGGTTTGCATTTAACAGTTTTTTAGTTATATTTTAGTTTGTATCACTTTTATTGGTCTAGCATGTATTGTGCATTAGGTCAAGGGTGATTGATACTCCAAAAGCATGACCCACAAACCCTTGGAGTTAAAGGGTAGAACAGGTTACCTTCGTGTAGTTTCGGCTAGGCTTAAGTTGTATAGGATATGGTACAAGTCGGGTAGTTGGAAGCTACTCGCGAGGCTAGGATTTTGGTTCAACGGGGTATGATTCTAGAGAATGAAATTCCTGGAATGGAAAATGGACCGGGCAGAGAGTAGGAGAAGCAGGACGTTGGGCCTGTGTTGCTGTAGCTCTGTTTGTGTCGGTTAAGGACTGATGCGTATGCCGCCCTGTTGAGCAAGTTTGAACAGTACCGGATGCATACTGGAATTATGGGGTCCAGGAAACCGATGTAACTCGGGTACTCTCATGTCAAAACTTATACTGCTGTCCTTTGGGGGTTGGTGTCAGAGGTTTAAACCCACTAGCGGAGCAACTTCGACGTGTTCCGGGTAGTGGCCCTTCTGATGGGTCGGTAGAACTGGTTCGACATTGGAGTGACGGGTGAAAGGTTGCTGCATACAACGTAAGAAAGAGCTCTTGTGTGAGTCTTTCGAGGCGGGTGTATGTGTCGTGTGTTCCGGGCGTGTCCTGATTCGAATCACCGTCCCTCGCGGTTATATGAGTACCACTTGTTCACTGATTTGTGACGTAGTAATTACTTCGAGAAGAAGTGAGATGGATCATTGCTGTTATGAAGTTCTTAAGTCCATTGTATTGCAAACCATGTATGATATAGTTGTAGAGCTCACTAAGTTTGTCTTCCACTTTGGGCATAACCACATTGGAGGAAAGCATTTCTTGTTTGATTGTGGACTTCCGATGTGAGGGCTGCCTAAGGCATATTACTCTGCTGCTATAAAACTGAAAGTAAGGATTAACATGTAGGCGTGCTTTTATTGCAACATACGGTTCCTATATTATTAATCCCTGCATGTAGAGTTTCATGTTAGGAGTGTCGGTTAAGTCTTGCTTAGCCATCGTGCTCACGGTTGCATTATTAGTATTTTGCAGGTTATATAAAATTTGTAATGAAGATGGTTGTTCCGTGAGACATCAGAAACTCACCGGAAACCTTGCCGCTGCACCCACCTTTGTTGAAGCTAGTAAGAAGCATCCACGAGCTGGACGCCTTCTCCTTTGCATAGTTAGGACCGAGAGTACGTGTGTATGTATATTCCGCTGCATGTATCGTTGTGGTACATTATGTTGTAAATGACACTATATTGAGAAATAAAAGCCTTTGTATGTTTATGGTTTGTTTTTGTATGCTGTTGGGTGTCGCATCGCACGGCACCACCTAATGTGATCCTGGAGTGTGGATCCCAGAAGAGGTTCCCCACAGGCGTGGTATCAGAGCCGCATTGGGAATAGCACACATGAAAAGAGCGTATTTTCAAAAACTTAGAACTATACGAGTGAGGAACGGATAGTATGCCCACATAAGGACTATTAATAGCATAGTTACTTAAGGTGGCAAGCTAACAGTGTGTTATTATTCAATATTTTAATTCTGTAACGACGCACCAACATGGAGGTAAGCATGGTAAGGAATGCCACCGAAAGCGGATAGGAAAGTGGTTCAGGGTATAGATCTCACTGCTTGGTGTGAGACGTCAATATGAAACTCTTGAACTCTTCATGTTCCTAAGTTTATACGAAATGCTGGTCCCTGGCGTGCATTAGGCAAGAAAGTGGAAACCCCATCGTGTGGTCAGTAAACGCGATAGTGTGTTCTTCTGGAAATAGCCTAGGAGGACATATGCAGCGCTTTCCATCGGCGTACCCTGCAGGGTAGTAGGTGGTATCCGTTGGGTTGTGTAAAATCCCTAAAAAGTGGTAGCAAGAAAAAATTCAGATCATATACACTTAGGAAAAATGAGGGGAATTAAAACTTTGAATTATAACTGTGTAAGTTCAAAGTGAGGATTCAAACTTCCCAAAACTTCCAAACATGGAGATCTAAATTCATAACTTGGATCTTCATAGTCCAAATATTCACCCTTCCAAATTTCAGCTCATTTGGAGGAGTTTCAATATTTGTTTGGGATTAAAAGGAGAAACCCTCTAATCTGAATTTCAAATTCAGTTTCAAATTCCAATCCCCTCAATTTGCAAATTTGGGTCCACAAAGGTGTTCTCCATATTTGAATTAGCAGCCATGCCAAAATGAGAAATTTTGGAGTAGGTTTGCTATTAAATCTAGGGTGACACCAAAAACCCTTAAAAATTCAAATTTGAAATTTGAACTTGAACCAAACTTGATAAAATGCAGCATGGAAGTCAAAATTCGGATTCTCCATATTTAGTTTGGCTTCCCTGCAAATATCTAGAATTTTGGACAAAAGTGGGTGGCAGAAATAAAAGATCAGAAATATTAAGAGGGGAAAAGAGAGGATGACATGTGGGGCCAGCTGATCAGTGTCCACCGAGCCAACGTCGGTTCTCCCGTTTTCCTCCGCAGCCGCCACGGCGATGCAGCGCGCCACGGCGACGATGTTGCTTGGTGCCGAAGACACCGCTTCGCTCGGTGCAGCTAGGCTCAAGCCGCGCGTCGAAGCACCTGTCAGGACTCCACTCGTTCGGTGAAGAAACAGCGCACGTCGCTTCCTCTGTTTCTCTGCCGAACGCGAACTCGCCGTCTCTACGCTCCCTCGCTGCGCTAGCTCGGGTTTTCTTTGGTTGAACGAGGTCGCCGGTGGTGCGGGGTGCCACTGTCCAAGCTAGGGACAGCTGCGGTTCCTCTCCAGCTGCGATCGCTGAACGGTTGCTCCGAGCTACCGAAAGAACGGCCGCTCGTCTACCCCGGAATTCGTCTCCAAGGTGATACCATAGTATAATTGCTTTGGCCCGATGCTTCTACACGATCTAGCGCAGCTCCTCGACGAAGAACCATCGGAAACCGTAGAGAAATGAAGCTGTAGGCTGAGTTTTTCCGGCCGCCAACACACAACCCTAGCTACACTGTCGAGCTACACCTTGCACGAGTTTTCACCCATCTTTGTATGAAAAAACGTGCTCCTCACATCACCCTGGTGCTTGTGGTGCTCTCCCCAACCGGAATACTCGTCTGCCATGTGAGAACGACGGCGCCGGGGTGGAGTTTGCCGCTGCCGCCGTCGGGGAGGTATTTCCGGCCATTTAGCGCCGCCACTGAGCTTACCAGCGTGTTCCTCGTCGGGTTTTGGGCACAGTAGGTGAGATTTGGGCCGTCTGGGGCACTGGGTAGCCGTTCCGGCGAGGTACCGCCGTCGTTCCGGCGAGGGGGCTGCCCGGGCGCGAGGAAGACGAAGGTGGAGGTCTGTCCCACCTGTCAGTGGCACAAGTTAGGCGCGGGATCGGGGTGCGGCTCGGGATCTGTTGTGGCTGCGCGGGTTAAACTCCGTAGCCCCGGTGTTGCCGCAATTCCACTGGTACGGTTTAAAACAGTGGGCCCGGTCACGATTATTTGAAGTTTATATTAGGCAAATAATTCCAGAAATTAGCTGATTTTTACAAGCCCATAACTTTGTGTAGAAAACTCCAAAAAGGGTGAGACCAATTTTGATGGAATCCTCATGAGGAGTACTTCACAGAGAAACAAATTGCTTGCTAGAAAATGCGCAGGAATTTCTGTAGAATTGTTTTTATAAATCCTTTAGAGATTTATTACAGGAGCAATTCTTTATGAAACATTCCCAAATTTGGGCAGCTAATCCTTTTCATAGTAACTGATGTCCAGTAAAAATTTGGGCTTCATTGGAGTTCATTTGCTAGGCTAAATTTCCTTTCAAAGTTCAGCCTTTATTTGAAAATTCAAATTTAAACAGAAACTTTTTCAGAACTCCTATCCAACTTCAAAAGTTCATATCTCTCTGTTGGTAGCTCCAAAAATGGTGAAACAAATTTTGTTAGAACCATGGAGACTTATCCTAATCATATCTTCCACTATTAGCTATGTCAAAACTCCTGATTTGGGCTCAAAATTCAGAGAAGCCTTGTACTTGTAGAAATTTTGGAGACTACATTGTGCATGGACAATTCTCCAAATTTTGCTCAGATCATTCTTAGAGAGTCTAGTATCCACTGTAAAAATCCCAAAGCCAATTAAGGATCCTAAATAGCAGTAGCTATGAATAGAAGTTTACTTCTTATAAGTCCTTAATACTTATGCATATATTTTGTTACATTTCATAATAGTGACAGAAGTCGAGGACGCACCAGAGCCCTTGGACGTCCTCCCACCAGAAGCTAACTTCTCCTCTGACTCGTAACCAGGCAAGCCCTGGTTTGCATTTAAATACTGTTGCAAATTCTTCATTTGTACCAATTATGTTTAGGGTGAATGCTTGCATTAGAGTTAGGGTGATTGAAACCCCACATGCATAACCTTTTTAAATCCTATGGAGGGTTGGGTAGTTGACAAACTCTACGAGTAGAGAATGCCATGCTAATGTTTAGGATCCCGGTAGAAGTCGAGTGGTTGGAAGCTACTCGCGAGATAGTACTTTCACACGGAATGAGAAGAGGTAGAAAATAGCTTGAGTTGTGAAAATGAGACCCAGGAGGGGGGATAGGATGCAGTGAGCAGAGGTCTCACGTCCGTAGCCCTGTTGGTGTCGGTCGAGGACCGTCCGTGTGCGGCCCTGCTGGACAAGTATCGAACAGTACCGTATGCATACTGGCATATGGGAACCAGGAAACCGATGTAATTGGTTAACCTGGGTGCCGAGGCTTACCCAACCGTAAATAGGAGTGGGTTGAGGGTAGCAAGGTGTAAATCTGCCGGTGGGCACAGTCACGCTCCACGCGGGGACCTCCTGCCCGTTACGGATAGACCGGTTTGGCATTTGGGTTGCCTTTGAAAGGTTGTTGCATACAACAGAGTAGGAAGGGGTGTGGAATCACGCTTCTGAAAGTGGGTGTATGCAACGTGTTATCCGGGTGTGTCTTGATTGCAATCACCGTCCCTCGTGGTTATTTGAGTACCCGCTTGTTCACTGCGCTGTGACGTAGTAAGAAGTGAAATAAGCCAACTGAATATGCTGTATTGAACTATTAATGTCTTGAAACCTTGTATGCTGTAGTTATAGAGCTAATTAAGTTTATATTCTACTTTGGGCATCATCACATCGGAGGAAATCATTTCTTGTTTGATTGTGGACTTTCGATGTGAGGGCTGCCTAAGGCTAAATAAACTGTTGCTATAAAACTGAAAGTAAGGATCAACATGTAGGCGTGTCTTTATTGCAAAGTCCTTTTTCCTATCTTACACATCCAGTCATGTAGAGTTCCATGCCTTGGGTTGTCGGTTAAGCCTTGCTGAGCCATCATGCTCACGGTTGCAATATTTTGAGCTGTGTGCAGGTGAGTGTTATGAGGAAGGTTTTGAGGACGAGGCGATGCCCCCGTCGGGGTACACGGACGAGCTAGAGCCTTGCACGCCGCCGTGATCTCCGGTTCCATGCTGCTAGTGTGTAGCGTCCCCGGGCTGGACGGCTGCACTTTTGTTTAGTTAGGATGAGAGGCCATCTATGTATAATACTTCCGCTGTTAATTAAGTGTTGTAAAAGACCTCCGCTGTTTTATATCAAATAAAGGTTTGTATGTTGTTCTTAAATTCTTTTCGTGTGTGCTGTTGGGTGCCGCATCGCACGGCACCACCCCATGCGATCCTGGAGTGGCTGAACCACGGGGTGGTCCCCACAGACGTGGTATCAGAGCCGCATTGGGAATAGCACGCTCGAAAAGAGCCTATTTTGAAAACTTAGAAGTGGTCGAGTGAGGATTAGTCATTAATCCCACATAAGGTTTATGATAGTAGTATATATTATGGTGAAACGTACTTGTTATTATTTTTGTAACGACGCTCCGACGTCAGGTAAGAGGTAAGGTACGCCACCGCGGGCGGATCAATTGTGGTAACTCCCCATACGAGTAATGGTATGGAAGGATATACCGTGGCTTGGCACGGTAGTTAATATGAGTCTCTGAACCTCTCAATGGTTCTTAGAGCATATGAAAACGCTGATCTCCAGCGTGCTTTAGGCAAAAGTGAGAATACCCCATCGTGTGGTAAGTAACACGATAGTATGCAACTCTTGAACGTTCAATGTTCAAAGGGCCATACGCAGCACTCGCCATCGGCGTGCCTCAACGGTCATGAGGCAGTAGGTGGTATCTGTTGGGTTGATGAAATTCCCAATCGTGACGACCCGTTCGCGCTCTACTCGGGTTCCCCGTCGTGTGGTGTGAAAACACGACCATGTACCTTGAGACGTGGCTTGACTCAAGGACGATCCATATAGCAATGATACGGACCATATGTTTTTATTATGATATGGAACTGCCTGCAATGTTAAAACCTTTGTGTGCACCATTATTGTGTGTTCTTCTGCAGGTACATTAACCACGTTAGTGCATGACGTTTAGAAACCGTTTGTGAGTCACGTTCTTAGTTCCACCATTTGACACGTATATGCCGGAATACCAGCTTAGGCTTTTTCTTTGGTGAGGAAACGTTGTACCGAGACTGCATAAAAGGATATTTTCAAAGAAAAGAGTTAAAATGAAGTTTAGGATTCCATTTAGGTGTTATTAAACTCCCATATTGAACTAAGAGTCAATTGGGAGTATAGATTCAATCTCAAGGACTTAGGAACAACCTCCCCTGTTTTTGGCAGAAACTTTGCTGAACTTAAACAGGGTACAACATAGGATTGGTTGAACCAATGGAGGTGTGGGATACCATTCGGGAAAGGTTTTGAAGTCCTCTACAACTTTTCTGTAGAGCTCCAGAACAAAATCTCCCTCCAAAGGGATGAAAATCTCAGATGAGTAGGTACTGTCTAGAAACAGGGCAGACCAAAATGCTCTCTGGAATTTTTTGTATTTCAACCACAACGTTCTGTAGAAACATTTCTAAGGGTCGAGCAAGACACCGTTGGAAAGTATAGGAAATGTGCTACAACTTTGTAGTTCAGTGTTTTCCTAGTTGGAGGGCAGAAATAGATGGAATTTTGTGAACAAAACAGCAACTTGCAAAGGAAGTGCTGTCAAAATTCCTGAGACAATTCTGTCAACTTGTAGGGATCATAACTGATAAACTAGGAAGGCCATGGAGGCAAATAAATACAATATAGATTCCTTTTTGAGTCCACTACAACTTTGTTGTTGAACTCTAGTCCAGACCTTGCTTTCAAGGTGGCCAAAACAGTTAAAATTTTCCAACTGGACTGCTGGACCAGAAGCTGGACAGTGAACACCATGTTGAAGTGTTTCAACCAAAACACTTAGTTTCACAATACGACGTCCAGCAGCTGTTGTAAAACAGAAAGTTGGAGTCGAAAAGTTCACGCATTAACAATATCATTTCAAGCGAGGACATGTTAGGGTCCAGTACAATAGCGAGGAATTACGCATGCTAACACACTTAACATCCCGTGGCGACCCACGATGGTCGAAATGAACTTTTAACCCATAAAGTTCAATACTTTGGAACTCGATCATGTGACACGGTCAAGGGATGTATATGTTGTATAAAGTTTATAGTTTATTCATATGTGTGACTGTTATGCGTATTATTTATTCCATTCTCGCACTACTATTGTATAGACTGGATGAAATAAACCAACATGTGCTGATCATTTGAATGGTCTGAATGCAGAATGGTGAGTACGCGTTCAACGCAAGAGGAGGGAGGTCCGAGTCAGGTTCGTGGTGATGAGTCTCCACCTCCGGAGCAAACCACGACGCAGCAGCAACCACCTCCTCCACCGCCAGAGCTTTCAAGAAATCTTGCGGAGTTTCTCGCTGCAGTACTCGGCTCGCGCGACGAGCAAACCGAGTTGCTGTGGATGCTAGTCCAGCAGAATGCGTCCCGTCCCGGAGGATGCCAAGACAATGGGCAACGCCAGCCCCAACAAAGTTCTTATTCAGAATTCCTGGCGACCCATCCACCGGTCTTTACGGAGGCCGATGAGCCTTTGGAGGCGGACAGCTTTATCCGCACTCTAGAGGCAAAGTTCGGGCTGCTACGATGCACCGAACACCAGAAGGCGCTGTATGCAGCGCAACAGCTTCAAGGAGAAGCTGGTACCTG
The DNA here is from genome assembly GCA_030760725.1 of Neostapfia colusana. Taxonomy (NCBI): domain Eukaryota; kingdom Viridiplantae; phylum Streptophyta; class Magnoliopsida; order Poales; family Poaceae; genus Neostapfia; species Neostapfia colusana. The sequence continues at coordinate 12,112,509 of JASWHV010000012.1, read as the reverse complement.
GTGGACGAACTACACCGCCTCCTTAACGGCTGGCCATGCCGTCACATGGACGGAGTTCCGGGAGGCATTCCGCGCCTATCACATACCTCCCGGTGTTATGGAAAGGAAGCTCCAGGAGTTCCTGGCGCTGAGACAAGGCGAGAGGAGTGCTCATGAGTACTCCAGGTCATTCAACCGGCTGGCACAGTATGCGCCAGGATTTGTGAGAACGGAAGACGACAAGCGCAACGCGTTCTTCCGGGGCCTGAATTCAAAAATGAAGGTCCATCTCGCCCAAAGCAATCGCGGCACATTAAACGACCTAGTTAATGCCAGAAAATGCTCAGCGTGAGCGCGGTTCTGATAAGAGGAAACGCAGCGCGCTGGCAAGCAGCAGTGGTGGGACGCCACAAAAATACCGCGTGGTGTATCGCTCACCATCCGGTCAGAGATGGCAGCCATCGGCGCGACCGCCTCAGTTCCACGGTCAGCAATATAATGCGCCAGTCTTCCGACCGACGTATCTACCACAGCAACAGCAGCAGCAAAGGATGGTCCCGCGTGCGCCCCAGTTTCAACAGCGTGCACCGGGATTCCGTCCTCAAGTCGGAGGGATCCTGACACCTTACACGTGCTTCACGTGTGGCCGTGTCAGGCATATTTCGAGGGACTGCCCCGAGCCACGACAGGGCAGGGGTGCAGCACCGTATCAGGGTGCTAATCAGCCCCGTAATCAGCCTAAGAAACCAGCACCAAAACCCGGCAACGTGCACCACTTAGCTATCGAAGACGTGCCGGAAGGCGAACCCGTCCTTGCGGGTATATTTTCTTACTTAGGTCATCCCGTAGTCATACTTTTTGACTCCGGTGCCACCCATAATTTCATAAGTCAGTCTTATGTTATTAAATATCGACTGCCTGTCATTCCCACAAATAGTTCATACTTGATATGCTCTCCGGGTGGGAAAATAACAGCTGATAAGATGGTCTATAGAGCACCATTACAATTGGGTGGGAATCTATATCCGACTTCTCTAATCATGTTAGAGAGTAAAAAACTTGATGTCATTTTAGGAATTTCATGGCTACATCGCCATGGTGCTATTATTGACATCATTCCACGTGTGGTTCATTTAAAGTCTCCACTTCTTGAACCACATGTTCTTATTCTTGACCGTTCGGTTCAAGAAGCTCCAGCCATATATCACACGGAAGCCACAAAACTTGAGGATATTTGTGTGGTCCGTGAATACCCGGATGTCTTTCCGGATGATCTTACGGGATGCCACCTGAAAGAGATGTTGAGTTCAAGATTGAACTCATACCCGGAACGACGCCGATATCGCGGAGACCATACAAGATGGCTCCGAATGAGCTAGCTGAATTAAAAGAGCAGCTCAATGATTTAATGAAGAAGGGTTTCATTCGACCGAGTTCCTCGCCACGGGGATGCTCAGCGCTGTTTGTGAAGAAGAAGGATGAAACCTTGAGGTTGTGTGTGGACTACCGACCTCTCAACGCCGTCACCATCAAGAATAAATATCCACTGCCCTGCATCGATATTCTCTTCGATCAACTTGTGGGTGCGAGTGTATTTTCAAAGATGGATATTCGCTCCGGATATCACCAAATCAAGATCCGAGCAGAGGATATTCCGAAGATGGCCTTCTCGACGAGATATGGGTTGTATGAATACCTCGTCATGTCCTTTGGTCTCACCAACGGCCGGCTCATTTCATGTATCTCATGAACTCAGTGTTCATGCCGGAGTTGGACAAGTTCGTGGTTGTGTTTATAGATGACATCTTGGTTTACTCCAAGTCTGAAGAAGAACATGCCAAACACTTGTATATCGTGCTTCAACGATTGCGAGACCATAAGCTTTACGCCAAGTTCAGCAAGTGCGAGTTCTGGATCAGCCAAGTGCCATTTCTGGGTCATATTATTTCTGCGGAAGGCATTGCAGTTGATCCAAGCAAAATCGAACAAGTGCTGAATGGAAGTCCCCCACATCAGTCCATGAAGTCAGGAGTTTCCTCGGGTTAGCAGAATATTATCGGAGGTTCATACTGAACTTCTCCAAGCTTGCTAAGCCGATGACTGAACTGTTGAAGAAGGGGATCAAATATGTTTGGAACTCAGCTTGCGAAGGAGCTTTCCAAGCATTAGTGAAGCATCTTACAACAGCCCCAGTCACTACAGGAAACGTCGCACCTTACGACTGCCCACGTTATTTACGACGGCTAGCCGTCATAAGTAAATTAACTTACGACGGTCGCTTCGGGCCGTAGTAAGGAAACTAACGACGGCTACGGGCCCATGGCCGTCGTAAGTTACTGGACCATCGTAAGATAACCGTAACTTACGACGGCCGCAACCCTATGCAGTCGTAAGTTACACCACCGTCGTAAACTAAGTGTAATTTACGACGGCCGTATCCTAAGCCGTCGTAAGTTACGCGACCGTCGTATGTGGATGATTTTAACCACCGCCCCGGACCGGGCTAGGGCTAATTTAGCCCGAGCCCGCACCGCTGCCGCCGTTGTCCTGCACCGCCCCACCGTCCGAGCCGCCACCGCCCCGCCGCCTGAGCCGCCCCCGCCCCGCCGCCGAGCCGCCGCCCGACGCCGCCCCCCGAGCCGCCCGGCACCGCCCCGAGCCGCCCCGGCCCCGCCCCGAGACGCCCGGCTCCGCCTCGCTGCCTCCGGCCCCAACCTCGCCGCTGCCGGCCGTGGCCCCCACCCCCTGCTTCCCGCGGACCGCCGCCGCCTCCGTCGCCGCAGCCATCGCCGTCCTCGCCAGACCGAATCAAGTAATTTTTTTAGTTTTCGTAATTAGTTATTAGTTAGATTAGATAAAATTTTAAATACTTAATCAATTTGTATCTATTTAGTAGATAATTAGTTTAATTGTTAATTATTTGGTTTAAATTAGTAATTGTTTCTGATTTTAGTTATTTAATTTAGTTAATTGATTGATTAGTTGTTTAAGCACATTGTTTTTGCTTTACCCCCGGCCCCGCTGCCACCAGCCCCCGCCGTCGCCGACAGCGTACCGACGCCTAGGCGTCCAGTCGGTGGCGGGGGGATGCCAGGGTGGCTTGCCTCGCCTGGCCGAGTGTCGCCGATGCCGGCGCCTCCTCCGCCCACCGCCGTCGCTGCAAGGCGCCGCCGGCCCCTCGCGCTGCCACCGCCGATGCCTCACGCTTCCGATTCCTCGCACCGCCACCTCCTGTGCTCTGGAGAGGAGAGAGGGAGGGGGATGAAAATGAGTGTATTAGGGTTGAGGGCCGTTATTCATGACCCTCATAGAATGCGTGGATCGTCGGATTAGATCCGACGGTCGTGGGCACTTGGGCTGCTCAGCCCGAGCCCGAGCCCGAGCCAGACTCTCAGCGCTGCCCTGAGCTGACCTCCGCCGCCACCTCCATCGCCGCCCGCCGCCGCCACCTCCACCGCCGGCCGCCAGCCGCAGCCGCAGCGCCTCACTACAGGAAAATCAACATTTTACGACGTCGTAAATTAACGTACTTACGACGGCGCGTGGTAGCCGTCATAAGTTTACTAACTTATGACGGTCGCTGGCTCTCGGCTGTCGTAAATAAAAGGACCAACGGAATTTAAGTACCATTTACGACAGCTAAAAACTAAACCGTCGTAAGTAAATAAGATGTCGTAAATAAAGAAAATAACCCTACATCTCACGGGCCGCGCGTGCGGCCCACTCACGCGCGCGACCCGCCGACTGCCACCGCACCGCTCCGCCTCTCCCTCGCCGAGCCGCGCCGCCTCCGATGCCACGCCCCGCCCTGCTGCCGTGCACCATCGTCCCGCGCCCCGCCCCACCGCGCACCGCCGTCCCGCGCCCCGCCGCAGCGCGACCGCCCCGCGCCCCGCCCCGCCACAGCGTGACCGCCCCGTGCCCCGCCCCGCCCTGCCACAGCCGCCGCCGTCCCGCCCCAAGCCCCGCACGACCGCCCCTGCTCGCGCCGAGCCCCGGCCGCACTCGGCCGCCGCCGCTCATCGCGCCCCGTCCCGAGCCCCGCCCTACTGTGTCGCCCGGCTCCGCCCTGTCGCGCCGCCCGACCCCGCCCCAAGCCCCGCCTCGCCGCGCCACCTGGAGCCCCTGCTCGCCACGCTGCCCGGCCCCTGCTCGCCGTGCCGCCTCCGGACGCCGTGGGCGCCGCGACCCGACACCGTGTGTATGTGTGACCCCACACCGTGTGTATGTGTGACCCGACACCGTGTGTATGTGTGTATGTGGAGAAGGAGACAGAGAGAAATAATCCTTAGTTGAATTAGCTAGTAATTAGTTGTTTTCTTGTTGAATTATGGTAGCTTTCCCTTTGTTGAGTAATTAGTTGTTTTATTGCGGATTAGTTGTTAATTTATTTGTTGATTATTTTTTGAATTGTTGGTTATTTGATTAATAGAGTAATTAGTTGTTTAAATGGTTGAATTAGTTGATTACATGTTTAATTTGATCTTAGTTGATTAATTGTTTAATTAGTATTGTAATTTATTATTGTTTAATTAATACTTTGATTGATTGCGTGATTAGTTACTATATGTAAATAAATGGGTTTCGGCCCGGTCCAGCCTGACACGACCCATTTAGGGTCTGTCACGGCCCATTTAGTGGTAATGTATTAGTCGAGACAGGCACGGAGGACGGCAAGCTCCCGCGCGTGGACGGCGGGCCCCGACGGGGCGGTTTCATCTTTGACCCACTTACGACGGGGCATAACATAAGGTGGCTAACCCTAAAGGCGTCGTAAGATAATGGCAGGCCCCAGCGGGGCATAACTTAGGATGGCTGACCCACTTCTTTGTCTCTCTCTCGTTCTTTCCTTCTCTCTCGTTCTTTACTCTCTTTCTTTTAAATGACTCAAAAATGAAAGATTGACGTAAACCTATACAACATGCGTTACCCGTTTCGAACCAGCTCGTCTCACATGTGTTACACATGTGAGGCGTGTAGGTTCAGAATTGTCCCTTTTGGACAGCCTGGGAGTGACCGAGGGGGCGTGGCTTGTGATGAGACACGGGTTTGGATCTAGACGAGATTTCGACGGCATAACCCTGTTGTTCTCTGCTGCACCATTTTCGAGCGTGCAGTGGAGAACAGCGGGGTTATGCTGCCGAAATGTTGTTCGAATCCAGACCACGTGTCTCGTCATGAGCATGCTCCGCTCGGTCACTCTTGGGTGGGTTTAGGACCTATCCTTTCCAATAGATGTAGGGCCGTGACATAAATAAATTATAAAGTAACTATAATTTCCTTGACATTAAACTGCAGATTCAAACATGGGTGAGGACCATAGTTGGATGTATACCGGTTGGAAGAACAGTTCTGGTGGTCACTCGGATGAGTGGTTCGCTAAGACAGATGCTTTTGTAGATCGAGCTTTTTCATTGTCAATGATCGATAAGGTGCGGTGCCCATGTACGAAATGTCAGAATACCAAGTTTTTGGACAAAATGACGGTCTCGATACACTTCTATCGAAACGGTTACATGTCACATTATGAGGTGTGGACCTTCCACGGCGAGACAACTTCCGAAACTGTACAAGAAGTGGAAGAGGAAAATGATGATAACACGGGGGTTGATAGGATGGATGAGATGCTTGAAGCTATACAACTAGAGTTTACGGAGGATCCTCCTACAACGGAGGTTGAAGCGTTCTTCAAGCTTCTCAAAGCTTCAGAATAGCCGCTGCATGAACACACTGAAGTGACCCTCCTCACTTTCATGACTAGACTTATGGCAATTAAGTCTAAGTACTTCTTTTCTAATAACTGCTACAACGACCTCATCAAATTGATCAGCGACATCCTTCCACAGCCTCATAAAGTACCTAAAGATATGTATCAGGCGAAGAAATTGCTTTCCGGTCTTGGTATGAAATATGAGAAGACTGATATGTGTCCAGATAATTGCATGCTTTTCTGGAAAGAGCATGCAAAAGAGAAGAAATGCTTAAAATGTGGTGAATCAAGGTTTGTCGAAGTTGTTAATAACGATGGTGATAATGTGATGATAGAAGTCGCACGTAAGCAACTTCGTTACTTACCCGTGACACCTCGGTTGAAGTGGTTGTTTCTATCAAAAAGAACGGCCAGACACATGAGATGGCACAAGGAAGGTGTACATGAGAACAATGCAGTCATGATACACCCGACCGACGGTGAGGCATGGAAGACGCTTGACCGGTTCGATCCAGACTTCACTCGTGATGCGAGAAATGTTTGCATCGGGTTGGCGACAGATGGATTCTCGCTGTTCAGTACAAACGCCACACCATACTCCTGTTGGCCTGTCTTTGTCATTCCGTACAACCTACCCCCGGCTCTTTGCATGAAGTACGAGTTTATGTTCCTTAGCCTCATTATACCTGGGTCGGATCATCCTGGGCCACGTCTCAACGTGATGTTGAAACCGCTGATCGAAGAATTAAAAATATTGTGGACAGGAGTCGAAGCGTACGACTGTTACAAAAAGCAGAAATTCAACCTTCGAGCTGCTTATTGTGGTCCATCCATGATTTCCCGGCATACGGTATGTTTTCTGGATGGAGCACTCACGGTCGTTTGACTTGTCCAATATGTGCTTCTGACACAGACTGTTTTCGACTTACTTATGGAGGAAAGATATGCTACTTCGATTGTCACAGACGTTGGCTGCCTCCGAATCACATGTTTAGGCAACAGAGGGATGTCTTTAAAAAAGACACCGTTGTTACTAAAGGACCACCAAAACGTCTAAACGGCTCTGAAATATCTGATATGCTGGACAAACTGGTGCCAGATAAAGGACGTCCTGGATATTTTATCGGTTATGGAGAGGATCACAATTGGACTCATATATGTGGACTATGGGAGCTACCATATGTGAAATCGTTAATACTAATGCATAACGTTGATGTAATGTATCAAGAGCGTAATATGGCCGAATGTATTATAAGCACATGCATGGACATGACGGGCAAAACGAAAGACAATATAAAGGCTCGAATGGACCTGGCAGAGCTTTGTAACCGTCCAACTCTTGAGCTCTCTGGAAGTGATGCTAAACCACATGCTTCTTTCTGTCTTCGACCTAAAGAAAAGAAAGAAGTACTCAAATGGTTGAAAAATTTGAAATTCCCAGATGGTTACACAGCTAGTCTTAAATGAGCCGTGAATATTAAAACGGGAAAGCTGACAGGGTTGAAGAGTCATGATTATCACATAATTATGGAAAGACTTCTACATGTTATGTTACGGGGCTATTTTGATGATGCGGTGTGGAAGGTGCTAGCCGAGCTTAGTCACTTCTATAGATAGCTCTGTGCAAAAGAAATGACGATAGAGATGATGCGTAAATTGGAGAAGGAGATACCGGTACTATTATGTAAGATGGAAATTTTTTTCCTCCAGGGTTCTTCAATCCAATGCAACATCTCCTCATCCATCTTCCATTTGAAGCTAAAGTTGGAGGTCCCGTGCAATATAGGTGGATGTATCTGAATCTGGCCTAGAGGGGGGGTGAATAGGCCTTACAGAGTTTCCTGCACACTTAAAGTAATTGTCAAAAACTTGCTTGACCGGACTAGTCCGGTTGTGTGAGCGGACTAGTCCGGTGTGCCTGAAGTGTGTAGATTGTATTAAGTGTTGTGCAGGAGAATTAACTTGTTTAGCAGCGGAAATAAGAACAACAATTATTTTATTTTGAGTTTACAATGTGAGGTGTGATTATAACCGTGAATGAAACTTAGCAATTTAAAATATGAAGTTTAGTAACTAGATGTTCTAATCAACAAAAATAAAGAGGCATGCGAGACACAAATTTTACCGAGGTTCGATCTCACCAAGAGATGTACGTCCTCGTTGAGGAAGCTCACACAGAGCCGGGTCTCTAACCCTTTCCCTCTTCAAGTCACCACACAAGGCCGACTTGACTCCACTAGCACGGGTAATCACCGAGTTTGTGGGGCAACCTCACACGTTGAGGGCTCCCACGAGAATTACAATGAAAAAGCGATCAAATACACTCAGAAAGATTACAATGCAGAATATGAGTGTAGAGAGATCAAACCCCAAGAGCTCACAATAAAGGAACGACGATCTCCCAATCCCAAATCCAAGTGTTTAATTGATTTTCACCTTTTTTGCACCTTAGATGTGTGGGGAGATGTGTTTTTGGGCTTTTGGGACAGGTGGCGGCGCTAGGGTTTGAGTTTCTAGCAGTGTGAGTCATGTCTCTGCGTTGGAAGGCCGTGGATCACCAATTTATATGGTTTCCAAAAAGTTATCGTTGTAAAACCTAATACCGGACTAGTCCGGTATATGATCGAACTTGTCCGGTCTACTTCCAGTGGGCAAAGCGGACTAGTCCGGTCTAAAATCGGACTTGTCCGGTGCTATGTGAAGTGGGGTTCCAGAAAGTTTAGCGGACTAGTCCTGTCGCATGGACGGACTGGTCCGCAGTCCTCTAAAGAGGACAATCAGAAACATGAGCGGACTAGTCCGGTCTAAAACTGGACTTGTCCGGTTGCATTCCAGTAAGCTGACCGGACTAGTCCGGTCCATGAACGGACTAGTCCGGTGTCCAGTGGATTTTAGTTGATTTTTAAACCCCTTACCCTTACGCAAAGTTATGAGCTCTTGGGATGTGTCTCTCACACACACCCTATACATTTAAATCTACTTTGCTCTTCTAAGTTCCATTAAAGTCTTCCTTTTCGGACACCACTCTATTTTTCACCTTTTTGTGTGCACCGAGCTAGTTCACTATGTTTGTCCTGCAATCATCTCAATAGTTTCATTAGGATCTCATATGCTTGCCATCAATTCTCCAAAACCCACAAGGGATACCCTAGATGCACTTTCAATCTCCCCCTTTTTGGTGATTGATGACAACCATTTGAGATATCACAATTAAGAGAAAAAATTGATTTTTCATAAAGTGTGCATATATGAGAATAATGAATAACTAACAAGAAAAACTTCTCTCATATACACACACCTTATGGTGGGGTGCCTAACAAATGTGTGATCAACAAAAATGTGATGAACGAGGATAAAAGATAACAACCATAGATGTAAGCATCACAGTACTATGAAGCATCACACATAAGGTGAATAGTCAAATTACAATAGTTTCAAAAACAAGTACAAGTCCTCGATCACAAGTCCTTAATAACTTATCCTAGATAGCTATTCTAGTCTCAATCTCTCCCCCTTTGGCATGAAGACACCAAAAAGGGAAAAATCGAGTGGAATCACTCATCGCCATTCCCACTTTCACTCTCAGTCCTATCTTCATCTTCCTCTTCACCTTGATCTTCATCATCTTGACCGTGTAGAGGGTTAGCAGCTGAACCACCACCAAACCCAAGGGAGCTCAACTCTTGGTCAGTGAAGGTTGGCATTTCAGTGAAGTCTTCAGCTGAGTCCTCAGAAACTTCAAGTGACCCTTGTGGCTCAATTTCCAGTTTGGCACAGATGGCCTGGATGTTGGCTTTTACATATCTTTGATGTTTCTTCCTGGCCAATCTCTCTTCATGTTGCTTAACTTCAACTTTGTGGCAAGAGGCAAAGATAGAAGATAGCATCTTGAAGATGCCACTTGAGGATTCCCGAGTAGATGAGGTCGCATGAGTGGTAGCTGCAGCCTTAGATCTTGTCTCATCTTGAGCTCTCTTGGACCTTCTTTCTTCTCCGGATGAGGCAGGAGCAGAAGGAGCAGAATATACAGTGGGATTTTGGGGTCTAAGTCTAGTGTGAGGCACATCCTTTACGAACTCCAGTCCTGTCACTTTTTCAATCATGAACATTATGTAGGGTGCATAGCTACAAGACCGGATGGGATTGATAGAGATATTGACAATGTCATTGTAAATGTACTCAAACACATTGAATTTCCTCTTCTTTCTTATGACCTTCATCAAGGTTCTGAGGGTGCCCTGAACAGTCGCTGCATCTCCCTCTTTGGGAGCTATAGTCTTCCTCAATATCCGATTGAGAACTACAAAGAAAGGCTTCATGTATTTAGTGGTTGGAGGCTTGAATGGCATTTGTGTATCATAGAGAAAGTCCAGCTGATCTTTCTCCAGTGGTTTCAGGTTGTGAATCACAAGTTCATTGTCCAAAGTATGCTCAAGATGAAGGATTCTTGCAAATTCTTCATAGGTGACACTGTACTGAGACCCATGTGTCATCCAAATCATCCTGTCGTTGTCATCACGAGCGAAGTAGAGAGTGGAGTAGAATTGCGTGATGACTTCATCATTCCAGTCACACTGAAAGGAGAATAGTTCTTTTAGCCCGTGAAGCTCGAGGGCTGTCACAACCTCCTGATAAGCTTGACGTCTCTTGGACTGAAGATAATCAATATCAACCGACTGACTTTCGACAACTGGATGCTTCATCTTCCGATACACATGTTCATAGTAGTCAGCATGAAAATTACTCCAAAATCTGGGGTCAGCTGACTCTCTGGGCTGATTATACACTTCTACTTTTCTGAACTTGTCAGCTAGTTCACCCCCTTTTCCAGTGTAGTCATTATCTGAAGGTTGCCTATGGCGATGAATAGGATTTTTCATTTTCAGAGGCCCAATGGGGCCACTAGCAAGTCCCTTCCCTTTATTGAGAGCCCTCTTAGGTCCCGAGGAGCTCTCGGCAATAGCCTTTCCTCGAGGCTTCTTCATAATCACCTTCCTCTTCTTAGGCAAATTTTCATCGGAAGGTGGAGAGTGGACATTGACATCATGTCTTTTCTTTATCACTCCCTCCTTGGCTCTCCTCACTCTTTCACGTTGAACCTCTTCATCAAGGTGGAAAGAGCCGTCATCTGAGCCTGAAGACATGGTGCCTGATAAGGAGTTCAAGGATGAGATACGAATGGACTCATTATTGACTTCAAATAGGAATGTAGGGGTTCAACTGTCAGAGACCGGACTTGTCCGGTTTCAGAGTGCGGACTTGTCCGGTGTACCGGACTTGTCCGATTTCAGAGTGCGGACTTGTTCGGTGTACCAGACTTGTCCGCATCTGTGCGTCGGACTAGTCCGGCCTGGCATAAGAACCCTAACATTTCCATTTGAATCAAATCTCCTATCTAAAGACACAAAGGCAGGAAAGTGGTAGGAATACATCTATGGAGGCAATGTATATCCTTTTGGAATCAAAGGAAACGAGCTAGAACTATAAAAGTTTGAGAGTTAGGTTTCAGGGGGAATTTACCAAGAATTGAAGATTCGCATTGAAGTAGCAAGAATCTATCCGGATGAGTCCGGAGAGTAGAATCCACTCGTCGAGGAGAGGCTTTTCCACGGAGAAAACTTCGAGTTTGAGGGCACAACCCGAAAATCACTTTGGGAGCTAGGGTTTAGGAGAGGTGTGGCGGACCGGAATCCGCTCATCCAGGATCGCAGAGGGTGGTGCCACGCGATGCGACACCCGACAGCACACGTCATAAGAACACATTATATTACATGGGAAAACAAAATGAATGTACAAAATAGTACACTTCTCAGTTATAAACTAGGGTCTTTATTACACAGCGGAAGTTTCTTTTATACAACTCACGCCCGCCTATCTAGCAAAAGTGGTTGCCCAGCCCTAGGGCAACCCACACTAGCTGCACGTTCAATACTTGTTCAGCAGGGCCGCACACGGATCGGTCCTCAATCGACACGGACAGGGCTGCGCACACAAGACTTCCTCTTGCTGCGCCCTAGCCCCTGCCTAGTCTCATTTTCATTACTAAAGTGATCTCACGTCACTCAACCGAACCCGTGCGTCCCAAGCCTATCTCGCGAGTAGATTCCAACTACTCGACTTGTACCGAAGTCCTATGACTCGTTAAGCATAGCCTGTCTACTCGAGGTCCTTGACACTACCCTCACTCTTTTAGGAACCTTTGGTTATGCAAGTGGGGTTTCATCCATCCTACACCTAATGCACAATCATACTTCACACTATGTATGTAAACAAAGGAAAACTTTATAAAAGAGTTAATGCAGACCGGGGCTTGCCTTTTTTCTGCTGGTCAGTAGTTAGTTCTTCGTCCGGAAGAAGGAAATCCAGCACTTCCGGGGTCTCTTCTTCAATGGCTACACGTTGAATACAATACTACATGTAAATTTAAATGCAATGTGTAAACTTGGATACTGATTTACTAATAACTCTAGCTATCCCTCCCCTTTGGTTCTGAAGTTTTTATTGTGGCTTGGTAGGGTCCTAACCAGAGTCTTGACCAAGTTTCATTTGAAACAAAATTCATTTGAACCTTGTACAAATAAAAGCCCATTTGGTCAATATTCGAGCCTCTGAATAATTCCAGGGGTTTTCATGGCTCTAACCATTACTTTCTGGAAACTAGACTTTAAGATGGTTCTAACAGAACTGGTTTCATGTCATTTGAAGAATTCTACTGAAAGTTATGCCCTACTTAAGATTGGAGAAAATCTGAAAAATGTTTCTGTACATTTTTCTATTTTCTCAGGGCAGTTCTCTTAATCACCTCATTAGGGTAACTAAATGAACTTGGATCAGTCTGAAAATTTTACTGGGATTCAGGGATTTTCTAATGAACCTCTCAGCCAAATTTCAGAATTTTTCATAATGTAGTTCTCCAGATAAAATTCCCAACAGTTTAAACTTTAGGGATTTAATTCTGGAAAACTATTCACTTTCATGAGCTGAATTTGGTATTGCTGGAAAGTACTCAGAATTCTGAGTTCAGCAAAATTTGGTTCATCGAGTTTGGAGTTTCCTAGCCAAAGTTCTATGCATTAGAAGTTTGAACTAAAACTGGAAATTCGAATAAAATTTAAACTCTGCGGGTGGGGTCCCCCGGCTACGTGTCAGCTCCTCAGCTAACTCACACCGGAGCCTGCAGAATCACCCGCACAGCCGCACGGAATCCCGGTGCCGCAGCAAATCCCGAGCGTCCTCAGCAGCGACTGACACGCGGGGCCCGCAAGGCTTCTTCCACCTCACGCTCCCGCGGCTCCCCGCCGCCGAGCTCACCGGAGCTCTCGCCGGAGAGGGATTCCAGCCCCCGGAGCTCCCTGATTCTCGCCGCCTGTGCCTAACTCGACTCGGAGAACACGCTGGTGCCCTCGCCTGAGCTTGACAACGGCCGGAACAGGGCTCCCGACGGCAACAGCGGCCGGAAGCTCACCGGCGACGTCGAACTCGGCGTCCCCTACACCTTTTCCGATGCTGTTTGCTCGGGGAGCTCCGCTGACACCCGCTGATCACGGATATGGGCACCGATCTCTGTGGAAACAGCTGCAACTACGACCTCACCGGTGACCTAGACCAGAAATCGGCGCCGATGCAAAAAGCTCGAAGAACATCACCCCTACTCGATGAAACTCGATGATTTCTGATCCCAGAGACGCGTGGGCGAGTCTAGATCATGTCCTTAGCTCGGCCTAAGGAGTGGTGGATTACTTGCTCCGAATTTCCGAATTCCTCACGGTTCGGATCTAAACACCCCGACGTGCTAATCCCTCAAATACTTTGCCGATCGTGCGAGATAGAGGGCGAGGTCAGTATGGTCGTGATCAGTACCTCGCGGCGGTCCTTTCTTGTGTTGCTCGTCGGGCACGAGAGCGGCTGTGCTGGCCGGACGCCGGCGATCAGAGAGGGCGGCGTTTCTGTGCTCGCGCGGAATCGAGAAAGAAGCTCGGTAGGGGGGGGGTTCTCGTTTGGAAAGCAGGAGGAAGGCAGCGTGGGTTGTGCGCTGGCCTTTGAGCCGCGGTTTTGGCACCGTGAGGTGGCCGTGTGCTGCCTCGGTGGCTCGCCGTCGCCCGTTCCTTGCGCGCGAAGTCGAGACCCGGCTGCAGCAACCGACTGCCCCTCGTGTGTGCCACTGACCTGTGGGCCTCCCCTTTACCCCTTTTTCTCTAATAATTCTTTTCTGTTTTTGCTAATTATCCCACCAGCTACTCACAATTTAATGTGAGACTTAGTCACCAAGTCTTGGTTTAAATTTGAATTCTCAAATTTGAACTGTGTTTGACTAAATTTGCTGCATGTTTAAACTGAAATTCAAATTCAGTTTTGAATTCTTGCAAATTTAGCTCTTGACAAGATGAACTCCAATGGACATGAAAATTGGTGGGCTTACTCAGAAAAATGTGCTGAGTTTGAATATGAAGCTAACTTTTGAATTTGGATGATGAAAGTTGCTGCAATTTGAATTTACATTCAAATTGGCCTCTTTTCCAAATACCTCCAAAAGTGCCTCCAAAAGTGTTGAATTTACATGAAACTTGGACTGAACCTCCCCAAGACTTTTCAAATTCTAGGGGTGAGCTCAACCTCTCATGTTCATGTGTAGAAACCCTACTTTGTGAAAGTGAAGGCTTTCCCCTCTAATCACTCTTTTGATGGAGGTTACTTGCTCTTCACAATATTTCCTAAGATGTCCACAATAAAAACTGTGGTGTTGTGAGGTGAAGAAAATTTTTTTGCAAGTCCCTTTTCTTGGGCTTTTACATCCCTCCCCCCTTAAAATAATCTCGTCCCGAGATTACAAAAGAAGAGATAACGATGTAATGGGGACTTACCCGTGTTGAGAAGCCATGAACTCCGGGTAATTTGAGCGAAGGAACTCCTCGCTCTCCCACGTCGCTTCTTTGGCGGTGTGGTTGCTCCAGAGTATTTTGTAGAACCACAACGTTCTGCTACGCGTGGCTCGGGCTTTCTCATCAATAATTTCCACCGGATATTCATCATATGTTAAATCGGGTTTCAACTCGCCAATGTCTTCGATAGGAACAGCAGCTGTATGCTTCAAACATTTTCGTAGTTGCGAAACATGGAAGATATCATGGACACCAGCAAGGGATGCCGGTAGCTCCAATCGATACGCTGCTGGTCCACACTTCTCGGTGATAGCATAGGGTCCAATGAAACGGGGAGCGAGCTTCCCCTTCACACCGAACCGGTGCACGCCCTTCATCGGAGACACGCGGAGGTACACGTGTTCCCCAACGTCAAAGTGCAATAGTTTACGCCTCTTATCAGCGTAGCTCTTTTGTCGGGATTGAGCGGCCTTCAAGTTAGCTTGAATCACCCGAACGCGCTTTTCGGCGTCGTTCACCACATCAACCCCGAATGTGACCCTTTCACCGGACTCGCACCAATTTAATGGGGTGCGGCATTTGCGACCGTAGAGAGCTTCATAGGGTGCCATCTTGATACTCGCCTGGTGGCCATTGTTGTACGAGAATTCCGCCAATGGCAGGTGATCATCCCAGTTCCTACCATGGTGGATGGCACATGCTCTCAACATGTCTTCTAGAACCTGATTCACCCTCTCTGTTTGGCCATCTGTCTGAGGGTGATAGGCGGAGCTCCTGATCAACTTAGTACCCAATGAAGCGTGCAGTTGCTCCCAAAAGCGAGATACAAATAATGCACCTCGATCTGAGACAATGGTCTTGGGTACCCCGTATAGGCATAGAATCTTCGCTATGTATAGCTCCGCATATTTGCCGGCATTGTAACGTGTATTCACCGGAATGAAGTGAGCCGTCTTGGTTAACCGATCAACGATTACCCATATGGAATCATGCTTGTTGGACGTTAGGGGTAATCCCACAATGAAATCCATGCTCACATCTTCCCATTTCCATGCCGGGATATTCAGGGGTTGCAACAGCCCTGATTTCTTCATGTGATCAGCCTTCACTCGTCGGCACGTATCACACTCGGATACGTACTTCGCTACCTCCCGCTTCATCCGTGTCCACCAAAATTTCTTTTTCAAATCTTGGTACATCTTGTTGCTGCCCGGATGAATGGTGTATTTAGACAAGTGAGCTTCATCGAGGATCTTTTTCCTCAACTCCATATCTCGGGGTACGACTATGCGGTCATTAAACCATAGCGTCCCCTCATCATCCTTCCGGAAACACTTGATCTCTCCATTGTCTATCCGTCTCCGGAGATGTTCCATGCCTTTATCATTTTTCTGAGCTGCAATGATGTCCTCCCTAATAGTAGGGATGAGGGCAAGGTTGTACAGCGATCCATAAGGAACCAAATATAGATTTGGCTCTTCCTCCTCCACCGGTGTAATGGTGAGGTGATGGACATGTGATTTCCGACTCAGCGCGTCGGCAACCACATTCGCCTTGCCGGGGTGGTAGTGAATCTCAATTTCATAGTCTTTGATTAATTCCAACCACCTCCATTGCCTCATGTTCAGCTCCTTCTGGGTGAAAATGTATTTCAAGCTCTTGTGGTTGGTGTAGAGATGCACCAAATTCCCCAGGAGATAGTGCCTCCACATTTTCAGCGCCAAAACCACTGCAGCAAGCTCAAGATCATGAGTCGGATAATGCTGCTCATGGTTCCGGAGTTGACGTGAGCCATATGCGACCACACGTCCTTCCTGCATCAACACGCAGCCGAGCCCAATACCGGACGCATCGCAATACACGTCGAAGGGCTTTGTTGTATCCGGCTGAGCTAAAACCGGGGCTGTGGTGAGATGCTTCACCAATGCTCGGAACGCTCCTTCACACGCCGTGTTCCAAACATATTTCGTCCCTTTCTTCAGCAACTCTGTCATCGGCTTAGCGAGCTTGGAGAAGCTTGGAATGAATCTCCGATAGTATCCTGCTAACCCGAGGAAGCTTCTGACTTCTTGGACTGAAGTGGGAGCTTTCCATTTCAGTACTTTCTCTATCTTGCTTGGATCCACTGCAATGCCTTCAGCTGAGATGATATGTCCCAAGAATGGCACTTGGCTGATCCAAAACTCGCATTTACTGAACTTGGCGTAGAGCTTGTGGTCTCGTAATCGTTGAAGAACGATCTGTAAGTGTTCGGCATGTTCGGTTTCTGTCTTGGAGTAAACCAAGATATCGTCGATGAACACTACCACGAACTTGTCCAGCTCCGGCATGAACACGGAGTTCATGAGATACATGAAATGGGCTGGAGCATTTGTGAGACCAAAAGACATGACGAGATATTCGTATAAGCCGTATCTCGTCGAGAAGGCCGTCTTTGGAACATCCTCCGCCCGGATCTTTATCTGGTGATATCCAGAGCGAAGGTCCATCTTAGAGAACACACTTGCACCCACAAGTTGATCAAACAATATGTCGATGCGGGGCAGTGGGTACTTATTTTTGATGGTGACGGCGTTGAGTGGCCGGTAATCCACACACAGCCTCAGGGTTTCATCCTTCTTCTTCACGAACAACGCCGAGCATCCCAAGGTGAGGAACTCGGCCTAATGAAACCCTTGCTCAACAGATCATTGAGCTGTTCTTTCAGTTCAGCCAGCTCATTTGGAGCCATCTTGTATGGTCTCCGTGATATGGGCGTAGTCCCGGGTGCAAGTTCAATCTTGAACTCGACATCCCGCTCAGGTGGCATGCCCGGAAGATCATCCGGGAACACGTCAGGATACTCTCGGACTACGGGGATGTCTTCTAACTTGAGAGCTTCAGCATTATTAACTGCTGAAACTTCCCGGACTGGAGTGTCTAATACCATGGAATGCGGACGGTGGAATGGGGAGTTTAAATGAACCGTCCGTGTCCGAGTCTCCAGGACAGCGCCATGGTATTTTAGCCATGACATCCCTAAGATTGCATCAATCTTTTGTCCCATTAGGATTATCAAGGTGGTGGGATATAGTTTCCCACCTAAGCACAGAGGTGCTTTTGGAATCATCATATTAGCTGAAATCTTCCCTCCCGGTGAGCAGATCATATAAGTGCAGTCGGTTGGGAAGACTTGCATTTGATTCTTAGCCACATAGGATGCACTTATAAAGCTGTGGGTTGCACCAGAATCAAACAATATGACGATAGCTTGATTGTTGAGAGTAAACGTACCCGCCAGCACGTTGTCTCCTTCTGGGGCGTCTTCATTGTCGAGGTTGCGGACACCCCCAGTCCGCTGACCAACCTTCTTCACCGGAGGTCGGCCTCGAGCACCACCCTGGAACTGGGCTTGCCCGCTGCTCTGCTGCCCTTGGGGACAGTCCTTCGTGAAGTGGCCCGCCTGGCCACACGTGAAGCAGGTGAAATGGGGCGGTCCCCCGCTGATCGGTGGACGGAATCCCGGGGCACGTTGTGGCGGTGGAAACGCCCGGGGTACCGTCTGCTGCTGCTGTTGCTGCTGCTGTCTTGGTGGTGGCATTGGCGGACGGAATGGAGGTGACTGAAAAGGACGTCCCCCGAACCGTTGAGGTCGCGCCGGTGGATGCCACTGCTGCCCGGATGGTGTCCGATACACCATACGGTACTTCTGGGGCGCGCCACCACCGCTGCTAGGTGGAGCGCTGCGCTTCCTCTGCTCAGCTGCCAACTCCCGCTGAGCATCCTCTTGCATAATCGCGGCATTGACTAGGTCGTTGAAAGTGCCGCGATTCCACTGAATGAGGTGCGTCTTCATTTCGGGGTGTAACCCCCGATAGAAATGCTCCCTCTTCTTCTCCTCCGTGGAGATATAGTCTGACGCGTATTGCGCCAGATGGTTGAAGGCACGGGAGTAGTCATGGACACTCCTCCCGCCCTGCTTCAGGTCCAAGAATTCTCGGAACTTCCTCTTCATGATCCCGGGAGGAATGTGATAGGCGCGGAACGCCTCCCGGAACTCTTGCCATTCCACGGCATGGCCAGCCGGACGTGAGGCGACATAATTCGCCCACCACGCACCAGCGGCACCGTGGAGTTGCTGCGCTGCGAACAGAGTCTTCTGCCGCTCCGTACATGGGAGCAGCCCGAACTTGGACTCGATAGTCCGCAGCCAGTTGTCCGCCTCCAGTGGTTCTTCAGCTTCGGTGAACACTGGAGGGTGCGTACTCATGAAATTCGAGTACGACACTTCGCGGGGCTCACGGGGCCCTCTGTCTTGACGTCCCCCCGCCTGGGACGTATTCTGCACGATCGTGCGGAGCAGGTCGATCTGCTCCTCACGACCTCCCACCAATGCCGCTATCACATCCGCTAGAGTAAGCGGAGGCGGCGGTGGTGGCTGCTGCTGCGGGGTGCTGTCGTAGGCCGGTGGCTGGGAGTCATCGCCTCCCCCTTGGCTAGAGCCACCAACCTCGTGCGTGGTTCTAGTACGAACCATCTGCAGTCATACGACATTAAACATCAGTCCGCAACATTTTGCATGCAGTCCAATAAAAATGGGCATAAAACATTATGACAACAAAAACATGCGATATATCTCGTAAGTAGATAATGTAATAACTTTGCACAAGCTACGCCATTATCAGACTAAACACAAGCTAGTTTAATCCAACTTGATGAACCTCCACTTTGGAAGCTCACCATAACTAGGTTTGGTCACTACGAGATACTACTATCGCTTTGTCATCAGGTATACCACCCTTAGGGTACAACACCCTCTCCAATGAGTTCAACTGTTCATTCTTCTATCAGAATGACCAGTTTCTACCTATTCCAAGTTTTGATCTAGTTCTGGGCATTTTCATGACTCAAGTTGAATACAAAAGTTAAAGTTAACTTCAGTATCTTTCCAACGAGTACTTATTTGCCCTCAGATCAGCTTTGGTTAAAAAGTTATGCTAATTCAAAGTCAGCAGAATTTCTGGAAGAATTTTAACAGCACCTCCCTTGGAAGTTGATGTTTTCAACTCTGATTTCCACTAAATTCTGTGCTGAAAGTTCAGGAGCTTTGAACTGCAAAGATGTATCACATCTTCTACTCTTTCTAAAGAGGTATCATATAAAAATTTTAAATTTTTCTACTGGGAGTTATCCTTGAAAAACAGAACAGTCCAGAGAAGGTTTTAACACTGCCCTGGTTCTGGACAGTTACATGCCTCTGGGATTTAAGCCCTCTTAAGGTGAGTTTCAGCTCTGGAAGTCTACAACCAAGTTGTAGAGTAATTAAATACTTTTTCAGAACTATATACCACACCTCCCTGGGCTAAAGGACCCGTGAGTTATGCCCTGTTGAAGATCAGCAAACTTGCTGCCCAAAACAGAGCACTCTGTTTTTCAGTCTTTTTGGCTATCCTGCTTCACTATCCCATTCTTATACCCAACCAGGGTCCTAAATGTTGAACCTATAGATTTTAACTCTTTGTTCTCATTATTATGCATGCATATGCCTATGATATCTCGGTACTACGTTCCTCACAAAAGAAAATCCTAACCCGATTATACCGGCATATACGTCTCAAGTGTGGCACTAAACGGTCTCTCGCACACGTTTGCTATACGGATACATACGTGGTTAGTACCTGCAGAAGACCACACAATAATGGTGCACCCAATGGTTGGTTTCATTTCAGGCAGGATCATATTTAAAAGTAAATACAAACGCCCGTATCATTTCCATACGGCCGTCCTTGAGTTAAGTCACGTCTCAAGGTACGTGATCGTGTTTCGACACCACACGACGGGGAACCTGAGTATGTCATGAACGGGTCGTCACGGTTGGGAATGTTATCAACTCAACAGATACCACCTACTGCCCTGCAGGGCACGCCGATGGCAAGCGCTGCGTATGTCCCCCTGGGCTACTTCCAGACGAACACACTTTCTCGTTACTGACCACGCGATGGGGTCTCCACTTACTTGCCTAATGCACGCTAGGGATCAGCATTTCATATGAACTCAGGGACATGAAGAGTCCAAGAGGTTCATATTGACGTCTCACACCAAGCTGTGAGGTCAACCCCTGAACCACGTTCCTCGTCAGGGAGAGCTAACCGAAATTGAACCGCTTTCGGTGGCGTTCCTTACCATACTTACCAGAGCGTATGTGCGTCGTTACAATAATTGAAATTCAGAATTAAAACATATAGGTTAGTATTTGCCACTTTAAGTAACTATGCTATTATAGTCCTTACTTGGGCAACTACCGAATCCTCACCGTAATCCTAAGTTTTCCCATAAGGTAGTCCTTAAGTGCTGTGCTATCCCCACTGCAGCTCTGATACCAGGCTGTGGCGGACCGGAATCCGCTCATCCAGGATCGCAGAGGGTGGTGCCGCGTGATGCGACACCCGACAGCACACGTCATAAGAACACATTATATTACATGGGAAAACAAACTGAATGTACAAAATAGTACACTTCTCAGTTATAAACTAGGGTCTTTATTACACAGCGGAAGTTTCTTTTATACAACTCACGCCCGCCTATCTAGCAAAAGTGGTTGCCCAGCCCTAGGGCAACCCACACTAGCTGCACGTCTCAGCTCAGCGCGGCGTGTACGGCTCCCACTCAGCCGTGGTCCCCGACGGAGGGTAACCTTCACCGGTGGACTCGTACTCCGAGTCCGTGGGTGGCTCCTCGCCTGAAAAACACTTAAGAAGCAACCGTGAGAACGAAGGCTCAGCAAGGCTTAACCGACTCACCTAAGCATGAAACTCTACATGAGGGGTACAAGGACATAGGATGGTAATATTGAAACAAATGGACATGCCTACAAGTTCATCCTTAGTTCATCTTTTAGCAACAAGTTAACGGTTCAGGAAACTGAAATTTAGTGAGCAATATTTGGTGGCACACATGTAGCCATACAATTATATCATAACAGCAACATGGAATCATAACATTTCATTCATTAGTCTACGTTACGACGCAGTGAACAAGCGGTACTCGTCACCGCGAGGGACGGTGAATCGACTCGATATACACCTGCAGGGAAACCCAAAGAGCACGTCACGTACGCCCACCCGTGGAGCTGCACAGCACGCTCACTCGATGTCGTACGGGACAACCTTTCACCCAACAGCCCAAACGTCGAACTGGTCACACCGAAACGAGCAGGAGGTTCCCCACACGGAGCATCTCTCTATGCCCGTTGGCAGATTTCCACCTTGCTGCCCTCAACCTACACCTATAAATCGGTGTGCTATGCCTCGACGCCCGGAGGTTTAGGCTACATCGGTTTATCGGGGCCCATATATCCGATATGCCTTCGGTACGTTCAATACTTGTTCAGCAGGGCCGCACACGGATCGGTCCTCAATCGACACGGACAGGGCTGCGCACACAAGACTTCCTCTTGCTGCGCCCTAGCCCCTGCCTAGTCTCATTTTCATTACTAAAGTGATCTCACGTCACTCAACCGAACCCGTGCGTCCCAAGCCTATCTCCCGAGTAGATTCCAACTACTCGACTTGTACCGAAGTCCTATGACTCGTTAAGCATAGCCTGTCTACTCGAGGTCCTTGACACTACCCTCACTCTTTTAGGAACCTTTGGTTATGCAAGTGGGGTTTCATCCATCCTACACCTAATGCACAATCATACTTCACACTATGTATGTAAACAAAGGAAAACTTTATAAAAGAGTTAATGCAAACCGGGGCTTGCCTTGTTGCTGCTGGTCAGTAGTTAGTTCTTCGTCCGGAAGAAGGAAATCCAGCACTTCCGGGGTCTCTTCTTCAATGGCTACACGTTGAATACAATACTACATGTAAATTTAAATGCAATGTGTAAACTTGGATACTGATTTACTAATAACTCTAGCTATCCCTCCCCTTTGGTTCTGAAATTTTTATTGTGGCTTGGTAGGGTCCTAACCAGAGTCTTGACCAAGTTTCATTTGAACCTTGTACAAATAAAAGCCCATTTGGTCAATATTCGAGCCTCTGAATAATTCCAGGGGTTCTCATGGCTCTAACCATTACTTTCTGGAAACTAGACTTTAATATGGTTCTAACAGAATTGGTTTCATGTCATTTGAAGAATTCTACTGAAAGTTATGCCCTACTTAAGATTGGAGAAAATCTGAAAAATGTTTCTGTACATTTTTCTATTTTCTCAGGGCAGTTCTCTTAATCACCTCATTAGGGTAACTAAATGAACCTGGATGAGTCTGAAAATTTTACTGGGATTCAGGGATTTTCTATTGAACCTCTCAGACAAATTTCAGAATTTTTCATAAAGTAGTTCTCCAGATAAAATTCCCAACAGTTTAAACTTTAGGGATTTAATTCTGGAAAACTATTCACTTTCATGAGCTGAATTTGGTATTGCTGGAAAGTACTCAGAATTCTGAGTTCATCAAAATTTGGTTCATCGAATTTGGAGTTTCCTAGCCAAAGTTCTATGCATTAGAAGTTTGAACTAAAACTGGAAATTCGAATAAAATTTAAACTCTGCGGGTGGGGTCCCCCGGCTACGTGTCAGCTCCTCAGCTAACTCACACCGGAGCCCGCAGAGTCACCCGCGCAGCCGCATGGAATCCCGGTGCCGCAGCAAATCCTGAGCGCCCTCAGCAGCGACTGACACGCGGGGCCCACAAGGCTTCTTCCACCTCGCGCTCCCGCGGCTCCCCGCCGCCGAGCTCGCCGGAGCTCTCGCCGGAGAGGGATTCCAGCCCCCGGCGCTCCCTGATTCTCGCCGCCTGTGCCTAACTCGACTCGGAGAACACGCTGGTGCCCTCGCCTGAGCTTGACAACGGCCGGAACAGGGCTCCCGACGGCAACAGTGGCCGGAAGCTCACCGGCGACATCGAACTCGGCGTCCCCTACACCTTTTCCGATGCTGTTTGCTCGGGGAGCTCCGCTGACACCCGCTGATCACGGATATGGGCACCGATCTCTGTGGAAACAGCTGCAACTACGACCTCACCGGTGACTTAGACCGGATATCGGCGCCGATGCAAAAACCTCGAAGAACATCGCCCCTACTCGATGAAACTCGATGATTTCTGATCCCAGAGACACGTGGGCGAGTCTAGATCATGTTCTTAGCTCGGCCTAAGGAGTGGTGGATTACTTGCTCTGAATTTCCGAATTCCTCACGGTTCGGATCTAAACACCCCGACGTGCTAATCCCTCAAATACTTTGCCGATCGTGCGAGATAGAGGGCGAGGTCAGTATGGTCGTGATCAGTACCTCGCGGCGGTCCTTTCTTGTGTTGCTCTTCGGGCACGAGAGCGGCTGTACTGGCCGGACGCCGGCGATCAGAGAGGGCGGCGTTTCTGTGCTCGCGCGGAATCGAGAAAGAAGCTCGGTAGGGGGGGGGGGGTTCTCGTTTGGAAAGCAGGAGGAAGGCAGCGTGGGTTGTGCGCTGGCCTTTGAGCCGCGGTTTTGGCACCGTGAGGTGGCCATGTGCTGCCTCGGTGGCTCGCCGTCGCCCGTTCCTTGCGCGCGAAGTCGAGACCCGGCTGCAGCAACCGACTGCCCCTTGTGTGTGCCACTGACCTGTGGGCCTCCCCTTTACCCCTTTTTCTCTAATAATTCTTTTCTGTTTTTGCTAATTATCCCACCAGCTGCTCACAATTTAATGTGAGACTTAGTCACCAAGTCTTGGTTTAAATTTGAATTCTCAAATTTGAACTGTGTTTGACTAAATTTGCTGCATGTTTAAACTGAAATTCAAATTCAGTTTTGAATTCTTGCAAATTTAGCTCTTGACAAGATGAACTCCAATGGACATGAAAATTGGTGGGCTTACTCAGAAAAATGTGCTGAGTTTGAATATGAAGCTAACTTTTGAATTTGGATTATGAAAATTGCTGCAATTTGAATTTACATTCAAATTGGCCTCTTTTCCAAATACCTCCAAAAGTGTTGAATTTACATGAAACTTGGACTGAACCTCCCCAAGACTTTTCAAATTCTAGGGGTGAGCTCAACCTCTCATGTTCATGTGTAGAAACCCTACTTTGTGAAAGTGAAGGCTTTCCCCTCTAATCACTCTTTTGATGGAGGTTACTTGCTCTTCACAATATTTCCTAAGATGTCCACAATAAAAACTGTGGTGTTGTGAGGTGAAGAAAATTTTTTTGCAAGTCCCTTTTCTTGGGCTTTTACATCCCTCCCCCCTTGAAAGAATCTCGTCCCAAGATTACAAAAGAAGAGATAACGATGTAATGGGAACTTACCCGTGTTGAGAAGCCATGAACTCCGGGTAATTTGAGCGAAGGAACTCCTCGCTCTCCCACGTCGCTTCTTCGGCGGTGTGGTTGCTCCAGAGTATTTTGTAGAACCACAACGTTCTGCTACGCGTGGTTCGGGCTTTCTCATCAATAATTTCCACCGGATATTCATCATATGTTAAATCCGGTTTCAACTCGCCAATGTCTTCGATAGGAACAGCAGCTGTATGCTTCAAACATTTTCGTAGTTGCGAAACATGGAAGATATCATGGACACCAGCAAGGGATGCCGGTAGCTCCAATCGATACGCTGCTGGTCCACACTTCTCGGTGATAGCATAGGGTCCAATGAAACGGGAAGCGAGCTTCCCCTTCACACCGAACCGGTGCACGCCCTTCATCGGAGACACGCGGAGGTACACGTGTTCCCCAACGTCAAAGTGCAATAGTTTACGCCTCTTATCAGCGTAGCTCTTTTGTCGGGATTGAGCGGCCTTCAAGTTAGCTTGAATCACCCGAACGCGCTCTTCGGCGTCGTTCACCACATCAACCCCGAATGTGACCCTTTCACCGGACTCGCACCAATTTAATGGGGTGCGGCATTTGCGACCGTAGAGAGCTTCGTAGGTAGCCATCTTGATACTCGTCTGGTGGCCATTGTTGTACGAGAATTCCGCCAATGGCAGGTGATCATCCTAGTTCCTACCATGGTGGATGGCACATGCTCTCAACATGTCTTCTAGAACCTGATTCACCCTCTCTGTTTGGCCATCTGTCTGAGGGTGATAGGCGGAGCTCCTGATCAACTTAGTACCCAATGCAGCGTGCAGTTGCTCCCAAAAGCGAGATACAAATAATGCACCTCGATCTGAGACAATGGTCTTGGGTACCCCTGATCAACCTTTTCTCATCTAATGGTTTGGTAAAGATATCTGCTAGTTGTTTTTAATTTCTAACATGTGAAATTTCAATGTCACCTTTTAATGAATGATCTCTAAGAAAGTGATGACGAATACCTATGCGCTTAGTTCTTGAGTGCTCTACTGGGTTGTGTGCAATTTTTATAGCGCTTTCATTATCACATAGAAGCGGAATATGATTTAGATTGTAGCCGTAGTCTCTAAGAGTCTGTCGCATCCAAAGTAGTTGTGCACAACAACTACCAGCTGCAACGTACTCTGCTTCTGCTGTTGAAAGAGCAATAGAGTTTTGCTTTTTAGATGACCAAGAAACTAGGGATCTGCCAAGAAATTGACAAGTCCCTGAAGTGCTCTTTCTATTGACTTTGCATCCTGCGTAGTCGACATCGGAATAACCTATCAAGTTAAACTTGGATCCTTTGGGATACCAAAGGCCCAAGTTAGGTGTGTGCACAAGATACCTTAGGATTCTTTTTAGAGCTATTAAGTGACGCTCTTTAGGTGCGGCTTGAAACCTTGCACACATGCATACGCTAAGCATAATATCTGGCCTCGATGCACATAAGTAAAGTAAGGAGTCTATTATTGACCTATAAACCTTTTGGTCCACATTTGGACCTTCTTCATTGAGGTCGAGATGTCCGTTGATTGACATGGGTGTCTTGATGGGCTTGGCTTTGTCCATATTGAACTTCTTGAGGATGTCCTGTGTGTATTTGGTTTGGCTTATAAATGTGCCTTCTCTCAGTTGCTTCACTTGGAATCCCAAGAAGAACTTCAATTCGCCCATCATCGACATCTCAAACTTATCTGTCATAATTTTGCTAAATTCCTAACAGAAAGACTTGTTAATGGATCCAAAGATAATATCATCAACGTAAATTTGACATACAAATAGATGATCATCAAAATGTTTAGTGAAGAGTGTATAGTCAGCTTTACCAATTTTGAATCCATTTTGAGTTAGAAAATCTCTAAGGCACTCATACCAAGCTCGAGGAGCTTGTTTGAGGCCATAGAGAGCCTTACGCAGTTTATAGATGTGGTTAGGATACTCTTGGTCTTCGAATCCTGGTGGCTGCTCCACATAAACTTCCTCCTTTATCGGACCGTTGTGGAAGGCACTTTTGACGTCCATTTGATCAACTTAAAATTATGGTGAGTAGCATATGCCAAATAAAATACGAATGGACTCAAGTCTAGCTACGGGAGCGAAAGTTTCGTCAAAGTCCAAACCTTCGACCTGAGAATAACCCTTGGCCACCAGCCTCGCTTTATTTCTTGTTACTACTCCATGTTCATCTTGCTTGTTCCGAAAGACCCATTTGGTTCCAACGATGTTCGCCCTTAGTATTTCCACCAGCTCCCACACTTCATTTCTTTTGAAGTTGTTCAATTCTTCTTGCATTGCAATCACCCAGTCTGGATCCCTTAAGGCTTCATCTACCCTGTATGGTTCCAGAAAAGAGACAAAAGAATAGTATTCACAAAAATTTGCAACGCGAGATCTAGTAGTTACTCCCTTAGCAATATCACCAATGATATTGTTGACAGGATGGTCTCTTTGTACACTCTGATGTACTCTTGGGTGAGGAACTTGTGTAGCTGCTTGTTCTTCATCATCTTCATGTTCATTGTCTCCCCCTAGATCATTGCTTCCATGATTATCTTGATCTTCTTGATCTTCCTCCACTTAATCTTGTGTAAAAGCTCCTCCTTGATCATTACTTCCTTGTTGAGGTTCACCTTGTGCATTTGAGTCTTGCGTTTGCTCTTGTGGTAGAATATCACCAAGTGCCATTTTCTTCAGTGCTTCACATGGAGCTTCCTCTTTATCTAGCATACACTTATCGACTTGCTCCACTTGTGAGCCGTTAGTTTCATCGAACACTACGTCACGTGCTACTTCCACAAGGCCGGACACCTTGTTGAAGACACGATAGGCGTCGGCATTCGATTCATACCCGAGCAAGAACCCTTCATCGGACTTCGAAGCGAACTTCAAAGCCCTCGGTTTCTTGTTCAGAATAAAACATTTATAACCAAAAACTTTTAAATAAGAAACATTAGGCTTTTTACCGGTAAGGAGCTCATATGGAGTTTTCTTCAGTAGTCGGTGAAGGTACAGTCGATTTGTGGCATGACAAGCAGTGTGTCACACCCGGTTTTTCCGAAGAAACAACCAAGTGAATATCACATGTATGCCAGGATCATTTTCTCATACATGTGATGACAAATAGTGAAGCATCATTTATTACAAGCCAGGTGTCGAATATAAATAAGTCTTACATCGCAAATGTCTCAACGGACACTAATGCTTCATCACAAGTAAATAAACTAGCAGCGGAATATTATTCTTTAGGGCTCCATCACAGGCGTTGCCCGGGGGTCTTCATGAACCTAAAATCCTTCCTCTGGTCCAAAATCTTGGTCATTATACACCACCTCATTATCTTGACCTGAGCAGCAATATAAACCAACAAATATGCAAGGTTGAGTACCAATGGTACTCAGCAAGTGTGGGAAAATTATATCATGCATGGCTAGAATCAAGGAGAGGTTGAACTCATGGATTAAAGCACTACGCAATTAATACCTATCACCTTAGCTTATTAAGCACCT
Organism: Neostapfia colusana; assembly: GCA_030760725.1. NCBI lineage: Eukaryota > Viridiplantae > Streptophyta > Magnoliopsida > Poales > Poaceae > Neostapfia > Neostapfia colusana. The sequence continues at coordinate 12,084,140 of JASWHV010000012.1, read as the reverse complement.
ACATTACTACACAGGTGAAATGGTCCCAATCTCCCATCCCATCATTGTAATCCAATAACCATAACATCATTACCAATGTTAAGCTCCCCGCGTTAACTTCCAAAACCATCAATCCTCTAATCATGAATAAGTCCAGGCCGCTATTAACCGTGAGCACGGCTGTCAAGACAGTTTTAACTCTGCAGAGTTTGTACCACTGTACCCACATGTAGTGATTTCATCCGCCGTTGCCGGGTGGACTAAAAGAACCTCCATTATGCCAGTGGCTACGATCCACATTCACACTTCCCAGGTGTGTAGCCAGGAGATCACTACGAAGCCTTTACAAAGGGATTCCCGACGAGCGTGGGCCCACTGAGGTTTCACCCCTAACAGCATACAAGAGGCTCCAACCCCGCTGCAGTGGCCCCCTCTTGAGCCTTGCGGTTCATATGGTAGTCCAGCTGACACCTACTCCCCGCACCATCCAACACACCCATACTACGCCGGGGATACACCTAATTAATTGGCCAAGCTGCCCCATCTCAGCATGTGGTTGGCACTGTAAAGCCGGGTTACATGCTCCATGAACCGGTCCTTAGGATCCAGGCAAGTACTAAACACAAACCCAAGTCTCGTGCACCCAGCACACAACCAAAACATCCAACTTGCCTTGATCCCTACCTCTACATAACTCACAATGTCTCATTCAAGAGTATGGTAATATAAACTGATGATCTCATGTCCCAATTATCCCATTCTAAGCATGGCTAAGCATATGCATGTAAATAAATGACATGACAAAATAAATCCCAACCCAAGCTACAAGGAAACAAGGTAATGCAATTCTAGGGAAACTTTCCTAGCATGGGTTTCATATTTCATTTGACAATGCAAATAATTCTATCTACACATCCTAGCATAGGATCAAAGTGGTCAAGGACACTTGCCTCCTTCTTGCTGCTCTTGAAATGGGTAGTCCTGATCTTGGAAAGGAATAACTTGCTCTTGAACAGGTTCTACTTCATACCATCACACATAGCAAAAGAAAAACAACAATCATAAGACATAGTTCACACTTCTACTTCATACAAACCACACATTTCATATTTATGAAATTCATTCACCATTATATGTGTTGTGGTTACTTTGTGTGTTGATCTGTGGCTTGCACACACTTTTATTTATATGTGTATGATTCCTACTTTGGTGTTCATATTTATACTTACATACTATATATATATATATATATATATATATGTGTGTGTGTGTTTCAGTTTTAAATAAATTCCTTATATTAAACTACCAAGTATGTAAGAAAAGTATTTTTCTTCTCCATATGTGCCTTCATAATTTCTATCGACCCTAAACTTAACTCTTTGAATTTTTTAAAAACTCCATTTATCATTTACTAGTTGCTATATTTTCAGATTTATATTCCTATGTATAATTGTGTATTTTATTATGAAATTAGTAATACACATCATCTAAACAGTATAGGTTTTGGTCCTAAATAATTGAATAACATATTTTGACCTTGGCCTCTGATGTAAACTATTTCATAATTATTTTCCCTATTTTTCTAGAGCTACTCTTTACTTAAAAATGTGTCCCTATACTAATAAATGTGAATAATCAATGAAACAGATTCATTTCAGCCCAAAAATCTATTTTTATCTTACTCCAAAGTTTCCTAAGTACTGAGAAAGTTTTTAATTAACTTTGACAATTATGTTTGTCCCTACTTTTTAATTTTTAAACACTAGTTACATATTCAATTTCCTAAATTAAATACTAAACAGGGCTAAAATAATGAACTCACCCATTACAGGGTCTATCATATTATTTTCATAATTTCCAGGGGTCTAGCTACACTTATCAGAGGTGTTTTTCCTAATTTTTATTAAGTCCAGGGGCTAAAACTGATTTTTAAATGAATTTACATGATTTTCTGGAGTTCCAGGGGCTAGATCTGAAGTTTCCGGGGCTAGCTCTCAATTCCAGAGAACCCCAGGGGGTAGCACGTAAGAATTCCAGTCTTTATAACGCGGGGCTGACATGGACCGTCCGATTTTAAACCGACGGCTGAGATTATAACATCGAACCGGTACGCGGGGATTTAAAGTCTACCGTGCGATTTAAAATAAACGGCGCACAAGCGGCCACGTCGCTCTGATCGAACGCGGGCGGCGCTGCCGGCGGCGCACGGCGGCGGGAAGCGGCGATCTCGCTGGAAAGTTTCGGATCCGCGAGAATTCTGCCTAGAACTGTGATCTTATGGCATAGATCGGTAGAGGGGAGGTCAGGGATCTCACCTCGGGTGTTTTCTCGAGCTCGGGGGTCCTGGAAAGTGATCGGCGGCGAGGTCCGAGGCAAAACCACGGCGAAGCTCGTCGGCGCTGTGTTTACACCGTAACTCTCCGAGTTTTCTGCACCTGCAAAGCTCCCCGGAGGCGGTGGATCAAGACCAGCGAGTTAGATCAGAGTTTCCGAGCTTAGATCGGCCAGAATTCACCGGCGAAGTCTCGGTGCTCACCGGAGTAAAAATCGGCGATCGCGTGGGAAAAACCGATCGGGGCTGGGGTTTTTATAGCCGGGGGAGGGTGGTGAGTTGGTTGTGATCGAGTTTGAGTCTTCCGGGATCAGAATTCGGGCTGAGGGACGCGGTTTTCAATCGGTTAAGATCGCGCACGCTCGGGGGGAGAAGTCCGGGCCGCAGACGCTCGGGTTAGGGATGACAGGTGGGTCCCACCTGTCTGTGAGAGACAGCGCGGCGCGCGCGGGGGCGGGCTGGCGTGGGGAAACTGGGCCGGCTGGCGGGTTTCGGCCCACTGGCCGGTTTTTTTCCCGTTTCTCTTTTTCTTTTTCCATTTCTTTTCTGTTTTGAGTATAATTTGAATTCCAGTTTGAATTTGAATTTTTGCAAAACATGCAACACGTCCAAAAATTTTTAAATTCCCCCCTGAACATGGTTTAGGGTTTTAAATCAAAATTTGGGGTGTTACAGCTCTACCCCCCTTAAAAGAAATCTCGTCCTCGAGATTGGTGTTTCTAAGAAAACAATTCCGGAAATTGTGCCTTGAGCTCATCTTCCCGTTCCCAGGTGGCTTCCTCTTCTGAGTGATGCTTCCACTGCACCTTGCACATCCGGATTCTCTTGTTTCTGGTGAGGCGTTCCATCGTCTCCAAAATCTTGTATGGTTGCTCGGCATAAGACAAATCTTCAGCTACATCCACTTCATTCATGGGTAACACCTCTTCAGGCGTCCTCAGACATTTCTTGAGTTGTGACACATGGAATATATCGTGTACATCCGATAGATGAACTGGTAACTCTAGTTGGTACGCCACTTCGCCTTTTCTTTCCAAAACTTGAAAGGGTCCGATGTATCGAGGTGACAACTTCCCTTTCACCTTGAACCGACGAAGCCCTCTGATAGGGGACACCTTGAGATAAACATAGTCTCCCACGTTGAAAACGAGCTCTCTTCTTCGTACATCGGCATAGCTCTTTTGGCATGTTTGTGCTATCCTCAAATTGTTGCGGATCTCCCTCACCTTTGCCTCGGCTTCTTGTAGCACTTCTGGACCAAACACTTTACTTTCTCCTGTTTGGTTCCAAAATAGGGGAGTTCTGCACTTCCTTCCATACAAAGCTTCAAACGGTGACATTTTCATACTAGCTTGATAGCTGTTTTATAGGAAAACTCCGCATACGGTAAGTTCTTGTCCCAACTCCTATTGTTTTTGAGTGCACATGCCCTTAACATATCTTCAAGGATCTGATTGGTTCTCTCTGTCTGCCCGTCAGTTTGGGGATGATAGGCAGAGCTGAGGTTCAGATGGGTTCCCATGGTTTCATGTAACTTTTGCCAAAACCTCGAGGTGAACTGTGTCCCTCGGTCCGACACTATCTTCTTTGGCACTCCATGGTAACACACAATCCTTGACATGTACAATTCTGCCAATTTGGATCCGCTGTAGCTTTCTTTCACGGGGATGAAATGAGCTACCTTGGTTAGCCTATCAATAATGACCCATATTGAATCATACCCAGATTGGGTCCTAGGCAATCCCACGATGAAATCCATGCTGATTTCTTCCCATTTCCATTCAGGCACTTTGAGTGGTTGCAATAATCCCTCGGGTCGTTGATGTTCTGCTTTCACCAACTGACATGTGTCACATAGGGCAACATGTTCCGCGACATCTCGCTTCATGCCATACCACCAATACCTGCTTTTGAGGTCCTGGTACATCTTCGTACTCCCAGGATGAATGGAATAGTCAGAATCGTGAGCCTCCTTCAAAATTAATTCACGGATCTCCTTTACTTCTGGCACACAGATCCTTTTCCCGTGCCACACCGTTCCCTGTTCATCCTCTCTAAAACCAGGAGCTTTATTTTCCTTAATGAGCTGTCTGATCTCTTGTATCTTCTCATCATTCTTTTGGCCCTCACGTATGTCTTGCTCGAGTGTGGAGTCCACTTCCATGGCGATGGCTTCACCACTATTTACTAGACATAGATTGAGCCTTATAACCTCGTCCTTCAATTCTGCGGGCATGTCCTTCAAACTCAACTTATTGACCTGCACTTTCCGACTCAAAGCATCGGCCACGATGTTTGCTTTCCCGGGATGATAGTTGATGCCCACATCAAAGTCATTGATTAGCTCTAACCATCTCCTTTGTCGGAGATTGAGATCTGGCTGTGTGAATATGTACTTCAAACTCTTATGATCCGTATATATCTCTGTCCTCTTCCCCATCAAATAGTGCCGCCAAATTTTCAACGCGTGTACCACTGCAGCTAGTTCTAGGTCATGTGTAGGATAGTTCTTCTCGTGCTTCCGAAGCTGCCGGGATGCATATGCCACGACATGTCCTTCTTGCATGAGAACACATCCCAACCCATTTCCAGAGGCATCGCAGTACACTGTGAAATTCTTCTGCATATCTGGCATAACCAACACTGGGGCTGTTGTCAATCTCTTCTTTAACTCCTGAAAGCTCGTCTCGCACTGTGGCGTCCAGGTGAATGTGATTCCCTTCTCCAACAGTTTGGTGAGAGGTCTCGAGATCTTGGAGAATCCCTCAATAAACCGTCGATAGTATCCAGCCAATCCCAAAAAGCTTCGAACTTCCCCGACATTTTCAGGGGTTTTCCACTTCTGGATATCCTCGATTTTGGCGGGATCTACGGAGATTCCTCCCTCCGAGATTATATGTCCTAAAAAGGGAACTCTCTTCAGCCAAAACTCACACTTGCTCAACTTGGCATATAGTTGGTGTTCTCTCAGCCTCTGTAACACCAACCTTAGATGTTTCTCATGTTCTTCTTTATCTTTGGAGAAGACGAGAATATCATCTATGAAAACCACCACAAATTTGTCCAGATATTCCATGAATACCTTGTTCATGAGGTACATGAAATATGCCGGGGCATTGGTTAGCCCAAAAGGCATGACAGTGTATTCATACAGTCCGTACCGAGATACGAAAGTTGTCCTGGGAATATCTGATTGCCTTATCTTGAGTTGGTGGTACCCCGACCTGAGATCAATTTTCGAGAACACACAAGCTCCCCTCAACTGATCAAACAAGTCTTCAATGCGGGGTAATGGGTACTTGTTTTTGATGGTTACCTCATTCAAGGCACGGTAATCCACGCATAACCTTTGGGTTCCGTCTTTCTTGGGCACAAATATCACCGGAGCTCCCCATGGTGAGGAACTAGGGCGAATATACCCCTTCTCCGTCAATTCTCTCAAATGATCCTTGAGCTCTTCTAGCTGCTTGGAGTCCATTCGATAAGGTCTCTTGTATATCGGGGCTGTTCCCGGTACTAGCTCAATTGCGAATTCCACGTCACGGTCGGGAGGCATACCTGGCAATTCCTCCGGAAAAACATCTGGATATTCCCTGATAGTCCTGATTTCCTCAACTTTCACCTCCACTTGATTTAATTTAATGTCCCTCCTAGGCTCGTGTATCGTTATGAACTTTACTCTTGTGCCATTGGGGTGAGTTAGTTCCACCGTTCTGGTCGAACAATGGATGATTCCTTTATGTTTGGTCAACCAATCCATACCCAAAATAATATCTATCCCTTGTGAATCTATCACTATGAGGTTAGCCGTAAATACTACCCCATTAATGTCTAGGCTCACTTTGGGACACACTTGTCTTGTCCTTATTTCTCCACCTGGAGAGTTTACCGCTAGCATATGGTTCATTTGTGTGGTTGCTAGGTCATGCTTCTTAACAAACCCTTGAGCAATGAACGAGTGGGTAGCACCAGAATCAAACAGCAGAGTTGCAAGGTGTAAATTGGCAGGAAACTTACCAACTACCACGTCGGGTGCCTCTTGTGCTTCCTCCATAGTGACGTGGTTCACCCGTCCTCTCACTATATTCTGCTGTTGTGGCGGCGCAGGCTTCTTCTTTGGGCATTTATGGGCGTAGTGCCCCACTTCACCACAGCTGAAACATTGCACCCCAATCTTAGATGCTGGGCCCTTGTTGTCTTGGGGTTGGTTTGGGGGTCCTTGCACTGCTGGTCGAGGTGGATATGCGGCGCGAGGCTGCTGCACAAACTGACGTGGCGGCTGTGCTGGTGCCGCGGGTGGCCTGTAGTTTGGGTTGTACCCTCTTGGTGCTGAATAGGGTACCGCAGCACGGCTTGTCTGCCCCGTAGGTTGCTGCATCATACGTGGGCGGGTGTTGCTCCCTGAGGCCTGATGTGACCACCCCGCCTTCCTCTTATTCTCATTTTCTAGGGCCTTTAGCTTCCTTTCCACCACAAATGCTCTGTCCACCATCTTTTGAAAGCTTTCATACTCATTGGAGGACATTGCACACTGCATCTCCGCGGTAAGTCCTTCCACGAAACAATCTTGTTTCTGCTCATCGGTCTCTATGTCTCGTGGAGCATAACGGGATAGTTGAGTAAATTTAGTGAGGTATTCCCTCACCGTCATGTTTCCCTGCTGCAGTCCCAGAAACTCTTTCCTCTTGTTTTTGAGTTCACCTCTTGGGATGTAGTGGTTGCGGAAGCTACGCTTGAACTCTTCGCAAGTGATGGTCTCAGGGTCATGATGGGCGGCCACGTAGGCGGTCCACCAATCAGCAGCAGGTCCATGCAATTGATGAGAGGCAAACAGCACCCTCTCATACCCTTGGCACTGTATTATCCTCATCTTACTTTCAAGGGTCTTTAGCCAATCATCTGCCTCCAGAGGTTCAGCAGCACTTGCAAACTTTGGAGGTTGAGTTCCTAGAAACTCACTCAACCTTGGTTGGCGTGGTGCAGCTTGTGGAGGTGGAACTTGATGCAAGTTGGCCACCACTTGAGTCAAGTTCTGGATAAGCTGGTTTTGATTCTCCAGCATTTGGTGGAGAGGATCAACTTCTTCACGGCGACCACCCCTGTCCTGGCCTCCAGAAAGATGAGGGTTGCATGCCTCATCGTTGTTGTTGGCGGGGTTGGCAGCACGTCCTTTTTCTCTTCCGGCCATCTGGCAGAATCAACAAATATTAATTTGATATCATTTAGTATCATCTTACTACTTTCATTTGTTGGTGCTTTGAGGTGTTGAGGCTTTGTTAAAATTTTACAAGGGTTTATATCTCACACCAAATAAATGCACTATTATTTCCTGTGGGCTCACACACCAAAGCAAAACAATCTGAAGACGAGGCTGTGGAAATTGCTCATGGCTTCCACAACTCACGTCACACACCAAGCATCATCACACCATTAACTACGTAACGACTCGACTACTCGACCTCTTGCTAGCTAGGGGAAAGACTCTACACTACTCGTCCTCTTGAGCTGGCTCCTCGGGATCTTCCTCCTCATTTCGGCTACCTTCTGACTCTGCTTTGGGTGGGGAGGCTGCTGGTGGAGAAGTGCGACGACGCCTGATCGCTCGGCGATCCGGGGAGTCAGGAGTCCATGTATCATTCACGGTGACACACAGTTCATTCCCATCTCCTCTTTCTCTTGCCTTTAAGCAAGCTCGCAGCAACGCCTCCATTTCCTTCAGGGTGTCTCGGACATCCTGAAGCTCTTGTTGACACTCCTGCAGTCGAGTGCTGAGCATAGCAGCATCCTCCAAGCACAAGTCCATGTGCTCATGGGAAGTCCCTTGCTGCACCGGTGGGTACTTGTACTCCGTAGTACCACTCTCACGTTGGAGGACATACATGTACTCAGTTTTGTCCAAGTGGCGACGATAGATGTGACTCTGGCAGGTGATGGCCTCCCAAGTGACATCTTTCTCCGCGTCAACTTGTGTTGCTCGACAAGCTGGAGAGTGGTGAATTTTAAGCAGCTGATTCTCGTGTATAATCCTCATCTCCGAACTCCATTCTTCCCTCTTCTCACGGATGGTCCTGGTGGAGTTATAGTGGATGATTAGCTTGCCCGTATTGCCGGCGGCTTCGAGCATACGTCGAAGTCGGCGCAACAAGTCTCCTACTGCCAATCCGTAGGAAAGGTACGTCACTGGACGACTCTCCTCTCTTTCGGCAAGGGCAACTACGGGAACTCTCCCTCCTGTGGACTTACGAGCGGTGCGAATCATGCGAACCATCTAAAACAAAAAGAATTTAAAAATTTGGTTAGATAAACTTTTTAAACAAAAATCCCATTTTGAAGGAAAATTTGGGGTAAGATGAAGAAAATGACTCCTTAAATAACACTCTTCAACCCACACCTTGGAAAATAGTTTTTAAGAAAATAGGGCCCTTAAATACGTCCATTTCTACCTAGGTCCACGTTCCTACGGGCAACCTTGGCTCTGATACCACCTCTGTCACACCCGGTTTTTCCGAAGAAACAACCAAGTGAATATCACATGTATGCCAGGATCATTTTCTCATACATGTGATGAAAAATAGTGAAGCATCATTTATTACAAGCCAGGTGTCGAATATAAATAAGTCTTACATCGCAAATGTCTCAACGGACACTAATGCTTCATCACAAGTAAATAAACTAGCAGCGGAATATTATTCTTTAGGGCTCCATCACAGGCGTTGCCCGGGGGTCTTCATGAACCTAAAATCCTTCCTCGGCCAAAATCTTGGTCATTATACACCACCTCATTATCTTGACCTGAGCAGCAATATAAACCAACAAATATGCAAGGTTGAGTACCAATGGTACTCAGCAAGTGTGGGAAAATTATATCATGCATGGCTAGAATCAAGGAGAGGTTGAACTCATGGATTAAAGCACTACGCAATTAATACCTATCACCTTAGCTTATTAAGCACCTACATTACTACACAGGTGAAATGGTCCCAATCTCCCATCCCATCATTGTAATCCAATAACCATAACATCATTACCAATGTTAAGCTCCCCGCTTAACTTCCAAAACCATCAATCCTCTAATCATGAATAAGTCCAGGCCGCTCTTAACCGTGAGCACGGCTGTCAAGACAGTTTTAACTCTGCAGAGTTTGTACCACTGTACCCACATGTAGTGATTTCATCCCCCGTTGCCGGGTGGACTAAAAGAACCTCCATTATGCCGGTGGCTACGATCCACATTCACACTTCCCAGGTGTGTAGCCAGGAGATCACTACGAAGCCTTTACAAAGGGATTCCCGACGAGCGTGGGCCCACTGAGGTTTCACACCTAACAGCATACAAGAGGCTCCAACCCCGCTGCAGTGGCCCCCTCTTGAGCCTTGCGGTTCATATGGTAGTCCAGCTGACACCTACTCCCCGCACCATCCAACACACCCATACTACGCCGGGGATACACCTAATTAATTGGCCAAGCTGCCCCATCTCAGCATGTGGTTGGCACTGTAAAGCCGGGTTATATGCTCCATGAACCGGTCCTTAGGATCCAAGCAAGTACTAAACACAAACCCAAGTCTCGTGCACCCAGCACACAACCAAAACATCCAACTTGCCTTGATCCCTACCTCTACATAACTCACAATGTCTCATTCAAGAGTATGGTAATATAAACTGATGATCTCATGTCCCAATTATCCCATTCTAAGCATGGCTAAGCATATGCATGTAAATAAATGACATGACAAAATAAATCCCAACCCAAGCTACAAGGAAACAAGGTAATGCAATTCTAGGGAAACTTTCCTAGCATGGGTTTCATATTTCATTTGACAATGCAAATAATTTTATCTACACATCCTAGCATAGGATCAAAGTGGTCAAGGACACTTGCCTCCTTCTTGCTGCTCTTGAAATGGGTAGTCCTGATCTTGGAAAGGAATAACTTGCTCTTGAACAGGTTCTACTTCATACCATCACACATAGCAAAAGAAAAACAACAATCATAAGACATAGTTCACACTTCTACTTCATACAAACCACACATTTCATATTTATGAAATTCATTCACCATTATATGTGTTGTGGTTACTTTGTGTGTTGATCTGTGGCTTGCACACACTTTTATTTATATGTGTATGATTCCTACTTTGGTGTTCATATTTATACTTACATACTATATATATATATATATATATATATATATATATGTGTGTGTGTTTCAGTTTTAAATAAATTCCTTATATTAAACTACCAAGTATGTAAGAAAAGTATTTTTCTTCTCCATATGTGCCTTCATAATTTCTATCGACCCTAAACTGAACTCTTTGAATTTTTTAAAAACTCCATTTATCATTTACTAGTTGCTATATTTTCAGATTTATATTCCTATGTATAATTGTGTATTTTATTATGAAATTAGTAATACACATCATCTAAACAGTATAGGTTTTGGTCCTAAATAATTGAATAACATATTTTGACCTTGGCCTCTGATGTAAACTATTTCATAATTATTTTCCCTATTTTTCTAGAGCTATTCTTTACTTAAAAATGTGTCCCTATACTAATAAATGTGAATAATCAATGAAACAGATTCATTTCAGCCCAAAAATCTATTTTTATCTTACTCCAAAGTTTCCTAAGTACTGAGAAAGTTTTTAATTAACTTTGACAATTATGTTTGTCCCTACTTTTTAATTTTTAAACACTAGTTACATATTCAATTTCCTAAATTAAATACTAAACAGGGCTAAAATAATGAACTCACCCATTACAGGGTCTATCATATTATTTTCATAATTTCCAGGGGTCTAGCTACACTTATCAGAGGTGTTTTTCCTAATTTTTATTAAGTCCAGGGGCTAAAACTGATTTTTAAATGAATTTACATGATTTTCTGGAGTTCCAGGGGCTAGATCTGAAGTTTCCGGGGCTAGCTCTCAATTCCAGAGAACCCCAGGGGGTAGCACGTAAGAATTCCAGTCTTTATAACACGGGGCTGACGTGGACCGTCCGATTTTAAACCGACGGCTGAGATTATAACATCGAACCGGTACGCGGGGATTTAAAGTCTACCGTGCGATTTAAAATAAACGGCGCACAAGCGGCCACGTCGCTCTGATCGAACGCGGGCGGCGCTGCCGGCGGCGCACGGCGGCGGGAAGCGGCGATCTCGCCGGAAAGTTTCGGATCCGCGAGAATTCTGCCTAGAACTGTGATCTTATGGCATAGATCGGTAGAGGGGAGGTCAGGGATCTCACCTCGGGGGTTTTCTCGAGCTCGGGGGTCCTGGAAAGTGATCGGCGGCGAGGTCCGAGGCAAAACCACGGCGAAGCTCGTCGGCGCTGTGTTTACACCGTAACTCTCCGAGTTTTCTGCACCTGCAAAGCTCCCCGGAGGCGGTGGATCAAGACCAGCGAGTTAGATCAGAGTTTCCGAGCTTAGATCGGCCAGAATTCACCGGCGAAGTCTCGGTGCTCACCGGAGTAAAAATCGGCGATCGCGTGGGAAAAACCGATCGGGGCTGGGGTTTTTATAGCCGGGGGAGGGCGGTGAGTTGGTTGTGATCGAGTTTGAGTCTTCCGGGATCAGAATTCGGGCTGAGGGACGCGGTTTTCAATCGGTTAAGATCGCGCGCGCTCGGGGGGAGAAGTTCGGGCCGCAGACGCTCGGGTTAGGGATGACAGGTGGGTCCCACCTGTCTGTGAGAGACAGCGCGGCGCGCGCGGGGGCGGGCTGGCGCGGGGAAACTGGGCCGGCTGGCGGGTTTCGGCCCACTGGCCGGTTTTTTTCCCGTTTCTCTTTTTCTTTTTCCATTTCTTTTCTGTTTTGAGTATAATTTGAATTCCAGTTTGAATTTGAATTTTTGCAAAACATGCAACACGTCCAAAAATTTTTAAATTCCCCCCTGAACATGGTTTAGGGTTTTAAATCAAAATTTGGGGTGTTACACAGTGTTCATCGCTTCTGCCCAAAATCGATCTGATGTCTTGTATTCGTCCAACATTGTTCTTGCCATTTCAATCAATGTTCTGTTCTTCCTTTCGGCCACCCCGTTTTGTTGAGGAGAGTAGGGTACCGAGAACTCATGCTTTATTCCTTCTTCATCGAGATACTCTTCAACTTGTGTATTCTTGAATTCCGTCCCGTTGTCACTTCTGATGTTCTTCACGGTTGATGAGAATTCATTCTGGGCTCTTTTTAGGAACTTCTTGAGGATTCTCTGAGTTTTTTATTTATCATAAAAAAATACCAAGGTAAATCTTGAAAAATCATCAACAATTAATAAACTGTATTTGTTACCGCCGATACTTATGTAACCAATTGGACCAAATAGATCCATATGAATAAGTTCCAGTGGTCTTGTAGTGGTCATTATGTTCTTGGCGGGGTGTGGTGCTCCGACTTGTTTTCCCACCTGGCAAGCGTTGCACGACCTGTCTTTCTCAAAAACCACATCCTTTAGACCTCGGATGTGACCACCTTTTAGAAGTTTCTGCAGATTTCTCATCCCAACAAGGGCTAGCCGTCTATGCCACAACCATCTCATGTTTGTTTTAACAACCAAGCAAGTGTTGAGTTCGGCTTTATCTTTGTTGAAATCAACAAGATAAATCTTTCCCTTCAACATTCCCTTGAATGCAATCGAGCCATCGCTTCTTCTAAAAACGGTCACACCCTCATTAGTGAATAAACAGTTATAACCTTTGTCGCATAGTTGAGATATTGACAAAAGGTTATAATCTAGGGAGTCTACATGTAAAACATTAGATAAAGTGTGTTGAGGAGATATTTCAATGTTACCACTACCAAGGACCTTTCCTTGGCTGTTGTCTCCAAAGTATATGCCTTCACTTGGATCCTCGTTGTACTCGTACTCCACAAACATATCTCTCTCTCCGGTCATGTGATTTGTGCATCCGCTATCTAGCACCCACTTAGATCCACCAGAGGAGTAAGCCTGCAAAACAGAATTATTCCTTGATTTTAGGTACCCAAGCTTGCTTGGGTCCTCTCAGGTTAGTCACAAGAGTCTTGGGAACCCACACACAAGTTTTCGAGTTCCTGTGGCGTGGACCTGTGTGTTTAGCAATAACTTTTCCATATTTGTTTCTCATAAGAACATAGGAAGCATAAAATGTACGAAACAATATTTGTAAATCAGATTCATGTGATTTTTCCTTAACAAAGGTGATTCTTTTCTTTGCATGATTAAGAGTGGACATGTGTTTGTTCCTGTCAAACCCAAGACCATCTTTGACGTTGGGAGGTCTAGTGACCATATATGCACTACGTGCACATTTGATCTTCTCCTTATCAAAGATGTCGTTTTGGGAAGGATGCATATCATGAGAAGTTGAAGTATTAGAAATGATATTTTTCTTACTAGAGCATGTGCAGGTTCCAATTGTTGTCGAACTCATATCTTTGGAGAAAGAGCTCTTGGAGGAAGATGAGTCACTTTGCTTTAGCGACTCAACTTGCACCTCAAGGATCTTGTTAACTCTTGACAAGTTAGCAAGCTCATCCTTGATTGCAATATGGGAGTCCTCTAGCTTTGAGTAAGTCTCCTTACTCAAGGCTAGCTCAAACTCAAGTGACTTGTTCTTCTCTCTTTCAAGCTCAAGAAGTTTTTCAACCTCTTGATATCTCTTCCTTTCACGGATGAGCATATCTTTTTGTCGGTTGACAAGTTCCTCCTTTTCAAAGATTTCGTTTGACAACATTTCCATTTTCTTTAAAGCAATTTTACTTAATCCTCTAAACATTTCTTCATTATCGCAAGAGCTATCAAAGTCATCAATAGAGGTATTTAACGCAGGAGGAGTAAGTCGAACCTTTTTTTTGCCTTCTTTAGCCATAAGGCAAGTATGGTTGTTCATATCCCGTCCTCCCATGTTTGGGAAGAGTGTAGCTCTCATGGTGGGTTTCTTAATGGCAATGGTGGCCATCTCCTCTTCTTCATCAGAGGAGGACTCATCATTTGAGTCCCACTCCTTGCCAATGTGAGCCTCATGAGCTTGTCTCCTTTTTCTGAAATTTTTCTTCTCATGTGCTTTTGTTTCCTTCTTCTTCTTCTTCTTGTTTTCTTCATAAGTACAGTCCACCATGAAGTGACCGTACTCTCCACAATTATAGCAAGTACGTCGAGCCTTGGATTTTCCTTTATCCTTGCTTTTCCCTTCATTTGAGTTATTGCCATGTCTTCTCCTCATCATGCACTTGAACTTTTTTGATAAAGAGTACCATTTCCTCATCATCTAGATCGGTACTCACGTCGCTTGTATCTCCGTCATCTTGGTCTTCACGGGTTTCTTTGAGTTTGGGTCTGCACGTTGCTTTGAGAGCAACTTCTTTCTTTTTGGAAGAGGTAAGCTCGGCTAAGTCTTTGACGTATTGAGCTGTAATAGGATTAATAGAGTACTCATACCACCAAGGTATACCTTCTTTTCCGGAAGCCCACCTGCAAAGAACTCCGGGGTTAAGCGTGCTTGGCCCGAAGGAATTTGGGGATGGGTGACCGACCGGGAAGTTTTCCTGGGTGCGCACGAGTGAGGACAAAGTGCGCAGAAAAGATGAGTGGTGGTATGTGGGGCCAGTATATGATCCTAGAGAGCCATTACAAATGGTATCAGAGCCGACCCTCGCAGTTTCACGGGTGCGTACGGGTCAGTGAGAAGGATACGGTAGCGTACGGGTCGGGGACGTGGGTACGTATGCATGACGCGTGGGTCCTCTGTGTGGGACACGGTATGGTACGTATGCTGCTAACCGGACGTACGGTATGCGTATGCCAGTACTGAACGTACGGACGTGGCTAAGAGGGGACGTTCCTGTCTTGGTGTTGACCGACGAGGACGTCGGTCTTCTAAGGGGGGTGGATTGTGTGATATCCTAACTCCCGGCTTAATAGGATTAATAGAGTACTCATACCACCAAGGTATACCTTCTTTTCCGGAAGCCCACCTGCAAAGAACTCCAGGGTTAAGCGTGCTTGGCCCGGAGGAATTTGGGGATGGGTGACCGACCGGGAAGTTTCCCCGGGTGCGCACGAGTGAGGACAAAGTGCGCAGAAAAGATGAGTGGTGGTATGTGGGGCCAGTCTATGATCCTAGAGAGCCATTACATGAGCCTCCTTCTCCATCATTTCATGATTTATGATCTTCCCCAATAACTCATCGGGAGTCATTTTGTGAAACCCGGGGCTTTCTCTAATCATTGAGCAAAGTGTGACGTTTCTTGGCATGAACGCTCTAATCATCCTTTTGACCACCTCGTGATCAGTCCATTTCTTACTTCCATAGGCACGGATTTTGTTGATGAGTGCCTTCATCCGGTTGTACATGTCTTGAGGTGATTCGCCTTCTTCAATAGCAAATCTCCCCAACTCTCCTTCAAGCATCTCAATTTTGGCTTCACGTACAGACCTATTTCATTCATGAGCTGTTTTGAGTGTATCCCAGATTTTTTTTGCACTCTCTAGTCCATCGATCTTGGTGAATTCTTCTCTGCTTAGTGACGATGTGATTACTGCAACGGCTTGTGCATTTCTGTGAATCTCTTGTTCTTGTTCCGGAGTGAGTTCTTCATCTGTGTCTGGGATATCTATTCCTGTGCAGACAATATGTCAAAGGCTGGGATTCAAGGATATTAGATGCATTTTCATGTTGTACTTCCACATGGTATAGTTACTTCAGTCAAACTACGGGGGCCTTCCCATAGGAATGGAGAGATAGTGATTATTTGAATTGAGACGGTTGTAGTTGTAAGTATATCGGGAGTAGTCGTGATGACCACTCCCCATCGTCTTTTCTTCCTCTTTTCCCTTTTGTGCCATTAATTTCTTTCTCAGTAGTGCCTTTAGCTGTCTCACTTCTTCATCGTCATGTGGACTTTCTTTCAGCACATCGAAGGCTTTGGCTTCTTGCTCCTCATCGTTGATGTTCGTCTTTGGGATATCGTTGTTCTTCTCAGAGGCCATTGATCTCTTCGAGATGTGAGTCTCGTTGATGGAGAACTTGGCTCTGATACCAATTGAATGTGGCCTAGAGGGGGGGCGGTGAATAGGCCTTACAGAGTTTCCTGCAAACTTAAAGTAATTGTCAAAAACTTGCTTGAGCGGACTAGTCCGGTTGTGTGAGCGGACTAGTCCGGTGTGCCTGAAGTGCGTAGATTGTATTAAGTGTATTGCAGGAGAATTAACTTGTTTAGCAGCGGAAATAAGAACAACAGTTATTTTATTTTGAGTTTACAATGTGAGGTGTGATTATGCCCATGAATGAAGCTTAGCAATTTAAAATATGAAGTTTAGCAACTAGATGTTCTAATCAACAAAAATAAAGAGGCATGCGAGACACAAATTTTACCGAGGTTCGATCTCACCAAGAGATCTACGTCCTCGTTGAGGAAGCTCACACAGAGTCGGGTCTCTAACCCTTTCCCTCTTCAAGTCACCACACAAGGCCGACTTGACTCCACTAGCATGGGTAATCACCAAGTTTGTGGGGCAACCTCACACGTTGAGGGCTCCCACGAGAATTACAATGAAAAGCGATCAAATACACTAGAAAATATTACAATGCAGAATATGAGTATAGAGAGATCAAACCCCAAGAGCTCACAACAAAGGAACGACGATCTCCCAATCTCAAATCCAAGTGTTTAATTGATTTTCACCTTTTCGCACCTTAGATGTGCGGGGAGATGTGTTTTTGGGCTCTTGGGACAGGTGGCGGCGCTAGGGTTTGAGTTTCTAGCAGTGTGAGTCGTGTCTCTGCGTTGGAAGGCCGTGGATCACCAATTTATATGGTTTCCAAAAAGTTATCGTTGTAAAACCTAATACCGGACCAGTCCGGTATATGATCGGACTTGTCCGGTCTACTTCCAGTGGGCAAAGCGGACTAGTCCGGTCTAAAATCGGACTTGTCCGGTGCTATGTGTCACACCCGGTTTTTCCGAAGAACAACCAAGTGAATATCACATGTATGCCAGGATCATTTTCTCATACATGTGATGACAAATAGTGAAGCATCATTTATTACAAGCCAGGTGTCGAATATAAATAAGTCTTACATAGCAAATGTCTCGATGGACAATAATAAGTTCATCACAAGTAAATAAACTAGCAGCGGAATATTATTCTTGAGGGCTCCTTCACAGGCGTTTCCCGGGGGTCTTCATGAACCTAGAAACCTTCTTTGGGTCCAAAGTCTTGGTCATTATACACCACCTCATTATCTTGACCTGAGCAGCAATATAAACCAACAAATATGCAAGGTTGAGTACCGATGGTACTCAGCAAGTGTGGGAAAGTTATGTCATGCTTGGCTAGAACAAGGGGAGGTTGAACTCATGGTTAAAGCACTACGCAATTAATACCTATCACCTTAGCTTATTAAGCACCTACATTACTACACAGGTGAAATGGTCCCAATCTCCCATACCATCATCATAATCAAATAACCATAACATCATTTGCAATGTTAAGCTCCCCGCTTAACATCCACAACTTCCAAAACCATCAATCCTCTAATCATGAATAAGTCCAAGTCGCTCTTGACCGTGAGCACGGCTGTCATGACAGTTTTGACTCTGCAGAGTTTGTACCACTGTACCCACATGTAGTGATTTCATCCCCCGTTGCTGGGTGGACTAAAAGAACCTCCATTATGCCAGTGGCTACGAACCACATTCACACTTCTCAGGAGTGTAGCCAGGAGATCACTACGAAGCCTTTACAAAGGGATTCCTGACGAGTGTGGGCCCACTGAGGTTTCACTCCTAACAGCATACAAGAGGCTCCAACCCCGCTGCAGTGGCCCCCTCTTGAGCCTTGCGGTTTATAAGGTAGTCTAGCTGACACCTATTCCCCACACCATCCAACACACCCATACTACGCCGGGGATACACCTAATTAATTGGCCAAGCTGCCCCATCTCAGCATGTGGTTGGTACGGTAAAGCCAGGTTACATGCTCCATGAACCGGTCCTTAGGATCCAGGCAAGTACTAAACACAAACCCGAGTCTCGTGCACCCAGCACCAACCAAATCATCCAACTTGCCTCGATCCCTACCTCTACATAACTCATAATATCTCATTCAAGAGTAAGGTAAATAAATTGATGATCTCATATCCCAATTATCCCATTCTAAGCATGGCTAAGCATAAGTAATATGAATGAATGACATGATAAAATAAATCCCAACCCAAGCTACAAGGAAACAAGGTAATGCAATTCTAGGGAAACTTCCAAGCATGGGTTTCATAATTCAATTGACAATGCAAATGATTCTAGCTACACATCCTAGTATAGGATCAAAGTGGTCAAGGACACTTGCCTCCTTCCTGCTGCTCTTGAAATGGGTAGTCCTGATCTTGGAAAGGAAAAACTTGCTCTGGAGCAGGTTCTACATCATACCATCACACCTAGCAAAAGAAAAACAACAATCCATAAGACATAGTTCACACTTCCACTTCGTACAAACCACACATTCACATTCATGAAAGTCATTCACAATTATATGTGTTGTGGTTACTCTATGTGTGTTGATTTGTGGCTTACATGCACTTTTAATCATGTGTATATGATTCCTACTTTTGTATTCACATTATGCTTACATACTATACATATGAGTTTCCAATTTAAATAAATTCCTTATATTTAATTACTACACCTTTTAGCTACCATATATGCATGAAAGGTATTTTCCTACTCCATATGTGTCTTCAGAATTTCTACCAACCCTAAACTGAATTCTTTGGATTTTAGAAACTTCATTTATCATTTACTAGTTGCTATATTTTCAGATTTATTTCCTATGCCTAAATGTGAACTTTATTATGAAAATAACAAGACACATCATTTAAACAGAATAGCTTCTGATCTAAAATATTTAATAATATATTTTTGACCTTTTCCTCTGATGTAAACTATTTCACATTTATTTTCCCTATTTTCAGAACTATTCTTTACTTAAAAATGTGTCCCTATAACTAATAAATGTGAATAATAAATTAAACAGATTCATTTCAGCCCAAAATATATTTTTATCTCACTCCAAAGTTTTCTAAGTACTGAGAAAGTTTTTAATTAAATTTTGACAATATGTTTGTCCCATTTTTTTAGATTTTAAATACTAGCCACCTATTCAATTTCCTAAATTAAATATCAAACAGGGTTAAAAAGGTAAACTCACCCCACTACAGGGTCTATAATATTATTTTAACAATTTTCAGGGGTCTAGCTACTCATAACAGAGGAGTTTTTCCTAATTTTTATTAAGTCCAGGGGCTAAAACTGATTTTTAAATGAATTTACATGATTTTCTGAAGTTCCAGGGGCTAGATCAGAAGTTTCCGGGGCTAGCTCTTATTTCCCGAGAACCCCAGGGGGTAGCACATAAGATTTCCAGTCTTTATAATGCGGGGCTGACGTGGACCGTCCGATTTAAAACAAACGGCTGAGATTATAACGCCGAACCAGTACGCGGGGATTTAAAGTCTATCGTGCGATTTAAAATAGACGGCGCACAAGTGGCCACGTCGCTCTAACCAAGCGCGGGCGGCGCTGCCCGGCGGCGCACGGCGGCGGGAAGCGGCGATCTCGCCGGAGATTTTCGGATCTTCGAGAATTCTTCCTAGAACTGTGATTTTATGGCATAGATCGGTGGAGGGGAGGTCGGGGATCTCACCTCGGGGGTTTTCTTGAGCTCGGAGGTCCTGGAAAGCGACCGGCGACGAGGTCCGAAGTGAAACCATGGCGAAGCTCATCAGCGCTGTGTTTGAACCGCAAGTCACCGAGTTTTCTGCACCTTCAAGGTTCCCCGGAGGCGGTGGATCAAGACCAGCGAGTTAGATCGGAATTTCCGAGCGTAGATTGGCCAGAATTCGCCGGAGAAGCTCGGGTTCTCACCGGAGAGAATACGGCGGATCGCGTGGGAAAAACAGAACGAGGCCGGGGTTTTATAGACGGGGGAGGGCGGTGGGTTTGTTTAGATCGAGTGGGAGTCCTCCGGAACCAGAATTCGGCCGGAAATCCGATCGGTTGCGATGGCGCACGCGCGGGTGAACAGTCCGAGTTTCGGGCGATCGGGGTTAGGGATGACAAGTGGTTCCCACCTGTCTGAGAGAGAGAGCGCGGGCGCGCGGCTGCGGGCTGGCGCGGAGGCAGGGTGGGCCGGCTGGTGGGTTTCGGCCCACTGGCCGGTTTTTTCTGTTTTCCTTTTTCTTTTTTCTATTTCTTTTCTGTTTTGAGTTTAAATTGAATTCCAGTTTGAATTTAAATTGTTGCAAAACATGCAACACGTCCAAAAATTTTTAAATTCCCCTCTTAACAGGATTTTGGGTCTTAATAGGATTTTGGGGTGTTACAGCTCTACCCCCCTTAAAAGAAATCTCGTCCTCGAGATTAGTGGTTCTAAGAAAACAATTCCGGAAATTGTGCCTTGAGTTCATCTTCCCGCTCCCAGGTGGCTTCCTCTTCTGAGTGATGCTTCCACTGCACCTTGCACATCCGGATTCTTTTATTTCTGGTGAGACGTTCCATTGTCTCCAAAATCTTGTATGGTTGCTCGGCATAACACAAATCCTCAGCTACGTCCACTTCATTCATGGGTAACACCTCTTCAGGCGTCCTCACGCATTTCTTGAGTTGTGACACATGGAATAACTTTAGTTGATACGCCACTTCGCCTTTCCTTTCTAGAACTTTAAAGGGTCCGATGTATCGAGGTGACAACTTCCCTTTCACCTTGAACCTACGAAGTACTCTGATAGGGGACACCTTGAGATAGACATAGTCTCCCACGTTGAAAACGAGCTCTCTTCTTCGTATATCGGCATAGCTCTTTTGGCGTGTCTGTGCTATCCTCAAGTTGTTGCGAATTTCCCTCACCTTCGCCTCGGCTTCTTGTAGTACCTCGGGACCAAACACTTTACTTTCCCCTGTTTGGTTCCAAAATAGGGGAGTTCTGCACTTCCTCCCGTACAAAGCTTCAAACGGTGACATCTTCATACTAGCTTGATAGCTGTTGTTATAGGAGAATTCCGCATACGGTAAGTTCTTGTCCCAACTCCGATTGTTTTTGAGTGCACATGCCCTCAGCATATCTTCAAGGATCTGATTGGTTCTTTCCGTCTGCCTGTCAGTTTGGGGATGATAGGCAGAACTAAAGTTCAGATGGGTTCCCATGGTTTCGTGCAACCTCTGCCAGAACCTTGAGGTGAACCGTGTCCCTCGATCCGACACAATCTTCTTTGGCACTCCATGGTAACACACGATCCTTGACATGTACAACTCTGCCAATTTGGATCCGCTGTAGCTTTCTTTCACGGGGATGAAATGAGCTACCTTGGTTAGCCTGTCAATGGTGACCCATATCGAATCATATCCTGATTGAGTCCTAGGCAATCCTACGATGAAATCCATGCCGATTTCTTCCCATTTCCATTCAGGCACTTTGAGTGGTTGCAATAATCCCGCGGGTCGTTGATGTTCTTCTTTCACCAACTGACATGTGTCACATAGGGCAACATGTTCCGCGACATCTCGCTTCATGCCATACCACCAATACCGGCTCTTGAGGTCCTGGTACATCTTTGTACTCCCAGGATGAATGGAATAGTCGGAATCGTGAGCCTCCTTCAAAATTAATTCACGGATCTCCTTTACTTCAGGCACACAGATCCTTTTCCCGTGCCACACCGTACCTTGTTCATCCTCTCTGAAACCAGGAGCTTTATTTTCCTTGATGAGTTGCCTGATTTCTTGTATCTTCACGTCGTTCTTTTGACTCTCGCGGATGTCTCGCTCGAGTGTGGAGTCCACTTCCATGGCGATGGCTTCACCACTATTTACCAGGCATAGATTGAGCCTCATAACCTCATCCTTCAATTCTGCAGGCATGTCCTTCAAGCTCAACTTATTGACCTGCACTTTCCGACTTAAAGCATCGGCCACGACGTTGGCTTTCCCAGGATGATAGTTCATGCCCACATCAAAGTTATTGATTAGCTCTAACCATCTCCTTTGTCTGAGGGTGAGGTCTGGCTGTGTGAATATGTACTTCAAACTCTTATGATCCGTATATATCTCGGTCCTCTTCCCCATCAAATAGTGCCACCAAATTTTCAACGCGTGTACCACTGCGGCTAGTTCTAGGTCATGTGTAGGATAGTTCTTCTCGTGCTTCCGGAGCTGCCGGGATGCATAAGCCACGACATGCCCTTCTTGCATGAGAACACATCCCAACCCGTTTCCAAAGGCATCGCAGTACACCATAAAGTTCTTCTGCATATCTGGCATAACTAGCACTGGGGCTGTCGTCAATCTTTTCTTTAACTCCTAAAAACTCGTCTCGCACTGTGGCGTCCATGTGAATGTGATTCCTTTCTCCAACATTTTGGTGAGGGGTCTCGAGATTTTAGAGAATCCCTCAATAAACCGTTGATAGTATCCAGCCAATCCCAAGAAGCTTCGAACTTCCCCAACATTTTCAGGGGTGTTCCACTTCTGTATATCCTCGATTTTGGCAGGATCCATGGAGATTCCTCCCTCCGAGATTATATGTCCTAAGAAGGGAACTCTCTTCAGCCAAAACTCACACTTGCTCAACTTGTCATATAGTTGGTATTCTCTCAGCCTCTGCAACACCAACTTTAGATGTTTCTCATGTTCTTCTTCATCTTTGGAGAAGACGAGAATGTCATCGATGAAAACCACCACAAATCTGTCCAGATATTCCATGAATACCTTGTTCATGAGATACATGAAGTATGCTGGGGCATTAGTTAGCCCGAAAGGCATGACAGTGTATTCATACAGTCCGTACCGAGATACGAAAGCTGTCTTAGGAATATCAGATTGCCTTATCTTGAGTTGGTGGTATCCCGACCTGAGATCAATTTTCGAGAACACACAAGCGCCCCTCAACTGATCAAACAAGTCTTCAATGCGGGGTAATGGATACTTGTTCTTGATGGTTACTTCATTCAAGGCACGGTAATCCACACATAACCTTTGGGTTCCGTCCTTTTTGGGCACAAATATCACTGGAGCTCCCCATGGGGAGGAACTAGGGCGAATATACCCCTTCTCCGTCAATTGTCTCAAATGATCTTTGAGTTCTTCTAGCTGCTTGGAGTCCATCCGATAAGGTCTCTTGTATATCAGGGCTGTTCCAGGCACTAGCCTCAACTTGATTTAATTGAACGTCCCTCCTAGGCTCTTGTATTGTTATAAACTTTACTTTTGTGCCACTAGGGTGCGTTAGTTCCACCGTTCTAGTCGAACAATGGATGATTCCTTTATGTTTGGTCAACCAATCCATACCCAAAATAATATCTATCCCTTGTGAATCTATCACTATGAGGTTAGCAGTAAATACTACCCCATTAATGTCTAGGTTCACTTTGGGACACACTTGTCTTGTCCTTATTTCTCCACCTGGAGAGTTTACGGCTAGCATATGGTTCATTTGTGTTGTTGCTAGGTCATGCTTCTTAACAAACCCTTTAGCAATGAACGAGTGGGTAGCACCAGAATCAAATAGCAGGGTTGCAATGTGTAAATTGGCAGGAAACTTACCAACTACCACGTCGGGTGCCTCTTGTGCTTCCTCCATAGTGACGTGGTTCACCCGTCCTCTCATTACATTCTGCTGTTGTGGCTGCGCGGGCTTCTTCTTTGGGCACTTAAGGGCGTAGTGCCCCACTTCACCACAGTTAAAACATTGCACCCCAACCTTAGGTGCCTGGCCTTTGTTGTCTTGGGGTTGGTTTGGAGGTCCTTGTACTGCTGGTCGAGGTTGATATGTAGGGCGAGGCTTCTGTACGAACTGATGTTGTGGCTGTATTGGTGCTGCCGGAGGCCTGTAGTTCGGGTTGTACCCTCTTGGTGCTGAGTAGGGTACCGCAGCACGGTTCGTCTGCCCTGCAGGTTGCTGCATTAGACGTGGGCGGGTGTTGCTCCCTGAGGCTTGATGTGACCACCCGGCCTTCCTCTTATTCTCATTTTCCAAGGCCTTTAGCTTCCTTTCTACCACAAACGCTCTGTCCACCATCTTTTGGAAGCTTTCATACTCATTTGAGGACATTGCACACTGCATTTCTGCGGTAAGTCCCTCCACGAAACAATCTTGTTTCTGCTCATCAGTCTCTATGTCCCGTGGGGCATAACGGGATAGTTGAGTAAATTTAGTGAGGTATTCCCTCACCGTCATGTTTCCCTGCTGCAGTCTCAAAAACTCCTTCCTCTTGTTTTTGAGTTCACCTCTTGGGATGTAATGGTTGCGGAAGCTACGCTTGAACTCCTCCCAAGTGATGTTCTCAGGGTCATGATGGGCGGCCACGTAGGCGGTCCACCAATCAGCAGCAGGTCCATGCAATTGATGAGAGGCAAACAGCACCCTCTCATACCCTTGGCACTGTATGATCCTCATCTTGCTTTCAATGGTCTTTAGCCAATCATCTGCCTCCAGAGGTTCAGCAGCACTTGCAAACTTTGGAGGTTGAGTTCCTAGAAACTCACTCAACCTTGGTTGGCGTGGTGCAGCTTGTGGAGGTGGAACTTGATGCAAGTTGGCCACCAATTGAGTCAAGTTCTGGATGAGCTGATTTTGATTCTCCAGCATTTGGTGGAGAGGATCAACTTCTTCACGGCGACCACCCCTGTCCTGGCCTCCAGAAAGATGAGGGTTGCAGGCCTCATCGTTGTTGTTGGCGGGGTTGGCAGACGTCCTTTCCCTCTTCCGGCCATCTGGCATGATCAACCAAATGTTAATTTAAAGTATTACGTATTATCTTACTACTTTCACTTGTTTGTACTTTAAAGTGTTGAAGCTTTGTTATACTTTCCTAGTGTCTCATATCTCTCACAAAAATAAATGCAATATTATTTCATGTGGGTTCACACACCAAAGCAAGACAATCTGAAGACGGGGCTGTGGACAATTGCTCATGGCTTCCACAACTCACGTCACACACCAAGCATTAACACACCATTAACTAACGTAACGACTCGACTACTCGACATCCTTCTAATTTAAGGGAAAGGCTCTACGCTACTCGTTTTCTTGAGCTGGCTCCTCGGGATCTTCCTCATCATTTCGGCTGCCTTCTGACTCTGCTTTGGGTGGGGAGGCTGCTGGTGGAGAAGTGCGACGACGCCTGATCGCTCGGTGATCTGGGGAGTCAGGAGTCCATGTATCATTCACGGTGACACACAGTTCATTCCCATCTCCTCTTTGTCTCGCCCTCAAGCAGGCTCGCAGCAACGCCTCCGTTTCCTTCAGGGTGTCCTGAACATCCTGAAGCTCTTGCTGACACTCCTGCAGTCGAGTGCTGAGCATAGCAGCATCCTCCAAGCACAGGTCCATGTGCTCATGGGAAGTCCCTTGCTGCACTGGTGGGTACTTGTACTCCGTGATACCACTCTCACGCTGGAGGACGTACATGTACTCAGTTCTGTCCAGGTGGCGACGATAGATGTGACTCTGGCAGGTGATGGCCTCCCAGGTGACATCCTTCTCTGCATCGACCTGTGTCGCTCGACAAGCTGGAGAGCGGTGGATCTTAAGCAGCTGATTTTCGTGTATAATCCTCATCTCTGAACTCCATTCTTCCCTCTTCTCATGGATGGTCCTGGTGGAGTTATAGTGGATGATTAGCTTGCCCGTATTGCCGGCGGCTTCGAGCATACATCGAAGACGGCGCAACAAGCCTCCTACTGCCAATCCGTAGGAAAGGTACGTCACCGGACGGCTCTCCTCTCTTTCGGCAAGGGCAACTACGGGAACTCTCCCTCCTGTGGACTTGCGAGCGGTGCAAATCATGCGAACCATCTAAAACAAGCATTTAAACTTAGGTTAGATAAACTTTTTAAACAAAAATCCTATTTTGAATGAAAATTAGGGTAAGATGAAGAAAGTGACTCATTAAATAACACTTTTCAACACACACCTTATAAAAATAGTTTTTAAGAAAATAGGGTCCTTAAATACGTCCCTTTCTACCTAGGTCCACGTTCCTACGGGCAACCTTGGCTCTGATACCACTTCTGTCACACCCGGTTTTTCCAAAGAACAACCAAGTGAATATCACATGTATGCTAGGATCATTTTCTCATACATGTGATGACAAATAGTGAAGCATCATTTATTACAAGCCAGGTGTCGAATATAAATAAGTCTTACATAGCAAATGTCTCGATGGACAATAATAAGTTCATCACAAGTAAATAAACTAGCAGGGGAATATTATTCTTGAGGGCTCCTTCACAGGCGTTGCCCGGGGGTCTTCATGAACCTAGAAACCTTCTTCGGGTCCAAAGTCATGGTCATTATACACCACCTCATTATCTTGACCTGAGCAGCAATATAAACCAACAAATATGCAAGGTTGAGTACAGATGGTACTCAGCAAGTGTGGGAAAGTTCTGTCATGCTTGGCTAGAACAAGGGGAGGTTGAACTCATGGTTAAAGCACTACGCAATTAATACCTATCACCTTAGCTTATTAAGCACCTACATTACTACACAGGTGAAATGGTCCCAATCTCCCATACCATCATCATAATCAAATAACCATAACATCATTTCTGTTAAGCTCCCCGCTTAACATCCACAACTTCCAAAACCATCAATCCTCTAATCATGAATAAGTCCAAGCCGCTCTTGACCGTGAGCACGGCTGTCATGACAGTTTTGACTCTGCCGAGTTTGTACCACTGTACCAACATGTAGTGATTTCATCCCCCGTTGCTGGGTGGACTAAAAGAACCTCCATTATGCCAGTGGCTACGAACCACATTCACACTTCCAAGGTGTGTAGCCAGGAGATCACTACGAAGCCTTTACAAAGGGATTCCCGATGAGTGTGGGCCCACTGAGGTTTCACTCCTAACAGCATACAAGAGGCTCCAACCCCGCTGCAGTGGCCCCCTCTTGAGCCTTGCGGTTTATAAGGTAGTCCAGCTGACACCTATTCCCCACACCATCCAACACACCCATACTACGCCGGGGATACACCTAATTAATTGGCCAAGCTGCCCCATCTCAGCATGTGGTTGGTACGGTAAAGCCAGGTTACATGCTCCATGAACCGGTCCTTAGGATCCAGGCAAGTACTAAACACAAACCCGAGTCTCGTGCACCCAGCACCAACCAAATCATCCAACTTGCCTCGATCCCTACCTCGACATAACTCATAATATCTCATTCAAGAGTAAGGTAAATAAATTGATGATCTCATATCCCAATTATCCCATTCTAAGCATGGCTAAGCATAAGTAATATGAATGAATGACATGATAAAATAAATCCCAACCCAAGCTACAAGGAAACAAGGTAATGCAATTCTAGGGAAACTTCCAAGCATGGATTTCATAATTCAATTGACAATGCAAATGATTCTAGCTACACATCCTAGTATAGGATCAAAGTGGTGAAGGACACTTGCCTCCTTCCTGCTGCTCTTGAAATGGGTAGTCCTGATCTTGGAAAGAAAAAACTTGCTCTGGAGCAGGTTCTACATCATACCATCACACATAGCAAAAGAAAAACAACAATCCATAAGACATAGTTCACACTTCCACTTCGTACAAACCACACATTCACATTCATGAAAGTCATTGACAATTATATGTGTTGTGGTTACTCTATGTGTGTTGATTTGTGGCTTACATGCACTTTTAATCATGTGTATATGATTCCTACTTTTGTATTCACATTATGCTTACATACTATACATATGAGTTTCCAATTTAAATAAATTCCTTATATTTAATTACTACACCTTTTAGCTACCAAATATGCATGAAAGGTATTTTCCTACTCCATATGTGTCTTCAGAATTTCTACCAACCCTAAACTGAATTCTTTGGATTTTAGAAACTTCATTTATCATTTACTAGTTGCTATATTTTCAGATTTATTTCCTATGCCTAAATGTGAACTTTATTATGAAAATAACAAGACACATCATCTAAACAGAATAGCTTCTGATCTAAAATATTTAATAATATATTTTTGACCTTTTCCTCTGATGTAAACTATTTCACATTTATTTTCCCTATTTTCAGAACTATTCTTTACTTAAAAATGTGTCCCTATAACTAATAAATGTGAATAATAAATTAAACAGATTCATTTCAGCCCAAAATATATTTTTATCTCACTCCAAAGTTTTCTAAGTACTGAGAAAGTTTTTAATTAAATTTTGACAATATGTTTGTCCCATTTTTTAAAATTTTAAATACTAGCCACCTATTCAATTTCCTAAATTAAATATCAAACAGGGTTAAAAAGGTAAACTCACCCCACTACAGGGTCTATTATATTATTTTAACAATTTTCAGGGGTCTAGCTACTCATAACAGAGGAGTTTTTTCTAATTTTTATTAAGTCCAGTGGCTAAAACTGATTTTTAAATGAGTTTACATGATTTTCTGAAGTTCCAGGGGCTAGATCAGAAGTTTCTGGGGCTAGCTCTTATTTCCCGAGAACCCCAGGGGGTAGCACGTAAGATTTCCAGTATTTATAATGCGGGGCTGACGTGGACCGTCCGATTTAAAACAGACGGCTGAGATTATAACGCCGAACCGGTACGCGGGGATTTAAAGTCTACCGTGCGATTTAAAATAGATGGCGCACAAGCGGCCACGTCGCTCTAACCGAGCGCGGGCGGCGCTGGCCGGCTGCGCACGGCGGCGGGAAGCGGCGATCTCGCCGGAGATTTTCGGATCTTCGAGAATTCTTCCTAGAACTATGATTTTATGGCATAGATCGGTGGAGGGGAGGTCGGGGATCTCACCTCGGGGGTTTTCTTGAGCTCGGAGGTCCTGGAAAGCGACCGGCGACGAGGTCCGAAGTGAAACCACGGCGAAGCTCGTCGGCGCTGTGTTTGAACCGCAAGTCACCGAGTTTTCTGCACCTGCAAGGTTCCCCGGAGGCGGTGGATCAAGACCAGCGAGTTAGATCGAAATTTCCGAGCGTAGATCGGCCAGAATTCACCGAAGAAGCTCGGGTTCTCACCGGAGGGAAAACGGCGGATCACGTGGGAAAAACAGAACGAGGCCGGGGGTTTTATAGACGGGGGAGGGCGGTTGGTTTGTTTAGATCGAGTGGGAGTCCTCCGGAACCAGAATTCGGCCGGAAATCCGATCGGTTGCGATCGCGCGCGCGCGGGTGAACAGTCCGAGTTTCGGACGATCGGGGTTAGGGATGACAAGTGGATCCCACCTGTCTGAGAGAGAGAGCGCGGGCGCGCGGCTGCGGGCTGGCGCGGGGGCAGGGTGGGCCGGCTTGTGGGTTTCGGCCCACTGGCCAATTTTTTCTGTTTTCCTTTTTCTTTTTTCTATTTCTTTTCTGTTTTGAGTTTAAATTGATATCCAGTTTGAATTTAAATTGTTGCAAAACATGCAACACATCCAAAAATTTTTAAATTCCCCTCTTAACAGGATTTTGGGTCTTAACAGGATTTTGGGGTGTTACACTATGTGAAGTGGGGTTCCAGAAAGTTTAGCGGACTAGTCCTATCGCATGGACGGACTGGTCCGCAGTCCTCTAAAGAGGACAATCAGAAACATGAGCGGACTAGTCCGGTCTAAAACCGGACTTGTCCGGTTGCATTCCAGTAAGCTGACCGGACTAGTCCGGTCCATGAACGGACTAGTCTGGTGTCCAGTGGATTTTAGTTGATTTTCAAACCCCTTACCCTTACGCAAAGTTATGAGCTCTTGGGATGTGTCTCTCACACACACGCTATACATTTAAATCTACTTTGCTCTTCTAAGTTCCATTAAATTCTTCCTTTTTAGACACCACTCTATTTTTCACCTTTTTGTGTGCACCGAGCTAGTTCACTTTGTTTGTCCTGCAATCATCTCAATAGTTTCATTAGGATCTCATATGCTTGCCATCAATTCTCCAAAACCCACAAGGGATACCCTAGATGCACTTTCAGTATCATATCGAAAGAGCACTAAGATATTTGAAACCAATGGTTCATAACAGGGCAAAGGTAGAAGGATGCATCGCCAAAGCATTTACTCTTAAAGAAGTAGGATACTTTTCAAGTGTTTACTTTGCAGAGGAAAATAATGTCAACACTTCAGCAATGCGGTACAATGTGGATGAGCAACCTTCTTGTAGCGATCTCTCTATTTTTGCAACAAGAGGCACTACAGTTGGTAGTTCCACTTCCTACAACTCTACCGCAGAAGAAAGGAGTGCTGCTTTCCTTTACATGTACGCAAATATAGATGAGATGGACAAATATTTCGAGTAAGTGTTTGTCTTACATTTATACTAATTGGCGTATTTTGTAACACATCTATTCTAAAAAGTTTTCTTTTCGTACAGTGAATTCCACAAGCAAAATTGGACACATAGGCATCAACCTACGAGCAAAAAAGTAGAAGTTATGCGACGGGAAGGAATAAACGGAGGACCTAATTTCCTATCCTGGTTTGGAGATCATGTAACATTTTCTCGTTAACTTAGCAGTATTTACAAAGTATTCTTATAACTTACGAGTATTTACAAAGTTTTCTTATAACAGTGCATGAATGATGCCGACATCCATGAAGACTTGCGACAACTATCCTATGGATTGATTAAAGTTAGGAGCTACGGTCGATATGACCTCAATGGCTACCGATTCCATACAACTCAATTTGAATCTCTTCGTCCTCTCGCGGCAACATCTAATACCGGAGTTGTGACAAGGGCAGTCGACTCTCAAGGACGTGAAACTAATTATTATGGAATCATTAATAAAATCCTTGAATTTGCTTTTGCCGGGAATAAGGATCTTCGAGCAGTATTCTTTGACTGTGATTGGTTTGATATCAATCATGGAACTCGACTAAACCAATTTGGCATGGTGGAAGTCAAACACAACGAACGTCTACGAGGATACGATTCATTTGTTCTTGCACACCAAGTGGAGCAAGTGTATTATCTATCTTATCCATGCAAAAAACTCAAAGCTTGGTGGGTTGTACATAAGGTTAATCCTCGTGAGCGGTTATACACTCCAGGAGATGATGGTTACCATGATACTGATGAGGTCGACGAGGTTTACCAAGAAGAAGAGTTGCCAGACTCGTTTATCATCGAGCCTGGTGTAGGACTCGATGACTTAGTTGGAGACACTCAAGATTTCGAGACTTCTGATATGCGTAAACGGAAACAAAATCCAGTTCAGACACTCACGAAAGAAGATCGATGGTCTGGTTTAAGGAGTAGGGTACATGATCATGACATTGATGAATTTTGAAATTGATGATGTAACGTTTTCTTCACTAACTTAACATGAATTTTGTATATATTATCTTAGCATATTTATCAATTATTCCTTGCAACAGGATATCGTCATCAAAGGGGAGCGGGAAGAAGGGGGCATGAGGGTTCCTCAGTCGGTCACGGGACCTCTTCTCAGGTAGCTCGTCAGGTGCGAGCAGACGCTCTCAGCTGATGAGGCACCTACCAGACTTTGCGGGCCGAGCTCTAGCCTTACAGTGCATAGAGGTAAATTTCAGTTGTCAATCACGTTATTTTAAATTGCACTTATAAATAATTTATTCTTATCAATTTTTTAATTTTGCAGTCTGACTCACAGTCGTCAGATTTAGAGTCTGAGGTTAGGGTGCCGCCACAAGCTAGCCAGCCCTCGGAGCCGGCTACCCTACCTTCGGAGCCGGCGAGCGGGGAGCCTTCGGGCTCTAGTGGTGACGATTCCCACAGAAATTTGGGTGGTTTTGATGGAGAACTTGCAAGTCCGCCTTGGGAGCACTTGAGTGAGGAGAGAGAGAGTGGGAAGGGTTGTGAGGATGAAAAATCTTAGGTTTGAGTCGGTGCTAGGGCTATGGAGTTGAAATATCGGACTAGTCCGGACCATATCGGACTAGTCCGTTTTCTGGTCAGAGAGAAAATCGGACTAGTCCGGACTAACGGACCTAGTGCGGACTAGTCTTCAAGTGCAGACTAGTCCGGGGTGACCACGGACTAGTCCATGGTCCCTTGTACAGAAGTGTACAAAACATATACATATATATATATATATATGTATGTATTCAAAGGTTCCTATTAAGGAATAAGGGACAAAGGCACACAGATATTCTTGATGAATATGATCAGTAAACACACAACAATCAAGCTATTACCATGATTCACCAAGATCAAGTAACTAACATAGTTTTTAGGAGAAAAATAGAGAGAGATGATTTTTCAACATAATTAACATGATTTTGAGGATGGTATACAGGTATGCAAGTTCTCAATCTACGTTCCGAGCATCAAGGATATTTAGTTCATTTCGAAGCTCACAAAAGCGTTTTTCATCAAGTGGCTTGGTAAAGATATCGACTAGTTGTTTTTCAGTATTGACATGGGAAATGGCTATGTCTCCTTTCATTGAGTGATCTCTCAAGAAATGATGCCAGATATCTATGTGTTTGATTCTAGAGTGCTCAACAGGATTATGGACAATTTTAATTGCACTCTCATTGTCACAAAGGAGTGGAATACGGCTCATATTGTAACCATAATCCATTAGAGTTTGTCGCATCCAAATAAGTTGTGCACAACAACTCTCGGCTGCAACATACTCCGCTTCGGCCGTGGATAAGGCAATTGAATTTTGTTTCTTGGAGGACCATGAAACTAAGGATCTACCTAGGAATTGGCAAGTATCGGAAGTACTTTTTCTATCTACCTTGCATCCGGCATAATCTGCATCTGAGTATCCAATGAGATTGAATTTTGAACCTTTGGAATACCAAAGGCCTAGGTTGGGTGTATGAACTAAATATCTCAAGAACCTTTTAACGGCTACCAAATGACATTCCTTAGGATTGGCTTGAAACCTTGCACACAAACAGACACTCAACATGATATCAGGCCTAGATGCACATAAATAAAGTAAGGAGCCAATCATGGAATGGTATACCTTTTAATCCATATTTGGTCCGTCTTCATTGAGATCCATGTGTCCATTTGTCGCCATGTGAGTCTTTATGGGCTTTGCTTTGTCCATTCCAAACTTCTTGAGAATGTCTTGAGTGTACTTTGTTTGGCTTATGAACGTCCCGTCCTTTTATTGCTTCACTTGGAATCCCAAAAAGTACCTCAGCTCTCCCATCATGGACATCTCGAATCTATCTATCATAATCTTGCTAAATTCTTGACAAAAGGATTTGTTAGTTGAACCAATATAATATCGTCAACATAGATTTGGCAAATGAAGAGATCGTCATCAAAGTGTTTAGTGAACAAGGTGTAATCAGCTTTTCCAATCTTGAAGTCATTTTCAATAAAAAAATATCTAAGGCACTCATACCAAGCTCTAGGAGCTTGTTTGAGTCCATAGAGAGCCTTACGCAATTTGAACACATAGTCGGGGTGCTCTTGATCTTCAAAACCGGGTGGTTGCTCCACATACACCTCCTCCTTGATCGGTCCGTTGAGAAAGGCGCTTTTCACGTCCATTTAATAAAGCTTGAAATCATGGTGAGTAGCATATGCAAGTAATATACGAATCGATTCAAGCCTAGCTACGGGAGCAAAAGTCTCCTCGAAACCCAAACCTTCGACTTTTGAGTACCCTTTTTCCACAATTCGTGCCTTGTTCCTTGTTACCACTCCATGTTCGTCTTGCTTGTTGTGGAAGACCCATTTAGTGCCGACAACGTTGGACTTGGGTCTTTCAACAAGCTCCCACATTTTGTTCCTTTTGAAGTTGTTCAATTCTTCTTGCATCGCCATCACCCAATCCGGATCTTTTAATGCGTCCTCAACCCTGTATGGTTCCAAAGAAGATACAAAGGAATAGTGTTCACAAAAATTAGCTTTGCGAGATCGAGTTATTACTCCCTTTCAGATGTCACTGATTATGTTGTCAACGGGGTGATCTCTTTGGATGCTTTGATGTACTGTTGGATGTGGCACTTGTGGTCTTGAATCTTCATTATCATTTTCTTCTCCCCTGGATAGTTGCCCTCATTGATGTTTTGGTCTTGTTGATTTTGTTGAGGTTGATCTTGTATGGAAGCTCCCCCTTGATCATTTTCCTCCATCTGTGGTTCATTTTCTTCATTCGCATTTGAAGTTGGCACTTGTGGTCGAACATCGCCCAGTGCCATTCTTCTCAATGCTTGACATGGAGCTTCTTCTTGATCTAGCACACACTGATCAACTTGCTCTTCCTAAGAGCCGTTAGTTTCATCAAACACTACGTCACGTGCTGCTTCAACAAGTCCGGAGGTTTTGTTGAAGACACGATAAGCGTAGGAGTTCGAATCATAGCCAAGTAAGAAACCTTCATCGGACTTCAAAGCAAACTTCGAAGCCCTTGGCTTCTTATTTAAAATATAACATCTTGAACCAAAAACTCGAAAATATGAAATGTTCGGCTTGTTACCCGTGAGTAGTTCATATGAAGTTTTCTTGAAAAACTAATGAAGATATAGTCGGTTTATGGCGTGACAAGCGGTGTTAACCGCTTCAGCCCAAAACCTGTCCGAAGTCTTGTATTCATCGAGCATTGTCCTCGTCATCTCAATGAGAGTTCTGTTCTTCCTTTCGGCTACTCCGTTTTGTTGAGGAGTATATGGTGCTGAAAATTCGTGCTTTATCCCTTCTTCATCCAGATACTCCTCAACTTGGGTGTTCTTGAATTCTGTCCCATTGTCACTTCGTATGTTCTTGATCTTCAATGAGAATTCATTTTGGGCACGCTTGATGAACATCTTGAGGGTTCCTTCAGTTTCGGTACCAAGCACTCTTCCTTGACTATTATCACCAAAGTAAATGCCGTCGTTTGGATCTTCATTTTCTTCATATTCCATGAACATTATTCTTTCTCCGGTCATGTGATTGGTGCATCCACTATCTAGCACCCATTTTGCTCCACCGGATGAATAAGTCTGCAAAAACAATTTATGCCATGGTCTTAGGTACCCAAGCTTGCTTGGGTCCTTTGAGGTTAGTCACAAGTGATTTGGGCACCCACACATGAGACTTGATGTTACCATGGTGTGGCCCAACATATTTAGCATAAACTCTTCCAATATTACTTTTCATAAGTACGTATGAAGCATCAAAAGTTCTAAATAGAAGTTGTCGTTCATATGTGTGCACAGTGTTAGATTTATCAACATTATTAAATTTTTTAACTTGAGAAGAGTTTCCCTTGACAAAGGCAATGCAACCCATGTTATTCTTGTGGCTTCTAGCGTTTTGCTTTTCACCATTAGAATATCCAGTGCCATATTTGACATTAGGAGGTCTTGTGACCGAGTATGCACTGCGTGCATACTTGATCTTCTCCTTGTCGAATATGCCACTTTGAGAAGATTGCTTGTCCTTTGTCAAGTTTGGCTTTTTCTTCATGTTAGTGTCACTTTTGGCATAAGTACAAGTAATACTAGTTTCAGACTTTATGTGTTGAGAAGGTGAGCTAGAAGTTGATGAAGAACCATTTTTCTTGAGTGACTCAACTTGTACCTCAAGGATTTTGTTAACTTTGGTTAAGTTAGCAAGTTCATCCTTGATGGTGGTGTTTGAGTCTTTTAACTTCAAGCAAGCTTCCTTGCTTGAAGCTTACTCAAGTTCTAGTGATTTATTTTGTTCCTTTTCAAGTTCAAGAAGCTTTTCAATCTCAAGATATTCCTCCTTTTGGAAGATGATCATATCTTCCTGACGATTGACTAACTTCTCCATATCAACAAGCTTATCAATTAGAAATTTCATCTTAGCAGTTGTCTTTTTGTCTAAACCCCTAAGCATATATTCATCTTCATCACTGCTATCATCCTCACTAGAATTATCACTATCACTAGTAAAAGAATGCGAGAAGGAAGATTTAGTTGGTACCTTTTGTTTACCTTCCTTTGCCATTAGACAAATGTTTTCGGTGTCCTTCCATGCGCCCATGGTTGGGAAGAGAGTGGATTTCTTGGTAGTCTTCTTTATAGCTATGGTGGCCATATCTTCTTCTTCGGATGAGGATTCATCATTGGAGTCCCACTCCTTCCCTAGATGCGCTTGGCCATATTGCTTCTTCTTCTTGAAAATTTTCTTTGGTTGAGGCTTGTTGTCTTTTGTCTTCTTCTTGTTTTCATCATATGGACAATCTACTATGAAGTGATCGTATTCTCCGCAGTTATAGCACGCCCGTCTCATCTTGGGTCTTTGTTTGTCCCTTTGTCTTACTTCTTTTGAGCTGCAACTCTTTCTTCTTCTCATCATTTTCTTGAACTTCTTCATGAACAAGATCATGTCTTCTTCATCGATATCACTACCTTCATCATCACTATCGTCTTCTCCGTGAGCTTCTTGGGCTTCCTTTGATACGGGTTTACAAGTTGACTTCAGATCAACTCCTTTCTTCTTTGCCGAGGTGAGATCGGCAATTTCCTTGACATGCTTGGCTTGCTTCTCCATCACTTCAAAGTTGATGATCTTGCCAAGAAGTTCGTCTAGGGTTATTTTCCGGTACCCGGGGCTTTCTCTAAAGATAGAGCAAAGAGTCATGTTGCGAGGCATGAATGCTCTGAGAATCAGCTTCACGACCTCATCATCATTCCACTTTTTGCTGCCATAAGCTCGGACTTTGTTGATAAGATTCTTCAGTTGATTGTACATATCTTGTGGTGATTCATCTTCTTCTATCGCGAATCTTCCCAATTCACCTTCAATCATTTCTATCTTGGCTTTGCGTACATGACTGTCTGTACCCGCGATATGGGGTACCCCCGCGCACAGGGGAAAAAATGCCTAAGGATCTCGCCCTTCTCCGCAGGGAGAGCTCCGAAGGCGCCACGTGTCCAACGGAGCCGGACGTCCCTCTCCTCATAGGAGAGCTCCGGGCCTGCCACGTGGTCAACAGCAGCCAGACCTCCCCTCCATGAGGAGGGCTCTGAAGGTGCCACGTGTCCCGCGGGGCCGAACCTCCCCCTCCTCAGAGGAGAACTCCGGGCCCACCACGTGGCCGACAGAAACTGGACCTCCCCCCTCCGCAGAGAGAGGTCCGAAGGCTCCACGTGTCCTGCGGGGCCGGACCTCCCTCTCCTCAGAGGAGAGCTCCGGGCCCGCCACGTGTCCAGCAGAACAGCGCTGCTTGCCCCCGAGTGGTAGGCAGCGAGCGTAAAGACGCACCATACCTTGCCTGTACAAGGTATTCAAGGCCCGCACCTTCCCAAGACGCGGAGACGCGGAGCACGCCTCTGTCAGGTGCCGTTGCGCCCAGTCACATCGCAGACTGGCGCGTGGTGTCAGAACCTGCCAGCCAATAAACACAGCGACAAGACATCCCCTGCCGCCCATGCCGTGATCAACCACTACGACTAGCATGCGGCATGGGCAGGGCGGCAAAACGAAGACTCAGAAACCTTTGCCAGAGACAACTACCGACATAACTGCGGATACGATAGTCGGCAGGCAATCTCCCCGGGACCACCCGTCGGGTCCCGGGCCCCCCTTGTAAGCCACACGAGCCTTGGACTATAAAAGGCTCGGGTAGGCAACGTTAGCAAGGGTTCACACTCCAGCAACTCAGACCCTAGGCATAACTCATCCTCAAGCTCAGGACTCCGGTTCTGAGCAACAAGCAATACAGCGAGCACCTCTGCTCACCGTGGACGTAGGGTTTTACGCTCCGGCGGCCCGAACCACGTAAAACTCGCTGTGTCAAGCTCCTCCCTAACTCGTCCCTACGCTTAAGCTCTCCGCAAGCGACTAGCCCCTCCGAAAAATAACCTCCGCGGGCTGCCCAGAGCAGGTCCGGGGGAAGTGTCGACCACACACTTCAACATTTGGCGCGCCAGGTAGGGTCTTTTCCCTTACGCGACGAGTTTCTGCCGACGAAGATGACAAAGCTACCTTCAGCGGCAAGCTCTCCTCCCCCGCGTTCACGACGGACCGTGACTAGCGGGGAATACGTGTCGACGCACTCAGGACGGAGTGTGTCGGCGCAAGCTGGAAGCCAGCAGCCGACTCCGGCAATGCCGACTCCGGCAATGCAGGCTCCAACTAGCGTGAGATCTTCTGCAGCGCTGAGCGTTCCCCACGGGGATGCGCTAGTTGCAGCAAGAGCGCTATTGCGCAATCCGCCTGCTGGGAACGTGCCTCAGGCAGCGACCCAGCAGTGGATTCGCGAGGTAGACCGTCTCGTCGTCGCCGCCGCAAACCCTCGACTTCAGCGGGGACGACGCTCCGGCCAACCGGCTGTGTCGCTGACGTGCACGCCAACGGTTGACGGGCAGACGGAGGATTCCAGCTCCACCAGGCTTCAGTCGACGGACCTGAGGACAGAGCTGGAAAGGTGCCACTTGGGCCAGGATGCCCGGGTGTACCTCGAGCGACGTCGAGAAAGGCGTCGTAACCAAGAGGCTGGCGACAGCATGACATCAGCCTCGACCCAGCCTGAGGCGCAGACCTTTGCCATGCGATCTCTGCCCCAGGCATACGCCGCGCAGCATTTGCCACAGCCATATGCCCTGCAAACGGCGTCCCCGGTCTATGGTGCAGCCTTGCCCATACCGGGGTACACTGTGCCAGCGGCGAACCAAGCGTTCGCAGCACCAACGCCTGCAGCAACAGGAGCAGGATGTGCGGCCTTGGCGCCCCACCTTCGCTTCGCGAGGTGGCCGCGCAAGTTTCGGCCGCACCTGCCCGAGAAGTACGACGGCAGCGTCAACCCGGCGGAGTTCCTCCAGATCTACTCCACCGCCGTACTTGCCGCAGGAGGGGATGAGGCCGTCATGGCCAACTACTTCCCCGTCGCCTTGACCGGCCCAGCCCGGTCTTGGCTCATGAACCTCCCCCAGGGTTCCGTAACTTCCTGGGGAGAGCTCTGGCGGCAGTTCACCGCCAACTTCGGCAGTTCCTACACCCGGCCTGACACGGAGCTCGACCTCCACGCCATCCAGCAACAACCTGGGGAGTCGCTGCGCTCCTTCATCCAGTGGTTCTCCCAGGTACGGAATAACATCCCACACATCCAAAACGCTTCTGTGGTGGTGGCGTTCCGGCAAGGCGTTCGGGACAAGAAGATGCTCGAGAAGCTCGCGACCAGAGAGGTCCGCGACGTCTCAGAGCTCTTCAGCCTGGCGGACAAGTGCGCTAGAGCAGCAGAAGGGCGGAACTGGCACTCCCTGCCAGCCTCTAAGTCAGGAGGGCAGCCAGGATCTGGCGCCGCTTCCTATGGAAGCGGCAGGAAGATCAAGAACAGGGGCGGTGGCAAGATGAAACCGCCGGCCGTGGCCACCGTTGCCGCAGCAGCGGCACCCAGTGGAGCTCGGGGGTCGCGCCCCGACAAAAGGCCGCGACAGTCACCGGCTCCAGACGGTGGCCAGGGCGAGCTATGCCCCGTGCACGGCACCAGTTACCATACTGCTGCCGAGTGCCGGGAGATCCAGAAGCTCGCGGAGCGCTTCCGGAAAGGGAAGCAGCTTCTAACTGATGCCCCACCCTACCGTCAAAGGGAGGCCAAGCAGAAGGTCGACGCCCCAGACAACGTCGACCACCAGGTGGAGTTCCAGGAGCCTCAGCGCGCCGTGAAGGTGGTGCGCAATCATGAGAGCTCCAGCTCCAGTGATGAAAAGCGCCGGAAGATACTCTACGTCATCTACGGTGGGTCCGCTGACCCCTCGTCCCGAAGCGCGGTTAAGACCCTGCGCCGAGCGGTAGCGTCGGTGGCTCGCCTCCCGAGTGCCGCACCGCACCTCAGGTGGATGGGAACCCCCATCAGCTTCGATGCCACCGACTGCCCCAGGAACATGGCTGGGGCCGGCCAACTACCGCTCTTGGTGGCCCCCACCATCGCCAACGTGAGGATGTACCACGTTTTGGTCGATGGCGGGGCTGGACTGAACCTCATCAGTCGCGCAGCTTTCCATAAGCTGCAGATCCCGATGGCCAAGCTCACCCCATCGAGCCCGTTCTCAGGGGTAGGGCCGGGACAGGTCATTCCCTACGGCCACATCAGCCTCCCGGTGACCTTTGGGGCACCGGACAGCGATCGGACAGAGTATATTTTGTTCGACGTGGCGGAGATCGACCTCCCCTTCAACGCCATAATTGGCAGGCCAGCCTTGTACCGATTCATGGCAGTAGCCCACTACGGCTACCTCATCTTGAAGATGCCTACACCAACAGGCGTCCTCAGGATTCGTGGAGACCGCGCTGCCGTAGTGTCAGCCTTGGAAAAGCTCCAAGCGCTTACAACAGCTAGAGCACCAACCCCTGGCAGTGCAGAACCAAACCGGCTCCACCCGAGTGCACGCCATCGTGCCTCTACCGCAGCACCCCGTGTGCAACACCTCGACGAGGGCGACGTCCCCTTGAAGCTCGTCCAAATCGGCGCTGATGCCACCCAGACCACCCGGGTAGCCGGGGGCCTGGATAGCAAATAGGAAGGCACGCTCGTCACCTTCCTCCGGCACAACGTCGACGTGTTTGCATGGCAGCCGTCACAGATGCCAGGGATCCCTAGGGAGGTGATCGAGCACCACTTAAAGGTCTTCCTCGACGCCCGGCCAGTCCAACAGAAGCCCCGCAAGCAGTCCATCAAGCGGCAAAACTTCATCCGCGAAGAAATCAAGAAGCTGCTGGACGCTGGCTTCATATGGGAAGTCCACCACCCCTGGTGGTTGGCGAACCCTGTTGTTGTCCCGAAGGCCGGCGGGAAGCTCCGGATGTGCATCGACTACACCAGTCTCAATAAGGCATGTCCCAAAGATCCATTCCCTCTCCCTAGAATAGATCAAATAGTAGACTCGACATCAGGCTGCGATACACTGTGCTTCCTAGACGCCTACTCGGGTTTCCATGAGATCCCTGTGTCTAGAGAAGATGAAGAGCACACCTCCTTCATCACAGTAGACGGTCTGTACTGCTATGTCTCTATGCCTTATGGCCTAAAGAACGCTCTCCCTACCTTTGTACGTGCAATGCACAAAACATTCGGGGAGTTGATAAGAGACTTAGTTGAGGTGTATGTCGATGACATCGTTGTTAAGGTCAGGCAGAGTTCATCCCTACTAGATAACCTGGCCTTAGTCTTCGACAAACTGTGCTCTACGCACACCAAGCTGAACCCCGACAAGTGTGTGTTCGGCGTATCCTCTGGAAAACTCTTAGGATTCCTGGTCTCACACCGAGGAATTGAGGCTAACCCAGAGAAGATCAAAGCCATCAACTTGATGCGTCCCCCCGCCCGCATCAAAGAAGTCCAGAAACTCACGGGATGCCTAGCCGCGCTGAGTCGGTTTATACCAAGGTTAGCAGAGCGAGCGCTCCCCTTCTTTAAGCTCCTGCGCAAATCCGGCCCATTTGCTTGGACCGACGAAGCAGAAGAAGCTTTCCAGGAGCTGAAGCAACTCCTGACGACCCTACCCATAATGGTAGCCCCCGAGCCCGAAGAGCATCTGTTGCTCTACATCACGGCGACAGCTGAAGTGGTGAGTATGGTCCTCGTCGCAGAGCGGCCGGACCTCTCATCGCCACAGCCTGCTCCGGTAGCAAGAGACAGGCGCCAGGAAACCCCGGAGGTCCAAGACGACCCCCCGGGTCTCCGAGACAACCCCCCGGAGGTCCAAAACGGACCCCCGGACCCCCATGACAACCTCCCGGAGGACCAGCAGGACCTCCCAGAGGTGCAACGGGACCCCCCGGAGGTCCAACGGAACCTCTCGGATGTCCAACGGGACCACCCGGAGCTCCCGGGAAATCAGCGGGACCTCCCGGAGGTCCAAGACGGCTTGGGAGCCTTCGAGTATCAGCTCCCGGCAGCCTCCCTGGGCCCACCCACCTCCCGTAGGCCTGAGCCCATGGATGAAGATATCTCTGACCTGGGAGGGAGGGTCCGGACCATCCAGAAGCCTGTCTACTACATCAGCGAGGTCCTCCATGACGCCAAGACAAGGTACCTGGAGGTCCATAAGCTGCTGTATGCAGTGCTCGTGGCGTCCAGGAAGCTCCGCCACTACTTCCAAGCCCACCGGGTCTTGGTGGTCACCTCCTATCCGTTGAAGGTTGTCCTCCACAGCCCCCACACGGCTGGCAATGTCGCTAAATGGGCAGCGGAGCTGGTGGAGTTTGAGCTGGACTTCCTTCCTCGTCACGCAGTCAAGAGCCAAGCACTGGCTGACTTCGTGGCTGAGTGGACGCCAACGAAGGCTGACCCAGGGGGCCATGAAGACGGTGAACCAGAGCGCCGAGCTCCGGCCTTCACCGGGCCTTACTGGACGCTCTTCTTCGACGGATCCTCGCGAAAGCAGGGGGCCGGTGCCGGCGTACTGCTTCTCATGCCATCGGGGGAGCAGTTTGGGTATATGGTGCGTCTCAATTTCATGGAAACCAACAACATGGCAGAGTATGAAGCACTCATCTTTGGCCTAAAGACAGCCCTGTCTCTGGGCGCTCGCCAGTTGTTGGCACAGGGCGACTCCCAGCTAGTTATCAAGCAAGTTAAGGGTGAATGCTCCTGCAATGACCCACAGCTAGCTGCTTATCTGCTCCATGTGCAGATGTTGGAGAAAGACTTCCTCGCCTTGGACCTGTGCCACGTACCGCGCGCTGGCAATGCCGCAGCTGATGACCTCTCAACGAAGGCCTCCACCGGAGCCCCTGTGCCCGAAGGAGTCTTCGAGGGGACGTTGTTGCGGCCCACAGCCCGGCCCGCCGAGCCGGGCGAAGGGGGCTGTACCAGCACCTCGAAGCTGGCGGTCCCAGCGGCCCTGCAGCCATGGACGCTGCCAAGGATCGTAAGCGTCACTGGGACTCCGTGCAACCCAGCGCTCAAGATCCAGACGCTCAAGTCAGACCCGATGCATGAATCACGGAGATCCGGGACTACTTGAAAGACCACATCCTCCCTGATGAACGTGTATCCGCTGAACGGATCGTGCGCATGGCTAAGAGATACGCGTTGTTAGAAGGGGATGTCTACCGACGTGGTGCCAACCACGTCCGATTGCGGTGCATAACCCAGGGGGAAGGCTGCGACTTGCTCGCTGAGATCCATGGAGGCGAATGTGGGAGTCACTCTTCCTCATGCACGCTTGTCGGTAAAGCCTTCCGGCATGGCTTCTACTGGCCGACAGAACTCCAGGATGCCGTCAAGCTGGTCGAGAGCTGCAAGGCGTGCCAGTTCCACGCCAAGCAGATCCATACACCGGCTCAGGCGGTACAGATGATCTCGCCCTCATGGCCGTTTGCCGTATGGGGGCTGGACATCCTGGGACCAATCCCCAGAGCCGTCGGGGGATTCCGGTACCTCTATGTCGCCATCGACAAGTTCACCAAGTGGCCGGAAGCCACACCAGTCGCCACCATCAACAAGCAATCCACAGTAAAGTTCATCAAGTCGATTGTCTGCCGGTTCGGGGTCCCGAACAGAATCATCACCGACAACGGGACCCGACTACTGCGAAGACATCGGCATCCAGGTGTGCTATGCCTCTGTTGCTCACCCAAAGAGCAATGGGCAAGTCGAGAGGGCCAACGCCGAGATTCTTAGGGGCCTCAAGACTCGCACATATGCCAGCCTGAAGAAACATGGTGCCAATTGGGTGGATGAGCTTCCGAGCACACTATGGGCTAACCGTACATCCCAGAGCCGGGCCACCGGAGAGACACCCTTCTTCATGGTGTATGGGGCCGAAGCTGTGCTTCCCCCAAAGATCGCCATGAAGTCTCACCGCGTCCGAGCTTATGACGAAGCCGCGCAGGACAACCTCCGGCGCGGAGACATCGACCTCGTCGATGAGGTCCGATTGCATGCAGCACTCCGTAACGCACGGTACAGACAAGCGCTCCGCCGCTACCACCAGAGGTCTGTGCGTTCCCGGGAGCTGCAGGAAGGTGACCTGGTGCTACGGCGCATACTTTCTCGCGAAGGGACCCACAAACTCTCCCCTAGTTGGGAAGGTCTCTTCCGAGTCACGAAAGTATGCCACACCGGGTGCGTACGCCTTTCCACTGAGGATGGGGATCCGCTCCCGAACCC
Source organism: Neostapfia colusana (assembly GCA_030760725.1). Taxonomy (NCBI): domain Eukaryota; kingdom Viridiplantae; phylum Streptophyta; class Magnoliopsida; order Poales; family Poaceae; genus Neostapfia; species Neostapfia colusana. The sequence goes on along the minus strand of JASWHV010000012.1, from coordinate 12,039,829 downwards.
CTGGAACATCGAACACCTCCGTAAGTTCTACCCCTAGAATAGTGGCAGGACAGTTTCTTCTTTCTAATAGATTCCATAGAGTCCCGGAACAGCGCTCGGAGCAGCTAAGTCTCAGGGGACGGTCCAGGACTACGTTCAGCTTTGCCTGGTTCCGACTCCAAGCGCGTAGAGTCTTGCTTCCCTTTTTAATGGGATGGGTCGTGGCCTCCATGTTTAGCCTGTTTTCCGCCTATGGAAATTTATAGGGAAAGAACATGTCCTACTCTGCTATTCCTTTATGCTCATTCAAATTATGTATTAATTTTTATGACCGCACTTCCTGGGTATATTCACCATACACCCAGTCCCCTTTTTCCCATTCTCAACTCTAGTCGACATTTGCTATCCTGCCTGGGGCGGTCGCGCTTGGGGGACCTGCCGATGGCTAGGGGGCCCGAGGCCCCGACACGTCGTGCACCGAAATTCCCAAGCACCGTGCACCGAATCGGGATTGTAAGCCAAATAAGACTATGAGATCGGAAAGGGGGAGCCCCAAGGAGAATTACGTTTCCCTTGTTTGTGTGCAGGACCCTCCGGCCATGGCTTCCCGCAGGAGTATGGTAGGAGTACCCAAACAGTTGGCCACGCCTACCAGGGGGCCGCTACGGACCGCGCAAAACCGAAAGATCCGGACCCCACCCCCTCCGCAGGGGCGGGCCCCGGAGGCCCCACGTGTCCAGCGGGGCCGAGGCTCCCGCCTCCTCAGGAGGGGCTCCGGACCTGCCACGTGGCCGGCAGAAGCCGGACCTCCCCCTCTGGGGGGGAGCTCCGAAGGCCCTACCTGTCCAGCGGAGCCGGAGCTCCCGCCTCCTCAGGAGGGGGCCCGGACCCGCCACGTGGCCGGTAGAAGCCGGACCCCCCCCCCCTCCGCGGGGAGAGGTCCGGAGGCTCCACGTGTCCTGTGGGGCTGGACCTCCCTCTCCTCAGAGGAGAGCTCCGGGCCCGCCACGTGTCCAGTAGATCCGGACCTCCCCGTCCTCATGGGGCGGGCTCCGGAGACCTCCGGGGCCCTTAATACAGTAAGGACCCGGGGAAGGTGTCTGTGCAGACCTTCGAGATTGGTGAAGGCCTATGAGTACCTTGCGGAGCTAAGGGCTCGGCCAGGCGAAACCAAGAAGAAGACAAGGGCATCACAGGCACGAAGGGTCATAAGAGTCTATGTATTCATGGCTCCATGAGCTGGACTACAGACTCGATAAAAAAGAAAGAAACAAGCCCTAGGGTTCCCCGGGCACGTCCAGAACCTAGAAGCTGCGAGAACGGCCACGTCCCCAACTTCAGCCCTGGCGGCGTTCTCCCGCTCCGTGACCCGAGCACAGGGATCATCTCGGCCATCACCAGCACAAGGGCCGGTGTCATCAAGGATGCATCTGAAGCCCCCTCCGCCGCTTCAGCAGTTTCCTTGGAGACTCTGCCGTCTGGAGTCCTCCTCGACGTGTCAGCAGTTTCTTTGGAGACTCCACCGCCTGAGGAGAGAGGACGCAGCTTCCCTGAAGACTCCTCTGACCCGAGCATAGGGATCATCTCGGCCATCGCCAGCGCAAGGGTCGGTGTCATCAAGGATGCTTCTGAAGCCCCCTCCGCCGCTTGAGCAGTTTCCTTGGAGACTCTGCTGCCTGGAGTCCTCCTTGGTGCTTCAGCAGCTTCCTTGGAGACTCCTCCGCCTGAAGCCTCCTCGACGTGTCAGCAGTTTCTTTGGAGACTCCACCACTTGATGAGAAAGGACGCAACGCCTAGGAACCCTCAGCCAGTCGTCGCTCAAGAAGAGTCCAGTCGGGATGATAAACCCGGGGCCTCATGGAGGCGTCACCTCCAGAGGCAAGGCATGCAGGCTCCATGGATCCCTGACTTGGTGCAGAAGCCGCCGCCGGAGGAAATCGAGAGCGATCCTCCTCCGAAGCCGGGTTAGAAGCCATGGGAGAAGACAAGGTCGCAGAAACTCAACGAAGGTGCAAGTGCTGGAAGCCTTATAAAGGGGACCTACCCACGTTGTGGCTTCGTTTAAAACTTCCCAGATGCGATTCCAAACGACTCAAAACTCTTCGAATACACCGCATCGGCAACCGCATCGGCTCCAAGACCGAGCGCCGATGACAGGTGGGCCCAAGCCACCCAGCTGAAGCGGTGGGTCAAGGAGTCAGTCTCCCGAGAAGACGAGCCGGCAAGGCACTTCGGTGGTTCCCGAAGAAGGCGCCGCAATATGCAGAAGTGGCAGCCTTGGTAACCGCCGCAGTAAAAGCAACCATCAAGTGGGCGCACGCTCCCACGATCCAGCGACTGTTCGTGCTCCGGCAGCGGTCAATGCGGGACTTAGAGAAAGTGCGTGGAACAGAAGAGACGGAGGCCCCACCTCGGGCTCGCTATCTCCCCCGAGATGGGCCCGGGGGCCACTGTCGGTACCCGAGATATGGGGTACCCCCGCGCACAGGGGAAAATACCTAAGGTTCTCGCCCTTCTCCGCAGGGAGAGCTCCGAAGGCGCCATGTGTCCAGCGGAGCCGGACCTCCCTCTCCTTAGAGGAGAGCTCCGGGCCTGCTACGTGGCCAACAGCAGCCAGACCTCCCCTCCGTGGGGAGGGCTCTGAAGGCGCCGCGTGTCCCGCGGGGCCGGACCTTCCCCTCCTCAGAGGAGAGCTCCGGGCCCACCACATGGCCGACAGAAGCGGGACCTCCCCCCTCCGCAGAGAGAGGTCCGAAGGATCCACGTGTCCTGCGGGGCCGGACCTCCCTCTCCTCAGAGGAGAGCTCCAGGCCCGCCACGTGTCCAGCAAAACAGCGCTGCCTGCCCCCGAGCGGTAGGCAGCGGGCGTAAATACGCACCATACCTTGCCCGTACAAGGTATTCAAGGCCCGCGCCTTCCCAAGACGTGGAGACGCGGAGCACGCCTCTGTCAGGTGCCGTTGCGCCCAGTCGCATCACAGACTAGCGCGCGGTGTCAGAACCTGCCAGCCAATAAACACAGCGACAAGACATCCCCTGCCGCCCCCGCCGTGATCAACCACTACGACTAGCATGCGGCATGGGCAGGGAGGCAAGATGAAGACTCGGAAGCCTTCGCCAGAGACAACTACCGACATAACTGCGGATACGATAGTCGGCAGGCAATCTCCCCGGGACCACCTGTCGGGTCCCGGGCCCCCCTTGTAAGCCACACGAGCCTTGGACTATAAAAGGCTCGGGTAGGCAACGTTAGCAAGGGTTCGCAATCCAGAAACTCACACCCTAGGCATAACTCATCCTCAAGCTCAGGACTTCGGTTCTTAGCAACAAGCAATACAGCGAGCACCTCTGCTCACCATGGACGTAGGGTTTTACGCTCCGGCGGCCCGAACCACGTAAAACTTGCCGTGTCAAGCTCCTCCCTAACTTGTCCCTACGCTTAAGCTCTCCGCAAGCGACTAGCCCCTCCAAAAAAGAACCTCTGCGGGCTGCCCAGAGCAGGTCCGGGGGAAGTGTCGACCACACACTTCGACAATGACGGTCACCTTCATGTGCGGTTTGTAGTGTGTCCCATATCTCCTAGGAAATTTTTAGTCCATCCACCTTGGTAAACTCGTCTCGGCTTAGTGATGATGTGATCACAGCTGCAGCTTGAGCATTCCGATGAATGGCTTGTTCTTGGCTTGGGGTCAGCTCTTCATCATCATCCAGGATATCTATCCCTGTACACACTATATGCCACAAACTTGGGTTAAGAGATATAAGATGCATTTTCATGTTTTGTGTCCACATTGAATAATCATTGCCATCAAAGTAAGGTGCTTTTCCTAGAGGAATTGATAAGTAATAACTATTGTCAAAATTCAAACGCTCATAATCAAAATAATATCGGGAGTAGTCGGTGTGACTACCCCCTTTATTCTTCTTTTCATCATCGGTGTTCTTCTTTCCTTTTGGGGAGATTGCCTTCTTCCGTAGAAGAGCCTTGAGTTGGAGCACCTCCTCATCATCGTCCTCACTGTCTTGAATGGCGTCGAGTAGCTTCTTTAACTTTTGAGTCCTTTCATCATTACTCTTTTGATCGTCGATCTTCTTATGTTCTTATGTACATCCTTGACGTCCGACATCGTCTCTTCAAGCGGTGAGTCTCTTTTGAAGAGTTTGGATCTGATACCAATTGAATGTAGCCTAGAGGGGGGTGAATAGGCTTTTCGATGCTTTGTTAATCCCTGAAAACACTTAGTAGATTTATCAAACACAGGGAAATCGGACTAGTCCGATAGAGTGCAGACTAGTCCGTTTTCTACTCAGAGAAAAATCGGACTAGTCTGGTACTGTGCGGACTAGTCCGGTATTCGTGGACTAGAAAATTAAGATTGATCAATATGTTCACTTCTAGTACTCTATGCAGCAGAAATTAATTGATGACTTAGATGTATTGCAACAGTGATACAATCAATGACAGAAATCAACTTTGATTTCAATGCTTCAACGTGAATTTCACAAGATTAATTAAACACTAGAATATGATGAACAATAAATAAACAAGAGTAAGAGACAAGTGTTTATCCCGAGGTTCGATTCCACGAAGGAAATCTACGTCCCCGTTGAGGAGTCCACCAAGGACCGGGTCTTCTCCAACCCTACCCTCGTCGAATCGCCACGGAGGCCGATTCTCTTCCACTAATCACAAAGGGGAATAAATTGTTCAAGGGGGCCTTCTCACAAGTTGAGGGCTCCCCAAGAGTTACAATGAATGAACACAACCAAACACACTCAAAATATGAACAATTAACGAACAAGAGTGTGCGAGAGACCAAACCCAAGAGCTCAAGATGTGTAGAACAAGTCTCTCCTTTGATCTATTGCTAATCCCCAAAGAATTGATCCTTTTTGGGTTAGAATGTGTGGAGATATGTGAATTTTGGCTGTTGGGAGGTGTGACGGCACAGGGGGTCGAAGAGTTATGTTGGTATGGCCGTACACCTCTTTTTATAGTAGGGTTTCCAATGGTTACGTTAGGGTTTGTATGTCCGAACTAGTCCGTGGTTGACTCCAGACTAGTCCGGTGTGCGGTGTGTGGAAAACCCTAAGTGTTGTGAGATACCGGACTAGTCCGTAGTAGTGCGGACTAGTCCGATGTCTACTCAAAGATATATCGGACTAGTCCGTTTTGTGGTCAGAAAGAAAATCGGACTAGTCCGGTTGATATCGGACTAGTCCGCACATGCTGATTTTGTGCAGTTAGTGTGATTTCTTTCACTTGAGCTCTTGGGGTGTGTTTCTCCAACACACTCTATACTAAATAATCTAATCTTTTCAGCTCCTGAGCTCTTATCAACTTGGATCCTCCTTCTCCTTTCTTTTTGCGCTTTCTTCCTAATTTCTTTAAGAACCTGCGCTCATCTCAACAATTTTGTTAGGGTCTCATTTGTTTGTCATAAATCAACCAAAACCACAAGGGATGCCTAGATGCACTTTCAAGCTCCCTACTCGGAGTAGAACTCGATCTCCTAGAGGTCGTCCTCCTACGCTACCTCTGCTGGTGGCTTCGGGTCCATGACCTCCTCTTCGAGTTCCGGTTCTCCCATTGCCGGGATACCCAAAACCACCGGTATGGCACCTACCATCGGTAGGCCCACTACCGGAGGTACGAGGTCCTGCAACGCATGCACCTCGTCCATGGCCTGGTTGTAGTCCTCTTCTCAGCCTTGCCCCTCCTCAATAGCGTCATCACGCTCTTGAGTGAGGACCTCATTTTGCTGGGTCAGGGCCTGCACCTGCTGTTGTAGAGCCGTGATGTCGACGCGGCTTTTCTTTTTCGCCTTCTTCAGATGATGCAACTGATTATGTTGTTCGTTCAGTCGCTTTATCGTCGGAAGGAGAACATTGTGAAGTGCACTGTAAGCACTCTCAAAATGGTCTCCACGGCTGGTGCTCTCCTTGAGCTTCACGGCAAGATGATCCGTATGAACAGCTTGGCTGTCCATCACGGCCTTCCCTGCCCTCAACTGGAGGCTGAGGTTCGCCTCCGCAGGGTTGTACCTTGGGCAACCCGGATCTGTTTCCTCCAAGTACCCCTCCCTCCACACGTGATTAGCTTGCCCCTCCACCAGGACCAGCATGTATGCAGTACCCTCCATAGCTCTCACGTGCAGTTGGCAGAAACGCGACATGGTGTCGCGGGCTGCCACTTGCCACATTTCCTCCGGCTGTCTACCTCTCACCGTGACGGTGAACGGTGCCCAACCGGGTGGCGTAGGTCCTGCAGGAACTTCTACATGGATGGTCCACGTCTCGTTCCCCTCCTCGCCTTATTCCTTGGCAAGGTACTGCGGCGTCTACACGTACCCAAAATATTGAAGCATTTGCTTCAACACTTCTGGATAACCGCCGCGTTGAGAACAGTGGGATACCACCCACCCGTTCTCCAATTATCTATCCGCTGTAATCTGTAGAAACATATTTGAAAAAGGTCAAATATTCATTAACAGTAATTCATTGAGTTATAACATTAAAACATGTCATTGAACTCATAAAACTTGGAAACACAACTCAAACTTAGAACAAATTTGATCGCTGGTATGCTGCCCAAACTGACAGCCCTGACCAATTTCCATTTCAACCTGATTTAGACCATGCTAAAAGCAAATCCAATTCTGGACCTCAACATCAAAGTTAAACCTAACTTCAATAGATTTCCATAAAGTATTTACTTGGCCTAAGATCTGTCCTGGTTCAAAAGTTCTGAGATGTCAAAGTTGACAGAATTTCTGGAGAAAATTGGACGGCACGTCCCTGCTTGAGGTACTGATTTGATCCAACGATTCCAGTTAATTCTACACCAAATTCGACAAAATTTTCTGTTACAAAGTTGTAACCTATCTAATGATTTTTTCAGAAATACCTCGTTTTCTATTTTTGGATTTTCATGCAGGAAGTTATGCTCAATTTACATAGAGTTACAGAGAGTGTTTGCTCTGCCCTGTTTTCTGGATAGTTTCAACTCTACTGCATTTTTCAACTGGTTCAGGGCTGAAAAACCTCTGGACATCAACAGAAAAGTTGTAAATCTCTCCCAAATCTTTCCAGAAATGTATCATATGACCCAAACCTCGAAAGAACTCAACCTCTAACCTCTGTTTAGCTTCAGCCTTATTTCAGCTGAAAACAGAGGACTCTGTCCTTAGTATCCTATAAGTTGAAAACTTGTTAACTTTGAACATCCTGATTATGGGAAGAAGTTATATCAAAGTTTTAGTGCTCTGGATTAAAACCTTCAAGTTTTACAATGAGGTTGCTCATTTAGTGGGGTGTGAGGTCGAAGCGTCACCAGTTCATGTCGGTACTACGTCCCTCACAAAGAAAAACCTGTACTGGACTTAGCCGGCTTCGTTAGTTCAGTGGCACTAAACGTCTCTCGCACATGGATGCTACTTGTCTACCGATTCGTGGTTAGACTACCTGCAAATAAACCACTCAATCATCAGGCTCGGCTGCAGACCGAGCTTGGTCCCAATACAGTTCATACAACCGGCCGTCATCACTCGCACGGTTGTTTGCAAGCCAAACACGCCTTGAGCTATGTGTTCATGTTACTAACCACGTGACGGAGTCTCCCACACTTGCCCGTATCACGACAGGGAAGGGCGTTGCTCTAATACCCCAAACGATATAAAGAGTCATAGAGGATATTAAAGCAGGCCGGGTTACCTGCCACCCGTGAGGCTCCACCCTTCAGCTTGTGCGCACTGGTGGACAGCGCTTACATGCACCCCCCCAAGACATATGACGTCCCGAGATGCATGATTTTCTGACATAAGCAAATAGGTTAGTATTGCCACTTTCTATACACTAATAACATCCTTATATGGGCTACTAACTCGTTCCTCACCGAGTTTTTGAAAAAGATGACATTTTTAGTGTGTTAAACCTCAAGCGAGCTCTCATACCACGCTGATGTGGCCCCATGGCCTCGTCGAGCCAGGATCACGCTGAGGGGTGCTGCGTTGCACAGCACCGGATAACACACATAAAAGGTACAAAGCGGAAGCAAAATTTTATTATATAAACGGGTTTATGAATATTTTTACAACAAAAATATGTTCAGTCTACACTCACGGGCGTAGACTACGTACCGAGTTCACGTTCAGCCCGTGAACGTGTCCCCGCTAGCACACACGCACACTAACACGGCGGCGTGCACGACTACCACTCGACGGGGTTTCCCTCTTAGGGTTCCGTCTCCTCCTCGGGAGTCCCTTCCTCATAACACCCTGCAAAAGCTTCAAACACAAGCAGTGAGCACGATGGCTCAGCAAGTCTGACCCGTCTTTCCTATACATGAAACTTCTACATGCTGGATCATGCGTAATTGGGAATGTAAGTTGCAAAGGACTCGCCTAATTATTTGAACCTTACTTTCAAGTTTTAGCAGAAAATTGTGAAGAACCTCATGCTAAAGCACATGAGAGAGCCGCAATCAAATAAGAAACGCATTTCTCTCATGTACTTTGCCCAAGGTTGAAAAGAACTTTAATTAGCTCTAAACTACAACAAGTCATTAACAATCAAGGTATAGATTTCAATCAGCAACTTTTCCATGACTCTATCCTGTTCTTTCTATGTCACGGTACAGTGAACAAGTGGTACTCACTGACCGCGAGGGACGGCGATTATAATCGATTTACACCTGCAGGGTTACCCGAATAACCTGTCACGTACGTCCGTACTCGATGTTGCCTACAACAACCATCACGGACGTCGTACGCAATCACCTTTCACCCGTCAGCCAAATGTTGAGCCGGTCCAATCGTCCCAAGCAAGAGATCTCTGTGCGCGCATCTGCAGTGCCGCCAGCCGATTTACACCTCAAGCTCTCAACCTATCCTCTGAACGACTAGCTATGCCTCAACACCCAGCTACCCGAGTTACATCGGTTTCCTGGTTCCCATATATCCGGTAGGTCTTCGGTACTGTTCTAGCTTGTTCGACAGGCCCGCACACGGCTCAGTCCTCAATCGACACAAGCGGAGCTGTGGCACCCAGGCCCCAACATCCTACTGCCCTTACTCTCCGCTCGGTCTCATTTTTCTTGCCATGTGTTTCATTTGCTACCTTTACCCGAGTAGTGTGCCTCTAGCCTATTCTCGTGAGCAGTTCCAACTACTCGACTTGTACCGAATCCTACCTTAACTTAGCATTGCAGTGGCTAGTCGAGGTTTACAAAGTTAAACCCAAACCAGGGTTTTCTTGGCTATGCATTTGGGTTTTCAAACAAGACTCTAATACATAATTTAAGTGGGTGCTCAAAGTAAGTTCTTAAAACAGTAAAATTTATAAAAAGGCTAATGCAAACCGGAGCTTGCCTTGCTGCTGTTGGTTGTAGGCTAGCTGCTCCTATGGAGTGATGAAGGCTAAGACTTCGGGCTCCTCCTAAAACTTAGCGACTACATGAGATATATACATATATGTATCAATTTGAATGCATTTGAATTTGTGAAGACTATAAGTGTTGCTAGACAGGCCCAATGACTCTGAAATTTTTACTGTGGTTTGGATACAATCTAAACAGAGACTTGGCCAAGTTTCATTTGCAGCAAAGCTCATTTCAGTTCTCCACAAATAATTGTGTACTTGGCCTTAATTGGAGCTCTTAGGGTGTTACAGGGATTTTCATGGAGCAAGCCATGAATTTCTGAAAACTAGATTTTCAAAGTGTTCTAATGGAGTTGGTTTCACTTAGTATGAAGGTTCCTAGCCAAAGATATGAGCTAAACAATTTCAGAGAAAATCTGAAAATGTTTCTGGACATTTTCCCTTTTCTCTGGAACAGTTTTATTAATCACACAATTAGGTGGATCACATGAGCTCAAATGGATCTTAAATTTGTATGGTAGCTCAGGGATATTTTGGTGAACATCCTAGCCAAATTTCAGAATTTTCCTCCAAAGGGTTCTCCAGTTAAAATTCTAAACAGTTTAAAATTTGAAGAATTAATTCTGGAGAAATAAGGATTTTCATAAAGTGAAACTTGATTTGTTGGAAAGTACTCATAGATCTGAATCCAACAAAATTTGGTTCACTCGATTTGGATTTTCCGAGCCAAAGATATGTGAGTTTGAAGTTGAACTAAATCTGAAAATCGGGGAAATGTTTAAAACACTGCACGTGGGTCCCACGCACAGTGCCTTCTTCAACCTCCCGCCGGCGCCCGAGCGCGCGCCGCACAGCGGCGGTGGCGCGGCTTGCTCTTAGCCATTACTGCCTAATTCTCGACGCGGGTTTCTTCCTACGTGACCCTTGAAGCACAGCGCACACGCCGGACAACTTCTCGCGCCTTGACATCGCCGGAAACGTAGTCGGCGACGGTGGCGGCGGAATTGAGCTCGGGTCCGATGGTGCTAGCTCGTCTCAGCAGTGAACACGATCAACCAATGGGTCGCAAAGCACCACTGGTGCACGGGGAAGCTAACCCTGCCCTCCTCTTGGCCGGAAATCGCCGGGAAAGTAGACTTCACCGGCGACCCGAGCAGTTTTCACCGGCGGTGGCCAAAATACGGTGCTACGCTCACTGGATTGATCATCATCACTAGGATTTGACCAGAGTAATCGTGAGGTGCTACTCTAGCTTCAGCCCAACCAGGATTTCCAGTGATCAAGGTTAATTTCTGGTTTTTGTTCTTGGTGTTCTATACGACGATCGTCGGGAAAAGTGAAATTCTGGCTAACCGGCGCTAAGAGGGAGCTAGGGAGTGCAGGGAAAGCTACTAGACCTCGATGCTAACCTCAGAGACCAATTGTCTGCGCAAGAGGCGGTCACCCGCGTGAGTTTTCTCTCCGGTTGAGTCGGTTTCTTCTGTTCCTAATCACTGACATGTGGGTCCACTTCTCCCCTCTAATTCTTTTCCATTGTTTGCTGCAAATATCTCAGCTACTCAAACTTAAATGGTAGACTTAGCCACAAAGTCATGGAATGAATTTGAATTCTGCAAATTGAAGTTGATTTGGCTAAATTTGCTTCACATTTGAATTTGGTATTCAAATTCAGTTTTGAATTAATGCAAATTTAGCTCCTGACAAGATAAATTCCAATGGAGATGAAAATTGGTGGACTAACTCAGGAAAATGTGCTGTGTTTGAATATGAAGTCAACTTTTGAATCCAAGTGATGAAAGTAGCTAAATTTTGAATTTGCATTCAAATTGGCCCTTTTTACAAATGTTTCCAAACGTGGCTCAAAATGGCTTGGATTTGCATGAAACTTGGCATGAGCACTCCTAAGAATATTTAGGGCCTAAGGGTGAGCTCAGCCTCTCATGTTTATCTGCAAGAGTTCCTACTTTTTGGAGTTATGTGTTTTTCCTCTAATCACCCTCTTGATGGTGTTTACTTGCTCTTCACAAATGTTCATGGGTTATCCACCAAATGAGCTGTGGCGTGGTGATGTGATGAACATTTTTGCAAGTAAATTCTTGGGCTTTTACAGTGGGCTAGCCGGACATCGCTCATTCGCGCGACAGAGGAAACACCCTTCTTCCTGGTGTATGGAGCTGAGGCTGTCCTCCCCCCGAAAATCACCATGGGCTCATCCCGTGTCCAGGCGTACGACAAAGCCACGCAGGACAAGCTCCGGAATGGAGATATCGACCTTGTCGATGAGCGAAGGTGGCAAGTAGCTTCTCGAACTGCACGATACCGTCAAGTGCTCCGGTGTTATCAGCAGCACTTCGTGCGGAGTAGACAGCTCGAGGTGGGCGACCTGGTGCTTCGGCGAATACTTTCTCTAGGAGGGGGAACAAAATCTCCCTAGCTGGGAGGGTCCCTTCTGAGTGACACAAGTATGCTGCCCCAGGTGCGTCCGCCTGGCCATGGAGGATGGGGTACCTCTACCCAATCCATGGAACATACAACACCTCCGTAAGTTCTATCCTTAGCGCAGCGGTAGGGTTCTATTTTCTCTTTAAGGGTGTCATAGTGTCTAGGAACAGCGCTTAAAACAGCTAAGCTCCGGAAAAGTCCTGCTACTCGTCATATAGAGCGGGTCACTGCCTTCTTGTACAGCTTCTCTCCTCCTTTGAGAGAAGCCTGAAAAGAGAAAATCGTGCCTTACCCTACATATCCTCTCTTTACAGTTTGTGCTCACTCATGCATATCAACTGTAAATGGCATGTCCGGAGCCTATCCTACACACTTGTCCTAGGTCCCATGGCACTGGAAGGTCTTCACGCTGAAAGGTTAACGCCCGTGGGAGGACCAGAACGTGCAGCCTGCCTGGCCTGTTTCCGTACCTTAAGCCTGCCCACTGCCTCCCCTGCGCTACAACTGAGTGCTTGGGGGCCAGAAGGTACACACCTATGGACAAGAAAGTAACTGGACCCCGGGCATCGCCCCTTTTCTTTACGTGCTTTTTTCCATACTGTTCCGGCCGTGTGGCCAATCACTTTTTCCTTGCTCAATCGTAGTAGGATCTGTTCTATCCTTCTGCAGGCGGGTATGCTTGAGGTACCTGTGACATAATCAGGATCCTTTGGTTGTCTCATTGCCTGGGGGTCTTATGGCACTGAAAGGTACCTCCCTTGAAAGGCTTACGCCAGCGGGAGGTCAAGGGTGTGTAGCCGCTTTTCTTGGTTCCATACCCCAAGCCTACACAGTCTACCTCTCCAGCGCTACAACTCAGTACCGGAAAACTGGACGGCTCATACCCTTGAGCAAGGCCTTAACCATGGCCCAAGCAACCCACATTGAATTACCTAGGCCCCGTGGCTCGGCTGAGGATAGTAAGCCACAGCAGAGCTAACAAACAGGAAAGAGTGACCAGAGAGCACGACTACTCCTTTTTTCTGCTATGCTTGCAGGTCAGAACAGATCCTTGGCACCCGTATGTCACACCCGGTTTGCCCCAAAGAACAACCGAGTGAATATCACATGAATGCCAGGATCATTCTCTCACGCATGTGATGACAAATAGTGAAACATCATTTATTACAAGCCAAGTGTTCGAATATAAATAAGTCTTACATAGCATACGTCTCGATGGATGATAATATGTTCATAACATGTAAATAAAGCAGCAGCGGAATATAAATCTTGTGGGCTCCGTCACAGGTGTTGCCCGGGGGACTCCGTGAACCTAGAATCCTTCTTCGGGACCAAAGTCTTGGTCATTGAACACCACATCATCCCCTTGACCTGAGCAGCAATCTAAACCAACAGAAAAGCAAGTTTGAGTACCATTGGTACTCAGCAAGTGTGGGAAAGTAATGTCATGCATGGCTAGAGCAAGGAGAGGTTGAACTCATGGTTAAAGCACTACGCAATTCATACCTATCACCTTAGCTTATTAAGCACCTACATTACTACACAGGTAAAATGGTCCCAATCCCCCAACCCATCATCAATATCAAGTAAACATAGTCTCATCTCAAATGTTGAGCTTCCCGCTCAACATCCTCAACTTCCCAATCCATCATCCTCTAATCATGAATAAGTCCAAGCTGCTCTTGACCGTGAGCACGGCTGTCATGACAGTTTTGACTCTGCAGAGTTTGCACCACTGTACCCACATATAGTGATTTCATCCCCCGTTGCCGGGTGGACTAAAAGAACCTCCATTATGCCAGTGGCCGCGAACCACGTTCACACTTCCCAGGTGTGTAGCCAGGAGATCACTATGAGGCCTTTACAAAGGGATTCCTGACGAGCATGGGCCCACTGAGGTTTCACCCCTAACAGCATACAAGAGGCTCCAACCCCGCTGCAGTGCCCCCCTCTTGAGCCTTGCGGTTCATATGGTAATCCAGCTGACACCTATTCCCCGCACCATCCAAAACACCCATACTACGCCGGGGATACACCTAATTAATTGGCCAAGCTTCCCCATCTCAGCATGTGGATGGCACGATAAAGCCAGGTTACATGCTCCATGAACCGGTCCTTAGGATCCAGGCAAGTACTAAACACAAACCCGAGTCTCATGCACACAGCACCAACCAAATCATCCAACTTGCCTCGATCCCTACCTCTGCATAACTCATAATATCTCATTCAAGAGTAAGGTAAACAAGTTGATGATCTCATATCCCACTTATCCCATTCTAAGCATGGCTAAGCATAAGTAATATGAATGAATGACATAATAAAATAAATACCAACCCAGGCTACAAGGAAGTAAGATAATGAAAATCTAGGGAAACTTCCTAGCTTGGGTATCATATTCCAAATTGACAATGATGTTAATTAAATTCTAACTACACATCCTAGTATAGGATCAAAGTGGTCAAGGACACTTGCCTTCTTCCTGCTGCTCTGGGAATGGAAAGTCTTGGTCTTGAAAGGGGAGAACTTTCTCTGGGGCAGGTTCTACTCATGCCAATACGCATAGCAAAAGAAAACAACAATCCATAAGCCATAGTCCACACTTTCACTCATGCAAACCACACATACATACATATGAAAGTCATTCACATGTTTAAGTGTTGTGCTTACCCTAGATGTTGATTTTAGGCCTACATACACTTTTAAACATTTATATATTATTTCTAACTTTTGTATTCGGATTTCCATTTGTACACTATATAGGAATTTCCAATTTGAACAAATTCTCTTTATTTAATTAATACACTTTTTAGCCACAAGTGTGTATGAAAGATAATTTCCTACTTCAAATAGGTTGTCAGATCTTCTACCAAATCCTAAACTGAAGTTTTTGGATTTGGAGACCTCATTTATCATTTTCTAATTATGCATACCTATTTTCCTATATTTTCAGATTTATTTTCTATGCCTAAAATAGAATTTTAATATTAAAATAGTAAAACATATCATCTAAACAGAATAGGTTCTGATCTAAAATATTAAATAATATATTTTTGAACTTCTTCTCTGATGTGAACCAATTTAAATTTATTTTATCAGTTTTCAGAATTATTTCCTAGCCTAAAAATGTGTTTCTACAACTAATAAATATGAGCAACACTTAGGCAGATCTCATTTCAGCCTAAAATTAATTTTTAACTCATTCTAAAGGTTTTCCAAGTGCTAGGAGAGTTTAAATTTGTATTTGCACATGTGTTTATATTACCTTTTGAATTTAAATTCTACTCCTATGTTCAAATTTCTGAATTTAATATCTTGTAGGGTCTAAAAGGCAAATCCACCCTACTGCAGGGTTTAATTTACTATTTCCTAAATTTTAAGAGGCCTAATTACACATAACAGAGAGGTTTTCCTAATTTTTATTAAGTCCAGGGGCTAAAACTGATTTTTAAATGAATTTACAGGAATTTCTGAAGGTCCAGGGGCTAGATCAGAAGTTTCCGGGGCTAGCTCGTGTTTTCCGAGATCCCCAGGGGGTGGCGTGTAAGATTCCCGGCCTTTATAATGCGGGACCGATGTGGACCGTTGGATTTAAAACAGACGGGTCAGATTAGATCGTCGAAGGGGTATGCGCCGATTTAATTTCTGCCGTGCGATTTAAAATAGATGGCCCGCAGGGGGCCACGTCGCCCTGGCCGGAGCCAGCCCGTGCGCGCGGCGGCGGGGGCGGTGATCTCGCCGGCGCAGCTTCGGTTCCTTGCCGCTACACGCTAAAACTTGCAGTTTTTCACACGGATCGACTGTGGAGGGGTAGGGGAAGCTCACCTAGGGGTTTCTCGGGCTTGGGGAGGTCGGAATTCGGCTCTGCGACGACGATGGTTGAAGCTGCTCCTCGGTGCTCGTCGGAACCGATGCTAGGGCGCGAAACTTGTCGCTTCCTTCACCTGCAGGGCTCCCTGGCGGCGGTGGAGCACGGCAAGCTCGTTAGTCCAGCGAAAAGCGAAGAGATCCGAAGGTTTTTCGGTGGGGGATGATCGGTTCTCACCGGAGAGAAAGATGGAGCTGCACTGGGAATTTGGTGAGTTTCCTTGCGTGGAATGCACGAGGAGAGGCGGCGGAGGGTCGGTTTAGATATGTAGTAGCGCCCGGGACCGAAGATCGAGGCTGCGAGCGTGGGGTTCGGGAGGGCGGTTGTGATCGGGCACGAGAGAGAGCCGGAGCGGTTGGGGGTGCGCGGGGAAGGAGATGACATGCGGGCCCCGCGCGTCAGAGAAAGGGAGAGGGGGGACGCGGGTTTTGAGTTGGCTGGCGCGCGCGGTTTTGGGCTGGCTGAGCGGGTTTCGGCCCACTGGCCGGTTTTTTTCTTTTTCTTTTTCCTTTTCCTTTTTCTGTTTTGGTTCAAATTTAAATTCCAGTTTGAATTTGAATTGCTACACCACATGCAATACGTCCAAAATTTTTAAATTCTCCTCTTTAGCAGGTTTTGGGGTGTTACAGCTCTACCCCCTTTAAAAGAAATCTCGTCCTCGAGATTGGTGATTCTAGGAAAACAAATCCGGAAATTGTGCCTTAAGCTCGTCTTCTCGCTCCCATGTGGCTTCTGCTTCCAAGTGATGCTTCCACTGCACCTTGCATGTTCGAATTATTTTATTTCTTGTGAGGCGTTCCATTGTCTCCAAAATCTTGACCAGTTGCTCGGCATAGGAAAGATCCTCTCGTACGTCCACCTCATTCATGGGTAACATTTCTTCGGGCGTTCTTAAACATTTCTTGAGCTGTGACACATGGAATACATCGTGCACATATGATAGGCAAGCCGGTAGTTCTATTTGATATGCCACTTCGCCTTTCCTCTCCAGAATCTGAAAGGGTCCGATGTATCGCGGTGATAATTTCCCTTTCACCTTGAAGCGACGAAGTCCTCGGATAGGGGACACCTTGAGATAGACGTAGTCCCCCACGTTGAAAATAAGCTCTCTTCTCCGTACATCGGCATAACTCTTTTGTCGGGTCTGTGCTATCCTCAAATTATTGCGAATTTCCCTCACTTTCGCCTCGGCTTCTTGTAGTACCTCGGGTCCAAACACTTTACTTTCCCCTGTTTGGTTCCAAAATAGTGGAGTCCTGCACTTCCTCCCATAGAACGCCTCAAATGGTGACATCTTCATACTAGCCTGATAGCTGTTGTTGTAGGAGAACTCCGCATACGGTAAGTTCTTGTCCCAACTCCTATTGTTCTTGAGTGCACACGCTCTCAGCATATCCTCAAGGATCTGATTGGTTCTTTCCATCTGCCTGTCAGTCTGGGGGTGATAGGCAGAACTAAAATTCAGATGAGTTCCCATGGTTTCATATAACTTCTGCCAGAATGTTGAGGTGAACTGTGTCCCTCGATCTGACACTATCTTCTTTGGCACTCCATGAAAACACACGATCCTTGACATGTACAATTCCGCCAATTTGGATCCGTTGTAGCTTTCTTTCAACGGGATGAAATGAGCTACCTTAGTTAGCCTGTCGATGACGATCCATATCGAATCATATCCCGATTGGGTCCTAGGTAGGCCCACTATGAAATCCATACCGATTTCTTCCCATTTCCATTCAGGCACTTTGAGTGGTTGCAATAGTCCCGCGGGTCGTTGATGTTCTGCTTTCACCAACTGACATGTTTCACATAGGGCAACATGTCCCGCGACATCTCGTTTCATGCCATACCACCAATATCTGCTCTTGAGGTTATGATACATCTTCGTACTCCCAGGATGAATGGAATAGTCAGAATCATGAGCTTCCTTCAAAATCAATTCACGGATCTCCTTCACTTCAGGCACACGGATTCTTTTCCCATGCCACACCGTACCTTGTTCATCCTCTCTGAACCCAGGGGCTTTATTTTCTTTGATGAGTTCTCTAATTTCTTGTATCTTCTCGTCATTTTTCTGACCGTTGCGTATGTCTTGCTCTAATGTGGACTCCACTTCCATGGTGATGGCCTCACCACTATTCACCAGACATAGATTGAGTTTTGCAATCTCTTCCTTCAATTCTGTAGGCATGTCCTTTAAGCTCACCATATTGACCTGCATCTTCCGGCTTAAAGCATCCGCCACGACGTTCGCTTTCCCGGGATGATAGTTGATGCCCACATCAAAGTTGTTGATTAGCTCTAACCATCTCCTTTGTCTGAGGTTGAGATCTGGCTGTGTGAAAATGTACTTTAAGCTCTTATGATCTGTATATATCTCTGTCGTTTTCCCCATCAAGTAATGCCACCAAATCTTCAATGCGTGTACTACTACGGCTAGCTCTAGATCATGCGTAGGATAGTTCTTCTCGTGTTTTCGGAGCTGCCGGGACGCGTAAGCCACGACATGCCCCTCTTGTATGAGAACACATCCCAACCCGTGTCCAGATGCATCGCAGTACACCGAAAATTTCTTCTGCATATCTAGCATAACTAGCACTTGGGCTGTTGTCAATTTTTTGTTCAGTTCTTGAAAACTTGTCTCACACTGCGGTGTCCATGTGAATGTGATTCCCTTCTCCAACAATTTGGTGAGGGGCCTCAAGATCTTTGAGAAACCCTCAATAAACCGTCGATAATACCCAGCCAATCCTAAGAAGCTTCGAACTTCCCCGACATTTTTAGGGGTCTTCCACTTCTGCACATCCTCGATCTTGGCGGGATCTACCGAGATTCCTCCCTCCGAGATTATATGTCCTAAGAAGGGAACTCTCTTCAGCCAAAATTCACACTTGCTCAGCTTGGCATATAGTTGGTGTTCTCTCAGCTTTTGCATCACCAATCTTAAATGTCCCTCATGTTCTTCTTCATCTTTGGAGAAGACGAGAATGTCATCAATGAAAACCACAACAAATTTATCCAGATATTCCATGAATACCTTGTTCATGAGATACATGAAATATGCCGGGGCATTAGTTAGCCCGAACGGCATGACGGTGCATTCATACAGCCCGTACCGAGATACGAAAGCTGTCTTTGGAATGTCGGTTTGCCTTATCTTCAGTTGGTGGTATCCTGACCTGAGATCAATTTTTGAGAATACACACGCTCTCCTCAACTGATCAAATAAGTCTTCAATGCGGGGTAATGGGTACTTGTTCTTGATGGTTACTTCGTTCAACGCACGGTAGTCTACGCATAACCTTTGGGTTCCGTCCTTCTTGGGCACAAATATCACTGGAGCTCCCCATGGTGAGGAACTAGGACGAATATACCCCTTCTCTATCAATTCTCTTATATGTTCTTTGAGTTCTTCCAGCTGTTTGGAGTCCATCCGATAAGGCCTCTTGTATATTGGGGCTATTCCAGGCACTAGATCGATCGCGAATTCCACTTCACGATCGGGAGGCATACCTGGCAACTCCTCCGGAAAAACATCTGGATACTCCCTGATAGTCCGTATCTCTTCCACTCCCACCTCAACTTGATTAAGTTTTATGTCCCTCCTGGGTTCATGCACGGCTATGAACTTCACTTTTGTGCCACTAGTGTGAGTTAGTTCCACCGTTCTTGTCGAACAATGGATGATGCCTTTATGTTTGGTCAACCAATCCATACCCAAAATAATATCTATCCCTTGTGAGTCTATTACTATGAGGTTTGCAGTAAATACTACCCCATTAATGTCTAGATTCACCTTGGGACACACTTGTCTTGTCCTTATTTCTCCCCTGGAGAGTTCACTGCTAACATATGGTTCATTTGTGTTGTTGATAGATCATGCTTCTTAACAAACCCTTGAGCAATGAACGAGTGGGTAGCACCAGAATCGAACAATAGGGTTGCAATGTGTAAATTTGCAGGAAACTTACCAATTACCACGTCAGGTGCCTCTTGCGCTTCCTCCATGGTCACGTGGTTCACCCGTCCTCGCATCACATTCTGCTGTTGTGGCTGCATGGGCTTCTTCTTTGGGCACTTATGGGCGTAGTGCCCCACTTCACCACAGTTGAAGCATTGCACCCAACTTTAGGTGCCTGGCCTTTGTTATCTTGGGGTTGGTTCTGTGGCCCTTGTCCTGCTGGTCGAGGTTGATATGTGGGGCGAGGCTGCTGCACAAACTGACGTTGCGGCTGTGCTGGTGCTGATGGAGGCCTGAAGTTCGGGTTGTACCCTCTCGGTGCTGAGTAGGGTACCACAGCACGGCTCGCCTGCCCTGCGGGTTGCTGCATCAGACGTGGACATGTGTTGCTACTTGAGGCTTGGTGTGACCATCCCGCCTTCCTCTTGTTTTCATTCTCCAAGGCCTTCAGCTTCCTCTCCACGACAAATGCTCTGTCTACCATCTTTTGGAAGCTTTCATACTTGTTGGAGGACATTGCACATTGCATCTCCATGGTAAGTCCTTCCACAAAACAGTCCTGTTTCTGCTCATCGGTTTCGATGTCCCGTGGTGCATAACGGGATAGTTGGGAGAACTTAGTGAGGTATTCCCTCACGGTCATGTTACCTTGCTGCAGTACCAAGAACTCCTTTCTCTTATTTTTGAGTTCACCCCTTGGTATGTAGTGGTTGCAGAAACTGTGCTTGAACTCTTCCCAAGTGATGTTCTCGGGGTCATGATGGGCTGCCACGTAAGCGGTCCACCAATCAGCAGCAGGTCCATGCAATTGGTGAGAAGCAAACAGCACCCTCTCATACCTTTGGCATTGTATGATCCTCATCTTGCTCCCAATGGTCTTTAGCCAATCATCTGCCTCCAGGGGTTCAGCAGCACTTGCAAACTTCGAGGGTTGAGTTCCCAGAAACTCACTCAACCTTGGTTGGCATGGTGCAGCTTGTGGGGGTGGAGCTTGGTGCAAGTTGGCCACCACTTGAGTCAGACTCTGGATGAGCTGATTCTGATTTTCGATCATTTGATAGATAGGATCAGCTCCTTCACGGCGACCACCCCTGTCTTGTCCTCCAGAAAGATGAGGGTTGCCGGCCTCATGTTGATTTTGTTGGGGTTGGCACCACGACCCTTTCCTCTTACAGCCATCTATCATGATCAACCAAATGTTAACTTAAAGCATTACGTCTTAACTTCCCAAATTGCTTGTTTAAACTTAAACTTTTGAGGCCTTAATGTTTAAACATTTTCTGAAGATTTCACGTAGATCTTTGGGCTTCACGTTTCACGCGAAAAAAAAATGCACTATTGATTCATAAGGGTTCACACACCAAAGCAAAGCAACCTAAAGACGAGGTTGTGGACAAATGCCCATGGCTTCCACAACTCACGTCACACACCAAACATAAACACACAAATAAATAGGTTATTTACTCGACTACTCGATAACTCGCTGAACTAAGGGAAATGAATCTAAACAACTCGTATCACTGAGCTGGCTCGTCAGGGTCTTCCTCATTATTGCGGTTGCCCTCTGATTCTGCTTTAGGTGGGGAAACTGCTGGTGGAGAAGTGCGCCGACGCTTGCTCGCCCGACGGTCTAGGGAGTCAGGAGTCCACGTGTCATTCACGGTGACACACAGTTCATTCCCATCTCCTCTTTCTCTCGCCCTCAAGCTGGTGCGGAGCAACGCCTCAGTATCCTTCAGGGTGTCATGAACATCCTGAAGCTCCTGTTGGCACTCCTGCAGCCGAGTGCTGAGCATAGCAGCATCCTCCAAGCACAGGTCCATGTGCTCATGGGAGGTCCCCTGCTTCACTGGCGGGTACTTGTACTCCTCGGTGCCACTCTCCCGCTGGAGGACATACATGTACTCAGTCCTGTCCAGGTGGCGACGGTTGATGTAACTCTGGCAGGTGATGGCCTCCCAGGTGACATCCTTCTCACCATCGGCCTGAGTTGCCCGACAAGCTGGAGAGCGGTGGATCTTGAGCAGCTGATTTTCATGGATAATCCTCATCTCTGAGCTCCATTCTTCCCGCTTCTCACGGATGGTCCTGGTGGAGCTGTAGTGTATGATCAGCTTGCCAACATTGCCGGCGGCGTGGAGCATACGTTGAAGATGGCGCAACAAGCCTCCTACTGCCAACCCGTAGGAGTGGTACGTCACCGGACGGTTCTCCTCTCTCAAGGCAAGGGAAACTACAGGAACTCTCCCTCCGGTGGACTTGCAGGCGGTGCGGATCATGCGAACCATCTAAAACATAAAGCATTTAAAATTAAGTTAGATAAGAATTAAATAAAAATTGTATTTTGAATAAAAGTTGGGGCAAGATGAACAAATAAAGTGACCCTATTAAATAACACTTTCAACCCACACCTTTGTAAAATAGTTTTTAAGAAAATAGGGTTCTTAAATACGTCCATTTCTACCTAGGTCCACATTCCTACGGGCAACCTTGGCTCTGATACCACTTCTGTCACACCCAGTTTGCCCCAAAGAACAACCGAGTGAATATCACATGAATGCTAGGATCATTCTCTCACACATGTGATGACAAATAGTGAAGCATCATTTATTACAAGCCAAGTGTTCGAATATAAATAAGTCTTACATAGCATACGTCTCGATAGACGACAATATGTTCATAACATGTAAATAAAGCAGCAGCGGAATATAAATCTTCTGGGCTCCGTCACAGGCGTTGCTCAGGGGACTCCGTGAACCTAGAATCCTTTTTCGGGACCAAAGTCTTGGTCATTGAACACCACATCATCCCCTTGACCTGAGCAGCAATTTAAACCAACAGAAAAGCAAGTTTGAGTACCGTTGGTACTCAGCAAGTGTGGGAAAGTAATGTCATGCATGGCTAGAGCAAGGAGAGGTTGAACTCATGGTTAAAGCACTACGCAATTCATACCTATCACCTTAGCTTATTAAGCACCTACATTACTACACAGGTGAAATGGTCACAATCCCCCAACCCATCATCAATATCAAGTAAACATAGTCTCATCTCAAATGTTGAGCTTCCCGCTCAACATCCTCAACTTCCGAATCCATCATCCTCTAATCATGAATAAGTCCAAGCCGCTCTTGACCGTGAGCACGGCTGTCATGACAGTTTTGACTCTGCAGAGTTTGCACCACTGTACCCACATATAGTGATTTCATCGCCCGTTGTCGGGTGGACTAAAAGAACCACCATTATGCCAGTGGCCGCGAACCACGTTCACACTTCCCAGGTGTGTAGCCAGGAGATCACTACGAGGCCTTTACAAAGGGATTCCTGACGAGCGTGGGCCCACTGAGGTTTCACCCCTAACAGCATACAAGAGGCTCCAACCCCGCTGCAGTGGCCCCCTCTTGAGCCTTGCGGTTCATATGGTAGTCCAGCTGACACCTATTCCCCGCACCATCCAAAACACCCATACTACGCCGGGGATACACCTAATTAATTGGCCAAGCTGCCCCATCTCAGCATGTGGATGGCACGATAAAGCCAGGTTACATGCTCCATGAACCGGTCCTTAGGATCCAGACAAGTACTAAACACAAACCCGAGTCTCGTGCACACAACACCAACCAAATCATCCAACTTGCCTCGATCCCTACCTCTGCATAACTCATAATATTTCATTCAAGAGTAAGGTAAACAAGTTGATGATCTCATATCCCACTTATCCCATTCTAAGCATGGCTAAGCATAAGTAATATGAATGAATGACATAATAAAATAAATCCCAACCCAGGCTACAAGGAAGTAAGATAATGAAAATCTAGGGAAACTTCCTAGCTTGGGTATCATATTCCAAATTGACAATGCAATTAATTAAATTCTAACTACAGATCCTAGTATAGGATCAATGTGGTCAAAGACACTTGCCATCTTCCTGCTGCTCTGGGAATGGAAAGTCTTGGTCTTGGAAGGGGAGAACTTGCTCTGGGGCAGGTGTTACTCATGCCAATACACATAGCAAAAGAAAACAACAATCCATAAGCCATAGTCCACACTTTCACTCATGCAAACCACACGTACATACATATGAAAGTCATTCACATGTTTAAGTGTTGTGGTTACCCTAGATGTGTTGATTTTAGGCCTACATACACTTTTAAACATTTATATATTATTTCTAACTTTTGTATTCGGATTTCCATTTGTACACTATATAGGAATTTCCAATTTGAACAAATTCTCTATATTTAATTAATACACTTTTTAGCCACAAGTGTGTATGAAAGATAATTTCCTACTTCAAATAGGTTTTCAGATCTTCTACCAAATCCTAAACTGAAGTTTTTCGATTTGGAGACCTCATTTATCATTTTCTAATTATGCATACCTATTTTCCTATATTTTCAGATTTATTTTCTATGCCTAAAATAGAATTTTAATATTAAAATAGTAAGACATATCATCCAAACAGAATAGGTTCTGATCTAAAATATTAAATAATATATTTTTGAACTTCTTCTCTGATGTGAACCAATTTAAATTTAGTTTATCAGTTTTCAGAATTATTTCCTAGCCTAAAAATATGTTTCTAGAACTAATAAATATGAGCAACACTTAGGCAGATCTCATTTCAGCCTAAAATTAATTTGTAACTCATTCTAAAGGTTTTCCAAGTGCTAGGAGAGTTTAAATTTGTATTCGCACATGTGTTTATATTACCTTTTGAATTTAAATTCTACTCCTATGTTCAAATTTCTGAATTTAATATCTTGTAGGGTCTAAAAGGCAAATCCACCCTACTGCAGTGTTTAATTTACTATTTCATAAATTTTCAGGGGCCCAATTACACATAACAAAGAGGTTTTCCTAATTTTTATTAAGTCGAGGGGCTAAAACTGATTTTTAAATGAATTTACAGGAATTTCTGAAGGTCCAGGGGCTAGATCAGAAGTTTCCGGGGCTAGCTCGTGTTTTCCGAGATTCCCAGGGGCTAGCGCGTAAGATTCCCGGCCTTTATAATGTGGGGCCGATGTGGACCGTTGGATTGAAAACAGACGGCTCAGATTAGATCGCCGAAGGGGTATTGCGCCGATTTAATTTCTGCCGTGCGATTTAAAATAGACGGCCCGCAAGGGGCCACGTCACCCTAGCCGGAGCCAGCCCGCGAGCACGGTGGCGCGCGGCGGCGGGGGCGGTGATCTTGCCGGCGCAGCTTCGGTTCCTTGCCGCTACATGCTAAAACTTGCAGTTTTTCACACGGATCGACTGTGGAGGGGTAGGGGAAGCTCACCTAGGGGTTTCTCGAACTTGGGGAGGTCGGAATTCGGCTCTGTGACGACGATGGTTGAAGCTGCTCCTCGGTGCTCGTTGGAACCGATGCTAGGGAGCGAAACTTGTCGCTTCCTTCACCTGCAGGGCTCCCTGGCGGCGGTGGAGCACGGCAAGCTCGTTAGTCCCGTGAAAAGCGAAGAGATCCGAAGGTTTTTCGGTGGGGGATGATCGGTTCTCACCAGAGAGAAAGATGGAGCGGCACTGGGAATTTGGCGAGTTTCCTTGTGTGGAATGCACGAGGAGAGGCGGCGGAGGGTCGGTTTAGATATGTAGTAGCGCCCGGGACCGAAGATCGGGGCTGCGAGCGCGGGGTTCGGGAGGACGGTTGTGATTGGGCGCGAGAGAGAGATGGAGCGGTTGGGGGTGTGCAGGGAAGGAGATGACATGCGGGCCCCGCGTGTCAGAGAGAGGGAGAGGGGGGGCGCGGGTTGTGGGCTGGCTGGCGCGCGCGGTTTTGGGCCGGCTGAGCGGGTTTTGGCCCACTGGCCGGTTTTTTCTTTTTCTTTTTTTTTTCCTTTTCCTTTTTCTGTTTTGATTCAAATTTAAATTCCAGTTTGAATTTGAATTGCTACACCACATGCAATACGTCCAAAATTCTTAAATTCTCCTCTTTAGCAGGTTTTGGGGTGTTACACCGTACCTCCCAGAAGGCCCGATGCTGACGTACTGCCTCATCTAGTGGTAGGTGCGCCCCAAAATAGGGGCCACACCTACCAGGGGGCCATCACGGTGAACCATGCGGGCAGGACGTCAGACCCTGGCGGCAGCAAGCGGAAGACTTGGAGCCCCAGCTACGACAAGCTGAAGACACTGGCCGAGGTTCCCTCTAGTACTTGCGCTGCCAAGGACACGGGAAGAGTGTTAGCCACAATGCCGGAGCAACCCGGGTCCTTATGCTGCTAGGGACCCAGAGGAACAAGCTTGGGACATCGGCAAAGAGCTATCCACCTCGGCTAAGTTATTCCGGACCTTTGCGCTGCCAAGGGTCCGAAGTCTACATCAACAACTCAATACACAAGACTTGAAAACAAAAATTCTTCATTAATGACAGAGCTCCGGCATACAAAAGGGGGATACAAGGCAAGCGGGGAACCTAGCAGCTACAAATTGAGCAATCTCCTGCTCCATGGCAGACTTGGTTGTCCCCATGACAGACTTGGTTGTCCCTTCTCTGCCAAGCCAACCTCTATGCAAAGAAGCAATCCCCAGCAAACATATCAGTTCGACGCCTCAAATTCTGTGAGGAATCACCGATCTGCCGCACAGCGATGTCGATGACATCCACTATCGGGTGGGCTAGATTTCTGGTCGGAGAAGGACGATCTGGCAGGGCCAGAAGAAGGTGAAGTCCTTCGGGGAGGCCAAGCCTTATTCCGACAAGTCCTTCAGGGAGGTCAAGCCTTCCTCCCTGACGGTTTCCTCTGCCGTCAGCAAGCCATCCGGATGGCTAGTGCTTCTATCCGGAACCGTCAAGGAGAAGGACACCCTGAAGAGCCGCCCCGAGGGCCGCACGCACACGAACATCTCGCAAAAGTGGACGAAGATGACCACCGGTGTGAGGGCTTGAGGCGTAAGGTGGATGGGAGCGTTGGGAAGTGAATGCTTCCAGCGCACAAGGCGAAGACACTGGGGGCCAGGCGGGTAACCTCTCGGGAACGTCCGGCGGTTCCCGAGGAAAGGGACGTGGTGGAACTGCAGTGGCTGACCCAAGGGCAGCCGCAGTAAATACCCCGGGGAAACCCTTCGAGCATGCCGCCACGACCCACCGGTCAAAGGAAGACACGCATCCGCTACTCCGATGATGTGCTGCCGCTTTGACTGGCGAATACACTCATTACGCCAGGGACATGCGGCCTTTTCATCTCCCAGGTACAACCACACATGAAAGTGCATCTAGGCACCCCTTGTGGGTTTTGGTTGATTTATGACAAACAAATGACACCCTAACAAAATTGTTGAGAATGAGCGCAGGTTCTCAAAGAAATTAAGAAGAAAGCGCAAAAAGAAAGGAGAAGGAGGATCCAAATTGATAAGAGCTCAAGAACTGAAAAGAATAGATCACTTAGTATAGAGTGTGTTGGAGAAACACACCCCAAGAGCTCAAGAGAAAGAAATCTAACTAACTACACAATTTCAACACGTCCGAACTAGTCCGATATCAGCCGGACTAGTCCGGTTTTCTTTCTGACCAGAAAACGGACTAGTCCGATACCATCCGAACAAGTCTGATTTTGTCTCTGGACAGAAAACGGACTAGTCCGCAATATCACGTACTAGTCCGATATCTCACGACACTTAGGGTTTTCTAAACACCGCACACCGGACTAGTCCGAAGTCAACCACGGACTAGTCCGGACATCGCAAACCCTAACGTACCCATTGGAAACCCTACTATAAAAAGAGGTGTACGGCCACACCAACACAACTTTTGACCCCCCTGCGCCGTCACACCTCCCAAGAGCCCAAAATTCACCTCTCTCCATACATTTTAACCTAAGAAGGATCAATTCTTGTGGATTGGCAATTGATCAAAGGAGAGACTAGTTCTACACTTCTTGAGCTCTTGGGTTTGATCTCTCGCACACTTTTCGTTGTTAAGTGTTCATCTGTTGAGTGTGTTGAGTCATGTTCATTCATTCATTGTAATTCTTGGGGAGCCCTCAACTTGTGAGAAGTCCCCTTGAACAATTTTATTGCCCTTTGTGATTAGTTGAAGAGAATCGGCCTTTGTGGCGATTCAACGAGGGTAGGGTTGCAGAAGACCCGGTCCTTAGTGGACTCCTCAACGGGGACGTAGATTGCCTTCGTGGAATCGAACCTCGGGATAAACACTTGTCTCCTACTCTTGTGCATTAATTGTTCATCATATTCTAGTGTTTAATCTATTCTTAGAAACTCACATTCAACTATTAAAATCAAAGTTGTTTCCAGTTATTCATTGTGTCACTATTGCAATACATCCAAACTAATGATTAATTTCCGCTGCATAGAGTATTAAAAGTGAACATTGATCAACCTTGATCTCCCTAGTCCACGCATACCGGACTAGTCCGCTCAGTACCGGACTAGTACGATTTTTTCTCTGTTTAGAAAATGGACTAGTCTGATTTTCCTGTATTTGATAGATTAATAAGTATTTCAGGTTTCAACAAAGCGTTGAAAAGCCTATTCACCCCCCCCTCTAGGCTACATTCAACACACCCACTACGCGAAAATCTCACCACCACTTCGGCTTCCAAAGAGTAGGCTCAAATCCACCACGCTGGAAAGATGGAGGCCCCACCTACGGGCTCATTGCCTCCCCCGAGATGGGCCCGGGGGCCACTATCGGTACCCTGCAAACCGGGTACCTCCGCGTGAAGGGAAAACGACAGCTCAGGCCTCGCCTCCCCGCTAAGGCGGGGTGCCAACGTAGCCACGTGCCCTTGGCCCCAAGATCAGCCCCGGGGCTGCCACATGCGCTTGGGATACAAAGCCGACACGTGCCCTTGGTTCCGGCCCGAGCCTCCTAGGTTAGGTGAGGTCCGGGGCTGCCATGTGTCGGTGGGCTCCAAACCTCCTCGCTGCTGAGGAGGGCTCTGGAGCCGACATGTGCCCTGGGCTCCGGCCCTAGCCTCCCCGCTGTGGTGAGGTCCGGGGCTGCCACGTGTTGGTGGCCCTGAACCTCCTCCCTACCGAGGAGGGCTCCGGAACTGACACGTACCCCACGATCCTCATGGGCCGTGGGTCGACGAAGTCAAGGAGGAAGTGTGTTGTCACGCAGTGCATTCAAGGCTTGCGCCTTCACCAGAATCATGGTGCACGGGACACACCTCAGTCGTCCACCTGTCCACCATTACGGTGACAAGACAAGGCGGCGAGGCGTGACAGCAGTACAGTGCCGCCCAAGTAGAGCGAGAAGACGCGGCGACAAGACGACGTCTTCATCATCACCTGACACGCGGATAGGGGCGCTCAGCGCGCCAGGCGGCGGGACTTAACTCCCCCACCGACTACTCTACTAAGAGTGTAAAATCCTAGATCATGTATAGGGTCCGTATAGCTTCAGGGCCACCTGTCGGACCCTAAGCCATATTGTAACCACACCGGCCTTGGACTATAAAAGGACTGGGGTGTCCACCTGACAAAGGGTTCGCAACCCTGCAAATCCCACACTCGTACGCACGAGCAATACAGCAAACACTCCCGTGGACGTAGGGTACTACGCTCCGGCGGCCCGAACCACGTAAATCTCGGTGTTCACCCGCTCTCTCGAGCTGGATCATGCTACGGATGCCAAGCCCCTCCAAACAAAGAACCACCGTGGGCTGCTCCTGTAGCAGGTCGGGAGGAGTGTCACAGCTCACACTCCGACGGCTACGGTTGGGCAATTATGGCTAAGTTTTGCTATGGTTGACTAATTTTGTCCAAGTTTGCTATAGTAATATAATGTACGATGTTTTGAAGAAATGGTGCTTACCTGTGTGGTAGAAGAAGGCATCTGTGGCTCCAGCATCAGCGACGGCCATGTGGGAATGGTAATCTGCTGTTCATGCTGCTGTGCTAAAGCTTGTGATAGAAAAGTATTAGAACATGAATAGTAATAATTTTTTGTATTTTAAGCTATTACCTAAATCACCGCTTGTATCTGTGCATTGTAGGTGGCTTGAGAGACTTGAGTGGCCTTCAATAAGGCTGCTTGCTCCTGGAGCTTCTCCTGTGTCCAGCGTAGCTCCTCCTGGACACTTAGAAGCTACAGCTCCCTCGCTGAAATCCACCAGCTGGGTCTAGAGGACAAAGACTGCGAGGAGAAGCCCCTCGAAGGCCTTGCCTCCCTCGAGTCAACCACTCAGTTGAAAATAGCAAAACTATGGAAAAAAAAAGATTAAGAGTAAGATAATGTAAGTCAAATTGATAGAAAAGAAAAATAGGTAGCATCTCACCGTCCATGGGCTTTACCGCCACCGCTTGCATACATGGCGTTCGCATCTATTGGTGTGTTCTGCCAATCATAATCTTAGCCGTGAATCTTCACCGCCTCCACCCCATACTTCTCCTACAAATACAAGAAATACATAAAAACGTGTCAGTAGCAATGTTAGTTACAAGTAAAGCAACATGTTAGTTCGAGGACTCACCACTCTTGCTGTGACCACTGGAGTGGACAACTGGTCGGGCTGTGAAGGGTCACTTGCTTTGTGACATCTTTTATACACCTGAACGTCCCTAGGTCAATCACCGAGATTGTTTTTCTGTAAGTATGAGTCAGTAGCATAAATATACTATAAATACAGTTTTGTATGTATTTTACTTACCATTCGTCTACCAAGACATAGATGGACATCCGTACTATGTGTATGGCCTCCCGTAGAGCCTCTGCACTGTTTGGCCCTCTTGGACTTGGTGACGAAGTCCTCTCTAGACCACAGGCGATGGAGGGCCCAGTAAGCCTCCGGACAGTCCTCCAACCAAAAAATCCCCAGCTGCATGCATTTAGTAATTGATTGAAATAACATTGACATGACAAAATCAGACTCCTAATTGAAACACTACTAGTTTACCTCGGCGTACTGCTCCTCCGTCAAGTATGTGTCGGAGCCGTCTCTGAACTCCGCAAGCTCCTGCTCTTCAAGTAATCGTTTGTTGCTTCAATACGAGCATAGGAGATTGCCTGCTTAGCAGACTTCCTGGCGTTCTTGTTGAAGAAGGCTCTCGCGTGGTCGGCATCCGCTAGATCTGCCAAACGGTACCGTCTTTACAAGAAGACACAGGAACATAAGTGTTAAACATTGTATCTATTGAAAAACTAAATTTAAAACATGTATTAAACATACTTACCTAGAAGTCGGCCCACACTGCACCCTGAGCAGTCCCGTACGTCAGGTCAGTAGCACGAGCGTAATCATCCCATGACTTGGCAGGGATACATTCGTCACCGCTGCTAGGGACCTCACCAGGATAGTGCAAATGCACGAGGTTCCCTAAGACAGCATTGACCTGTCTCTGACGTCCTCTACCCTCGAAGGTAGTGTCCTCTCATCCCGCTGCAAGAACAAATGTGCATCAAAGGGTTTTAGCACTACATAATTTTCTGAAGGTACAACATAAGGGCTTCTTACCTATCGCCAACACGGCAAATAGACGGCAACGTTGCTTCTTATCTAGGAACTAGAGGAGGAGCCACATAATGGCTCCTCCTAGTCCGACACTTTCTCTGCGCCTTCGTGTCCTCGGACGACCTGAAAGGGTGGTCCGATACTCGGAAGGGTGGTCAGCTGACCCGGACGGGTGGTCAGTCGACTATGGCATAGGAGGAGCCTCAGCCTCGACCTCTTACCCTGACTCTGAGTCATCCTGCATTATTATAATAGTTTTAAGAAATATAAATAGATTAATTATCTAATAAATGGAATATGATTGTTAAGTCAAATTACCTCGGTCCGCTAAAAGGCAACAGGTCTGTCTGACAGCTGTGAGGGCACGTGTCTCAACAACTGAGACCGTCTGCTCTCTCCAGAGCTACTACCCTGAAAAAGGGTCTCCACCACGTCTCGTGTGCGAGCCATCATGCTCGCACTGCTGAGAAACCTCCCCACGGTCCTCTTTACCCCCTTACCCTTGTCTGATGACATTCTATTGCAACGATATTTGATAAGTATAGTTATTATAAAATATACAACATGAATATTAAATGAAGAAAGCATTACTTATATTAATTTCTAAAAGTCATCAAAATCTCGCTCATTTACTCTACTCCTTAAACTAGACCATCGAATTGTTTTAGTGACTGGCTTCCGTTTGCGCTTCACACGGGTCTGTACATCATCAGCGTCTCCAACTAAGTCATCGAGCTCTTGACCAGGCTCAATGACAAATGAGGCTGGGAGATCTTCTTCTTGGTAAACATTATCGAACTCACCAATAGACGTCGGATTATCATGGTACGCAACATTTCTTGGGGTATATAACCATTCACGAGGATTGACCTTGTGTATGACCCACCAAGCACTCATTTTCTGGCATGCATAAGGTAAATAACACACTTGCTCAACTTGGTCTGCAAGGAAAAAAGAGTCATACCCTCGCAGCCTTTCGTTGTGTTTCACTTCAACCATGCCAAATTGGTTTTCATGAGTTCCATTCTGGTTATCAACCAGTCACAATCAAAGAGAACTACTTTAAGTTCCTTATTGCCGGCAAAGTTGAATTCGAGGATTTTGTTAATGATCCCAAAGTAATTTGTTTCCCATCCTTCAACATCGATTGCTATCGTCACAACTCTCGTATTAGTCGTTGCCGCAAGAGGACGAAGAGCTTCAAATTGAGTCAAACAGAATCGGAACCAATTGACGTAGTACCGACCGTATATTTTAACATTAAATATTCCGTAAGATAGTTGTCGCAAGTATTGATAGAGATCGGCATCTTTTACACACTATCCATAATATGAACTTATAAGAATATTTTTTACATAGTACTATATAATTCAGGATAGAGAAGTGACAAGAAAATGTTACTTGATCTCGAAACCAAGATAGAAAAGTAGGCCCTCCATTAATTCCATCTCATCGCATTGTTTCTACCTGCTTGCGTGTCGGTTGATGTCTAAGTGTCCAATTTTGCTTATGAAACGCGATTTACGAAAAACATGAATATTAGAATTAAGGTATAGTAAAGAATGCTACGTAGCATAGCGGCCTTCCTTTCTTCCGCGGTACAATGGTAGCTCGTGCTACTACCGATAGGGGTTCCCCTCATCGCAAAAATGGATAGGTTACTACAAAGAGGATCTTCATCCACATTGTACCGCATCATCGAAGCATTGGCATTGTTTTTCTCTGCAAAGTAAACACTTGAAAAATATCCTACCTCCTTAAGAGTAAATGATACAGCGATGCGCCCTTCAACTCTAGCTCTATTGCCAACCATTGGTTTAAGGTATCTTAGAGCTCTTTCAATATGATACATCCACCTATATTGCACAGGGACGCCCATTTTAGCTTCATACGGCAGATGAATAAGGAGATGCTGCATTGGATTAAAAAATCCTGAAGAAAATATTTTTTCCATCTTACATAAAAGAACTGGTATCTCCTTTTCTAACTTCTCCATCATTTGTATGGTGATTTATTTAGCACAAAGGTGCCTATAAACATAGCTAAACTCGGCTAACACTTTCCAAACTGCATCATCAAGGTAGCCCCGAAACATAACGGACAGGAGTCTTTCCATGATTATGTTATAATCATGACTCTTTAACCCAGTTAGTTTTCCCATCCTGACATTAAGGGCTTGTCTCAAGCTAGCAGCATAGTCACCGGGAAATTTTAACCCTTTCAACCAGTTCATAACTTCTTTCTTCTGGTTAGGTTTAAGACAGAAAGAAGCAAGTGGCTTACCACCACTTTCAGAGAACTCAAGCGTTTGACGTTTACAAAGCTCTGCCGAATCCTTTTGAGCCTTTATATTGTCTTTTGTTTTGCCAGACATATCCATGCACGTGCTTATGATGCATTCACCCATGTTACACTCCTGGTTCATGACATCATATTGTGCATTAAAATCAACGACTTGACATACGGTAGGTCCCATAGTCCACATCTGTGAGTCCAATAGTGTACCTATCCATAACCTATAAAAAATCACAGACGATCTTTATCTAACACAAGTTTCTCTAACATATTAGCAATTTCTGACCCACTTAAACGCTTCGGCGGTCTCTTTGTCACAATAGTGTTTTTTAAAAGCATTCTTCTGTTGCCTAAACATTTGATTCTGGGGCAACAAACATCTATGATAATCAAAGTAGCAGATCTTGCCACCATACGTAAGACATAAACAATCCGTGTCTGAAGCACATATTGAACATGTCAAACATCCGTGGATGCTCCAGCCGGCAAACATGTTGTATGCCGGGAAATCATGGACGGGCCACAAGTACGCAACACGAAGGTTGAATTTCTGCTTTTTGTAACAATCGTACGCTTCAACTCCTGTCCACAACTGTTTCAACTCTTTGATTAGGGGTTGCAACATCACGTTCAGGCGTGGACAAGGATGATCGGTCCAGGTAGAATGAGACAAAGGAACATGAACTCATAATTCATACAAAGAGCAGGTGGTAGGTTGTACGGAATAGCAAAAATCGACCAACATGAGTAAGGTGTGGAATTTGTACTTAAAGGTGAGAAGCCATTTATCGCTAACCTGATGCGAACATTTCTCGCATCACTAGCGAAGTCTGCATCGAAGCTGTGTAGCGCCTTCCAGGCATCACCATCGGACGGGTGCACCATTACTGGATCGTTGTCACGCACACCTTCTTTGTGCCACCTCATGTGTCTGGCCGTACTTTTAGAGAGAAAAATCGTTTCAACCGAGGTGTGATGGGAAGTAATGAAGTTGCTTATGTGCGACTTCTGTCATCACCTTCTTACCGTCGTTGTTAACAACTTCGACAAATCTCGATTTACCATACTTTAAGCACTTGTTCTATTTTCCTTGCTCTTTCCAGAAAAGCATGCAGTTGTCTAGGCATACCCAGACCAGAAAGCATTTTCTTTGACTGATACATGTCTTTAGGCACTTTATGAGGCTTTAGAAGAATATCGTTGATTAATCTGACAAGATCAATGTAGCAATTATTTGAGAAAAAATACTTACACTTAATTGTCGTAAGTCGTATCATAAAAGAAAGGAGTGTCACTTTTATGTGCTCATGTAGCAGTTCTTCTAAGGTCTAAGAAGATTGAAGAACGCTTCCCCTCCGGTGTAGGAGAGCCTTCGTTCAATTTTGGTTGTAAAGATTCAATCATCTCGTCCATCCTATCAACCATCGTTCTATAATCATCCTCTTCCTCTTCTTCTATTGTTTTAGGCGCTGATTCGCTGTGAAAGACCCACACCTCATAATGTGGTACAAAACCGTATCACACAAGTCTAGTGAAAGTATTCTCTTGTCCAAACACCTCATATTATGGCATCTGCTACATGGACACCGCACCTTATTTATCTTGGCTAACGAAAAATCACGGTCCACAAAAGTCATAGTCTTATTCACCGACTCATCTGAATGACTTCCATTTTTTCTAACCAGTATACATCCAACTACGGTCTTCCCCATATTTGACCCTACAAACAAAATTCAATGTCAGATATCACGAGTCTACATCTTTATTAGGAAGGATGTGTCCTAAACCCATCCAAGAGTGACGAGAAAGCTTGCTTACAAAGAGACACGGGTTCGAAATGGGTGACACATTGGTTACGTGTACAAATCTGTGTTCCAACGAGCACTTGCCTTCCTAGCGGTACCATTCGCCTCCGTGTCTGGTTCGATGGTTGTTCTACTAATTATTGTTGTACTAGCGACCGCCCTGTCCGGAGTCGTCATAAATAACATATTATACACATGCTCTCATGATGGTGTAGATAGCTAATGGTCGTGAGAGCATATAATTATCACTCAATTTTAAAGACAGTTTATAATGCAATTAAATACTAATACAAGCTATTTACATAAATTAAAGATAACTAAATTTACAATACAATTAAACACTAATACAAGCAATTTACATAAACAGTGTTATCTTAAACGGTATTAAATAGCCATCTAAACACGTTTAAACAGTAAACGCAAGGCCACTGCATTGTTTAGTGCCTAAGAAGTGCTCTAAACAGTTGGCCTATTTAAACGGTCAACCGGGCGTCTAAACGGCCCAAACAAGCTAAACGAAACAGTTCCAAGACATTTTTAGACACAATTTTAGCCGTGTGAGAGTCGTCGCCTCCCATAGAACCTGTTGAGGTGCCTCCATCCACGTTCCCCATTCCTCCTACGTGCAGTCGTCAAAGCGGTGGCGGCCTTGATGCAGTGATGTCCTCGATTTGAAGTGGCGGCGTTGATCCAAATATCGCACAAGGAGGCGAGGATAAGAGGGGAAGAGTGGGAGAGAATCCCACCAGCAAGAGCATGTCCTTTGTCCTTATCAGATATGACGCTTGTGGACGGTCGCTGGTGAGGTTAAGAGAGCACTGAGATAGTTGATTTATTGGGGAGCACAAAGAGGAGCTGGAGGGTGAGAGGGATGAGGTGGATTGGTGGAAATATGATGTGAGCGGAGAGAAAGGAAGGTGAAAGGTTAAAGAAGCACTGCACAGCAATGGCGGTTGCATTCTATTGATTGCTGGGATCTTGTGAAATGAACACAAGGTGATATGACCTAGGGAAGCTCTTGCAGGCTAGCTACTGGGCTGAGTTGAATGCCAATCCTCCCTTTTTTCTTTATTCTTTCTCTTTTTTTTCCTCCTACTGACCATTTAGCCCATCTAAACACCATCTAAACGCGTGTAGACCGTTTAAACACTAAACCATGGGTCACCGACTGTTTAGCGTTTACTATTTAGGATAACACAAGAAATTTACATAAATTAAAAACAACTAAATTAATAATGCAATTATACACTAATACAAACAATTTACACAAATTAAAACAACTAAATCTACAATGCAATTAACACTAATACAAGCAATTTACACAAATTAAAGACAACTCAATTTACAATGCAATTCAACACTTAATACAAGCAATTTGCATAAATTAAACACAAAAACACAAAATTACTTGAGTCTGGAGGCGGCGTGGCGCATGGAAAGCCGGGGGCAGCGCGGGGGAGGCCGGAGGCGTCGGGGAGCTCCGGGGAGGCCAGGGGAGCTCGAGGGCAGCCTCGGGCGCGAGGGCTGCGGCGATCAGGGCTGGCCTGCGGTGGGGCAGGGGCGACGGGAGAGTGGCGGGGGTGGCGCCAGGGAGCTCAGGGCGCGACCCGGGGAGCTCGGGGCGCGGCCTCGGGCGTGAGGGCGACGGCGGTCGGGGCCAGGGCCAGCCTAGGGTGGGGTCGTGGTGGCGGGAGAGCGGCGGGGCGGCCGCAGGGCGGAAGCACTGTGGCGGCGGGTGGAGCAACGGCCGTGGCGAGCGGGCGAAGCAACGGAGGCGGCAGGGCGGAGATGAGAGCGAGCGCGATGCGGCCCGCTCGCGAACAAGTATAATGGGCTTATTAGCGACGGCCCGTTGGCCCGACTGTCATAAATAAGTTTATCTACAACGGCCGCGCAAAGACCATCGTAAATTAGCTGTTGGCCAGGTCTGGCCGTCGTAAATAGTACTGTTTACGACGGCTAGCTCTAGAACCGTCGTAAAAAACGCTAGCCGTCATAAATGACCGTGTTTCTTGTAATTTAGCATCCAATTCTTGGCATGTATGGACCTTTGAGATTTATTAGAAATTTCATTTTGATCCTTGAATATTGGGACCAAATTTCCAACCCTGAGTGATGTATACACCCTTAAATCTTTCCCCCAATGAAAGATTGTATATATGTTGCTTGATTGCTTAATAAAAGTTTGCAAAATTTATAAATGTCGCAGCTCTTTGGAGTTCAGGCATGGCTATACCACAAACTCACATGTCAACAGCTCTACACATACAATTATTTGTTAAATTTTGCTACCATTGAAGGCGTTCACGTTATCTTTCATATACATTGACTTGTGTGTGTCATAATTGTCTCCAAGGGCATTGCTTATGGATAAATATTTCGAGGATAAATTTTATATGGTACACAACTATAGCACATCGTGGCACCATGTGCATATAGAAATTACTTATCTATCCATTTCTTAGAAGCCCTTGCGGTTTTCTATTTTAAACGGTTTGCCCCTATAATAGTTTCCCGATACTAGGTAATATTTTACGAAGACAACCATAGTACCGTAGGAACTGGCATCAAATGTGTCAGTTTTGATCTTTACTTGCTCAAATCCTGGTTTCGAATACACGTATTATTGTATGTATCTGCTTCATGTGTCTATTGTGAATGATGCCATGCATAGCTAATATTTCTCGTAAAGAAAGTAAATTCAATGGATAACTCTGTATTGTATCTGGCGAAAAGAACAGATGTACTCAGCATGTCTAAAATAGTAGATATTTTTCATTTCATTATTAGCTACCTGATTACTTAAGCAATTTTTCAGGCGCTACAGTAGAATTTTGTTGTCTATTTGCCCCGACCTGATTTTTCATAAAAGTAACTTTGAGCAGGCTGGTCAAAATGGAACCTGAAAGTTTATGCTCTCAGCTAGCTTTAAGTTTATGCAATTATCCCAAAATACAATGCAGGAATGGGGATTTATAACCAAAAAGTCTTATGAGTGAAATCTCAAACTTCAAGTGACTTACGAGGTGGTTTATGCAATTACCCCTTGAATAAATTTTGTTAATCAGAATTTGAAGTCGATATTTCTTGCTCCGATAATGTATTGAACTATATGCATACACCAAAACTCACCCAAAAAAACTATAATGATGAGAAAAGGCGGACAAAGGATCTATATACTTGGGTACAAAAGCAAAACTTAATTCCAGAGTTAGTGGTCGGTGAAAATGCATGATGTAGAAGTACAACATGTTCGATGCAAGTTTTGCTTTATTTATCTTTATATAGGACATTAGGTTGACCTAGTAATTCCGTCTTTTAATAAATAGCATGTAATCCCACCTTACTGAGCTGAATGAGCAAAGGAACCAAACTGCTAACCAAGAACATACTTGGCACATTAATGTCGAATGCCCACTACATCCCTATGTTTCAATCAATAAACGTGCATTCATTTGCTGGAACAGTGGAATATGCCAATGACGGAGACGTGAAAATTTGTTATGTGCAAGGATTTAGGACTAATGGGTCATGTGTGAGTGGAAATGGGTAATTTAAAAAGAGTGCGTGGACTCTGGCAAAAAAAAATTTGTCCAACTGTGGTGCCCCTTCGGGCGTTGATGCAAATCCTCTGTCGTCAGGTTACATGGTGGCGGAAATGGTCGTCAGCGTAATGGCAAAGATGAAGCATGTCAGACATATATAGCAACGTACCAGTTGCAAAGTCATGGCACACCAAGGGATTCAACGGCCTTAAATTTCGTCTAATAACTCATTGCATTTTACTCTCTTTGTTCTTAAATTGTTATCATAAAAAACAACTGAAGTTTATTTTTAAGTAAAATTATTATCCTAATAAGAACAATTTAAAATGAAGAATTTTTAAAACTATGTTTTTTATTTTTAAGGAAAGGGGAGCCAGACAAAGGCGCTGCAGGAAACGATATGGGCGGCCAGCCACTAGGGTGAAATACGGATGAAAATTTTCCGAATCATTCGACACCAATTCTGAAAATTTTCGAACCGTTTTCCGTTTTAATCTGAATTAGTCGGAAATTGGTTAGAAATAGAAACTCGAAAATCGGAACGAAAACGATTTGGGCAAATTTCCGACCGAATACTCGGAATTCCGTATTTATTTAGAAATTTCTGAATAATTTCTGATTAGTTTCCGACTCAGCCCAATCACCACAGCCCACAGCGTTCCCTGCTCCGTAACAGGCCTTGGCTTAGTGCCAAACTACCCAAGACCAGCCTGCCAGCTCAAGCAGCCAGGAACCAGGAACCCTAATCGACTTATCCCAATCTCACACCTCTGCTCGCGCGGTCCCGCCCACAAATGGGCACCCTGGCGCCGCCTACGCTCGCGTTCACAGCCGGCTACCGACTCCGCTCGCGCTCGCAGCTTGCTTTGCATTGACACGAATGGTTATATTTGATTTGCATTGCTTGTCATTAATTTGTTATGATTACTTATGTGAAGTTATTATCATGATTTGCTTATATCATTTTAAATAATGATGACAATACTTTAGCTTTTAGGGTGTTGTTTCCGAAAAAAATATCAAAACCATTCCGATATAGACATGTTTTCGTTCTGATATATCTGTTTCTGATATTTCCAAGATTCCTGATATCATATCCGTTTTCGATGATAACGTTTCCGATTCTGTTTCCGAAAATTATATATAAAAATAAAAACAATTTAACTATTTTTTCGACTATTTCCGACTGTTTTCACTCCTACCAGCCACCTCCACCGTACGCTTTGGAAGTATTGCCAACTGGCACGGCCTCTTTCATTTATCAGCGAGGATATTTTTTATTTTGCATCTCAAAATTTATAAAAGTTCCTGAGAATGTCCTTGTCCAAACAGTACTATATCTCTGGCGTTGCAAGGAAAAAGAAAAGAGAAAATAGAGAGAGAAAGAAACTGAAAAACTGACCGTGATAAGGATCGGAACGAAGACATTCATAGAACCATAAACTTACTACTTCCTCCATTTTGAATTATTCGACACTGTGTAGTTTAAAAATGAACTAACCAGTGTTAAATAATTCGAAATGGAGGGAGTAAGTAATTACTACCTCTTGATTTGTATTGTTCACATCCGGACAGCAGTTTTAAGCTAGATTTAAACTAAGAGTATTGTCTGGACGTCAACAAAAACAACATGGAGTAGTCAGTAAGAACCAACCAGCATAACTTATTCACGGTTACCAATCAAGACTTTTCATGGACACAACGACGAGTAATGGTACCTTGGTGGGTGAGGTTGACGAATGAGAACCAACACTGATGACAGCTGGCATGCATGATTATTCAAAACTCTATTGAGTTGAGCCTGTAATTTAGGAATATATGGGCGAGACTGCTTGACTGTGAGGTTCTGTATTTCATATACTTCCTCCATTTCGATTTATTTAACGATGTTTAGTTCAATTTTGAACTAGTCAGCGTCAAATAAATTAAAACGGAGGGAGTATATATTCATACTTGAGGCATCAATACGACACAATCAACCTATGCATTATACGCAATATATCCGCTCTTACATGCTATCATGAGTTTAAGTTCTAGTCCTACACGGCACACCTCCAAGAAGATTGATGACCTCTGTGATCTCTGCCGACGAGGGAAACAACCCTGTGTATATAGATGTATCCTATTGATCTGGTCATCTTTGTCATGTCGTGACAGGAGATCAGAAGGCTTCTACACGCGTGCACACATGGATCCGTGGTGGCCGCGTCACTTCCTCGCGTCGTGGCCCATGAGACCATCACACGGAGGCCAAGCATCGACGCTGCCACATCTGTGGGACAAGTCTCCACTAAAACTGTCGGTATCCTCAATATGGGGTACCCCGCGCACAAGGGAAATTGCCTAAGGACCTCGCCCTTCTCCGCAGGGAGAGCTCCGAAGGCGCCATGTGTCCCGTGGGGCCGGACCTTCCTCTCCTCAGAGGAGAGTTCCGGGCCCGCCACGTGGCCAGCAGAGCCGGACCTCCCCCTCCGAGGGGAGAGCTCCGATGCCTCCACGTGTCCAGCGGGGCCGGAACTCCCTCTTCTCAAAGGAGAGCTCTGGGCCCACCATGTGGCCAGCAGAGCCGGACCTCCCCCTCCGCGGGGAGAGCTCCGAAGGCTCCACGTGTCCAACGGGGCCAGACCTCCCTGTCCTCAGAGGAGAGCTCCGGGCCTGCCACGTGGCCAGTAGAGTCGTACCTCCCCCCTCCGCGGAGAGAGCTCCGAAGGCTCCACGTGTCCAGCGGGGCCGGACCACTCTCTCCTGAGAGGAGAGCTCCGGGCCCGCCACATGGCCAGCAGAGCCGCGCTACCTGCCCCCGTGCGATAGGAAGCAAGAGTAAAGACGCGCCATACCTTGTCCGTACAAGGTATTCAAGACCTGCGCCTTCCCAAGGCGCGGAGACGCGGAGCACGCCTCTGTCAGGTGTCGTTGCGCCCAGTCACGTCGCAGTGAAGACTGGCACGCCGCGTCAGAGGTTGTACGCCAATAAACACAGTGACAAGACATCCCCTGCCGCCCCTGCCATCATCAACCACTACGACTAGCTTGCAGCATGGGCAGGGTGGCAGAACGAAGACTCAGAAGCCTTCCCCAGAGACAACTACCGGCGTAACTGCAATATACGGTAGATGGCAGGCAATCTCCCTGGGACCACCTGTCGGGTCCCGGGCCCACCTTGTAAGCCGCTCGAGCCTTGGACTATAAAAGGCTTGGGTAGGCGACGTTAGCAAGGGTTCGCTCCTCAGCCATTCGTACCTGAGGGTTCGACTCTTTGCACACTAGTTCCCTAGACATTCTAGCACTCAGGTCATCCTCAAGCTTAGAACTCCGGTTCTGAGCGCCAAGCAATACAACAAGCACCTCTGCTCACCGTGGACGTAGGGTTTTACGCTCCGGCGGTCTGAACCACGTAAAAAATCTCTGTGTCAAGCTTCTCCTTCCATCGTCCCTGACGCGTAAGCTCTCCGTGAGTGACTAGCCCCTCCGAAAAAGAACCTCCGCGGGCTGCCCAGAGCAGGCCCGGGGGAAGTGTCAACAACACACTTCGACATTTGGCGCGCCGGGTAGGGTGTCTTTTCCCTTGCGCGACGAGCTTTCCCGACGAAGATGACGAAGCTTCCTTCAGCGGCAAGCTCTCCCGGCCCACGTTCACGACGAACAGTGAGCAGCGGGGGCTACGTCTCGACACACTCAGGACGGAGTGTGTCGGTGCAAGCTGGAAGCCAGCAGCCGACTCCGGCAGCGCCGACTCCAGCGAGCCCAAGATCCACTGCAGCGCTAAGTGTCTCCCACGGGAGTGCACTACCTGCAGCACGAGCGCTACTCGCAATCCACCTGCTGGGGACATGCCTCAGTCAGCGACCCAACAGTGGATTCACGACGTAGACCGTCTCGTCGTCGCCGCCGCCAACCCTCGACTTCGGCGGGGACGACGCCCCGGTCAACCAGGTGTGTCGCTGACGCGCACGCCAACGGTTGACGGGCAGACGGCAGACTCCCGCTCCACCAGGCTCCCATCTACGGACCTGAGGTCGGAGCTGGAGCGATGTCACCTGGGCGAAGACGCCCGCCTGACCATCGAGCGACGATGAGAGAGGCGTCGCAACCGCGAGGTCGGCGACAGCATGTCGACCGCCTCGACTCAGCCTGGCATGCAGATGTTCGCTACGCGATCTCTGCCCCAGGCATACGCCACGCAGCATATGCCTCAGCCATATGCCCTGCAAGTGGCACCCCCGGTCTATGGCGCAGCTTTGCCCATACCGGGGTACACGGTGCCGACGGCGAACCAAGCGTTCCCGGCACCAACACCTGCATCAACAGGAGCAGGATGTGTGGTCCTAGCGCCACACCTTCGCTTCACGAAGTGGCCGCGCAAGTTCCGGCTGCACCTGCCCGAGAAGTACGATGGCAGCGTCAACCCAGCGGAGTTCCTCCAAATCTACTCCACCGCCATCCTTGCTGCAGGAGGGGATGAGGCCGTCATGGCCAACTACTTCCCCGTCGCCTTGACCGGCCCAGCACGGTCTTGGCTCATGAATCTCCCCCAGGGTTCCATAACCTCCTGGGAGAGCTCTGCCAGCAGTTTACTGCGAACTTCGGCAGCTCCTACACCCGGTCTGGCATGGAGCTCGACCTCCACACCATCCAACAACAACCTGGAGAGACACTGCGCTCCTTCATCCGGCGGTTCTCCCAGGTGCGGAACACCATCCCCCATATCCGGAATGCTTCTGTGGTGGTGGCGTTCCGACAGGGTGTAAGGGACAATAAGATGCTCGAGAAGCTCACGACCAGAGAAGTGTGCGACGTCTCAGAGCTCTTCAGCCTGGCGGACAAGTGCGCCAGGGCAGCAGAAGGGCGTAACTGGCACTCACAGTCAGTCTCCGAAGACGGAGAACAGCCTAGACCAAATGTTGCCCCCCATGGGAGTGGCAGAAAGGTCAAGAAGGCCGGCGGCAAGATCATGCTGCCGACCGAAGCCCTAGTTGCAGCAGATGCAGCACGCACTAGAGCTCGGGGGCCACGCCCCAACAAGAGGTCGTGACAGTCACCAGCCCCGAACGGTGACCAAGGCGAACCGTGTCCCGTGCACAACACCAGCAACCATACTGCTGCTGAGTGCCGGGAGATCCAGAAGCTCGCGGAGCGCTTCTGCAGGGGGAAGCAGCCACGTGCTGACGCCCCTCCCTTCCATCAAAGGGAGGGCAAGCAGAAGGTCGACGCCCAAGACAACGTCGACCACCAGATGGAGTTCCAGGAGCCTCAACGCGCTGTAAAGGCGGTGCACAACTTTGAGGACTCCAGCTCCAGCGACGACGAATGCCGGAAGGCGCTCTACGTCATCTACGACGGGTCCTCTGACCCCTCGTCCCGAAGCGCAGTCAAGACTCTGCGCAGAGCAGTAGCGTCGGTGGCTCCTCTCCCAAGTGCCGCGCCACACCTCAAGTGGATGGGAACCCCCATCAGCTTCGACGCCACCGACTACCCCAGGAACATGGCTGGGGCCAGCCAGCTACCGCTCCTGGTTGCACCCACCATCGCCAACGTAAAGATGTACCACGTCCTGGTAGATGGTAGGGCTGGACTGAACCTCATCAGCCGCGCAGCTTTCCAGAAGCTGCAGATCCCGATGGCCAAGCTCACCCCATCGAGCCCGTTCTCAGGGGTTGGGCCGTGACAGGTCGTCCCCTACGGCAACATCAGCCTTCCGGTGACCTTTGGGGCACCGGACAGTTATCGAACAGAATACATTCTGTTCAACGTGACGGAGATCGACCTCCCCTTCAACGCCATCATCGGCAGGCCAGCCCTGTACCGGTTCATGGCAGTAGCCCACTACAGCTACCTCGTCTAGAAGATGCCTACACCAACAGGTGTTCTCAAGATTTGTGGAGACCGCTCTACTGCTGTGTCAGCCTTGGAGAAGCTCCAAGCGCTTGCAGCAGCCCGAGCACCAGCTCCTAGCGGTGCAGAACCGGGCCAGCTCCACCCGAGTGCATGCCGCCGTGCCTCGACCTCAGCACCCCGTGTACAACCCCTCGACAAGGGCGACGTCCCCCTGAAGGTCGTCCAAGTCGGCGCCGATGCTGCCTAGACCACATGGGTAACCGAGGACCTGGACAGCAAATAGGAAGGCGCGCTCGCCACCTTCCTCCGGCACAACGTCGACGTGTTTGCATGGCAACCATCG
Source organism: Neostapfia colusana (assembly GCA_030760725.1). Lineage (NCBI taxonomy): Eukaryota > Viridiplantae > Streptophyta > Magnoliopsida > Poales > Poaceae > Neostapfia > Neostapfia colusana. The sequence goes on along the minus strand of JASWHV010000012.1, from coordinate 11,994,964 downwards.
CAGATGTCGGGGATCCCTAGGGAGGTGATCGAGCACCATTTGAAGTTCTTCCCTGACGCCCGTCCAGTCCAACAGAAGCCCCGCAAGCAGTCCATCGAGCGGCAGAACTTCATCCGTGAAGAAATCAAGAAGCTGCTGGACGCTGGCTTCATACGGGAAGTCCACCACCCCCGGTGGTTGGCGAACCCCGTCGTCGTCCCGAACGCCGGCGGGAAGCTCCGGATGTGCATCGACTACACCAGTCTCAATAAGGCATGTCCTAAAGATCCATTCCCTCTCCCTAGAATAGATCAAATAGTAGACTCTACATCAGGCTGTGATATGCTATGCTTCCTAGACGCCTACTCGGGTTTTCATCAAATCCCTATGTCTAGAGAAGATGAAGAACACACTTCTTTCATCACAGTAGACAGCCTGTATTGTTATGTCTCGATGCCTTAGAATGCTCTCCCCACCTTTGAACGTGCTATGCACAAAACCTTTGGAGAGCTAATAAGAGACTTAGTTGAGGTGTATGTCGATGACATCGTTGTCAAGGTCAGGCAGAGCTCATCCTTGTTAGATAGCCTAGCTCTAGTCTTTGACAAACTGCGCTCCACGTGCACTAAGCTGAACCCCGACAAATGTGTGTTTGGCGTATCCTCTGGGAAGCTCCTAGGATTTATGGTCTCACACCGAGGGATTGAGGCCAACCCAGAGAAGATCAAGGCCATCGACCTGATGCGGCCCCCGCCCGCATCAAGGATGTCCAGAAACTCACGGGATGCCTAGCCGCGCTGAGTCGGTTTATATCGAGGCTAGCACATCGGGCACTTCCCTTCTTTAAGCTCCTGCGCAAATCCGGTCCTTTTGCTTGGACCGACAAAGCAGAGGAAGCATTCCAGGAGTTAAAGCAGCTCCTGATGACCCTACCCATCATGGTAGCCCCCAAGCCCGAAGAGCACTTGCTGCTCTACATCACGGCAACAACAGAGGTGGTGAGTATGGTCCTCGTCGCAGAGCGGCCGGACCCCTCATCACCGGAGCCTGCTCCGGTAGCAGAAGACAAGCACCAGGAGACCCCGGAGACTCAAGACGACCTCCCGGAGCTCCAACGTGACCTCCCGGAGGTCTAACGGGACCTCCCGGAGCTCCAAGACAACCTCCCGGAGGTCCAACGGGACCTCCCGGAGCTCCAAGATAACCCCCCGGAGGTCTAGAGGGACCTCCCAGGAGAACAAGACGACCTCCCAGAGGTCCAAGACGACCTAGAAGCCCTCGGGTCCCAGCTCCCGGAGGCTCCCCCGGACCCGTCTACCTCCTGTCGGCCTGCGTCAATGAAGGAAGACATCTCAGGCCCAGGGGGGAGGGTCCGGACCATCCAGAGGCCTGTCTACTACATCAGCAAAGTCCTCCACGATGCCAAGACAAGGTACCTGGAGGTCCACAAGCTGTTGTATGCAGTACTCGTGGCATCCAGGAAGCTCCGCCACTACTTCCAAGTCCACCGTATCTCGGTGGTCATCTCATACCCGCTGAAGGCCATTCTTCACAGCCCCAACGCGACCGGCAATGTTGCTAAATGGGCAGCGGAGTTGGCGGAGTTTGAGCTGGACTTCCTTCCTCGCCTCGCGGTCAAGAGCCAAGCACTGGCTGACTTTGTTGCCGAATGGACGCCAACAACGACCAACCCAGGGGGCCACGAAGACGGTGAACCAAAGCCCCGAGCTCCGGTCTTCACCAGGCCTCACTGGACGCTTTTCTTCGACGGCTCCTCGCGAAAGCAGGGGGCCGGTGCCGGCGTACTGCTTCTCATGCCATTGGGGGAGCAGTTTGGGTACATGGTGCATCTCAATTTCAAGGCAACCAACAACATGGCAGAGTATGAAGCACTCATCTTTGGCCTGAAGAGAGCCTTGTCTTTGGGCGCTCGCCAGTTGTTGGCACAGGGCGACTCCCAGCTAGTCATCAAGCAAGTCAAGGGTGAATGTTCCTGCAATGACCCGCAACTAGCTGCTTATCAGCTCCACGTGCAGATGCTGGAGAAAGACTTCCTCGCCTTGGACCTACGCCATATATCGCGCACTGGCAATGCCGCGGCTGACAACCTCTCAATGAAGGCCTCCACCGGAGCCCCCGTGCCCGAAGGAGTCTTCGAGAGGACGTTGCTGCGGCCCACAGCCCGGCCTGCCCAGCCGGGCGAAGGGGGCTGGACCAGCACCTCGAAGCTGGCAGCCCTGGCGGCCCTGCTACCATGGACGCCGCCAAGGATCGTAAGAGTCACTTGGGACTCCGTGCTACCCAGCGCTCAAGATCCAGAAGCTCAAGTCAGACCCGATGCATGGATCACGGAGATCCGGGACTACTTGAAAGACAATATCCTCCCTGATGAACGTGTATCCGCTGAACGGATCATGCACATGGCTAAAAGATATGCGCTGGTAGAAGGGGATCTCTACCGGCATGGCGCTAACCACGTCCTATTGCGGTGCATAACCCAGGGGGGAGGCTGCGACTTGCTCGCTGAGATCCATGGAGGTGAATGTGGGAGTCACTCTTCCTCGCGCACGCTTGTCGGTAAAGCCTTCCGGCATGGTTTCTACTGGCCGACAACACTCCGGGATGCCGTCAAGCTGGTCAAGAGCTGCAAGGCGTGCCAGTTCCACGCCAAGCAGATCCACACACCGGCTAAGGCGGTACAGATGATCCCGCCCTCGTTGCCGTTCGCGGTGTGGGGGTTGGACATCTTGGGGGCCATTCCCCAAAGCCATCGGGGGATTCTGGTACCTCTACGTCGCCATCGACAAGTTCACCAAGTGGCCGGAAGCTACACCCGTCATCACCATCAACAACCAATCTGCAGTCAAGTTCATCAAGTCAGTCGTCTGCCGGTTCGGGGTCCCGAACAGAATCATCACCGACAACGGGACCCAGTTCACCAGCGCGGCATTCTAAGACTGTTGCGACGACCTTGGCATCCAGGTGTGCTATGCCTCTGTTGCTCACCCGAAGAGCAATGGGCAAGTCGAGAGGGCCAACGCTGAGATCCTTCGGGGCCTCAAGACTCGCACCTATGTCGGCTTGAAGAAACATGGTGCCAAGTGGGTGGACGAGCTTCCGAGCACACTGTGGGCTAACTGTACATCCCAGAGCCGGGCCACCGGGGAGACACCCTTCTTCATGGTGTACGGGGCCAAAGCTGTGCTTCCCCCAGAGATCACCATAGGGTCTCTCCGTGTCCGAGCTTACGACGAAGCCGCGCAGGACAACCTCCGGCGTGAAGACATCGACCTCGTCGACGAGGCTCGATTACACGCAGCGCTCCGCAACGCACGGTACCGGCAAACGCTCCGGCACTACCACCAAAGGTCTGTGCGTGTCCGGGAGCTGCAAGAAGGCGACCTGGTACTGCGGCGCATACTTTCTCACGAAGGGACCAACAAACTCTCCCCCAGCTGGGAAGGTCCCTTCCGAGTCACAAAAAGTTTGCCGCCCCGGGTGCGTACGCCTCTCCACCGAGGATGGGGATCCGCTCCCGAACCCTTGGAACATAGAACACCTTCGTATGTTCTATCCCTAGAGCAGTTGTAGGACAGTTCTTTTTCTTTCTGTAATAAATCCCATAGAGTCTAGGAACAGCGCTCGGAACAGCTAAGTCCCAGGGGACGGTCTAGGACTGCGTTTCAGCTTGGCCTGGTTCTGACCCTAAGCGCGTAGAGTCTTGCTTCCCTTCTTAATGGGGCGGGTCGTTGTCTCCATGTTTAGCCTGCCTTCCTCCTATGGATATTTATATGGAACGAAACCTGTCCTGCCACGCTCTTACCCATGTGTTCACTTAAATTACACATTAATTTTTATGATCGCACTTTCCATGTATGCTCACCGTACATTTAGCTCTCTATTCCCACTCTCGTCCCTAGTCAGCATTTGCTATCCTTCCGTATACCAGACTAGGACCGTAAGCCAAATAAGACTATGAGAAAGGGAAGGGAGAGCTCCCAAGGAGAATTACGTTTCCTCTACTTGTGTGCAGGACCTCCCGGCTTTAGCTCCCCCGCAGGAGTATGGTAGGTGTGCCCAAAGCATTGGCCACACCTACCAGGGGGCCACTACGGGGACCGCGCAGGGAAAGACCGGAGCTCCAGACTACTCCAAGGCAAGACCGGAGGAGCCGGACCACGCCCCCTCCGCAGGGGCGAGCTCCGAAGGCTCCACGTGTCCCGTGGGGTCAGACCTCCCTCTCCTCAGAGGAGAGCTCCAGGCCCGCCACGTGGCCAGCAGGTCCGGACCTCCCCGTCCTCACGGTGCAAGCTCCGAAGACCCCTTGGGCCCTTAATCAAACAAGGACCCGAGGAAAGTGTCTGCGCAAGACATCAAGATCGGTGAAGACCTTCGGGGTCCTTGCGGAGCTAAGGACTCGGCCAGGCCAAGCCAAGAAGAAGATAAGCACGGAAACAAGAAACAAAGAGCATGTTCATTCATCAAAAGCTCCACGAGCTGGGATACAGACTTGAAAAAACAAACAAAGAAAAAGAAAAGATACAGGGCCTTCTGGCCACATGGGCGACTGCCTTGGAGTCCCCGGACTCCTGCTGGAACCTAGAGGCCACAAGGGCGGCCATGTCCCCGACTTCGGCCCTGGCAGCTTACTCCCACTCAACGACGGGGCCTAGTCTCACCGGCTCCAAAGAAAAGGAAGAGTCTTGACTCTGGAAGCACGCCAGCACGTGCGTGGCGACCTCCTTCGCCAGACCCCGTCCCTCCGCCTCAAGCTCGTCGGTGATCACCGCTTTGAGCCTGCCCAGCTTGGCACCGATGGACTCAAGCGCCGGGATTGCCTCAAACACCTCCTGCGCCGGAGCCTCCGTCCTCACCGGGCTAAAACCGAGGGGAACCGGGGCGGACCCCGCCTCGCCGACAAAGCTCCAGACCGCTCGGGCCTTGACAGACCGCGAAGCCTGGAGCTTCTCCACCTCTTGGCGGGCCGCGAGCTCACGATCCAACGCCGCCTGGAGCTCCCGGGAGGTATGCTCCTCCCTCGCGGCAACAGCCAACTCCCAAAGCCCCAGCTCCTTGGCCCGAGCCCTCAGCTCGCCCTCGCTGGCCTCCAGCCGTGCGGCAACCTTCTTCTCCTCGGCTGCCACAGCGCGCTCCTGATCCGCGACGGCGCACTCGCGGCGAGCTACCTGCAGCCGCAGCTCCTCCACGGTAGTGGAACGCGCCTCGGCCCTGGCGTGAGCCTCGCGGGTCTCCTGGTGGAGCCGCCGGGCCTCGGAGTCCAGGTGGTCGACGGCCCCCTTCTGAGCATCGAGCAGAGCCTCCATGGCATCAAGCCTCGACTGCCTCGAGTCGAGCTCCGCCCTGACCTCCTGAGTCCGCTGCTTCAGGAGATGCCCCCAGCTGAGGAGGCTGTCCCTCTCCCCGGCCAGCACCTCCCGCTCTCGCTCCAGGGCGGCCTGGACCTGCCGGACGCCCGCCTGAGCAGACTCCAAGGCGTCCTCCAGGGGCAGCGGGGCGGCAGAGGCCGAAGCCGCACCCCCGACCTCCTCCATCATGTCGTCGCCCGGAGGAGATGCTGGCATCTCGGCAACCGAGATGAGGCGCCGATCTGGGGAAGCTGGAGGACCTGCAGCTGCTCCTCGAGCCTCAACACCGGAGGGTCGGGCACCGCCAGCCAGCTTCACCGAGCCCTCGGCAACCACCGGCTTCTGAGCTGGTGAAGGGGGACGAGTGGGTGCTGCCGCCACCACCGCAGGGGATGATCCCGCCGGCACAGAAGAAGCCTGCGCCGACTTGGGGGCCGTCGGAGCCACTGCAGCTTCCGGACACTGCGGTGCAGAACCATCGCCAGCCGGAGATGGCCCGGGAACAGACTCACCCCCGGCAGCTGATGAGTCCCTGCCAACATGGGACTCAGGCTAAGAAAAGGAGAAAGGAACACAGGTTCTAAAATCCGGAAAGAACAAAGCTTACCGAAGGACGCGAGCGCTCCAATGGGCATGGAGCCCCGGCTTCCGAGCAGGGGCAGGACCACCAGAGCCTACCATCGATGCTTGCACCTGCGCCGCAGGTACCCGGATTGGCGGGGAAGGAGACGCACCCGGAGCCCCCTTGGGAGGCGGAGCAGTAGGGCTCCAACCAGCAGCGCCCCTGGCACAGCTCGCCGATCCAGTCCCCGAAGTCCGGGGCACCTGCGTCCCCGGTTGAGTCTTGGCGCTGCTCCCTCTGACGCCGTCGCCCACCAAGCCTGCGGCCGGGACGCCTGAGCCCTCAGCTCACCACCGGGCATCGCTGCACCGGTGTCCCCCCACACAGCTCCTCCGCCTAAGGAAGGAGGGTGGGACGCCCGGGGCCCCTCGGACCGCCGCTGTCCGAGAGGAGCCCCGTCGGAGTGGAAGACCCGAGGCCTCTTGGGGTCGCCGCTCGACGAACCGGCGCCTCATGAAGATGGGCGCAAGGGTACCCCGGTCCCCTGGCTCAGCGCGAACGGTGCCCTCGGAGGGGACCGGGCACGCTTCTTCTCCGACTGCCCGGAGGCCGACTCCTTCCCCTTCCCCTTGTCGACGGTCTGAGCTCCGTCGACCCTCGGTGCGGGTTGGGCGTCGGCCGACGCCTCGCGCTCCGCTTCGGAGCGCTCGACCCCGAGGATCGAGATTCCCCGGAAGACATCCCCAACCTGACGCACGGCGATTCCGATGTCGTCCGGGTTCGGCATCTTCCGCAGCAACTCCGCCCTCCACTGCGGCTCCAAGAAGAGGGGAGTGCAGGAGGCCGGGAAAGTGAGGTCGCCGCCGGTGATGAAGTCGCCGCTCACCCTTGCCACCATCTCGTATAACATATCCTCAGATGGGTCGGAGCCGAGACCCGTCTCCAGCCTGGTGCAGTCGTGCTCGCCGGTGTAGTACCACGTCGGGCGGTTGTGCTGTTGCAAGGGCGCAATGCAGCGTGACAGGAAGTCTATCAGCACCATCAGGGACGTTAGCCCCTCGTTGGCCAGGAACCGGATCCGCTCCAAGACTGGCGCGTACTCCGGCTCCAGCTCCGGGATATCCTCCTAGAAGTGACGCTCGATGGTCGGGCCGGCAGTCGGCAGCTGAAGGCTATCATGCTCGTCGGTCTGCACGATCACCCAGTTCTCTCTCCAGTTTTCCCACCTCGCCGCGCCGAAAGGTAGAAGGTACCCAGAGGCCTTCGGATCCTTGCAGCGATGCTGGAAGTAGTACGCCCCCAGCTGATTCTTCGAGCTGCGCCCAGTCGTCCACAACACAAAGAAGTAGCGGAAGAGCGTCACCGAAGCGCGCACTCCCACGAACATCTCGCAGAAGTGCACGAAGAAGGCGGCCATCGCGAAGGAGTTGGGGGAGAGATTGATATACACCGAATTTTGTTCGGCGAAGGGTGGCCCGATCTTCACGACAGGAGGCTCAAGAACAAGATAACTTGCTGTAGAAACAGCGTGGATAACTAGCTTTATACCTGACCAAGGTTGGATGCGACCAAGCGACGGGGAGAGAGACACCGAAACCGCGAAGACTTCGACTCGATCTCCGAACGACCGCAGAACCACAACCGGAGCTAATCCACACAAGACGGGGCAGCCGTACTGGAACCCGCAGAGCACGAATTAGTGGATCTCAGAGAGATCTCTCCACAAGTTCAAGAAGAACAAGGAAGAACAAGGGTTGAGTAAGACACTCAAGCAGCTCGGCTGCAAATATCACTGGATTAATCTTAATTCATCAAAAAAATTATTTCTTGGCTTACAAAAAGAGCGGTATTTATGCCAACAACTAGTCCAAAAATATATGTGAACTGAAAAAGCCACGCGGGAAGGTGGAAGGCCAACTGTCTTGATCATTCATGCAGTGGTCATCAATTTCCCGCATGTCTTCTGCCCTTTTGAGTGGTCTTCAATGTTTTAATCATAACTCTACCTAGGACATCCAAAAGACACGGGACCAGATGCGTTGGAAAGCTAATTCGATAATCTTTCACACCATGTGTAGCATTCTTCACGAAATATTGTAGAGTGATACAGTTTCTCACGGAAACTTGGATATCAGACTGACATTGATCTTCTAAACAGTCTGCACCAAAAGCACTTGGCTGCCAAGCTGGGAGCTCTAAAGCACTCGGCACTTAGTGGCATTAGAAAGTTGACTTCAACACCTTTCCAACAAGTACTCATGGACCTTCACAGCTTCTATGAATCAAGAGATATGACTGTTTATTCATGACAGTTCTGCCAGGCCGAACTGGTTCGACATAGTTCTCCTCTCTGGTTCAGTCTCGGTGTGTCCTTGTCATCCTCCTTGGTGAACCTGAGTAATAGAAACATGTACGATTTAGGAAGTATATAATTCTCATTAATAAATAGAATTTCACAAAGTAGCGTGTGCACCTCTTATTGTAGCTGTTTAGCTCGGCTACGAGTAATTGGTCCATCGAAGACATGAGCTGGTGCAGCTTGACTTGATGATTGTTCCATCTTGCTTGATGTAGTCGGTATGCTTGATGGTGTGGTCGGCGTGGGCATATCATCCTCCCCCCTTGAAAAAGAGTCGTCCTCGACTCTTCCAATCCAAAGAATGGAGAGAGGTCGGACACATTGAAACTGGTACTCACACCATAAGTACTTGGCAGATCAATTTCATAAGTGTTGTCGTTGATCTTGCGTAGAACTTTGAATGGTCCGTCAGCCCGGGGTTGCAACTTGCTCTTGCGCAGCTCTGGAAAACGATCCTTTCGAAGATGCACCCAAACCAAGTCCCCTGGTTCGAACAACACCTTCCTGCGACCCTTGTTAGCGTGCTTCTCATACTTCTTGGTCATCTTTTCAATATTGGCCCGAGCCCTATCATGAATGTTCTTGACAAATTCAGCTCGCTTGCTTGCATCGAAGTTCACACATTCCTGCATGGGTAAAGACAAAAGATCTATGGGAGCAGTGGGTGTGAATCCATATACAATTTCAAATGGACAAAATCTAGTGGTCGAGTGTACTGCCTATTGTATGCAAACTCAACATGTGGCAAGCTTTCTTCCCATAGTTTCAGGTTCTTCTTAAGGACAGCTCGGAGCAACATTGATAGTGTTCGACTCACAACTTCAGTTTGGCCGTCCGTTTGCGGATGACATGTTGTGGAGAACAACAGTCTTGTCCCACGTTTGCCCCACAATGTCTTCCAAAAGTAGCTCAAGAACTTGGTGTCACGATCCGACACAATGGTACGTGGCATTCCATGTAGTCGCACGATTTCCTTAAAAAATAATTCAGCAATACGGGAAGCATCGTCGCTCTTGTGGCAAGGAATAAAATGTGCCATTTTGCTGAAACGATCAACCACGACAAAAATTGAATCCTTTCCCCTTTTGTTCCATGGTAACCCAAGAACAAAAATCATCGAAATGTCCTCCCAAGGTGCATTAGGAATAGGAAGAGGAGTATATAAACCATGAGGGTTCAGACGAGACTTAGCTTTGTGGCAGTTTTCGCAGCGAAGAACATGTCTCTCTACATCTCGTCGCATTTTTGGCCAAAAGAAATGGTCGGCCAGCACTTGCTCCGTCTTCTTGGCTCCAACATGGCTCATAAGTCCACCTGCATGAGCTTCCTGCACGAGTAAAAGTCGAACAGAGCAATCTGGAATACAAAGTTTGTTAGTGCGAAATAAAAATCTATCATGCACATGATACTTTTCCCATCCTTTGCCATTACGGCACTTGGCATATGGTTCAGCAAAGTACGAATCAGTGGCATATAATTCCTTTATACTTTCCAATCCGAGAATTTTAGCATCAAGTTGTGTGAGCAAAGCATGACGTCGAGATAAAGCATCAGCTACAATATTGTCTTGACCTTTCTTATATTTGACAATATAAGGAAAGAACTCAATTAATTCACTCCACTTAGCATGTCGTTTATTCAGTTTTAGTTGTCCCTTAATATGTTTCAATGATTCATGGTCTGAATGTATTACAAATTCTTTAGGATAAAGGTAGTGTTGCCAAGTTTCCAAACTCCGAACAAGAGCATATAATTCTTTATCATAAACTGAATAATTTAAAGTCAGACCACTTAGCTTTTCACTGAAGAATGCAATTGGTCTCTTTTCTTGCATCAGCACGCCTCCAATCCCAACTCCACTTGCATCACATTCAATTTCAAATGTCTTATTGAAATCAGGAAGTGCAAGGACTGGGGATGTTGTGAGCTTCTTCTTTAATTCTTTAAAAGCCTTTTGTTGTGCTTCTCCCCATTTGAAAGGTACGTCTTTCTTGGTCAGCTCATTGATTGGAGCAGCGATCATGCTGAAATCTTTCACGAAGCGCCGGTAGAAACCAACAAGTCCAAGGAAGCTTCTCACTTGGCTCACATTCTGTGGAGGCGTCCATTCGTGTACAGCCTTGACTTTCTCAGCATCCACCTCCACGCCTTGTCCTGAAATAACAAAACCAAGGAAAACTACCTTGTCGGTGCAGAAGGTGCACTTCTCAAGGTTAGCGTACAATTTTTGTTTACGCAGGACAGCAAGCACGCTCTGGATATGTGCAACATGTTCTTCAAGAGTCTTGCTGTAGATTAGGATGTCATCAAAATAAACCACAACAAATTTACCAATGAAAGTTCTAAGAACATGATTCATTAATCGCATAAATGTACTAGGTGCATTGGTTAAACCGAAAGACATCACTAACCATTCATACAATCCAAATTTTGTTTTAAATGCTGTTTTCCACTCATCTCCTTCTTTCATACGAATCTGATGATAGCCACTTCTTAAATCAATTTTAGTGAAAAAATTAGCACCACTAAGTTCATCAAGCATATCATCTAAGCGAGGAATGGGATGCCTATATCTTACTGTGATGTTGTTAATTGCGCAGCAATCCACACACAGTCTCCAAGACCCATCTTTCTTAGGCACTAAAAAAACTGGGACAGCACAAGGGGAAAGACTTTCCTGTACATACCCTTTTTTCATCAATTCCTCCACTTGTAGCTGAATTTCTTTTGTCTCCTCTAGGTTGGTGCGGTATGCAGCCCTGTTCGGAAGTGACGCACCAGGAACCAAGTCAATTTGATGCTCGATCCCTCTCTTAGGTGGCAGTCCTGGTGGTACTTCGTCCGGAAAGACATCTTCATATTCCTGAAAGACATTCAAAAGAGTACTCGGCAGGGTAGAGGGTAAGGCATTAGTAGAAAGAAAAGTGTCCTTGTACATAAGTACAAAGAACATGGCATCGGGTTCACTCAACGCTTTGATATCCCCCTTCCTAGCCATCATTACTAAACCCTCTTTTCCCGGTTTCTGGGTTCCTTGCAGCTGTGGGGTTTGATTTGGCTGTGGACACTCTTTCTTACTATTTTTGTGGCTCACTCGCAAGTGGTGCTCGCTCTCGCGCTGTTTCTTCCTGATATCATCCTTCAAAATTTCTTCCGGTGTCAAAGGAAGCAAGGAAATTCGCTCTCCTTTGTACACAAAAGACAGCTTGTTGGTCCTTCCAAAAATCTGGACATCACGATCATATAGCCATGGTCGACCGAGCAGAAGCTGGCAGGCTTGCATAGGCACCACGTCGCACTCCACATGATCATTGTATTTACCAACAGAGAATGGTACAGTCACAGTATGACTGACACGTAGTGCGCCATAATCATTAAGCCATTGCATCTTGTATGGACTAGGATGACGCCGTGGTTTCAGTCCCAATCTGTCCACCAATTCTTGGCTAGCAATATTGTTGCAGCTGCCATTATCAATGATGATGTGACACACCTTATCTTTGATTAGTTCACGGGTATGGAACAAATTATGTCGCTGCCCGTTGTCTTCCTTTTCTGCTGTTACACTAAGCACTCGTAGAGAAATAAAGCAATTATGTTCTCCTTCTTCAGGCTGGATCTCATTCCCTTCCTCCTCAATTTCTTCATCACATATCGGTCCAGCATCTTCCGGATCACTCTCAGATTCCCATTCACCTTTCTCATTCAACAACATGGCCCTGTTACTTGGGCATTGGGAAGCAATGTGCCCACGGCCGTGGCATTTATGGCATACAATTTCTCTGCTTCGAGAAGAAGGTGTAGCTCCCGAGACATTGTTGTGGGCTGCTGAACTTGCAGCGGGTCGCTGCTGAGTTGTTGGTGATGACGCGGTGGAGGCTGCCATCTTCGATGGAACAAATGATTGAGAAGACTTGGCTGCAGCCCCTTGAGATCGTCCACCACCATAGGAAGTACTTGACTGCTGTTTGCGCCATGGGGCAGCAATAGAATAACTGCCATAAGATTTTCCACGTGACTCTTGCTGAATCTTCTTCTCTGTTCGCATAGCTTGATCAACAAGATCCTGCAATGTACGATATGGAAACATCTCCACAAAACCAGAAATTTCTTCATTAAGACCTCCTAGAAATCTTGCCATTGTTGACTCTGCATCTTCTCTTATTCCAGCCCACACCAACAGTAGCTCCATCTCCTTGAAATACTCATCAACTGATCTCTTCCCTTGCTTTAACATTTGCAACCGGTTCCTAAGATCACGCTGATAGCTAGATGGCACGAATCGCCTTCTCATCACTTGCTTCATATCCTCCCATGCATTGATATATCCGCGTCCCAAATCACGTTGATTCTCCTGCACTTGGTTCCACCAAGTGAGAGCGTATCCAGAGAGTTCCACCGAAGCAAGATTCACACGGCACTGAGCCGAAAGATTATGTACTCGGAATATTTGATCACACTGCTCAGCCCATTCAAGAAATTCATTAGGATTATCCTTTCCAGTAAACTTTGGAATACTCAACTTGACACGAGCGATGTTATCTGGGTTTTCATGAGGACGTCGACCACGATGGTATTCCCTTTCTTCAAAATCAGCGGGCCGGCGATGATGACGCCGATCAAACCTGCCACCTTGACCGAAAGGATTTTCATCATCATGAGATCCTTCTTCATGATCTTGATCTTCAAACTCTTCGTCTTCAAAATGCACACGGCGACCATCAACATTGCGCCTATGTGCGCGATGCCCACCATGGTAATTATTAAAATCAGCATGGCGACCACCACCAGATCCGTCAGGGCCATCTCCGAAGCGATTGAATCCATGGCTGAAACCAGAGTTCTCATCGCCAGACTCCTCTCGATGACGGTCCTCTTGATCACGACATGCTCGACGTCCTCCAACCGCGGGGAGACACTCATCGAGGAGCCTGCCCATGGCCTCCATGAGTGGATCAGCCATGCGACGCATCTCATCCCGTGAGACAGGGGGTTCCCTATCACCATGGTGTCCACCATGAACACTTGAATCTGAGTCTGCCATGTTAGGAGCAGCAAAAAAAGAAATATATATATATATATATATATATATATATATATATATATATATATATATATATATATATATATATGGACACACTCGATCTCACCTCTAACTTACCCAAGTTCTTGCCTGATCTCAAGAACTGTGATGGTGCTGGTGTGACAGCTTCAACGGAGGTGGTAAAGAGACCGTAAGGAGTACAAATCGAAAGTCCCGGTTCAGGTTTTTGGTGGAGCTATAGGTGGCTGAACAAGGAGGGCTACGGTACTGCCAATCAAGTGAAAAAGATGTGCTCAAAAGATAAAAAAAATTGCTGCTATCAAGATTACCACCAACTTGGATATGAAAACTGAAAATTTCAACACCCAACCGTAACACAAAATTCTTTAGAATCTTTTCACTTGTGCTCTCTTTTTTTTTACTCTTCTTTTTTTCTAACACTAACAGGGGTGCTGATTACAAAAGATATAGGTAAACGGTGGTGACGAGCAACTGGAAGAACACAAACACAAGATAACAGTACCGTCAAAAGGGCTATAGGTATTTTTTAGGCTTTGGACTATAGGACAAACAAATATATGTAAAAAATAAACACAGGGATGAATATGTGGATGGTGAAAACTGTAACAGATTGAAAAAGGGTGGGAGGGTGGGTGATAAAGAAAATGAACCTACCGTGACAACGATAGCTCTGATTACCACATGATATACACCGAATTTGGTTCGGCGAAGGGTGGCTCAATCTTCACGATAGGAGGCTCAAGAACAAGATAACTTGCTGTAGAAATAGCGCGGATAACTAGCTTTATACCTGACCAAGGTTGGATGTGACCAAGCGATGGGCAGAGAGACACCGAAACCGCGAAGACTTCGACACGATCTCCGAACGACCGCAGAACCACAACCGGAGCTAATCCACACAAGACGGGGCAGCCGTACTGGAACCCGCAGAGCACGAATTAGTGGATCTCAGAGAGATCTCTCCACAAGTTCAAGAAGAACAAGGGTTGAGTAAGACACTCAAGCAGCTCAGCTGCAAATATCACTGGATTAATCTTAATTCATCAAAAAAAGTGTTTCTTGGCTTACAAAAAGAGCGGTATTTATGCCAACAACTAGTATAAAAATAGATGTGAACTGAAAAAGCCACATGGGAAGGTGGAAGGCCAACTGGCTTGATCATTCATGCAGTGGTCATCAATTTCCCGCATGTCTTCTGGCCTTTTGAGTGGTCTTCAATGTTTTAATCATAACTCCACCTAGGGACATCCAAAAGACACGGGACCAGATGCGTTGGAAATCTAATTCGATAACCTTTCACACCATGTGTAGCATGCTTCACGAAATATTGTAGAGTGATACAGTTTCTCATGGAAACTTGGATATCAGGCTGACTATTGATCTTCTGAACAGTCTGCACCAAAAGCACTTGGCTGCCAAGCTGGGAGCTATAAAGCACTCGACACTTAGTGGCATTAGAAAGTTGACTTCAACACCTTTCCGACAAGTACTCATGGACCTTCACAGCTTCTATGAATCAAGAGATATGACTGTTTCTTCATGACAGTTCTGCCAGGCCGAACTGGTTCGACGTAGTTCTCCTCTCTGGTTCAGTCTCGACGTGTCCTTGTCATCCTCCTTGGTGAAGCTGAGTAATAGAAACATGTACGATTTAGGAAGTATATAATTCTCATTAATAAATGGAATTTCACAAAGTAGTGCGTGCACCTCTTGTTGTAGTTGTTTAGCTCGACTACGAGTAATTGGTCCATCGAAGACGTGAGCTGGTGCAGCTTGACTTGATGATTATTCCATCTTGCTTGATGTAGTCGGTATACTTGATGGTGTGGTCGGCGTGGGCATATCAGAGATGATGAAGCTGGAGACCGTACGTCTCCAGCAGTATCACGAAGAAGGAAGAAATCGGCGGAACGAACCCCGCCAAGGCGTAGGCGTTGAAGAAGACTATCTCCCCCTTCTCTAGGAACAAGGGGAGAGATCCCCGCCGGAGCCAGTGTTTCTGCTACTCCGCACGCCAGCCCAGCGGCTTGTGCACTGTCACGAGCTCGGCCGATCGGGTGAAGTGCGGCAGAGGCAGATTGGAAGCTATGGCCAACAGAAGCTCAAGAACTTGGAAGACAAGGGCGCAAGAACTCAGAGAACAGGGAAGGTTCAAGCAAGGGGAAGTGCGAAGGGAAGCCTGCGATGCAGATAAGATTCTCTTTTATACTTCCCATACTTGATTCAAATTGATTCGAAATTCTTCGAATGCACTGCTTGGACAACCGCTTCAGCTCCAAGACCAAGCATCAATGACAAGTGGACCCGAGCCGTTCAGCAGAAGCGGTGGGCCAAGAAGTCAGTCTCCCGAGAAGTCAATCCGGCGGGACGCTTCGGCGGTTCTCGAAAAGGCGCTGCGACGTGCAGAAGTGGCAGCCTTGGGAACCGCCGCAGTAAAAGCAGCCATCAAGCAGGGCTCACGCCCCCACGATCCCACGACTGTTCATGCTCCGGCAGCAGTCAAAGCGGGTCTTCGAGAAGGTGCAAGAAGTTGAAGAGACGGGGGGCCACACCTCGGGCTCGCTATCTCCCCCAAGATGGGCCCGGGGGCCACTGTCGGTACCCTCAATATGCGGTACCCCCGCGCACATGGGAAACTGCCTAAGGACCTCGCCCTTCTCCGCAGGGAGAGCTCCGAAGGCGCCACGTGTCCCACGGGGCCGGACCTCCCTCTCCTCAGAGGAGAGCTCCGGGCCCGCCACGTGGCCAGCAGAGCCGGACCTCCCCCCTCCGCGGGGAGAGCTCCGAAGGCTCCACATGTCCAGCGGGGCCAGACCTCCCTCTCCTCAGAGGAGAGCTCCGGGCCCGCCACATGGCCAGCAGAGCCGGACCTCCCCCCTCCGTGGGTAGAGCTCCAAAGGATCCACGTGTCCAGCGGGGCCGAACCTCCCTCTCCTCAGAGGAGAGCTCTGGGCCCGCCACGTGGCCAGCAGAGCCGGACCTCCCCCCTCCGCGGGGAGAGCTCTGAAGGCTCCACGTGTCCAGCGGGGCCAGACCACTCTCTCCTCAGAAGAGGGCTCCGAGCCCGCCACGTGGCCAGCAGAGCCGCGCTACCTGCCCCCGTGCGGTAGGCAGCAAGAGTAAAGACCCGCCATACCTTGTCTGTACAAGGTATTCAAGACCCGCGCCTTCCCAAGGCGCGGAGACGCGGAGCATGCCTCTGTCAGGTGCCGTTGCGCCCAGTCACGTCGCAGTGAAGACTGGCACGTCGCGTCAGAGGTTGTACGCCAATAAACACAGCGACAAGACATCCCTGCCGCCCCTGCCATCATCAACCACTACGACTAGCTTGCGGCATGGGCAGGGCGGCAGAACTAAGACTCAGAAGCCTTCTCCAGAGACAACTACCGGCGTAACTGCAATATACGGTAGATGGCAGGCAATCTCTCTGGGACCACCTGTCGGGTCCCGGGCCCACCTTGTAAGCCGCACGAGCCTTGGACTATAAAAGGCTCGGGTAGGCGACGTTAGCAAGGGTTCGCTCCTCAGCCATTCGCACCTGAGGGTTCGACTCTTTGCACACTAGTTCCCTAGACATTCTAGCACTCACGTCATCCTCAAGCTCGGAACTTCGGATCTGAGCACCAAGCAATACAACAAGCACCTCTACTCACCGTGGACGTAGGATTTTACGCTCCGGCGGCCTGAACCACGTAAGAAATCTTTGTGTCAAGCTTCTCCTTCCATCGTCCCTTACGCGTAAGCTCTCCGTGAGTGACTAGCCCCTCCGAAAAAGAACCTCCGCGGGCTGCCCAGAGCAGGCCCGGGGAAAGTGTCGACAACACACTTCGACAACCACTAACCAGAACGTCTAGAGTTGGCCATTCAGTTAGTTCGATTTGGTTAATCCGGTAGAAATTAAAATTTTGGTTGTTAAGAATCGATAACTGAAAGTGATACAAAATAGAATTTGATTATGATTAATTCGGTTCAGTTTTGAGATTGCTACATATTAGTGTACAATGTAATTTACTGAATAAAAAATGATAATAAACACATAAAAATAGCAATAAACACACAAAAATGACATGTATGGACCGTTGGTGGGTGGAGATTATCAATATTTGATCGGGCTAAAAAATTAATGAAGGTGAAGATTAGTACTTTTGAGTTTTATTTTTATGTGTTGTGGGTAGTGCGGCCTAAAATTTTGATTAAATGAGTAGTTTAGTTAATACAACGTGAAACTCATATTAAATTCATTTAATCGTAATAAAAATGAAAACCAAATTTAACTGAAAAAATCAGTTTACTGCATATTTTAATTCATTTTAATTTTCAGTTTTACTATTCACAGACCGCACGGGAGCGCCCCCCCCCCATGCGAGCTTTGGCAGGACGCGCGCGGCGAGCGATCCTGTGTCCAGAGGCCCGTCTCTCTCTCTCTCTCTCTGATCCCGTCTCCCTTCGTGACCATGCACAGTGGAGGTAGAAAAGGATAAGTGGAGAGGATAAGGCTACGTTCACCAGGAGTTACACATGGAGGATTCTTCAATTGTTGCCGGTAATCTTTTTTCTTTCACTCAAGATCACTATGAGTGGTGGCCTCGTCCACCGCCGTAGATGCAGGCCCGGCCGGTATACAGGCCCCCGCTACGGCCAGTCTTACACACCGAAGAGAACTGCCCCACTCTGGGGCTCCTCATTTGTTGACCGCTCCCATCCCAAGTTTTGCCGAGGCCGACATGCGTCTGATCGGAATTCATTCACAAGCCTATAGGCACCTGGTGGCCATCCCAACATTTGATCACGACATCATGTGTACATCACCCTATAGGAGCCAATTTGTGCCTGCATGCCGTCGAAGCTGAGACCGAGCCACCAATTTGCTAGATCCCTATACGCTGCAGAGATAACATGAAGGATCGTCAAACCACATACACCGACAGGTAACTGCTTATTCTTC
Organism: Neostapfia colusana; assembly: GCA_030760725.1. Lineage (NCBI taxonomy): Eukaryota > Viridiplantae > Streptophyta > Magnoliopsida > Poales > Poaceae > Neostapfia > Neostapfia colusana. The sequence goes on along the minus strand of JASWHV010000012.1, from coordinate 11,976,688 downwards.
ATTTGTCAATTGCACCATCTCGTGGCCTACCATGCATCCCAACGTACCATAGCTCTGACCTCCGAATTTTGATCGGATCATGATTGTGCCTGCCATTTACCACAGTATTAAATTCTAGGGGTGTGCACTTCAGGGTGCATGTGTCATGTCTACAGATGTAGCCACGATGCGTAGAGCTGCAGAGGCCGGACGTTGATCGTGTCCTCGCAAGACGCTAGGAGCGCTTTAAGACTTCAACAGACACAAATACCTGGTACGTGTACGATGGTGCCCTCACCATACTCAATGCATCAATCTTTGTTAAATTGTATTATACAACTTATCACACATGATTATGTTTTTTGTTTGCATTATATTATTACAATATATATAATTATAGATTTATAGTCCTATTTTTCTATAACGTGCATGTCGCTCGGGGCTCCCCTCAAGATGGCAACAAGGGCGAGTTTGTCGTTGCGACGAGCAAGTTTGTCCGACACCACAGCCTCCGAGAGATCCTGCGCCTCCAGGTTAACCTGCATGACGAGCGACCATTGGCTATAGTTGGTCCTCGTCAGCATTGGGTAGACGAGCGATCCGCTCGTGTCCCGCACCGCACGACACGCTCAGTCGCGAACGAGTTCACGATCTTTCTTGACTCGGCTCCTTGTGCCGCAGGTTTCGGTCATGCACACACACACGCACGCCAAACTGAAATGACTAAGTTCCTAACGGACTGAAACAGAAATACGATTATCCATACGTTAGAAACAAGAGTAACACAACATTCACCCCCTTACTCTTGTTCTCCTTGAACGATCTTCATCCTTTGGCGAGACTCCACAAATTTTATCCTTGGTAATGCCTTGGTCAGAATATCAGCTAGTTGTTCATGAGTTCCAATGTGTTTGAGCTCAACCTTGTTATCTTCCACACAATCTCTAATTAAGTGAAACTTGGTGTCGATATGCTTCACACGTTTATGAAAGTTTAGATTTTTACTGAGCTCGATTGCAGCCTGATTGTCAACCCATAATGTGAATTTCTTTGATTCATCATCCAACACCTCTGCAAGCAATCTACTGAGCCAAATACCCTGACATACTCCTGTTGTGGCCACTATGTATTCGGCTTCGCATGAGGATAGGGCAACTACTCTCTGTTTTTGAGACAACCAGGTCACCAAATTACCTCCCAAAAGATATGCAACCCCGGTTGTGCTTTTTTCTGTCATTTGTATCACCGGCCAGATCACTATCACTGAATCCAGTGATCTCCAACGACCCTCCTTCAGAGTACAGAGACCCATAGTTGTTGGTACCTGAGATGTACTTGAGAATTTTTCTCATAGCAGTCCAATGCATTTCGGATGGAGCATCCATATACCTGTTGGTCACACCAACAGCAAAGGTAATATCTGGTCTAGTGTTGACCAAGTACCTAAGACATCCCACAATGCTTCTGAAGGTTGCATCGACTGATGATTCTCCCACAAGTCTATTAAAATGAGATCTAGGCTCCATGGGTATATCACAAGAATTACAGTTCATCATTCCAGCTAGAGACATAATTTTCTGAACATAAGCTTTCTGACACAAGAAAATGGTACTTTTCTTTTGAGTTACTTCTATATATGCCCAGATAATAATTGAGTATGCCAAGATCACTCATAGAAAATCTTTTCTTCATTTTTGTCTCGAAAGCTTCTACATTCTCAATGCTTGGACCACAGATGATCAAGTCATCTACGTACACTCCAATGAGAAGTACATCATTTCGCTTTCCTGCCCTGTAAAGTGCATGCTCTGAATCACACTTTCTGAACCCAATTGATAGTAGTTCTCTGTCAAGTCTGTGATATCAGGCCCTCGACGCCTGTCTAAGGCCATACAGAGCCTTTTTCAGCCTCAGCACTTTACAAGGATGTTTTTCATCTATCAAGCCAGGAGGTTGATTGACATACACCACTTCTTGTAGCTCACCATTCAAGAAGGATGATTTGACATCCATGTGGTGTACATGCCAGCTTTCTGTTGCAGAAATAGCCAATAAAAATCTGACAATTTTAAGTCTTGCCACAGGAGCAAATACTTCATCAAAATCTACTCCTTGGACTTGAGCATATCCCTTTACGACCAGTCTGGCCTTGTGCCGAATTATGTTGCCTGAGGGATCCTTTTTGACTTCGAAAATCCATTTGAGGCCAATGGCTTTATAGCCTGCAGGCAATTCTTCAGCAACCCAGGTCTGGTTGTCTTGAATAGCCTTCATCTCTTCAATCATAGCTTTCCTCCAGTGACTGTCCTTCAAAGCTTCATCTACACTGGTTGGCTCCTCGGCAGTTAAAAGACACAAGCCTGAATAGTCATAATTCAGAGGTTCTGTTTCATTTAGTACATCGGTAACTCTTCTGAATTTTGTGGCACCCCCTCAGAATCAAATTTTTGTCCTACTATTGGTGTCACCCAGTGAGTTTCAGAGGGAAATTACTCATGTTGCTCATATCCTGGAGTTATGGGAGTAAGAGGCGAGTGTGGTTGGGTGTCAGATATATCTTGAGGCAGTTCATAAGTGGACCATTGCACTGTAAAAACCGACCCACCATCATCAGTCTTTGAGAGAGTATCAGTCCATGGCCAAGGAGTTTTCTCATCAAATTTGACATCTCTTGACACAATTACCTTCATGTTTTTTGCACCAAGTAGTCTGTAGGCTTTGGACTTGTCCTCATAATCCAAGAACACACACCTCACAGCTCTGTCAGACAGTTTGTTGATTTCAAGTCCCAGCACTTTCACATATGCTGAACATCCAAAAGTCCTAAAATATTTCACTGATGGTCTTTGGCCTGTCCACACTTGATATGGGGTCTTTCCATCCAAGCTTCTAGTTGGTGATCTGTTTAGGACATGTACAACAGTTTTCACTGCTTCTCCCCAAAAACAATCAGGAACATTCATACTCTTCAACATGCATCTTGCCATTTCTACAACAGTTTGATTTCTCCTCTCAACTACTCCATTTTGTTGTGGAGTGTAAGGAGCAGTTGTGAAGTGCTTAATACCCCTTTCACCCAGGTAAGCAGTGAAGGCAGAGGAATTGAATTCCCCACCTCTATCAGTCCTGAAAGCTTTTAGATGCTTTCCACTTTCAGTTTCAGCCATCACCTTGATCAGTTTGAAGCTCTGAAGTGCCTCAGCCTTGGAAGACAGTAATTCAATCCACATGTATCTGCTCAGATCATCTACAATCAACAAGAAATACTTCTTCCCACCAGGGGTGGGTGGATCTATGTGTCCACATAAATCACCATGAAATAAGTCCAATACATTGTCTGCTCTATATTCAGATGCCTGAGGAAAAGGTTTTTGATGAAACTTACCAAGTACACACCCATCACAAACTTGCTCTAGGTGACTGATGTTGGGTACACCTTCAACCATCTTCTTCTTTCCTAGATCCCTCAATGATCTAAAGTTCAGATGCCCAAATCGAGCATGCCACAGCCAGTTTTTATCTCTGACGGTGGCCTTTAGACAGATTGGTTGAGTGACTGACAGTCTTACAATATAGAGCTTGTTCTCTGAACGAGGAGCTTTAATCAACAATGCACCCTCTCTATCAAAAATGAAGAGATGATTTTGTTTCATGATTACCTTATTTCCTTTCTCAGTGATCTGTCCAAGGCTCAGTATATTGGTCTTCAGTTTTGGGATGAAATAGACATCTGATAATATACTGTGCATATCATGATGTCCTTGAAACACCACTGATCCTGCCCCACATATTTCAACTGATGATCCATCACCAAACTTAACTGAACCCTTCACTGAATCATCCAAGGATGACAAAAAATAGCGGTTGCCTGTCATATGATTACTTGCTTCGGAGTCCAAATACCACTTGCTATCGGTGCATCCATCTGAAAATGCACTTTCTTTCAGTTGATGTGGATGCAGACACACTTCAGACAAGAACAGAGAAGGTTGCTCTGTTTCTGTCTTTGCAACATGAACTTCCTCCTTCCTCTCTCGCCGGGGTTTCCGACACTCTTTTGCCCAGTGGCCCCAAATGCCACAATTGTGGCATTTGCCTTTCCTTCGAGGCGTCCCTTCTGAAAATGGCCTCCCAGAAGTGTATGTTCGCCCCCTCCCTTGGTCTTTGATGGTGTCTTGGCGACAGTTTTGCTGCCTGCCGATGATGATTCAGGCGCTAGGTGATGTTTAAACCTGGCCATCCGCTCATCCTCGGACAACAACAAACGGCCACTCTTGTAGACCGTATCACCTGCATTACCAAGGCGGTCTTCGGCTGCTCTCAGCCTGCCCACCAGCTCCTCAACAGAGAGCTGATTCAGGTCTAGAAGTGTCTCAATAGACAGTGCTATTTGCACATATCGGGGGCGGGTGGGGGGGGGGCAACTCGAAGGAATTTTTAACTACACCAACATCATCAATAGTTTCTCCAAGAGTTCGTAGGCTGCTGGCAATACCTGAAATTCTCATGGCAAAATCATCTACCGCCTCCCCTTCTCTGAACTCTATGTCCTCGAACTCTTTTAGTAGACGTTGAGCATTGGCTTCACGAACACGGTCGTCGCTGGTCCTCATGCTTCTCACCGCCTCCCACGCCTCCTTTGCGCTTGGCCTTGCCGCCAACGCTACGTGCATGTCGCTCGGGAATCCCCTCAAGATGGCAGCAAGGGCGAGTCTGTCGTCGCGACGAGCAACTTTGTCCGACACCACAGCCTCCCAGAGTTCCTACGCCTCTAGGTTAACCTGCATGACGAGCGACCACTGGCTATAGTTGGTCCTCATCAGCATCGGGTAGACGAGCGATCCGCTCGTCTCCCGCACGACACGCTCAGTTGCGAACGAGTTCACGATGGCTTGGCGTATGTGTCTCCATTGCCGCCAGCGAGTTCTCTGGCTGGTGTGTTTGAAGGGGAAGTGGGGCCTCCCATCTCTCTCTTGTCTCCCGCTGGCTCTGATGCTTAATGTAGAAACTACGATCGATGAGCACGCTGCTCCAGTGAAATAATCACCGGACTCTAGCCGAGGGAAAGAGTCTGTTTGCGTGAGATAAGAACAGAGACAAACAGAGTTGTTTTTGTGTAAGCAGGCAACCCTCAATTCACTTGATAGTGTATGGTCTTATAGGATTACAAATGCGCCCACTACACACACGATATCTCCCTGATCCGAACTTCCAGCCGCACACCACGATCTTTCTTGACTTGGCTCCTGGCGCCGCAGGATTCGGTCATGCACACACACACGCATTGCCAAACTGAAATGACTAAGTCCCTAACGGAATAAAACAGAACTACGATTATTCATACATCAGAAACAAGAGTAACACAACATTCTCCTCCTCGATGCTATGTGCACCGCCACCATCTTGGGGGCCTTCTCGGATCATCCACATGGCCATGATGGTCCCTACCTGGTAACATCAATGTGTACCTTCATCCATGACATGTTCCTTGTTTTGGTGGACCCTGGTGCACGCCGATCCAATCCAAGGAGGCTTCAACACCAGCAACCTTGACATCGACATTTCCCCTCATGATGCCTCAATAGTTTCACCATATTGTCCAAAAAGCATCCTTGCACACCCAGTACTTGGTGTCTCCTATGCTCGTGGCATCACGCATGTGCGACTTACTCAATAATATGAACCTCTACTTTTGCACAATCCACAACGGTGTTATGGATATTTTGTGGCAAGTATAATTTATAAATAGGATTAGGGTGACTTATCGTGTTACCAGCACGAAGGTGATTGTAGCAATAACAAAGAGACAAGGGTTACCCAGGTTCAGGCCCTCGTGATGAGGTAATATCTTACTCCTGCTAGGATGATTTATTCTTGATATGATGCTTACAACTAGAGTTATGTATGTAGAATTGTGGATCTAATAGCTAACATCTTTATCTGATTCCTCTCCACCCCCTTTTATAAGGGTCATAGGTCTTAGGACATGACCCGAGTCGGTTACAAGTTGAACTCATCTAGTATAGACTATTTATATCTTGCTATAGTTAACCTTGATATGGTTGCATCCTTCCTTATCTGACAAAAGTCAAGATGTTAATCTTCGCCTTGCCTTTGCTTTCCATGAGAAACAATCCATTTCGTATGGTTATCATAGTGGCCATATTGATAAAGTTGTGTGGGCCTTCATGGGCTTCATCTTGATGAATCCGTTGGGCTTGGCCTACCGGGTAGTCGTATCCCCATCATACGGCTATCTCAAGCACGACTTCCTCGACCACACTACTCACACTCGCTCTCAACTACCTCGATACTTGGTACATATTTGAATGAGATTCTCATTGGATTCAACTCCAGTATCAGTTTTCATAGTGAGACGATGTTATGACTACCACGGGGGAGGGGGTCAGCTCGTCGGCTTGTTACCTTTGACTTCTCCTTCAACCTGGTCATTTGTGATGCTCCAGCTATGACAGATTGGATGCTCGAGTATATTTATATTTTAGAAATATCTCGAGGGGACGAATTGTCTCATAAGTCTTGTACTCCATATATTCGCCCCTATAGCCTTAATGTAATACAACCAACCCTCCCATTATAGGCAATATATCCTTTCACTACAACAAAACACTTAAGAGTTTTAGACCATGCAGACCAATCTATGAAATTTGACTACAATTTAGCTAATGGGGTCAATCGGTATTAGTGACCAACACTAAATAGTCTGGAGGCACTCTGGATGCTATCAAATGGTGTCATATGCGAATAATATCTAATTGCATATTGTATTGGGACAGTGTGTTGTCGGTTCAGTTGTGGAACTTAAGTTGAGTGCACTTATGCAAACATATTATGTTTGAAAACCACTATACTTTATACCAGTTAGGTATAAATATGAAGCGTCACATAATTTAGGTGGAAAAAGATGTCAAGTCTTTAATGCAGCTAACGGCCTTATCCTTTGGCGATAATTATACTTAGCTTCCCGTCCTGCATACGCTCAATTATCACAGTAGAGCAAAAAAGCCATCACATCACGGTGGCAACCGATGCCATTTTTTGCAGTCATCATAGGACGTGACAAGTGGAACAGAGAAAGTAGGCGTTGTGATCGGAGAAGTATACCCTAGTGGTCATAGGGACATTAGATCTGATTATAAGTATATTAGATTTATTTATCCTAGTCATAATAGAAATCTGATTATAAGTATATGTTATTTATGCTTCATTGTCTTATAACTCATGTAACGAAAGTTGTTTTTCTCTTTTGTTAGCGTGTTATCGAGTAATATTTTTCTATAACGCTCCTATCTGCTTCTTAGAGTGTCCTCTGCCTCGACATGGGCATCTCCGGCCTCAGCGTGCTCCATAGGCTGTGGACAGTCTTGCCAGAGCACTACCAATCATGGCAGGTCACTTTTTACTACTGATTGCAATACAAGAGCGGTGTCGAAAAAATTTCAATTATCAAAATTGAATCTAGACAAAAAAAATTATGATGGAGGATGCGATCCCACTAAATTATTTTTTATTTTGCATAACAATTTGAGCTGACATTTTTTACCTTTAAAAGTTGTGGGTTGGTAACAACAACCGACATAAATTTTAAGCGATCATGGAGCTTTCCAACCTCACAACATCAATTGAAATTCGTAGTCCAGCACGACCTAACGGTTTGTTTCCTATTGGATATTTTTTCTCTACAACCCGTTAATATGTGAGCCCTTGCACCTGTTGGGCCCACAAGTCAGTCTGTTTCTAATTGTGAATAGAGTACCCATGATCTTAGTCCATCATTGTTGCCACAACCAAGTGAGTAGTAAATTAGCACTTGGGCAATTGTCTCCACCAGTCACGTCCACAGATTCTTCCAATTCTATGAAAAAATCATTAGATCGAGAGAATCAATCCATCTAGAATCCTTGGCGTCCTTCCCCTCCACCATCCCATCCACTATCTCCTCCACATCCTCACCAGCACCACCATTGTCTCCTCTTCCTCCACTGTCGGTATCCTCGATACGGGGTACACCGCGCACAGGGGGAAATGCCTAAGGACCTCGCCCTTCTCCGCAGGGAGAGCTCCGAAGGCGTCACGTGTCCAGCGGGGCCGGACCTCCCTTTCCTCAGAGGAGAGCTCCAGACCCGCCACGTGGCCAACTGAGCCGGACCTCCCCCCTCTGCGGGGAGAGCTCCGGAGGCTCCACGTGTCCTGCGGGGCCGGACCTCCCTCTCCTTAGAGGAGAGCTCCGGACCCGCCACGTGGCCAGCAGCAGCCGGACCTCCCTCCTCCGCGGGGAGAGCTCCGAAGGCTCCACGTGTCCCGCGGGGCCGGACCTCCCTCTCCTCAGAGGAGAGCTCCAGGCCCGCCACGTGGTCAGCAGAGCGGCGCTGCCTGCCCCCACGCGGTAGGCAGCAAGAGTAAAGACGCGCCATACCTTGCCCGTACAAGGTATTCAAGGCCCGCGCCTTCCCAAGGCGCGGAGACGCGGAGCACGCCTCTTTCAGGTGTCGTTGCGCCCAGTCACATCGCAGACTGACGCGCCGTGTCAGAGCCTGCCCGCCAATAAACACAGCGACAAGACATCCCTTGCCGCCCCTACCATCATCAACCACTACGACTAGCTTGCGGCATGGGCAGGGCGGCAGAACGAAAACTCGGAAGCCTCCGCCAGAGACAACTACCGGCATAACTGCAGATACGGTAGATGGCAGGCAATCTTCGCGGGACCACCTGTCGAGTCTCGGGCCCACCTTGTAAGCGGCACGAGCCTTGGACTATAAAAGGCTCGGGTAGGCGACGTTAGCAAGGGTTGGTTCGCCTCATACGCACCCTCGCACTCTAGCCATTCGACATCTCTCACCCTCAAGCTCAGGACTCCGGTTCTGAGCAGCAAGCAATACAGCGAGCAGCTCTACTCACCGTGAACATAGGGTCTTACGCTCCGGCGGCCTGAACCACGGAAAAACTCCCCGTGTCAAGCTTCTCCCTCAATCGTCCCTAACGCTGAAGCTCTCCGCGAGTGACTAGCCCCTCCGAAAAAGAACCTCCGCGGGCTGCCCAGAGCAGGCCCGGGGGAAGTGTCGGCTACACACTTCGACATTTGGCGCGCCAGGTAGGGGGCTTTTCCCTTGCGCGACGAGCTTCTGCCGGCGAAGATGACGAAGCTTCCTTCAGCGGCAAGCTCTCCTCCCCTACGTTCACGACGAACGGTGACTAGCGGGGACTACGTCTCGACACAGTCTGGACGGAGTGTGTCGGCACAAGCTGGAAGCCAGCAGCCGACTCCGGCAGCGCCGACTCCGGCGGCGCAGGCTCCAGCGAGCGTGAGATCCTCTGCAGCGCTGAGTGTCTCCCACGGGGGCGCGCTAGCTGCAGCAAGAGCGCTACTGCGCAATTCGCCTGCTGGGGACGCGCCTCAGTCAGCGACCTAGCAGTGGATTCGTGAGGTAGACCGTCTCGCCGTCGCCGCCGCAAACCCTCGACTTCGGCGGGGACGACGCCCCTACCAACCGGCTGTGTCGCTGGCGCGCACGCCAACGGCTGACGGGCAGACGGCAGATTCCCGCTCCACCAGGCTCCCATCGGCGGACCTGAGGATGGAGCTGGAACGATGCCACTTCGGCGAAGATGCCCTGCAAACGGTGCCCCCGGTCTATGGCGCAGCCTTGCCCATACTGGGGTACACAGTGCCAGCAGCGAACCAAGCGTTCGCGGCACCAATGCCTGCAGCAACAGGAGCAGGATGTGCGGCCCTAGCGCCACACCTTCGCTTCGCGAGGTGGCCACGCAAGTTTTGGCCGCACCTGCCCGAGAAGTACGATGGCAGTGTCAACACGGCGGAGTTCCACCAGATCTACTCCACCGCCATCCTTGCTGCAGGAGGGGACGAGGCCGTCATGGCCAACTACTTCCCCATTGCCTTGAATGGCCCAGCCCGGTCTTGGCTCATGAACCTCCCCCAGGGTTCCATAACCTCTTGGGTAGAGCTCTGACGGCAGTTCACTGCTAACTTCGGCAGCTCCTACACCCGGCCTGGCACGGAGCTCGACCTCCACGCCATCCAGCAACAACCTGGAGAGACGCTGCGCTCCTTCATCCAGCGGTTCTCCCAGGTGTGGAACACCATCCCGCATATCCAAAATGCTTCTGTGGTGGTGGCATTCCGGCAGGGTGTACGGTACAAGAAGATGCTCGAGAAGCTCGCGACTAGAGAGGTTCACGACGTCTCAGAGCTCTTCAGCCTGGCGGACAAGTGCGCCAGGGAAGCAAAAGGGCAGAACTGGCACTCGCTGCCAGCTTCCGAGTCAGGAGGACAGCCCGGATCTGGCGCTGCTTCCCATGGAAGCGGCAAGAAGATAAAGAACCGGGGCGGTGGCAAGATGAAGCCACCGACCGCGGCTCCCGTTGGTGCAGCAGCAGCACCCAGTGGGGCTCGGGGCCACGCCCCGATAAAAGGCAGCGACAATCACCAGCTCCAGATGGTGACCAAGGCGAGCCATGCCCCGTGCATGACACCAGCTACCATACTGCTGCCGAGTGCCGGGAGATTCAGAAGCTCGCGGAGCGCTTCCGCAAGGGGAAGCAGCTGCGAGCTGATGCCCCTCCTTTCCGTCAAAGGGAGGGCAAGCAGAAGGTCGACACCCCAGACAACGCCGACCACCAAGTGGAGTTCCAGGAGACTCAGCGCGCCGTGAAGGCGGTGCGCAACCATGAGGACTCCAGCTCTAGCGATGATGAGCGCCGGAAGATGCTCTACGTCATCTACAGCGGGTCCACTGACCCCTCGTCCCGAAGCGCGGTTAAAACTCTACGTCGAGCGGTAGCGTCGGTGGCTCCCCTCCCAAGTGCCGCGCCACACCTCAAGTGGATGGGAACCCCCATCAGCTTTGATGCCACCGACTGCCCCAGGAACATGGCTGGGGCCGGCCAACTACCGCTCTTGGTAGCGCCCACCATCGTCAACGTGAGGATGTACCACGTTCTGGTAGATGGCGGGGCTGGGCTGAACCTCATCAGCCGCGCAGCTTTCCAGAAGTTGCAGATCCCGATGGCCAAGCTCACCCCATCGAGCCCGTTCTCAGGGGTAGGGCCGGGACAAGTCATTCCCTACGGCAACATCAGCCTTCCGATGACCTTTGGGGCACCGGACAGCTATTGGACAGAGTACATTCTGTTCGATGTGGCGGAGATCGACCTCCCTTTCAACGCTATAATCGGCAGGCCAACCCTATACCGATTCATGGCAGTAGCCCACTACGGCTACCTTGTCTTGAAGATGCCTACACCAACAGGCGTCCTCAGGATTTGTGGAGACCGCACTGCTGCAGTGTCAGCCTTGGAAAAGCTCCAGGCACTTGCAACAGCTCGAGCACCAGCCCCTGGCAGTGCAGAACCGGACCGGCTCCACCCGAGTGCACACCACTGTACCTCTACCGCAGCACCCCGCGTGCAACCCCTCGACGGCGACGTCCCCCTGAAGGTCATCCAAGTCGGCGCCGATGCTGCCCAGACCACCCGGGTAGCCGGGGGCCTGGATAGCAAATAGGAAGGTGCGCTCATCACCTTCCTACGGCACAACGTCGACGTGTTTGTATGGCAGCCGTCGCAGATGCTGGGGATCCCTAGGGAGGTGATCGAGCACCACTTAAAGATCTTCCCCGATGCCCGGCCAGTCCAGCAGAAGCCTCGCAAGCAGTCCATCAAGCGGCAGAACTTCATCCGAGAAGAAGTCAAGAAGCTGCTGGACGCTGGCTTCATACGGGAAGTCCACCACCCCCGGTGGTTGGCAAACCCCGCCGTTGTCCCGAAGGCCGGCGGGAAGCTCCGTATGTGCATCGACTACACCAGCCTCAATAAGGCATGTCCCAAAGATCCATTCCCTCTCCCTAGAATAGATCAAATAGTAGACTCGACATCAGGCTGTGATATGCTGTGCTTCCTAGACGCCTACTCGGGTTTCCATCAGATCCCTATGTCTAGAGAAGATGAAGAGCACACTTCCTTCATCACAGTGGACGGCCTGTATTGTTATGTATCTATGCCTTATGGCTTAAAGAATGCTCTTCCCACGTTTGTACGTGCAATGCACAAAACCTTTGGAGAGCTAATAAGAGACCTAGTCGAGGTGTATGTCGATGACATCGTTGTCAAGGTCAGGCAGAGTTCATCCTTGTTAGATAACCTAGCCCTAGTCTTTGACAAACTGCGCTCCACGCGCACCAAGCTGAACCCCGACAAGTGTGTGTTCGACGTATCCTCTAGGAAGCTCCTAGGATTCCTGGTCTCACACCAAGGAATTGAGGCCAACCCAGAGAAGATCAAGGCCATTGACCTGATGCGGCCTCCCGCCCGCATCAAAGAAGTCCAGAAACTCACGGGATGCCTAGCCGCGCTGAGTCGGTTTATACCGAGGCTAGCAGAGCGAGCGCTCCCCTTCTTTAAGCTCCTGCGCAAATCCGGTCCATTTGCTTGGACCGACGAAGCAGAAGAAGCTTTCCAGGAGTTGAAGCAACCCTTGACGACCCTACCCATCATGGTATCCCCCGAGCCCGAAGAGCATTTGTTGCTCTACATCGCGGCAACAACTGAAGTGGTGAGCATGGTCCTCGTCGTAGAGCGGCCGGACCTCTCGTCACCACAGCCTGCCCCGATAGCAGAAGACAAGCACCAGGAGACTCCGGAGGTCCAAGACGACCTCCCGGACCTCCAAGACAAACTCCCGGAGGTCCAACGGGACCTCTCGGAGCTCCCGGACAACCAGCGGGATCTCCCGGAGGTCCAAGACAGCCTAGGAGCCTTCGAGTCCCAGCTCTCGGAGGCTCCCCTGGACCCACCTACCTCTGGTAGGCCTGAGCCAATGGATGAAGACACCTCAGGCCCGGGAGGGAGGGTCCGGACCATCCAGAGGTCTGTCTACTACATCAGCGAAGTCCTCCATGACGCCAACACAAGGTACCTGGAGGTCCACAAGCTGCTGTATGCAGTGCTCGTGGCATCCAGGAAGCTCCGCCACTACTTTCAAGCCCATAAGATCTCGGTGGTCACCTCCTATCCGCTGAAGACGATCCTTCACAGCCCCCACGCGACCGGCAATGTCACTAAATGGGCAGCGGAACTAGCGGAGTTTGAGCTGGACTTCTTCCTCGCCACGCAGTCAAGAGCCAAGCACTAGCTGACTTCGTGGCTGAGTGGATGCCAAAGAAGGCTGACCCAGGGGGCCACGAAGACAGTGAACCGAAGCTCCAAGCTCCGGTCTTCACCGAGCCTCACTGGACGCTCTTCTTCGACGGGTCCTCGCGAAAGCAGGGGGCCGGTGCCAGCGTACTGCTTCTCATGCCATCGGGGAGCAGTTTGGGTACATGGTGCATCTCAATTTCAAGGCAACCAACAACATGGCAGAGTATGAAGCACTCATCTTTGGCCTAAAGACAGCCCTGTCTCTGGGCGCTCGCCAGTTGTTGGCACAGAGCGACCCCAGCTAGTCATCAAGCAAGTTAAGGGTGAATGCTCCTGCAATGACCCACAACTAGCTGCTTATCTGCTCCACGTGCAGATGTTGGAGAAAACTTCCTCGCATTGGACCTGCGCCATGTACCGCGTGCTGGAAATGCTGCAGCTGACGACCTCTCAATGAAGGCCTCCACCGGAGCCCCTGTGCCCGAAGGAGTCTTCGAGAGGACGTTGCTGCGGCCCATAGCCCGGCCTGCCGAGCCGGGCGAAGGGGGCTAGACCAGCACCTTGAAGCTGGCGGTCCTGGCGGCCCTGCAGCCATGGACGCCGCCAAGGGTCGTAAGCGTCACTGGGGACTCCGTGCAACCCAGCGCTCAAGATCCAGAAGCTCAAGTCAGACCCGATGCATGGATCACGGAGATCCGGGACTACTTAAAAGACAACATCCTCCCTGATGAACGTGTATCCGCTGAACGGATCGTGCGCATGGCTAAGAGGTACGCACTGGTAGAAGGGGATCTCTACCGGCGTGGCGCCAACCATGTCCTATTGCGTTGCATAACCCAGGGGGAAGGCCGCGACTTGCTCCCTGAGATCCATGGAGGCGAATGTGGGAGTCACTCTTCCTCACGTGCGCTCGTCGGTAAAGCCTTCCGGCATGGCTTCTACTAGCCGACAGCACTCCAGGATGCCATCAAGCTGGTCGAGAGCTATAAGGCGTGCCAGTTCCACGCCAAGCAGATCCATACACCGGCTCAGGCGGTGCAGATGATCCCACCCTCATGACCGTTCGCCGTATGGGGGTTGGGCATCCTGGGACCATTCCCCAGAGCCGTCGGGGGATTCCGGTACCTCTACATCGCCATCGACAAGTTCACCAAGTGGCCAGAAGCCACACCCGTCATCACCATCAACAAGCAATCCACAGTAAAGTTCATCAAGTCGATCGTCTGCCGGTTCGGGGTCCCGAACAGAATCATCACTGACAACGGGACCCAGTTCACCAGCGCAGCATTCCAAGAATACTGCAAAGACCTCAGCATCCAGGTGTGCTATGCCTCCGTTGCTCACCAAAAGAGCAATGGGAAAGTTGAGAGGGCCAACATCGAGATTCTTCGGGGCCTCAAGACTCGCACCTATGTCGGCTTGAAGAAACATGGCGCCAAGTGGGTGGACGAGCTTTCGAGCACACTATGGGCTAACCGGACATCCCAGAGCTGGGCCACCAGAGAGACACCCTTCTTCATGGTGTATGGTGCCGAGGTTGTGCTTCCCCCAGAGATCACCATGGGGTCCCTCCATGTCCGAGCTTACGACAAAGCCGCGCAGGACAACCTCCAGCGTGAAGACATCGACCTTGTCGACGAGGCTCGATTACATGCAGCACTCCGCAACGCACGGTACCGACAAGCGCTCCGGCGCTACCACCAAAGGTTTGTGCGTGTCCGGGAGCTGCAGGAAGGCGACCTGGTGTTGCGGCGCATACTTTCTCGCGAAGGGACCGACAAACTCTCCCCCATCTAGGAAGGTCCCTTCCGAGTAACGAAAGTGTGCCGCCCTGGGTGCGTACACCTTTCCACCAAGGATGGGGATCCGCTCCCGAACCCTTGGAACATAGAACACCTCCGTAAGTTCTACCCCTAGAGCAATAAGGACAGTCTCTTCTTTTTGTAATAGATTCCATAGAGTCCAGGAACAGCGCTCAGAGCAGCTAAGTCTCAGGGGACGGTCCAGGACTACGTTCAGCTTGGCCTGGTTCTGACCCTAAGCGCGTAGAGTCTTGCTTCCCCTTCTTGATGGGGCGGGTTGTTGCCTCCATATTTAGCCTGCCTTCCTCCTATGGAAATTTATATGGAAAGAAACATGTCCTACTTTGCTCTTCCCTTGTGCTCATTCAAATTACGTATTAATTGTTATGACCGCACTTCCTGTGTATGCTCACCGTGCACTCAGCTTCCTTTTTCCCATTCTCACCTCTAGTCGGCATTTGCTATCCTACCGAAGACGGTCACGTTTGGGGTACCTGCCGATGGCCAGGGGGCCTCGAGCCTCCGGCACTTCGCGCACTGAAGTTACCAAGCACCGTACACCGGATCAGGATCGTAAGCCAAATAAGACTATGAGATAGGGAAGGGGGAGCCCCAAGGAGAATTATGTTTCCTTACTTGTGTGCAGGACCCCCTGGCCTTAGCTCCCCGTAGGAGTATGGTAGGAGCGCCCAAACAATTGGCCACACCTACCAGGGGGCCACTACGGGACCGCGCAAGACCGGAGCTCCAACGCAAGACCGAAGGATCCGGACCTCGCCCCCTCCGTGGAGGCGGGCTCTAGAGGCCCCACGTGTTCGGCGGGGCCGGAGCCCCCCCCTCTCCTCAGCAGGAAGCTCCGGGCCCGCCACGTGGCCGGTAGAGCCGGGCCTCGCTCCCTCCGCAGGGGTGAGCTCCGAAGGCCCCACGTGTCCCACGGGGTCGGACCTCCATCTTCTCATAGGAGAGCTCCGGGCCCGCCGCGTGGTCGGCAGATCCGGACCTCCCCGTTCCCACGGGGCAAGTTCCGGAGACCTCTGGGGCCCTTAACACAATAAGGACCCGGGGAAGGTGTCTGTGCAAGGCTTCAAGATTGGTGAAGGCCTCTGAGTACCTTGCGGAGCTAAGGGCTTGGTCAGGCCAAGCCAAGAAGAAGACGAAAACACACAGACGCAGAAAATAACAAGAGTCTATTCATTCAAGGCTCCATGAGCTGGACTACAGACTCAACAAAAGTAAAAGAAAAAAAGAGAGATACAGGGCCTTTTGGCCACGGGGGCGGCTGCCTAAGAGTCCTCGGACTTCCGCTGGAACTTAGAGGCCACGAGGACGGCCATGTCCCCGATCTCGGCCCTGGCAGCTTCCTCCCGCTCGACGGCGGGCCCTAGTCGGACTGGCTCTAGAGAGAAGGAAGGGTCTTGGCTCCGGAAGCACGCCAGCACATGCGTGGAGACCTCCTTCACCAGGCCTCGTCCCTCCACCTCAAGCTCGTCGGCGATCACCGCTTCGAGCCGGCCCAGCTTGGCGCCAATGGACTCAAGCGCCGGGATTGCCCCAGACACCTCCTGCACTGGAGCCTCCGTCCGCACCGGGCTGAAACCAAGAGGAACCAAGGCAGACCCCGCCTCAGTAATAAAGCTCCAGACCACCTGGGCCTCGACAGACCGCGAAGCCTGGAGCTTCTCTACCTCTTGGCGGGCCGCCAGCTCGCGATCCAGTGCCGCCTGGCGCTCCCGGGAGGATTGCTCCTCCCTCGCGGCAGCAGCCGACTCGCGGAGCTCCATCTCCTCGGCCCGAGCCCTCAGCTCGCCCTCTCTAGCCTCCAGCTGTGCGGCGACCTTCTCCTCCTCGGCCGCCACGGCACACTCCCGATCGACGACGGCGCACTCTCGGCGAACTATCTGCAGCCGCAACTCCTCCACGGCAGAAGAGCGCGCTTCGGCCTTGGCCTGAGCTTCACGGAAAGTAGTGCGGAGCCGCCGGGTCTCTGAGTCCAGGCGGTCGACGGCCCTCTTCTGAGAATCAAGCAGAGCACCCATGGCGTCAAGCCTCGACCGCCTCGAGTCGAGCTCCGCCTTAGCCTCCTGGGTCCGCTGCTGCAGGAGATGCTCGCAGCTAAGGAGGCGCTCCCTCTCTCTAGCCAGCACCTCCCGCTCCCGCTCAAAGGCGGCCTGGATCTATCGGACGCCAGCCTGAGCACGCCCCAAGGCATCCCATATGGGCAGCTGAGCGGCGGGGGCAGGAGTCACGCCCCTGACCTCCCCCCTCGCGTCCACGACCGGTGAAGGTGCTGGTGCCTCGGCAACTGAGGCAAGACGCTGACCCGGGGGAGCCGGGGAGCCAGCAGCTGCGCCCACAGCAGCCCCTCTAGCCTCAGCACCAGACTCCCGGGCTGGCGAAGGAGGACGAGCAGGTGCTGCCACTGCCACTGCAGAGGGCGAACCCGCCGGCACAGAAGAAGCCCCGGCCGACTTGGGGGCCGTCGGAACCACCGCAGTTCCCGGATGCTGCGGCGCAGAGCCTCCGCCGACTGGAGATGGCCGGGGAATAGGCTCGCCCCCTGCAGCCGGTGAGTCCCTGCAGGCAAAGGAAGCTCTCAGGCTAAGAGAGGAAAGGGAACGCTACTTCTGCAAGCCAGATTGAGCAACACTTACTGGGGGCGTGAGCGCTCCAACGGGCTTGGAGCCCCGGCCTCTGGGCTGGGGCAGAACCGCCAGGACCTGCAGCCAGAACACTCACTGGCTGTGGTGTCTGAGCCCCCGGCACACTCCCGGGCGTCGCCCCACCGGCGTCCTTCCTGGAAGCCCCCCCCCCCCCCCCCGCCTAAGGAAGGGTGGCGGGACGCTTGGGGTTCCTCGGACCGCCGCTGTCCGAGAAGAGACCCGCCGGTGTGGGATACCCGGGGTCTCTTTGGGTCGCCACTCGTCGAACCAGCGCCTCCGGGAGATGGGCGCAAGGGTGCCCCGTCCCCCTGGCTCGGCGCAAGCGACGCCCTCGGAGGAGACCGGGCACGTTTCTTCTCTGGCTGCCCGGGGGGCGGCTCCTTTCCCTTCCGCTTGTCGGTGGCCTGAGTTCCTCCGGCCCTCGGTGCGGGTTGGACGGCGACAGACGCCTCGCGCTCCGATCCGGAGCGCTCGGTCCTGGGAATCGAGGTGCCCCGGAGGGCATCCCCAACCTAACGAAAGACGATCCCAATTTAGTCGAGATTCGGCATCTTCCGCAGAAGCTCCGCCCTCCTCTGAGGCTCCAAGAAGAGGGGAGTGCTAGAGGCCGGGAAGGCGAGGTCGCCGCCGGTGATGTAGTCGCTGCTCACCATGGCCACCATCTCGTACAGTTCTTCATCGGAAGGATCAGAGCCGAGACCCCTCTCCAACCTGGTGCATTCGAGCTCGCCAGTGTAGTACCATGTCGGGCGGTTGCGTTGCTGCAAGGGCGCAATACGGCGTGATAAGAAATCCACCAGCACCATCAGGGACGTCAGCCCCTCATTGGCCAGGAACCGGATCCGCTCCAAGACCGGTGCGTACTCCTGCTCCAGCTCCGGGATCTCCTCCCAGAAGCGACGCTCGGTGGTTGGGCCGGCAGTTGGGAGCTGCAGGTGATCGTGCTCGTCGGTCTGCACGATCACCCAGTTTTCCCACCTCGACGCACCGAAAGGCAGAAGGTACCCAGAGGCCTTCGGGTCCTTGCAGCGATGCTGGAAGTAGTACGCACCCAGCTGAGTCTTCGAGCTGTGCCCGGTCGTCCGCAACACGAAGAAGTAGCGGAAGAGTGTCGCTGAAGCGTGCACCCCCACGAATATCTCGCAGAAATGGACGAAGACGGCGGCCATCGCGAAGGAGTTGGGGGAAAGGTGGTGGAGCTGGAGACCGTACGTCTCCAGCAGCGTGATGAAGAAGGAAGAAATTGGCGGGACAAACCCCGCCATGGCGAAGGCAGTGAAGAAGACCATCTCCCCCTTCTCCAGGAGCAGGGGAAGAGATCCCTGGCAGAGCCGGCGTTTCTGCTCCTCCGCATGCCAGCCCAGCAGCCTGCGCACAGGTCCGAGCTCGGCCACCCGAGCGAGGCGCGACGGATGCAGGTTGGAAGCCATGGCAGGAGAGAGCTCAAGAATAGGGAAGACAAAGGCGCAAGAACTCAAGGAAGACGCAAGTGCTGGGAAGTGCGAAGGGAAGCCGCGATGCGGGTAAGATTCCCTTTTAAAACATCCCAGGTGCGATTCAAAGCGATTCGAAACTCTTCGAATACGCCGCTTGGGCAACCGCTTCGGCTCCAAGGCCAAGCGTCAATGACAGGTGGACCCAAGTCGTCCAGCTGAAGCGGTGGGCAAGAAGTCAGTCTCCCGAAAAAAGCGGTGGGCAAGACGCTTCGGCGGTTCCCGAAAAAAGCGTTGCGACATGCAGAAGTGGCAGCCTTGGGAACCGCCGCAGTAAAAGAAACCATCAAGTGGGCACACGCTCCCACGATCCCGCGACTGTTCGTGCTCCGGCAACGGTCAATGCGGGTCTTAGAGAAGGTGCGTGGAATGGAAGAAACGGAGGCCCCACCTCGGGCTCGCTATCTCCCCCGAGATGAGCCCGGGGGCCACTGTTGGTACCCTCGATACGGGGTACCCCCGCGCACAAAGGGAAATGCCTAAGGACCTCGCCCTTCTCCGCAGGGAGAGCTCCGAAGGCGCCACGTGTCCAGCAGGGCCGGACCTCCCTCTCCTCAGAGGAGAGCTCCGGACCCGCCACGTGGCCAACTGAGCCGGACCTCCCCCCTCCGCGGGGAGAGCTCCGGAGGCTCCACGTGTCCTGCGGGGCCGGACCTCCCTCTCCTCAGAGGAGAGCTCCGGACCCGCCACGTGGCCAGCAGCAGCCGGACCTCCCCCTCCGCGGGGAGAGCTCCGAAGGCTCCACGTGTCTCGCGGGGCCGGACCTCCCTCTCCTCAGAGGAGAGCTCCGGGCCCACCACGTGGTCAGCAGAGCGGCGCTGCCTGCCCCCACGTGGTAGGCAGCAAGAGTAAAGACGCGCCATATCTTGCCCGTACAAGGTATTCAAGGCCCGCGCCCTCCCAAGGCGAGGAGACGCGGAGCACGCCTCTGTCAGGTGCCGTTGCGTCCAGTCACATCGCAGACTGGCGCGCCGTGTCAGAGCCTGCCTGCCAATAAACGCAGCGACAAGACATCCCCTGCCGCCCCTGCCATCATCAACCACTATGACTAGCTTGCGGCATGGGCAGGGCGGCAGAACGAAGACTCGGAAGCCTTCGCCAGAGACAACTACCGGCATAACTGCAGATACAGTAGATGGCAGGCAATCTCCCCGGGACCACCTGCCGGGTCCCGGGCCCGCCTTGTAAGCCGCACGAGCCTTGGACTATAAAAGGCTCGGGTAGGCGACGTTAGCAAGGGTTGGTTCGCCTCATACGCACCCTCGCACTCTAGCCATTCGACATCTATCACCCTCAAGCTCAGGACTCCGGTTCTGAGCAGCAAGCAATACAGCGAGCAGCTCTGCTCACCGTGGATGTAGGGTTTTACGCTCCGGCGGCCTGATCCACGTAAAAACTCCCCGTGTCAAGCTTCTCCCTCAATCGTCCCTAACGCTGAAGCTCTCCGCGAGTGAGTAGCCCCTCCGAAAAAGAACCTCCGCGGGCTGCCCAGAGCAGGCCCCGGGGAAGTGTCGGCTACACACTTCGACATCCACCTCCATAGAAGAATCTTTCCAATTATCACAACCACTACGCTGCTTAAACTAGATTTCTGGAGATGTCATATAGATTCTGTTGTAGATTCCTACGGATCCTCTTATGAGATCCCCAATGTTTGTCGGAATATATCATCACTCAAGTAATCGTCTCCTCACACTACAGGAAACTCGATCATTTGCAACGGCTAAAATTATTTGTGATGGTCGCCCGTCGCAAATAAAGTAAATTGCGACGTCTAACCCTTGGCCGTCGCAAAAAATAAGTTGTCGCAAATAGAACCCTATTTGCGATGGCTGCGACTGGAGCCGTCGCAAATGGACATTTATTTGCGATGGCCAGACCTGTGGCTGTCATAAATTAAAGAACCTTCGCAATTCAATACCTATTTGCGACGGCCGAAGAAAAAGCCGTCGCAATTAACAAAGCCGTCGCAAATTAACCTGATATACCCGACCGAGCACCGTCCCGACTCACACAACGCTTGCCGCCGCCGCCACCGCGCCCACCTCCCGCCGCGCCCCGCCTCCCGCGGCCCGCCGCCCCCGTCCCGCCGCACCGCCTCCCGCTGGCTGCCGCCAGGCCGCCCCCGCGTCCAGTTTCCCGCAGCCCGCTGCCGCGCCCGCCACCTCTCGCTAACGCGCCGCGCACGCCGCCTCCCGCCACGCCCGCCGCCATCGCCGTCTACCGCCGCGCCTGCCTCCCGTCGCCGCGGCGCCCGCCGCCATCGCCGCCTCTCGGTAACCTCCTCCATTAAAATGCATTTTTTTCATTTTTTTCTTGTTATTAGTTAGATTTGGTTAGAGTATAGTTAATTCAATGTTCTTTTAGATTAATATGCAATTAATTTGGCAATTTAATTGTTTTTTTGTAGTTAGTTAGGTAATTAGGATGTTTATAGTTTAATTTGGTTTATAGTTAATTGATTTGTGACGACCCCCTGCCGCGTCACCTCCCGCCGCGCACGCGCCGCCTCTCGCCACCGCCCCCCCCCCCCCCCCGCCTCCCGCCGCCGCGCCCCGCCGCGCCCGCCGCCTCTCTCTGCCACGCCGCGCCCGCCGCCTCCCACCGTCGTGCTGCCTCCCACCGCGCCCGCCGCCGTCACCGTCTCCCACCACGCTCGCCTTCTGTTTGCGACGGTCGTCTTTCGTTTGTCAATTGTGCTAATTTATGTTTGTGCTATGTGTTGAACTTGCTATTTTATGTGCCTATGTTTGTGTTATGTGTTGAACATATTTTGTTATGTGCTAAAGTGTTGCGGGTAATGGGTACGGGTTCGGATACGGATTTTATCCAGCGGGTACGGGTAACTCAGAGTAATATCTACCTAGGCATAGTCAGGCGCATACTAGGCCAATGCTCGTATAAAGTCCTATTTGCGACGGCCAAAGAAAAATCCGTCGCAAGTAAAATAAATTGCGACGGCCAACCCTAAATGGCATATACCAGCCCCGACTCACACACCCTAAGGCCGCTCTCGACTACGCGGCGGCGGCCCCAGTGAGCAGCATACGCGGCGGCTTCGAGATGGCACGGAAGCGAACCGCAATGGTAACCATCGCAAATAAAGTCTCCAAGCCATAATTGGTGACGGTAACCGTTGTCCGTCCGCAGGATGTCGTTACTTACGACAAGCTCCCGCGCATGGATGGCGGGCCCCGACGGGTGGTTTTCTCCCGTTCATTCCTCCTCTTTCGTTATTTCCTTGCCTCCTCTCTTGTTGTTGCACAGATGACCCCAAAGCTTGAAGAACTACACCATTTTTTGGGGGGTGTAGTGTAAAACAAGCGAGGTTATGCTGCCAAAATTTTGTTGGGCTTCAGATAGTGTGCCTCGTCAGAAGCAGGATAAATCCTGCATATATTAACGATAATTTCTTCGGCTTTAAACTGCAGAGTCAAACATGGGTGAAGACCGCAGTTGGATGTATACTGGCTAGAAGAGCAGAACTGCTGGTCACTCGGATGAGTGGTACATCAAGTTAGATAAATTCTTGGATCGAGCATTTTCATTGTCAACGGATGATAAGGTGCGGTGCCTATGTACGAAATGCCAGAACACCACGTTTTTGAGCAGATTGGAACTTTCGTTTCACTTATGTCGAAACAGTTTCACACCAAGTTAGGAGGTGTGGACCTTCTACGGCGAGACTAAATCTCGAGACATAGTAGAAGTGGATGAGGATGATGATATAACGGGGGTTGATAGAATGGATGAGATGCTAGAAGCTCTGGAAGTGGAGGATCCTCTTACAAAGGAGACATACGATTTCTTCGAGGAGCTCAAGAAATCACAACAGCCGTTGCATGAACACACGGATGTGACCGTCCTTGCTTTCTTGACCAGATTTATGGAAATTAAGTCTAAATACTTTTTCCATCAACGACTACAATAATATCATGAAAATGATATCGATATCCTTCCACAACCTCACAAAGCGCCTAAAGATATGTATCAGTCAAAGATCTAGATATCTGGTCTCGGTATGAACTATGAGAAAATCGATGTGTGCCCAGACAACTGCATGCTATTCTGGAAAGAGCATGCCAACGATAACATGTGCTTGAAATGTGGTAAACCGAGGTATGTCGAAGTTGTTAATGACGATGGCGATAATGTGATGGCAGATGTCGCACATAAGCAGCTTCGTTACTTGGTTGTGACACCTCGGTTGAAGCGGTTGTTTCTTTCAAAAAGAATCGCGAGACACATGAGATGGCACAAAGAAGGTAAACGTGAGAACAAAGAATTCATGACGCATCCGTCTGACGGTGATGCATGGAAGGCGCTAGACCGTTTCGATCCAGATTTTTCTCGTGATGCGAGAAATGTTGACATCGGGTTAGCGACAGACGGATTCTCATCGTTCAGTACAAACACCACGCCATACTCCTGTTGGCCCGTCTTTGTCATTCCCTACAACCTGCCACCAGCTTTGTGTATGAAGCACAAGTTCATGTTCCTCAGCCTCATTGTAACTGGACTTCATCATCCTAGGTCACGTCTCAACGTGATGTTGAAATCGCTGTTCGAAGAATTGAAAGTATTGTGGACAAGAGTTGAAGCGTACGACAGTTACAAGAAGCAGAAATTCAACCTTCTAGCTGCTTATTTGTGGTCCATACATGATTTGTCGGCATACGGCATGTTTTCCGAATGGAGAACTCACGGTCGTCTGACGTGTCTGATATGTGCTTCAGAGACGGATTGCTTTCGACTAACTCATGGAGGCAAGATATCTTACTTCGATTGTCACAGATGTTGGTTGTCGTCGAATCACGTATTTAGGCAACAGAGGCATGTCTTTAGAAAGAATACCGTTGTCACTAAAGGACCACCCAAACGTCTCAACCGGTCAGAAATTTCTGATATGTTGGACAAACTGGTGCCTTATGAAGGCCGTCCTGGATATTTCATAGGTTATGGAGATGAACACAATTGGACTCACATATGTGGACTTTGGGAGCTACCGTATATGAAGTCGTTGATTCTAATGCACAACATTGATGTGATGCATCAGGAGTGTAACATGAGCGAAAGTATCATAAGCACATGCATGGATATGTCTGGCAAAACGAAAGACAATATAAAAGATAGACTAGATTTGGCAGACATTTGTCATCGTCCAACTCTTGAAATCTCTAAAAGTGGTGGCAAGCCACGTTCTTTTTTCTGTCTTCGATCTAAATAAAAGAAAGAAGTTATGAAATGGTTGAAAACTTTGAAATT
Organism: Neostapfia colusana; assembly: GCA_030760725.1. NCBI lineage: Eukaryota > Viridiplantae > Streptophyta > Magnoliopsida > Poales > Poaceae > Neostapfia > Neostapfia colusana. Next base: position 11,952,310 of record JASWHV010000012.1, on the reverse strand, counting down.
CCTAGATGGTTACGCAGCTAGCCAGAACTGAGCCGTGAATGTGAACACAGGAAACCTTATTTGGTTGAAGAGTCATGATTATCACATTATCATGGAAAGACTCTTACCTGTTATGTTTTGTGGCTATCTAGATGATGCAGTGTGGAAGGTTTTAGCCGAGCTCAGCTATTTCTATAGATAGCTTTGTGCTAAAGAAATCAAGATAGGGATGATGGATAAGTTAGAGAAGGAGATACCCGTACTTTTATGTAAGATGGAAAATTTTAATAAAATCGTAGTGTTCAATTCTAGTTTCTTTTTGTTACTCAAGTAATGAATTAATAAATATCTTGCACCGCTTGTACGACGCGTCTTTCACCGGTGAGAAACACCACAGACCGGTGAACGGTGTCCTCGGGTCCTTAGTGCGTTTGCACTATCTTAGGGTCATCGACGGGGTGCCTGCTACTTCGTGGGAAGATTACGCACGCGCCCATCACCAAGAGCACGGCAACATTCAGGAGACCGCATGGGCCGATTTTATGGTAAGTATGTTAAATAAAGTTTCTAAGTTTTAACTCTTAAACTCTTTTAATGTACATCTTTTCAATATATTCTCTATCACAGGAAAGATATATTTTAGAGGACCCAGACGACCCTCGCATGTTTGAGGATGCATGGAAAGTGTTTCACGTCAACGCTACGAAGGAGGTACAGCAAGCTTTGTCGAACGCTCGTATTCAAGTTATCAATGATCACTTGAAGGCGAATCAGCACCACGTGCTACACTTCCGGCGGGAGAGCGAGAGGCACCTGACGGAGGAAGAGTATGCGCAGGTACGTATGGTGTAGTAAATATTTTTTTCCGAGCATGGGGAAGATGCATCAATGGTATTCTTAACGACCTACAACTATGTGCGGGGCCACGTGAGCTGGTTGCAGGGTCGGTCCGACGCATACCGGGCGCTTTGTCGGTACTAGCCTAGCGATGAGTTTAAGGCTAAGTCCCAGAGGGCTCGAGGGTGGAGAGGGGTCGAGGGGAAGCACAAAAACGGCCAAGATAACCACTTGTGTTTAGCTAAACGGATGGTGAGTGTATCTAACTTATGTTTCTATATTCATGATATACTGTTCGTACTAACACGTATTGACAGGAGCGCGAGAGGGGGGTGTCGCCGACCCCTGGTGAGAACTGGAAGAGAGGTCACAGGGACCCTTCTCAGCCCGAGGGATGCAGTCAGGCCGCAGCCGAGCGGTTGGTAAATGTAGAAATCATTCATAGTAAATATAACTATATGGATTGATGAACTTACACTGCTTCCTTGTTTTTCAGGCTAGGTACAGGGAGGAGACTAGGAGGATACACGGTGCAGATTTCGATTGGGAACATGAACCAATCGATCCTCAAGCCGCGTATGCAAACGGAGGTGGAAAAGCCCACGGAAGGTGAGTTCATTAGTCATTTTATCGTTTTTAATTCAAAATATTCAAGATATTTCAATTCCATATTACTGATTCTTTTTTATAGGCTCGCTATATTCAACGGAGTTATCGACTCGAGGGCGGTGAGACCTGCGAGAGGCAGCTCCACATAGTCTTCGTCGCCAGGCCCGAGTCGCCGTGTCTCGTAGGTGGAAACTCTCGCCCGTCAGGTCTTGGTGAGTCGCGAGCAGTACCAGGCGGCGATGGAGGCGCAGAGGGCGGCGATGGAGGCCACCATCTCCTACCAGCGAGCCTGCATGGAGCAGATGCGGCAGACGATGATGGTAAGTTAAAGTAATTTAAATTTATTGCATTCTTAATAATGTGTAATAACCTGTAACGTTTGCAATGACAGAGTTTCTTTCAAGGCTGCGAAGCCCAGGGGTTGCACCTCGAGCTACCTCCACTGCCATCGCCAATTTCACCGCCAGAACTGGAGCTACAGCCGCCGATGCATATTTCTCCGGGTTTTCAGGTAATAAAAAACGTTCTTACTTAGTCTTAATTAATCAAATGTAGACAAATCTAATTCATATTAGCTATTATAGTCTTATTTAGTCTTAAATAATTAAACATAGCAAATGTAACTCAAATTAACTAAATTAAGTTCAATATGATCAATTCTAGCTTGTTTAATCAATTCTAGTAAAAAATGAAGTTCTAAACTAATCCATATATCAAACAACTTCAATGTGTTACAGGGATTAGCGACGGGGGCTCAAACTCCATCGCCGTCTATACACGGCGCCTGGACTGACACGCGACGAGGACATTGGCGGCTCTGGAGGTAGTGAGCGCTAGCGGATAGGCTCTATTCTTTCCTTTTTCTATTGTTGTGATGAGATGCGAGACACTTTTGTGTTGTGATCTATTGAGATATTATATATTGTCTTTTGGATATGTGTTTGTGACTATTGCGAGACACTTTTGCTGCTACTGTTATATATTTTGTCTCTATCGTGTTTCTGGCCATCGAGCCGGGCAGAATGTTCTTTTTTTTTAAGTAAAATATTAATTGTGATAGCTTTTTATACTGTACCATCGCAAATAAGGTTACTATCATCATAAATTAGCCTATGTTATTTGCGACGGCCTTAATACGACCGTCACAAATAGTTTCTTATTTGCGACGGCCATAGCATGCCGTCGCAAATTGTCTTGTCGGGCCCATCCGCTGGGTCCGGAAACTTATTTGCGACGGCAGGCCGAAGCCGTCGTAAACAAGTTATTTGTGACGGTGGTCGTCGCAAATAAACTAAATTGCGACAAAATACGAGTGACGGTCGGAGACCGTCGCAAATAAGTGAAACCGTCACAATTAGATTATTTGCGACGGTTTTTCACTTATTTGCGACGGTTATGGCCATCACAAATGATCTGGTTTCCTGGGCCATCTTTGCTATCGTAGCAGCAAATGTTCTTAGCGGTGATGATGATGTAGCCCATGTGTGTTGGTAGAATCATCTTCTTGACACAATGTAGGTGAGGTGAAATATTGAGCGTCGTAATGTCATATGCTATCTTTATGGTGACGATGTCCCAAAACATTAGCATTGTTGGTGCGACGGAGGTTAAAGATGAGAACGATAATTCTCTTAAATAACATCCTTGATGCTAGCTAGAGTTAACATTTAAAATTAGATAGTACTATTTTTTTAGCTTTTCAATCAATATAATATAATATATTTTTAATATTGTAAATGTATGAAGTTCATGTTACCGTGTGATGTTATCTTATTTGATATGCAAATTTTAACTTATAGAACAAATTGACCTCAAATATACAAAAAAGATCGATTCCATCTAACAGCAAACTTTAAACACAAACTGAAGATGTAGAACAAAAATCTGACAATGCTGAAATACCCTGTTGGTTCGGGTTAATATCTGAAGGCAAAAACAGCAAAGCTATCAGATGTTGTTGAAACTGTCTGCGTCATATACTTTACAGTGTAAATATTGAAAAAATAGCATTTGTATGTAGAACTTTTGATAAGTTACGATCAAGGTTATAGTCCAGTTTAAGAATAAAAAATCATATGCAAAACTGATATAATATTGATGGTATACATATAGAACAGGTTAAGAGTCCCGAAAAAGAATTCCATGCAAGCCATTCCCGTGTTTCATTGGGATGCATAGATCTCAGAATACGTATAAAAATGTAACAGTTTCATACCATCTATATTATTTAAATATGTTGAAACGTCCTTCCTATTAAATTTACATGACACGGAATTGTCAATTATTTAAATTCAATATAGAAAAAAGTCGTGGATCGAGGATCCGAGCCCACGGTTTCTTTTTCGGTTTCATATAATAACAGACATTTTTCATCTTTGAACGCACGCTCGACGCCGTGGCGACCCTGGAGACGGCCTTCGCAGAGCGCTTGCCGGAGGTGGTGAAGAAGCCCTTCTTCGACGCCGTCAGGTTCGTGGACGTCGTCCTCGGCGGCGTGTTGGCGTGGACGCCCGCCGGCGCGGAGCTGTACGGCGCGAGGCTCTTCGACGCCGCGGGGAGGAACCTGCACCTGGCCGCGTGGCTGGAACGCTTCGTGGCGCTGGACGAGGTTAGGGCGGTACATCGACGCGCTCGTCGAGTACGGCAAGATGAGGGAGGCGGAGATCGCCGCGGCCGCCGGCAAATGAGCTTTGACGCGGGGACGTCATGGTTATTGTTGCCTGTCGCAACTTCGGTGTGTCTCACGGGTCTTCCCTTTATTTTTTATTTTTTAAAGGGAATTTTGTGACGATTTTATTCAACAGAAAATAGAATTACATTTATTACAAACCGCTTTATAAGTCAGTAGGATCACCCATCTAATCAAAAATCTCATTTGTATCACAGGCATAGTTTGCTAATTCGTACGCAACCAGATTAGCTTCCCTTAAACAGTGCTGAAAACTGGTATTTATAATCGATCTAGGATTGCCGGGCTCTAACATTCAACGATCCACATAGAAGCTTGAATCAACTCCATGCAATCAAATTTAATAACAATTGAAAGGCAACTAGTTTGTTTAATAAGTTCCAGAATTTTTAACAATCCCATTGCCTCTGCTATTGTAGCATTCAACATATATTGTAGAGGACCGTATTGTCCCCCTATAACCTCCCTTTTATTATTTCTAATAACCACACCAAAAGTAGCAGAACCATTCTCTCGATAGGTTGCATCAATATTCATCTTGTATGTAACGGTCTAGGCTTCATTCAAGAAATTTTCTAATCATTTTTTCAACTCTTGCCGCTGTATAGTTTGCTGAGATTGCACATATAGCAAAAGCCAAGCTGCCCACATCTATAAGTTGTTGGAGCTTTACATTTGTTACTATTGGCAACGTACGTTCTTTGATGATGGTGTTGGTCCTCGATTTAACTCTTTAGCTAGCTAACGCAACTGTTATACAACAGTTGGCTAATAAAGCTATTGCCCACTACAAGAAAACGAAATATTTTCATGTGTCGGTTTTAATTTTATCGGCCATCACGAAATTAAACTTATTTTTGTGAGCTAGAGGATAGCCCACGAAAATAAAAGCTAGTTTCGTGGGTTTTGCCCAAGGCTCACGAAAATAATGTATAATTTCGTGTGCCAGGACATAAGCACACAAAAATAAGTTGTAATTTCGTGTGCCCCGACCTAAACACACGACAATACATGTAATTTTGTGGGTTCCTCCGTGAGCTCACAAAAATACAGACATAAAATGTCGTGGGTGGCTGAAGCTCACAAAAAAAATGCGATCCCAACGTAATTTCGTGGGTTACAACACCGGCACACGAAAATATAGGCGGTTACTGCAGTGGGTGTCGGTGGCTCACACTTAATTTCGTGGGTTACGGCGGCGGCACACGAAAATAGATGTAGTAATTTCGTGGGTTTCCGTGGCTCACGAAAATAAAGAAGATTTTCGTGGGTGTCGGCTCTGGCTCACGAAAGTAGAGGCATTACTTTCATGGGTTTTGTGGAACATGAAAATAAATCCGATTTAGGTTGGGCAGCGAGCTCCCGACTTTATTACGCCGCCGCCAACTGTCCGAGCCACGCCGTAGCAACCGCGCGCGCCGCCCGTCCTCGCAGTTCGCTCTGCGCGCCGGTCGACATCGCCGTCCACCGCGTCGCCCGTCGTCGCCGTCCACCGTGCCGCCTGTCCTCGCCGCCGGCCGTCAACCTCGCCATCCGTCATCGCCCTCCACCGCGCCGCCCGTCGTCACCGTCCACCGTGCCGCCCGTCCTCACCGTACACCGCGCCGCCCGTCCTCGCCGCCGCCCATCAACCGCGCCGCCTGTCGTTGCCGTCCACCACGCCGCCCGTCCTCGCCGTTGACCACGCCTCCCGGCCTGCGCGCCGGCCGTCCACTGCGCCGCCCGGCCACCGCGCCGCCTGTCCTGCACGCCGCCCGATTCAGCGCGCAGCCCGGCTGCAGCCCGAGATCGCCGCCCCACAGCCCGGCCGAGGCTGCCCTTCCGCTGCCGCCCTGCCACACCACCGAGGCTGCCCTGACTGCCGTGCCGTACCCACTCGTAATCGCCAAAGCTGCTGCGCCGCATCGTTTCTGTCGCCCCTGCTGCCAGCCTGCACCGGCAGCCTCTACTCCGAGCTCGCCTCAGCCGCTGCTCCTAAGTACGTATGACATGTAGTGGTTAATCAAAATTTTATGATTGTGGAAATAGAATGCAACCCGTGTGGTAATGAACTTTATTTTGGTTTTAGCATAGATGATAAAAAGTTCATCTGTCACTTGATTGGCTCCTTGTTTCCTCCCGGCCCAATTTGGTGCACGCTGTTTTCGGAATAGTTCATGATATCAATCAAATTGAGTTCATAAAGGCCTCAAAAGCTAGCGAAGGTAGCACCAACATCCAAGATGTATTTGGCTAATTGACTACTCCACGAAGGCCGCTTCCAGGGTCGCCATGGCGTCCCTAAATAACTACAAAAAATTGGACCTTTTTAATAATATGAACCTAATCACATCACACAAACTTTTTTTAGCTTTTCTTTATTGTTTTTTTTTGTTTTAGTATAGTTTAGTCCTAGTAAGTTAGATTGTAATACTTTTGGTCTATATATGGATCTTGAAAAGACTCAAATCACTACGTGAGAAAGGCTCATTCGAGACGCGCTGGCACAAAGAACGGAGACGAGCTGACTGCGCGTCTCCTTCGTCGCGCCTCGCATTACAGAGTCATCAGAGACGAGTGCCCGGACGCGTCGTCGATTAGAACACATGGGAGACGAGCTTTAATAAAGCGCGTCTCCTTATTGTAAGATACCCGAGATGGGCCTTTAGGCGGCCCGTCTCCTTTACAGAAAAAATCCGAGACGGGCTTTAAGGCAGCGCATCTCTTTTAAATAAAATAACCGAGACGCGCTTTAATGCAGCCCATATCCTTTTGTTAAGAAATCCGTGACGCGTTTAGGTAAGCTTGTCGCGAATTTGATGAATAATCTGAGACGTACTTTATGTCAGCTCATCGTGGATTTAACGACTAATCGAGACGTTCTTTGTTTTAGCTCGTCCCAATTAGATGACCCTCTCTGATTATCCTGGTTGTCGGCTGCATTCTGGAGCTAGCCAGGATTTGGCAGCCGCTTTGCCAGCGTCAGAAACATACACATACAGAAATATATGTATAGCGAAATGGAGATCACATATTAACTTATATTAACCAATCAAATACTAATAAAGTGTCAATCATGGTTACCAAGTAACTATTACACAAAAAATGCCCCCTGTTCATCCTGCTTACCAAGTAACTATTGTATACAAAAGAATGCCCTACTGTTCATCCTGCTTCCGAAGTAACTAATTACATAAATTATAACTGTCATCTAATCCTGTATATTGTAATAAAATTCTCGCTTTGGATTAATGATTTTAGAAAAGATGAACCTGAATAGCCTCTCTCTAATGTGCTCGTGGCTAGAACCTGCTGTGTTCCTGAAGGCGGTTTCGTAGTCCCGCCACAAGATAAAATGAGATTTAGCAAAAGGTTAATGATAAAGTAAAATAAATGCTCTTACACATACATTGCAATTCGGCTGCTCTCCAAATAGAACCGTGCTTAAGCAGGCATGGAAGCCGCATGTGTTGCTCAGAGCTTGTTGTGGGATGCAGAATGTAGTATCATGTTTAAGTTGTCGACGTTTTCCTTTTATATGTCCTCCTAGCACCTTAACCACGTACGTGTCAAAAGCCTAAAGAGAAACATTCACAGTTAATATAAACTTATCATCCAATGACGAAACAGTCAGAAACTAAAGTGAAGAAGGAACTTACTCGTCAAGAACGGACATGATATCAGTCCAATTACGGGTAAGTCGCTCGCCAGTTATTGAATCTATCGGCCTTGTGGAGTCACAAAACCAGACTTGGTCGTACTTTGTAGAAAGTGCTAGGGTTACCCAATGATTACCCTTGTTAAACGGTATGACTAGAAGCTCCTTATCACTGTACTGTTTCATTTCCTTGACAAAATATCCAACAACATCTTTTCGACTGCTGGCCATTTGAAGATTAGTTCTTGTTGACATTTGCGGGTCAAGATATGCAGGAGACTCGTTTTCCGTTCTATGACGAGTAACTTGTTGCATGTTCTTACACGCAAAATGCTAAAATTTGTTAGACACATATAACACTTATACATATTGAAGAACCTAGTTTTGATGACTTACAACGCGAAGCAGCGTATTAGTGAGACATCCAACGCGTCGAGGGTGAAAAGGTCATAGAGATCATACCATGAGATGAGAAAGATGCCTTCACTCACTAGAAAGTTCTTTTCCTTGTATCCCACTATTAAGTGTTGATATTTTTTGTAATTATTGATGTAGTAGTTATGAAGGCCGACACAATATTTACCAGCTTCTTTCAGTGCGCCGACAGTTAACATCGGCTTCCCCATTTGGAACTTTGGGTTAGCATGTGTCATAGCTGTTGGCAATTTCGGGTTAGCTTCCGATTCTTTCAGTGATTTCTTCCCCTTTGTTTCCTTCGACGATATCTTCCACTACTGCGGGTGACTCTTGGCACGTACATTCTTCGTCGCCTTTGCCTGCGGCTGATCAGGTGTAGGGAGCAGGGTACTCCGAGTGCGAGGTGGAGACCGACGTGGCTGCTCTTTAAGTGGAGACTTTTGCGGCAGCTCTAGAATTAGAGACGGATGCGGATAATCTCGAATTGGAGACTTCTGATGCTTCTCTATAATTGGAGGCAACTGCTCTCGAATTGGAGACAGAACCATCTGCTCTGAATTTGGAGACGAAGGCAGACGTGCCTCAGGAGACATGAAGCAAGAGAGGTCGATACTGAAGTTGTTGGTGCTGGGTTAATAACAATAGAAGTCCGTCTCCACTGAACCCTTCTAGTAACTGCATCCCGCACAGTCAACATTGCATCGTCCGGTGGCACTTCGAGCTTCAAATTTTTCGAATTGTAATGCACCATGTCCACCTTGACCACAACATAGGATGATGTGTCGACCTGGATGTCGTCAAGCATGGCCTGACAGAGATACACTAGCCCTCTCCCGACCTCCATTGAAAAGCTTCCTCCGACCAATAGCATAAGCCTGCATGTTGTTGGCTGAGACAAGTTATCTATCGTGTCTGGCTCAATTGAATGTCCAGACGCTGGTGCCTGAAGATCCTCATGTGGTCGTCCACCCCTAGCTGCAGTAGAGGCTAAGCTGCTCCTATGGTCCTCCCCACCCATGAACGCATCAAAGTTAGGGAATTGTATACCTGAGGCCTCCAGTATAGGCTTCAGGTCTCCTAGAACCTCCTTTCTCAGCTGTCTTCAGCTTCTCCACGTCAACCTGTGGTGTCGAGGTCGTTTTCCGCTTCCGATACATAGATTTGTATTCCGGAAAACCCTCCTTCCAGGTCATCTTACTGGAAACACCATGAACATGACCTCGTTGCTCCTTGGTTTGTAGGGCCTTGGTGAGTGCATCGTTTTCCCTCTCACCATTTGAGTATTCGCTGCTCTCCCTCAAGGCTGTTTGAGCGATCCACGGTGCTCTAGCTATAGTAGGTGATATCAGCTGACTCCGTCAACTTAGAACGAGCACGCATAAATGGTCTCAGTCGTCCATGGAATTTGCCGTATGGATTCTCAAGACCTAGTGGGGCCAATCTTTCATCCTCTTGTAGCCACCTCCTTTGTTTTCCGGCATAACCAGTGTTGCCGAGGTGGTGGTCAAGCTCGTTCTGTCATCGAAGCCACTTCATATACTTACTGTTCTTGGAAAAGTACTCTGATTCGCACTTTTCAACAAATCTCGTCCAGTTTTTTCTGACAAATCTTTATACGTATTGAGGTGGGTGTCCTGGTTCCTCCAAATCTTCACAAGCTTACTCTTGTAGCTCCTCCAAGCATGAGAGATGATCTTCATAGCTAGCTTCTTCCCCTTCTGCTTCAGCTCTTCCAGATATTGCACGTATGCTTGAATAGATTTTCGAAGAGTTAATCCTTTTCATTTTCGGTCAACTCATTGAATCCCTGCAGGGTTAGCGACACACTTTGCCCGGCAGCTAGACCACAAACCCTGGACAATCTCGTATTCACTCTTGTGTCCAGGGGTAAGCCTTCGTCATTGACCTCACCAACACTGATAACGTCTGTCGGCCATGATGTCTGCAACCTTTTCTTTCAATGATGACAGACAATTTCTGAACGTGATCCAATCGATGCATTCTCTTCATAAGTGTGAGGACTATGCTGCTGTTGAGGAGTCTATTGTTGAGCCTTTTCGATCTGCTGTTGATGCTCCAACAGAGACATCTTCAAAATCAATAGTTAGGGCTTGATACCATGGTCGAGGTTGAGGCAGAGGAGTCGAGGTTGACGGCGGCAGCGCGACAATGACCAAGAGCTTGAGGAAGAGGGACAGCGGTGGCACGCTCCGAGGGCAAGGTCGAGGCGGCGGAGTGCTCCGGGGACGGGGACGAGGCGGCGGTGTGCTATGTGGACGGGATCATGGACGGCAGGTGGCGGCGCTGCCGGCACGGCAGTTTCTAGAGCGAGAGAGCGCGACGGTCGTAAATTTTCCAAAAATTTTGCTAAGTGTTTGGAGAGAGCGCGCGAGAGCTAAAATACCTAGTGCAATACTCGGAGACGAGCCTACTAAGAGCGCGTCTCCCTTTAGCTTCCTTCGTAATTACTTACGAGACGAGCTTGTTTAGAGCGCGTCTCTTACAGATAATTGGAACCTAATTACTTTCTTTACCTGCACCGACGGGATGTGCAGTTACTCCGAAGTCAGAGGATCCGTCATAGAGATCTTCTGACTTTCCTTGGTCGCTGTGATGTGGGACCGTGCGTACTTATAGCTCGTCTCTAGTTTGCTTCCTTCGCTGGAAAAAAGATTTGCAAAGTCAGGGGATCGTCAATTAGATCTTCCAACTAGGCCGCTGCCATGTGGGACAGTTGCCATGACTGAGGAGCCACGAAATACGAGACATGCACACTTATAGCTCGTCTCCAGTTTGCTTCCTTCGCCGGAAAAAGATTAGTGAAGGGGAACCGTCAAAGAGATCCTCCAACTAGGCCACTGCCATGTGGGACCGTTGCCACGACCGAGGAGCCGTTAAAAATCATGCGTCTGTTGCCATTCGCGTGCACAGTTGCCATCGCGCGCAAGAATTCAAAGCGATCCGACTTTTATAGTGTTCTTCGCACATTATATATAGGGGAGGCCCTCCCCTTCTCTGCACCATCACAGTCTTCCTCTTCCCCTATTCTTCGTCTTCCTCGCCGCATCGGAGCCTTCCTCTTCCTCTAGACTTTCTCAATGGCACCACCGAAGCGGTCCCGATCATCGTCTCCGTCCCCGGCTCCAGCCGTACCCCCGTCGCTTTCCTGGGCGGAAGAGAGGGAGTCCCTGCTTGGCAAAATTGCTCGTCTGGAGTCAGAGGTTGCCCTCAAGTCACTCGACGATGATCTCAAACCTCTGCGCGAGCAAATGGTGAAGGATGTATTTAGCAGTACATCCAATGCCATATGGCTTCTTGGTCTTGGTCCCCTTCTAGAATGTACTTGAATGGGCACCGTAGACCACTACCTCTACGGATTAAGCGCGGTGGCTGGTCGTCTTCACACGATGCGGGAGACGATCGGTGATGTGATTGGGGTCAAAGGCCACATGGAGTTGTTGTAGGCGGTTGCCGACAAGTGTGGAGCTCCAGTTCCACTAAAGAACTAGGTGATCGTCTGTTGTTTTCTTTTGTTGTTTGTAAAAATGTTATTTTTAATGAATGTTAATGAATGTGTGTTTGATGATGATCATCTTTATAGAGAACTCTGAATGGAAGTCAAATACGAGAGAGCTTGAATGGAAGTTAGGCGAAAAAACTCTTAATGGAAGTCAAATCTAGGGCGACAGCGGAGCGAGAGAGCGTGAGGTCTAAAATTTGCCGAAAATTTGCTAAGTGTTTTGAGAGATCGCGTGCAACAATCGGAGACGCGCATAAGAAACGCCCAACTATCATTTCCATGTATGTGAGACACGCCTAGTATGGGCGCGTCTCACATTTTATTTGCCAAAAATTTGCTAAGTTTTGGGAGAGATCGCACGCAATAATCGGAGACACGCTTTCTAGGGGGGGGGGGGGGCGTCTCCCATTTTATTCAGTTCGGAGACGCACTTACTTAGAGCGCGTCTCCTTTTGGCTTCGTTCAGGATAGAACAAGTGCCAGATTCAGTAGTGCTCCATCTTTCACAAATTGAGCAAGATTTCAAAAACAGAACACAAGGCATCAAGTGGCCATATTTTCATACATTTAGCATATTTCATACATATGACCAATGTAAGTCAAAATTTCACTCAAATGGCCATATTTTCACAAATTGAGCATATTTCATACAAATATCTAATGAAAGTCAAATTTTCACTAAATTGAACATATTTTCACATATTGAGCATATTTCACAAAACCATTTTGCCACTTTCCGTTGCGGTCTTGGTTTTTTGAAATTCTTGACTTTTTCATTGTGTTCATTGTGCAAGTAAGGAGCTTCATTGGCCAATGGTATTCTTGGCTTGATCATCGAGGTGACGAAAGGAGAGATCTCATCAAATTGATCAAACTCTTCCTCATCGACGGCATTATCGACTCTGACGATTCATCGTTTTCCAGGTATAACCACCTTAAATCTTTTATTTGTTATGTCTGGAACATAGAACACTTAAGCAACGTGTTCTGCTAACACGAAAGGCTCCAACTTATATCCTTGACGGTTAAGATCAACGCTAATGAACCCGTACTTGTCTTGTACAACACCGTTGATTCCATCAACCCAGTTGTAAAGGAAAAGAGGAATCTTGTGATGAGGACATCACAACAGTGGATACTCACATTGATATACAAGGACCAATCACAAGAGCACGAGCACGGTTACTAAATCAGCAGGTGAACTCGTTCCTAACTTCCTACCCATGTGAGTTTGAGAATGGATTGCTATTTAATGATTTAATTGTTATTAGGAACCATGGACATGATCAACAAGTAAAGGGAGGAGGATTTGGGGACGAGGAGAACGAGATGGGACGTCCACAAGTTGATGGAAACAGTCGCCAACTCGGACTCGAGTTCAACTCGAAGTCCACAAGCAGTCCATATTAAAACGGACACCTAGGATGTATACGGACTCCGTTTTTGACGTTATACATATGCATGGAAAGATGAGAAGATAAACTTTCCAATAGTTCTGGCCTCACATTAAAATTCACCAGGAGTCACTGGGAATTGTCGAAACAAGTTGAATTCGGAGTTCTGTCCGGTGTTGCACCACCGTATTGGGCTTTTGGGCCTTGTATCCCGTATGAGTCCATTAGGGACGCGTCTAAGGGTTTTATGGATGAATACTAGCCTTTAAATACTGCAGCTGCCATCCATATTCGGTGGGTTTTGCTTAGATTAAACACTTTCGCTGTTCTACGGTTTGTGAGACCCCAATTTCGCAATTTCAGATTGCATCTTCATCGTTCTTGCTTGTGTTCTCGGTTGCACCTGCAGGGATAGCCTTCTTGGCGAGACCAAGCATGTGAAGCACGGTTGATAACCAATGGAGCAGTGGTGTAGTGATTACAGGGGTATTCGGGTCTGCTCGAGTGCCTCGGATCATCAACGTCGAGATCTCCACTTCAATCGACCTACCTTTCGGAAAATCGGGCCTAAACCACTCATCATTTGGTATTAGATTTCAGGTTGCCCGTGACGTACTTTGATTTTCCACTAGATTAGTTTTTGTTTTTCATACCTAAAGTCCACAGAAAAAGCCACAAAAAAATCATATCGTGTTTACCGATTCCTAGACCATAGTGCCTGCAAGTTTCGTTTTTCAGTTTGCATTGTTGAGTTTGCATTCGTGTGGTCAAGTCTTGTTGCTGGTTTAGCATTGTGTTTTTGGGTCGTAGTTATCGTTTTTCTTTCTTGTTTTTCTTGCTGCTCACCTATTCCACAATCCCTAAACAACAAACCGAACCAACAAGATCATCGGTTTACCCTAGCTAGCCGTCTTGCGTGAACTCCCGCCTCGCCAGCCCTACAACAGGTGACAAAACATTGTGCCAGTCCTCCTTGATTCATCACACAACATCCCATCATTCGTTGTTGCTAAATTCCAATTGTTTTTCACATCCTATTGCGAGATTTTTTTCAAAACCGAGGTTGAATCAACATAAAAAACAGTAACTCAGGTAGCCTACTTTAAAACGGCCATAACTTTTGCATACGAACTTGAAATCGGGCATTTTTTTCAAATTGATCTACTCAAAATTTCGAAACTGATTTTCCACGGCTTTGCCGTGTTCGATGAAATTTGTTTGGCCAAATTCCCCTCGGAAGATAGACTATCCGACCTCTGAAGTTTCAGCCCTAATTTTAAAGAATCTTCCTGATTTTCTATAGGCCACATCTTACATCCAATTGAGCTGCAAAGTTGTGTGCTTTCTATTTTCGTGCTCTCGAGTAAACAAAAAATATCAAAAAATATTAAAAAAGAAAAAAATAGTGAAGAGAGCACAAATATTAAAGCATTGACAACACACACTTGAAAACAATTAGCCTATACACTTGTGCTGTACTTCTTGGTTATATCTTTCTGATTTTCTATTTGCCTTTCTACTGCCTTGTATTGTGCTAGGCCTAGAACACTTGTTAACCAGCAACAGTTCCTACATTGAATACTTATTCAACTTTGTTTGCTGTTAACGATTTTTTTTGCTTATTAACCACCATATTGTGCCATCCAAGCTCTACTTTTCCTCTTGAGCAGAACAGGTACCTTTGCAATCACTCCACGCTTCATTGGTTCTCACCGTCCACCATTTACCACTTGCTGTGTCGGTAAGAACACTTGTAAGAACGTAGTAAGACGCTTGAGAGAGAGAGAGAGATTGTTTCCTTCCTTCCACTTTTCACATTGCCACTATCCTTTGTAGTTGATAGGAATAACATATTTTTGTTGTCTTTTGTTTACTACTAACAATGGCAGAAGATAAAAGGGATGATGAATATGTTCAACATGCTGAGTTGTGTGACATGATGAGGGAAATGACAGATATGTTCACCAAAACCCAAGCATCGACAGAGGCATCATTGATGACCTTGAATCGCCAACTTGCTGATCTTGGTGTTCGGATGGATACTCTTGAGGCGTGGCTGCCTCTCGCTGAAGATCGTGAAGATGGTGCTTATAATATGGAAGATCATAGCAATCACCCACGACTTCCACTTTATCTACGAGGTATGGGAGGTAATAATCGTTATAATTACAATGATCGTCATAACAATTTTAATCGCCCTCTTGATGATCTTTTTGCTAAAGTCAAATTTAATATACCCTGTTTTTCTGGTGCTTATGATGCTGAGGCATATCTTGATTGGGAGATGACAGTAGAGCAGAAATTTAATGCCCACCTTGTTCCTGAACAACATAGAGTTCGTCAAGCCACTAGTGAGTTTAAGGATTTTGCTATCATATGGTGGAATGAACTTGTTAAAACTAGAACTGATCCTCCAACATGGCATAGATTAAAGGAAGCTATGCGTGTTCGTTTTGTTCCTCCTTCTTTTCAGCGGGACCTTCGCAAAATGTTGCAGCGCTGAGACTAAGGTAACAGGTCCATAGAGGAGTATTATCAAGAGTTACAAAAGGGTATGTTGCGTTGTGGGGTAGTAGAGGACATGGATGATAAAATAGCTTGTTTTATGGGGGGTTGAGCGTGAAATTCAGGATATTATTGTTTATAAGGAATATGATACTGTTAACAGATTATTTCAGCTGGCTATGTTGGCAGAAAAAGAATTGCAGGGCCGCCAACAGCAGCAGCACCAACGCACGAGGAGCACCTTCACACCGCGTTCGACATCTACACCATCCAAAACAGCACCATTTTCGAGTTTTCCTACTGCCACTACACCATCCAATTGTGGCCAACGAACTTCATCTACTGCTCCATTTTCTCGCGCGCCGGAGGGCAGCAAGACGACACCGTTCAAGCCTACATCTTCCACTCCTTCCACGAGTCGAACTTCCAACATTAAGTGTCATCGCTGCCAGGGAGTTGGTCATGTGATGAAAGATTGCCCTAGCAAACGAGCATACATAGCACGAGATGATGGCGGGTATGATAGTACTTCGGATGTTGAAGATGAATATTCTCTTGCTACTAACATTGCAGGACCAAAAGATGACCACTATAGCACAGATCAAGATGTACTTGGTATTGCAGCAACGGAAAATTATAGAAGCATAATTGTGCAGCGTGCTTTGAGCTCCAAAGTTGAGGTGGATGATAAGCTACAGCGACACAATCTTTTTCACATGTTTCTCATCGTCAAGGACTGCCGTGTGCACACTATAATTGATGGAGGCAGTTGCAATAACTTGGTGAACACGGATGTGGTAAACAAACTTGGGTTGACAACAAGAGCACACCCTCATCCATACCACACCCTCATCCATACCACATTCAGCGGTTCAACAACAACGGTAAGGTTAGGGTAACACAAACAGCGAGAGTACATTTTTCGATTGGTTCTTACCATGATTTTGCCGATTTTGATGTCGTACTTATGGATGCTTGTTCTGTTTTGTTGGGACGTCCTTGGGAATTTGATACGGATGCTATTCATCATGGCAGAACTAATAAATATACCCTGATGCATAAAGGAAAGAAAATCACTTTGCTTCCTATGACTCCTGCTGAAATTGTACATTTGGAGAAAAGTAAAACATGTGATGATAAGGCAACAAAATCACTAGACTCTGAAAAACAGCAAGTAATTAAGTTAAAATCACCTTCTTTGCTCACAACTAAATCTGACCTTGCTGATTTATTTAATACCAAGGGGATGTACTATGCTTTAGTATGCAAAGAAGCCATGTTTTTGCTTCATGAAGTGTCCATTGCATTGCCCCCATGTTGTTGCTAACCTTTTGCAGGATTTTGCGGGTGTGTTCCCCCCCCCCCCCCCCCCGAGATACCCCCTGGATTACCACCTATGAGGGGCATTGAACATAAGATCGACTTAATTCTAGGGGCAAGTTTGCCAAATCGTGCGGCGTATAGGGCGAATCCGAAAGAAACAAGGGAAATTCAGCGACAAGTTCAAGATCTTTTGAACCGCGGGTATATTCGTGAAAGTCTTAGTCCTTGTTCTGTCCCTGTTCTTTTGGTTCCTAAGAAAGATGGTAGCTGGCGCATGTGTGTTGATTGTAGAGTGATTAATAACATCACCATTCTATATCGTTATCCTATTCCTCGCTTAGATGACATGCTTGATGAATTGAGTGGTGCTATTATTTTCACAAAAATTGACTTGCGTAGTGGTTACCACCAAATTAGAATGGCACTAAGAGATGAATGGAAAACTGCATTTAAAACCAAGTTTGGACTTTATGAGTGGTTAGTCATGCCTTTTGGTTTAACTAATGCACCTAGCACTTTTATGCGATTAATGAACGAGGTTTTACGTGCTTTTATTAGAAAATTTGTGGTGGTTTACTTCGATGATATCCTCATTTACAGCAAGTCATATGACGAACATCTTAATCATTTACGTGCTGTTTTCAATGTCTTGAGAGATGCACGTTTGTTTGGTAACCTCGAAAAGTGCGTCTTTTGCACCAATCGAGTTTTGTTTCTTGGATATGTCATTTCATCACAGGGAATTGAGATGGATGAGGAAAAAATTGTGGCGATCACTAGCTGGCCAACTCCATCGACCATCACGCAGGTGCGTAGTTTTCTTGGTCTTGCAGGTTTTTATCGACGCTTTGTGCGGGATTTCAGCACCCTTGCAGCACCTCTCCATGAACTGACGAAGAAGGGAGTGAAGTTTCGATGGGGCGAACAGCAGAAACAAGCTTTTGATGTTCTCAAATCAAATCTTACACAAGCACCATTGCTACAACTTCCTGATTTTGACAAGATATTTGAGCTAGAATGTGATGCAAGCAGCATTGGTATTGGATGTGTTCTCATATAAGGAGGTAAACCCGTTGCATTCTTTAGTGAAAAATTGCATGGTCCTTCTCTGAATTATTCTACTTATGATAAGGAATTGTATGCCTTAGTGCGAGTTCTACAAACTTGGCAACATTATCTGTGGTCTAAGGAGTTCATCATACATTCCGATCATGAATCTTTGAAGTATCTTAAGTTTCAAACCAATCTGAATAAACGGCATGCTAAATAGATTGAGTTCATAGAATCGTTTCCATATATCATTAAGCATAAGAAAGGGAAGGAGAATGTTATTACAGATGCATTATCTAGACATTACACCATGTTGTCCCAACTTGATCATAAAATATTTGGTTTGGAAACAATAAAAGGATTATATCCTACTGATTTGGACTTCAAAGATGCCTTTGAAAATTGTAGAGAAGGAAGAACTTGGAATAAATATGTACTACGGGAGGGCCTCCTCTATCGTGCTAACAAGCTATGTGTTCCTACTAGTTCCGTTCGCCTATTACTTTTGCAGGAAGTACATGGAGGAGGTTTGATGGGACATTTTGGAGTGAAGAAAACTGAGGACATGCTGGTCACACACTTCTTTTGGCCAAAGATGAGACGTGATGTCGAGCGCTACGTGTCACGATGCACTACTTGCAATAAAGCTAAGTCTCGACTTAACCCACATGGTCTTTATATGCCTCTTCCTGTTCCCAGTGTACCTTGGCAGGATATTTCCATGGATTTTGTTTTGGGATTGCCTAGGACTAAGAGGGGAGCGATAGTATTTTTGTGGTTGTTGATCGTTTCTCCAAAATGGCACATTTTATACCTTGTTATAAGAATGATAATGCCTCACACATTGCTGATTTATTTGTGACGGAAATTATTCGTTTACATGGTGTGCCAAATACCATTGTTTCTGATCGTGATGCAAAATTTTTAAGTCATTTTTGGAGAACTTTGTGGTATAAATTGAGAACCAAGCTGCTGTTTTCAATCACATGTCACCCACAAACCAATGGACAAACTGAGGTAGTAAATCGTACTCTATCCACTATATTGCGGGCTGTTTTAAAAACAAATTTAAAGGGTTGGGAGGATTGTTTACCACATATAGAATTTGCTTAAAACAGGTCAGTTCACTCTACTACAAAGGTAAGCCCATTCCAGGTAGTGTATGGTTTCAATCCCTGTGCTCCTATTGATTTATTACGTTTGCCTCCTTCTGAAACTATAAATTTAGATGCTACACAACGATCTGAATTCATTCTTAAGATGCATGAAACTACAAAGAAAAATATTGAAAGGATGAATGAGAAGTATAGAATTTCTGGTAGTAAACGTAGAAAAGAAGTAAAACTTGAACCAGGGGACTTGGTATGGCTACATTTGAGAAAAGAACGATTCCCTCACTTGAGAAAATCTAAACTTATGCCACGAGCTGCTGGTCCTTTTAAGATTGTTAAAAAGATCAATGACAATGCATATAAGCTTGAGTTGCCTCCGGATTTTGGGGTTAGTCCCACATTTAACATTTTAGATTTACGACCATACTTGGGAGAAGAAGATGATCTTGAGTCGAGGATGACTCAGATTCAATAGGTGGAGGATGATGAGGACATCACAACAGTAGATACTCACATTGATATACAAGGACCAATCACAAGAGCACGAGCACGGTTACTAAATCAGCAGGTGAACTCATTCCTAACTTCCTACCATGCGAGTTTGAGAATGGATTGCTATTTAATGATTTAATTGTTATTAGGAACCATGGACATGATCAACAAGTAAACGGAGGAGGATTTGGGGACGTGGAGAACCAGATAGGACGTCCACAAGTTGATGGAAACAGTCGCCAACTCGGACTCGAGTTCAACTCGGAGTCCAGGAGCAGTCCATCTTAAAACGGACGCCCATGATGCATATAGACTCTGTTTTTGACGTTCTACATATGCATGGAAAGATGAGAAGATAAACTTTCTAATGGTTCTGGGCCCACATTAAAATTTGCAGGAGTCATTGGGAATTGTCGAAACAAGTCGAATTCAGAGTTCTGTCCGGTGTTGCACCATCGTATTGAGCTTTTGGGCCTTGTATCCCGTATGAGTCGATTAGGGACGCGTCTAAGGGTTTTATGGACGAACCCTAGCCTTTAAATACTGCAGCCGCTGGCCATATTCGGTGGTTTTTGCTTAGATTAAACACTTTCGCCGTTCTACGGTTCGTGAGACCCTAATTTCACAATTTCAGATTGCATCTTCATCCTTCTTGCTTGTGTTCTCGGTTGCACCTGCAGGGATAGCCTTCTTGGCGAGGTCAAGCGTGTGAAGCACGGTTGATAACCAACGGAGCACTAGTTTAGTGATTGCAGGGATATTCGGGTCTGCTCGAGTGCCTCGGAATATCAACGTCGAGATCTCCACTTCAATCGACCTACCTTTCATAAGATCGGGCCTAAACCACTCATCATCTTGAAACCCTGAAAGTCAAGCTCCCAGATCTCTGGTATTTGACCATAGTACATGATTTTGTCTTGGCCCGTAGTATCATAAGCTTCAACACGTACACCACTATTCTGATATGTGCCTTTTCTTATCTTGTTGTTCAGGGTAGAACGTGTATCCGTTTATATCGTACCCTTGATATGTCATAACAGTGAATATTGGACCACGAGCCAACTCTTTTAGGTACTCACTTTTTTGAGTATTCGATGAATGAGAAATCCGATCTCGGAGTCAGCCAAAGAATTTTTTCATGTGTTCATTTTCTAACCATGATTCATTGCGGCCAGAATTATCTCTAAGCAACACCTCCTTGTGCTCATCCAAGGACTCGGACACAATGGACATCTGTTACAACACGTGGAAATGAGCGCAGAAGAATAAATGTGGATCCGGAGTTATAGCCTTCTTCCCAATTGTCCCTATTCCTGTGAGCCTCCCCTCATGACGAGACTTGGGAACACCAATCAGGTTACTCCGGTCAGCATAGTTTAGAGCCCACTCCACGGCTTCCTCTGTACAGTATCCTTGTACCATGCTGCCCTCAGGGTAAGCTCGATTTCTGACGAAGGACTTCATTATGCCGTTGAATCTCTCTTACGCATACATCTGGTGAAGGAACACATGGCCAAGTAGATTTATCTCCTTAACAAGATGAGTTTTCAAATGGATGCTAATGTCGAAAAAGGCATGTGGAAAATACATCTCAAGGAAGCATAAAGTTTCATAGTGCCTTTTTTCCAATGACTCGAGTGTTGCTTCACTTAGTACTTTTTGACCAATAGCATTGAAGAAAAAGCAAAAGTTCATTAGAGCCTCCCGAACATTGACAGGTAGGATATTCCGAATTCCAATAGCAATCATCTGTGTAAGCAATACATGGTAATCATGAGATTTCACACTGGGAGCTACTTTTAGATCTGAAAATGAAATAAGCCTTGAGATGTTTGTCGAGTAGTCGGATGGTACTTTCACATTTTTCAAGAACCCACAAAACTCTTTCTTCTCATGTTTTGAAAGGGTGATGCATGATGTGGGAAGTTCAGTTCCTTTTACCGAGTTATCGAGCCACAACTCAGTCCTAATTCACATTTTCTTTAGATCAGCTCGTGCATATCCATGGTCCCTAGTTTTCCCATCCGTGTTAAGCAATGTCCCTAGTAGGATCTCGCACACATTCTTCTCAACGTGCATCACATCAATCGAATGACGAACGTCTAAGTCTTTCTAGTACGGTAGCTCCCAAAAAAATTGATTACTTCTTCCACATGTCATCTTCGGCAGTATTTTTGCCATTCTTTTTCTGTTTACCAAGAAAAACATGGATATCCTTGACCATTTCATAGACTTCATGACCTGTGACATGGGGTGGAGGACGCCCCTTCTCAGTGTTACCATTGAAATTATCCTTCATACTCCGAAACGGGTGCTTCATTGGAATGTAGCGTCGATGTCCCATGTACACTATTTTTCATGACTCGCTCAAATACTGTGAGTCTGTTTCTCTAAAACAATGTGGACATCCACAACCTACTTTCTTATTCTGTCCGGACAACTTACGTGACACTAGAGAATCACTAACAGTCACAAATAAAATGGCTTTGAGACCAAAGTACTCACGCTTGTGGTCAACCCAGACCTGCACTCCGTTGTTGTACCACAACTCCTTCAGATCTTCAACCAGAGGCTTGAAATAAGTGTCAATGTCATTCTCAGGTTATTGTGGCCCCAATATCAGTCCTGACATCATAATATATTTTTGTTTGTTGCACAACCAAGGAGGAAGGTTCAAAATCGTTAGCACAATTGGCCATGTGCTATGTGTGCTACTGTTCAAAAAAGGATTCATGTCATCGGTGCTCATTGCGATCCTAATATTCCTCGGATCAATGAAAAATTCAGGATTTCATGAGTTAGTGTTTCGCCACTGTGTGGCATCAGTAGGATGTCTTATCATTCCAGCATCGTGCTTATGCTTCTCTTTGTGCCATCGCAACAATTCTGACTCCTTGTTTGCAAACTAACGCTTCAAACAAATGATAGGAAAGTACCAAAATACCTTTTAGGCCCGCTTTTTCTTCTAGTTTTGTTGTTGTTCTCGTAATCACCATCGTCTTTCCTACAATTCAATCTGTCGAGTCCACAAATAGGGCATTTATCGAGGTTTTCGTACTCAGGTCCACGATATAGAATGCAATCATTCTTGCACGCATGGATTTTCTCCACCTCCAAACCCAGTGGATAGATTATCTGTTTTGTCTCATAAACTGTCTTAGGGACTGCGTTGCCTTGGGGTAACATGTCATTAAGAAGCGTCAACAATTCCTTAAAACTATAATCACTCCATCCGTTGCTCGCCTTCAACTGGAAAATTTCACCATCAAAACAGTCTCGTGTACTGAGTCGCACAACCATGATACACTGGCTTCTTTGAGTCTTCGATCATCTTCTTGTATTTTGCAAGTTCACCATTACTGTACTGATCATCGTCGTCTTGTATCTCGACATTGCGTACCATCTCCTCTATGTTATGCACCTGGAACTCAATGTCGTCATCGGTGAACCCTAATATATCTGCCTCGTTCACATCATCGTCATGATCTTCTTCGACACTGGTAGGTACCTCCCTCTCCAGATATGAATCTCTCATCTCTGCTTCATTACGTCTCTCCTCCCCATGTTTGTTCCAGTATCGATAATCCAACATGAATCCATGTGTGACCAAATATGACCTCAACACATCATTTCAGCGATATCTCTTCTTATTTTTGCAATATTTGAAAGGACAACAAATAGTTCCTCTAATGTTGTCCAACATGTCTTTCTTCACAAAATCGATAAATGCATCTACCCTTTTGATATACTCATTCCAAAGGCGTGGCCTGTACATTCAACTTCGATCCGACTACATCTACGTACAGAAAAGAAGATCTAAATCAAAGAAATTTGGAGCCACTGGTAGTCAAGATCTAAAGGGGTAAAAAAATAGTAAGGGGCAAAAGAGGAGGAGAGGACTAACTCTTTATTTTAAGGGCCACTGATAATCACCGCAAGATTTTTAGAAGGGCACCTCCAAAGAGGGAAAGAACGAAAAGAACAGGGCAAGAACAGGGCAGATCGGGCCGCCACTGTTCTACCATAGCTGGAGCACGTATAAGGGCATACGAAATCGAGAAGATCCTGTGCAAAGGTGTGTCTCTCTATATTGGGAATGGGAGACGCTGATTAAAGGAGACGAGCACGAAGAAGAGCATGTCTCCTTACCTTTCATTATAGGAGTCGAGCTGTAGGAATGTGCGTCTCCCTTTATCAAAGAAGGGGGCACGTCTCAGATATTAACTTATCTGAGACGCGCCTTGAAGCAGGTCGTCTCCTTTTACCCTCCATCGAGCCAGTTTTGATCCTCGCTGATGTGGGCACATCTCGTTTTTCAAGATCAGAGACGATCGCCTTTGCGCTAGTCTCTGATCTTTGTCTCCGATTTGAGGTTCTTACGTAGTGAATTGCTCACGGTTGTACACATCTACCTCATCAATCCATGAATTTTGATGCAAAATAGCACACCTAATAACTGAATTTTCTAGATATTCAATCTATGGCTGTACTAGATTTGTTTATATTCCATTTATGGTACATGACCAACAATTGTTGATTTTCTTATTTTATTTTACATAATATTCATGGCGATTTTAGATTCCTAGCATTTCTCATCAACAAATTTTTTCATTTTTTACTAACTAGACTCATTAACGGTAAAATGTTGAGTACCATGTAAAAAGAACAAAACAAAAACTGATTAAACCAAATAGCACAACCATCTTTTATTTTTTTCTTTGTTTGGAAATCTGACTGGAATGGTTGAGAAAAGGCACTCTCTTTTCATGGGACTCTACTCGTCCAAAATCTTGCATGCAATCAAAAAAGAAAGGTAGCCCGGTGCATGTAGCTCCCGCGGATCTAGGGAAGGGTCTAACTCACTTAGGAAAGGGTGTGTACAAAATACTTCACTGGATCGGACTCTTCTTTGGACCCTTCTCAAGCGAGAGCTACATGCACCGAGCTACTCTTTTTTTTTACTGCAAGTAAGATTTTGGACAAGTAGAATCCCAAGAAAAGAGAATGTCAAAGTATGAAAAAGATAAATATTAGTTAGACAATCACTTTGATAATTGTGGTCTTGCAACTGTAAATTTGGCTATTTGGAAACATTCCTGCTATTAGATTGATTGTGAAATATACAATCTTATCTCTCAATTTTGACTCAACGCTAAACTTTGTCGCTTAACTTTTAAAATGTAGAACCGAGTCTCAGTTAAGTTAATATCTAAGACGCGTTCGCTTCTCTGACAAAAGGGAGACGCGCGTTCCGACGGCCCGACTCTTATTATGAAAGAAAAGAAGACGCTGGTTCTCATTCTCTGCTCCTCTCCAATGAATGAAAATTGAGCAAATAGATAGCGAACTGAACAAAATGCAATTGGTAAGGTATAATCAAATTGAATTGATTTTGTTTTGGCACTACATGATCTTTTGAAGCTGTTCGAAGAAACGGCAGTCGAAAAGATCAAGTAGGATCGACGGAAACCAAGTTTTTGCAGCGGCAACCATTTTCGGGATCAGGTCACCGGTGAGAGCATACTTTCAGTGGTTTTCACCCCGATCAGGATCCATTTCCGGGTTAAGCATGTTCCACTGATACTGTAGGAGCAAAACGTAGTGGATTTAGAGCTCTCACGAGCTGGAGCGCCACCTCCAGAGTTGCTTTTGCCGCTGTGGTCGTCACGTGCTATCCTTCGGCCATTCTCGCCCTCTGACAATCTCACTAGGGATCAAAGTTGAGCAGTGTCGCGAACGCCGTCGCGACCCGGTATACATCAACCACATTTAGCATCAAACAAAAATACAATAAACCATTTGATAATCGATAACAAACATTCATCATCAAACAAACATTCATTAAAATAACATTTTTACAAACAACAAAAGAAAACAATAGACGATCTCCTAGTCCTCCGGTGGCGGAGGAACCCCACACTTGTCGGCGATCTACTCCACCAACTTCTTGCTGCCTTCCACCCCAAGCACGTCACCGACCGTCTCCCGCATCGCGTCAAGACGACCTGCCACTGTGCTTAACCCAAAGTGGTAGTGGCCTATGGTGTCCATTCTAGTACATTCTGGAAGGGGACCAAGACCCAGAAGCCGCATGGCATCAGATGTATTGTTAAATACATCATTCGCCATCTGCCGGCGCAACAGTTTAAGGTCGTCCTCTGCCCTAAGGGCAACCAAACTCTCCTCCTGGAAAACGACTTTCCCAAGCAGGTACACTCTCTCCTCTACGCAGGAAGGCGGTGGAGGTGTGGTTAGAGCCGGGGATGGAGGTGCGGTTGGAGTTAAGGACGGAGGTGCGGTTTGAATCGGGGACGGAGGTGCGGTTGGAGCCGGGGACGGAGTTGCGGTTTAAGTCGGGTACGGAGGTGCGGTTGGAGCCGGGGACGAAGGCGTGACGAGTGGGAAGGATGGTTGAGAGCACTTCGGTGGTGCCATTGAGACTAGGGCTACGAGTGTGGCGAGGAAGACGAAGACTAGGGGGAAGATGAAGATTGTGATGGTGGTGCGGAGAAGGGGAAGGTGCATGTTATAATGGTGCGGAGAAGGAGAGGTCGGATCGCTTCGAAATACGCGCTTGAATGGCAACGACCGCATGATTAACTACGCATTTTGGCTTCTTCGTGTTGTGTAGTTAAAAGTCAGAGGGTCCCTAGGACAGGGATCCTCTGACTTAACTACACAACGTGACTTGGTCGCTGACATGTGAGACCAGACCCACATGTCAGTGACCATAGTTTAAGTCAGTTCCATATATCCACCATTTGGCTTCATCGGGTTGTGCAGTTAAGTTAGAGGATCCCTGTGCGCAGGGAGGGGATCTGCTTGTTGCTATGAAATTAACTGAACTCTAGCAGGCTTAAATGAAGTGGTGGAGTCCAATGGAGCCTACAAAAGTCTTGGAACTGCATTGCTAGATGTGACGCGCCCTAAACGAAGCAAATGCGAGACGGGCCCATATGAGGCTCGTCTCTCATAAATGTAAACGTGAGATGCGCCCTTATGAGGCTCGTCTCTCATACATGTTGCCCTAGGTATTTTAGCTCTCGCGCGCTCTCTCCCAACACTTAGCAAAATTTCTGGCAAATTTTTGACCTAGCGCTCTCTCGCTCTACTGTCGCCATAGAAACCGCCGCGTCGGCGCCGCCGCCACCTCGTCCCCGGAGCACGCCGCCGCCTCGACCCTGTCCTCGTAGCATGCCGCCGCTGTCCCTCTTCCTCAAGCTCTTAGTCATTGTCGAGCTGCCGCCGTCGACCTCGACTCCGCGCACCTCGACCCTGACCTCGGTATCAAGCCCTAGCTATTTCTGACTGTTTGTGCGAAATTTGAATGAATTTCAGTTCCAACGTCTCTTTGCATCAAACTTCGCATCTCTTGACACCATTATTCTGCATCTCACAACAAGCTCTGAGCAACACGTGTGACTTTCATGTCTGCATAAGCATGGTTCTATTTGGAGAGCAGACGAATTGCAATGTATGTGTAAGTGCATTTATTTTACTTTATTATTAATCTCTTGCTAATTCTCATTTTTATCGTGTGATATGACTACGAAACCACCTTCAGTAACACAACCGGTTCTGGTCATTTCTCTAGACTCGAGCACATTAGAGAGAGGCTATGCAAGTTCATCTTTTCTGAAATCATCAATACAAAGGGAGAATTTTATTACAATATATATAATTAGATGACAATTATGATTTGTGTAATTAGTTACTTGGTAAGCAGGATGAATAGGGGGCATTCTTTATGTAATAGTTATTTGGTAAGCAGAATGAACATGGGGCATTATTTGTGTAATAGTTACTTGGTAACCATGATAGACACTTTGTCAATATTTGATTGGTCAATATAATTTAATGTGTGATCTCCATTTGGCTTATACATATGTTTCTCTATGTGTATGTTGCTGACCCTGGCAATGCAGTTGGTAAATCCTGGAGCTCTAAGATGCAGTCAGCAACCAGGATAAACAGGGGGCATCTAATAGAAGACGAAGGTTTAATAGGGTGCGTCTCCTATTAGTGCCACAGTGACCCAGCAGGATTTCTTACATAAAGAAGACGGGGAGAATTAAAGAGCGTCTCGGATAAGTCTCCTATTTAATACAAAAGGAGACGAGCAGCCTAAAATCCCGTCTCGGATTAGTCGTCAAATACGCGACGAGCTGACATAAAGATCGTCTCTGATATCTTACAAAAAGGAGACGTGCAGCCTTAAAACTCGTCTTGAATTTCTTACAAAAAGGAGACGAGACGTCTTAACGACCGTCTAGGATTTTTTACAAAAAGGAGACGCGTCGTCTTAAAGCTTGTCTCCCATGTGTACTAATCGGCGACGCGCCCAGAAGCATGGCTTCGATGACTCTGTAATGCGAGACGCGACGACGGAGACACGCAATCCGTTCTTCGTGCGGGCACGTCTCAAATGAGCCTTTCTCCGTCTGTACCGTAATCTTCTTTATAAGCAGGTCACGGAGTTCTCCGTCGGCGCCGCACGTCTTCAAGTCACAGGGCGGGGCAGGCTCTTCGACTCCAGTGCTAGGCAGTGTCACGGAAGCGCAAGAGAGACCTGGCGGGGGCTAGGCCACGGACGCTTGGCGGCGGCGGCTCGACCACGGAGGCCTCGCAGCGGCGGCTCAGGCTGATGGCGTTCTTTTGAGAGAGGAGATACAGTAGGGCACAGTCAAAAGTTTAGGATACAGCAAAAATAAAAGAAGGGCACAATGATCATTTAAGACTTTATAAGAATTAGAAAAGAAAAAGAAAAATGTTAAAAAGAGGTAGATTAGACTAAAATTCTATTTTAACAGTACATCAACGATAAAAGTGTTATTTTAACGAAGCCCACAATGTGAATGTTATTTTATCAAATCCGTTGGAAAGGGGTGTTATAATAGCAATTGTCTCCAAGGAAGAACGCAAACCAAACAGGTCGGAGAGGAAAGGCGAAGGTTGCTGGGGAGTAGTTCACTTCTCCATTCTCCAGCTCGTCCTTCCCCCATCTATCATCACCCACCTGCTTACGTCTCCCTCTCCCTCCCGCTTCCTCGCCGCGGCGCAACGCTCGCAGGAGCCCGTCCAAGAAAGCGCCGGAAGCAATCTTACCACCGCCTTTTTCTTGGCGTGCACAGCTTGTGGTCGGCCCTCCCGCCCGGCGAGATCTCGGTGGTTGGGGCGACGCGGCTGTATTTTAGAGCCGCCACCGCCGCCGCTGTTCTTGGCGTTTCGGACCCGGAAGGGGCTCCCTGATTTGATCTGTGGTGGTGCCCGGCCGGCATGGCGGCGCCGGGAGGGTTGGAGCAGTGGTAGAAGGATGGCTTCTTCCAGGCGGAGGAGGAGGTGCAGGAGTCCGCGGACCTGTGAGTTTCTTCTTGAGTTCGATTTGTTGGGCTAGGGATTATAAATATCCGATTTTCATGCATGTGTGCTATGAATTGGGGGTTAAATTTGATTCGCACTGTTCTACTGTCTGAATATTAGATGTTGTTTGATGCTTATTTTGAGGATTAAGGATATGTGCTGTGTTAAATATGAGAATTTGGTGCCTCGCTATTGGTGTAGTTTCAGTGGTTCTAGTAGCTTAATTTTTATAATATGCAGTAGCGAATTGTTAGGGATTGACAGTTGCGTTAAGATTGTATTTTTTGTCTATATATATAAATTATATTTGGAATAGTACTGTGCTCGGAATTTATACTTGCACTCTTATTCGGGAACTTTGGTGTTAAATAGTCTTGTTCTAGTTGCATGTATTTTTTCTGCATTTTGTGGATAGGGATACTTGATGATGTTAGGTGTTATATAAACATTGGATCTTTGACATCGCTTATTCACATACCTTCGTTACTTGATTAGTCTGTATTGTATGGTTGAGGAAAGTGTGAATTTGCTTGAGACGACAAATCCTTTTATTAATTTTACCGTGTGGCTCTAGTTGGATTTGTACAGCTAATTGTAAGTCCTTATTAATATGGAAATCTATAATGTGCATATGCATTTGATTTGGATTCTATATTTTTGGTGCAATGTTCTTAATTTGTTTTATTCTTCTTCCAGGATGGAATCTATTTGTAGAACTTGGATGCGTGAGCGTACTAACGGCTCTACCTCTGAGGGTTTAATTGACTTGCAAAGAGAGCTTCAAACAGCTCTAGGGACAGCAAAATGGCAGGCATGTTTTTACCTGAACTTTTGTAGCTGACATGTTCATGTGATCGAATAGTTAATGTTGCCTTACTAATGATTGCCCATGCTTGCTGTGCAGTTGGAGCAGTTTCAGAGAGCTGTAGGGTCGAGGAATGACAAGTATTCTCTGGAAGAGGGTACAATAGCCAGACGACAGCAGTTTATTGTAGCAATAGAGGATCAGATTTCTCGTGTAGAGAAAGCTTTAAGTGGTTCTTTAATTGATTGTGGCATGCAAGGGCTCAACTGGGTGAAGTTAGATGATGAGGAGCGAGATGATCTAGTTACTTTCCTTTCAGCCCCTGCACAGTTTTATTCAGAAGTGATGAGCACAGACAGCAGCTCCCATATCCCATTAAGGCAAAAAAATGTACCAACTCGCACGAATGATCACAGGGAGATGTCTTTGGTCATTAAAGACATACACGAAGTACCACCCAGAGAAATTTATAGTATCAAGAGTGAAGTTTGTGATGTAGCTGAGCAGTTACATGGCCACAGGACAAATTTGATTTAGGTCATGATCATTGGAAAATTGATATTTTTAAAGATGACATAGATGATGATAAAAAGATGTCTCCAAATAGGGTAAACACTTTAAGTCAAACAACTACATTATTGGGCACCCGGAAAAGCAGAGTCTTTAGCAAGAGCAATATGGTTTTGGAATAGCTTGTGGAAACCCAAGAGAGATGAACATCATCCATCAACATATGATAAGTCAAATAACCTCAACTTCAGGAGTATATACCTTTTACCACAGGTATAACGGTTTCCTTCATTGTGGTCTACAGATGTTAACAGAGTAAAATGCATCAGCGGCCCTTCAACAAGTATGGGTGTGTGATTTAGCCCCACCAACTTTAAGACTATAAATCTAGGTCCTTCCAACTTTTTTAAGTTGTGCATCACAGGTCCATAATAGTTCCAAGGGCTTTGGGCTGTGATGTGGCATGTCTACCTGGTGTCCATGTGGCATCAGCACCCAGATGCTTTTGAACTGTTATGGACCTGCGGTGATACATCAGCCCGGATGCTTTTGAACCGTTAAGGATCTGTGGTTCACGACTTAAGAAGTTGAAGGACCCATATGTGCAGTTTAAAAGTTTCTTGACCTGGATGACACACCCCAACACATTGGAGGCTTGATGGAGCATTTTACTCGCACTAAAATGAGAAAACTTCTGTTTTATCATATGCATGATTCTCCAAATGGTCCTAGGAGGTGGAATACCTAGTTTTCTATTGAATGGTGATACTTCAAGTTTATCTTAGACATGCTTTTCCAAATGGTCCGAGGCGAGTTTGCTGTTTATCAGTTACAGCAAATTGATTTTATGATATCTCTAGACATTTTTGCATTTCCCATTTTATTTTGGGATTGGGGGATTGAGTTTTTCCATTAGATTTGGTGCACTTGCTGCATGAGCCTACCCCAACGTGCTTGGGACAAAGGCTTTGTTGCTGTTGCACCTGCTGCATGCCACCTATACATCACGCTGTCAGTGTACCAGATTCCTGAAACATCCCAGTGCTAATTTATATAAGACCATTGATGGAGCTTCGACAACCTCAGAAGTGGCCAGTTAATTGGAATCTGTATCAATTCTACATACATAAAACTGATTAATGACATGTATGACACATGTACATTACAGACACAATCTCTTTTCAAATGGAGGGGGGGGGGGGCACAGCCAGGGTTCGGCACAAATTTCTGGATTCATCTGTGATGTAGTCCACAGGAAAAAAAGGGCTTGACGCTAAGCAAGCAAGGACCATCCACCTAGAACGTAAGCATATTAGGAACTGTTGTATATTGACTAACATGTCATGTGGAAAGAAGATTTGCTGCTTACCAGAGGCATGCGAGCGGTTGCTGCGGGCAGCAGTAGCACATGGGCATTTGTCTTCCACTTGTGCATGACAAACATGTTTAATTTCTCTACTACAGTCTACATGGTACAATCTATAAATGTTCTATTTTTAACAGCTCCTATGCAAACTCAATCATCATTCCTAATATTTGTTTATATGAACTTGCTTAAGGAACGGTCACTATCATTTTGGCTAGCGGTTCTAACAACATGTTCATTATGTTTCTATAGAAATTTAATGGGCTAACTGATAGAAGCAGAAATTACTTGAGTAGTTGGAAAGATAGTTCAAGGACTTCTGGAAGGACGAGTGGGCTTCATATACAACGCCAACAACAAAACATTCAGTTTGGTCGTTCTATTCGGATCACTCTCTTGCTGATGTTGAGCATCTTCCTCATTGGTTAGTGCCAAACTTATTTTCTTATTTATTATTTGCTAGTATATCTGCATACAGGATACAGAAAGGGCAGCCTGGTGCATGTAGGGCTGGTAATGGGCCAAGCAAAATGAACTAGCCATGAGAGGGCTGGATCGGATTGAATTTGTATTAATTTTTAGCCTAATATACAATAAAGGCTGGTTTAAGTTGTGAAAGTGCCCATGGGCTGAGCCACTTTACCAGGCCTAGGTGTATGTAGTTGCACAGTGTTCGGGGAAGGGCCCGACCCAAGTTGGGTCTTTTGTTAATACATCTGCATACAGGATAAGAAACAAATGATATATGTTTTGGAAGCATGTTATCCGTCATGTGCTGTGTAGATGTATCCATGACGCGGCGTGCTGTTTTAACTGCTACTACGCCCATGTTTCTGTAGCTTTGTTTAGCTGTTTTTCATTTTTCATGTCAACTAACATAGGAACAAAAAGCGTTGGTCCTTGGATCATGGCATGTTGCATCTAATTCTTGAGGGGGCATGTTGCATATATCGATAATATGATCCTAATAACCCTGGCAGTGGTTGGCGCATTGCTATTGAAGTATGACTGTAAACGTGATTGGTTATTTTGAGTTCTAACGGGTGGTTCAAATTATGTGTTACTGCAGTACCATTTCTCATCTCGGCTACCTGACGCTGTTAAGCAACCCCGGACTCTGCTGTACAGAGAGATGTTCATTGCATTGTTCAGATAAGCTATTCACAAGCTCAGGCAATGCCGCTAAGTATATGATAATTACATGTAGAGTATATGATAATTACATGGGTCTGTGCATTTACAGCATGTAAAGGAGCACAATTGTGAGGACTTAGATTGTGCAGTGCATCAATGTCAGCATTTCAACCTGAGATAGTAATGGTCAATTTGTGATCTGTTGCGATGGCTTATTTATGCCAAATGGAGGCAGCTTTTCTACTTTCTCACCTCTATACCCCGAAAGCAAGTGAAAAAAGATGTAGAGCTGATGAATAAAAATGATTGAAATTATGAGGGGAATGATTTGTGCAAGTGATGAACTGTTTGAAGGATCTGATGATTATTCATACTAGTATTTGCTGAGTCCTTTGGGACATGTATGACTCCTTAAGCACTGATGCATCTGTAAGTGGATCAAAGTGCAGGCCTTGCTTTACTGATCCAGCTTCCTATACTTGTTTTATTTATAATATGGTCATACTTGTAAACAACTAATAGAGTTTCAGTGCTAATCTTCACATTTTTTTGGCCTTTGGTAGTACCTGGCCGACATCATCCAATGAACTGGGATAGAAATATCTCCATGAGAAGCCTGCATTAGAATTTATCTCCTTTGCCGCATTTATGAAGCTTATCTCCTTGGTGACGACTGGGGGAGTTGTAGGGTACGTTCCCTCCGGCCTTCGTTACAAATCTGAACAGAATATTAGATTTTTTTCTAGCTTCTTTGTTAGGGATGGCAATGGGTCGGGTTTGGGTTGGGTCGAGCAAAAAATCGTCCGAAACAAAAGATCTTTTGTAGGTGAAATTTGAGACCTACACCCATGGGGTTTCGGTGTCTGTCGGGTTTGAATTTTTTTATAAACAATTAAATTATACAAAAATAATTAAATTTAACTTTAAAATTATAAACATAAATTATTTTGGGTGCCGTCGGGTACTTGTGGATGTAAAATAAAACTCGCACCCGCACCCTCGACAAGTCAAGTCCGATGCGGGTTTGACCAGTGGGTGGAAAATTCCACCCGCGCCCGTACCCGTCGGGTACCCGCACCCACGGGTGAGATTGCCATTCCTATTCTTTGTTTCGGTTGCCAGCCCCAATATTCAGAGCCCGTGGAGCTTTTCCATCTGCTTCAAAACCGTCCTAGGTCCATCATCACGAGAATTTTCTAGGTCCTGATTAGTGGTTTTGGTGCACATATAGCATTTTGTGGAAGAAAAAGAGGGTGCAAGTGGATTTTAAAAACTCCAAAAACGCCATGATTTTGAAGTTACTGTGGTAAGAGACACAAAATCTATATCTATCGCACCTAGGGACCTCAAAGTTCTGCATATACTATTTTGTGGAGGCAATACTATTGCCTAATAAAACTTCAAAAGTACTTTGCATCCATAGATGCTATGGCGGTGCAGGCCACAGGACGTGATCCAGCAACAGCTGCAGTTAGTCCATTAGTTTGTAGGTCATGGTTAGGGGTTATTAGTAGATATGATTAATCAGTTTGGTTGTTCTTTGATTTGTTAGGGCCTTATCTATAAAAGGCAGCAGAGGGAAAAAATTTAGTGCAACTGTTCGAACACCTAATTGAATCCATCGGATTCAAATAGTGCGGCTTGTGTTAGTAGCTGAACTCTTATTCTCATTGAGGAAGAGGATGACACTAGTAATTGGGGCAATTTTTTCTGGTTTATTCCTCACACAATGGCATACCCAATGAAGGGTTGAGGTTACATATTTATAGCTGGCTCAAGACAACCAAACATATGCCAAGGTGCTAGTCGATGATGTTGTCATTAAGATGTTCTAAAAGATGCTTAGTCTAAGATGCTATCCTTAAGATGTTATCCTAGAAGATGCTTAGTCTAAGATGTTGTTCTTAAGATGTTGTCTTAGTTGGGGCCATAAAGACCAACATGATGATGTCCTAGTTAAGCCCCAAAGACCAACACGATGTTGTCCTAGTTGAGGCCACAAAGACCAACAGTACAAGACTTATTCCATCACCCCCAAGTCTTGTGCGTCGTCTTGTGGGAAAGTTAGACCACCCTGATCTTGGAGTAAAGCTCAAGTAACTTGATCCTCCCAAGGGGCATGGTGAGCAGGTCCGCAAGCTGGTCCTTAGTGTTGATGTAGCACTCCTTGATGTTTCCTTTCCCCAAGCAGCCTCGGATGAAGTGGTATCTCACTCGGATGTGCTTGCTCCATTCATAGAAAACGGGGTTCTTCGCCAGAGCCAAAGCGGACTTGTTATCCACCCTGAATTCCACCACTACAGTGTATCTGCCGAGGAGATCACCAAGCACTACATAATTTTCTGAAGGTACAACATAAGGGCTTCTTACCTATCGCCAACAGGGCAAATAGCCGGCAACGTTGCTTCTTCTCTAGAAACTGGAGGAGGAGCCACATAATGGCTCCTCCTGGTCCGACGCTTTCTCTGCGCCTTCGTGTTCTCGAACGACCTGGAAGGGTGGTCCGAAACCCGGACGGGTGGTCAGCTGACCCGGACGGGTGGTCAGCCGACTGTGGCACAGGAGGAGCCTCGGCCTCGACCTCTGACCCTGACTCTGAGTCATCCTACAATATTATAATAGTTTTAAGAAATATAAATAGATTAATTATCTATGAAATGGAATACGATTGTTTTCCTCTGCAAAGTAAACACTTGAAAAGTATCCTACCTCCTTAAGAGTAAATGATACAGCGACGCACCCTTCAACTCTAGCCATATTGGCAACCACTGGTTTAAGGTATCTTAGAGTTCTTTCAATATGATACATCCACCTATATTACACAGAGACGCCCATTTTAGCTTCATACGGCAGATGAATAAGGAGATGCTGCATTGGATTAAAAAATCATGGAGAAAATATTTTTTCCATCTTACATAAAAGAACTGGTATCTCCTTCTCCAACTCCTCCATCATCTGTATGGTGATTTCTTTAGCACATAGCTACCTATAAAAATAGCTAAACTCGACTAACACTTTCCAAACTGCATCATCAAGGTAGCCCCGAAACATAACGGACAAGAGTCTTTCTATGATTATGTTATAATCAGGACCCTTTAACCCAGTTAGTTTTCCTGTCCTGACATTAAGGGCTTGTCTCAAGCTAGCAGTGTAGCAATCGGGGAATTTTAACCCTTTCAACCAGTTCATAACTTCTTTCTTCTGGTTAAGTTTAAGACAGAAAGAAGCAAGTGACTTACCACCACTTTTAGAGAACTCAAGCGTTCGACGTTTACAAAGTTCTACCAAATTCTTTTGAGCCTTTATATTGTCTTTTATTTTACCAGACATATCCATGCACGTGCTTATGATGCATTCACCCATGTTACACTCGTGGTGCATGACATCATATTGTGCATTAAAATCAATGACTTGACATACGGTAGGTCCCATAGTCCACATTTGTGAGTCCAATAGTGTACCTATCCATAACCTATAAAAAATCATGGACGATCTTTATCTAACACAAGTTTCTCTAACATATTAGCAATTTCTGACCCACTTAAACGCTTCGGCGGTCTCTTCGTCACAATAGTGTTTTTTTAAAAGCATTCTTCTATTGCGTAAACATGTGATTCTGGGACAACCAACATCTATGATAATCAAAGTAGCAGATCTTACCACCATGAGTAAGACAAAAACAATCCGTGTTTGAAGCACATATCAAACATGTCAAACGTCCGTGGACGCTCCAGCCGGCAAACATGCCGTATGCCGGGAAATCATGGACGGGCCACAAGTACGCAACTCGAAGGTTGAATTTCTGCTTTTTGTAACAGTCGTACGCTTCAACTCCTGTCCACAACTGTTTCAACTCTTCGATTAGGGGTTGTAACATCACGTTCAGGCGTGGACAAGGATGATCGATCCAGGTAGAATGAGACAAAGGAACATGAACTCATAATTCATACAAAGAGCAGGTGGTAGGTTGTACGGAATAGCAAAAACCGACCAACATGACTAAGGTGTGGCATTTGTAATGAAAGGTGAGAAGCCATTTGTCACTAACCCGATGCGAATATTTCTCGCATCACTAGCGAAGTCTGCATCGAAGTTGTGTAGCGCCTTCCATGCATCACCATCGGACGGGTGCACCATTACTCGATCGTTGTCACGCACACCTTCTTTGTACCACCTCATGTGTCTGGCCGTACTTTTGGAGAGAAAAAATCGTTCAACCGAGGTGTGATGGGAAGTAACGAAGTTGCTTATGTGCGACTTCTGTCATCACCTTCTTACCGCCGTTGTTAACAACTTCGACAAACCTCAATTTACCATACTTTAAGCACTTGTTCTACTTTCCTTGCTCTTTACAGAAAAGCATGCAGTTGTCTAGGCATACATCAATCTTCTCATATTTCATACCCAGACCAGAAAGCATTTTCTTTGACTGGTACATGTCTTTAGGCACTTTATGAGGCCTTGAAAGAATATCGCTGATCAATTTGACAAGATCGTTGTAGCAATTATTTGAGAAAAAAATACTTACACTTAATTGCCATAAGTCGTATCATAAAAGAAAGGAGTGTCACTTTTGTGTGCTCATGTAGCAGTTCTTCTAAGGTCTAAGAAGATGGAAGAATGCTTCCCCTCCGGTGTAGGAGAGCCTTCGTTCAATTTTGGTTGTAAAGATTCAATCATCTCGTCCATCCTATCAACCCTCATTCTATAAGCAACCTCTTCCTCTTTCTCTATGGTTTTAGACGCTGATTCGCCGTGAAAGACCCACATCTCATAATGTGGCATAAAACCGTATCGGCACAAGTCCAGTAAAAGTATTCTCTTTTCCAAACACCTCATATTATGACATCTGCTACATGAACACCACACCTTATTTATCTTGGCTAACAAAAAATCACGGTCCACAAAAGCCGTAGTCTTATTCACCCACTCATCTGAATGACTTCCATTCTTTTTTCTAACCAGTATACATTCAACTATGGTCTTCACCCATATTTGACCCTACAAACCAAATTCAGCGCTAGATATCACGAGTCTACATCTTTATTAGGAAGGATGTGTCCTAAACCCACCCAAGAGTGACGAGAAAGCTTGCTTACAAAGAGACGCGAGGTCCAAATCCTGATGAAATTTCGGCAGCATAACTCCACAGTTCTCCAACTGCACGCCCGAAATGGTGCGGCAGAGAATATCAGGGTTATACAATCGAACTTCATCAGGATCCGGACCTCTCGCGTCTCGCCATAAGCAAGCTCTCTCAGTCACTCCGAGGCTGTCCAAAAAAGGGACAATTCCAAACCTACATGTGTCATGTGCGTAGGGCAAGTGACACGTGATGGTTCGAAACGGGTGACACATTGGTTACGTGTACAAATCCGTGTTCCAACGAGCGCTTGCCTTCCGCATCGGTACCATTCGCCTCCTTGTCCAGTTTGATGGTTTTTCTACTAATTATTGCTGTACTAGCGACCGCCCTGTCCGGAGTCATGGTAAATAACATATTATACACATGCTCTCACGATGGTGTAGATAGCTAACGGTTGTGAAAGCATATAATTATCACTCAATTTTAAAGACAATTTACAATGCAATTAAACACTAATACAAGCTATTTACATAAATTAAAGACAACTAAATTTACAATGCAATTAAACACTAATACAAGCAATTTACATAAATAGTGTTATTCTAAACGGTATTAAATAGCCATCTAAACATGTTTAAATAGTAAACGCATGGCCACTGCATTGTTTAGTGCCTAAACAGTGCTCTAAACACCTGACCCGTTTAAACGGTCAACTGGGCGTCTAAACGGCCTAAACAAGCTAAACAAAACATTTCCAAGACATTTTTAGGCACAATTTCAGCCGTGTGAGAGCCGCCGCCTCCCATGTGAACCTGTTGAGGTGCCTCCATCCACGTTCCCCATTACGCCTGCGTGCAGTCGTCAAAGCGGTGGCAGCCTTGATGCAGTGATGTCTCGAGTTGAAGCGGCGGCGTTGATCCAAATGTCGCGCAAAGAGGCTAGGATAAGAGAGGAAGAGTGGGAGAGAATCCCACCAGCAAGAGCATGTCCTTTGTCCTTATCGGATATGACGCTTGTGGATGGTCGCTGGTGAGCTAAGAGAGCACTGGGATAGTCGATTTGTTGGGGAGCACAAAGAGGAGCTGGAGGGTGAGAGGGATGAGGTGGATTGGTGGCAATATGATGTGAGCGGAGAGAAAGGGAGGTGAAAGGTTGAAGAAGCACTGCACAGCAATGGCGGTTGCATTCTATTGATTGCTGGAATCTTGTGACATGAACACATGGTGATATGACCTAGGGAAGCTCTTGGAGGCTAGCTACTGGGCTGAGTTGAACGCCATTCCTCCCTTTTTTCTTTATTCTTTTATCTTTTTCTTTCTTTTTTCTTTCCTCCTATTGACCTCTATCTTCCTCTACTAGTATGCTGCAGTACCAAACCGTTTAGCCCGTCTAAACACCGTCTAAACGCATGTAGACCGTTTAAACACTAAACCATGGGTCACCAACTG